>OV702291.1:85229548-86602755 GCA_916181665.1 Avena sativa | reverse complement strand
CCGCAGCCACCGCTCCACAACTGCTTAGCCACGGGTCCTTGTCAATCTAGACCGCAGAGCCCCGCCGCCGCCAGCTCCAGCGAGGACAGCGGATTCGAGATGACGGAGGAGGAGCTCATCGTCGTAGAGCAGGAGATGGAGGAGGACGCCGGCGCGGCGGACCGCGGTGCGTGGGCCGGTTCGTGGGTCTGCCAGGACGACATCGACTGGCTCTACCGGACCTGGCGTATTCCTGCCGGGGTCGCCGCTCGTCTCCCCTCCTCAGGATTGGCCCCCTCACCCAATCCGGGTGAGTTCGTTGTTTTCCTATCCCATTTCCAATGGGGATTTGGTCTTCCGGTGAGTGATTTCTTTCGGGACTGGGTCCGGACCTATCACCTGCAACCACATCATCTCCCGGCGAACGCCATCACCTCTCTGTCTGCTTTCGTCTCTTCGATCGAGGGCTACACCGGACTATGGCCCACGAAGGAGCTGTGGATCCGGTTCTTCGGCCTCCATCGCAACGTCGTCCCCAACATCCACGTCGAGTCGGAGGACAAGCAGCTTACTCAGTTCGGAGCTGCCTCTATCTCGCCCCGGAGATTTTCAATCTTTCCCCGGGTCACCGGGCTTGACTCCTACAAAGATGGGCCCGGACCTTCTTCTACGTACAGAACGAGGGTACCGAAGACTTGATTCGGTTGCTGCCCTACGCTCCGGGTCCCCCGGACACGGATTTCTAGGAGGAGGTCGCCAAAAAACCTACAGCTCTGGCCAACCAAGTCCACAAAAGGTTCGCGGAGCTGAAGAAGCTCGGATTGCGCAACGAAGATGCCATGATCACATTCGTGCGCAACCGAATTTCTCCCCTCCAGCGGCGCACTCACAAGTTGTGTCACATGAGCTTCAGCCGCGACCCCAACCGAACCTCCTCGTTCGAGTTGAGCAATACGGAGATCTTCCGCCGGGTCAAGGCTCTTTTCACCACCCATAAGGATTTCTCCGCCGAATGGACATGGGGAATCGAGCATTACTGCCGTGACAGGCTTCCTCCCGCGGTAAGCTTCACGGGGTAAACTTATTTCGGATCAATTATGTGTCGGTTCTTATCATATTTTTGACTCTGCTCTTTGTGCTTTTTTCTCAGCTGTTTCTCCAGCAAACCCTCGAGGATGGTACAGATTCGACCCTTAAGTGGGCCTCGGACCGAGAAATCCCGGATGAGGAGGAGCCGGACCAGGAGATGTTCCTCCCCACGACCGACACCACCAAACGACCCAGCGGTAAATTCTCTTCTCTTAGAGATTGGCCCGACGATGAGGATGACTCCGATATCGACATGATTGAACCCGTTGAGGCTGTCCCTCTTTCTTTTGCCTTCCCGGCATCAGCTAACCCCGGTGGGCATATCCACGAGGATCCTCCACTTGCCACGGGTGAGCCTGTTCCGGTGGCGTCGAAGAAGAAGCGCGGATCCGCGTCAAGTTCTTCTTCCGAACCTTCTCAGCCTACCAAAAGGCAAAAGAAGGCTGGAGACAAGACTGCCTCCAAGCGGGTAGGCAAAGCCCTGGCACGGAGGGCCCGGAAACCTAAGGAGGCCGAGACCTCGGATGCGTAAGTCATTTTTCACTGGGCAACACACTTCCTCCTGCATCGGGGTAATTTCACTCCTGACATCATTTTCTTTTGCAGGGCTCCTGTGGAGGTCCCTCAGAGCGGATCGAGCATCTCTTCTCCCCTTCGGTCCGGTCCCTCCCCTCCTCGTGACGACGAGTCACACCCGCTGAGCCCTATTCCGGAGGGCTCTGCGGCCGCTCCGGGTTCCGCAGTACCTCCTCCAGAGGAACACGACCTCGGATCAAGAGGGGTCGGATTGGCCGAGGCAACGGCGTCCGCCACTTCGGCATTGCTGCAACCAGCAACCACCAAGTCTACCGCAACACCAGCACCAGCACCAGCTCAAGCACCAGCCACCGAACCAGCGCCTGTCGCGGCTCCGAAGAAACCAACAGCAGCTCCCAGTCCTGCTACCAAAGCTCCCGTGCCAAGTTCGTTTGCCTCGTCTGAGTCATCCCAAGCTCGGCGAGGAACCACTCCAGCGGCTTCCAAGGTCAAATCCACTGTGGTCACATCCTCCCAGCAAGCCAAAGGCAAGTCTATCTCCGTCGAGGCCGAGCAGCGAACCTTGTCGTCAATGCTTCCGAAGAAGTCACCAGCAGCGACGGATCCTCCTGCCGAGCCAGCCGATTCGCAGCAGATGGTTCTTCACACCAGCCCATCTCTTGCCCTGATTGAGAGGAAGGAAGCTCACGCAAAGGGCTTGGTGGCACCCCACATGCCCACTGGCGAACGGTACCCTCCGAGCCTTATCGAGTTCGTCATGAACTAGAATAAGGCGGAGTTCGTCTACAACGACGATCTCCCGGAAAAGTTCGGCCCCGCTGAATTTTCCTCTCAGATGAATACCGCCGCCAAGGCCATTAACCTCGCTGGGCGAATGATGGAGGTACGTTGTTTCTTCTTTACATGCTGTAGATAATAACCATTAGTCCCCGAGCCTCTGGCGAAGTAACTTGTTACTCGGCCGGATGCTCATTAGAAGATCAACATAGCTGCATGTAAACTTCAAATATGCACACATTTAGAGCCGGGTTAAGTTCCACTTGGCCCGGATCTTGCACACTTCGAATATGCACACACCTAGAGCCGGGTTAAGTTCCGCTTGGCCCGGATCTTGCACACTTCGAATATGCACACACCTAGAGCCGGGTTAAGTTCCGCTTGGCCCGGATCTTGCACACTTCGAATATGCACACACCTAGAGCCGGGTTAAGTTCCGCTTGAGCCGGGTTAAGTTCCGCTTGGCCCGGATCTTGCACACTTTGAATATGCACACACCTAGAGCCGGGTTAAGTTCCGCTTGGCCCGGATCTTGTACACTTCAAATATGCAACAAACCTAGAGCCGGGTTAAGTTCCGCTTGGCCCGGATCTTGCACACTTCGAATATGCACACACCTAGAGCCGGGTTAAGTTTCACTTGGCCCGGATCTTGCACACTTCGAATATGCACACACCTAGAGCCGGGTTAAGTTCCGCTTGGCCCGGATCTTGCACACTTCGAATATGCACACACCTAGAGCCGGGTTAAGTTCTGCGTGGCCCGGATCTTGTACACTTCAAATATGCAACAAACTAATTTTACACTTCTGTACCTTTGTCAGGTAACTACCAATCGCCGGAGCACCGAATTTCAGCGCCTGCTTGATACCCACAAGATCTTGCGTGCAAAACATGTTGCACTTGGCGCGAGCATGAAAAGAGGGGTAATTTCGGCCCTCAACACCTCTCCGTTTCACTTGTTTCCGCTGGACTAACCTCCTCATTCGGTTTTTTGCAGCTGGGGTGGAGGCTGAAAACAAAATTATGCGAAAGAACTTGGAGGAAATCCGAGGTATGTCCTCTTTCACCCAACCTTGTTGTGTTTTCCATTTCTTCTTCTCCTTGGCTCGGCAAACATTCACTCCTCGGCTTTGCCGGGTCAACATACTATTTTAGCATCGCTTGAGGATAGTGTGCTCGTGCCTGATATGATGCTGCATTTTCTCGAACAAGCAGGACAGCATCAAGCCGAGCTAAAGAAGAAGAATGATGAGCGTGCCCTCCTCCAGACCAAGGACGATGAAATAGCCAAACTCAAGGCCGAGATGGACAAGATGAAGGCCCAACACAGAACCGAGCTCCAAAAAGTTGGCCAGAACTTCACCGAAGAACGTGAGCGTTTTACCCTCCAGATCTCCAAGGACCAGGACCTGCTCAAGGAATCCGAGGTCCAGCTTGGGTCGGCGCTCGCTAAGCTTGAACAACTTTGCCAGAGACACGACAGTTGTATCAAGGAGTTGACCCGGATCCATCGCCATATCTCACGTAAGTTTCTTCCCCTTATCTGACATAGTTTTCCGGATTAGCTCACATGCCTTTGCTTTAGCATCTCCCCTTTCCTTATTTACAGATCACTTTCCGGAGGGTACTCCCATCGCCAGTGCTGCCGTTGCCAAGTTCCGCCGAGAGAGGGGTACTCCCGTCGCTCCTGATGGTGAGAGCGTCCCCTTAGACATGGAGGACCTGTTGGTCAGCGTGTCAGCTCGGGTGGAAACCATCAAGAACTATGGGAAAGATCTCCTCGACATTGCGGTTCGGATCTACAACACTTTCTGGCCAAGCGAGAGCGCTCCGAAAAGGATCACACTCCTTGCTGAGAAGCTATTGGAAATCGAGACACAGCTTGATCTCTGGAGAGAATCTGCCGAGCGTGCCGCAGCAGATACCCTCCTCCATCATATCCTTACGTGGTACGAGAAGATCGACCTGAGCCTCCTCACACGCCCGCGCACCGGATCCAAATGGACCGATGATCCGGAGTGGGTAGCTCGGCACCAGACTTGCGCCTACAGCCTTGTCGAATATTCTCCCATCCATGACTGGGTTGAGGGGCCGAGCTTTCTGGAGTCCGGCGAGGAGGAGTAGATGGAGAACGTGGAGGATGGGTCAGGCGAGGATGGAGAAGATGCTACTTCAGATATTGAAGATAGTGATGATGACGCCGAACTTCCTCCTCCTGCCGCTCCTTAGTGGAAAAAACTTGAAAATTTATCAGATCCCCGGTATGCCGGGTGCAATTGTATGCTGAATACATGATACTTTGCTACTATGCTTGTATGCCGGATTAACTTGGGCGTAGTCCCCGAGTTTCATTTTCTTGTTCGTCCAATTCTCCGGCTCGATCCGTGTCTACCTTGATTCGGTTTTACGACTTATGAATCCGAGCTTCAATAATCGTTTTAACAATACTTAGAAACTTTGAGGCTTGGCTCAAAATAATTCAACAGAATAACTTGAAAGTAAATACGGGGTTAGTCCGAAAAAGAACAAACGTTAGCTGGAATAAGTTCGTTTCCTTAGTGGTTTTCATGTGCTATGCAATTCCAAATGTGTTCCCTTGCTTGCCATGAAGCCAATTCTTGTTGGACAGCAGCAAGTCGAAGTGTTGGGTTTCTGGTGCTCACACATTACTAATCCGGGTTAAGCGAAACGAGTCATTCCAGCTAGCGCATAAAAAGTAACAACAACTGTTTATTAAGGCAGTCCCCGAGTTACTGCTCGAGGCCCCGCTATTTCATTGATAAGCTCATTGCCGACATACATACCGACATATGAGATGACTCGGATACATACACTTCTTAGCTAAGTGTAGAAGGGACGAAGTAGTGCTACATTCCATGGTCGCTTCGATTCCTCTCTGGACCTGTCCGCCTTGTTCTTTTCCTGTGGCTTCGCATCTATAAGATAGTAGGAATCATTCTGCAATGCTTTGCTCACAATAAATGGTCCTTCCCATGGGGGGGATAATTTATGCATGCCAGTGGTACGCTGTACCAACCGGAGCACCAGATCGCCTTCCCGGAAGACTCGGGGGCACACTTTCCGGCTATGATAGCGTCGGAGATTTTGCTGATATATGGCGGATCTGGACAGTGCCAGTTCTCTCGCTTCTTCCAGCAGATCAACGTCATTTTGCCTGGCTTCTTGCACTTCGGCTTCTGTGTATTGGGTGACCCTAGGCGAATCATGCTCTATGTCGGCTAGTAATACAGCTTCTGCCCCATATACCAGAAAGAACGGCGTGTAGCCTGTTGATCGATTCGGAGTTGTTCTTAAACTCCACAATACCGCTGGTAGTTCTTCTATCCAGCACCCCGCTGATTTTTGCAGCGGCTCAATGAGACGGGGTTTTATCCCGGATAGCACTAATTCGTTGGATCTTTCCACTTGTCCGTTCGATGCAGGGTGGGCTACCGAGGCTACATCGAGTCGGATTTTCTTGTCTCGGCAAAAGCGCGCAAATGCTCCTTCCGCGAAATTCGTTCCATTGTCAGTTATAATGCTGTGTGGATAACCGTATCTCAAGATGATGTCTTTGAGAAACGTCACGGCCGTAGCTCCATCACATTTTCTTATAGGCTTCACTTCGATCCATTTTGTAAACTTGTCCACCATGACCAAGATGTGTGTCATGTTTCCTCTTGCTGGTTTGAACGGGCCAACCATATCCAAGCACCACATAGCAAATGGCCATGTAATTGGTATGGTTTTGAGTTCCGACATAGGCATATGTGTCCTGGTGGACCATTGCATTTTCTCACCAGATCTTCTGCTTGCTCCAAGGCACTTGGCCAGTAGAATCCATGCCGGAACGCCTTTGCCACTAAGGCCCGGGATGAGGCATGATGCCCGCATTCTCCTTGGTGTATATCTCGGAGGATGTTAAGTCCTTCTTCCGGGTCAACACACCGCTGGAGGACATTGGTTACACTCTGTTTGTACAGCTCGGAATTAATGATTGTGTAAGCTTTGGCTCTCCTCTGAGTTTGCCTGGCTAGCACTTCCTCAGTGGGTAACGTTCCATATTTCAAGAATTGGTATATAGGCAGTGCCCAAGCTGGTATCGCTCATGTAGGGAACATCTCCTCATCAATTTCCATCCGATCCACTGGCATAACTTCAGCCGGATCACGCTGAACAGTCCCCGGGTCTAGCGAGGTAGTCCCCGGGTCTACTGAGGCAGTCCTCGGGTTTGCCGAGGCAGTCCCCGGGTTCGGCGTGCTACCTCCCATGTCAATGTCCATGGGCTCAGCTCCGGATTCCGCATTTTTCGGGACATAGATTGAGTCGGTTCCTGGGGACGGCCTGATAGAGGGTTTTCTGAGGTGCTCCAATGCTACGCCCGGTGGAATTGCCTGTCGGGTCGATCCGAGCTTTGACAGCATGTCGGCAGCTTCGTTTTCCACGCGAGGTACATGGTGAAATTCGCATCCCTCAAAGTAACCCGAGATTTTCTGCACATGAAATCTGTATAGTGCCATGTTTGGATCCAGGGCGTCCCACACTCCGGACACTTGCTGTATTACTAGATCCGAGTCGCCAAAGCATATTATCCGACGTATGCCAATCTCCTTTGCCACTTTGAGACCATGCACAAGAGCTTCGTACTCAGCGACATTGTTTGATGCCGTGAAATGGATCTGCAATACGTACTTTAGCTGATCTTTCTTTGGCGAGGTGAGCACAACCCCGGCACCTAACCCGGTTTTGGTTTTCAATCCTTCAAAGTGTATCCTCCAGTAGTTCGGATCTGGTGGCGGTGGTTCGTATTGTACCTCGGCCCAATCCACGAAAAAGTCCGCCACAGCCTGAGACTTGATTGCCTCTCTTCTATCATACTGGGGTGCGTAAGGTGCTAGCTCAATTGCCCATTTCGCAATTCTGCCATTCGCGTCCTTGTTACCCATTATCTCGGATATGGGGGCTTCTCATATCACTTTGATGGGATGCTCCTCAAAGTAGTGCTTTAACTTCTTTGCCGCCATGTAAACACCGTATGCCACCTTTTGAAAGTGCGGGTAGTTCTGTTTTGAGGCAGACAATACCTCGCTCGAGTAATACACTGGCCTCTGCACCGACTTACCCTCTTCATCACGCTCCACTACAATCACTGCACTTACAACTCGGTTGGTTGCGGCTATGTAGAGCAACATTGGCTCCTTTGATAGTGGAGAAGCTAACACTGGTGCAGTGGCCAACATCTTTTTTAAGTGGGCAAAAGCTTCATCGGCCTGCGGCGTCCAAACGAATTTATCTGACTTTTTCATGAGTTGGTAGAGAGGCAGTGCCTTTTCTCCCAACCGACATACAAACCGACTCAACGAGGCCAGGCACCCAGTGAACTTCTGGACATCGTTGAGACACTTCGGCAGCTCCATTCGTTCGATGGCTCGGATCTTAGTTGGATTAATGTCGATACCTCGGCTAGAGACGAGAAATCCGAGTAATTTCCCAGCCGGGACACCGAAGGTACATTTCTCTGGATTAAGCTTCATCCGGAATCTCCTCAAGTTCACGAATGTTTGCCTTATGTCGTCAAGGAGCGTTGCGCTTTCCTTGGTCTTGATAACCACATCATCCACGTAGACTTGTACATTTTGACCTATTTGGTCGTGCAAACATTTTTGCATACATCTTTGGTACGTTGCACCTGCATTTCGTAAACCAAACGGCATAGTGCGACAGCAATAAGCCCCGTACGGGGTAATAAACGCAGTTTTTATTTGATCATCTAGGTTCAGAGGTATCTGGTGGAAACCAGAATATGCGTCAATGAATGACAACAGTTCACATCCCGCGGTAGAGTCTATGACCTGATCTATCCTCGGCAGTGGAAATGGATCTTTTGGACACGCCTTGTTCAGGTTCGTGTAATCGATACACATACGCCAAACCACTGCCACGTTCGGATCATCCTTTTTCTTTTCTACCAGCACCGGATTAGAGAGCCAATCCAGATACAGCACTTCCATGATAAATCCTGCTGCTAGCAACCGAGCTATCTCGTCACCAATGACCTTTCTCCTATCCTCGGCGAAGCGTCGGAGAGGCTGCTTCACCGGCCTTGCTCCGGGTCTTACGTTCAAAGAGTGCTCGGTCAACTCCCTCGGAACACCTTGCAAGTCCTGTGTGTACCAAGCAAAAATATCCCGATTCTCACGGAGGAAGTTGACGAGCTCGCTTTCCTATTTGTCAGTTAACCCGGCACCAATTGTTACGGTACGCTCCGGAAACATGTTATCCACTGGAATCTTCTTGGTGTCCTTTGCGGCTTGAAACGAAACGCTTCCATGCGGGTTACTTAACGCCGGCATATACTGCTGCGCGGACTGAGCTAATGCCGCCACCTCTTGGATTTTTCTTTTCTCTTGCGCAATTACGAGTGACTCAGCTAGGTTAGACCCGGCTGAGGCGCACTCAATAGAACGTCGAAAATCCCCAGCGATAGTAATTGCTCCATTTGGCCCGGGCAACTTCATCTTCAGATAACTAACGTGGCAACTTGCCATGAACTTGCTCAGTGCTGGTCTCCCGAGTAATGCGTGATACGCGCTTTCCAAGTTCACCACTTCAAACTCCAGATTCTCAGTTCGGCAGTTATCCCTCGTGCCGAATAGCACGTCGACCCGGACTTTGCCTATGGGCTCATAGGAGATGCCTGGCACGATGCCATGGAAAGATGTTCTTGTAGCCTGGAGCATGTTCTCCGAGATGCCCAACTTGCGCATCGTATCCGCATACATGATGTTAATGCTACTGCCATTGTCGATCAGTACCTTGGAGAACCTCACATTAATGTTTGGTCCAACGAACGTCGGATCTAACACTAGCGCATACGAGCCCGGACTTGGCATAAGCTTGGGATGATCTTTGACGCTCCAGGTAATTTCCTGGTCCGACCAAGACATGTACCTCGTCACTGCAGGCATAACCGCGTTAACCTCCATATGTCGGCGCTGCAAGCTCTTCCTATCTGTTTCCTCTATTGTGAACACACAATAGCTCTGGTGATGTTCCATGTACTCATTCCTTCCCTCGTTTCCGGAGTACCTCTGATCTGGTGGTTGCTGGTTTTCCACCAGATGCACTGCATCCCTTCTCTCATTGTTGTCATACCTCGGCGGAGGGGGAGGCAACATTAGTTGTTGCGTGTTTGCTCCGGAGAGCAATTGATGCCGGGGTAACTCCTGCCGAGGTTGATCATTCCGGGGTGCCTGAGCATTCCCCGAACCACCTTGTTCTATCCTGCACATCCACTCACATTGCCTCATTGTGTGACCCGTCGGGCTGTTCGGATTTGGCGTGTGAAACTTACACGGCTGGTCCAACATTGACTCATAGGTATACCTCGGACGGTCTTTCTTTTCTTGCCATTGCTTCTTCTGCTCCGGAGTCCATGTTTTCTTGCCATCGTTTCGGGGAGTCCATTGCCCTCCCGTTTTCTGGCGTTGGTTGCTCCCTGCCTTTAGACCCCAGGATGCTTCTTTCGATGCTATAGGTACCACGTCGCTCCAACCTCGCGCTTCTCTACACCTTTGGCTCGAAGATCTGGTTTCTGAATGTTCCTCTCGTGGATTGGCGTAGTGGTTAGCCAGAAGTCGTTCGTCCCGAGGATGTGAGTCGGAATCCACCATGTCCATTTCGGTGTAACAACGAGCAGATTTCGACTCAATCTTGCCACTAAAGGATGTGGTGATCTCCTGCTGATCCAACACTTTTTCCAACTTTATGATGGATTGTATAATCTATGATGGAGTTGGATAATCTTTCAAGATGGCCTTGGCCATGGTAACATTTTCCGCTGGCATATTGTAGATCTTCCTTTGTTGTCTAGCGACAATTCTACTATCTTTATGTTGGTGGCATGCGATACTCTAGATTTCCTTGAGCTGTTGAACAACTTCTTGTGCACTTCCGGGTTTTGCCTTGTGAGTGCATGATGTACCAAAATATATCAAGCTCGTTGGGGAACCCCAAGAGGAAGGAATGATGAGCACAGCAGCAAGTTTTCCCTCAGTTATGAAACCAAGGTTTATCGAACCAGTAGGAGCAAGGAAACACCTCCAAGGTGTTGCTAGCTGGACTTTGGCAAATCGCACTACCGGCGCCAGCAGCAACGTGGAAACCTGCACAACACAATGACAGAACTTCGCCCCCAATTTCAGATCCCTCCCGATCTAGGGATGGAGATGACAACGGCTACAGACTCTTTTGTGGAATTTTGATCAGGTACTTAGGGTTTCTGTATCGGAGGTATCTTATAGGAAAAAGGGGAGGCCGAGGGGGTGCCCTAGGCGGCCAGACCACCCCCTGGCGCGGGCCAGGCTTGGCCGCACGGCCAGGTGGTGTAGCGGCCCCCTGGCCCCTCTCCGTCTCGTATTCTGGCTCTGTGTCCCCCTCGGTGAAAAACTGACTTTGGCTTTTGTCCCGTCCAATTCCGAGAATATTAATTTTCTGACTTTCCTGGAACCAAAAACAGCAGAAAATAGGCAGCTGGCACTGTGGCATCTTGTTAATAGGTTAGTCCAAGAAAGTGTATAGAAAGTACTCCAAAGTGTGGACAAAACATAGGAAAGTAGATATAACCAAACATGAAACATCAAAAATTATGGATACGTTAGCAACGTATCAACATCCCCAAGCTTAACTCATGCTCGTCCTCGAGTAGGTAAGTGATAAAAAGAAAGAATAATTTTTGAGGTGACATGCACCATCATAAACTTGATCAAAGTATTTGTAAAACATTGATAGCTGGGATCATAGTACTTCAACATAGCATGAAAGATAAAGTTCTAACAATAAGACATAGCAACAACGTTGCAACATGGAAAGGCATAAACAAAAGATTCATGAATAACAATGCTTTGCAAGACGTTTGTTCGTTTCACATAAATAAAACATAGCATAGTGGCATTCAGATTGTCCCTCATAGAGTAGAAAACATAAATGCATAGGACACCTTCAAAGTTCATAAGAGTGACTAGATACAAATAGTTTAAGAACAAGCAATATCAAAATTATGCATCAATCAACAAGTCTTGAGATAATGCACATAGAACTAAGAATGGCCACTATGCTCTCAAAGTAGGTGCATAAAGATAGAAGGTGGAGACTCAACATAAAAGTAAAAGAAAGGCCTTCATAGAAGGAAGTAGGGATTCAAGTTCCATAAAGAGCTTACAAAAATGATGGTACTTATTAGCTTTCAACTCTCATTGCCCCTATCATAAGCATATTTAGGTGATTAAGGTTAAAGTGACACAACTAAGAGGATATGCTTGACAAGTTATAAGTTGAAATCTCATGCCCCTTACTTACGAAGACCGAACCTCATGCTACTCAACTTTAGTCACAAGAAATCTCTTGTCATTGTAAGTACATATGTATCATAGAGTACCACCAACGGGGTACCCCTTGCACATGATACAAGAGCTATCCCATAATCAAAATGACAAGGCAAGCAGACAATGAGCATCTCAGCGATCTTTTTATTTGCTATTTGCATAGGTTTTTATTGAGGATGCTTCATAGAGTGCTCATTATGGTTATGCTGCAAGTTTCCACCATGATTAGGCATGACTTAGGCTAGCGGCCCAGGCGTTTCTCTAACACAAATACAAACTCCATGATCTTACAAGTTCCCCTTTTATTTCACACCGTCGGGATCCATAAGCAAAAGAACATGATATCAACTAGGTACAATGTACAAGTGCAATGTTGAAAGCGTTCCCCATGATACATGGTTCTGCTAACTTCAACTTATAAAGCGCAAGCATATACGCAACAAATATGGACGCAATGGTTCTAGTTTATTAAGTGCAAGAAAGTAAAGTGTGCCATCAAGTTCGTGAGAGCTTTAATCACTAATTTTCACATAACAAGTTTAATTCGGAAGGTAGATAAAAACATGAATGTACTTGGAATAGCAAATGCTAATAGGTACGTATGGTGGACTCTTTGGAATAACTTGGTTTTAGGAGTTGGATGCATGAGTGGAACTCATACTTGGTTATGGAGGCTAGCAAAAGACTGGGAGCGACCAACTAAGAGAGCAATAATGGCCATAATCATGTAGAGCGACAAAACATCATTAATCAAAGCATAAAGTGATATTACAAGTCGAAAACTAAAGGATCATAAAGGCTATGGTGACTTGGGATAGTCATAACATGGTGTGAGCATGCGCCAAGTCAACCCAAATAAAACATCAAAGAAGAATACCACAATACTATGCTTTAATATGCTAAAACAACGCATGATTCTTCCAAGGCACATTAAGAAATCTCAATTGTTTATAACATGTCATGCTACAGAAAAGATCACTAAGCATAAATCCAAAACAATATCAAGCATGGCATGACAAAGCATGGGCCACAGCCAAAAACAAGCTCTCTTTGACCACTTAAGCATGAACTTTTCCTACTCTTTTCCAATCGAAACCAAACTATTTGAAAACCAATGCATGAAAGAGGGGGTCCAACCAATTTATTTAGCAAACTAAGAAAACCAAGCAAACGAAAACCAAAACAAAAAAACAAAAAAGAAGACACTCCAAGAATAACACAACTATGCATGAAACAATAAAAATGAAGTGTTTGGAAGAAACCTGGGATTTTTATTGATGAAGAAGGGGATGCCTTGGGCATCCCCAAGCTTTGACGCCTGTACCTCTTGAATATTTCTTGGGGTGACACGGGGTGGCATCCTCAAGCTTGAGCTTTAGTCCATTCTTCATCTCATTACATCATTCTCTTCATACACCTGAAATTTTTCCTTCATACAAAACTTCACACAATCTTTATTAGCAACATTAGTGCACTCAAGATAATAAGTCTTTAGGTTCAGTTTCAAAACCAATAAAACTTCCATTAAAACACAAGCTACTGTAGCACTTCCCTAAAAAAGCTCAATTCCCCAAAAGAACTCAAAAAGGAACCAACAAGAAGCAAATGCAAAAAATGACAGAAATCTGTCAAAACAGACCAGTAGGTAAAAACCATTTTTTCGAAGACCTTCGGTTGCTCAAATCAAAAAGTGTTGAATGAACGAAAGTTAGATAACAACTTGGGGCAGAAGCACTAAAATTCACGCCTCAAAACGACGTACAGAGATTTTAGACGAATTTTTACGGTGAAGCACAGAAATCTGTTTTGGGACAGCAACTTTCCCAATCATTACTTCTCTCTCATTAGAGGTTACTCTTGGCACAAAAAGCAAATAAAAAGGATAAGGAGCGGTTATTACAGAAGTAATAACTTCCAAGACTTATCTAAAACTTTTGGGTTATCTCCCAATAAGTACTTTTCTTTAACGCCTTTAAGTTAGGCATAAGAAGCAAGAAAAAGAATCAAGTGTTCTCAAATGAAGAAGCATTAAGATTAATACTAGAAATATCTTCAACAAGGCAAGGTATCTCATCCAAATAAGTTCTAGAGGATCCTCTCTCAACGCTCTTGGGTTCACTATTTTCATCAAACGGGTTTTCGGGAACAATCCAATCAAGATTCTTTTCTATGGCTTCATGCATTGCTACAAGTTTGAAAGGTATTGGTATCTTAAGTTCCTCCCCATTAGGTTCGGTTTTATTCATATTTTCTCGTGTACCAACAACATCTACACATGAGCCTAGCATATTAAAACGTTCAAAGACTTTTCTAGCTTCCTTGGCAACATCATAGAATTCCTTAGGCAAAGTTTCCAGAATAAAATCTCTCTTTTTAGGGTCATCTATTTCTTTAATTTTAAGAAACATTACTTGCATTAAGGGGCTAAGGTTAACAAACCTAGCTTCCAACATGTGAACTAAAGAAGCTGCAGCAATTTCATAGTTTGGAGCAAGTTCTGCAAGGGATCTATCCTCAATATCCTCATGCTTACTAACATGATTAAAGAATTATTCAATATTATCTTTTCCAATTATAGAGCCTCTACCTATTGAAAGGTCTTTCAGGGTGAATTTAGGGATCAACATGGTGAGCTAAGGAAGAGGTAACCACTATAGAAAGAGTTAATTTTTTTGTGTTTTTAATAAAGAAAGCAGACTAGTAAAACTATTTTTTTGTGTTTTTGAATAAGAAACAAGCAAACAAAGCAAAAAGTAAACTAAGCAAAACAAAAACAACAAAGTAAAGAGATTGGTTATGAGAGACTCCCCTTGTGAAGATGTCCTTTACTCCCCGGCAACAGCGCTAGAAAAAGTCCTTGATGGCCCAAAATATATCAAGCTCGTTGGGGAACCCCAAGAGGAAGGTATGATGAGCACAACAGCAAGTTTTCCCTCAGTTATGAAACCAAGGTTTATCGAACCAGTAGGAGCAAGGAAACACCTCCAAGGTGTTACTAGCTGGACTTTGGCAGGACGCACTACCGGCGCCAGCAGCAACATGGAAACCAGCACAACACAACCACAGAACTTTGCCCCCAACTTATAGTGAGGTTGTCAATCTCACTGGTTTTGCTGAAAACAAAGGATTAAACATATTGTGTGGAAGAAAGTAATAGCTTGCAGAAAGTAAACAGAAAGCAGTAAACAGTTATAGATTGATGGTAAAAGAAAGGACCGGGGTCCATAGTTCACTAGTGGTGGCTCTCCTTAAGATAGATGACATGTTGGGTGAACAAATTACAGCAGGGCAATTGACAAACATCGAGAAAGCAATATGCATATACTAAACATCTTGACTCCTTTGAGATTTGATTGGGCATTACAACATTATACATAGACCGTAATCCAACTGCATCTATGACTAATAATCCACCTTCAGGTTATCATCCGAACCCCCTCCAGTATTAAGTTGCAAGCAACAGATAATTGCATTACGCATTGCGTGTAAAGTAAACAATACGATTGTTCTATGAACAAAGGATTGCTGTTTTCTCCCTAGTAGGAATAACACATCTAGTACCTTAGAGATTTCTGTCACTTCCCTAGATTACGAGAGGCATGAACCCACTATCGAGCATAAATACTAACTCTTGGAGTTGCTAGCATCTACTTGTCCAAGATAGCTACTAACAACGGAAAGCATGCAAGATCACAAATAACAAAGACATGATAGAATCAATAATCAATCTGAAATAGCATCTCAATATCCATCGGATCCCCGCAAACACAACATGTAGAAGTCCAAATAGATGATTTTGATCATGAACGGAGCTCACAAGATCTAGACATGGTAGCACAAAGGAGAAGAACCAACCATCTAGCTACTACATGGACCCGTAGTCCAAGGATGAACAACTCACGCATCACACCGCAGGCTCGCATGGTGATGAAGAAGGCCTCCAGGGTGAATTCTCCCTTTCGGCAGGGTGCCGAGAAGAGCTTCAGATCCCTCCCAATTTAGGGATGGAGATGACGGCGGCTACAGACTCTTTCATGGAATTTTGATCGGGCACTTAGGGTTTCTGTATCGGAGGCATCTTATAGGCAAAAGGGGAGGCCGAGGGGGTGCCCTAGGCGGCCAGACCACCCCTGGCACGGGCCAGGCTTGGCCGCGTGGCCAGGTGGTGTGGCGGCCCCTTGGCCCCTCTCTGTCTCGTATTCTGGCTCCGTGTCCCCCTTGGTGAAAAACCGACTTGGCTTTTGTCCCGTCTAATTCCGATAATATTAATTTTCTGACTTTCCTGGAACCAAAAACAGCAAAAAACAGGCAGCTGGCACCATGGCATCTTGTTAATAGGTTAGTCCAAGAAAGTGTATAGAAAGTACTCCAAAGTGTGGACAAAACATAAGAAAGTAGATAAAACCAACCATGGAACATCAAAAATTATGGATACGTTAGCAACGTATCAGCGCACCTTATTGTCCCTAATAGAGGGCAGTGAGCCTTTTGTACTCAGATTTCAGCCGATCTAAACGATCGTATTCCAAGTATATGTTTTTGTTTATCTTAGTGATATTCTCTGCTTGCTCCAGGAGCGATAAGTGTTTGGCTTCTAGAGCCTCCACAATTTTCTCCATCGCTGTGTTGATCAGAGTCGTCAATACCTCTCAAAACATATTTATTTCTGATGGCATGATGGTGTTAGCATCGATCTGTTGTGTGCTTGATCTGGGCTCACCCCTACTTAGGTGTTGGTAATGAGGCCACCCTTAGTGTTATCATGCTGAGTAAACTCAGAGCCGCCAACACTTTAGGGTATAGCAGAATCATCTCCATGGTTCCCTTCGTCCATGCTGTTATAGGGAGCCAGATGTGTTTCGTATGCTTCACTGGTGGGGTTGGATTTGGCTTCATCCCCACACTCACCGGTGTATGCATGTAGCTCGCTCGAGGTAAACGACCGATGTCTCCCAAGTGTAGAGATCGATTGTTGTACCTTTTAATATAGGAAAGGTTGTCAAACCCATGAGGATTTGAAGGGATTGTTTAGCAAGTTCAACAAGTAAAACAGTAAAAGATGCATAAGTTTTGCGCTTTGGGTTTATGGTTTGCTAAAAATTAAATTACCGTAAAGTAAATTGCAAGAAAGTAAATGCTCTTTTAAGAGAAAGCCCAATCCTCTATGTAGTAAGATGACAAGCCCAAGTGTGGGTTCTGATATGTGACAAACATTCCTAAGGGCTTAATGGATTCACTTAGCATAAATATTTCTAAATAGTATGGTAAATATCTTGTCAAGTTTCATTCTTGTTGGATAGATCCTAAAATAGGTGTAGCCACATACATGTGCAAGTACACCCCTAATGATTTGTCCTAATGCCATTTTCATGTGCAAGCAAAGGATTCATTAAGACATAAGTTTCCAACAGTCGCTTAAAGTTCTAAGGTCCCTAATCAAGAACCCTGATACCTTCGATCCAGATTCACGGAATAGTCTTTTTCCCTAGTAGACCTGGGTTTAATCAAACATTGGGAAACAACGCTAAAAGGAATTAAAAAGGACACGTCTGCAAGACTTTGTTTTTTTGCTTTACCTTCGTTTACCGGACCATTCTAGTTTACTTTATATCGTGGGTTGATTCAATGGATGGAGATAGGCTAGGGTTGAAGATCCACCTGCAGCTGCACATCATATGGGATAAAATATAATAATAAGCACAATTATGTGTAATGTTTTAATAGAGATAATCTCTTGTGGGCAACATATCCTAATATACTAGAGCCCCTATGATCAATAGGCATAGCAATATTCTTTTGATACAACCGAGTGCACCACAAAGCACCGGGCTACAAACGATTATTAAGTGCAAAACATAGATCAAAGCCTTAAGAGGTGATGTTGTTGTGATCCCGAATGGGTCGCTAAGCGAAGAACTTAACACCATTTATGTCACTAGGTTTCCTATGAGATCGCTACTAGCCAAGTATATCACCTCAAGCCTTTATCGATCTCGGGGATCTTGGGTACCTAAAAGTCCTAAGATCGAGGCAAGAGACGAAGAAACAAAAGATACAAATCCCTCTTTCAAACAATACACAATACTCCCATAGATTAGATGCACATAATTGTTGCAAGGTTTCTCCCCAACCCGCAGCCCATGAGGACTACTCACTCATAACAATAAGATCAAGGATAGTAAACATTGTGCAAAATACTTAGATTGAAATCAAATATTCTTACAATGGTCACCGAATCACAAGGATATCTCAAGTACAAAGTAATGGCTATGGCTAATGGAAGGGATGAAACATGGTGTGGATCTCATTTGGTGGTGTTGTGGTGCAATCTGAGAATGGCGGCCCTCTGCGCGGCGGGTGA
Organism: Avena sativa; assembly: GCA_916181665.1. Lineage (NCBI taxonomy): Eukaryota > Viridiplantae > Streptophyta > Magnoliopsida > Poales > Poaceae > Avena > Avena sativa. Next base: position 86,584,627 of record OV702291.1, on the reverse strand, counting down.
GGCCTTGAAATATATAGGCGTCTTCACGAAAGTTGTAGGGTTTGACGAGACGAAACCGCCGCCACATGGTACGGGTGATTGATACGGGCGGACATTGCCTGTACCAGTGGTCGTTACGTCTACAGACGCCTGGCAATTTCTCTAGAATTACTTGGTCATGTGGACTTCCTCAAAATCTTCATTATGGCTCCTGATTTCGCATTAAAAGCATGATTTCCTCCACAACACAAATCAAATCAATGGTTTGCATATCTTTGCAATTATTAGTCATTAGTGGCAAGGCTAGAGAGTTTCTTGTCAATTGCTTGACTAAAAACAATGTTTAAATGCGGGAAAAGATGGCTATTTTTAGATCCATCAAACCCCCTACTACAACTCAAAGTCTCCGGACACGGTTTTTGTCATTCTATCCCTCCCTAATATCTTTATTACACTAAGGTACATTGCTATGAGACTTTTGAAGGGGTTCACAGCAAAAAATAAAGAATTACTAGCTAGCGCAACACCCGATGCTAGGATCTATCTATGAGTTAATGTAGTAATGGGGATGCTATTTTGGTAACATACCCTTGTAGATCGAACGCGGTTAATGTCCCGCGGGGAACATGGATGAAGTAGTCGAACTCGTAGCCGACCTCATGGTCGTGTTTCTCCTCGCACGTCACATCCTGGTCCTTGCACGTCAGTTCTGGCACCACAAGTGGCAGCGCCTCTGAGGTATCGCACGTGTGTGGTGTCCGAAGATGACTCCCATTCTGCTTGATCTAGTCGGGATGCGGAAGTAGACCCTCTGGAACTAGGATCTAGCAGCGGGACAGTGTGCCAGAGATGTTGTCTCTCTCATGCACAGTTCTTCGTGGAACTGTACTCACGGGGATTCAATAGAGAAAAATAGAGGGAAAATTTCCCTAAGGAAAAGTGTGAAAAAATCCCTAAGAAAAATTCCCTACATAGGTATGACTACCCAGGTTATTGTTATTTGTTACCTTAGGATTATAGCCCGCAAGACCCAGGAAGGAACCAGGGAAGGCCCAACAAGCATCCGACGGAAGATGTATCTTGCTAAACAAGGAAAATGAACCAACATCGTAATAGTGTTGTAATCATAACTTGTAACCTATTCGTATACGGCCTCGGGTCCCAGCCTATTATATAAAGGCTCGGAGCAGCCAACGGAGAGGTACTAAAAAAGCCTCGAGAAATCTGTAATCGTTTTTTCTTAATCAGACGACTCTGACTCCCTTGTTTGTCTAATCAGCCGATGAAATCCCCAGCGTTCTCCTTTCCACGAAACACCAAGTCCATCACTATGGACACTTCCAAGGTTAACCCTCGTCGAAAATCCTTAGGAAATCCCCTTTATTTTATTGTTGTATTTTCCCCACCAATATAGACCTTCTTATATAGGAGAAAGGGGAGGACCCCTTCTCCCTAAAGTCCCAATGTGGGACTAAAGGAAAAAGGAGGAGGGGGGCAACCGTCCAGGGGAGAGGCGGTGGCGACCGGCTGGGTGGGCCCTGCATGCCCGGGACCCAAGTGGCTTGCGTGACAATGGCTGGCTAGGTGGACCCCGCCCACAGACCATGCCTGCTCACGCGTGCCAGTGTGGGCTGGCCTGGCTGGTGGGCCCCAGCTGCGGTGGCAGCTTCCCTTTGGGGTGGCTTCCCTCTAGGCCATTTCCCTTTGGGGATTTGGCCCAATAGAGGAAGTTGCCCCATTAATACTAATTTTATATATTTATTTAATATATATTAACTCACAATTAATATATAAATGCATATTATAAAATCTCTATTAATCTGAAAACACCTTTCAACTTCTTCCTTCTCCAAACAACTTCGGATCCCCTTCGAAACTATTCCAGCAATCTTTTTGGAATGATTCCAATACTCTCTTTATCATCGATGATCCCTTCGCTTCCATAGATATCTTAGAACATCGTAAGACCCTTAAGTGTGTTACCCTACGGTTCAGGAATGGCATAAACATGATCGAGATCTCTCTCTGATCAATGATCAATAGCGGGACCAGGATCTGATGGCTACAACTTAGTGTGTACCAACTCACTGGGACTCCAAGTGTAGAGTGTTGTAGCATGCTTATTTTCCCCACAAGGGTGACGCGAGGGTTTCTATCGAACTCTCGGGGAATTGGCAAGGGGTTGATTCTTCTTCTCCTCTTCTAGCAACCTGCAAAGCAAAGTTTTTATTTTGTATCCCCAACTCCACGGTGTGGTTGTCAAGAACAAGGTTTTGTATTAGTAATATGAAATACAAACATAAATAAAGTAAAGTAAAACTAGGCATGCAAAGTAAAAAGAATAAAGGATGGTTGTTTTTGGGTTTTGTGTGTGTTTGGAAGCGAAGGAAGTATTTTTGTATTTTCAAAATAATAAATTGCAAAACATATAGAGTGTGATATTTGTGTTAGAAAGGTGTTTCTTATGGTTTAAAATGGACTGGGGTTCATGGGTTCACTTATATACTCTCTTTTTGGGTTGTAGTGGACACAAACAATTCATTAAAGACATAGTATTGGTGGAACTTCAACATGTGTTTGATAAGCATTCATATGGGCATCATGTCCTAGCAACGAGATGATGCAACACATCTCTCTTATACTCCTCAAGAAAAAGAAAACTCTAAGCAATCTTGAATTAATAATCAAAAAAGTATATCCTTAAGTAATTTGACATGATGTTTGAATCACAAATATGCTACCTTGACCAAACAAGATTATCTAGCTATCACAAGATAATTATAGCACATGAATTCACTTTATCCCTAGTGAGGCAGCAAAAGAAAGGTAAATACCATAGTATATCTTGAATTTGTTGTCACTATTCAACACTACCACCATGCTATTCCATCTAATACACTCTTCTACCCACACATGCTCTTGCATGCAAGTTGGATCAAAACAAGTACTTAAGAACAGGGTGGATGATATGCATCTATCAATACATCTTACACATAATAGTTTCCAATATCATATATCAAATCATAGAATAAAGATCCACCACATAGGAATTACATATATGACCATAATCATGTTGAGCAGCTCATATGGTACTAGATCTATGAAGAATAAGAGAGAAATAGACCAAGCCACTACCAAAAACCCATAGTCTAGAGGTGGGCTACTCCCTCTTCATCATGGTGATGATGGTGGGGACGTTGGAGAAGGTAGAGATCACTCTGGTGGCGGCTCCGACAAAGTTTTCCCTCCAATCTTCGTTGGTTCTGGATTTGTTTTGGTGTTTCGGTGTTTCTGCAGTGCCCCCCTCGAGGAACTCCTGAGGGACCTTTTATATAGTGGTTTTTAGTTCATACGGAGGCGGTGGGCGAAAGATTGAAGCAAATCAACAGTCGAGGAGGAAAAGAGACTGGGTGGCGCGCCCACCCTTACTAGGTACTCTACCTGGTCCATCTTGGGCCTCCTGGTCCATCTAGTGAGGTCCAAGTGCTCTAGGTGCTTCTCTTGATGAAATATGTATGCTCCCAAAATCCCAGCTCCATTTGACTTTGTTTAGGTCCCTGAAAGGTACACAAAACATGGTTTTCCTGTCCTGCAGAGTTATAACCCAAATAAAGGGATCATCGGTAAATCCCCATAAATCAATGTAAAATATGGGAATCCATATCAACAAACTACAAACTTAACGTATGCATTTTACATGCATCAGATGCCCATAATGACCCCTATTAATTCCATGAAACTCGGTCGTTTGAACCATAAACTCTGTGTCCAATTCCTTTTGTCTCTTTGATACATGACTTGTTAGAGATTTGATCTTTAGTATCAACGTACTAATCTCATTACCGACAAATCCACTTAACTCGTTATCATGATATCTTATCCCCATGACCTAGTCATATGTTGGGAATATGCCCTAGAGGCTATCATGTATGATGATATTTCCCAAAGTATTCATAAAGTAATAAAGGTGACCTTGTATGAACATCAGATATATATCATTGAATATGTGATTCAGTTTTGGGACTATATATTCATGATTTTTCATACTAGATTGTCCTTGGTCATTGAGGTTGTGCTAGACACGCAACTTAGACCAATGTGCAAGTCAGTTGATGACATGGTTCCACTTGTCACGGGCATGGTGATGCTATTCCGACTTACACGGACTCAACTAAAGAGTTTAGCAAATTAGACTAACCCATAGTTGAGATGCAATGAGCATGTTGTCATTTGCAGTCTCAAGAAATGGAATCCTTTGACCTGAGGTGATCACATGATCCAAGTTGTGGATCACCAACTTAGGTTCTATCAAACGCTGTTGTAAATGGGTAGTTATAAAGGTAGAGTTCGGGTTGGTTGTGAATCAAGCTGCATGGCATGGATTACCAATATGGTATTTACCCCTCCATAATGGAGAGATATTCTCTGAGCCCTCTCATGTGATATGATTCAGAAGCATGGCCATGCGCTACTCAGTTAAGTGTTAACTGAGGAGTCGGACTAAGTGTTAGTCCAGTGAACCACATATCACGGAATGAGAAGAGAGTTGACCTATTAAAGGGTTGTCAACTACTCGCCTATAGCTCAATAGGTATATCGTGTGGCAAAGGGACTTGGACGAAAGTCATGTTGAATTGTCGTCTTCTGACTTTATGACACTTGGGAGTTGGCACGTCTTGCTAGAGGTCGCTACCATCTATCGACTTGAGACCAAGTGTTCATGGGAGTGAGTTGGACTCAAAGCCATGACGGGATACTTGGAGGTGTATCTCATGTCGTGTCCAGGTGTACTTGAACCTACAGGTCACACGCTTAAGGGTAAGGAGCCCATGTGGATTAGATCCATGTGGAGATTGGGATACGATCTAAATGGGTATCAAGTGTCGAGCCCAGCTAGGAGTGTATATATGTGGAGTGAAAAGGGATAGTCCCTAACCTATCCGTCACTTTCTCCACTCCCATTTCGGGTTAGACATGATCTAGAAATCCTCAACCCAGAGCTCCTTCCTATACGTGTGGATACCAGTAGAATCATTGCACGTGCAGCGCTGGAGACAAAGGAGCTCGTGGGGATCTGGTGAAGGAGTTCGTGGGATCCAGAGGAGCTATTTGTTGGATCATTCAACATTTCTTTGACGTGCTACATCAAGTTCTGCATCTGCGTATCTAGCAGTAATCTCGTGGCCTATGACCTGAGCTGGATCTTGGGAGTGCAGCGTAGGGGAATTTTTTTTGTTTATCTCTGTGTGGCCAACATCATACGCTTCAGCTTATTGGATACAATCTCACCGAGTGGGCCTAGTGTATCTTCCCACCATGCAAAGTGAACAAATCCTGATCTTGATGAAGAGGCCTCAACCGGTTCCTTTGGAATACCCAATACACACCTTTATGGTCACCCAGTTATGGTCATGATGGTTGATGGGATCAAAGCATCCACCGGAGATAGTGATTAATATGATCTCACGGTCTAAGGAGAAGGTCACTTTGTTTCTAACTATCACAACGATGAACCATGTGACTAGATCACGTTGTAATACTTATGCGGGTAATGTCCATCATGTCACTCTCCAATGACATGACTCCAGTGTCAACTGGCAGAAATACTTCATGATCAGAAAATCTTGATCATCGGTTGCCCAATGAAATAGTTAAAAAGAGGCTACTAGCGACTAGGTTTGTTTGCATACCACACATGTATCAATGTTTCCTCTTGATACAGTTATAGCATAGTATAAAACTATTATGAACTAGCTTGAGATATGATAATAAACCTATTTATTATTTGCTTCTAGGACATATATCCTTCACCCATAAATGTGAAGTAATATGTAGTCGGCATTCGCATATTACCATCATAGAACCACGTAAAATATTAAAACTTCACCAAATACTGATTACATACTATATGGAAATCATAGCGAATTCATCCTATGCCGTCAAGAACATGAGGAACTACTCAGAAAGATGAAACATGGCACAAACCACTAGCATATGGATTATAACACAATATGAAAGTATAACTTCACCACAAAATAATGACAGGTTACCAAGCACAATCATGCACACATCACTTAAACAATATTCCAGGGTTCAATCTACCACAAACTATGAGGTGGATGATGTTGATATCAAGATGTATATGGTGTTGACATTGAGAGAGATGGATATGGTGATGGAGAGACCCTCCTACACCAAGGAGGAGTGTTGATGACGATGGCATTGATTTCCCCCTCTCTAGCAGCCTCGGAGCAGCAAATCCACCCTCTCCCGGAGTAGGAGAATACTTTCACCTCTGTCGACGCCTCTGTAAATCATGGAAAAACAGGGCATACGTTTTCTATTGAGACGGAGGTGTGTGTAAAAGGAGGAGGCGAGACAGATGCTCGAGGACGCCTCTATAAATCATGGAAAAATAGGGCATATGTTTTCTATTGAGATGGAGGTGTTTGTAAAAGGAGGAGGCGAGACGACGCTCGAGGAGGGAACATACCCATGTGGCACGACCTAGGGTGTAGTACATGCCACCAAGTCTTGTTCGGCCCTCGTAGCTCCTCTCGCGTGTTTCCATATCAAATGTCCTTCTACTGATGAAAAACTTTTGTGGTATTTTTTCCCCAAATTAATTGGTGTCCAAAAAGTCCCTGAAATATCAAAATACGAAAAATGAGGTTTTGTGCCTCCTAGAAATTAAATACTAGAATACGGGACCTCAGAGGAAAGTCCCATAAATCATCTAAAAAGGCATAAGTAATGTTGCATCAATGCAAATAACAATATAAACTAGTCCTATATGTGGGTGTTATGATGCTACAAAATGTACGTATCAATGACCCCACCGGAGAATCTAGTGTGTTGAACTTGGATTCGATTGCGTATAGGACAGATTCATTCTCGGATCTAGCATCGACAATGCCAAATCCAGAATTGATGTAGCCGACAAAGTGGTGCGAGGCTCTAGAACATAATAGAGCACATCCTTCTGCCTCGATGTCAGAGAAACTTTCTACAATATCAATCTTGACGTCGAGGCTTAGCCATGGACCGAAGGTCATCTGCCTCAGATTGTGCCATAGAAGTGAGCCTTTAGCTAGCCCATTGATGAAGTAGGGCATATCCGCTGTGTGCGAGATTCCTTTGACTGAGTTTTTCACCCCGAGCCATCTAGCCAGGAACTCTTCCGAAGTTTCATCCGGCTCTTGAACATAGTGTGCCAGATCTACAATAATAACAAATCCAACAAAGTGAGATCCGTAGGATCTAGTCTCAATTGGGAGGTTCTCCTCAAATTCATCGTCCACCTCGACCTTCGCCATTGGGGCAGGTTGGGTGGGTTTTTGAGCGATCCGGAAATATGCCGACTCCATGGACATATGAGATCCATATTTTACTTCCACCTTGATCTCTGGCTCTACAGCAGGCTTGGTGGGTTTGTCAGTGACCTGAAATTTTGCAGCCTCCGTGGATAGAGTAGATCCAGATATTGCATTTGACGATGTCATCACCTCTAGGGTCGATTTTGCAGGATCCATTGTTGGTCTGAATCCCGAAGGATCGGTCAAGCAGATGAAGACGTGGATGCCTTCAGACGACATGATGGTGTAGCTGGTGACATAGCTGTTAGCCGAAAACCAAGTCTCGTTGTTAGGGATGATAGGAAGACTATCGATGTATAGAACGCGACCGATGGCAACGTTTTATCCAATTCCCGCAAAGTCGGATCCCGCACAGATCCGAAGTCCTAAGGTTGCTTGCACCATGGTAGGCGCCAACTGTTATCGTATTTATGACAAGTACGCCATGAGAGGGTCCCTGAGGCATGGAAATAAAGGGGGTGTGGGACGCGGAGCACACAAGTTTACCCAGGTTCAGATCCAACCGTGGTAGCCGGATCCTACTCCTGCTATTAATCCACTATAATCGGCAAAGTCGGAGGTTATAGAGGGTTTGAGGTTGGTTCACTTGTGCGATGTGAGATTACTCATGCCCTAAGGGATGTCTATATTCTAGCTTGTATAGACATCCGACATAGGTCTTACACGAAGAAACCTATCCGGCTACGATACAGATTACAACATAGTTAGTAACTACTACATCTTGTACTCCAAGTCTTTTGGCTTCAGGCCTAAGTCGGTAAACCTTCTAGGCCTTCTCCAGATGGGTCCTCATCTGTCTCGCTGACTGGGACGCCCGTGGAGCCATAGGCTATAACCACAAGTGGGCCACCCTGGTCCCCGAGTATTAATGTTGGTCGCGGGTATACTCGGAAAGTATAACCTCGACATGCATGTGCTCCCACCATCTCCATGTGTGTCCAAGATCGTACAACAAATATCCTCCTTTCCATATGGGGAGAGCACGATGAGGGTATCTCATTGGAAATGGTCGAATCGGCGGTTCCTAGCGGGCCTAGCCTAGGGGTTCTCTAATGTTTGTGCGGGCCACAACACGAAGGCCAACCAAACATCCAATCGACCCAAATTCTTCTCCCTAGTGCCTGGCTGTACCCTGTGAATCCTACCAAGCACACCCTAATTCTTCTATGTGTGTTCTTGTAGATCTCATTGTTTTCTTTGATACTAGCCCAAGATCACCGAATTCCGTGTCACGAAGCTCAAGTTATCACAGTTTCCACATCGGACTGTCGATGTGTTCCTAGTAGTAGTAGTAGTACCGGTCCACTACCGGTCTACTACCGTAAAAATGTCATCCAACCATAGTCTTTGAAAGCAGTATTTTGACGATACTACCGGTGCTACCTCCCTAGCGTGTTTCTACACTCAACGATTGTATTTCCAATGAACCTATTTATGGGGTTTCTTCTCCCAACGGTTCCATAAACTTTCGAGGAAGTTTTGCCGCCATTGTGTTGACCTTTTGGGCCTGCCTATTTCTCTCTCCCTTCCATGGTTCTTTCATATTTTTTAGGGGAAATAGAGAGGATATCTAGATCTACATTTCCACCAATCCACATCTCCTCTTTGTGAGAGAATCCTTTGGATCTAGATCTTGGAGTCATTTATAGTTTCCTCTTCTATTCTTCCTCTCATACTACTCCATAGAATTAGTTGCTTTGGTGGGATTTGGGAGATAAGTACTTGACCACTCCTTGTGTTGTTGCCATTGTATTAGGTGCATCAGTTTGAGTTCTCTTTGAGAATTCGTGGAAGTAAAACTTGAGAAGATAATTACTCTCATGTGCTTGTACTCGGGCCTTGTTTCTCTTGGGTTCTTGTAAACCTAGACGAGTTGGTGACTTGGTGGTGCCACAGAGCCCAATCATTATGGTGTAAAGTCCATTGCAGTGGATTACTTGGGAGCCTCCAATTAAGTTGTGGAGATTTCCCTAAGTCCTTATAAGTTTAGGGAAATCTCCACAACTTAATTGGAGGCTCTTCCCTTTGCTAGGAAGGTCGAGGAGATTACAGTGAGCAATTGTGGCGCGTGGAGAAGCATTGTGCCTCCACACTGCTCCAACTAAGAGTAGTTTTCTTTGAAAAGTGAACTTCAGGATACATCATCGTCTCCTTGTGCCTCAGTTATCTCTATACCTGAGCTTCTTTACTAATAAACTTTACTTTGTGATTGCCTCTATGCTTGAAATTATTTATCTTACTATCACATAGTTGTTTATCTTGTTTAGCATAAGTTGTTGGTGCACATAGTTGAGCCTAGCATATTTAGGTTGTGTGCTTGATAAATTAAACGCTAGTTTTATTCTGCAATTATCCAAGCCTAAATCATAAAAAAAATATGTCATCTATTCACCCTCTCTATGCAACATATGTATACTTTCATGTATTGTTACTACCCTTATGGGAGCTAAATGATGTTACATTTTGGCCTCATCATAGGATTTATGCAAAGGAATCATGAGTTATACTCTTGCCGTTCTAAAGGAATATCAACAACACCGCTAAGCCCCTCAAGTGCCTTATCATTCGTATTCGTCTCCTCCAAACCCCTTTCTTTCCTCTTATTTTTATGTGTCATGGCTCAACCATTGTCAGTTCTGGCTCCACATCTGCTTCTTAGCACCCCTCTTCCCATTGCCTCACGTGAATGAATGGTAGGAAGCTAAACATAATAATATTGGATTATCCTTAAAGCCACCTAGACAACTTAAGATAATTAAACTAATTGTGATTCAGTACTAAAGTTGAAAAAAATATTTCCATACTAGACAGATATACGCATTTCGCTGCGCCGCCTGCCTAGCGTTCACATATGGTAGACAAATGTGACGACAGTTTGATAGAGATTTAGCACATTGTTATAATTTTAGTTTGGTAGGCATGGCGGACACATGTGTCGGCAGTTTGATAGAGAATTAACATGTTGTTATAGTTTCATTTTAATATAGTAATTGCAAACTGTGGACGACATGATCTTCATGGCTTCCTAGATAGGTGGATGCGTGATCTACATGATTTTCATGATAGACAGTCACATAGAAACATGATTTCCGATGTGAATGTGTGATAGAAGGCCACATATTTTCAAGCGCAGCCGCACAGGCAGAGGAGGATGCAGCAACGAGGCCACGCTTCACCGTTCTACCTACAACATGTTTAGGCACCCTATGATAGGCACGCTTGAATGTGATGTACGTTTTAGACTAAGCACACACTGTCACTTCTATAGCCCGAAATGTTATAGTTACACGCTTTTGGGGATTAGAGCACGAGTAACAATCCATGTACCTAGTACTTCCGCATTTGGTTTCTTCAAACTTAGTTCTTGCAAGCTGCATGGGAACAAGACATGAAGCAAGTCAATCAAATAATTGAAGCAATGTAAAACTAGAAATTCACAAGCTAATCGACACGTTTCACTCACTATATAGCACAAACAAATGGCTGTAAGAAATAAATATGTTTCTCAAAGTCTCGACTGGCTGCACGTCACATGGAGAATAAAATAGTAATAAATTTAAGCCTAGAACGTCAAATATGGCATAGTACCTAATTGGTCATACAAAAATACAGATAGATAGAAGTCACGGGTAAGTTACATTGTCCCTTAGTTACACTACATCAGCAAGTCTAAACAAAGTGGAGTTCCGCTGCTGCCCAAGGACATTGTTGCAAGCCTTCGTCCTGGATAAAATTCTACTACTACCAGCACACTTAGTAGATGACCTACAAGGAATAAAACATCTGAACCAATAATCAAAACATGCTTGCATCATACCCAAGAATATAAGAACCTAAGAAAGGCATGATGAATCAAGAAAAACCTTCTAGATGCCTTTGTTGTCTTATATAAATTCTAAAACAGTTGGTTAGAGGTCGACGAATAATGCATGTGAATTTTTTCTTACATTTTTGTGAATTCGCTGCCAAGGACGTATTGGCCATATTGACTCCCTCGTCACTAAAAATAGTATATTTGGTGAAAAATTCTCTTAAACGGGTATATATGTGTGACAATACACACAACAATGAATAATATGCATAGTGGTTTTAGAAAAAAGAAGGATATCAAGAGGTGTATGCATGATAATGACTCGGCAACTGCATCGATAGTAGCCACCTTGTCCCCATGCCACCATCTAGCAATGCAACACTCAGAATGCCACAACACATTCAAACTGAGTCAGCATAAGCTAGAAATGCCGAAAAAATGACAAAACATTTCTAGAATCAATAAAAAGTACTACCTCCGTCCCAAGGCTTAAGGCATATAAGTTTTTTTTAAGTCAAACCAACTAAAGTTTGACCAAGTTTTTAGAGAAAAACATTAATATTTACACTACGTAATCCATACTCTTTCATACATCATGAAACATATTTTCACATGATATCTATATAATATAATAGTTCTTGATAGTTTTATCTAAATGTTTGGTCAAACTTTACATGGCTTGAGTTTTCAAAAAAGTTATATGCCTTAAGCCTTGGGATGGAGGGAGTATCTAGGAAACCAAAGAAATCAGTGATTTCAAAACAAAAGACACAAAGGCTCTAAATTTCAAAGTGACACCTGGTTCAACTGCTCTACCTTGCAAAGTGCCTCTATAATTTTGTTCTTTGCTCTTGGATTATGAAAGTTGGTTTCCAGAAAATGTTATATCCCGTGATTCATGGGTATTATGTTAGTTCTTCAATATGTCGTTACAACCTAGCATGTGTGTGCTTAGACTATGTACTACTCCAGCTAAACTTCTGGTTTGCAATATCACTCTGGTATGGGGTTGTATGGTGAGTATTATACAAACTTTTCCATTTGGAATTATAGAAAATTGGGCCTCTCCCCTAGACAAATAGATAACATAAACAGATGTGTAAAAACATCTAATATTGTGTGCCTTAACATACCTTAGTTACGGTAATACCCATTCGTATACCAGTGTCAGCATACTTTAGATTAGGAGTATCATTTACTCCATCTTCGGTCGTAGCAACAATTTCACCATCTTCCTTTTACATTCTTTCCCTAGAGGACAGAAGACCATCTTCTCTTCGCAGCAGTGTGTTCTTATCCTCAAGTGCCATGAACTCCTCCCTTAAAGCTCTTAAAGTTCATGTCTTCATAAGGTGAAAGTACACCAATTTCATGGCATGTAGTCTCTCAATTCCAAAGGCTTAGATATTTGAACCTTTGCTCTTTTTTGTGCAGGTTGTCATCCTATTAAGCTATCAAATAAGGAAAGTGAAGAAACCTTGAAGAGACAACACGTTTTTTAGGGTATGATACAACTGAGAAGAACCAAATATTTTTCTCTTATGTGTATGTCGAGTTGGCAAAAGCTCTGATGTGTCATCTCTGTCGTCCATGTCGAGGTCACTCACCTGTACCCAACCGACAACTCTTTTAACATTGATAATCTAATGCAATCTTCTTTAATGGCTAAAGTTGAATGTCTATGCAGTGTTGCATCGAAGCCAATTGGTCTAGAGAAGATCATGAACCATCAATTGAACACAACAAAAAGTTATTTTCTAAATCAACGAATCCTTCCAGAATTGTTTTCTTGAATATTAAAGCCGCATATTCGTATTTTAAAATTTGTAGGGACGGAGAAGCCAAGCAGCTGCTGCTCTAGGTCAATCACTTCGAAAATCAATGCAAGTCACCAAGGTGAGACAGTGAAGCCAACCAAGACTTTTTATCGCAAGGAGACCAATTAGTGGCTAACTATTTTACCCTCAAGCATACTACAAAATTGATAGCAAAAAATCGAATAACAATCGATGGAAGCAAATGCAAGAATTGAGAGGCATGCTTGCAAATGAGGTTGTCATACCTATTGGATTAAAGAGTAGCATTTAGGAAGGACCATCTACCTTGTGTCACTATTGATACGTCAGGATATGAGGTTAATACGAATATCCGAGGAAATACTCAACTTACAATCAAGTTTCTATACTTTTTCACTATTATAAATTTGGTTATCCATGATTGGTTTATAGAGAAATATTTGAACATTAAATCAGTCAGATATAAAAAAGGAAACAAAAATATTATTGCACGTTACTGTAAGTTTCGTTCATTGCACAACTCTGTCAACTAAACAGTTGCACCGCAATATCAATTAAGTAGCTAAACCTCATTGACTCATAGAAAATGTGAACTAAAAGGGGAGAATTATTTCTCATGCTCGGTATTTCTCCATCAAATTATATGCAATATAATTTCTTATAAAAATTAGTAAATCATGCTGACATGGAAGGAAGATGAAGCTCAAAATACTAACACGTAACAGACCCAATAAAAAAGACCGTGAGCAGCAACAAAAGGAAATGCTAAAATGTTTGTATCCACCGAGAAAAGTAACGTCTATGAAGTTCTTCTAGGACAACTGAACTTTCATATTCTTCAACCCAACAAACTAAAATAACAGTACTGTCCCCTTAAAAAAACTAACAGTATTGTACCGTTGTTCCTACTTCCTATGGGTAAAAAACATGGCACTGCTTATTCGTTTGATAGCTTCCTATGGGTAAAAACATGGCGGTGTTTATTCGTTTGATATTTAAAAATATACTCTAGATTGCTGGGGGACAGAAACCGCATACATAGATCTAATGGACATATTGGCTGAACGCTTGAACACCGAATGAAGTCAAAAGCGCCCGTCACTTAGTTGAACTCGAGTGATAGTTGAAGAACGGGCTAGACTATCATGTCTGGTATCAATAGCACGCTTGTTGTAGGGTAACAATAAGCCCCCTTATTTATTATTATCCTGGATATCTCCCAAGTAGAATAACAAATTTGCTAAGCAAAAACCTAATAAATATACTCCCGTGTAATGAGGAGGAAGTAGCTTCCATTAATATAGGAAGAATGAAAATTGTCTAATTCAGCTTTAGGGTTATAACTATGAGCATTCAAGTTATGCAATAAAATTGCAATCGATTCTGCTATTCTAACAATTAGTACAGTTCTATTATGATGCGAGCACATAGTACTTACGTCATAATTCAAAATATACATCTTATGGAAGCATATTAGCACCTTTTTTTTACAACAGAACATGTTGTACTTGTTAATTAGTCTGTCAATCATATCTTATATTAGATAATTGCCAACATCAATATAGTGGACACGCTCACACAAAATTTCCTAGATATGACGAAATTAATTTCAGTTCTTTGCTTGAGGAAAAAAGTTTGATGGTATAAACGGAGTTCAAGCACTAAATACGTTGAATACCAAATTTTGGACACAGCTAACTCAAGCAGGCTCTTTGCCATATGTGCAATATCTTTCCTAATGGGATCAAGCAGTCAATCCAAACAAAAGTCAATCCAAACAAAGATTCACTCAACCAACTAGGAGCCCATCTCAATCGATAGAAAGAGGATTCTCAGTGGAATCGCTTAAGAAAGAAAAAGTAAGAGGGCACTGACCTCTACAGACCACCAAATTGGAAAGAGCACAAGAGAGGGATCTAAAGGCATGTAGTGTGATGAGGCTTGTCGTCTGCTGCTGCCAATGGACACACGCGGATGCTGCCCTCCCCATCATCACCGATGTAACCTTGTTTTCGCTGCTGCCGGCCTCGCACTTTGTTAATCCCCTTGGTGCTTCTGCTCTCTTCCCCTTCATCCCATTTGTGTGGCGCCATGGAGGGTGAGGAAATAGCGTTGTGGGGATAAGAGCTAGGGTTTGCCCGATCGACCCCCGCAATGCGTTGGGAAGATAAGGGATGTGGCCGTGAGAACCAGTGGGCATTCGGGACAAGCGGTTGCTAGTTAGCTGGTTTTTTCTGAACTAATCACCATCGCTGAGCCGGTGCTCACCGTGCAGGACTTTCACCACGCTTAAGCTATAGTATAATACCTTTGTTTGGGCACCGACAATGGGCAACCGACATGAGTGGGTAGGGTATAGTTTTAATGTAAACGATTTCCATCGGCCACTCAATCAATAATAAGAATTAATTGATTTTTTGCTTTCTACATCATATAAGCCTTTTTAATTTAAGGCATGCTTGCTATGTGTTGTTTTTCATGTCATGTCATGCGATGTATCCTTCTAAGATGACTACCATCTCTTGTGTTTTCTCTTAGTATTCTTTATTCATGACATTTGATTGTGTAATATAAAAAAAGTGTGATTGTATTTAGTGTATTATCATCACCATTCACCACCATCACCAACAAGTCAAGCGACGAATAAAACTATGCCACATTAGATTTTAGTTACTCGTGGAACCAAAACACCATATGCTACTCGATGTCAGCCACACCAGGACAAAAATAACCATAAATAGTTTAATTTCGTGTGATGTGAAATTATGGTGTTTATCATGGTCTAACTAAAAATAAAATGTTATGAACCTACGAAAATAATTTAATCAACTCAGTCTATATTCTGAGTTTGACCTACCGAGTGGACTGGACAATGGTGGCAGCGCATAGCTACAAACACTATAGAGTCGAAGAAGACCGGCCAAATCGCCTTCTTGAGGCAAGTGTTTTCAGGCCCACTTGTTCATGGTAAGCCATCCCAATATAGACTCGTGCAATCCTAGCCAACGGGCCGGCCCGACATGGCTTAAACCTGCCTGGCCTGGCACGACCCATCGCGGCCCGCCTAGCTCACGTGTCGTGTTGGGCCGGCACGCATGCCCGGCTGCGCAGCACAGGCCTGGCCCCGGCGCCTGGCGGACTAGCCCGCGGCACTTTTGATCGCGGGGCTGGAAATGGCCTGTTTTGCATGTTTTGTCCTGTCTTCTCTGTTTTTTGTTGATTTGAATCCGAAAAATTGCTAGCCCAAAAAATGCATAAAAATAGTAAAATGACACAAATTTTCATATGGGATAAAAGTGAGCTTTACTAATGTTGTCTCATTAAAAAACCTTATATCCCTAGCAAAAAAAAGAGTACAATCCGTTCGAAATGAAAAAATTACAACGACTAATTAGTTTCCTCGGTGTCATGGCTCAACCATGACGATGATTTTTTCTTGGCCTGCTACTTCTCACAGGCAGCTCTCGCCTTCTTACTGAAAGGCGACATGAAGTCATCATCGTCGTCCTTCACAGATGCCTCGCCCTTACCTTTCGATGATGTCTCGTCCTTGCCCTTTGATGGTGCCTTTTTCTTGGCCTGCTCCTTCTCCCAGACAGCTCTCGCTTTCTTACCGAAAGGTAGCATGAAGATATCATCTTCGTCCTTGCTCTCTTCTATCCACAACCAAGGGTGATAAGCAAACCTCTCTCTCGAAGCTTCATTTTTAAATTTTAGCTTGGTCCACCTTGCATTGATCCTGAGGAGTTCTTGTCATATTTCTTCAGGGTTCCTTGATGGCCACCCTTTCATACGTAAGTCCTCACCCAGCTCATTGAGAAACACATCGCTACCAATGAGTTCCTCGAATGGAACTTGAATTTGTTCTATCCTAAAATTTCTAGTAAAACACAAAAGGTCTTCAGACATCTTGGAAAGAAAACTACAATCGAATGGAAAACCTAACATATTGGCCTGCTTCCACACCTTAGTGTAGAGAGGGTTTTATAGACTCGTTCGCGGGAAGAAAATGTCGGGGGCTTGTTGGTGGGAAGAAAATGGTGGAAACTCATTGGGACAAGTTTGTATGGGGATGAAAATTGGCATTTATTATTAGCTTCCTCGTCAAAACCTTTAATTCCTAGGAAGGGAAAAGAGTACAACTGGCTCTAAAAAGAATAGAAAATTACAAAAGGATAAAAAATTACAAAAAGGTTAAAAAATTACAAAGAGATTAAAAATCCAACAACTAAGTTTCCTCTTGGTCTTCAGTCCACCGCATATATTCCAACGAGGCTATCAGTTCTAGGTTCTCGGTGGTGTGCAGGGCTCTTTGTCTGGCTAGTTCTCCATCTTTGACGGATATTAGTGTTTTCACCATATCTGGAGTGAGACTAGTTCTTCTATCATCAATTATTCTTTCAGCTAGACTAAAAGCAGACTCCGATGAGATCATTGAGATGGACACTGATAGCACATCCCGTGCTAATATGGAAAGCACCGGATAAGTTGATCTTTTATCCTGCCACCACTATAGTATGTCGAAGTCATTGTCATCATCATCATTAGTAGAAACTACTGGCCTATTGAGATACTTTGCTAACTCCCCGCCACCTTGAAGCACGGGAGTTTGTGTGGAAGAGCTCCGTGTGGCTGTGGAGGTACCAAATATTTTCTCCCGCACTTTTTTCTTACGCCTACCAGCTGTTGGTACCGTTGGAGGTCTGTGTAGCAAAGTTGCGCCATACTTAATCTCATACTTACTATAAACTTCCTGCAGCTTATCCTTTATATCAAGTGAATATTGATCATATCTAACATTTACGGCATAACTTAAGAGCGAAAGAACCCCACTAAACCCTTCCATTTAGCCCTAGGATCCAAAATAAATGCGATAGCATAGAGCAAAGGTATAGTTTTCTAATACTTGAGAAATTTCAGTTTCAAGTTATGGACAACTACTAGTAAAGTGGCATTATTTTCATACTCTTTTAGGTGTTGGGCAATTTCTAAAATATGATGCACAATCATATGATACGTGGGATAATAAGCCCTAGATAAAGTAAAAGTTGATTCATAAAATGTTGCCAGAAACTTATAGATCAATTCAGCAACGTGTCAAGTATCTTCACCAAGTAGATGATACCCGTCTTCTTGCGGAAAATGTGCAATAACAAATGCGGAAAACTGAGTCTTGTCACGTGGAACTAACTAGAGCATCAGGTATGTAGAGTTCTATCTAACCGACATGTCTAGATGAAGACCATGGCATGGTACATTAATAACAGCATAATATTTTTTTATAGTTTCCAAGTCTGGTATTAGAAGCATTCAACCATGATATTCCTATACACAATCTCTCAGTGTGTGGTTCTAGATCATCTAAAGCACTTTTAGCAATAAGATTAATTATTTGACAAGCACAACATTGATGAAGTAGAAATTTTGATGCATATACTTCAAATGTAGGAATGAGGCTATTCATTTGCACTAGTATTTGCAGAAGCATTATCCAAAGTTAATGCAAATATCTTTTCGGCAAGACCAAACCCACTAACAAATTTAAGTATAGCATTAGCAATATTCTCACCATTATGTGATACATCAATTAACTCGAATTCTATTATTCTTTTATTTAGATCCCAGGATGAGCTAACATAATGAGCAACAACAGTAATATAATCTTGCTTAGCACGACTACTCCAAATATCAGAAGTTATGGAGACAGAGAAAGTTGACGATCTTAATTGGTCTTTTACGGCGACACGACCTGCCTTGGCTAGCTTTTTCATGTCCCTACTTGTAGTTTGTCTAGAGACCAGTGTATTAGGAGTGTGAGCAATTCTAATATATTCGAAAAAATCAAGAGACTCGCCAAATACTAATGGTAAATCATTCATGGTAATTAATGTTGCAAGAGCATCTCTTTGACGAGCTGCACCATAGATAAGGATACCTCGGGAAGTGCCGTCGGGGTTGAAGTTGATCCTGCTCTGGATCGCCGTGGCCTCTCCATCTTGCTTGGCGTTGGTCGCCACGTGCCTCCTCATGTGGTCGTTCCCTCCTTCCTTCTGCAGAGAAAATTTGCTCGAGCAACCCGGATGCAAGCACCGAGCTCTCATCTTTGTCACACCATCACGGTCAACATATTCTTCTTTCTCATAGTGTTGCTAGATCTCCGATGTTTTTTTCCGTCGCTTGCTACCGATAGCGGTGGAATTTTGGCTAGCAGAAGTGGATGTATCGAGAGAATTTATGTATGGTGGTGTTAGATCATCGGATTGGGTATATGGAAATTGCATGGTGTCGATGTTGTCGTTGCCGCGGAAGGGAGAAGTATTGAAGTTGGGGGGGCATTTCGACCCCCAACTCATTGGCACCGAAAAGAAACCGGTTGGGATTAGCCATGTGTTGGTGTAGGATATGAGAGGTGTTGGATGGTGTGGAGATTGAGAGGGGTGGACTGTCCTTTTTATAGCAAAATTCTGATCAAATTCGGACCAAAAAATCCTTCCCGATGACCTAAAACCCTAAAATACTCAAAAAGGGACCAAAATGCTCAAAACCCTAGCCCAACGGCAAAAAACTGTCACCCCCGCTTCCCTGGGTCCCACAAAATCGAAATCCTGCGGCAGAGCGCCCCCTGCTCCCTAGGTCCCACCTCGATTCAAAATCCCGTGCTCCCCGCTCCTCCTCGTGACGGGCCGTCGACGGGCCTGGCGTGTCGGTCCGCGTGCCAACCTTAACGTGTCGTGCCAGTCCTGGCCCATGTGCCTGGGGAGGCGGCACAGGCACGACAGCCCGTCAGGCCACGTGCTGTGCCGGGCTTTTGCCAGGCCAAAACCGCGTGCCGCGTGCCGGCCCGGCCTAGACACGGCCGTTGGCCAAGTGGTGTTCAGTCCAGCTCAGCCGTCCGATGGGCGACTAGCAAAAGCAACCCATCTTCGCCGTCGATTCTGGAAAGAATATTCCTTGCGTAACACCTGGCCCTCTCCGTGATTCCAGAACCGTCGATGTGGGCCCACACTCCTCCCAAGCAACCTGGAATGCCCGCATCCTCCAGGCTCCGCGCGTCGCCAACGTGTTCCCTACTGCCTCCTCCGCCTCAACCTCAACTTCCCTTCCCCCAGTCCCCACCTCGCCGCCGCCGCCGCTGCCCGAGCCGCCGCGCCTCCCCCATGAGCCCGCCCAGGAACGCGCCACCTGGTAGCAACCGCAGTAGCAGAACACGGTGGTCGCCGCCGGTGCTCCGGCTCAATCTAGGGATGCTCTTCGGTCGCAAGCAGAGGCCGGGAGGCGAAAGGCTGGATTTGGGGAACTGGGTGCGGCGCGTGCTATCGCGGCCTCTGCCGCCGCCTCCAGCCGCGGGCAGGGAGGTTGAGGCTGAGGAGGAGGGGCGAGACGCTGGAAACCGTGTGGAGGTGGAGGCCGGCGGCGAGGAGGCCGATCACCTCGTCGTCATGGTTAACGGGCTCTACGGGAGGTGCGTGGGTGGTATCCCTTCGTTTCTGATTTATTTCTGATAATTAGGACTAGTTTGGTGTAAGCTGATTTTGTATCTTCGATCAGTTCGTCGGATTGGAAGTTCGGGGCGGAGCAGTTCGTGAAGAGGCTGCCTGGGAAAGTCTATGTGCATCGTGAGTTTATACAAGTTGCTGCATTTCTAATTTACTTTTCAGATGGTGTTATTTATGTCGTAGGGTGCAAAGCTAGAAACCGGTCGGATGCATCACGCACAGGCACAACTATTATTTATGAGTTTAATGCATGTGCGTTGCCACGGGGCAACAAAATTAGACAGGGGCATTGATCCAAACAATATTGCAATTCACAACCCTTCAAATAAAACTAGTACTAGTATACACTTGCCTTCCTAAAGGAACTTAAATATTCAAAAGGCCACAATGCAGTCATTCCATATAAATTTTCATAACGGCAAAAAGATGTGTCTATGCGGTTTCTACTTGTTTAGCTCCAAGTACATCATTATTTTAGTTTCAGTTAGCTCATATAGATTCATTCTGTCAAAACTTTAAAATTCATTTTAACCTCTAATTAAATTGTATAAAATCATCTAGAAACTTCTTGGCATGTCAGTCTTCAGCTTCACATAACTACCTGCAATAAACATAACTGAGTAAACCAAGAAAATATTTCACGTCACGAGATTGAAAATGGCATCATGATCATGCCATATCCATATGCCCTCAAATGCTCTGTAGTAAAATAGTGGGCATGCATGCACGGTGACTCGATGCTCACATTAATGCACAGAAATCTGCAATTCCAAAAGGCAAAACAAAATTAAGCCACCAGATCAAAATACACAGACCAGCGTAGAAGGAAATGGAAGAAATATACCAGGCATAGAAACAAGAGAACACATGGATAAGATGAGGTGATCAAACAAGATGAAAGAATTGAGACACGGATAAAAACCACATCTGGACATGTACAATCTAAATCAAGCAACGGCTGGACTCCAATTGCAGGATAATGTTCTTGTCCTGAACTCCTGAAGGAGCCAACGCTCAACTGTACACACAACTCGAACACCCTTTACTTGCCGGCTTGCCGCACTCGAGCTCGTGGACGTCGTTGCCTCCCTACCGCTGCAATGGCACATGTGTGGCAACTGGCTTTGGCTCTGCTTGGCAAAGGGTCCGATATCCATTGTTCCTTTAGATCCACTGCGTATGGCAGTTCGTCTTGCACACACAGCCACCTCCCACAACAGTGCTAAACAATTAATCCCTGCCAAAATGCAGCCAGGTCTATTCAAGTTGGTACCTAACAAGTCCTAACACTTGTATTTGATTATTTCTCAAGCTAACTGCATAGAGTATGACATTAACCTATAGAGTCTAACAATAATTTTGCTAAGAAGAACCTGTAGTGGAGGAAAATTTAATGTTTTGGAGAAGCGTTAGGGAATGCATAACATCTTGTTTGTTGTGAGCCTCCAATAGCTCATTATTCAATATAACATCGTCAGTTTGGACTTGCCAGATATTCTACATTGCTTTGTCACTGTAGAGTGCAAACAGCTGTATATCAAATCACCAGAATAACCGTATTGCAGTCAGCCACTGTGATCGACACTAAACTGAACATACATTAAATTCAGTTATGTTATGCTGGCACTCAAACTTAAGATATGTTGATTTCTCAAGCTTTTGGATGATTTCGTTATGTAATGAAGAATTAGACCTTTTTAAGTTTGGGTTAGAAGGTTGAGTGACTGTAAAACCATTGCTAAATTTTCCCAGCCAGTGCAAGTGCAACAATAAAGGTTCTAACGCTTCAGAGTTTCCAGGACTTGCATCTCTCTTGCTGAATGTATGTTTGATTGTAGTTTTGAAAATATAAAATGAAGTATAACACTTATATGCTGCAACTGAGTGGCATGTCTGCTGCAAATACACAACTGCACTTATTTATTTCAAATTTATACAATTCATAATAACATAATTTATCTTTTCCATTGTGGGCTATATGATGAATTGACTGTTGACCTGTGTATGTCATGATGCTCAATACTTTCTCATGCACTAGGTAGATCTTGATAGAGGTGTCTTAATTTATCTGAGCAGGTAGTGAGTGCAATCATTCAACGTTAACATATGATGGAGTTGATTTAATGGGCGAAAGACTGGCTGAAGAGGTGCCGTCATTACCATTTTCGTCAATTTCTTCTTGTATTTCTAATTCTAAATAAATAGTTCTAACCTACATCATTGCTAAAATAAGCATGCTATGTTTGGAATGAATTTAATATATAGAACTGATATTTATTATCCAGGTACGGCAAGTTGTCCAGAGGAGAAGACACTTACGGAAAATCTCTTTTGTTGCTCATTCACTTGGTGGATTGATTTCAAGATATGCAATTGGGAAACTCTATGAACACTCAATGGATGAAGAGAATATGTATGGAGGTGGTAAATTAGCTGGCCTAGAACCAATGAATTTCATAGCGTCGGCTACACCACATTTGGGCTCTAGGTCGAATAAGCAAGTAAGATTTATGAGCTATCTTGTGTGCAGCAGTAGGTGCTACTAACAATTTATCAATGGGAGGTAAATAGATGCCTACTACTAAACTTAGCTATTAGCATACCTTCTTTCTCACACTTAGCTAGTGATTTTCATTTCTGTACTGGATTCTGATATTTGTACAAACCCAAGACTTCTGCATCTGTCATCTCACCTTGCTATTGAAAATGGACAAATAGCTCAGCACCATAGGTACAATGCTGTATCTCATTCTTGCTCCCAGTCAAACTGAAATACTTTTAACTACTCCATGTGGAGGCACTTGATAAAGAGCCTAGAAATATTATTCTCCATGGACAAAGTAGCTTTCGTGGCTAATAGGGACATCATTGTCTGCATCATTTCTATCTCCTTTAATGTTTTCTACTAAAAATATTTTCCCTGACATTGATTGAAGTTAGAAAAATATGCTTGCCCTCTCAGTTTAATGTTCCATTATGTTTGATGCTGAACTCAATAAGAAAAAGTTCTCAATGAAGACAGCAAATTGTATTCTCATCTGACATTTATGTTCTCCACAGCTGCCCTTTCTTTTTGGTGTTCCGCTTTTGGAGCGAACTGCTGCAGAAACTGCACATCTTATAGTTGGCAGGACGGGCAAACATTTGTTCCTCTCGGACAGGGATGGCGAGAAGCCTCCACTTCTCGTGCGTATGGTTGAAGATTGTGACGATGGAAAATTCATGTACTAACTTGCGACTTGCATAAAAACCAGTGATACCTTTAAACCAGTTTTGCTACAATGTCACTTGCTTATTACCTTTTTATTATGCAGGTTGGCTCTGCGCTCTTTCAAACGCCGTGTTGTGTATGCAAATATAACATATGATCGTATCCAAAAGATGACAGAAATTAAAGCTTGATTTATTTTATGTATTGTGACGTTTTTTATTAGTTGTTCAAGAATCAACTCCTGATGCTTGTGCCCTTAATTTCGTAAAAGATATAGTTGGCTGGAAAACTTCCTCGATTCGACGTCAGCATGAATTACCTGAAGTAAATTAGGCCTTCACTTGTTCAATCTATCAAGAAGCATTAACACTCTTTCTGTGTGTTTTAACTATCTGCTCTGTCTATGTGTTTTAGCTTGAGTTAACAGCAAACAATGAAAAGTATCCACATGTTATTCATGTTAGTACTGCAAACCTAGAGGGGCCCCAGGAGGAGGATTCAGTAGATGCTTCACTCGAAGATAGCCTTGAAGGTAACAATTAGTGTATGATGTACTGTGGGAACCTTTTTTTTTTTTTTGTTCTTCTGATAACATCAGAACAGAGATCCCTGTAAAGTTGCATGTAGTCTTTGGACTACTAGAGAGTTCTAAAACTCAATTATCATCAGTAAATTCAGAACCTTGGAAATTTGAAAATATAGATCAGAATACGGAGTGCTGTACACACGGTCCTTTTAAACTAGAGATCTATGCTAGTAGGTTTTCCACTGATATTATATGTTACTTTTTGCAGAGATCATGATCCGTGGTCTTAGAAAAGTGACCTGGGAACGTGTGGACGTATGCTTTCATGAGAGCCGGCTAAAATACAATGCGCATTACAATATCCAGGTAAGCTTCAATACTTGTAGCTCAATACCCCTCACAACTGTTGTGCTCACGTTCATGGTTGTATCAATCTTGAATTGGAAGAGGATGGTAACTAAACCACCAAGTGGGAGTTAGGACTTGGATTTGTGTGGTAACAACATTGTTATCTTTGAGCTAATCAGTACTCAGCTGTGAACCATTGCTCCATATTTACTTGTTGAATAGCAATGGACAAAACGACCATATTTACTTTTCTGGAATAAGATCTTGACCAATAGGATTAAGTCGAAGCATCTTTAAGCGTTTGACAGTGCACTGACCCTGCAACCTGTATGCAGGTTAGGACCCATCCAATGAACTCGGAGGGAGAAGATGTCATCTACCATATGATAGACAACTTTCTAGTCTAGGCTGGCTGGTCTTACCGATTCTTTCCAGTGCATTCAGCTGGAAGATTAACTCGCCTTGTATATGGTTGTGTAACTCCAATCTAATTGAGATTATTGATCTCCTGGAAGGCCAACATACATAAAGTTATTTGAGAGCATACTTGCGGTCAGGTGATGAGGAATGTAACCTCCTGATCCCATTGTAGACTTAGTTCATACAGTTAAAACTGTAAATATAGCCAAAGCAATATAATTTTTTTTAGCATTTGGTTGCTTTTATTGTATGTAGTGGAGAGCTAGCTGTACATTGGAATTATCCGAGGTGTATAATTTACCTTCTCATGTCTGCTTTGTGAGAACCATGAATGTCGTTCAGTTATTCAGTTGCAGAGCTTGAGGCTCCCTTCGGCACCCATATATAATCTTCGGAACTCTGTGGTTAGCCGTAAACTCAGCTGAAAAAGGCAAATCCATTCCCTTGCAAGAACCACCACATGCGTTCAACAACGCCATTGCTTAATAATAGTCAGTAAAAGAAGTCAGAGAACGGCCGGGAGCAAATTGCCTAAACGAGCTCCCGCCCCTCGTGACCGATAGCTAGCTCCTCCCTTTGGTGGAATTGCAGGAGCGTAGCGTGTATAGAGAGATTAATTAGGGCAAAAAGAAGGGGTGGGGGAGAAAGGAGGCTGGTCTGCTCCATTCCGGTTGCCCGGCGTGGCGGGCATCATGGGCAAGTACAACGACGGCGATGCTGCGGGCGGCAGCTACCCGCTGGTGGCGGTGTGCATCGACAAGGACAAGAACAGCCAGAACGCGCTCAAGTACACGACGGAGACGCTGGTGCACCGCGGACAGACCGTGGTGCTGGTCCACGTGAACACGCGGGGCAGCTCCGGCGGCGTGGAGGACGCCGCCGGGTACAAGCAGCCGGCGGACCCGCAGATGAAGGACCTCTTCCTGCCCTTCCGCTGCTTCTGCACCCGCAAGGACATCCAGTGCAAGGACGTGGTGCTGGACGACCACGACGTGGCCAAGTCCCTGGTGGAGTTCTTCGCCCACTCCGCCATCGAGAAGGTCGTCCTCGGCGCCAACACCCGCAACAGCTTCGTCCGCTTCAAGCCCGACGTCCCCAGCAGCGTCACCAAGACGGCCCCCGACTTCACCAGCGTCTACGTCGTCAACAAGGGCGGCAAGGTCACGTCCGTGCGCCAGGCCACCCGCCCTGCGCCCTCCGTCTCGCCGCTCCGGACCATGATCCAGGGGGCCAAGGCGCCGCTGCCGCCCGAGCCGCACCAGGCACTCGCGCCCGCCGCGCAGATATGGACGCCGCCGCCGCCCGCGGCAGCTGCTACACGAGGTACGTAACACACTCGAATTAAGATGTTGATTAACCATGATGATCTATCTCGCATGCAACGTCTCTTGCAAACTAACGATGATGGCATGCAGGCGAAGCTGCCGGGACGCCGACGTTGCAAGAAAACTTCATCATGTAAGTTTTGAGTACTAGCCAGTTCTTGTAAAGTGGGTGTGCAGGCTTGATCATGGATGGTTACGTATGTGACAGGTCGCCGTTCTCGAGGGGCCCGACGTCGGCGAGGAAGGAGTTCCCGCAGTTCTCGCTGCCGGACTCGTCGGACATATCGTTTATTGGTGTTGCCCCTGGTGCCCGGCGGAGCGTCGAACGGCCGTCGTACCCGCCGCGGTTGTCCACCGGGTCGGAGAGCCCGTATGAGCAACACAGCTTCGAGGCGCCGCGGCCGGGGTGGGGCGACTCCTTCGGCAACGAGAGCACCTCCAACTCCCAGACCAGCGTCTCCTCCATGCCCGCGGTACCTCATCAATCCTCAAACAACACACACGCACAATCGCCATCCCGCGATCGAGTACATCTTTGCAAATGCTTGATCTTGTGTGTACGTGCATGCGTAGGAGGACATGGAGGCTGAGATGAGGCGGCTGCGGCTGGAGCTGAAGCAGACCATGGACATGTACAGCACGGCGTGCAAGGAGGCGCTGACCGCGAAGCAGAAGGCGACGGAGCTGCAGCGGTGGAAGTTGGAGGAGGAGCAGCGGTCGCACGACGGGCGGCTGACGGAGGAGGCGGCGATGGCGCTCATCGAGCAGGAGAAGGCCAAGGCGCGGGCGGCCATCGAGGCGGCGGAGGCGTCGCAGCGGATCGCGGAGCTGGAGGCGCAGAAGCGGATCGCCGCGGAGAGGAAAGCGCTCAAGGAGGCCGAGGAGCGGCTCAAGTCCGCCGGCTCCGGGGGCGGCTCGTCGGCCCGGTACCGGCGGTACAGCATCGAGGAGATCGAGATCGGCACGGACCACTTCTCGGAGGCGCGCAAGGTCGGGGAGGGCGGGTACGGGCCCGTGTTCAAGGGCCACCTCGACCACACCCCCGTGGCCATCAAGGTGCTCCGGCCGGACGCCGCGCAGGGGAGGTCGCAGTTCCAGCAGGAGGTGGAGGTGCTCAGCTGCATCCGGCACCCCAACATGGTGCTCCTCCTGGGCGCGTGCCCGGAGTATGGGTGCCTCGTGTACGAGTACATGGCCATGGGCAGCCTCGACGACTGCCTCTTCCCGCGCGGCGGCAACGGGACGGTGCTGCCATGGCAGCACCGGTTCCGCATCGCGGCGGAGATCGCCACGGGCCTCCTCTTCCTCCACCAGGCAAAGCCCGAGCCGCTCGTCCACCGCGACCTGAAACCGGGAAACATCCTGCTGGACCGCAACTACGTGAGCAAGATCAGCGACGTCGGGCTCGCCCGCCTCGTGCCGCCGTCCGTGGCCGACACGGTGACGCAGTGCCACATGACGAGCGCGGCGGGCACCTTCTGCTACATCGACCCGGAGTACCAGCAGACGGGGATGTTGGGCGTGAAGTCGGACGTGTACTCGCTGGGCGTGATGCTGCTCCAGATCATCACGGCGCGGCCGCCCATGGGGCTGGCCCACCACGTGTCGCGCGCGCTGGACCACGGCACGCTCGCCGACCTCCTGGACCCGGCGGTGCATGACTGGCCCATCGAGGAGGCGCGGCGGTTCGCGGAGATCTCGGTGCGGTGCTGCGAGCTCCGGCGCAAGGACCGGCCCGACCTCGCCACGGGCGTGCTCCCGGAGCTGGACCGGCTGCGCGCGCTCGGCGAGGACAACATGCAGTTCTGCAACCCCATGGGCGGCGGCTTCCAAGGGGGCGGCGGCGTGAGCAGCTCCGCCTACATCAGCAACGCCGCCATGCCAGCGCCGTCACTGTCACGGGCCGTAAGGATTAATTAATTAACAGCATCAATCGGTCCACGATTTGATCGATCGTCGACCGACCGTTGTGATCTGACACCGCGCGCTTGATCATCCATCATGTGCAGTATGGGATAAGCGATCCGTTCGGGAGGCCGCAGAACAGCCAGGCAAGCGTGCCCTTGAGAAGGTCCAACTACAACTGAAGCTGCACTCCCTTGCTGTGAGTTCTCTGTCTAATGCGTCCATACTAATACTTGGCCTAACTAACTGAATCTTGGTCCTCGTTTGTTGTTAAATTTCTGTAGCTAGCACCCAGCACCAGCTGACGCATGGAGAACCAGACCGTAATCGTCACCATCATCATATGGTAGCCTGTACCCAACAGTCATGTGCTTATTGTGTAAACTTGTGCTCTTGTAACTCTGTGTAAAGCGTAGTATTTGTAGAATATGATCATCTGATGATTGAGCTGTGTGTAAACGACCCTGACATTGTTGCTGATGCTCATCTTCCAGAAATGTCTTGCCTCTGTTTACCGCATCGTTATGTGTTCTGTGGCGCAAAGCAGTTTGGGCACGGTGGCCACATTCAGAGAAGCGGAGCCACATGTCTCTCCGAAACTCTCAACTACTGTACTGCAATGAGGAGAAGCAGAGTGTCTGCGTGCAGGGTTTGAAGGAAAACTAAGAACTATTGTCATGCCTGCGACTACGAACGGAAAATGGCGGTGCAATCCTGGCTCATCAATGCATGCTCACAAACGTTTTTCTCTCAGGTATAAAACAGGAACTATATTAAGGATGCAGGGTTTAGAGAACGGTGAGTTCCAGCAACCCAAGAACATCTTCCGGTCCATAACTCAACCAAATCATACTACGGCCTTGCACTCTCGCAAAGTTTGCAATAGAGCCGCTAACCCTAACCTGTCTACGTGCGAATCCCTCAAGGCCATACCAGCCGCAACAAAAGAATCATTCCGAGTACAAATGGATCTGTCAAAGGATAATTTAACCCACTCCATGTTGGTCCTTTTCCAGAGTTTATTTGGCACTTCTCGCACCATAATTGGCCGAGAATCATCCGGAATAGCTAGACTCTTTTCTTTGAGAATAGAATATGTACATTTGTCCCCGATATCACAGCGAAGCTTCAGATAATCACACAGGAATCTTTTGGACCTTCAACAGATAGCAACGGTTTATCATGAATTATTTTGTTCCTAGCATACCATGCTCGCCATACAACCAGGAGGGTGGCATCCACCATATCGTTGGGGATCCGTGTAGGGGTTCGTAGCATGGAAAACAAAAATTTTCTATCGCATACAAACAAACAAGCCAAGATCTATCTACTAGATTGCAGCAACGAGTCGATGGAATAACTCACCCTCGAAGATTCCAAAGTGTTTAACGAGAGCAGATTCTCGTGGGTGATGTAGTCGTACTCTTTCCGATCTCAAGATCGCGTAGACGATCCTTCCGGCGCCACGTTCCGGCAGCGCTCCCGTAGTCGGTCACACGTTCGGTACTCGACGAAGACCTTCCTCTCCCTTGTTCCAGCAGGCAGCGGAGGTTGTAGCACTCTCCTCGCGATTCCGGCAGCACAACGGCGTGGTACCGGAGGTAGAGAGGAAATCCCGCAGGGCTTCGCCTTAAGCCGGTGCGAGTATGGTGGAGCTTATGAGAGAGGCTATTAGTGGTCTAGTAATTAGACACACCAATTAGAAGGCTCTAAACCAATTAGAAGGCTCTAAACCGCTGGCTAAAGCAATTAGAAGCTCTAAACCAAAACGGCTCTAAACCGGAGATTAGAGGTGGAAACTTGTGTGTGCTAGGAGGGGAGCCCTGCCCCTCCTTATATAGGTGGGAGGGCTGGCCGGCCAAGGGGAGGGAGTGGAGTCCCTCCCCAACTCGGCTTGGGTGGGGCGCCGGCTTGGGGAGGACTCCCTCCCCAACTCGGCTTCACCTCCTCCTCTTTTCCCACTTCCCAAAATTGCCGTTTGACTTTCAAACTAGCCGTTTGACTTTTTCAATTTAGGATTTAAATAAACCCTTTATTTTGGACAGCAAGAACACCTAGTACATGATGCAATCATTCCAACTTACAATGACACATTCATGTACCCTTCCCCCCCCCCCCGGAGTGCCGGACATTCCGGGACCTTCTAGAATGTTCCCGATGAAAACACCGGAACCATTCCCCAACTCCGAAACGGGACTTTCCTTATATGAATCTTATTCTCCGGACCATTCCGGATCACCTCGTGATATCCCGGATCCCATCCGAGACTCCGAACAACATTCGGTCTCTTTCTCATAATACCATAACTACTCAAACAACGTCGAATCCTTAAGTGTGTCTCCCTACGGTTCGTGAATTATGCGGACATGATCGAGACACTTCTCCGAACAATAACCAATAGAGGAATCTGGAAATTCATATGGCTCCCACATATTTCTACGATTACATTGCGATCGAATGAACCACTTACATACGATACCAATTTCCCTTTGTCTCACGATATATTACTTATCCGAGGTTATGATCGTCGGTATCTCTGCATACCCAGTTCAACCTCGTTACTGATAAGTACTCTTTTCTCGTTCCCGTGATATGTGATCCCTTGTGACCCAGTCACATGCTTGCAAGCTAATTGGATGACATTTCACCGAGAGGGCCCAGAGAATATCTATCCGTCATATGGATGGACAAATCCCACTCTTGATCCATGTGTTTCAACCAATACTTTCCGAACACTCAATACCACCTTTATAGCCACCCTGTTACGGTGTGGTGTTTGATGACATCAAAGCATCCATCCGGTAAAGGTGATATGCATGATCTCATGGTCGAAGGAATTAGGTTACTATGTATCAGAAAGCATACAGCAATTGAACTATTGAAATGACTTGATCTTTATGCTACGCTTATCTATAGGAGTATGTCCACCATATCATTCTCCTAACGATATGATCTTGTTGTTAATAACATCTCAATGTTCATGATAGGGAAACCACAATCATCTATTAACCAACAAGCTAGTGAAGTATAGAGGCTATACTAGGGACTTCAATTTAAGTTTACAATTCACACAAGTATTAATGTTTCCTTGTTAATACTATTATAGCATGAATATAAACATTTATCATAAACACAAAGATATAATAATAACTATATTTATTATTGCCTCTAGGGCATATCTCCAACAGTCTCCCACTTGCACTAGAGTCATCTAATCTAGATTACATGGTAATATACCGAACACCCATGGCAGTTTGGTGTTGGTCATGTTTTGCCCTCGGGAGAGGTTTAGTCAACGGATCCGCCACATTCAGATCTGTGTGTACTTTGCAAATCTTTATATCCCCATCCTGGATATGTTCTCGAATAGCGTGAAAACGCAGCTTGATATGCTTCAGCTTCTTGTGTGACCTTGGTTCTTGCGCATTGGCTATGGCGCCCATGTTATCACAGTAGATAGACATCGGGTCCAGCGCACTAGGAACCACACCCAGCTCTGTAATGAACTCTTTCATCCATATCGCTTCTTGTGAAGCCTCCGAAGCAGCCATGTATTCCGATTCAGTTGAAGATCTCGCCACAACGCTTTGCTTTGCACTCCTCCAGCTAACTGCTGCACCATTCAAAATAAATACGTATCCGGATTGTGATTTAGAATCATCCGGATCAGTGTTCCAACTAGCATCGGTGTAACCATTAACAACGAGCTGTTCATCACCTCCATAAGAAAGAACCATATCCTTAGTTCTTCTCAAGTACTTAAGGATGTTTTTGACCGCTGTCCAATGATCCACTCCTGGATCACTTTGATATCTGCTAGTTAAACTAACAGTATATGCAATGTCGGGTCTAGTACATAGCATGGCATACATTAGAGATCCTATGGCTGAGGCATAAGGAGTCTTACTCATCCTTTCTCTATCTTTTGCCGATGTCGGACTTTGAGTTTTACTCAAGGTCGTATTGGGCAACATGGGCAAGAACCCTTTCTTGCTTTCTTCCATTCCAAACCTCTTTAGAACTTTGTCCAAATATGTACTTTGTGACAATGATATTTGGCGTTTTGATCTATCTCTATAAATCTTTATGCCTAATATGTAAGCTGCTTCGCCAAGATCCTTCATTGAAAAACTATTATTCAAATATTCTTTGACACTATTAAGAAGGTCTACATCATTCCCAATTAACAATATGTCATCCACATATAGTATTAAGAACGCTACAGAGCTCCCACTCACCTTTTTGTAAATACAAGCTTCTCCATAAGTTTGTATAAAACCAAAACTTTTGATTACCTTATCAAAACGTTGATTCCAACTTCGGGATGCTTGCTTCAATCCATAGATGGACCGTTGAAGTTTGCATACCTTGTTAGCATCTTTAGGATCGACAAAACCTTTGGGCTGCATCATATACAATTCTTCATCAATGTCTCCATTGAGGAATGCTGTTTTGACATCCATCTGCCATATTTCATAATCGTAATATGCAGCGATTGCTAACATAATCCTCACAGACTTTAGCTTCGCTACTGGTGAGAAAGTCTCATCGTAGTCAACTCCTTGAATTTGTCGAAACCCTTTTGCGACAAGTCGAGCTTTATAGACAGTAACATTACCATCAGCATCTGTTTTCTTCTTGAAAATCCATTTGTTCTCGACAGCCTTCCGGCCATCCGGTAAGTCCACCAAAGTCCATACTTGGTTTTCGTACATGGATCCAATCTCGGATTTCATGGCTTCTTGCCATTTATTGGAATCTGGGCTCATCATCGCTTCCTCATATGTCTCGGGGTCATCGGTGTTGTCCACCACCATGACATTCATAACGGAATCATACCAATCTGGAGTGGTACGAGTTCTCGTTGACCTCCGAGGCTCTGTAGTAACTTCAACCGAAGTTTCACGATCATCATCATTAGCTTCCTCTCTTATTGGTGCAGGCACCACAGGAACTTCTTCCGGTGCTGCGCTACTCGCAATTTCGAGAGAAGGTTCGACAACCTCGTCGAGTTCTACTTTCCTTCCAGTCACTTCTTTCGAGAGAAATTCCTTCTCTAGAAAGGATCCATTCTTGGCAACGAAGATTTTGCCTTCGGATCTATGATAGAAGGTATACCCAATAGTTTCCTTCGGGTATCCTATGAAGACGCATTTTTCCGCTTTGGGTTCAAGCTTGTCCGGCTGTAACTTCTTTACATAGGCTTCGCATCCCCAAACTTTAAGGAACGACAATTTAGGTTTCTTCCCAAACCATAATTCATACGGTGTCGTTTCAACGGATTTAGACGGTGCCCTATTTAAAGTGAATGCGGTTGTTTCTAATGCATAACCCCAAAATGATAGCGGTAAATCTGTAAGTGACATCATAGAACGAACCATATCTAAGAGAGTTCGATTACGACGTTCGGACACACCATTACGCTGTGGTGTTCCCGGCGGTGTCAACTGCGAAAGTATTCCGCATTTCTTCAAATGCTCGCCAAACTCGTAACTTAGATATTCACCTCCACGATCAGAACGTAGAAATTTAATCTTCTTGTTACGTTGATTCTCTACCTCACTTTGAAATTCCTTAAACTTCTCGAAAGTTTCGGACTTATGTTTCATGAAATAGATATACCCATATCTACTCAAGTCATCCGTGAAGGTAAGAACATAACGATAACCACTGCGCGATGCTACACTCATTGGACCACACACATCGGTATGTATGATTTCCAATAAGTCCGTAGCTCGCTCCATCATACCAGAAAACGGAGTCTTAGTCATTTTACCCATCAGACATGCTTCGCATCTTTCAAGTGATTCAAAATCAAGTGATTCAAGAAGTCCATCGGAATGGAGTTTCTTCATACGCTTCACTCCAATGTGACCAAGACGACAGTGCCACATATAGGTCGAGTTATCGCTTGATTTCAATCGTTTAGCTTCAATGTTATTAATATGTGTATTTCTACTATCGAGATTCAATAAGAATAGACCATCTATCAAAGGTGCATGTGCATAAAACATATTACTCATATAAATCGAACAACCATTATTCTCGGATTTAAACAAGTAACCGTCTCGCAATAAACAAGATCCCGATATAATGTTCATGCTCAACGCAGGCACCAAATAACAATTATTTAAGTATAAAACTAATCCCGATGGTAGATGAAGAGGTAGCGTGCCGACCGCGATCACATCAACCTTTGATCCGTTTCCTACGCGCATCGTCACCTCGTTCTTCGCTAGCTTCCGTTTATTCTGCAGCTCCTGTTTCGAGTTACAAATATGAGCAACCGAACCAGTATCAAATACCCAGGTACTACTACGAATACTAGTGAGATACACATCAATAACATGTATATCAGATATACCTTTCTTCTTGATGTTGCCGTTCTTCAAATCCGCCAAGTACTTTGGGCAATTCCGCTTCCAGTGACCTTCTCCCTTGCAGTAAAAGCACTCAGTATCAGGCTTGGGTCCAGCCTTGGTCCTCTTCGTCGGCATGGTAACTTTCTTACCACCCTTCTTGAAGTGTCCCCTCTGCTTAGACTTGCCTTTCTTGAATTTGGTGGTCTTATTGACCATCAACACTTGGTGCTCTTTCTTGATCTCCACTTCTGCAGATTTTAACATAGCAAATAGTTCTGGCAACTCTTTGTTCATGTTCTGCATGTTGTAGTTCATCACAACGTTCTTGTAACTTGGTGGTAGTGATTGGAGGATGCGGTAAACCCCCAAAGTATTAGGAATCACTATACCCAAGCTTTGAAGTTTGTTTGCGTGCCCAGACATCTTAAGCACGTGCTCACTGACGGAGCTGCCCTCTTCCATCTTGCAGTTAAAGAACTTTTCAGAAGCTTCATAACTTTCAATTACCGCATGAGTCTCAAAAATTAATTTGAGATCCTCGACAATATCATATGGGTCTGACTCTTCAAACCTTTTCTGAAGCTCCGATTCTAAACCATACAAGATAGCACACTGAACTATGGAGTACTGATTCTTCCGAGTGAGGTAAACATTCTTTACTTCATCGGGAGCATCAGCTGCAGGTGGGTCACCCAGCGGTGCATCCAGCACATAGGTCAAATTACCAGCTGTGAGGACAATCCTCAAATTGCGGAACCAATCCGCGAAGTTGCTTCCATTGTTTTTCAACTTTTCTTTCTCTAGGAACGCATTAAAATTGATGGTAGGGGCTGCCATTGATCTACAACATATTTGCAATAGTTTAGACTAAGTTTATGACAAATTGAGTTCAAATTAATTAATGAAATTAAACTAGGTGAACTCCCACTCAAAACAACATCCCTCACATTGTTTTAGTGATCACACGAACCAAATCCACTACATCAACACCGATCATCACGAGAGTTGATATAGTTTCAATGGCGAACAATCATCATGTTCATCATATCTACTATATGATTCATGCTTTACCTTTCGGCGATCCGTGTTCCTGAGGCCATGTCTGTACATGCTAGGCTCGTCAAGATCAAACCTTAGCTACCGCATAAGCAAATCTGGCTTGCTTACGTTGTATTCACCCGCGGAATCAAAGACACCCGATCATCACGTGGTGCTTCGAAGCAGCAAGCTTTGGCAACGGTGCATACTAAGGGTGAACACTTTAGAACTTGAAATTTATGTGCATGAGGGATCATCTTATAATGCTACCGTCGTCTACTAAGCAATACAAGATGCATAAAGGATTAACATCACATGCAATTCATAATATGTGATATGATATGGCCTTTCTTCTTTGTGCTTCCGATCTCCATCTTCAAGCACGAACATGATCTCCATCATCACCGGCATAGCATCAAGGTCAATGACGCTTCTTCATGGTTGTCGTCCACCAGCTTCAACTATTACAACTATTTTGAACAGACACGCAGGTCTTAACAGAAATTAAAGACAACCATATGGCTCCTGTCGGTTGCCAACTTACAATAAGGAACATTGCATACATCAAATATAATCACAATCATGGCCATATCACATCACTGCACACCCCTGCAAAACAAAGTTAGACGCTTCTACTTTCTTTGCATATTTTACGTGGTTTGGGGCTTTCCATAAGTGTCGTTCTAACCTACGAACAAGAACCACAACATTGATACTAGCATTGTTGATTACCCGTTGTAAATTGGATCTTTACTATGCTAGGAGAAACAGGCACCCGCAAAGCCACTTATGCAATACGAGTTGCATGTCAAGCGTGGAGCAAGTCTCATGAACGATGTCATGTAAGGTTAGCCCGGGCCGCTTCATCCCAACATACCGCAAGATGCAAAGTACACAAAAAGCAATCTACAATAAAAGCATCAACGCCCACAATGACCATTGTGTTCTACTCGTGCAACAGATCTACATATAGACACGGCTCTGATACCACTGTAGGGGTTCGTAGCATGGAAAACAAAAATTTTCTATCGCATACAAACAAACAAGCCAAGATCTATCTACTAGATTGCAGCAACGAGTCGATGGAATAACTCACCCTCGAAGATTCCAAAGTGTTTAACGAGAGCAGATTCTCGTGGGTGATGTAGTCATACTCTTTCCGATCTCAAGATCGCGTAGACGATCCTTCCGGCGCCACGTTCCGGCAGCGCTCCCGTAGTCGGTCACACGTTCGGTACTCGACGAAGACCTTCCTCTCCCTTGTTCCAGCAGGCAGCGGAGGTTGTAGCACTCTCCTCGCGATTCCGGCAGCACAACGGCGTGGTACCGGAGGTAGAGGGGAAATCCCGCAGGGCTTCGCCTTAAGCCGGTGCGAGTATGGTGGAGCTTATGAGAGAGGCTATTAGTGGTCTAGTAATTAGACACACCAATTAGAAGGCTCTAAACCAATTAGAAGGCTCTAAACCGCTGGCTAAAGCAATTAGAAGCTCTAAACCAAAACGGCTCTAAACCGGAGATTAGAGGTGGAAACTTGTGTGTGCTAGGAGGGGAGCCCTGCCCCTCCTTATATAGGTGGGAGGGCTGGCCGGCCAAGGGGAGGGAGTGGAGTCCCTCCCCAACTCGGCTTGGGTGGGGCGCCGGCTTGGGGAGGACTCCCTCCCCAACTCGGCTTCACCTCCTCCTCTTTTCCCACTTCCCAAAATTGTCGTTTGACTTTCAAACTAGCCGTTTGACTTTTTCAATTTAGGATTTAAATAAACCCTTTATTTTGGACAGCAAGAACACCTAGTACATGATGCAATCATTCCAACTTACAATGACACATTCATGTACCCTTCCCCCCCCCCGGAGTGCCGGACATTCCGGGACCTTCTAGAATGTTCCCGATGAAAACACCGGAACCATTCCCCAACTCCGAAACGGGACTTTCCTTATATGAATCTTATTCTCCGGACCATTCCGGATCACCTCGTGATATCCCGGATCCCATCCGAGACTCCGAACAACATTCGGTCTCTTTCTCATAATACCATAACTACTCAAACAACGTCGAATCCTTAAGTGTGTCTCCCTACGGTTCGTGAATTATGCGGACATGATCGAGACACTTCTCCGAACAATAACCAATAGAGGAATCTGGAAATTCATATGGCTCCCACATATTTCTACGATTACATTGCGATCGAATGAACCACTTACATACGATACCAATTTCCCTTTGTCTCACGATATATTACTTATCCGAGGTTATGATCGTCGGTATCTCTGCATACCCAGTTCAACCTCGTTACTGATAAGTACTCTTTTCTCGTTCCCGTGATATGTGATCCCTTGTGACCCAGTCACATGCTTGCAAGCTAATTGGATGACATTTCACCGAGAGGGCCCAGAGAATATCTATCCGTCATATGGATGGACAAATCCCACTCTTGATCCATGTGTTTCAACCAATACTTTCCGAACACTCAATACCACCTTTATAGCCACCCTGTTACGGTGTGGTGTTTGATGACATCAAAGCATCCATCCGGTAAAGGTGATATGCATGATCTCATGGTCGAAGGAATTAGGTTACTATGTATCAGAAAGCATACAGCAATTGAACTATTGAAATGACTTGATCTTTATGCTACGCTTATCTATAGGAGTATGTCCACCATATCATTCTCCTAACGATATGATCTTGTTGTTAATAACATCTCAATGTTCATGATAGGGAAACCACAATCATCTATTAACCAACAAGCTAGTGAAGTATAGAGGCTATACTAGGGACTTCAATTTAAGTTTACAATTCACACAAGTATTAATGTTTCCTTGTTAATACTATTATAGCATGAATATAAACATTTATCATAAACACAAAGATATAATAATAACTATATTTATTATTGCCTCTAGGGCATATCTCCAACAATCCGCTCTAAAACAGACCGTAGACAGATTGCGGAAGGGTTAACAAGAACATCATCCTTCAGCAGGAACCACACCCTCCTCATCTTCTCCCAAAGCAGTTATGCGTGCGAGATACCATAAAGTGCAACGGGAACATCCTCTGAAGAAGCCCTGCATATCTTGCATTGTCCCATCACACGTATATGCCTACGGAGTTTGTTTTCTTATATAGCTAAGGTACGGGACTCTCCCAATAAGGGTATTTGCTATCTGGGTAGGGACTAGAAGCCGCAATATTGCACTAATTGTATCGAGAGCTAATCTATAAGCGTCAGAAACATAAAAGATTCCATTTTTGGCTGCTACGCTTGTACATCAGCCCCCAATCTCTTAGACGGTTTGATTTTCAATATTTCCCGGGGATTAACAGGAAGGATATTGTCTCGAATCATACCAATCCTCCAAAGTCCATCATCAGAAATAAGTTCAGAAACTTTATGAATCTGTTTGTTACATATCGGATTGAGAACCTTGCAATATGTACCCCGAGTGATCCAACTGTCCCTCCAATATCCGAACACTACAACCATCACCGGTGCGCCATATTAATCTTTTCTTCAACAACTCTACACTATAGGAAATCCACGTAGAGGAAGGATTCCAATAATACTTGGCCTGACTAACTAAATCTTGGTCCTGGTTTGTTGTTAATTTCTGTAGCTACCATCCAGCACCAGCTGACGCATGCATCATCATGATAGCCTGTAACCAACAGTCATGTGCTTATTGTGTAAACTTGTGATATTGTAACTCTGTGTAAAGCGTAGTATTTGTAGAATATGATCATCTGTTGATTGAGTTGTGTGTAAACGACCCAGACATTGTTGCTGATGCTCATCTTCCAGAAATGTCTTGCCTCTATTTACCGCATCGTTATGTGTTCTGTGGCGCAAAGCAGTTTGGGCATGGTGGCCGCATTCAGAGAAGCGGAGCCGTCTTTGAAACTCTCAACTACTGTACTGCAACGAGGAGAAGCAGAGTCTGCATGCAGGGTTTCAAGGAAAACTCAGAACTACTGTCCTGCCTGTGACTGCCAATGGAAAACGGCGACGCACTCCTAGCACATCAATGCATGCGCACAAATGTTTTTTTTCTCGGGTAAAACAGGAAGTCAGGAACTATATTAAGGATGCAGGGTTTAGAGAACGGTGAGTTCCAGCAACCCAAGAACATCTCCCGGTCCATAACTCAACCAAATCATACTATGGCCTTGCACTCTCGCAAAGTTTGCAACAGAGCCGCTAACCCTAACCTGTCTACGGACTTGCCATGTGAATCTCTCAAGGCCATACCAGCCGCAACAAAAGGATCATTTCGAGTACAAATGGATCTGTTAAAGGATAATTTAATCCACCCCATGTTGGTCCTTTTCCAGGGTTTATTTGGCACTTCTTGCACCATAATTGGCCGAGAATCATCCGGAATAGCTAGACTCTTTTCTTTGAGAATAGCATATGTACATCTGTCCTCGATATCACAGCGAAGCTTTAGATAACCACACATGAATCTTTTGGACGTTCAAAAGATAGCAACGGTTTATCATGAATTGTTTGTTCCTAGCATAGCATGCTCGCCATACAACCAGGAGGGTGGCATCCACCATATCATTGGGGATCCGCTCTAAAACAGATCGTAGACAGATTGTAGAAGGGTTAACAAGAACATCATCCTTCAGCAGGAACCACACCCTCCTCATCTTCTCCCAAAGCATTTATGCGTGCGAGATACCATAAAGTGCAACGGGAACATCCTCTGAAGAAGCCCTGCATATATTACATTGTCCCATCACACGTGTATGCCTACGAAGTTTGTTTTCTTATATAGCTAAGGTACGAGACTCTGCCCAATAAGGGTATTTGCTATCTGGGCAGGGACTAGAAGCCGCAATATTGCACTAATTGTATCGAGAGCTAATCTATAAGCGTCAGAAACATAAAAGATTCCATTTTTGGCTGCTACGCTTGTACATCGGTGATACATTGCAAATGTATCTATAATTTTTGATGTTCCATGCTTAGTTTTATCCACTTTCTTGTGTTTTGTTCCAACTTTAGAGTACTTTTCATATGATTTCTTGAACTAATCTATTAACAAGAGCCACAGTGCTAGCTGCATGTTTTCTGCTGTTTTTGGTTCCAGGAAAGTCAGAAAATGAATATTCTCGGAATTGGACGGGATAAAAGCCAAAGTGCCTATTTTTTTCGGAAGTCATCAGATGCCAGAATACGAGACGGAGAGGGGCCAGGGGGCCACCACACCACCTGGCCGCGCGGCTAGGCCTGGCCCGCGCCAGGGGGTGGTGTGGCCGCTCCCGGCACCCCCTCGGCCTCCCCTTCCGACTATAAGATTCCCTCGGGACGTAAACCCTAAGTGCCCGATCAAAAATCCACGAAAGAGTCTGTAGCCGCCGTCATCTCCATCCCTAGATCGGGAGGGATCTGAAGCTCTTCCCAGCACCCTACCGGAGAGGGAAATTCACCCTGGAGGCCTTCTTCATCACCATGCAAGCCTCCGGTTTCATGCGTGAGTAGTTCATCCTTGGACTACGGATCCATGTAGTAGCTAGATGGCTGGTTCTCCTCCTTTGTGCTTTCATGTCTAGATCTTGTGAGCTTTGTTCATGATCAAGATCATCTATTTGTAATTCTGCATGTTGTGTTTGCGGGGATCCGATGGATATTGAGATGCTATTTCAGATTGATTATTGATTCTATCATGTCTTTGTTATTTGTGATCTTGCATGCTTTCCGTTGTTAGTAGCTATCTTAGCCAAGTAGATGCTAGCAACTCCAAGAGTTAGTATTTATGCTCGATAGTGGGTTCATGCCTCTGGTAATCTGGGGAAGTGACAGAAATCTCTAAGGTACTAGATGTGTTGTTGCTACTAGGGAGAAAACAACTATCCTTTGTTCATAGAACAATCGTATTGTTTACTTTACACGCAGTTCGTAAAGCAACAATCTGTTGCTTGCAACTTAATACTAGAGGGGGTTCGGATGATAACCTGAAGGTGGATTATTAGTCATAGATGCAGTTGGATGGCGGTCTATGTATTATGTTGTAATGGCCAATCAAGTCTCAAAGGAGTCAAGATGATTAGTATATGCATGTATTGCTTTCTCGATGTTTGTCAATTGCCCCGCTGTAATTTGTTCACCCAGCATGTTATCTATCTAAGGAGAGCCACCTCTAGTGAACTATGGATCCCGGTCCTTTGTCTTTTACATACAATCTACAATCTTTTACTGCTTTGTGTTTACTTTCTGCAAACTTTTACTTCTTTCCATTCGATACGTTTAATCCTTTGTTTTCCACAAAACACGGTGAGATTGACAACCTCATCGCAAGTTGGGGAAAATTTTTTGTGGTTGTGTTGTGCAGGTATCCACGTTGCTACTAGCACCGGTAGTGCGTCCTGCCAAAGCTCAGCTAGTAACACCTTTGGGGTGTTTCCTTGCTCCTACTGGTTCGATAACCTTGGTTTCATAACTGAGGGAAACTTGCTGCTGTACTCATCATACCTTCCTCTTGGGGTTCCCAACGAGCTCTACAACCACGCACCAGCACTTTTCTAGGCGCCATACACAGAGCCATCAAGCATTTTTCTGGCGCCGTTGCCGGGGAGTCAAGGACATCTTCACGAGGGGAGTCCCTCATAGCCAATCTATTTACTTTGTTATTTTTGTTTTGCTTAGTTTCTTTTTGCTTTGTTTGCTTGTTTTCTTTTCAAAAAACACAAAAAAATTAGTTTTACTTGTTTGCTTTCTTATTTAAAAACACACAAAAAATTAAGTCTCCTTTAGTTGTCACCCCTTCCTTAGCTCACCATGTTGATCCCCAAATTCACCCTGAAAGACCTTTGAATTGGTAGTGGTTCTATAATTGGGAAAGATAATATTGAAGAATTCTTTAACCATGTTAGCAAACATGAAGATACTGAGGATAGATCCCTTGCAGAACTTGCTCCAAATTATGAGATTGTTGTAGCTTCTTTAATTCACATGTTAGAAGCTAGGTTTGTTAATCTCAACCCCTTAATGCAAGTAATGTTTCTTAAGCTTAAAGAAATTGAAGACCCTGAAAAGAGGGATTTTATTCTAGAAACTTTGTTTAAGGAGTTCTATGATGTTGCCAAGGAAGCTAGGAAAGTCTTTGAACAATTCAATATGCTAGGCTAATGTGTAGATGTTGTTGGTACACGAGAAAAGATGAACAAAACCAAACCTAATGGGGAGGAACCTAAGATACCAACACCCTTTAAACTAGTAGCAATACATGATGCCATAGAAAAGAATCTTGATTGGATTGTTCCTGCAAACCCTTTTGATGAGAATAGTGAACCTAAGAGTATTGAGAGAGGATCCTGTAGAACTTACTTGGATGATATACCTTGCCTTGTTGAAAATATTTCTAGTATTGATCTTAATGCTTCTTCATTTGAGAACACTTGATTCTTTCTTGCTTCTTATGCCTAACTTAAAGGCATTAAAGAAGTACTTATTGGGAGATAACCCAAAAGTTTTAGATGAGTCTTGGAAGTTATTACCTCAGTAATAACTGCTTCTTATCCTTTTTATTTGCTTTTTGTGCCAAGAGTAACCTCTAATGAGAGAGAAGTAATGATTGGGAAAGTTGCTCTCCCGAAATAGATTTCTGTGCTTTGCCGTAAAAATTCGTGTAAAATCTCTGAAAGTCTTTTTGAGGCGTG
This sequence comes from Avena sativa, assembly GCA_916181665.1. Taxonomy (NCBI): domain Eukaryota; kingdom Viridiplantae; phylum Streptophyta; class Magnoliopsida; order Poales; family Poaceae; genus Avena; species Avena sativa. Next base: position 86,541,371 of record OV702291.1, on the reverse strand, counting down.
AATTTTTGTGCTTCTGCCCCAGGTTGTTATATAACTTTTGTTAGTTCAACACTTTTTGATTTGAGCAACAGAAGGTCTTAGAAAAAATTCTTCTTTACCTGCTGGTCTGTTTTGACAGATTTCTGCCATTTCCTGCATTTGCTTCTTGTTGGTTCCTTTTTGAGTTCTTTTGGGGAATTGAGCTTTTTGAGGGAAGTGCTACAGTAGCGAGTGTTCTAATGGAAGTTTATTTGGTGTTAGAACTGAACCTTAAGACTTATTTATCTTGAGTGCACTAATGTTGCTAATAAAGATTGTGTGAAGTTTTGTATGAAGGAAAAATTTCAGGTGTATGGAAGGAATGAGTAATGACATGAAGGATGGACTAAAGCTCAAGCTTGTAGATGCCACGCGTGTCACCCCAATAAATATCCAAGAAGTACAAGCATCAAAGCTTGGAGATGCCCAAGGCATCCCCCTCTTCATCAATAAAAATCCCAGGTTTCTTTCAAACGCTTCATTTTTATTGTTTCATGCACAGTTGTGTTGTTCTTGGAGCGTCTTCTTTTTTGTTTTTGTTTTGGTTTTTCGTTTGCTTTGTTTGCTTAGTTTTCTGAATAAATTGGTTGGACCCCCTCTTTCATACATTGGTTTGCAAATAGTTTGGTTTGGTTTGGAAAAGAGTAGGAAAGTTCATGCTTATGTGGTAAAAAGAGCTCGTTTTTGACTGTGGCCTATGCTTTGTCATGCCATGCTTGATATTGTTTTGGCTTTATGCTTAGTATTCTTTGCTGTAGCATGACTTGTTATAAACAATTGAGATTGCTTAATGTGCCTTGGATGAATCATGCGTTGTTTTAGCATATTAAAGCATAGTATAGTGGTATTCTCCTTTGATGTTTTATTTGGGTTTACTTGGCGCATGCTCACACCATGTTATGACTATCTCAAGTCACCATAGCCTTTATGATCCTTTAGTTTTCAACTTGTAGTATCACTTTATGCTTTGATCAATGATGTTTTGTCGCTCTGCATGATTATGGCCATTATTGCTCTCTTAGTTTGTCGCTCCCAGTGTTTTGCTAGCCTCCACAACCAAGTATGAGTTCCACACATGCATCCAACTCCCCAAACCAAGTTATTCCAAAGAGTCCACCATACCTACCTACTAGCTTACGCTATTCCAAGTATATTCATGCTTTTGTTTACCTTCCAAATTAAACTTGTTATGAGAAAACTAGTGATTAAAGCTCTCACGAACTTGATGGCACACTTTACTTTTCTTGCCCTTAATAAACTTGAACCATTGTGTCGTCTATGTTGTATATGCTTGCACTTATTTGTTGGGAATTAGCAGAACCATGCTTTCATGGAGAACGCTTTCAACATTGCACTTGGTACTTGTACCTAGTTGATATCATGCTCTTTTGTATATGGATGTCATCGGTGTGAAATGAAAGGGGAGCTTGTAAGTCCATGGAGTTATGTATATGTGTTAGAGAAACGCCTGGGCCGCTGGTCTAATCCATGCTGACATGGTGGAAACCTGCAGCGTAACCATAATGAGTTGTCTATGAAGCATTATTCTTATAAAAAAGAGTCCTACATTGAGAAAAAAAGAGAAAAGAGAAAAAAAAGAGATACTATGAAAAGAGGAAAGAGAGAAAAAAGCACCATATTCCCATGGTAAATAAGAAGATTGCTGAGATGCTCGTTGTCTGCTTGCCTTGTCATTTTGATATGGGGATTCTTCCGTATCATCGGGCAAGGGGTACCCCGTTGGCGGTTCTCTATGATACACATGTACTTACAATGACAAGAACTTACCGGTGACTAAACTTGAGTAGCATGAGGAGCGGCCCTCGTATACAAGGGACATGAGATTTCTGACTTATACTTCGTGAAGCATGTACACCATAGTTTGTTCACTTTAACCTTAATCACTTCAAGATGCTTATGATAGGGGCAATGATAGCTAAAAGCTATAAGTACCATAATTTTTGGAAGCTCTTTTTGAGACTTGAATCCCTACTTCCTTTTTACAAAGGCCTTTCTTCCACCATTAGATTGAGTCTCCACCTTCTATCTTTATGCACCTACTTTGAGAGCATAGTGGCCATTCTTAGTTCTATGTGCATTGTCCCAAGACTAGTTGATTGATGCATACTTTGATATTGCTTGTTTTAAACTATTGTATCTAGTCACTCTGATGAACTTTGAAGGTGTCCTATGCATTTATATTTGCTACTCTATTGAGGGACAAGCTGAATACTTTTATGCTATGTTTTCTTTATGTGAAACAAACAAACGTCTTGCAAAGCATTGTTATTCATGAATCTCTTGTTTGTGCCTTTTCATGTTGCATCATAGTTTCTTTGCTTTTTGCTAGAACTTTGTCTTTCATGTTATGATTGAAGTACTATGATCCCAGGTTTGAATGTTTTGCAAATACTTTGATCAACTCTTTGATGGTGGATGTCACCTCAAAAATTATTCTTTCTTTTTATCACTTACCTACTCGAGGACGAGCAGGAGTTAAGCTTGGGGATGTTGATACATTACAAATGTATCTATAATTTTTGATGTTCCATGCTTAGTTTTATCCACTTTCTAGTGTTTTGTTCCAACTTTGGAGTACTTTTCATATGATTTCTTGGACTAACCTATTAACAAGAGCCAAAGTGCCAGCTGCCTGTTTCTGCTGTTTTTGGTTCCAGGAAAGTCAGAAAATGAATATTCTTAGAATTGGACGGGACAAAAGCCAAAGTGCCTATTTTTCCGGAAGTCATCAGATGCCAGAATACGAGACAGAGAGGGGCCAGGGGGGCACCACACCACCTGGCCGCGCGGCCAGGCCTGGCCCGCGCCAGGGGGTGGTGTGGCCGCTCCCGGCACCCCCTCGGCCTCCCCTTCCGACTATAAGATGCTCTCGAGATGTAAACCCTAAGTGCCCGATCAAAAATCCATGAAAGAGTCTATAGCCACCGTCATCTCCATCCCTAGATCGGGAGGGATCTAAAGCTCTTCCCGGCACCCTGCCGGAAAGGGGAATTCACCCTGGAGGCCTTCTTCATCACCATGCAAGCCTCTGGTGTGATGCGTGAGTAGTTCATCCTTGGACTACGGATCCATGTAGTAGCTAGATGGTTGGTTCTCCTCCTTTGTGTTATCATGTCTAGATCTTGTGAGCTTCGTTCATGATCAAGATCATCTGTTTGTAATTCTCCATGTTGTGTTTGCGGGGATCCGATGGATATTGAGATGCTATTTCAGATTGATTATTGATTCTATCATGTCTTTGTTATTTGTGATCTTGCATGCTTTCCGTTGTTAGTAGCTATCTTGGCCAAGTAGATGCCAGCAACTCCAAGAGTTAGTATTTATGCTCGATAGTGGGTTCATGCCTCTGGTAATCTGGGGAAGTGACAGAAATCTCTAAGGTACTAGATGTGCTGTTGCTACTAGGGAGAAAACAACAATCCTTTGTTCATAGAACAATCGTATTGTTTACTTTACATGCAGTTCGTAAAGCAATAATTTGTTGCTTGCAACTTAATACTGGAGGGGGTTCAGATGATAACCTGAAGGTGGATTATTAGTCATAGATGCAGTTGGATGGCGGTCTATGTATTATGTTGTAATGCCCAATCAAGTCTCAAAGGAGTCAAGATGATTAGTATATGCATGTATTGCTTTCTCAATGTTTGTCAATTGCCCCGTTGTAATTTGTTCACCCAGCATGTTATCTATCTAAGGAGAGCCACCTCTAGTGAACTATGGATCCCGGTCCTTTGTCTTTTACATACAATCTACAATCTTTTACTGATTTGTGTTTACTTTCTGCAAACTTTTACTTCTTTCCATTCAATACGTTTAATCCTTTGTTTTCTGCAAAACACGGTGAGATTGACAACCTCATCGCAAGTTGGGGACAAAGTTCTGTGGTTGTGTTGTGCAGGTTTCAATGTTGCTACTAGCACCGGTAGTGCGCCCTGCCAAAGTTCTGCTAGTAACACCTTTGGGGTGTTTCCTTGCTCCTACTGGTTCGATAACCTTGGTTTCATAACTGAGGGAAACTTGCTGCTGTGCTCATCATACCTTCCTCTTGGGGTTCCCAACGAGATCTACATCAACCACGCACCAGCACTTTTCTGGGCGACATACACAGAGCCATCAATCAGCCCCCAATCTCTTAGACGGTTTGATTTTCAATATTTCCCATGCATTAATAGGAAGGAAATTGTCTCGAATCATACCAATCCTCCAAAGTTCATCATCAGAAATAAGTTCAGAAACTTTATGGATCTGTTTGTTACGCCTCGGAGTGAGAACCTTGCAATATGTACCCCGAGTGATCCAACTGTCCCTCCATATCCGAACACTAAGGCCATCACCGATGCGCCATATTAATCTTTTCTTCAACAACTCTACACTATTGGAAATAGCAGTCCACGTAGAGGAAGGATTCCAACAATACTTGGACTCACCAACTGAATCTTGGTCCTGGTTTGTTGTTAATTTCTGTAGCTATCACCCAGCACCAGCTGACGCGTGCAGAACCAGACCGTAATCGTCACCATCATCATGATAGCCTGTAACCAATAGTCATGTGCTTATTGTGTAAACTTGTGATTTTGTAACTCTGTGTAAAGCGTAGTATTTGTAGAATATGATCTGTTGATTGAGCTGTGTGTAAACGACCCTGACATTGTTGCTGATGCTCATCTTCCAGAAATGTCTTTTGCCTCTTTTTCATGTCGTTTTTACTGCATCGTTATGTGTTCTGCCACATTCAAAGAAGCAGAGTCGCATGTCTCTCTGCAACTCTGAACTACTGTACTACAACGAGAAGTGCTTCCGGATACTGTATTTGAAGCAGTTCTTCGAAGAGTCTGCGTGCAGGGTTTGAAGGAAAACTCAGAACTACTGCATGTCCTGCGACTGCGAACGGAAAACGACGGTGCAATCCTGGCCCATCAATGCGTGCGCACAAACGTTTTTTTCTCAGGTAAAACAGGAACTATATTAAGGATGCAGGGTTTAGAGAACGGTGAGTTCCAGCAACCCAAGAAATTCTTCTGGTCCATAACTCAACCAAATCATACTACGGCCTTGCATTCTCGCAAGACCCTAACCTGTCTAGGTTTCACTTTAACGAAAACACACTCTCTATCAAGACTAGATAAATCTCTAATCGCATGGATCAAATGAACAAAAGGAGATATATCATAGTAGTAGTAGTAGATTTGGCAGCATCCACGAGCATAGAGCAATCTGATTCTATGGTGATAGATAAATGAGAGAATTGTAGTGCAGGGTGTAAAACCTCCAAGCAGACACGCATTTCCGCTTTTGGAGGAGCTTGACAGTTCTCAAGATAGCTACACGACATGAAGATCGACTTGCCATGTGAATCTCTCAAGGCCATACCAGCCCTGGACGAACCATTCCAAGCACAAAAGAATCCGTGAATGGTTAATTTAACCCACCCCGTGGCAGGCGTTTTCCAGGGCTTATTTGGCACTTCTCGCACCATAATTGGTCGAGCATCATCCGGAATAGCTGGACTCTTTCCTTTGAGAGTATGAGATGTAGGTTTATCCTTGATATCACGAAGAAGCTTAAGATAACCAGACAAAAAACTTTTGGACCCTTCAACAAATGGCAGCGGTTTATAACGAGTAATCTCCTTCCTCGCATACCATGCTTGTCATGTAGGGTGGCATCCACCATATTGTTGGGGATCTGCTCCAAAACAGTGGTGGACCTAGAAACTTTTGGGAGCCTAGGCGAACTAGCTTAAAATGTGAAGTTTTCATATAAAATCAGTATAAAAATCAATAAAAACACAAGCTTTGCACCGTTAGCAGCTTGGGCGGTTGCCTAGGATAGAGGGACGCTGGATCCGCCCATGCTCCAAAACATACTGTAGCAAGCTTGCGGAAGTGTTAACAAAAACAATATCCTTAGGCAGGAACCAAACCCTCCTCATCTCCTCCCAAATCGTGTACACGTGCGAGCAAGGAACATCCTCTGAAGTAACCCCGCATATCTTGTACTGCCATGTTAGTGTGGATCTTGAATGGAAATTCTGGGTGGGCCAAGCCGAAGCAAAGCACAAAGAATTCCAATTGTAAAGAGGCAGGGTTAGAGAACGGTGAGTTCTAGCAACCCAACAACATCTTCTGGTCCATAACTCAACCAAATCATACTACAGCCTTGCACTCTTGCAAAGTTTGCAATAGAGCCGCTAACCCTAACTTGTCTACATTCCACTTTAACAAAAACACACTCTCTATCAAGACTAGATAAATCTCTAATCTCGTGGATCAAATGAACAAAAGGAGATCTATCGTACTAGTAGTTTTGACAGCATCCACGAGCATAGAGCAATCTGATTCTATGTTGATAGATAAATGAGAGAATTGTAGTACAGAGTGTAAAACCTCCAAGCAGGCACGCATTTCCGCTTTCAAGGAGCTTGACAGTTCTCAATATAGCTACATGACATGAAGATCAACATGCCATCTAAATCTCTCATGGCCATACCAGCCCCAACCGAACCACTCCGAGCACAAAAGGATCCGTCAATGGAAATTTTAACCCACCTGGTGTCAGTCATTTTCCATGGTTCATCTGGCACTCCTCGCACTATAATTGGTCGGGCATCATCTTGAACAACTAGACTCTTTCCTTTGAGAATAGAATATGTGGGTTTAGACTTAATATCACGAAGAAGCTTCAAATAACCACACAAGAATATTTTGGGCCCTTCAATAGATGGCAACGGTTTATTCATGAATAATCTTGTTCCTCGCATACCATGCTCACTATGCAACCAGGAGGGTGGCATCCACCATATGGTTGGGGATTTGCTCCAAAACATAATGTAGCAAGTTTTCGGAAGGGGTAACAAGAACATCACCCTTCGGTAGGAACAAAACCCACCTCATGAGCAAGGAACATCCTTTGACGCAGCCCCACAGATCTTGCACTGTCACATTAGTGGCGAATCTTATAAGGATGAAGCGACCCGACCTGGCAGGGGTCTAAGTATCTGTGCTTATTAGTGCTAGTCCCTGGATCGACTCGCTAGCACACACAGTTCAAGATGTAATATCATGAAACAAAGGACGAAATTCTATTACATCGAATGATCTAGAATAAAACATAGTATATAACAAGTTGCATAGCAGAAGGGCTAGCTCCTCTTAAACAAAGTTCAGAAGCAGAAGACTAATAAAAGTTAAGAAGATCCATTCAAATGCCACAAGCGAAGCATGCTGAGTCGAGACTCACGGCCCTAACATCGTACTTCATCTATCTTCGAGGATACCTACAACACGATAGGTTGCAGCCACGAATGATCAATACATTAAATGTATTGGCAAACATCACTAACCTATCACCCAATAAAAAAATTAATCAACGATTGTAGCTCTAAGGTTAAACTGACAAAAATCCAGGGTGTTCGAAATCTATAATCTCGATACCATGACTCCGAGGTTTCTACACCATGACTCTAAGGTTTCTACACCATGACTCTGAGGTTCCTACTCCATGACTTTGTGGGTTGTACACCATGTCTCTATGGATTGTACCCCATGTCTCCTTGGTTTGTACACCATGTCTCTGTGGATTGTACCCCATGTCTCCTTGATTTGTACACAATGTCTCCATGGATTGTACACCATGTCTATGTAGTTGATATCCCATGTCTCCGTGGGTTGTAGCCCATGTCTCTGTGGTTGATATCCCATGTATTTGTGGTCTCTACTTCGTGTCTATGTGGTCTCTACCTACTTACATATTCTTAAAGAGGGAGGTAGTCCCCTCATATCTCTATTTTGGCATAGACAAGCATTCCGAACAAACATTGGTCACACAACAAACAAGATTGAATATCCATATGGATATCCTATTCGGGTTTCATGATGTATCATCATACAAACATAAGTTTACTTCTACCCTCACATAGTAAGTGTAACAATGACAAAAGTGTAGTTTAACTTGCAAGGTAAGCATAACCAGGACAATGGTAAAGATCCACTTGCCTTATTGGTGATGGATGTTCACACACTTCTTATAATCATAGGGATTGCACACCTCACGATCTATAAGACAAAGAATTCCAATGAACACCCATTCACACAACAAACATCATGCACAAATAAGACATGCATGATCCTCATACAAACAATTGGTGTGTATTTGAAAATCATGAGTAAGGTTTTATAAAAGTTCAAACATGCATGATGCAAAAAGATTTATTTAGAAAACATTTTTGTTTCTAAAGTTAAGGGTTTAGAGTCAAATTTAAACAAAATTTTTGTAAACATAGTATTAAATTATATCCTTTGATCCTATTGTACAGGGGACTAAAATATAAGCATTTAGCAAAAATAAACATTTTAAAACTATTTTTAGAATTAAAGTTATGCCCAAACTAGCCTAATGGAAATCCTGTAATATTGTTCAATTTAAATTAATCAAGTTTGAAAACAAACAGTGGGAAAACATTCTACATGTCTCAAGGATTCCATAAGGATATTATTTGCATCATTTGGGTTCATGGACAAAAAGTTCTGATGATTCTAAGTTCCAGGTTTTTTTCTTCAAAAATGCCATCTAATTATCGTGTGGGAGAATCTATTTTTTAAACAACTGGGCTACGTGGAACATTTCTATTTTCCTATACTAAGTTAAGATGATCCTCTGTGTTATCACTTGTCCTAATGTATCTTGTTATCAATCTTGTTTGCTCTTTTTGATGTCTCTTTATTTTGCAGTTAAGAATCTTGTCTGCTGATGACCCACAAGTATAGGGGGTGTATCGCAGTATTTTTGATAAGTAAGAGTGTCGAACCCAATGAGGAGCAGAAGGTGCTGGCTAGTGGCTAGGAGCAGGAATTCTCTGTAAATACTTAGCAAACGGATTTTTATAGGTTTTTGATAATGCAGGTAAATAAAATACGAGTAAATAAAAGACAATAAGAATAAATGCAGCAAGTGGCCCAATCCTTTCTTTAGCAAAGGACAATCCGGTTGTATTACTTAAGATGACCAAACATTCTCAAGGACACATGGGAATACCGTCAAGTGCTTTCGCTTCATGTAGTTGATTAATCTTCTTTAGTTTGCTAAGTGTTGTGTGGGTGAACCTGTGCTAATGTACCGACCTTCCTAGGACTAATACATACTTGTGATTATACCCCTTGCAAGCATCCGCAAGTACAAGAAAGTAATTAAGGTACAAATCTAACCACAACTTTAAACTCTAAGACCCTGACATCCCTTGTGCAATGGTTTCCTAACGGGGGTTCAGGTTTCTGTCACTCCGGCAACCCCTATGATTAGTAGGCAAATACACAATGCATTCCCCTAGGCCCATATAGGTAAAGTGTCATGTAGTCGATGTTCACATGACACCACTAGAAGAAGTACACCACAACTTAAATATCAAACTATTGAATCTTTCTCAACACAATTCCACTACTAACAACATGACTTCTCCCATGTCCTCAAGAACAAAATGAACTACTCACAAGACATCATATGGATCATGATCAGAGATGAAATAATGATGTATAACAATCTGAACATAAACAATAATTCAACGATTCACTCAATAGTATCAACTACAAGGACTAATCAACACCGGGAAAGTTTCCCCTAAGAACTATGCAAGATTCAACCCAATTGTTACAGCGGTATGGAGTGGTGATGATGGTGATGGTGGAGATGATGGTGGTGATGATGATGATGATCCCGATGAAGTCCAGCTTGATGGTTGTGTTGATAGCGACGATCTCCCCTCTCCGGGAAGGAATTCCCCTAGCAGAATTCTGTCTGCCGAAGAGATCTTTCTCTCTCGGTGTTTTCCGCCCCGCAGAGGCGGCGAAATCTTTTTGTGGTCGCTCGCCGAGTCTTAGGGTTTCGGGAGGATAATATACGCCAGAGGGGAGAGCCAGGGGTGGACCAGGGCGGCCACACCACCTGGTGGCGCGGCCTAGGGTGTCCCACGCTAGGGGATGGTGTGGGCCTCCTGTGGCCCATCTCCGCTTCCCCTTCTGGCTTCCTTCGTCTTCTGGAAAAATAGGATTTTCCATGTATTTTTCCGGATTTTTTGATCTTTGCAAAATTTACCTCCAAACAGCACCTTTTCCATCAGAATCCTGACTGCAGCGGTCCATGCTCCAAAAGTCATCAACCATGCAAAAATAGATGAAATAACATAAGTATCATCTCTTAATATGAAATATATCAATGAATAACAGTAAATTATGATATAGAATAGTGATGCAAAATGGACGTATCAACTTCCCCCAAGGTTATACTTCGCTTGTCCCCAAGCAAAAATTGAGCTCAATAAACATGACCTCAGGTTTATGGAGTGAAGAGTCGATAAAAGAATACGGACAAGAAGCATCACATTCATCAATACACAAATCATAATAGAAGACAACTCACTATTATATAACTTAACTTGCAATAAGTAAAGGAAACACAATAAACATGCATAAAGTAAATCATAATTGGTAATGGCAAACTTAGCTCTTGGTCGAAGAATAGTTGACAATTTGCTGGAGTTCACAAATAACTGATTTTCAATGATAGCTTTCAAAGTAGTAGACACTAAGATAAGAGCAAAGTGCAAAACAAGGAACATAAGAAACATGATTGAATAAATCATCATATGAATGAATGAAACACAACAACTCAAAATACTTGTTGAGGTAGAAGGGAATAGGTTTACTGACTCAACTAAAAAGTAAAAGAATGGCCCTTCGCAGAGGGAAGCAGGGATTTCAAGTTTCATAAAGAGCTCCCAAAAATTATGGTACTTATTAGCTTTCAGCTCTCATTGCCCCTATCATAGGCATCTTTAGGTGGTTAGGGTTAAAGTGATCAAATACGAGGATATGCTTGACAAGTTGCAAGTTGAAAATCTCATGTCCCTTGAATATGAGGGCCGCTCCTCATGCTACTCAAGTTTAGTCACCGGTAAGTTCTTGTCATAGTAAGTACATGTGTATCATAGAGAACCGCCAACGGGGTACCCCTTGCCCGATGATACGGAAGAATCCCCATATCAAAATGACAAAGCAAGCAGACAACAAGCATCTCAGCAATCTTCTTATTTACCATGGGAATATGGTGCTTTTTTCTCTCTTTCCTCTTTTCTCATCATTTTTTTCTTTTTCTCTTTTTCTTGGTCTCAATCTATTTTTTTATAAGAAGAATGCTTCATAGATGCTCGTTACAGTTACGCTGCAGGTTTCCACCATGACAACATGGATTAGACCGGCAGCCCAGGCGTTTCTCTAACACACATACATAACTCCATGGACTTACAAGCTCCCCTTTCATTTCACATCGACGACATCGATAGACAAAAGAACATGATATCAACTAGGTACAAAGTACCGGTGCAATGTTGAAAGCGTTCCCCATGACATCATGGTTCTGCTAATTCACAACTTGCAAAGCGCAAGCATATACGCAACATAGATGGGCACAATGGTTCAAGTTTATTAAGGGCAGGAAAAGTAAAGTGTGCCATCAAGTTCGTGAGAGCTTTAATCACTAATTTTCACATAACAAGTTTAATTTGGAAGGTAGATAAAAACATAAATTTACTTGGAATAGCAATAGTGCTAATAGGTAGGTATGGTGGACATAAATGGCATAGGTTTTCGCTTAAGGATTGGATGCACGAGAAGAATTCTCTCTCAGTACAGGTTTTTGGCTAGCAAGGCTAGGTAGCAAGCATAAGAGTTGAAGGAAACAAACAAACATACAAGTGATAAAAACAAAAATGCAATCTTCCTTGGAAGCACAAAAGATCTTAACTAGAGAATACTAAACTTATGAGCAAAGCAAGAAAGAAAGATGATGAAATTATATTTCTTTAGAGTACTTTTATCTTTTTCATTCAATTCTCAAAATAGTGTTGCTACTGACCGGGCCAGGTTTGCCAAAACCAACTAAATTAACTCCATGATCCCAAAGTGATACCAATACTAACGACAAGATCAATCATATAACCATGAATTGAAAACTAATATAAGATATGCAAAAGAGTAAATGGTAGAACTTCTCATTAATATTCCATAACGGCAACTCACACCAAGGGATACATAGATATCTAACGAGAGGGGAGACACTTCCACAATGCAAACCATCCTACATGATAACTTCTCTATTCATGATATGACTCTTACTAAAAAGGTAAAAGATAGAAGATAGTGATGTGATACCGTGGCACTCCCCCAAGCTTGGAACAAACCAAGGGGATGCCAAAACCTGATGACGAATTACTCCTTCGGTGGTGGTGGTATTCTCGATGAGCTCTTTGATTAGTTTCCCCAAGTCCTCAATCTCGAAGGTGAGATTACGAATCAACTGTGAGTTTTTCTCAATGAGTCTCATGATCATGTCGGGTTGAGAATTCCAGCTCTTGCGATTCTTTCCCCACTCTTCCTCCTTGAAGTCTTCTTTTCCTGCATGGCTAGAACAAGGTAAATCCCAATTGGAGGGTAGTTTCCCCTTGGGCATATTCTGGTATTGATGCTCATGGATAAGGGCATGGAAAGGATTCTTGGTGCGTGGAGGAAGTGACCGTGGAGCCAAACAGTGACGCGGAGGTTTCCCTCTAGTTGACATCCGTGCAATCCTCCTGACCCTGGTAGATCTTGCCAACACTCCAATGCTTGCAATGGTAGTGCCGGTGTGCGGATGTTGGTTTTGCTTTGCCTCCTCTTCATCTTCACTCTTGATCTCCTTCTCCTGTCCTAGGTCTTGGCAATCTTCCTACATAGGCTCCTTTCCCTTATCCTTGGCGGACACTATTGTGATTCTAACTTTCAAGAATAGTTCCTGGCAGAAACAAATCAAAACAAAAACACGACGAGAACACAATATACGAACCTCGGGGGATCCGAGGGATTATATACTACGAAGTTTTACAACAAAAGGAAGGTACTGGGAAAAAACGGGCCAGAGACGGAGTCCGGGGCGGCCACACCACCTGCTGGCACGGCTAGGGGGCCACGCCAGGGGGTGGTGTGAGCCACCCTGGCTCCGTTTCCGTCCCTCTTTTGCTTCGTAACTTTCCTTGTTGGATAAAAACTCCAAAAATATAATTTGACAGAATTTTCGTGGAACTTTTCTTACCAGAACTGTTACCTATTCGAAAACAGACTCTGCAGGTCTCTGAATTTGGCATTTAGTAGATTCTTCTGGAGGCACCACTTGAATGACATCAATATCTTTATCTTCATACTCATATTGCTCGAGTCATGAAACCTTTCATTTCCTTATTATACCATTTTCTCCATTAACCTGGAAATTTCTTTCACACAAAACTTCACACAATTCTCATTAGCAACATTAGTGTAAGCGAGGTAATAAACCTCTTAGGTTCAATTTCAACTAAAATCCATCAAAACATAAGCTACTGCAACAACTCCTTCCGAAAACCCAAAAAGAATTCAAAAAGGAAATCGTTTTAAGAAGCAAATGCGAGAGTGGCAAAATCTGTCAAAACAGACCAACAGGTAAAGATCAATTTTTTAGGCAATATTATGTTGCTCAAATCAAAAAGTGCAAAACTAACTAAAGTTAAATAACAACCTGAGGCAGCAGCAAAAAAAATTACAGCTGAATCCGACATACAGAGATCTCTCATGAATTTTTACGGTGAAGCACAAAAATCTGTTTCGGGACAGCAACTTCCCCAAATCTTACTTCTCTCTCATTAGAGGTTGATCTTGACACAAAAACCAAACAAAAAGGATAAAGAGAGTTTATTACCGAAGTAATAATTTCCAAGACTCAAATAAACCAAAAACAAACTGAAAGCAAGAATATATTGGGTTGTCTTCCAAAAAGCTCTTTCTTTATAGCCATTAAGATGGGCATGATAATTTCAATGATGCTCACATAAGAATATGAATTGAAGTGAAAGAGAGCATTAAGAAGCAAAAAAATACACATATTTAAGTCTAACCCACTTCCTATGCAAGGGAATTTTGTAAGCAAACAAGTTGTTGAAACCAGAGGCTACAAGCATAGGAAGGAAAAACAAGTGCAACATAAAAACTTTCAGCTTAAAACGAGGAAACTTGATATTATTGAGATGCATAAGAACAGTCTTCCCTCTCTCATAATAACTTTCAGTATCATGCATAAATTTAATGATATAACAATCACAAGAACCATGGTAGCAATAATCACTTACCCTAAGAGAAAACACAGGAACACTAGCTCTCATAACACTACTTTGTGAAACAATATTAGGGATATCCTTACAAAGGATAGTGTGTCCATCTTCTACATCTTTAGCGACAAAATCTTTCACATTTGCTATTATAGGTTCATCATCCAGTTGTTTATCAGGTTCAACAGCTTTACTTGTACTTTCATTAACCATACTAGCTATCATAGAATGTTCCTTTATCTTAATTGGGAAATGGATTTTCTCAATGTAAGGTTCAGGTAAAACATGATTAGGAGTATAAACTTCAGTATTTCTTGCAGGAACACACTTAGCAACATCTTTATATGGTTCATGATACTTATTCCACTTCTTTTTAGGAACTTCAATATAGGAAGCAAAAGCCTTAAAATAAGTTGCAATAGCTTGAGAGTCTAGACCATAAGCATTTTTAATATTTTGAAAGTCATAAATTCCCATAAAAGATTCAATGCATTCATAATCATAATTTATACCTGACTTTCTTCCTTTGTCATTCTTCCATGCTTCAGCATTGTCTTGAATACGGTCCAGAAGATCCCATTTAGCTTCTTCTTCCATGCATGTAAATGATCCAGCACAAGAGGCATCCAATAAATCCTTATCATGAAGAGAAAGCCTTGCATAAAAGTTATTGATAATAATATTGTTGGAGAGCTCATGAATGGGACATTTGAGCATTAGTAACTTTAATCTCCCCCAAGCTTGAGTTGTACTCTCTCCATCAAGAGGCCAAAAGTTGTATATTTGATTCCGATCTTTATGAATCTCACTAGGAGGATAAAACTTTGAATAAAAGAGAGGTAATATTTCCTCCCATTCAAAAGCTTGACCATTCTTCAGCAGCTTATACCAGTCCTCAGCTCTTCCTTTCAGTGATAATGAGAATAACTTCTTCTTGACTTGATCTGTTGTAATACCTGCACATTTAAACAACCCGCATAATTCGTGTATAAAGAGCAAATGATCACCAGGATGGACAGTTCCATCTCCAACATAATAGTTATCCATAACACGATTAATTATTCTTGTAGGTATTTTAAAAGTATCATTCTTAGCTGGTGGTGGTTCATCTACTACCTTAGTAGTGGTAGTAGCATTACGAAATAAGAAACTCAGCGAGTTACTCATAATGAAAATAAAGCAACTAACAGAAGTAAACAATACTCACAGTAGAAGTTTCCTTTACCAATTCCACTCTCCAATAGCGCTTCACTCCCCGGCAACGGCGCTAGAAAATAGTCTTGATGATCCATAAGTATAGGGGGTGTATCGCAGTATTTTTGATAAGTAAGAGTGTCGAATCCAGCGAGGAGCAGAAGGTGCTGGCTAGTGGCTAGGAGCAGGAATTCTCTGTAAATACTTAGCAAACGGATTTTTAGAGGTTTTGATATTGCAGGTAAATAAAGTGCGAGTAAATAAAAGACAATAAGAATAAATGCAGCAAGTGGCCCAATCCTTTCTTTAGCAAAGGACAAGCCGGTTGTATTACTTAAGATGACCAAACATTTTCGATGACACATGGGAATACCATCAAGTGCTTTCGCTTCATGTAGTTGATTAATCTTTTTTAGTTTGCTAAGTGTTGTGTGGGTGAACCTGTGCTAATGTACCGACCTTCCTATGACTAATACATACTTGTGATTATACCCCTTGCAAGCATCCGCAAGTACAAGAAAGTAATTAAGGTAGAAACCTAACCACAGCTTTAAACTCTAAGACCCTGACGTCCCTTGGGCAATGGTTTCCTAACGGGGGTTCAGGTTTCTGTCACTCCGGCAACCCCTACGATTAGTAGCCAAATACACAATGCATTTCCCTAGGCCCATTTAGGTGAAGTGTCATGTAGTCGATGTTCACATGACACCACTATAAGAAGTACACCACAACTTAAATATCAAACTATTGAATCTTTCTCAACACAATTCCACTACTAACAACATGACTTCTCCCATGTCCTCAAGAACAAAACAAACTACTCAGAAGACATCATATGGATCATGATCAGAGATGAAATAATGATGTATAGCAATCTGAACATAAACAATAATTCAACGGTTCACTCAATAGCATCAACTACAAGGAGTAATCAACACCGAGAAAGTTTCCCCTAAGAACTATGCAAGATTCAACCCAATTGTTACAGAGGTATGGAGTGGTGATAATGGTGCTGGTGGAGATGATGGTGGTGGTGATGATGATGATGATCCCGATGAAGTCTAGCTTGATGGTGGTGTTGATGGCGATGATCTCTCCGGGAAGGAATTCCCCCAGCAGAATTCTATCTGTTGGAGAGATCTTTCTCTCTCAGTGTTTTTCGCCCCGCAGAGGTGGAGGAATCTTTCTATGGTCGCTCCCTGAGTCTTAGGGTTTCGAGAGGATAATATACGCTAGAGGGGAGAGCCAGGGGTGGACCAGGGCGGCCACACCACCTGGTGGCGCGTCCTAGGGTGGCCTGCGCCAGGGGGTGGTGTGGCCCCCTTATGGCCCATCTGTTGGAGATATGCCCTAGAGGCAATAATAAATATAGTTATTATTATATCTTTGTGTTTATGATAAATGTTTATATTCATGCTATAATAGTATTAACAAGGAAACATTAATACTTGTGTGAATTGTAAACTTAATTTGAAGTCCCTAGTATAGCCTCTATACTTCACTAGCTTGTTGGTTAATAGATGATTGTGGTTTCCCTATCATGAACATTGAGATGTTATTAACAACAGGATCATATCGTTAGGAGAATGATATGGTGGACATACTCCTATAGATAAGCGTAGCATAAAGATCAAGTCATTTCAATAGTTCAATTGCTATATGCTTTATGATACATAGTAACCTAATTCCTTCGACCATGAGATCATGCATATCACCTTTACTGGATGGATGCTTTGATGTCATCAAACACCACACCGTAACAGGGTGGCTATAAAGGTGGTATTGAGTGTTCGGAAAGTATTGGTTGAAACACATGGATCAAGAGTGGGATTTGTCCATCCATATGACGGATAGATATTCTCTGGGCCCTCTCGGTGAAATGTCATCCAATTAGCTTGCAAGCATGTGACTGGGTCACAAGGGATCACATATCACGGGAACGAGAAAAGAGTACTTATCAGTAACGAGGTTGAACTAGGTATGCAGAGATACCGACGATCATAACCTCGGATAAGTAACATATCGCGAGACAAAGGGAAATTGGTATCGTATGTAAGTGGTTCATTCGATCGCAAAGTAATCGTAGAAATATGTGGGAGCCATATGAATTTCCAGATTCCTCTATTGGTTATTGTTCGAAGAAGTGTCTCGATCATGTCCGCATAATTCACGAACCGTAGGGAGACACACTTAAGGATTCGACGTTATTTGAGTAGTTATGGTATTATGAGAAAGAGACCGAATGTTGTTCGGAGTCTCGGATGGGATCCGGGATATCACGAGGTGATCCGGAATGGTCCGGAGAATAAGATTCCTATAAGGAAAGTCCCGTTTCGGAGTTGGGGAATGGTTCCGGTGTTTTCATCGGGAACATTCTAGAAGGTCCCGGAATGTCCGGCACTCCAGAGGGGGAAAGGGTACTTGAATGTGTCATTGCATGTTGGAATGATTGCATCATGTACTAAGTGTTCTCGCTGTCCGAAATAAAGGGTTAATTCAAATCCTAATTTGAAAAGTCAAACGGCTAGTTTGAAAAGTCAAACTGCCAGTTTTCGGAAAGAGGAAAAGAGGAGAAGGTTGAAACCGACTTGGGGGAGGAGTCCCTCCTCTCCAAGCCGGCGCACCTCCCAAGGCCGAGTTGGGGAGGGACTCCACTCCCTCCCCTTGGCCGCCGGCCCTCCCACCTATAAAGGGAGGGGCAGGGCTCCCCTCTCTAGACACACAAGTTCCTATCCTCTAAACTAAACCCTAGACCTAAACCCCGGTTTAGAGCTATTTCGGTTTAGAGCCTTCTAATTGGTTTAGAGCCTTCTAATTGGTGTGTCTAATTACTAGACCACTAATAGCCTCTCTCATAAGCTCCACCATACTCGCACCGGCTTAAGGCGAAGCCCTGCGGGATCTCCCCTCTACTTCCGGTACCACGCCGTTGTGCTGCCGGAATCGCGAGGAGAGTGCTACAACCTCCGCTGCCTGCTGGAACAAGGGAGAGGAAGGTCTTCGTCGAGTACCGAACGTGTGACCGACTGCGGGGGCGCTGCTGGAACGTGGCGCCGGAAGGATCGTCTACGCGATCTTGAGATCGGAAAGAGTACGACTACATCACCCACGAGAATCTGCTCTCGTTAAACACTTTGGAATCTTCGAGGGTGAGTTATTCCATCGACTCGTTGCTACAATCTAGTAGATAGATCTTGGCTTGTTTGTTTGTATGCGATAGAAAAATTTTGTTTTCCATGCTACGAACCCCTACAGTGGTATCAGAGCCGTGTCTATATGTAGATCTGTTGCACGAGTAGAACACAATGGTCATTGTGGGCGTTGATGCTTTTATTGTAGATTGCTTTTTGTGTACTTTGCATCTTGCAGTATGTTGGGATGAAGCGGCCCGGGCTAACCTTACATGACATCGTTCATGAGACTTGCTCCACGCTTGACATGCAACTTGTATTGCATAAGTGGCTTTGCGGGTGCCTGTTTCTCCTAGCATAGTAAAGATCCAATTTACAACGGGTAATCAACAATGCTAGTATCAATGTTGTGGTTCTTGTTCGTAGGTTAGAACGACACTTATGGAAAGCCCCAAACCACGTAAAATATGCAAAGAAAGTAGAAGCGTCTAACTTTGTTTTGCAGGGGTGTGCAGTGATGTGATATGGCCATGATTGTGATTATATTTGATGTATGCAATGTTCCTTATTGTAAGTTGGCAACCGGCAGGAGCCATATGGTTGTCTTTAATTTCTGTTAAGACCTGCGTGTCTATTCAAAATAGTTGTAATAGTTGAAGCTGGTGGACGACAACCATGAAGAAGCGTCATTGACCTTGATGCTATGCCGGTGATGATGGAGATCATGTTCGTGCTTGAAGATGGAGATCGGAAGCACAAATAAGAAAGGCCATATCATATCACATATTATGAATTGCATGTGATGTTAATCCTTTATGCATCTTGTATTGCTTAGTAGACGACGGTAGCATTATAAGATGATCCCTCATGCACATAAATTTCAAGTTCTAAAGTGTTCACCCTTAGTATGCACCGTTGCCAAAGCTTGTTGCTTCGAAGCACCACGTGATGATCGGGTGTCTTTGATTCCGCGGGTGAATACAACGTAAGCAAGCCAGATTTGCTTATGCGGTAGCTAAGGTTTGATCTTGACGAGCCTAGCATGTACAGACATGGCCTCAGGAACACGGATCGCCGAAAGGTAAAGCATGAATCATATAGTAGATATGATGAACATGATGATTGTTCGCCATTGAAACTATATCAACTCTCGTGATGATCGGTGTTGATGTAGTGGATTTGGTTCGTGTGATCACTAAAACAATGTGAGGGATGTTGTTTTGAGTGGGAGTTCACCTAGTTTAATTTCATTAATTAATTTGAACTCAATTTGTCATAAACTTAGTCTAAACTATTGCAAATATGTTGTAGATCAATGGCAGCCCCTACCATCAATTTTAATGTGTTCCTAGAGAAAGAAAAGTTGAAAAACAATGGAAGCAACTTCGCGGATTGGTTCCGCAATTTGAGGATTGTCCTCACAGCTGGTAATTTGACCTATGTGCTGGATGCACCGCTGGGTGACCCACCTGCAGCTAATGCTACCGATGAAGTAAAGAATGTTTACCTCGCGCGGAAGAATCAGTACTCCATAGTTCAGTGTGCTATCTTGTATGGTTTAGAATCGGAGCTTTAGAAAAGGTTTGAAGAGTCAGATCCATATGATATTGTCGAGGATCTCAAATTAATCTTTGAGACTCATGCGGCAATTGAAAGTTATGAAGCTTCTGAAAAGTTCTTTAACTGCAAGATGGAAGAGGGTAGCTCCGTCAGTGAGCATGTGCTTAAAATGTATGGGCACGCAAATAAACTTCAAAGTTTGGGTATAGTGATTCCTAATACTTTGGGGGTTTACCGCATCCTCCAATCACTACCACCAAGTTACAAGAACTTTGTGATGAACTACAACATGCAGAACATGAACAAAGAGTTGCCAGAACTATTTGCCATGTTAAAATCTGCAGAAGTGGAGATCAAGAAAGAGCACCAAGTGTTGCTGGTCAATAAGACCACCAAGTTCAAGAAAGGCAAGTCTAAGCAGAAGGGACACTTCAAGAAGGGTGGTAAGAAAGTTACCATGCCGACGAAGAGGACCAAGGCTGGACCCAAGCCTGATACTGAGTGCTTTTACTGCAAGGGAGAAGGTCACTGGAAGCGGAATTGCCCAAAGTACTTGGCGGATTTGAAGAACGGCAACATCAAGAAGAAAGGTATATCTGATATACATGTTATTGATGTGTATCTCACTAGTATTCGTAGTAGTGCCTGGGTATTTGATACTGGTTCGGTTGCTCATATTTGTAACTCGAAACAGGAGCTGCAGAATAAACGGAAACTAGTGAAGAACGAGGTGACGATGCGCGTAGGAAACGGATCAAAGGTTGATGTGATCGCGGTCGGCACGCTACCTCTTCATCTACCATCGGGATTAGTTTTATACTTAAATAATTGTTATTTGGTGCCTGCGTTGAGCATGAACATTATATCAGGATCTTGTTTATTGCGAGACGGTTACTTGTTTAAATCCGAGAATAATGGTTGTTCGATTTATATGAGTAATATGTTTTATGCACATGCACCTTTGATAGATGGTCTATTCTTGTTGAATCTTGATAGTAGAAATACACATATTAATAACATTGAAGCTAAACGATTGAAATCAAGCGATAACTCGACCTATATGTGGCACTGTCGTCTTGGTCACATTGGAGTGAAGCGTATGAAGAAACTCCATTCCGATGGACTTCTCGAATCACTTGATTTTGAATCACTTGAAAGATGCGAAGCATGTCTGATGGGTAAAATGACTAAGACTCCATTTTCTGGTATGATGGAGCGAGCTACAGATTTATTGGAAATCATACATACCGATGTATGTGGTCCAATGAGTGTAGCATCGCGCAGTGGTTATCGTTATGTTCTTACCTTCACAGATGACTTGAGTAGATATGGGTATATCTATTTCATGAAACATAAGTCCGAAACTTTCGAGAAGTTTAAGGAGTTTCAAAGTGAGGTAGAGAATCAACGTAACAAGAAGATTAAATTTCTACGTTCTGATCGTGGAGGTGAATATCTAAGTTACGAGTTTGGCGAGCATTTAAAGAAATGTGGAATACTTTCGCAGTTGACACCGCCGGGAACACCACAGCGTAATGGTGTGTCTGAACGTCGTAATCGAACTCTCTTAGATATGGTTCGTTCTATGATGTCACTTACAGATTTACCGCTATCATTTTGGGGTTATGCATTAGAAATAGCCGCATTCACTTTAAATAGGGCACCGTCTAAATCCGTTGAAACGACACCGTATGAATTATGGTTTGGGAAGAAACCTAAATTGTCGTTCCTTAAAGTTTGGGGATGCGAAGCCTATGTAAAGAAGTTACAGCCGGACAAGCTTGAACCCAAAGCGGAAAAATGCGTCTTCATAGGATACCCGAAGGAAACTATTGGGTATACCTTCTATCATAGATCCGAAGGCAAAATCTTCGTTGCTAAGAATGGATCCTTTCTAGAGAAGGAATTTCTCTCGAAAGAAGTGACTGGAAGGAAAGTAGAACTCGACGAGGTTGTCGAACCTTCTCTCGAAATTGCGAGTAGCGCAGCACCGGAAGAAGTTCCTGTGGTGCCTGCACCAATAAGAGAGGAAGCTAATGATGATGATCATGAGACTTCGGTTGAAGTTACTACAGAGCCTCGGAGGTCAACGAGAACTCGTACCACTCCAGATTGGTATGATTCCGTTATGAATGTCATGGTGGTGGACAACACTAATGACCCCGAGACATATGAGGAAGCGATGATGAGCCCAGATTCCAATAAATGGCAAGAAGCCATGAAATCCGAGATTGGATCCATGTATGAAAACCAAGTATGGACTTTGGTGGACTTACCGGATGGCCGGAAGGCTGTCGAGAACAAATGGATTTTCAAGAAGAAAACAGATGCTGATGGTAATGTTACTGTCTATAAAGCTCGACTTGTCGCAAAAGGGTTTCGACAAATTCAAGGAGTTGACTACGATGAGACTTTCTCACCAGTAGCGAAGCTAAAGTCTGTGAGGATTATGTTAGCAATCGCTGCATATTATGATTATGAGATATGGCAGATGGATGTCAAAACAGCATTCCTCAATGGAGACATTGATGAAGAGTTGTATATGATGCAACCCAAAGGTTTTGTCGATCCTAAAGATGCTAACAAGGTATGCAAACTTCAACGGTCCATCTATGGATTGAAGCAAGCATCCCGAAGTTGGAATCAACGTTTTGATAAGGTAATCAAAAGTTTTGGTTTTATACAAACTTATGGAGAAGCTTGTATTTACAAAAAAGTGAGTGGGAGCTCTGTAGCATTCTTAATACTGTATGTGGATGACATATTGTTGATTGGGAATGATGTAGACCTTCTTAATAGTGTCAAGGAATATTTGAATAATAGTTTTTCAATGAAGGATCTTGGCGAAGCAGCTTACATATTAGGCATAAAGATTTATAGAGATAGATCGAAACGCCAAATATCATTGTCACAGAGTACATATTTGGACAAAGTTCTAAAGAGGTTTGGAATGGAAGAAAGCAAGAAAGGGTTCTTGCCCATGTTGCCCAATACGACCTTGAGTAAAACTCAAAGTCCGACATCGGCAGAAGATAGAGAAAAGATGAGTAAGACTCCCTATGCATCAGCCATAGGATCTCTAATGTATGCCATGCTATGTACTAGACCCGACATTGCATATGCTGTTAGTTTAACTAGCAGATATCAAAGTGATCCAGGAGTGGATCATTGGACAGCGGTCAAAAACATCCTTAAGTACTTGAGAAGAACTAAGGATATGGTTCTTTCTTATGGAGGTGATGAACAGCTCGTTGTTAATGGTTACACCGATGCTAGTTGGAACACTGATCCGGATGATTCTAAATCACAATCCGGATACGTATTTATTTTGAATGGTGCAACAGTTAGCTGGAGGAGTGCAAAGCAAAGCGTTGTGGCGAGATCTTCAACTGAATCGGAATACATGGCTGCTTCGGAGGCTTCACAAGAAGCGATATGGATGAAAGAGTTCATTACAGAGCTGGGTGTGGTTCCTAGTGCGCTGGACCCAATGTCTATCTACTGTGATAACATGGGCGCCATAGCCAATGCGCAAGAACCAAGGTCACACAAGAAGCTGAAGCATATCAAGCTGCGTTTTCACGCTATTCGAGAACATATCCAGGATGGGGATATAAAGATTTGCAAAGTACACACAGATCTGAATGTAGCGGATCCATTGACTAAACCTCTCCCGAGGGCAAAACATGACCAACACCAAACTGCCATGGGTGTTCGGTATATTACCATGTAATCTAGATTAGATGACTCTAGTGCAAGTGGGAGACTGTTGGAGATATGCCCTAGAGGCAATAATAAATATAGTTATTATTATATCTTTGTGTTTATGATAAATGTTTATATTCATGCTATAATAGTATTAACAAGGAAACATTAATACTTGTGTGAATTGTAAACTTAATTTGAAGTCCCTAGTATAGCCTCTATACTTCACTAGCTTGTTGGTTAATAGATGATTGTGGTTTCCCTATCATGAACATTGAGATGTTATTAACAACAGGATCATATCGTTAGGAGAATGATATGGTGGACATACTCCTATAGATAAGCGTAGCATAAAGATCAAGTCATTTCAATAGTTCAATTGCTATATGCTTTCTGATACATAGTAACCTAATTCCTTCGACCATGAGATCATGCATATCACCTTTACTGGATGGATGCTTTGATGTCATCAAACACCACACCGTAACAGGGTGGCTATAAAGGTGGTATTGAGTGTTCGGAAAGTATTGGTTGAAACACATGGATCAAGAGTGGGATTTGTCCATCCATATGACGGATAGATATTCTCTGGGCCCTCTCGGTGAAATGTCATCCAATTAGCTTGCAAGCATGTGACTGGGTCACAAGGGATCACATATCACGGGAACGAGAAAAGAGTACTTATCAGTAACGAGGTTGAACTAGGTATGCAGAGATACCGACGATCATAACCTCGGATAAGTAACATATCGCGAGACAAAGGGAAATTGGTATCGTATGTAAGTGGTTCATTCGATCGCAAAGTAATCGTAGAAATATGTGGGAGCCATATGAATTTCCAGATTCCTCTATTGGTTATTGTTCGAAGAAGTGTCTCGATCATGTCCGCATAATTCACGAACCGTAGGGAGACACACTTAAGGATTCGACGTTATTTGAGTAGTTATGGTATTATGAGAAAGAGACCGAATGTTGTTCGGAGTCTCGGATGGGATCCGGGATATCACGAGGTGATCCGGAATGGTCCGGAGAATAAGATTCATATAAGGAAAGTCCCGTTTCGGAGTTGGGGAATGGTTCCGGTGTTTTCATCGGGAACATTCTAGAAGGTCCCGGAATGTCCGGCACTCCGGAGGGGGAAAGGGTACTTGAATGTGTCATTGAATGTTGGAATGATTGCATCATGTACTAAGTGTTCTCGCTGTCCGAAATAAAGGGTTAATTCAAATCCTAATTTGAAAAGTCAAACGGCTAGTTTGAAAAGTCAAACTGCTAGTTTTCGGAAAGAGGAAAAGAGGAGAAGGTTGAAACCGACTTGGGGGAGGAGTCCCTCCTCTCCAAGCCGGCGCACCTCCCAAGGCCGAGTTGGGGAGGGACTCCACTCCCTCCCCTTGGCCGCCGGCCCTCCCACCTATAAAGGGAGGGGCAGGGCTCCCCTCTCTAGACACACAAGTTCCTATCCTCTAAACTAAACCCTAGACCTAAACCCCGGTTTAGAGCTATTTCGGTTTAGAGCCTTCTAATTGGTTTAGAGCCTTCTAATTGGTGTGTCTAATTACTAGACCACTAATAGCCTCTCTCATAAGCTCCACCATACTCGCACCGGCTTAAGGCGAAGCCCTGCGGGATCTCCCCTCTACTTCCGGTACCACGCCGTTGTGCTGCCGGAATCGCGAGGAGAGTGCTACAACCTCCGCTGCCTGCTGGAACAAGGGAGAGGAAGGTCTTCGTCGAGTACCGAACGTGTGACCGACTGCGGGGGCGCTGCTGGAACGTGGCGCCGGAAGGATCGTCTACGCGATCTTGAGATCGGAAAGAGTACGACTACATCACCCACGAGAATCTGCTCTCGTTAAACACTTTGGAATCTTCGAGGGTGAGTTATTCCATCGACTCGTTGCTACAATCTAGTAGATAGATCTTGGCTTGTTTGTTTGTATGCGATAGAAAAATTTTGTTTTCCATGCTACGAACCCCTACACCATCTCCGCTTCCCCTTCTGGCTTCCTTCGTCTTCTGGAAAAATAGGATTTTCCATGTATTTTCCTAGATTTTCTGATCTTCCCGAATTTTGCCTCAAACAGCACCTTTTTCCATCAGAATCCTGACTGCAGCGGTCCATGCTCCAAAAGTGATCAACCATGCAAAAATAGATGAAATAACATCAGTATCATCTCTTAATATGAAATATATCAATGAATAACAGTAAATTATGATATAGAATAGTGATGCAAAATGGACGTATCATCTGCCAATGTAAATAAGCAGAATGTTGTTTGTATTGAGATTGAGAACAATATAATTTGCAATGCAACAGAATCATTCACCTGTGAGCACAACATGATACATTTAACTCCATTATTTTAGGTTCACATACATTATGCCAAAATGCACCACATTCATCAGGTTCACAGAGTACTACATCAACAAAAGCATCACTAGATCATCACACACTAGCCTATCATACCACACACTAGAACATCATCTACTAGCCTATCACCATCAGACCTCACCGCTTCACTAGAAGAACAGCCACCATAGCATAAAGCAAACACATGACACCAACTGCAATCTTCAGAACAAGATTGCATTGCCTTAGTTCCAACAATATAAGGATCAATTGCTTCTCCTAGCCTTGCACACGTATAACTGTTGCCTCCTGCTTCCTAAGCTCAAGTTCTTCTCTTCTTTATTTTGCCCAGCCATAAGCTTCAATGCAAGCATCCCCTCGAATGTGATTGTTCTCGATCAAATACCTGACGTACTCGAGCTCCCAATGCCAGAAATTGCAACCAGACTGTAGAGAAGAACAACTGAATCAAAAGGTGAGCTTAATCGAGCTCCAGCTACAGAACAATGGACCTCCATATTAAGCAAAATTGACCTAAATCCTAAGAGCGGAAAAGCTTACGCCGTGATTTTTTGCATTTGTAGTAGATCCATCCTAGGTGATCTGACGTCCCCGACCTCGCCTGCTTCACCGTACGGCCGCAATCGGGGCACCCAATGAGGGGAAATGGAGGAGCAGCGCGGCGGAGCACACAACGGGATGAGCTTGCGCTGGACATGGCGGAGCAGCTCCCTTCGTCGGCGACGGTCACTCTCTTGGGGCGTATTGCGGCAGCGCCGCCAATTTAGGGTAAGAAAAGGGGAACGGCCCGGGCAGGGGTACGACGCGGTCAGACTGAACGGGTCCGCTCGGACCAGGATAGGAGTTAGTACCAGAGAGGGGATTTTGCAAGAACCACCTCCGACCTTCTTCCTTCTCCTAACATTCCCTTCTAATTATCTGACAATGGGACCAAATTCTCTAATACTTCGCTATGTATCGCTCACTGACCTCGCGTGACGCTCTCGTGCAAGTTCGGTGACCGTAAACTTGTATTTTCAATATACAATGACTGTATTAAACTTGCTAAGCAAGTACAGTGACCTATGATGGATTTAACTCTAAACAAAATGGGGTGGTTGAATGTTCGGTCGAGTTAGTGTCCTAGACCTTTTACAAATGGTTGTCTCTTCCTCCAATCTCATTCTTTTCTACTACCTCCTCTCCTATCTCCTCAGTCCGTCCTTCTCCACCGCCTCCTTAGCTCAGTTCTCCGACCATCTAGGGTTGAGCATCACTCGTAACGTCAACTCATCTCACCTCGCACCCGTCTCATTTTTATCGAGTTATCCTATAAGTCCACATGCGGCGAGGTTCATTACTGTGATTATCAACGAGTTCGCTACCATTCAACACTCTCGACCTTTGCCTCGTCATTTAGGGACACCCTCTCACATGTTTCCTTCTTTCTTCTCTCCCTTCTGACTGAAATCGGGGATTTGGTCTCTAAAACCAGGGATCCTGGAGTTTCCTCCAGCAAAGAACGCTCCGGTAAGAGAAGGGCACCATCAAACTTACATGAAAACAAATCACGGATTTAACGAAGAACAGAAAAATCTCTCCAACAAAGAGAGAGAAAAAACCACGTGCACCAGCCATCGAAACTTTACTATAACGGGAAGTATTTACACAATGACGAGGATTTTCACAGATGCAATTTATCCCAGTCAACGGCTTACAAGAGGTATATGTATAGCGGTTATGTCTTCAACGATCCGTACCTTGGTCTTCACTAACAGTCCAAGCTTACAGGTGACGAGTCTCGCTCCGTATCTCAGAAGTTAGCCTCATTAGTCGAATTTAGATCGTACTTCAACATTTCTGAAGTAAAAAAAAAATATTAGTGAGGTTTCTCACGTAACCTTAAGTACCCACACAAAAGCATAATACTACCTCCTTCACGGTTTGCAGGGCGTCTAATCAAATTTGGATTTTTCCAAAACTACAATGTTCCTAGGCGCATAAGAATTAATTGTTAATTAATGTGGCACCTTTTCTCCCAACTTCCTATGCATGCAACAGTCTCCCACCAATGCATGCGCCTTAGCCCCTCACTAATAGGCCTAATTTTTAGCCAATACGTTTACGCCTAGGTCCGTGAGATTTTTGTAAAGCGCCCTACAAACCGTGAAGGAGTGAGTATATGGGTTGCTTTAAGTACCCACACAAACAAGGCCGAAGCGGGTTGCCGACATCGACCTCCCAATACCTTCCGCGCGCGCCCGTGTGCGAATGCAATCTCTTATCAATCGATCCATCATCACTCCCCCCTTGTCCTATACAGTACTACCTCTGTGGCCCGTGCCCCGTGGGGATGGGATGAGATCACACAAGTGGGTGCCCCCCACCCCGGCCGAAAACCTTTGTTTACTGCAAAAGCGCACTGCCTACCAGCCCGCAGTCACTGCCCCACCCCCTCTCACAATTCCCATGATGACGCAACGCGCACCAATGGCGCTACCGGGCACTCGGGCAGGCAGGCAGGCAGGAGCCCTCTGTACCATGCCTCTACTAGCTAGCTAGCCCTGCGGCGGCGATCGATTCGATCCCTCGTCACTGTTCCTCGCCCAAACGAAACTTCCAAACAGTAGTACCACCAGGCTAGTGCTGCTAGTACTACTCTGTACCGCAAGCTGTAGGGGCACCATCGACGCGTCGGCGTGCCAGCCACCTTTTTCTTTCTTTCTTTTCCTCCTCCGAAGCGCGCGCAGATGATGTGACGTGGAATTAAATTGGCAAGAAGAATCTCCGTACAGGCGACGCATGGCCGCTGCCTCCCGCGGTACAGCGCAGTAGTACACAGCACACAGCAGCGGCAGCACTCGCACCGCGCATGAGAAGCGTGTCTCCACTTACTGCGAGCTGTCCGTTGCTTGCGGTACACCTTCCTTGTGTAGACGCACGAGAGAAGCGCTGCACGATAATGTTTAGTACAGTACGTACTCCATTAATGGAGCTCGCGCGCTCTGCTCACCACCACGCCTCTCCTACTACCTTTTTCTATGTGCCGCCCCTTTCGCAGGCCTACAAATCTATCCATTTCCAAGCACAGGTCCCTCTCCTCTCGCCTCTCGGGACACCGTCAGCGTCCTCCTCCCCTGTCTCCTTCCTTCTACTCCCGTGGGAAATTTGGAGGATCGGATTCGGATGCTCCCACAGAAATGACCAGAATCCGCGCATCCAAGGCAGGGGATGAGCCACCCCACAGGCCCAAAAGGAGAGCGCAAACGAGAAGGGAAGACGATGAGGGAAAGAGAAAGGCGGAATATATATTTGTGTGTGGGCGGATGGAAGGATACTATTATTATGCGCGCATGATTGCTGCTACTACTCTACTAGCTAGCTAGCCGCGCATCTTTTCCAGGAGAATAAAGAATGAGAGAGAGGGGCCGAATGATTCACCAAGAACACCAGATGGAGGAAGGGAAAAGAGGGAATCGCATCAAGTTGGCTCGGTTCCCATTTCAAGATTTGCTTTAGCCGATCCCCCCGCCTCTAAATTGCAAAATCCAGGAAGCCTCTTCTGTTTCTCATCATCGTCATCGACTCCAAATGGAGCAGATCATCCACGCCACCACCGGCCGGCCGCGATGACTGAACTAATTTGCTATAGAGAGAATTTGCTTTCTTGCAATTCAGAACAACCCATATTATATGACCATCATCATCATCATTTGGAAGAACATAGTAATGAACATTTAAGGAGGACTAGGAAACGAAACAAAAGATGAACCGAGCTTAATTTCAGGAGCGAGGGCGACAGCAGGCAGAGGAGGAGGGGATGTTGGGAAAGAATTCGCGGTGGCGGCTTGGATACCCAAAATGGCTAGGACGACCCCTCCTAGATCCCACGTCTCATCGCCGACCACCGTCCGTCCATGATCATCATCACCCATGTCCGGGTCGGATTGGATCGACGCCGGAGCCCATCCTCCCGATTAATTAATCGTGGCGGGCGGGAGACTCGTCACGACGGCGGCGGGGCGAGCACCTGCGGCTGCTGCGGCCCGGCGATGAACCGGTGCTGCAGCAGCTGCTGCGCGGACGGCCGCCTGGCCGGGTTCTTCTGGAGGCAGCAGCTGATGAAGCTCTTGAGCTCCGCGGAGGCGGTGGGCGGCGCGGCGGGCGAGTCGGAGTAGCAGATCGCGACCATCAGCGCCGCCCAGTCGCCCAGCTTGCCCAGGTTCTCCCCGAGCGGGAACCGGCCCAGGTAGAACTCGAGGATGCTGAGGCCGAAGCTCCAGATGTCGCCCGCGTACCCGTCGTAGGCGCCGTCGTTCAGGTCCGTGTTGATGCGCTCGGGGCTCATGTACGCGATGGTGCCCACGGACGAGTTGCAGGGGTCCATGGTCTGGTTCAGGATCCGCCCCACCCCGAAGTCGGCGATCTTCACGCGCCGGCCCGAGTCGATCAGCAGGTTCGAAGGCTTGATGTCGCGGTGCACGATGTGGCGCCGGTGGAGGTACGCGATCCCCGACAGCACCTGCCGCGCCACGTCCGCCAGGAACGCCTCCGAGGAGATGCGACGGCCCTCCAGGGAGCCCCCGTCCATGTACTCCAGCAGGATCTGCAGCTCCCCGGCCTGCTCGTACATGCCGTGGCACCGCACCACGGCCGGGTGCTCCGCGGTGCGCAGGATGGCGATCTCCCGCGTGATCTGCCGCCGCACCGCGTCGTCGTGGTGCCCGTACAGCACCTTCAGCGCGTACGGCCGGCCCGTGGGCCCGTGCCGCACCATCCACACCGTCCCGCCGGCCCCGCTCCCGATGCGCCGGACGCGCTCCAGCTCGCCCAGCGGCGGCGGCGCGGACGGCGCGGAGCCGGCCGAGTTGGGCGGGGTCGGCGCGCCCATCGACGACGGCCCGGACCCGGACGACGACGCGGATGACGGCGCGGACGACGGAGGGGGCGGCAGGGGCAGCGGCACCGCGAGCGACGTCAGGTCCCGCTGCGGCAGCGGCAGCGTGAGATCCGGGCGGCGCCGCGCCCTACCCGGCGTGCCCGGCTGCTGCTGCGTCTGCCCCGGGCCCAGCCCCGGCCGCGCGTTCGGCGGCCCGCCTGGTCGCATCGCGCGCTCTCGCCGCGACGGAACGCGTGGTCGGCTCCAAGGGAGGGGCTCGAAGGGCTAGCTCCTACTCCTCGTGCACGCGAGCGCGGCGGCCGGATCGGTTCGCGTCGGTGATGGCTGTATCGGGGTCGTGGTGCAGGGGTAGGATGGAGAGATCGGAGGTCAGGGAAGACGGATTCGAGAGGAGGCGAGAGTTTTTTATAGACGCGGCACGAGCGAGGGAGGCCAAGGGACGAGAGCTCTCTGCTCACAAAGAACCAAGAGGAGGTGAGGTGAGGTGAGGACAAGAGCAGCCGTGACGCCGGGGGCCGGTAAGAAATACTCCTTTCGTGCCTAACTAATTTCTTCCATCCGTGCCGTCCGATACAAACATTCCGAGAACTAAAAATCTGTTGTTTTTTTACTTGAGAACTGAAAATCTTAGAATCATAGTACTACGCAGAATAGAATTTCACAATCTTACGAGCGATGACGACAGAACTCTATTGCCTGGTAATGTATATATCAGTGTATGCTATATAGTAATTTTACAATTCAGCCCCTTTAAATATGTAACATATATCATGAACAGAAAAACAAATAACTCATAACACACAGAATGCAACTTCGGTAGAATTATTCAAGCATGGCCAATAAGTAACCCAACACTGAAGAATATTCATGCAAAAAAGTATTAACATGATTAGCAAGCTTTGGATCTAGGAAACCATTTTGAGGATTGTTAAATTTAGAAATTAGCCAACATGTTTTCCTCATTGTCAAGAATACTTAGAACAAAAATGACTTGGTATTTTTGCACACGAGCATTGTAGAAAAAATCATATCTAATAACCATTAACTTAAAAGAAATATGTCCTGAGAGGCAATAATAAAGTTGTTATTATATATTCCTTATATATGATAGATGTTTATTTTACATGCTAGAATTGTATTGATCAGGAAACATCAATACATATGTGTTTAAAAAACAAAAAGGGTTCCTAGTTATGCCTCTCTTATAGACTAGCTTATTGATTAACAAGATGATCAAGGTTTTCTGATTATGGACATTGGATGTTGTTAATAACAAGGTCACACCATTGGTGAAATGATGTGATGAACATTCATCCGAAGTATAGCATTACGATCAAGTCATTATGTTTAAATTGCTATAACATCATACGAAGTAATCTTTATCCTTAGACCATGAGATCATGTTAATTGCTAACACCGAAAGAGTATCTTGATAACATCAAACGTCACACCGTAACAGGGTGACTATAAAGATGGGTTCAGTACCACGAAGGTGTTATGTTGAGGCTCATGGATCAAGAGTGGAATTTGTCAATCCCGATGACGGATAGATATACTCTCGGCCCTCTCGGTGATATCACATTAAGATAGCTTGCAAGCAAGTGATGTGATCACTAAAATGTTATATCACGGGAACGAGAAAAGAGTGCATGTCGGTAACGAGATCAAACTAGGTATGGAGATACCGATGATCGAATCTCGGACATGTAATATATCGAGAGACAAAGGGATTTAGTTACAAGCGTTAAAGGTTCTCACGATCACAGAAGTCATCGTTGAATGTGTAGGACTCAGTACGGATCTCCAGGTCCCGCTGCTGATTATTGATCGGAGAAGGGTCTCGATCATGTCTGCATTATTCGCGAACCGTAGGGTGGCACACTTAAGAGTTACCAGACACCATTTTGGAGCACATATGTTTCAGACGAAAGAATTGCAAAACGCAGAAATTGTTTCAATAGAAACCAGAAATTGTTTCGGGTGAAATTACAGAAAGAGGTTCTGCATGTGATATTGAAATATTGCAAGGGGCTATATGTGAATGTTTGTTAATTAAAGTAATTAACAAAATTCTGAATAAATTTAATAAAAGAGTTTTATTAAACGAGAGAGCATTAAATTTGGAGAAATTTAATGCATTTAAAGTGGAGACTTTAAAAGGGAATGTGAAGAGGCATTTTAATGTGGAGGGGTTACCACCACATGAATGGGGGAGGTGAGGGGTCACCCCCCCATACGCCGGCCATGGAGAGAGGGGGAACCCCCCTCCTCCTATAAAAGGCCACCCATTCCCTCCTTCATCCTCACACCTCCTTGTGAAGAATCTCTCTCCCCCTCTAGAATTATTCCCCCATGGTCTCGGATTAGCGAGATACATATTTTCGGTGGCATTTCGTCTGAAAGGAGTTGCTGCTTCCGCTGGATTACTGGAGCGAGGAGATGGAGGTTGTCCGGTGGCTTGAACATGTGTGTGAATACGGATGCGCTGCTGAGTTGCGGCGCTCGGACTTCCTCACGATCTTGAGATCGGCAAGTGTACGACTACATCAACCACGAGTTCCTACTCGTTAACAAAACTCGTTGTCTTCGAGGGTAAGTTCTCGTGGGATGTATATCCACCCGTTGTTTTGTACCTAGTAGATAGATCTTGGCGTGTAGTTCACACCGTAGAAAAAATTTTGTTTTCTATACTGCGGACCCAACAGTGGTATCAGAGCCTGATCTATGCGTAGGTGCTTTGCACGGGTAGTACACATATGTTTATATGTGAGCGATGATGATCATGTTATTGCATCTTCTATGTATTTTGGATATTGGTGGTATAGTGGGATGAAGCGGCCCAGACCAACCTTACATGTCATCATACATGAGACCGGTTCCACGACTGACATGCAGCTTGTTTTGCATAAGTGGCTGGCGGGTGTCTGTCTCTCCTACTATAGTCAATATCTGATTTACAACGACTTGCTAATAACTTAGTTATCCTCGTTGTGGTTCATGTTCGTAGGTGAGAACGGTTCTATCTCCGAAAGCCCTAAGCCACGTAAAACTTGCAATTGATAAATTAGAGGCGTCTAGTTTAGATCGTTGCTGGGCTAGTGTCTTGATATGGTATTGTTGTAAGTAGATGTATGATAGATACTCTTACAACTCACTTAATATGTAAGTTCCATAGACCTTGGCCTTACACACAAAGGAATGATAGAGATCATACCACGATGCAAGTGATAGAGATCAATGCATGGATCATATCATCTCACTTTACACATTAGATGTTTGCATCTTATACTGCTAGTTTGGCGCTTTTGGTAGAATTATAAGATGATCCCTCATTTAGATATCAAGATAAAAATGTGTTCTTCCTTAAGTATGCACCGTTCTGTGGATCGTGTTTCGAGACATCACGTGATGATCGGGTGTACTCGAATCTACGCTTTCATACAACGGGTGTAAGACAGTTTTACACACGCGAATACTAAGGTTCTTACTTGGCGAGCCTAGCATGTACAGACATGGCCTCGGAACACAGACCGAAAGGTTAAGCATGATTCATATAGTTGATATGATGCCTATATAGATGCTCGCCTTTGAAGCTACATCAACTCACGTGATGATCGGACTTGGTGTAGTTGATTTGGTTCATGTAATCACCAAAAGGACACGAGATATGTCGTTTTTTAGTGGGAGTTCATTAGTAATTTGGATTAGTTGAACTCAATCTATCATAAACTTAGTCTAAATAAACTTTACAAATTCGGTTGTAGATGGCACCGCCTGCTTTTAATTTCAATGTGTTCATGGAGAAAGAGAAACTTGTTGCGAATGGTAGCAACTTCACCAACTGGGCTATGAATTTGAGGATTCTCCTCACTGCTGCACAAAAGCAATATGTGCTAGATGCGCCGCTAGGCCCCCCACCAGCTCCTGATGCCCCTGACGAGGAAAAGAATGTCTATGTAACTCGTGAGGAGGACCACAACTTAGTTCATTGCGGCATACTGTATGGGCTAAAGCCAGAACTTCGAAAGCGTTTCGAAAATGGCAATGCCTTTGATACCATGGGAGAACTGAAAATGATTTTCGATACCCATGCTGCCATAGAGAGTTATAATGCTACAGAAAAGTTCTTTAGCTGCATGATGGAGGAAAACAGCTCCGTTAGTGAGCACGTACTCAAAATGTCTGGGTACGCCGATAAGCTTGTGTCCTTGGGAATAACGATTCCCATTGACTTAGGCATACATCGTGTTCTCCAATCTCTGCCACCTAGCTACAAGATCTTCGTGATGAACTATAATATGCAGGGCATGAAGAAGTCTCTTCCCGAGCTTTTGTCAATGCTTAAGACTGCAGAAGTGGAGATTAGGAAAGAACATCAAGTGTTGATGATCAATAGGACCACCGGTTTCAAGAAAGACAAGAAAGGCAAGCACAAGGGAAAGAAGGGTGGCAATTCTTTTGCCACGCCTGAAAAGAAACCCCGAGCTGGCCCTAAGTCTGACATCGAGTGCTACTATTACAAGGGGACTGGCCATTGGAAGCGCAACTGCCCCAAGTATTTGGCGGACAAGAAGTTCGGTAGGGCAAACAAAGGTATATGTGATATACATGTTATTGATGTGTACTTGACTAGTACTCGCAGTAGCACCTGGGTATTTGATACGGGATCGGTTGCTAATATATGTAACTCGGTTCAGGGGTTGCGGAACAAGCGACAACTAGCAAGGGATGAGGTCAGGATGCGGGTCGGCAATGGATCAAAAGTTGATGTGATCGCCGTCGGGACGCTACCTCTCCATTTGCCATCGGGATTAGTTATAAACCTAAATAATTGTTATTTAGTGCCTGCACTAAGCATGAACATTGTATCTAGATCGTGTTTGATGCAAAGTGGTCATTCCTTTAAATCTGAAAACAATGGTTGTTCGATTTATAAGAATGATATCTTTTATGGTCATGCACCTATGTTGAATGGTTTATTTCTGATAGATCTCGATAGTAATATTACACACATTCATAATGTTAATGCTAAAAAGATCAAACTTGATAATGATATGTCTACATATATGTGGCACTGCCGTCTAGGTCATATTGGCGTTAAACGCATGAAGAAACTCCATTCTGATGGACTTTTGGAATCACTAGATTTTGAATCATTTGATACATGTGAGCCATGCCTTATGGGCAAGATGACTAGAACGTCGTTTTCCGGTTCAATGGAACGGACGACGGATCTATTGGAAATCATACATACTGATTTGAGTGTGTCAGCGCGAGGTGGATATCGTTATTTTGTTCCTTTCACGGATGATTTGAGTAGATACGGGTATATCTATTTGATGAAACACAAGTTTGAAACTTTTGAAAAGTTCAAGGAATTTCAGAATGAAGTGGAAAATCATCGTAATAGAAAGATCAAATTTCTACGGTCTGACCGTGGAGGAGAGTATCTAAGTTACGAGTTTAGCACACACATGAAAGAGTGTGGAATAGTTTCACAACTCACGCCTGCCGGAACACCACAACATAATGGTGTGTCGAAACGTCGTAATCATACCTTATTGGATATGGTTCGATCTATGATGTCTCTGACTGACTTGCCACTGTCATTTTGGGGTTATGCACTGGAAACAGTTGCATTCACTTTAAATCGGGCACCATCTAAATCCGTTGAAACGACACCGTATGAATTATGGTTTGGAAACAAACCTAAGCTGTCATTTCTTAAAGTTTGGGGATGCGATGTTTATGTGAAGAAACTTCAACCAGATAAACTCGAACCCAAAGCGGAAAAATGCGTCTTCATAGGATACCCTAAGTAAACAATTGGGTATACCTTCTATCACAGATCCGAGGGCAAGGTTTTTGTTGCCAAGAATGGATCCTTTCTTGAGAAGGAGTTTCTCGCGAAAGGTGTGAGTAGTCGGAAGGTAGAACTCGAAGAGGTTATTGAACCTTCTCTTCATGGAATGGCGAGTGGCGCAACACCGGAAGTTGTTTCGGAGTTGACTTCACCTGATGAAGAGAGAGCTGTTTCGGAGTTGTTTTGGAGAAATTTAATGCATTTAAAGTGGAGACTTTAAAAGGGAATATGAAAAGACATTTTAATGTGGAGGGGTTACCACCACATGAATGGGGGAGGTGAGGGGTCACCCCCCATGCGCCGGCCATGGAGAGAGGGGGCACCCCCTCCTCCTATAAAAGGCCACCCATTCCTTCCTGCATCCTCACACCTCCTTGTGAAGGATCTCTCTCCCCCTCTAAAATTATTCCCCCATGGTCTCGGATTAGCGAGATACATGTTCCTGGTGGCATTTCGTCTAGAAGGAGTTGTTGCTTCCGCTGGATCGCTGGAGCGAGGAGGTGGAGGTTGTCCGGTGGCTTGAACGTGTGTGCGAGTACGGATGCGCTGCTGAGTTGCGGCGCTCGGACTTCCTCACGATCTTGAGATCGGCAAGTGTACAACTACATCAACCACGAGTTCCTACTCGTTAACAAAACTCGTTGTCTTCGAGGGTAAGTTCTCGTGGGATGTATATCCACATGTTGCTTTGTACCTAGTAGATAGATCTTGGCGTGTAGTTCACATCGTAGGAAATTTTTTGTTTTCTATGCTGCGGACCCAACATAACTTAGAAAAACTGTGGTGTGTTTCAGATATGGAATGTAGCTATTTTCACATACAAATTATGCATCGTAAAACATATTCTAGATCTAATACACTGACATATAAAGCATAGTTGATGAACATTTATTGGGCAAAGCATATCTCTTGAAACTCGTATTCTTGGCATAAAGCAAGCATGAACCAAAAATCTCATCCAAGGACCGCAAGAGGAACTTTCATTCAAAAACCAAGTACTTTCAAACTTCAAGAACCTGAAAAAGTAAAAAAGAAACAAAATTTCCCAATGTGGATTCTCGCTGGCACATACCAGATATGGGACCAGAAAGCACAGTTGTGCGTCTTCCATGGCCACGTCTCTCGGTCGAAGGTGGGGAGCCATCACGTCCTCTCTTCCATCGTCTTATGTCGTAGCCTCCCTCTTTGACGCCTTCTCTCCTAGCAACCATACGATCGGTTGGGATCTACCTATGACCGCGCCTAGAGGGAGAGGTATGGGGTAGGAGGTTCAACTCATATCAGATGGAGAGTTCTTATGGCAGCGTGGCTGCAAAACTAGAGGTTGTAAACGCTAAACAATTCTATGGTCTTATGTAGATTGAACGACGTGGGTACTCCGTGAACTTGGGTAACCTGTGGCTTTCGACTTCCGTATAGGTCATGCATAAAAGCGAAAGCCGAAAGCCGAACCACTTTGTTTGGAAGACATGAGTTCGGCTTTTGGGTATTTTTGGTCTGATGTTCACATGTATGTACTCCGTCCCGGGATGCTCATCATAAGGCTGGTCATAGTGGGGTAACTTCACTACTAACTTAGAATCCAAGTCAGCATTTCTGCTTATGTGCAATGATTTAATGAAAAAAGAGATAAATTGAGTAACTAGCTATGTTACTGTAACATCACACATACCAATGCAAAGTGTGTCTACAGCCTAATTAATGTGACATTGAATGGTATCACACCTAAGTTACTTTCGATTGTGAAGGTAGAACTTAGATTAGTAATATATACATGTTACTACTCTAGGTTACTCCCCACTATGGCCAGCCTAAGAAGCTTTTTTGTTTTTGGTTTAGCAATAGAAACATGCATATCTACGACGGCCAATAGGGAACGAAGGGAGTATGATTTAATTTCTTAGCTATGTTTGCCCCGATGTTCGCATGCATATCCTCCATGGCGGGGTGCTCGACATCGTAAGAAGATTCTCGCTTTTGGTCTAGCTAGAGGAGCATGCAAGACCGTCGAAGCACGGTTGAGCCGCATCACATAGGGTGGTAACGTGCACGTATGCATGACACAACACACGGTGGATCTCTCGAACGAATAAAAGGAGACGATTCCAAAAACAATAAAAATATAGAAGGAGCATATTGTTTAATTTAATTTAAAATGTAAGCGTAAACAGCAAGCAGCAGCCCCACTGATACACATGCCATGCATCGCGCCACACATACATAGAAAAGGGAAATAAGATACGATCGAAAGGCAAACATAGCGATAAAGAATTCGCCGTACCAGAAGGGAGCAAGTAGAATAATCACGGTTGGTACACTTAACGGTTTCTACTACGCACTGTTTTGTATTAGCCCAGCTTGGTCAATCCCACTTGTAATTGTTCTCGAGATCTTTTTGGCACCAGGGAAGAAGAAAACCCAACAAGCGAATGAACCCGAATGAACAAAAAATTCTGAAGAAAGCTGCGTGTAAGCAGAATCCACCAACTATATTTTTATGTTGTGGTATATATTATAAAATACGGCTCAATGAAATGAGCAGCAGGTAGTGGCAGCATAGCAGTTGACTTAACCTGCTACTACCACGAAAAATAGAATATCGTTTGGTTGTTGATACTAGTACTACTCGGTTTGGAGCTTTGGAATGACGCATGATTACCGCTTAACAACGGACGCCCGTGACTCACCCTTTGGCTCAGTAGGCGCCATCATGGCGAACATAATCTCTCGAGTTTGATATAAAACTGAGTTTGATATAAAACTGACAGTACCTTCATTACTACAATTTGCTTTAACTTCACTCATAACATCTTGGCAACCAACACATGAGAAGTTGATGGTTTCTCCTTCATATATGTAAGGCATCATATACTTTTTAGCAAATTGGATGAGAAGTACTACACAGAAAAGACAGGAACGGTTAAGTTCATTTTAGACATGGTTAAGTTCAAAGATAATTACTATATTCTTTTTGCAGATGTCGCTTTGCTGGGGGTGCAAACATAGTAAGAAATTTTTGATCTATAACTTCTAATAATTTTCTTCAGATTTTTTTCGTTCTTTCCCTAGTCATGTTAACTTCATTGCTAAACCTATATCGCAGGGAGTATTTCTCGAATGAAAGAATATTGAGACCTAAAACCAATTGAAAGAATATTGGTCATGTTAACTTTTATTGGTAGACCTGTATCTAGATATATGTTTCTTGTGTTGGCAGAGCCGTAAACTAAAAACAAGTTTACATCGGATGGTACATGGCACAAGCTTGGAGGCCGGGGAACTTTTTAGTGTTACTGTTCACCATTTGTATTAATTACAACTTGTGAAATTCATGAAATCGAAAGGAATTAGATGAGCAGATTAAGATAGTGGGCGTGTAAAGTGTGTATACCTCAATAAGAATATTCTTCGAATATAGAGAGTAAAATAAAGACTAAATGTTTTGCTCTTCTCCTTATCCGTAGGAACCCTCATAGAACTATGGCATTACATAGCTAATTAATTGAGCACTAGCTGGACAATGAATGAACAAATAATTAATCTATATTTTAGCAATTACAAACACTTATTGATCAGGTAAATTTCAGATCCCAATGCGCACTAAATGATCAGGTAACACATTGATTAAAGGAATTGTACCTTATTATAGATCCCAAGGCACAATAACCCAGAAAACAATGCTATACAATATTGTCAAATAGAAACTATAGATTCGAGGGACTAGGGCACACAAAGAGAAAAATGCATTTAATTTAGTGGACATTAAATACAAGTGAGTGGAGTTGAAATTGATGTGAGTGGGTTTAGTGGAAGCTCCACCCACATGAATGAGGGAGAGGTGGGGGCATCCACCATGGCCGGCCATCCATGGCCATGGGGCTGCACTCCACTCCCTATAGGAGCCCCATGGCTGCTCTCCTCTTGCACCACCTCCTCGCGAAGGTTCTCTTCCCCCTCTAGCAATTTCTCATGGTCTCGGATTAGCGAGATACATGTTTTCGGTGGTTTTTTCTGAAAGGATTTGCTGCTTTCACTACTTTGCTGGAGCGTGGACTCGGAGGTTGTCGATGTACCGGACGTGTGTGCAATCACGGATGCACCGCCGCTTTGCGGTGCTGGACTTGCTGGTGCTGGACCTGCTGGACTCGCTGGACTTCATCACGATCTTGAGATCGGCAAGTGTACGACTACATCATCCACGAGTACAACCTCGTAACGCTTTGTCGCTTTTCAAGGGAATGTTCTCTATGGATGTATATCCACCCGTTGATTGTATCTAGGTAGATTGATCTTGGTGCTTAGCTGTTCATATCGTAGTAAACAATTTGTTTTCTATGCTGCAAACCCAACAAAAGATACTAAAATCTTGAACAATAATTGCAGTGTTGATGGAACAAAAACAAATTAATTATAATAATGAGTTGTTGGAACATTCATATGAAAACAAATCTAATGGATAATATTGAGTACAAATATATAGCTAAGGAAGCAATCCAATCATGACACCTAACATTTCCTAGAGGAACATATGTATCTGAAAAATTCTGCGACGGTTAATGTCCAAGCGAAGTGAGTATGATTTAAATATTTGGTTATGTTTGCTCCGTGTTCACATGCATATATTCTTGGTTTTGGTCTAGCTAGAGGAGCATGCAAGACTATCGAAGCACGGTTAAGCCGCCTCACGTCGACATAGGGTGGTAACGTGCACGCATGCATGACACACGGTGCATCTCTCGAAGGAATACAAAAAGGAAACGAATCCAAAGACAATAATATAGAAGGAGCAGGTTGTTCAATTTAAAATATAAGCGTAAACAGCCAGCAGCAGCCCCACTGATACCCATGCCAAGGCATCGTGCCATATATTCTTTTAGAAGAAAGAAATAAGATACGATCGAAAGGCAACATAGTGATAAAGAATTTGCCGTACCAGAGGGAAGCATATAATAATACTACTATAATCACGGTAGGTACACTTAACGGTTTCTACTACGCACTGTTTTGTATTAGCCCAGCTTGGTCAATCCCACTTGTAATTGTTCTCGAGATCTTTTGGTGACACCGGGGAAGAACCCGGATGAACAAAAAATTGTGAAGAAAGCTGCGTGTAAACAGAATCCACCAACTATATTTTTATGGAGTAGTATAGTAGTATAAAATGCGGCTCAATGAAATGAGCAGCAGGTAGTGGCAGCATAGCGGTTGACTTAACCTTCTACTACCACGAAAGATAGAATATTGTATGGTTGCTGATACTTGTACTCGGTTTGGATCTTTTGGAATGACGCATGATTACCGCTTAACAACGGACGCTGCCCCGTGACTCACCCGGACGAGGCAGGCGCCATCATGGGCCATACGGGATTCTGCTTACGACGAGATCATCATGTCACTACGGGTTTGTGCTAGTACTTGTTTTGTCATACACTGGAGCCTTGGCTACAAAAAAAATTTAGCATTAGTAGTACATGGCGCCCACGCGTCT
Source organism: Avena sativa (assembly GCA_916181665.1). NCBI lineage: Eukaryota > Viridiplantae > Streptophyta > Magnoliopsida > Poales > Poaceae > Avena > Avena sativa. Next base: position 86,498,980 of record OV702291.1, on the reverse strand, counting down.
TTGATGTCACCGACTGGAGCAGCCTACTGGTAGTACTGGTATCTCACAACGTAACACGGTTGCACGGCTAATCTGACTTTGATCGGATCAGGCACGGAATGAAAATCGTAATCTACTGGTACCAGAAGGTGATCCACGGCTGTCGAGTGTAGTATGCTCCGCGGCAGCGGGTGTACGGCCGCGTGATCGGCGCTAGACAGTTTTCGCGGCAGTCGAGGGAGGGACGAGGACAGCAGCAGGAGGAGTCGGCGACTTTGTGGATTTCATTTCTGACGATTTGATTCGGCGCGGAGGCAAATCCAGGCAAAATGCCGTCGGGTCGAAGATCGGCACGCTCACCGACGCGAGCTGCACCGCATCGCCTCGAGATTCATCACACGGAAGTACCACTACACTAAACATCGTCTCACGCGGCACGTGGGTCTTGGGCTCCGCGCCGCCTGCCTCGGGAGTCGGGATCCACGTTGCCGTCCGTAGCTTCCCCGCACCGAACGGAAACGGGAACGGGCGCAGAGGTCAGGGGCCAGCGCCAATGCTACGTTCCACAGAAAAAGACCAGTGCAAGTGCAGTGCTTCTTTGAAGAAAGAACACGTTGTTTCACTCTCACCCGATATTCCGTAAAACTGCCGCCTGATTTCCCCATAACCTCTCCGGAGTTTAAATCCAGTTCAACATTGTGGAAAGAAAAGGAGGGAAAAAGGAAACAGGGGCGTGGGGGACAGAAGAAGAGGGTCCACAGGGGTACAAGGTGAGCAGTAGTGCCTTTTGTACTCTGATGATGATTCTCGGGATGGGGAAAAGGAACCGTATGACATGGACGGATGATGGGACGTGGCCTATGGCCAGCTAGGCGTCGGCACGACGAAACATGCTAGCGCTAGAGTAGCACCATCGAATCGAATCCTCGCTCCTCGGCTTTGCCATTGATTGCATTCCCTCGCGCAAAGTCTAGCGCTAGCAGTAGATCTGATCGGTCCCGGTTCCAGCTAGATTGTTGTCTATGAAGTTAGACCGCTCAAACGAGATCGCAATTTGCATCCATAATTTATGCGAGCTCGATCAGTAATCTAGCACTAGTACTGTAGTACTAATCTCTGTCAAAATGTTGACTATTCCGCGACTTTGATCCGGCGAGAATCCGTTCAAATCTCGTCAGATGATGATACGTAGAGTAGTACTAGTACTTAGCAGTAATGTACTATTTCACACAGACCAGGACCGCCACACACACACCGATGTCAACGCTGAAAGCAGCACAGCAGCGGCTGGTACGGTACGAACGCGCGCCGGCGTGTCGCGCGGACCTGACCTGCCGGTCCATACCGATCACGCGTCGCGTGGTGTGGTGGAGTCAACACCGGCTTGCATGGAGCTGCAGGCCGGATGGATGGACCCGACCAGTTGGCGAGGTCCCCGTCGCGGGCGCGCGGCAGGTCGTTTCCCCGTGGCTTCGTGGAACGCGCCGAGCAACGGCGGTTCGCGCCGGGGCCGGGGCTGGCCGGGAGGAAGGCGGCAGGAACCGATCAACGGCGTGCACCGCCGTGTCTGTCTGTCTGGACGCGAGCCGGCGCTGACTGCTGACGAGGTCTGGGCGCACGCTACTGTGCCATGCACCGAGCGAGCTGGTTGTTGGGGCGAAACGTTCCGTGGATTGGACGGGGTGGGGCCTACCGTGGAGTTCACGCCGGACCGTTCTGATCGTGTCGCGTCACGGTTTTTCTGCCGTGAAATTGCACGGAAACGGAAGGCGGTCTCAGACGCAAACGCCATGCAGATTGGAGCAGTGCAGGCGATAGTGTGAATGTGTGAGATTGGAACAGATCACAAAACCCATGCAGTGCAGGATCGCAGCCGAAAGACGAGCGCCTCGCTCCACTACTGATTTGGTGGCGCTGGAGATATCTGATCGTGACTTGATGTACTCAAGCTTCGATCATGCAGTGCCCGTGCACACAAGGTATGCACGCTGCTAGCTTCTCTCGGCTTCTTTAACAAACGACAAAACTGAGGCTCCGATGGTTTTCATCAATCACCAGTTTTATTTCATATATACCTACGCGTCGTGGAACAGTGACAACGCAACGAGCGAAACAAACGGCGGTTAGCCAGATTTAAAACCGGCAACTACGGAGCCATATGATAATCTACCAAACTGAAAAAATATCAAGAAAAATTAATCCAATCGTCCAAGCCCACAAAAGATACTAGTAGTATATATCTCTAAATTTTATTCAGATGTGCTTGTGTGGGGGGCGTCTCATCGAACCGAGCACAGTATGGATGATTAGATGGAACACTTCAGATCATGATGCCGCCCGAGCGCGAATGGATAAAACGAGCAAGGGGATAGTAGTATAACTTTCACACGCTTTTTCCAAAGTGTTGATAAGATCTGTCTAATCGATCGGTTGATTAGTGGCAGCACAATTGGCCGGGTTGCTTTCGGCATAGGATGATAAATCATTTTTATGCATATCTATCGATGTCAGTGAAGTGAACTCCCTCGCTTGTTCATGATTTGTTTTATGGTAATATACTTACGTTCGCTAATTTTTTAAGACCCCACCACAGTTGAGAAGGGCTGTGCATAAATATGTCCTGATCAGAATGTCGCATTCCCAGCCCCGAAAGAAACAGAAAGGGACCATTGCTTTCTCTTCTTCTCCACTGTCGCGTGGCCTTTTTTCTTTGCAACATCGCACAACATATGCCACCAGAGAGAATTAAACACCAGGGCAGTAGTAATGTGTAGAGGTATGTAACTGTCATGGTCGCATCATAAACTCGTAATCTCCAGTGGGATCGATCGAAGCAGGTTCCGGCTCGGCGACGTACGTGCGCGAGTGATGGAGGCCGGGAGGCTGTCGTCGCAGCCTCGTCACCACGTACGCGCGCCGGCCGGTCCGTCCGTCGGTCGCTTTCGGGCGGCGCGTCAGGCCGAGCGAGATCGGAATCGCTCAGGTAAAGACGCGAGCACATCGCAGACGCACGCACACAGCGGACGATCATCGGGGGTGAAGAAGGGATAACCACGAAGCTAGCGCGGGCGCACGTTCACGTCACGGACGGACGCTCGGCCGGCCGGCCGGAGCTTACACAGCTCGACCGATCCCTGTACCACTGTAGTACTAGTACGTGCGATGATGCCGACAGAAAACCGGATGGCCTTTTCGGATTAAATCGCTGCCCAATCAGGATCAGGATCGCGCGGCTGGCTTGCCCGCGATCCACGGCGGCCACGGATGGGTGCATGGGCGGCGAGACTTGGCGCCATCCGCGCGCAGGCAGGCAGAAGAAGCGGAGGCGGACAGCGGGGCGCGTGCGCCGGCGTTCGGAGGCTTTGTTGTTTTGCGACACTTGCGGAGTGCGGACAGGGCGAGATGGAGAGCGGCATCGATCGTACGTCGGCAAGGTTCAGCGCACGGTGCCCGCACTCGAGAAGAGATCGTACGTGGGCGTCCGCCGACGGCATGGCGTGGGCGCACCTAGCACTGCATAGTCGCACAACTGGATGGCTAGAAAAGGAGCTGATGACGCCGACGTCGCGAATGAAATAAAAGGTTGCAATACGCACGAGGGTATCCGCATGACAGGCGATCGATAGAGATTGCATTTGTGTGAGACTCGGTGGCCATCAGTTTCAGGAGACATCCTTGTGATAAATTTGCACGTAACGATCATAGTATCAGAGTATCACATACTAATCAGCTCACCCTGATGAGAAATTAGGATCCATATATACACACACACACACTTATCCCCAACCTTTTGAGACACTGTTTCCCTCCCCATTGCATGATTGCGCAAGTGACCACCAAGTTAATTAGTTAACCCTACCCTAGCAGCCCCAAGAAATACCCTACATGAATGCATCACTCGCAAGGCGTAGCGTATGTGACGCACGTGTCGCAGGAAATCTAAGACCGCTGCTGTCGTGCCTTGCTTTTTTCCAGAGCAACCACATATTTTATTAATCGAAAATCAAGTTATAATAATCAACACATGCAGAAACTATAGAGCAAACCGGGTGAAATAAAAACGACCCATAGAATTTTCTGCAACCACCAAAGCCACCCATAGGATTACAACGAACGCCAGCGACACACTGAAAACTGATGTCGCCAGATCTGAAGAACGATAAGAAGACCAAGTTGTCGATCTGAAAGACCGACTAGTGCTCCATCCATTTTAAAATATAAGAGGTTTTAACTTTATGAAGGATGTGTATCTAGACCTTTTTTAGTGTATAGGTTCACTCCAAATCTAAATAAACCTACACATTAAAATAGGTAAGCTAAACCATTCTATATTTTGAAACCGAGGGAGTACACATTTCCATCACGCTATTCCTGCCTGCTTGCCCATACAAGAGATATGCACGCTACCTTCTCTCGGCTTCTTTAACAAAAGACAAAATTGACGATGATTTCATTGATCGCTAGTTTTATCTCATATATACCTACGCGTTGTGGAACAGCGACAACGCAGCGAGCGAAACAAACGCCGGTTAGCCAGATTCAAAACCAGCAACTACGAGCCATATGATAATCTACCAAACGGAAAAAATATCAAGAAAAATTAATCCAATCCAAGCCCACAAAAGATACTCTATCTCTAAATTTTAGTTAGGTGTGCTTTTCTGGGGTGTCCCATTGAACCGGGTATGGCAATTAGATGGAACACTTCAGATCACGGTGCCACCCGAGCAAGGGGATAGTACTTAAACCTGGCCAACGGGTCGTGCCTAGGCGTGCCGGCCCGTGGCACGAGGGCTTAAGCCCGCCAAAAGCCCGGCACAGCACGTGTCAGACGGGCCGGTGCCGGCCAGTGGCCCGGCTGGGGCTGTGCCTGTGCCGCGGCCTGGAGCGCGCGGGCTGGCCCGGCACGACCCGTCTAGCCTCTGTCTCACGAGTGCATATGAATATATGGGCCGGCGTGCCTCGCGTGCCTAACGGGCCGACGTGTCGGCCCGGTAGAGTCAGTGTCGTGCCCGGGCCTCGAGGCCAGACCCCCGTGCTGGCCTGGCACGGCACGTGAGCTAGGCGGGCCGTGCCGGGCCAGGCACGTTTAGACCGTGCCGGGCCTGTGCAGTGCCGGCCCGGCCCGTTGGCCAGGTTTGATAGTACTATATAACTTTCACACGCTTTTTCCAAAGTGTTGATAAGATCAGTCTAATCGATCAGTTGATTAGTGGCAGCGCAATTGGCCGGGTTACTTTCGGCATAGGATGATGATAATTCATTATTATGCATGATCGGTCGACGTCAGTGAAGTGAACTCGATCCCTAGCTTGTCCATGATTTGTTTTCTGGTATAGGTTCGCTAGACCCCACCAGAGTTGAGAAAAGGAAATCTATGTATAAATATGTCCTGATCAGAATGTCGCTTTCCCAGCCCCGAAGGAAACAGAAAGAGCGTTGCTTTCTTTTCTTTAATTAATTTCCTGTGTTCCGTGGCCTTTTTCTTTGCAACATCGCACATATGCCACTGGAGAAATTAGACGAATTGGTAGTGTGTACAGGTACGTAACTGTCATGGTCATCGTGAACTTGTAATCTTCCGGTGGGATGGCTCGAAGCAGGTTCCAGCTCGGCGACGTGCGCGAGTGACGGAGGCTGTCATCGCAGCCTGGTCACCACGAGCGCGCGCCGGCCGGCCTGTCCGTCGCTTTCGGGCGGCGCGTCCGACCGAGAGAGGGAATCGCTCCGGTAAAAGGACAGTCCCCCGGCTGTGGCGCGCGAGGCACAGCGAGCACATCACGCACGCAGCGGACGATCGGCGGCGAAGGGATGATAACCACGAGCGCGGACGTTCACGTCACGGACGTCGCTCGGCCGGCGTGTGCAGTACAGCTCGGCCGATCCTTGTACCGCTGTAGTACGTGCGATGCCGACAGGAACAAGATGGCCTTTTCGGATTAAATCGCTACCCAATCAGGATCTTGATGGCGCGTTTGCCTGCCATCCACGGCGGCTCTGGATGGCGAGACGCTGGATCGGTGCACGGGCGGCGAGCCTTGGCGCCATCCGCGCGCAGGCAGGCAGGCAGAAGAAGCGGAGGCAGACAGCGTCACAGGAACGCGTGCGCGGGCGTACGGAGGCTTTGTTGGTTTGCGACACTTGCGGAGTGGGCAGACAGGACGAGAAGGGAGAGGGCGTCGCAAGCGAGAGGAGATCGATCGACCGGGGCGGCGTACGTGGGCGCCCGCCGACGGCATGGCGTGGGCGGCACCTAGCAGCATAGTTGCACAACTGGATAGTTAGAAAAGGAGCTGATGACGCCGACGTCGTGAAAGAAAATTTTGATCCAGTACTATCCATCGCTGCTAAACTCGTACAAATACGATTCCAAGTTAGGCATACGTATCGGGATCTGTAATTTTCCCATACGCACATGATCCGGTCTGCCTTTGCGTGCCGCCGTCAAGCTCTCCAGCTTAGCTGCCTTTGCGTGCCGCCGCGCTAGCCATACTGACGCACACCTACAAGGCCAAGGTATCAAGCTCGCCATACTTTTTTCCCCTCTGCGTAGAGCTTGTACTAGTACATGTACGGTTAGAAAAAAGTATTATTTAGTTAAAGTATATGAGATTCTGTAGATGGTTATATATATGTGTATATACTAATTACGAAGGGTATAAAGCGATCTGGACCGTTCTTGTGTTTGACTGGATGATAGCCAAAAGAAAAAAAAGTTTGCAGTACGCACGAGGGTATTCCGCATGACAGACGATCGATAGAGATTGCATTGTGTGAGACTCGGTGTCCATCAGTTTCAGGAGAAATTTCTGTGAGAAGTTTGCACATAACAATTAGAGTGTGAGAGTATCACAAACTAATCAGTTCACCCTGATGAGAAATTATGAACGATACACACATGTCTCATCGTCGCCTAGTCATCATCCTCGTTGTCCGTGAGGTAATAGCGGCAACACATGGTTCCGTTGAAATCTTGACGGTGAGCATGTCATGACCGTCGAAATTGAAGACGAGGAAGTGTCCGACCTCTAGGGAGTGCGCTTGGACGAATAGATCGTCGCAGTAGTGGATGTATATGTGGTTTGCACTGTCGAACAACACCTCCACGTCCTAGATGCGTCGACTGGAGTTGTACTCCCGCACATCTTTCATACAAGCCTCTTGCTTTTTTTAAATCTTGTACATTTTTCTTCTTCGGAATTGTACATTGTCTTCACAAATATTGACTATTCAGGATAGATGTCATCTGCTATATATTAGAGCACTGGACCATGTTGGTATCATTTTTAGAACCTACTCCATCTATTGCATAATATAAAATGTTTTAGCCTTTTTGAAACATATGAATATAGATTCCTTTTTGTTAAGATATGAAGCCAATTTACTGTTGGCACCGTTCTTGCACTCGAAGTAGGGAGCATGGTCTCTCACGACATCGAGAATAATCAACAACAACTTTATTGACATCTAAAAGAGATGTCGGAATATATAATGGTTATATAATGGTCACTGTGCTATTTATTTTGTCATGTTAGCAGAGTCAGGTTAAAACCTCGGACGTACCCCTCGACCCCTCGCGTCGCCCCCCTCCTGGCGACCGAGGGGGCTGACCCCTAGCGCCGCCGCCACCCTCTCCCTCCTTGCCCTTCCCTTCTCGTCGCCCTCGGAGGCCCGCCGGCCTAAGAGCACGACGCCGGTGATGGGGGCAGCGGGGATCCGGCCTCCCGCCTAGCATGGTGGAAGGGAGGGATTCCCCGGCGTTGGACGGGGCCTGTGTAAGGTGCTGGTGTCATGGCTGCTGTTGGCGAGGTGGAGGGGCGGCGGTTGGGGTGGAGCGGCGACTCAGATCCGGTTGGCGGCGCGGCGATCTGGCGGCCTATCTGGTCCGATCTGTGACGGTGGGCTGCGGGTCGGTGCTCGCTCATCTAGTCTCCACCTGCGGTGTTGTCTCTTCGTCGAGCTAGTGGTCATGGCGGCCTGGGTCACCATGGATCTGCCGTTCTTTTCTGGTGGGTCTTGGTGGCCGGTGAAGACCGGCGTTTGGGGGCTTATGGTCTGGCTTTGAATAAAGGGGGTTGGTCCTAGGATCCCTCTCCCGCTAGGACGAAGATCTACCTGCTCCATGACTTCATCGATCTGGTCGGAGTGTTGTGTTCCGGAAGATTCCGCTGGTGAACTCCAATGGACGACATGTCGGAGTTCGCCAGATTGGATGGATCTCGGTCACGCGCAACCATGTTTTTATCTGACCGTTTGGTTTCAGAGGGAGTGTTGTGAAGCTTTACAAGCTGTTGCCATCAAGGACATGCCATTAGTCCAATGGTGAAGTCAGTCGTGGAGAATGACATGAAAGCCAAGGTCTGAAGAATGGTAATGGTGGTGTGAATCGTGTTTGTGATGAGGTTTTGGCTTGGCGTTCTAGGTCTTGGAGCAGCGACATTGGAAGGTGGGGGCGACAGTATAGTAGATTTCTAGAGTTCAAGCTGCAGGATGAAAATCCAAGGTCTAGCCTTAACTGGTTGTGCCTAGCAATGATCTTGTTGAAGGCATTGTTTTATTTTTTTAATAACAGGCTCAAAGAGCCCGGCTTTAAATTAATAAAGCCCTCAACCGGCTAGGATGCACGGTACAGGTTACAAAGCTTGAACAAGGATAAGAGAAAGGCAAAAAGCTAGAGGATCTACAAAGGCCGCCGCAGACACGTTCGAGCAACAACAGCAGGTCCATGGGCGACCCCTGCGCAACCATGGCAGGTTTGGGCACCCCGCCCCTAAACTGCTCAACCACTGTTGTGCCCTCGACAGTGTACTCACAGGCACGCCAGAGCTCCCTATCGCAGCGCCATCAAGGAACCAACTTGAACAAGCCACGAAGCAGCCGAAGCGGACGGAAGGGGACAGGGGCTTCGGAGAGGAGGAGGAGGCAGCACCCAATGCCAAGGAGAAGAAGGACCAGCTCGAAATCCACCTTGTTGTGCTGCTGCCGGAGGAGGGAACCCTTCCCTCCTCACCTAGGCTCAAGGGTGTCGTCCCACCGGCAAACACACCACAGAGAGGCGGCAGAGCACCAAGAGGGGCCTTGGACCTTGATGCTGAACCCTCAACCTCACCAAAGACCCGCCTGGACCGCACCATCATCTTGTCACCGCACCAACGGCCACGCTGTCCCCCTCATCCCAAAGCGGCGCCTCCAAGGAGGGGAACGACACCGGAGCGCCGCCGTCGTGCAGCCAAGGCTTAGGATTTCTCCCGGGAAAGGAGGGGAAAGGTGGGGGAGGGGGATTGTACCTCATCAGCCCTTCAGGAAGGAGAACGGCGAAGATCGTCGCTGCCGATGTGGTTGGCACGCAGCCAACCAAGGGATTCCCCCGGAATCCACCCTGGCCGCCTCGCAAGACCGCAGATCGGGAGGCCCGGGGACCCACCGAGGAGGATTCGATGTAGAGAGGCTTGGAGGCTGGTGATGTCAATAGATCTGTCGCAGAGAGAGCCAGAGCGCCACTGCGCCGCGACCGGGCTTCCACCGGCTCCCCTCCGCCCGCACGGTCAGGGGGGCGCAGCTAGTACCTGCGCGCGCTACCCGCCTTCCGGTCGACGTCGCCTCGCCACCCAGGGTCGCGGTCCCGGCGTCCAGAGCTCCCTGTGGGGAAGAGCTCGCGCCGCCCGCCGCAGCCGCCGCACCAGAAGCGCTGCCACCGCACCAGAAGCGCTGCCACCGCCACGGACACGCCAACAACCATGAAGCCGCCACGCTGCCGCCAGGCAGTCACGCCCCTCGCCAGCGCCACACCTCACCGGAAGCTTCGGCCCGCGCCGCCACCGCCGCGCGAGGGGAGAGGAGGCCCCGCCGCTGCCACCACCGCCCGATCTTAGCCCGACTGTACCCTCCGGCGGCGGCGAGGGGGAAGGAAGGGGTGTGGAGGACCTGGGGCGGCGGCGGCTAGGGTTTCCTCCCGCGCGTCGCTCGCGGGAGCGACCACAGGCAGGGTACGAGGAGAAATTCTCTAGCTCAGGCATTGTTTTGTCAGCACGGACTTTCTCTAGGGTGAAAACCTATGATCGATGATCAGAGCGATGACGGCGCTAGTGCACTGTTTCCTTCTTGGAGGCGTCGCTTTTGGAGAGGATGGATTTCTGGTGCTGCCTTAGTGGTGTTTGGTCCTTGTTGTAGGGCATAGATCTCTAAAGCGGGACTTTCTTTTTTCTGTAATTCTTCTTTCTTTTGTTGGCTGTGTGCATCCGTAATTAGGGTAATGCGTTGTTGCGGAGGCTGGGTGTAATTGGTATCTCGCGATAGTAATATATGCTCCTTTCAAAAAAAAAGTTACCATTGCTATACCATCTAGATTCCGGCCCTGAGTTGTTGTATAATTCTTCTCTCATGTATGTGTAACTTCGCAGCTTAGAGAATAAGAATTCATTAAAATCGTCGTATTGTAAATGTTTTTTAACTTCAATGTTAAGCAAAATTACTGTTCTGTGTCTGGCTTAGATTTTTTTTTCCATTTCGAGAAAATAGCTGCAATCATATATGATTTGCTCTCTGAGATTAATGTTATTGTTAAACAAAATCCCCCCGCCGGTTTATGATTTGCTCTGCTCTTTAATCATCCAACTGTCGTGGCCATCATAAAACTCGCCAGTGGATCGATCGAAACAGGTTTTCTTGCCGACGTGAGCGAGTGATGGAGGATTGGAGCGTAGGAGTGGTCTGTCATCAGAGCCTCGTCACCGCGTACGCGCGCCGGCCTGTCCATCGCTTTCGGGCGGCGCGTCCGGCCGAGAGGGGATTCGGACGTGAGGCGTCTCCCGGCTCTCTGGGGCGCACGTCGCGAGCCAGCGAGCACACGCACGCACGCACGCAGCGGACGATCGGCGGCGAAGGGATAACGACGAGCGCGTCACGCACCCTCGGCCGGCGTGTCGAACTCGACCGATCCCTGGTACGTGCGATGCCGATAGGAACACCAGACGGCCTTTTCGGATAAATCGCTGCCCAATCATATGATCGCGCCGCGGTTGGTTGCCTTGCCTGCGATCCACGGCTGCTCCGGACGGCGAGATGGATGGATCGGTGCATGGGCGGACGGCGAGCCTTGACGCCATCCGCCGGAAGCGGAGGGACGCGTGCGCGGTGGGCCTAGGGAGATTTCGTTGTTTTGCGACACTTGCGGAGTGCGGACAGGTCGAGAGGCATCGTCGATCGTCGGCAAGCTAGCTAGGTTCAGCGCACGCGAGAGGAGATGGAGATCGATCCGTCGGGGTGGCGTACGTACGTGGGCGCCCGCCGACGAGATGGCGTGGGCGCACCTAGCACCGTTGCTCAACTAGAGGAGCTGATGGAGTGATGGTGACGTCGCGAAAGAAGAAGGTGCAACTGGCAGTACGCACGAGGGTATCTGCATGACAGGCAATGCAGGCGACAGAGATGTACTACTCGTATTATCATGTGAGGCTCGGTGGCCATCAGTTTCAGGAGATATTCTCGTGTGAAATTTGCACCTATCAGAGCAGGTGCAATTAGGTACATGGATACAATCAGCTGGAAGCGATAAATTATTGTAGTTTTGGTGGCGTGGACGAGAGGAAAGAGAAGAGAGATTGTAAGCGAGATATAAGTTAATTGCCAGCTCTAGCATATTCTCCCATGCAGTTTGTGAGAGAGAAATGTGAGACATATATTGATTAAGTATAGACTTTTGTAGCTAATTAGTATTAGTGTTTACTCCCTCTGTCCCGGTTTAAAGGGCTACGCATATACCTAGGTTATTAATTTGACAAATAAAATATTAATTATTTAACATTTTTCGCTAAAGAAGGTGACCAATAAGTTGTACTGCACGGTTTTTTTTTGAACGGGGTCGGTCCTGAAGGACCGAGAAACTTCATCCATTGTGAGCGGTGGAGGTACAATATACAGAGAGGACCTTGAGAAAATTAAACATTACAAACAAGTCCCTAGACTTTGCACGAAGGACCTCAGATCTAAAAGATAGAACGCGATCTGGTCCAGCTCCATCTCCACCCATCTCGCACTGCTTCCAGCCGTGCTCAACTACGGCGACACCGGGGACATGGCCACTTGGGTCACCGCAGTGGGAGCCAAACACGGCGGAGCTAGAAGGCCTCTGAAGCTGGAGGTTGAAATATTCCCTGCGCTGGCCATTAGCTACCAGCAGACAAGGGGGAGTGGCCACCATTCGGCTTGAAAAGTCAATGACGACCGCGTCGCTGAGGATACGCTCCCAGGAGCTACGCCGCCATGAGAGCAGCAGCAAACAAAAGCTGCTGCAGACCTTCGTCTTTGTCAACTTGACGCAGCCTGAAGATCTCCCCCGTCCGCTCCAAATCCTGACGGATCAGAGCAGATCCCATGACCACAAGATCTTCCGCCACCAAGACGGTAAGAAATTGGGAAGGGACCTCCAGATCTATCCGATTTGAAGCCATACCGGGCTTATTCTGCGTGGAGGGGAATGCAGCGCCGCTGCTCACCTTCATCTCCGTCCACCGGAGCGCCGTGAGAAGCAGAAACACCACCCCTAGCCGCCGAGCACCGTCCGCTGACCTCGGCCACCAAACCTCCACCGGCATAACGCCAAACCGGGACTTAGCCTGAAACCTACTAGTACTAGACCTAATACTACTTTGTACATGCCGGCCTCCCCCCCCCCCCCCCCCCCCCCCCCCCCCCCAGCCGACGAGGCCGCCAGAGAAGCGGGGGGGAGGAGTCGGGAGACAGGAATAGACTCTCAAGGAGCGAGGTGAGGAGAGAGAGGGGTTGGGGGGAAATGAGCGGTCTCCTGTACTGCACATTTAGGACCCCGACCACACCGAGCAGCTAAACTGTATACACGACTACGACTACGTACATATCAGAATATCACAAACTAATAATCAGTTCACCCTGATGACAATTTACGAATAATAATACACACATATTGTCGAACCTGCTAAACACTGTTAACACTACCCTAGCACTCTAGCAGCCCCCGACACGAGCAGACCAAAGAAAACCCCGACCGGGCCGCATCACCTACAAGGCGTATGCCACGGACATGTCGCCCGAATCTAGACTGCTGCTGTCTCGCCTCACAGGCACATCGTGTCGGTGAAAGCAGCGAGTACGAAGAACAGGCTAGTGCGCGATGCCCGAAATGACTGGAGACTAGGTAAGCAGACCTGATCATGGAACCGGCAAAAGCTGCTCGCCCGGCAGGGTACACACACCCATCACTTGTCCCGTCTGCTGCCCTTTGCGGCTACAGTTCGCTAGATCGAGCTACGATGTCTGGCTGCTGACGGGTACACTCGTTTCTGCTAAAGCTGATTTCCAGAGTAGTGCTTGTTACGGCTTCTGTGGCTGCACGTTTACTAATAGGGTTAATTGATAAACGCCACCGTAACTTTTAGCTATTCGAGAAACGCCACTATATCTTTGATCTTTTGAAAAACACCACTATAATTTTCTATACGTTCCATAAATGCCATTATGCTCACTTATAAACACACATGCCACATAATATATAGTTGTAATTATGTGTACATACGTATACGCATACACAGCAGGCCTCATCCTAATCAGGTTTTGGGATACAGCAAAATGCAGCCTGGACCGATCCAGAGAGAGCAAAACATGTAGAGTAAGCATCAAACTGTGATAATAATTAGCATCGCAATTAAGTAGCGCAAGTAGTACTTCATGTATTTCTTGGTCGAGTCGGTAAGTTAATATTCAATGGAGCTATGATATAGTGTCATAGCGTGATTGACTCTTTTATTACTTAGATCGTGTTTGATTAATAACCTGCAACTGTTTTCATATTCCTTAAAGCGCACATTCATGTGACGGACTTTGCTAGATTGAAAGTTGCTACCTATGCATGTACGTATACGTGTACGTGACTGACAATATGCTTTACATATTATTATGTAAACAAAAGTCAGTCGAGCTCAGACTACACGCATGTACCTAGAAAATATGGATATACATTATATATACATATTTTTTTTGCTAGTCGCTCAGCCCAATTCAAACTGATTCAGGTGGGCCCCACTGTCTATGCGTATATATGACGGAAATACAAGTGTATATTATGAGGTATATAAATTTAATGGAGCATAATGGCGTATATGGAACGTATAAAGAATTAATGGCGTTTTACAAAAGACGAAAATTGCAGTGGTGTTTCTCAAATAGCCAGAAATTGCAATGATGTCTATCCAATTAACCCTTACTAATAAAAGAGCAAATATTATCTTCTCTATACACACCCCATGAAGCATACATGGACATACTACCACCGTATGATTAGGCCCAGTTAACTCAATCTAACCGCTAGCATTATCTTGTGTGCACTTAGTAATTTATCCTGGGTGACCGTACTCCACCGTAGAGGAAAAAAAACTTTGTCCCGCAACCCCCATGCCCCCATTTCACGCGTCTAAAAAGATCTCAACAAAAAACCAAACACGTCATGCCTGATTTCACGGATGAAATCCTCTCCATGTTCCGGATTTCATGGCTCGACCGCCTCTACACCTGCCGGCGGGTTAGCGTTGGCCCAATCTCCTATGCCACGAGCCGATCTCCGTGTTCGCCCCGCTTCGTCGAGGGCCATCGAGGCGCAGGAGTACCTAGGCCTCTACGGGCACCTGCCGGAGGCTTAGCGTTGGCCCGATCTCCTACACCAGTTCGCGGGACGACGGCTACACCGCCAACCGCACCGATTTCGCAATCTCCACCGTCTTCAGCACCGCCGCCGTATGGACAATCGCCACAATCGGGGCCTACAGGGTTTCCGCCGGGATGCAGTTCAGGTCCCCCACCCCCCGCAATTGTTGGTTACGGTATATTATAGTGAATCATTCTATAAGCGTTATCAAATAGTATAAAATTACTGTTGTTGTTGGTGTTCCTTCATATATAATACCAACAACGGATTGTTTGTGCAACTTATGCCTGTCATTGGATGAGGCTATTGAGTTTTCACATGATTTTTTGTTTATTTTGTCAAGCGATAGCATCTTCTGTACATTTATTTGGAGTTTGTAGACACCGAGGCGTTTATCTAGTTTGTTTTCTTACATGCAAGTGCAAGTTTTGGTACAGAGTGCATTCTGGAGCAACTTGAAACTTTCAAATCAGAGTGTCCCAACTAAGTTTGGAATTTTGGATATGACAGAACGTCCCTAAATAAGCCGTCGCACCAGCACCAGCAAGAGCGCATAGACATATCAGCTTGTTGTCATGAAGAGGGACGGGAGACAATCAGAGTTTTCTATAAGATGGGAAAATATATCTCGATATATAGCGGTGTAGCAAAACGAGTGACGATTACCCGCTTATTTATAATTGATAACATCTTAAATTATTGAAGTATAGGGACATATCATGTTGGCTGATAGTTATGTGAATCCTTGAACTGAACGTATAATTGATTAGTTGAGACGCGTATACGCGTGCATAACTACTAGTGGTTGGTAATCCTGGTGAAATGTGAAGGTAGTCGTGTTCTGATTTCGGTCACGTTTTACCGGGAAATGTCTGTTTGGCTGAGCGAATGGAGTCATCAAGATGAGACGACAGTGGTCTGAGAGCTCGTCTTCTTCCGACCATCCGAGCACGGAGAAGTGGGCCGTGGGGTTTGCTCGGCAGAAATTTAGCCTGAGAGAAGTTGGACTATTCCCACGACGGTGGACAGCATGAGTGCTGCCTACCGAGCCTGGTAGGTCGGCCCATATCCCCTCATCAAACATAGAAATCTATATAAACCTCGTGACAACTCTAAAACAATTCCTGACCATCAAGAAACTATCATTTGGAGTTTCACATGACAACTTTTTTTTTTGCAGAAAAGTCCACTCATCTATTATTAATCGCCATGAATAGTAAAAAAGATCAAGAAGTAATAAAAATTACGAATAGCTCATTGGACTACCTAGCGACAGCCACACACATTGTAAAAAAAAGGGCAGTTAAGAACATCTCCAGCCACGCCCCAATACGATGTCCAGCAACAACGCGTCTCCGGCGTATTGGGCCATCGAGACTAGTAGCCGAGTATGGGGTTGCCTCTCCCTAGCTGCGCCCCCATACAACCCTCTAAATGGTTATTTCCCCTTCTTTTCCAAGTTCCTTTTTTTCCAAATTCAACATGTTCCTAAACAATATAAAAAGTTCCAAAACATAATAAATAAATTAGTTTTATAATTATTAAAAATAGAAACAAAAATAATTCATACAACTCAAATGAAATAAAGTGCAAAAATCAACTCTTGTTCTTCGAGCCTTTGACGTGGGTCATGCTGTTTGCTTTGCTGAAATTTGACCCGAGATGTGGGACGCTTCCATGGATGGTCCAAGCTTAGTAGACCGGCCCATACTCCCAAATAGAGCAGTCTACAAAAATAAATATCACCTGGAGTTTTTCTTTTGAGAAATACCACCGATTTATTAATAATCATCAAGTAAAGTGTCCTAAAATTATTAAAAATTATAAATAGGTCACTGGACCACCTAGCGACGACTACAAACACTAGAGCGAGCCTGCTGAAGTACGATCCAAATTCTATTAAGAAGGTTAACTTCTGACGGAGCGGAGCACCATGACAAAGCCTGGTCCTGTTGCTAAGTTTGAGCTATGCTCAAGTTTAGTTGGTATAACTGTTTAGCCCAAGTGGCTGTTGGCGCCAAAAGTGTTTTCTTTATTGTTCAGGGAGATGATTGATGTTGATGCTATAAGAAGAAATTTATCTCAAGGTAAAGTTTGTTGAAGTACGATCTAAATTTTATTAAGGATGCTAACTTCTGACGAAGCGGAGCGAGTCCCGTCGCCGGAGGCTTGAGCCAACTGCTTTGAAGATCACACAACTCTTTTTCCAAGTAGTTTTTCGGCGGATTGGAGTAGTAGATTAGATGGTGAGAGGAGACGGATGGTTGACCAAGGCGGTCGTCATCTCACAACATTTCAACCACTCCACCTAAAGGGCAGAATGCTTACAACAAGTCAAGTTGCCCGTAATTCTGCTGGAGACATTAAGGAAGTACACAATTTTATTTATTGATCACATGTTTGTACTAGGGGAGAGTAGATAGGGAAATCTTTCTTTAAACATGGAAAAAATAGGGATAGGTATCATGACTGTTATTCTTTTGAGATGTGTATTATTCACGCATGGGAGCATTTCATGTTCATGTGTAAATAATAGAAACCCTATTCAGTATCCAGGGTGTAGAATAGTTATTTTGCATTTCACATATTTTTATGTTCTCACATACATAAATTTATGTTTTGTATACTAATAATTATGTTCATATTCATCAGAAACATAAAAAAAATCGACATAAAAATACGTTTTATGAGTCATTATAGTGTTAAAAACATAGAAAATTCGCATTTTACGCCGTATTTTTTTATGGCATGTAAATAAATTTTTTACGACATGTCTAAATTTTTTTATGTTCTTCTTAACTTCCGGGATAAGAGAAAATTTACGTGACGTAAAAATTATGTACGGTTTGAAAGATAGAGGGTGAATGAAGAATAACTATTCTACACCCTGTATGTCAAATAGCGCCACTTTATATATATATATATATATATATATATATATATATATATGAAAAATATTTCTTACTCCCGGGTGTAACTACACCCACGTCTTATATACTACCTTACGGAAGTATTTGTAATATTTTATCTGTTTGAGTATGTTCATATACTATATCTAAGATACTTCCAAACAAGTTAGGTGAAAAAATTGCAAATACACCCATAGTTTACATTATATATGTAAAATACCGTCATATTTATACGTACGAAAGGAGTATGTGAATAAAAATTACATACTACCAAAAAATAGTATATATACTGTCCAAATATTCGTATATACTTCATACTACCTATATAGTCTCCAGTATAATAGATACTGCCTAAATATATATATATATGTAATTGAGATGGATCACGAAACACATTCCTTCTCTTGTTTCTTATTTTCTCTCTCCGATCTCATGCCGACAGGCATGCAAGGTGTATCCTCGTGATGTGTGTATTAACATTTTTATCCTTCCCTGTTTCCTACGGCCAAGGGTTGTTACATTCTGTCACCATCACCAGCTTCCGTTGTAATGTTTGTGCGTATGTAGCGCTTCATTGACATTATTATATGGTAGGAGTTTGCACTGAGTTTTTAGTACTACGTATCATTTACGCCGCTGGGGCCTAAGATTGGCTGCCATGCTGGGGCTGGGGTGTGGGGTGAGGCTATAAAATGGCAGGGTGCCTTGCTCCACAACTAGCATACTGTATTTTGCAAGACAGAAACTTCCCATCCAAGAACCTGCGCTCTCCCACCACTAGTGGTTCCTAATATAGCTTGACAGTGTGTTGAGAGATACTCCGTCCGTTTAGAAATATAAGACATTTTAGCTTTATAAAACGAATGTATCTAGACACCTTTTAGTGTATAGGTTCATTTCGAACCTCTACGAATATATACACTAAAAGACGTCCAGATACATTCGATTCACAAAACTAAAACATCTTATATTTCTAACAGAGGAAGTATATTGAAACCGCAGATGTAATATAGAGTATATGTTTAGATGATTGGTAGTGCACATACGTACATAGCACTGGGATTAGGAGGTCTCTGGAATACCTTGTAAGCGGCATTTGGAGATACTGCATAATGCTTTTTCTGAAAAGTCAAGGGAACCAACCATGGAAGAGCACAAGTTCCTACCGAGACATCAGAATGTGAAAGTTATTGATGCCATCAGAGACACTGCTGCAAGACACGGCTAATCAAGCATGTTACTACTCCTGTGCAGAGCGGCATGTGATTTTTTCTTTTCGAGCCGAGTAGAATTTGATTACTATTTACTTGCTGTTCATTTTGGAACATGTTGTTAGGAATAGTCGTGTCAACATGTAACACATATTTGTAACAAAAATATACTCATGTTCTGTTACGATTGATAGGGACGGAATAGGATAGCGATCTGATAGCGATCTGAGATCAATCCCGTCGCCCCCCTCCTCCTTGTACGTGTCGCCCCCCTCCTCCTTGTACGTGCGATCTCATTCCCTCGTAACAAACTACGGGTGGGGTTGTTCCACTGCATTATAAATACCTAACCGGTGCTTCTGACGGAGTTATCGTTCCTATCAAATTAAGTACTCCCTCCGACCCATATTAGTATTTATCTAGATTCGGATGTATCTAGCACTAAAATATGTCTAGATATATTCGAATCTAGACAAATCCAAGTCAACTAATATGGGTCGGAGGGAGTACTTCAGGTAACAAAGAAATATATTTATAAAATGTGTAATTGTCGAGAATTTATGGTGTTCATAACACCCCACTTGTAGTAACCTTAATTAGTTGTACTGAATAGAAAAATCAGGAGGAACAAAAAAAATTACTTAGTGGTTAGGCAGTTGTTTAATTGTTTTTGCTTACATTTCAGAGTGTGTAGTAGTTAAGATACTTATCTACCTTCCCACCAGTTCTAAAAGCTATTTAACAAAAGACACTGTATTGGCTTTCTTTACATATTCTCAAATATTCTGGTATTTCATAATAAGAGCCAACATGCTTTTGTAATAACTAATGTTTTCTTATCTTCTATTGACAAAATTATGGAGACATATTATATATACCTTCCGTAAGTCATCGGTTGGGATAAGTTGCATCTGTGAAAATCTCCGGCGTTGTGTAAACATTTCTCCTTATAGTGAAGTTTTGCTGGCTGACGTCCGTAATTTTTTCCTCTCTTTGTTGGAGAGGTTTTCCACGTTAAATCTGTGTCCCCTTGCTGCGATTTTTTTATCGTTCTTGATTATTTGCTTGTCGTAAATCTAATAGAGCCAAAGACGTGCCGCCTTCCTCGCCACTCCATCACCAACGTCAAGCAAAGCTTATCATAGTAGAGCTTGTTGTTGTAGACAGACGGGAAGTCGTCGTGCTAAGGCCACAAAAGAAACAACGCACCAAAGTCGTAACCATCTCCAATGATGACAACCATAGATCGAAAGAGACTGATTTGAAAACAAATCAACGAACACTAAAACGGATCGGATCCCAGGATTTCCATGTGACAACTACAACAATAGTAGTATTTGTTAAGAAATCTCAAACATGCCCTGCTTAGCGTCATGTATTACTCAGGAACTTGTCTTTTGGAGTTTCGTTGATCTATCAATGGAACCAGGGATGGTATCTTTGTGAATCTAAAAAATAATTGTTAAGAAATTGCAGTTAAGAGCATCTCTTGCAGACCCCTTGTCCGTCCTAAAATCATAAAATAATCATCATTTTATGATTTCAGTCAGAAAATGGTAAGAACAGACACCACAAAACACCCCGTCCTATATTTTTTAAGGGGGCGATAAAAACACCCCTCCGGCCCGTAGATAGACGGTTTTCGTCTTCGACCCGCCGCCGACCTAACATTGACCCTTATCCCATTTGCTTTGGCGGGAGGGACATTTCTGTCACGCCATTCCTTCCACCGCCATCGTTGATCTCCCTTTCCCGCCCCGCCCGGCATCGCCGCGCCGCTCGACCGATGCCATGGATCCCTAGCACTGGTTGCCAAGCCCTAACGAGGTCGCGCCAACACAGGTGACCTATCCGCCCCTCTGCGAGATCTGGCAACTGTTGATGCCTCCACCACACTCGTCCCCGTACTGGTCAAAGGCTCCGGGGCGTCGAAGAGAATGTAGCAAGGCTCCATCGTCATCCAGGGAGTTGTCTGGTCCACTACCAGCGTTCTTGCTGTCGCCAACGCTACCACCGCCACGACCAGGTCGAAGAAGAAGCCGACGATGAGGTAGGTGAGGAACACGATGCGGAAGTGCAAGCAATCCACCTCATAGACGCCCGACATAGCTGCCAGAGTCACCAAAACCGCCAAAGATGCCGTCGTGAGGTATGCACAATTCACCCCTCCAACGTATTTCAATCCATCCATGGTTATATTAGTAAATTGTTTCGACATGCCACTGTATAGCGGCGATTTGTACGATGTTCCAACATCGCTTATGAATTTGTTGAATGAGAATGCGGTAGACATCGAGCATGCTCTAATCAGTGACTTCAGATATGAGTTGGAGTCGTCCCCGGTTTACAACAAGGTGGATGATGATGAGGATGGGGTGCAAGAGGTGGATGGTTCAGAAGTTTTCGCAAAAGAACGATGAACTAGACCTGATTGGAAGATGTGACATTGATCAAAGCTTGGGAGAGTGTGCCTCTCAATGCCGTGAATGGCACCAACCAAAAAAGGGAGCAGTATTGGTAACGAATCGAAGACAAATTCTTTCAGTTCATGCCATCTATTCCTAGAACAGTTCCGCACACCTATCGATCACTCGAAGGTCATTGGGATTTTATTAAAAACACTTATAGGCATTTGAGTGGATGCTTTTAGCAAGTTCGAGGAGCACCGTGATACATCCAAAACGTATCTACTTTCCCGAACACTTTTGCTATTGTTTTTTCTCTAATTTGTGTGATTTGGATACAACTAATGCGGACTAACGCTGTTTTCAGCAGAATTTCTTTGGTGTCTCGTTTTTGTGCAGGAAATCAACTTTCACGAAAAATCCTGGAAAATATCGCAAAACTCCTATTTTACCAGAAGACTCACGGAGTCAGAAGATGAGACGAAGAGGGGCTACGAGGGGCCCACACCACCAGGTCGCGCAGGCCAGGCCAGGCCGCGCCAGGGGGTGGTGTGGCCACCTCGGACTCCGTCTCGACCTCTCCTTTCGCCTATAAAAGTCCTCTAACCTAAAAGGGGGGTCGACATTTTTCCAGATAGAGTTCCGCTGCGCCGCCACCACCAGATACCGTGATTCGGAACCAGAAACTCTGTTCTGGCACCCTGCCGGGACGGGGAATTAGAGGAGATCATCGCTATCATCATCACCATCGCTTCTCCATCAACCATCCATGATTCCCCCATCCATGAGTGAGTAATCCCCCGCAGTAGGCTATGAGGATGGTAGGGATTGGATGAGATCGTTCATGTAATTGCATCGGATTGTTAGGGCATGGTGCCTAGTATCTATTAGTGATTTTTGACTTCGTTGCAACTAGTTATGCTTAATGCTTGTCACTAGGGCCTGAGTGCCATGATTTCAGATCTGAATATGTTATTGATTCATGATGATAGTATTGTTTATGATCTTACATGCAAGTTGTATACACATATTATTGTCCGAAACCAAAGGCCCCGAAGTGACAAGAATCGGGATAACCGGAGGGAATGGCTATGCTATGAGGATCACGTGTATTCACAGAGTGTTAATGCTTTGCTCCGGTGCTCTATTAAAAGGAGCACCTTAATTGCCAGTAGATTCCCTTGAGGCCCCGCTGCAACGGGCTGGCAGGACAAAAGATGTTGTGCAAGTTCTCATTGTGAGCACGTATGACTATATATAGAACACATGCCTATGATTATTTAGTACTTGGATACTTTATCTTATTTATCTGTAAATGCCCTATATCTTGATTGTTACATGAATTGTCTTGTCCATGCAACGCCCGTCCATCCATCCCTATGCCTACCACGCTTTAATCCTACTGTTTACTTCAATTGTTACTACTGTCTTTACTTTTACTACTGCTATTACTTTGCTATTGCTATTACAAAACTGTTGCTACATACTAATAAACTACTGCGAGCAAGACTATTTCCAGGTGCAGCTGAATTGACAACTCATTTGTTAAGGCTTATAAATATTCTTTGGCTCCCCTTGTGTCGAATCAATAAATTGGGTTTTACTTCCCTCGAAGACTGTTGCGATCCCATATACTTGTGGGTCATCAAGACTATTTTCTGGCACCATTGCCGGGGAGCATAGCTCTATTTAACAAGTTCACTTGGAATCACTATTGTTTGCTACTATCCATTTATCATGGGTAAATCTCGTGATGGAAAGGTTCCTATATTACCATCCACTACAAAGAGAGGTACAGTTCTGAACACCTCTGTTGCTCTTGATTCACCATCTGTGATGAGTAAGCTCCTTACACCACCACCACATACACATGCTACACATACTGCTACTTTTGCTGCATCTGAAACTTCTGATACTTATGATGCTGCTTCTACTGTGCTTGATAAGAGTGGTTCACGAGGTCCTTTACTAGATGCTACGATTGCTAGAACTATAGCTGTAAATACTGAAACTCCTAATGAAGACACTACTACACCTATCAGTTCACCTGAGTCTAGAGAGAGCTATGATATTGAAGATGGATATATAGAAATGACTGATGAATTTACTAAAGAATACTAAAGTGTTATTAAGAGTCTTCTTGAGAAACATACTGTTAGACCTAAATTGTCTCCTAATGCTAAGTTTGCTACATCTCCCATAAACATTAAAGATAAGGATTATGATTTCTCTCTTGATTTATCTAACATAACCATTGTTGAGAAAGAACCTTTTTGTGGGACTAAAAATGAAAGTGCTGTAGCAGATATGACTGAGATTTCTACCCTAAGTGGCCTATTTACTGATGATATTAAGATGTGCACCTACTTTGTTGCTAAATTTTTCCCTTTTGCACTAAAAGGAGAGGCTAAAGCTTGGTTTAATTATTTACCTCCTGGATCTATTAATAGCCCTGATGGCTTGATTGATACTTTCTTTCAGAAATATTTCCCTCCTAGTGCTAGACATGCCATTCTATAGGAACTTTTTGATTTTAAACAAGGAGAAAAGGAGATATTGCATGAATCATGGGCAAGGTTTTGTGCTTTGATTCATGCACAGCCTGCGTGTCCATTACCTAAAAATGAGCTTCTTGATATATATTATAATGGACTAACTGAAGAATCTAGGACATACCTGGATAGTTGTGCTGATTGTGTTTTCAGGAAGAGAACTCCCAAAGAAGCTGAGGAATTAATGGCTAAAATAAGCAAGAATTATGATGACTGGACTTCATCTGAGTCAACTACACCTGAGTTAACTGTGCCTGAGCCAACACCAACACCAACAACAAAGAAGAGGGGAGTGATTAAACTAAATGATGAAGTAATGAAGGAAGCTAAGAAATGTCTTAAGGAGAAGGGTATTAAATCTGAAGATGTGAATAATTTACCTCCTATAGAAGAATTATGTAAGCCAATCTCCCACTCATTCACTATTGAGGTACACTCTCTCCAACATTTTCATGAAGGTGATATTCCTTATTCTAAACCTCCTGATCAATGCTTAGAAGAATTTGATATTTTTGTTGTTAAGCAAGATAATTTTAATAAAAGAGTGCAAAATCATTTAATGGAAAACTCTAGAGCTATTATTGAGTTAAGGGATATTGTGGAAAGAACCTCTAATGATGTTAAAATGCTTGTTAAACATTTCCAAATAGTTCAAACTCAAATTGATCAGCTTATTAAGGTACAAAAAGAATTGCTAGTTAATGCTTCTAAAGAAAAACATGCTTATGAAATTAGAACTAGAAGTGGTGCTGCCACTCAGGATCCTCTATATCCTGAGGGGCGTCCTAAAAGGATTGAGCAGGATTCTCAACAAACTGGAAATAGAGGTACTTCTTCTAAGAGAAAGAAAAAGAAACATAAAACAGTTATAGAATCTTCCGAACCTGCTAAAGATCCTAATAGTATATTGCTAAGCCCAAAATATATCGAGCCCGTTGGGGAACCACAAGAGGAAGGTATGATGAGCACAACAGCAAGTTTTCTCTCAGTTATGAAACCAAGGTTTAATCGAACCAGTAGGAGCAAGGAAACACCTCAAAGGTGTTGCTAGATGGACTTTGGCAGGGCGCACTACCGGTGCTAGCAGCAACGTGGAAACCTACACAACACAACCACAGAGCTTTGCCCCCAACTTGCGATGAGGTTGTCAATCTCACCGGTTTTGCTGAAAACAAAGGATTAAATGTATCGAGTGGAAGAAAGTAATAGTTTGTAGAAAGTAAATAGAAAGCAGTAAACAGTTGATTGTATATTGATGGTAAAAGAAAGGACCGGGGTCCATAGTTCACTAGTGGTGGCTCTCCTTAAGATAGATGACATATTGGGTGAACAAATTACAGCGGGGCAATTGAAAAACATCGAGAAAGCAATCATGCATATACTACTCATCTTGACTCCTTTGAGAATTGATTGGGCATTACAACATTATACATAGACCGTAATCCAACTGCATCTATGACTAATAATACACCTTCAGGTTATCATTCGAACCCCCTCCAGTATTAAGTTGCAAGCAACAGATAATTGCATTACGGATTGCGTGTAAAGTAAACAATACGATTGTTCTATGAATAAAGGATTGTTGTTTTCTCCCTAGTAGCAACAACACATCTAGTACCTTAGAGATTTATGTCACTTCCCCAGATTACTAGAGGCATGAACCCACTATCGAGCATAAATACTAACTCTTGGAGTTGCTAGCATCTACTTGGCCAAGATAGCTACTAACAATGGAAAGCATGAAAGATCACAAATAACAAAGACATGATAGAATCAATAATCAATCTGAAATAGCATCTCAATATCCATTGGATCCCCGCAAACACAACATGTATGAATTACAAATAGATGATCTTGATCATGAACGGAGCTCACAAGATCTAAACATGATAGCATAAAGGAGGAGAACCAGCCATCTAGCTACTACATGGACCCGTAGTCCAGAGATGAACTACTCACGCATCACATAGGAGGCTTGCATGATGATAAAGAAGGCCTCCAAGGTGAATTCCCCTCTCCGGCAGGGTGCCGGGAAGAGCTTCAGATCCCTCCCGATCTAGGGATGGAGATGACGGCGGCTATAGAGGCTTTCGTGGAATTTTGATCGGGTACTTAGGGTTTCTGTATCGGAGGCATCTTATAGGCGAAAGGGGAGACCAAGGGGGTGCCTAGGGCGGTCAGACCACCCCCTGGCGTGGGCTAGGCTGGGCCGCGCGGCCAGGTGGTGTGGCGGCCCCCTGGCCCCTCTCCGTCCCGTATTCTGGCTCCGGGTGTCCCTCGGTGAAAATTTGACTTTGGCTTTTGTCCCGTCCAATTCCAAATATATTCATTTTCTGACTTTCCTGGAACCAAAAACAGCAGAAAATAGGCAGCTGGCACTATGGCTCTTGTTAATAGGTTAGTCCAAGAAAGTGTATAGAAAGTACTCCAAAATGTGGACACAACATAAGAATGTAGATAAAACCAAGCATGGAACATCAAAAATTATGAATACGTTTGCAATGTATCAACATCCCCAAGCTTAACTCCTGCTCATCCTCGAGTAGGTAAGTGATAAAAAGAAAGAATAATTTTTTAGGTGACATGCACCATCATAAACTTGATCAAAGTATTTGTAAAACATTGATAGGTGGGATCATAGTACTTCAATCATAACATGAAAGACAAAGTTCTAACAATAAGACAAAGCAACTATGTTGCAACATGATAAAGCACAAACAAAAGATTCATTAATAACAATGCTTTGCAAGACATTTGTATGTTTCACATAAAGAAAACATAGCACAGTGGCATTCAGCTTGTCCCTCATAGAGTAGCAAACATAAATGCATAGGACACCTTCAAAGTTCATAAGAGTGACTAGATACAGATAGTTTAAAACAAGCAATATCAAAGCTATGCATCAATCAACAAGTCTTGGGACAATGCACATAGAACTAAGAATGGCCACTATGCTCTCAACGTAGGTGCATAAAGATAGAAGGTGGAGACTCAACATAAAAGTAAAAGAAAGGCCTTCATAGAAGGAAGTAGGGATTCAAGTTTCATAAAGAGATTCCAAAAATTATGGTACTTATTAGCTTTCAGCTCTCATTGCCCCTATCATAAGCATCTTTAGGTGATTAAGGTTAAAGTGACACAACTAAGAGGATATGCTTGACAAGTTATAAGCCGAAATCTCATGCCCCTTACTTACGAAGACTGAATCTCGTGCTACTCAACTTTAGTCACAAGTAAGCTCTTGTCATTGTAAGTACATATGTATCATTGAGAACCGCCAATGGGGTACCCCTTGCACATGATACAGGAGCTATCCCATAATCAAAATGACAAGGCAAGCAGACAATGAGCATCTCAGCGATCTTTTTATTTGCTATTTGCATAGGTTTTTATTGAGGCGCTTCATAGAGTGCTCATTATGGTTATGCTGCAAGTTTCCACCATGATTAGGCATGGCTTAGGCTAGCGGCCCAGGCGTTTCTCTAACACAAATACAAACTCCATGATCTTACAAGTTCCCCTTTTATTTCACACCGTCGGGATCCATAAGCAAAAGAACATGATATCAACGGGGTACAAAGTACAAGTGCAATGTTGAAAGCGTTCCCCATGATACATGGTTCTGCTAACTTCAACATATAAAGCGCAAGCATATACGCAACAAATATGGACGCAATGGTTCAAGTTTATTAAATGCAAGAAAAGTAAAGTGTGCCATCAAGTTCATGAGAGCTTTAATCACTAGTTTTCTCATAACAAGTTTAATTCGGGAGGTAGATAAAAACATGAATATACTTGGAATAGCATATGATAATAGATAGGTATGGTGGACTCTTTGGAATAACTTGGTTTTTGGAGTTGGATGCATGAGTGGAACTCACACTTGGTTATGTAGGCTAGCAAAAGACAGGGAGCGACCAACTATGAGAGCAATAATGGCCATAATCATGTAGAGCGACAAAACATCATTAATCAAAGCATAAAGTGATACTACAAGTTGAAAACTAAAGGATCATAAAGGCTTATGGTGACTTGGGATAGTCATAACATGGTGTGAGCATGCGCCAAGTCAACTCAAATAAAGCATTGATACGTTGCAAACGTATCCATAATTTTTGATGTTCAATGCTTAGTTTTATCTACTTTCTTATGTTTTGTCCACACTTTGGAGTACTTTTCATATGATTTCTTGGACTAACCTATTAACAAGAGCCACAGTGTCAAATGTATGTTTTCTGCTGTTTTTGGTTCTAGGAAAGTCAGAAAATGAATATTCTCGGAATTGGATGGGACAAAAGCCAAAGTCAGTTCTTCACCGAGGGACACATGGAGCCAGAATACGAGACGAAGAGGGGCTGGGGCCCGGCCACACCACCTGGTCGCGCGGCCAGACCTGGCCCACGCCAGGGGGTGGTCTGGCCACCCTAGGCACCCCCTCGGCCTCCCCTTTCGCCTATAAGATGCCTCCGATATAGAAACCTTAAGTACCCGATCAAAATTCCACGAAAGAGTCTGTAGCCGCCGTCATCTCCAAACCTAGATCGGGAGGGATCTGAAGCTCTTCCCGGCACCATGCCGGAGAGGGGAATTCACCCTGGAGGCCTTCTTCATCATCATGCAAGCCTCCTATGTGATGCGTGAGTAGTTCATCTCTGGACTACGGGTCCATGTAGTAGGTAGATGGCTGGTTCTCCTCCTTTATGCTATCATGTTTAGATCTTGTGAGCTCCGTTCATGATCAAGATCATCTATTTGTAATTCTCCATGTTGTGTTTACGGGGATCCGATGGATATTGAGATGCTATTTCAGATTGATTATTGATTCTATCATGTCTTTGTTATTTGTGATCTTGCATGCTTTCCGTTGTTAGTAGCTATCTTGGCCGAGTAGATGCTAGCAACTCCAAGAGTTAGTATTTATGCTCAATAGTGGGTTCATGCCTCTGGTAATCTGGGAAGTGACAGAAATCTCTAAGGTACTAGAGGTGTTGTTGCTACTAGGGAGAAAACAACAATCCTTTGTTCATAGAACAATCATATTGTTTACTTTACACGCAATTCATAATGCAATTATCCGTTGCTTGCAACTTAATACTGGAGGGGGTTCGGATGATAACCTGAAGGTGTATTATTAGTCATAGATGCAGTTGGATGGCGGTCTATGTATAATGTTGTAATGCCCAATCGAATCTCAAAGGAGTCAAGATGATTAGTATATGCTTGTATGCTTTCTCGATGTTTGTCAATGCCCCGCTGTAATTTCTTCACCCAACATGTCATCTATCTTAAGGAGAGCCACCTCTAGTGAACTATGGACCCCGGTCCTTTCTTTTACTATCAATCTACAATCAACTGTTTACTGCTTTGTGTTTACTTTTTGCAAACTATTACTTTCTTCCACTCGGTACGTTTAATCCTTTGTTTTCAGCAAAACCGGTGAGATTGACAACCTCATCGCAAGTTGGGGACAGAGTTCTGTGGTTGTGATGTGCAAGTCTCCATGTTGCTGCTGGCACCGATAGTGCGCCCTGCCAAAGTTCAGCTAGCTACACCTTTGGGGTGTTTCCTTGCTCCTACTGGATTGATAACCTTGGTTTCATAACTGAGGGAAAACTTATTGTTGTGCTCATCATACCTTTCTCTTGGGGTTCCCCAACGAGCTCGTTAATACACGAGTCAGCAAGTACTTTTTCTGGTGCCGTTGCCGGGGAGTCAAGGACATCTTCACAAGGGGAGTCCCTCATAACCAATCTCTTTACTTTTTTATTTTTGTTTTGCTTAGTTTACTTTTGTTTTGTTTGCTTGTTTCTTTATCAAAACACACAAAAAAATTAGTTTTACAAGATTGCTTTCTTTATTAAAAACACAAAAAATTAGTTCTTATCTTAAATTGCCATTATGTCTAGCATTGCTCGAGCAACTATGACACCTGAGGAAATGATTTTCACTTTTAAACAAGGAATTGAAGAGAGTTTTAAAGAATCTTGGTCTAGAATCTCTGATTTACATGAAAAACCGAACCTAAAATGACTCAACGGTTATTTCTTATTAGTTTCTACCTTGGAATTGCTCTAGGACGCGACTACCCGGTGGACGCCCTGAAATAGCGCGATTCTAGCGGGTGTTTCCGACTAGCGATCTCGCGTTCGGACCGCGATCCCGCATCGCCGCGCCCCGCCCCTTCCCATCATGGACGCGTGACCAGGTCCATAAAGGGAAAGCTGGCTTTTTCCCCAAAAATTGGGACCATCTTCCTCTCCAAGCAAAAAACCGAAACCCGAATCAGAAATCCTCCCAGATCTAGTGCTACCCCCCTTCCCCAATTCCGCACATGTCCATGTCGCCTTCATCCTCTATCCAAGATCGCCATTGCAGCTCCACCTTAACACCTGGATGCCCAGCGCCCTGCTACTGAAAAGTGAAAAAATGAACACACCAAAAACAGCAGGTACTTCTCAAAATCAAACCTTCAATTCAACATGATTTTCGTAGCAACATCTCTATATGGTACTCAAGATGACAATATACTGCTGCACAACATGAATCTAAACGAAAACAGGGCATCTACAACTAATTTACTCCTCAAATTTTGCATCTGAGATATGTCCAATCTTGTTCAAACTATAAGAAATCAATCATATTAAGCTTCAGTGACAGTATATGTTGATCCCTGCATTACAAACAACTAATTTAGGACAACTAACAACTAAATAGATATGACATCCTATTTTTGCTTCATCCTAAATTCTGACATGATGAATATTTTGGTTGAATAGCTGTGAAACCATGGATATTGATCTTAATGCGGAACCAAATCAAGAAATAGACGAAGAGGAGCATGCTGATGTTTCACACACAAATGCTATTGTGCAAGTTATGAATGAAGGTATGATGATTATATGCAATCAACTTATCCAGCAATATTTAAACAGAAGTTATCCAGGCATATTAGTACAAGTTATCCACTAACTAAAACTACAGTTATCCAGGCATATCAGTACAAGTTATACACTAGCTAAAACTACAAGTATCCATGCATATGTGTAAAAGTTATACACTAGCTAAAACTACAATTATCCATGTATATGAGTAGAAGTTGTCCACTAGCTAAAACCGCAGTTATCCATGCTTATATACATAAGTTATCCATGCATATGAGTAGAAGTTATCCACTAGCTAAAACTACAGTTATCCATGCATATGAGTACAAGTTGTCCACTAGCTAAAACTGCAGTTATCCATGAATATGAGTACAAGTTATATACTAGCTAGAACTATAGTTATTCATGCTTAAATGTAGAACTTATACATGCATATGAGTATAAGTTATCCATGCATATGAGTACAAGTTGTCCACTAGCTAAAACTGCAATTATCCATGCTTATGAGTACAAGTTGTCCACTAGCTAAAACTACAGTTATCCAGGCATATGAGTAGAAGTTATACAAGCATATGAGTAGAAGCTATCCACTAGCTAAAACTGCAGTTATACATGCTTATATGCAGAAGTTATCTAGGCATATGGTTATCCAATAGTTAAAACTACAGTTATCCAGGCATATCAGTACAAGTTATCCAGGCATATGAGTACAACTTATCCACAAGTTTTTAAATTAGTTATCCATGTGATATTACTCAAGTTATCAACCATTTAATTCAAATTATCCAGGCACGTAGGTGCAAGTTATCCACATAGCTAGCACTATAGTTACCCATACTTGGATGATAGAATTTAACAACAATATAAACACTACAAATTATACATAAGTGTAATGTATGACTAAACATTGGAAAGACAATCAATATGTTTTTGAATACTTGCTAGTTTAAAGAGTTACCCACCTATTAGAACTGCTGTTATCTATGACTTTTCATTATATTTACCCATTCCTGCAAAAAAATAAAAAGATAGAATAACTAATCCACCAGTTTATACATCAGTTATCCAGGAATATAAATACAAGTTATCACCCAGTTATCCAAACAGATAGATTCAAGTTATCCACATAGCTAGCACTATAGTTACCCAAGCTTTTATGTAGACTTTAACACAAAATATCAACACTACATTTTATACAAAAGTGTTGTGTGTGACTTGCCATTCAAAGACAACCAACATATCTACGAAATAAAAACATGTTGTCCTAAGAGGTTACCCACTAGATAGGGATAAGTTACCAATGAATTTTATCTTCTGTTATCCATGACTTTTCATTGTTATGCCTGCAAAAAACATAAATGATAACTTGTGTTTATTTGCATAACAGGTGATGCCCAAACTAAAGAACATAGTGACAATGACTGCATGTATACTATAGTTGAACAAGCTGCACAAGAAACAACCATGGGTGGCACAATCGAAGAAACAACAATACACACAACAGATTCAAATGAAGACGGGGAGAATAATGCCAAAGATGAAGTACATTCCACACCACAACCACCAACAGATGGAATGCGCTTTGACAATTTTGAATTAGCTAGAGAACACTACAGGGCATATTCAAAGAGGAAGGGTTTTGGAATAAGGATAGATTGGTCAAGAAAAGACGTAATAAATGAGCTAAACAAGGCGTATATTGTGTGCACAAAAGCTGGTAAACCTCACGAAGAAAAGGAAGACACACAAAACCCAAAATCTGGTGTCAAGAAGAGGAAAAAATACACATCCGAGGACTGGGTGCATAACACACTTATATGTCAAGAGGAAGGATGCATGGTGGTATGATCAGCATTCATCGGATGAACATAACCATCCCCTGATAATAAAACCTTCATTAACAAGGTTCTTGCGGTCGCACCGGAACATACCAGCAGAAGAAAAGGTGTTCTTGCGGATGCTCCATGCATGCAACATCGAAACATGCTGGCAGATGCAGCTGATGGCAAGTTTCTATGGCAGTCTGAATGATGTGCCATACATAGAAAGGGACGTGGTGAACCTAAGGGCTTCTTTTCGCAGTGAAAACAATCACCACGACATGCAAGACACCTTGGCATACTTCAAAAAAATGAAGGCAGAAGATCCAGATTTCTTCTACAAATTTACACTTGATGAAGAGGACAGGATTGAGAACCTGTTTTGGGTTGACGGGGCATCACGAAGAGCATACAAGTCTGGATACAATGATTACATATCATTCGACACTACCTAACTAACGAACCGGTATAAATTACCATGCGCTCCATTTATTAGTATAAATAACCATGGACTATCGGTTCAGTTTGGATGCGGGTTCATGCGTCGAGAGCTCAAGGACAATTTTGTGTGGCTGTTTCAAATGTTCAAACTGGCAATGGACGGCTTAGCACCAAAAAATATAATAACAGATTAAGACGCTGCCATGGGTGGTGCTATAAGTGTTGTTTTCCCAGATGCAACTCACAGGAATTGTAGATGGCATGTCATACAGAATGCAACTGAGAAAATAGGGACATTCATGGCTAACCATCCAGAGCTGCTCGACGCTTTCAATGCATGTGTAAACAACAACTTGTCACCGGATGAATTTGAGGAGGCTTGGATGCATATGATAAATACTCATAATGTCCATGACAATGTGGATTTGTTTTCACTATGGGAACAAAGAAAGGTTTGGGTACCAGCATACTTTATGCACGCCTTTTTCCCATTCCTTTAGACAACAGCAAGAAGCGAAGGGTTCAACACAGTGCTCAAGCATTATGTCAAACCAAGCAACTCTATTTATGAGTTTGTACAACAGTACATGTCGGTACAAGAAAAGATTTACAATGCTGAGCTAAAGGCAGAGTGTGATATAGCTTTGACGGACCCGGAGTGGTGGTGTGGAAGTATAATGGAGCGACAAATGGCATAGGCATACACGAGAAATTTTTTCTTCAGGTTTCGGAGTGAGATGCGAAAGAGCATGTCATACCAATGCGATCACCTCAATGGCTACCAGTTTGAACTGAGCATAACAGGGATTCCAACCCCACACTATGGCTATAGAAGTTATAGGGTATTTGCAAACTAGGAAGAAGGAACATATGAATGCAACTGCTGCAAATTCGATCATGACGGTATGCTGTGCTGCCACATTATAAAAGTGATGACGCATATAAAAGTCCATCAGATCCCAGATAGGTACATCATAAAAAGGTGGACATTGGACGCGGAAACTATCCTAGCTGAAACAAATGACAAACATAAACAAGGAAAGAAAGAGATGCCTGAAGAATCAAGAAATATGATGGTGTTTGCATCATACAGACAAGAGTTTGCCAGAGTTGCAAAGATAGGAGTAAAGACAGATGATGGAAGAAAAATCATCAGGAAACACTTGAAGGAAATGAAACAAGAGCTAGACGTGATAGCAATAAGAGAAGAGAGGAAGGCAAGAGAAGCTGAAAAATGAAGCAATTACTATGTCGTCGTCTAGTGCTCCTAACGACGCAAGCGTGACACCTCTGACAACTGCCCCACCAAACAATGAACAGTCAACAAGCAACTATGCAGCAGTTCAAACAATAAGCACATCGGGATCTCACATGTCATCAACAAAGCACATAAAGAACCCAGAGAAGTCAGTAACAAAAGGGCGACCAAGACAGATAGCAAACAAAAATCCACTAGACCTTGCTACAAAGAAATCAAAGAAATGCAGCCACTGCGGTGCCGAAGGTCACACCATCCGCAAATGCCAGGAAAAGTTGAAGCTACTAGGATACCAAATCTAGACAAACCGTGCAAAAAAACATATGTATTAGAATGTTTATGTAACACAATATGCCAACGATATCTTCGTTGTTTCTACGTATGATAGTTCATGCTATACATTCTGTGGTTTCAAGTTATCCATGCATATGGATACAAGTTATCCACCAGCTAACACAGAAGTTATCCATGCATACGAGTACAGGTTATCCAATAGAGAAATCTACATTTATCCATGCTTATACGTAGAAGTTACCCAACAAAACATTGCTAGACTATTTAAAACAGAAGTTATCCAAACATATGACTACAAGTTATCAACCTCTAACACAACAGTTATCCATGCATACAAGTAGAAGTTATCCAGTAGCTAACAACTACAGTTATCCGTGCTTATACGTAGAAATTAACCCACAAAATAATCAATAGACAAATTATAAAACAGAATTGAGTGTGCCTAACAAACTACAATAAAAAACTTGAAAGTAGAAAGAAAGCATAAAAAACACTCATATATAAGAAAACATGTATAACATGGGTAACTTATATATAACAGTGTGGATAACTTACAAAAATATGACTAGATAACAAACATGCAAGATTGTGGATAAATTGGGAAAAATACCTCAGAACTTATTGTCTTCCAAAAGTGACCTCCAATTCAAGAGTACATTACGAGGGTGGTTCAACCAAAAAGAAGTCATCTTTTTCTTGATTCCCGGCATCATATCTTGACAAATACAAGGCACGACGCTTCCATTCCACAATTCAAGGTCCTTGAGCATGAAGAAACCACAATCAGTGCTGAAAAACAAAAAATAGAGAATAAACAATTTAATATCAATGATTATACAAAACCAAAATATAATTACATGCATACAAAACAAACTAATACCTATACAAGAACATAAAAAAATGATGCCACGATATGAATAACACTAACCTACCAACTTGCTTCGGAACAGGGACATGCATCAACTCAAAATTTTCAATTTGTCTTCTAGAATCGGAATAATTGACGATGTACATTCTATTTATTTCTTCCATTAGCTTGGTCGCATGTTCAATCATTTCTACATTAGCTTCACCACGGATAGAGTCAAGAATCTCAAAGCTTTTGGCAGGCATGTTAACAGAAAGCATGTACCGATGGCCCATAGGATCCTTTTTAGTCCCAAGCTCCTGAAGGACAGCAAAGCAAAGCTACAGAAAAAATGAACATAAAATAAGTAGAGGCACATGCAGAAAAAAACAGTGGTTACCCAGGCAGAAATGAAAGAGTTATCAACACAAATTAGCAATGGTTACCATACATTATGATCCGAACTTATCAACTGCATACAACAAATTAAAAACAATAAACAATCAAATTAGACCGCATACCATATGTTTGTGGATGAGTTTGTAGTTGTCATCTCTTCTGAACGATCTCCGAACAAGAGTGGCGGTGAATCTTCCCTCCAACAGATATTTAGTCACGATATAAGGAAATATAATTTTGTTGGATGGACAATTATCTTGCATTGCGGAAATAGCAAGATCACACATATTGTTTGAAAGCTCGCCATATGGCATCACACTTCCAGCAAAATCACTAGTTGTCACCCACATTGGGTCAATGTTACAAATCGGTGTGCTACAAAAACATAAAGCATATGTAATGATTAGAATAAAAGTTATCAACTATGAAAACCATAAGTTATCAACAACAAAAAGTACAAGTGATCCACCAGTAGTAATACAAGTTATCAAACAAGTATCAGAAAAAAAGGTTCAAGTTATCCACTATAAAAACTAAGAGTTATTCACTAAAAATAGTGCAAGTGACCCATCAGCATTAGTACAAACTTATCATCCAGATACCAAAAAGGTCAGGTTATCAACCATAAACAGTAAAAGTGATCCACTATGAAAACAATAAGTTATCAACAATAAAACATATGTAATGATTACAATACAAGTGATCCACTATGAAAACAATAAGTTATCAGCAATGAAACAGTACAAGTGATCCACCAGTAGTAATAAAAGTTATCAAACAAGTACCAAAAAAAAAGGTTCAAGTTATCCACTGTAAAAACTAAGAGTTATCCACTAAAAATAGTACAAGTGATCCATCAGGATTAGTACAATTTATCTACCAAGGTACCATAAAAAACTCAAGTTATCAACCATAAAACAGTGAAAGTGACCAATTGTAACGTACAAAAGTTACCAGCAGAGATTAATAAAGGGGTAAAAGATTGTAAAAAAAGAACATGCACATACTTTCTAATATTCGACTTATTCTCTTTATGCGTGTGTATGATAATCTTTTTATACAATGCATCTTCTTCATCAGTTGTCCTAGTATAGGAGAACGGAGGGAGAAGAGACTTGGAAGGATGAATAAGTCTAACAGTGCGCAGCCGCGTCGCAGGTGTAACACTTACAATCAGCTATTTGTTGATACACTACAAAAAGATTAAAGAAAAGACAAAAGGAAATGTCCAAATGAAAAAGGATAGAAATGGCGGACCCCATGTGGAAAAAAGTACCACATGTTTATCACCATAAGAAAAAATTGAAAAACATAAACATATATTAAACAATAAGGGTAGTTTAATTACATCACACAAACATAGAGTCATATAAATTACAGCACAAAATTGTTCCATGAAGGACATATCACAAAAGAAAAGTTCCCATAAGCTGCAACCTAATTTAAACTACGGCTGCCATAAAACAGAACCTCCATCAAAGATTGCTCGACCGCCATGAAACAAAGCCCCAAACAGCCATCACAACGATGATCTTCAAGTTTGTCATCCAAGGAACAATTAACTAGATCCATCATCCACACCCTCATTTTTATCACCACCCGTTATCGGTAAGTTCAATAAGTTAACAGCTGCATAGAGTAAGTCCCAAAAAAGAAAGACAAGAAGAAAAAGGGACCAAACAAAAAAATTGTTAATGTCATATAATCTGTTACATGTTACATACAAAGAAAACATGTTAATCCGTACTTCATGCCAACTATACATACGACTAAAATTATACATCTAGCATGGAGGTTTTTCTTCTAAGATTGCATGAAGTTTCAAACACATAGAGAAACATGATATTAACTAAACTAGCAGTTACCAATGAATATATGTATAGTAATCCACCACTTAGAGCTACAGTTGAAAAATTATAAAACAGGATATTTGAATACAAAAACAGTGTAGGTTACCAACATAATTAAGTTAAAGTTATCAGCATTAATATATAAAAGTGATCCAGAGCATATATATAAAGTTATCAAGACAGACAAAAGAATGCACAGTCATGATTAAAACCCATGATCCACCATGAAATAAAACATCATTAATAGAATATAATTTTACATTACAAAAAACAAGCATATAAGACAAGCATATGATGAAGTTACAAGCATATAAGACATATGAAGCAAAATGGAGGTGTGTACCAGTGCTAGGAGAAGGTGCCCAAGACAAAGGAAGAACATATTCTGCTTCAAAAACATGGAACAAATCACCGGGAGCAGCAGAAGTGTCATGAGATACAGGCACATCATTAGGATCAGCTTGTGCAACAATACGAAGAACAGGCTGAGCAGGAGCAGTAGGAGCGGGCTGCGCAGGGGCACCAGCAGTAGGATAAACAGGAGGATCCGCACCAGCGGATGTGCCAACATCACAGAACTAGATAAAACATGTAATGGTATGCCAGCAGGAAGACTCAACTTTGCATCACGAGCAACCAATTTTTCTTTCTTGATAACGGTAACTTCAGCTTCAGAACTTCTAGCTCCACCAACATGTCCACTAGCAAATGGTGAAGGACCAGCAGATGTATCAGACACACAGGACTGCCTGCTAATAGGGGGCTCGAAAAGACTTGACGCAGGAACCAAAGGAGCAGATAAAACAGGTTGTACATCTCCCTGGGTACTATCATCCAAGCTAGAAGGCTCATTTTCACTCTCACCCTGAGTTGATGGATCTCCAAGCGAGCAGACAGCGGGACTTGCAGGCACATCAACAGAAGTAGAAGTTGCTGCAAGGTTGGTGAACAGCGACGACGCAGGAACAAGAACGACGCCATCAGGACAAACAAAACCACCTGGCTGAACATTGGCATCAACCTGGGGAGCATCTATGGTGGCAGCAGCAACTTCCGTGATGTTGTCCGTCTGGTTTGCCGTGGCATTTACCACGCTGCTGCTAACAGGCTAATCACTGGTTTGTTTAATCAATGGAGCTCCTGAATCTGGTTGAGCTACATTCATTGTCATATCGACAGATAATCTTACTACAGCTGTAGCAGGTGCACTCATCACAGACAGATCTTCAATAGCAACCGCCTTGGCACTTGTTTCTCCACCAGATATAACAGCTTCAAGATTCTTAGCAGGTGCATCCACAACATCAGGATTTGCATCATCATTAGCAGGTCCTTCAACACGAGTAGGTGAAGGAATTGCAGAGGATCCACCAATATCCATAACAGATGTGCCACCATCTGCAGAACGCTGTTTTGTCAACCATGGTGAAGACCTTGTAGCTACAACAGATGTCTTCTTCAATGATTTTTTTGCTGTAATAAATAATTAACATCAATTATTATATGAAGTTGAACAAACAAAAATGCAAATGAAACACATACATTACACTAACTATAGCTATAAAACAGTCTTAAAAACTGCAGTGACCAACACTGACATAGATAAGTTATCCAGGTATAAATGCACAACTTATCCATAAAATTTAATAAAAGTTATCCATCCACAAAAAAGTAAATAGTTACCCATGTACATAATAAATGTGTTTGCAAAAGTAATTACAAACTTTAAAATATAAAATTACAACATAATACCCAAAATAGGATATGGACATTACATAGACAATCTGATACAAGGGTAAACAAGAGCTATATGATAAAAAACAGAAAGGTTACCCACATGAACATAAAGAAGTTATCATGTGAAAAATGCTACAATTATCAACACTAAGATAGTAAAGTTATCCACTGATTAACAAAAAAATACAGAAAATGACCAAGATAATATAATATGCTCGCTCATACCTCCCAGAAATAGTAGACCGCATCATGATAGGAGTAATGCCAAGCTCTTTGCATACAAGAGACTTAATTTCATTTTCAACCCCCTCGACTGTACATGACTTCTTCCTAGTCCTTTCATAGACACGCAGAGGGGTTTGTTGTTGTCCATCCACAACAGTAGAAACAACATCGTCAGTCACCCGGTTAACCGGTGAGACAGGATCTACAACAGGTGACCTATCTTCCGGTGCTGACATATAAGGAGAAGCAGGTGATCTTGGTACTGGACTGTTATTCTGATCTTCGGCAGATTTCGGGAAAGTCAAGGATAGATTGACATTAGAAGAACCACCCACACGACTACCTACCACACCTTTCCCCTTTCTGTCTGCACGGACATACCGTTCAACATCGTCATCTCCACTGCTGTCTGATTGGGGCTAAAGGGTGTCATCATCATTATCAGAGCTACTGCTGTCTGAATCTGGCAGAATTGTATCATCAGAAGGAACAACAGGAGACAATACTACATTACTGCATGAACATTCCTTCCACGAGTGCCAGCTCGAGTAACCCTACCACCATGAGCAGCACTTGAGCTTGCTCCACCCGCGAAGATTCCTCCCATAGGTTGCGCAGAAAGATGAACACCAATCTGGGCAGTAAATTGTTTCGCTATTTCAGCACCAACATTACCTTGCACCGCCGTCAAACCTTGCACAAGGGTACTCATTAACCCAAAAAGACCAGATCCAAAACTGCCAACCAGATTAGCTATTACTGCTTTTTGCTGCACAAATAAAAAGAAAAGAAACAATACGAACATTAATAAAAACAAAGAACACAAAATAACAAGACAAAAAAAAGATCAGTACATTATCAACATACTAAAAATGTTGCCTCATTTGAACATCCAGGGTCTGAGCAAGTGTCAAACCATTTGTTGAACCCTTGGGCACCACCAAATAGTCCGAAGATAATGCCATACCGAGGTCTCAACTGCACGATCAAAAAAATACAAAATTAGCAAATGTGATCAACCAGTTTTCTACATATTACACACATTACCCACATTTTGACCTACATGTTACCACCCACTGAACACATAAGTTACCCACAGTTTATGCTGAGTGTGATCAAGAAGTTTTATAAAACGTTACCAACCCTTAAGCATAAAAGTTATCCACAAGATAAAAACCCATATGTTACAAAAATGTATAACCTACCTCCAGCTTTCCATAACCTTTTCCATCATTCTACAGATCAGCCTTCAACACTTGATCAATTAGCTCTCTAGACCATATGTTCATAGCATACCGCCCTTCCGACAAATCAATATCCAACCCGCTAACATCAAGTGATTTAACATAAAGCAACTGCGAAAAAAATTAAAAAATCAGAAAAGAATACAATCAATACACTAACTAAAAAATACAACAAATTTGAACATAGAAGGTAATATTCAAACAATTTAAAAACATGAATGTGTACCTGTAAGAGAAAAAGGCAAGCCTGCGTATGAGTACCCTTAGAAAGCTCTTCGTGTAACTGGTCAGCGACAAATTTGCACCACTGGAACTTGGACACATTTCCAATGTTGTGCTGAAATTATATAATGGAAAAATAAGCTATCAACATAACAACAAAACTTACAAATATGTTACACACCACCACAACCCAAATACAAAAATGTTACCACCCCTAAAACGCAATGGATATCATCACAACAAACAGAAAGTTATCAACATCAGAACATATAAGTTACCACCCAAAAATAGATATTAAAAAGAACAGACATGACAAGTGAAACTAACCATGATAGGGTAGCACTTGTGGCTAACATGGTTCCGGGTGGTTGGTGACAGAAGAGTCGACACAATGTACATGACATATGTTTGCTTGAACTCTTTGCCATATGAAGTCATATCCTTCAATATTTCAAAAACTCGAGTTCTCAAAGGAGTGCCGCCATCATCAGGAAAAAGAATAGGCGCAAGGGAAGCCTGAATGTCTGCATCAGCATAATATGGTACCGGATCTTCCCCAAGCGGCAACCCAAAACAACTGAATACAGTATCCTCATTAAGGGGTATCCTTCCTCGACCGGGCACAACAAATTCACGTGTGTGCTTGTCATATAAACTAGCAAACCAGGTCATAACTGCGTCGTGCAGTGATGAGCACTCGATATCTAGCAAACTGTCAAGCTCCATTTTTTAAATTGCTACCTTCTGATTGTCTGATACGTTTACGGGCAGGCTGTTTTTCAAGTAAACTGGTCACAACAAAAGGAGATGCCCTGTTACGTTTACAGGCAGGCTGTTTTTCACCATCGACAACGTCAACAACAACCTTCTATTTTCTCGGCATCGTGTCCACTACAAACAATTTAAAATGAAAACATAAATACAAAACTCAAGAACAAAAAACAAATGGTACACATAAACTCATAGAAAATCTGGAAAACAACACCAAAAATTAACATATAGATGAAATAATGTTAAAAATATCATACAAAATAAGAAACACAAAAAGATATAATATAATGTTATCCAGCCATCAGTACATAAGTTGCCCATGATCATAAACTAATGTTATCATACAAGAAGCTAAAAACTTATCAACATAGATAAACAAAAAGTTAACAATTGCACCACCAACAAAAATGTTACCCATGATCATAGAGCAAATGTTATCATGCATTTTGCTCAAAAGTTACCAACATATATAAGTAAAAGTTATGGATTATACTACCAAAATCATTACAATGGTACCAATAGGGAATATTCTACATTACACACTTGAATTTGTTATGTGCACCCCAGGTAATCTAATGTTATCATGCCAACAGAACATAAGTTATCCATACTAGTGCACATATATTATCATGCACTTTGCTCAAAATTTACCAACAGAACATAAACATAAAGTTAGCAGATACATGGCTAGTGTTGTTGTTACCAAGGGATTCTCTCCAATGTTACCCATGGATAGTGCTATTGTTATCAAGGAATCCTAATTTCAAAAGCCTAAAACATCTAGAGCAGTGCATCGTGATTTATATATGATTTTTTATGGGCACCCTAGCTAGTATAATGTTATCATGCCATCAGTACACAAATTACCCAGACCATCACACATATGTTATCATGCACTTTGCTCAAAAGTTACAAACAGATCATAAACAAAAATTAACAGATACATGGTTAGTACTATTGATATGGACACCCTAGATAGACTAATGTTATCATGCCATCAGTACACAAGTTACCCATA
Source organism: Avena sativa (assembly GCA_916181665.1). Lineage (NCBI taxonomy): Eukaryota > Viridiplantae > Streptophyta > Magnoliopsida > Poales > Poaceae > Avena > Avena sativa. The sequence goes on along the minus strand of OV702291.1, from coordinate 86,456,243 downwards.
CCATTACACATATGGTAGCATGCACTTTGCTCAAAAGTTACCAACAGATCATAAACAAAAGTTAGCACATCCCATGGCTAGTACTGTTGTTATCAAGGGATCCTCTCCAATGTTACCAATGGATAGGTCTGTTGTTATCAAGGGATCCTGTGCAATGTTATACATGACTAGTGCTATTGATATCAAGTAATCCTATACAAAACTAACCCACTTCAAATAGAAAGTATCATAGATCAAATAACAAGAGGCATCACAGGGAGATTAGTGATTAGATCATGGGGGAAACGACCCACATGGATACATCATAACTACATCACACACAGTAGATCTAGTTAGGGGACATTACTCAAAACTATAGGACCAAACGGAATCAGGGGGCAGTGCTCAACCCATTTCAAAAACGGGGGGCTGAATCATGAAGGAGCGCAGCAAAATCGGGGGCAAAACACACGCATTACAACTTCCAAGCAACCCTAAACTATAGGACCAACCGGAAATCAACGCCGACGATTAAACCGACGGAAATGGAACCGCTGGAAATAGAGTAGGAGAGAGGAGAAGGGTCAGAGCGGTCGTGGAGAAAAATCAGAGGAGGAACGAACCTGTGAGCGCACCTAGAGGGAGTCGACGCGTCGGCGGCAGCAGAGGCAAACAGAATCGTAGGGAATCGCACGGTAATTGTCGCGCCACGCCGTGAATCGCCGGAGAAGAAGGGGAGAGAGCAGCGGAATTCCTGAAACGGTCAGGAGAAGTGGGAGGCGTGGGAGATGATGACATATGGGCCTCTAGGTGAAGGGGATGTCCGGATCAGGTTTGGTGTATTAAAAGCACCACCCACCGGTGGGTATGTCCAAAGCCGTTAGATGAGGATCCGATGGTTGCTGCTAGCTCGCTAGGATTTTCCATCCACCAAACGGTCTGAAACTAGAATTTCCATTGCTCTATGCTATAGATATGCTTTAGATGCTGTTGTGGGAGGAGATTTCCTCCAATGCAATGAGGATGATGCTGTTAATGCCATAAAGAAATTGGTCTTTACTTACAACTTGTCTAACAAATCTGATTCTTCTTTCATAAACATATTTGCTAGATTGAATACTATTGAGACCAACACTGCTAGTTTGAAAGATTGCTATAATACGCTTAGAGAGCATCATAACTATGTTCCAATAAATTCTGAACCCTCGGAATGGCTTCCCACAGTAAAGATTGCTATAAACAATGAAGCTTTTCATGCTCGATGTGATATCATGTCTGAATTTTGTCTTATGCCCAAAGATATTTATGAATCTTTGAATCTTTGGGGGCTTTTTAAAGGAGGAGAAGAAATTTTTCTTGCTAATAATGCCACAATATTACCCATTGGAATAGCTGAAGGAGTGTTTACCAAGATCCTAGGGAAAATGGTTTCTACTGATTATCTTGTTATTGAATGTGTAGGAAAAGGACAAATCACACTTGGAATATTCCTATTGAAACTCCTTGGAGCAATAATAGATGTGGAAAAGGGCACCATGCACTTTGCTTCTCCACCAAGCAATCATATCTTCCCCAAGGTTAAGAATAAAAGTAAGAGAGGTAAGGGCAAGAAATTTGGTTTTAATGCTTCTTCATTTGAGAACATTTGATTCTTTTTCTTGCGTCTTATGCCTAACTTAAAGGCGTTAAAAAAAGTACTTATTGGGAGATAACCCAAAAGTTTTAGACGAGCCTTTGCTTTTTGTGCCAAGGGTAACCTCTAATGAGAGAGAAGTAATGATTGGAAAAGTTGCTGCCCCGAAACAGATTTTTGTGCTTCACCATAAAAATTCGTGTAAAATATCTGTATGTCCTTTTGAGGAATGAAGTTTTGTGCTTATGCCCCAGGTTGTTATGTAAATTTCGTTAGTTCAACACTTTTCGATTTGAGCAACAGAAGATTTTCTAAAAAATTCGTCTTTACCTGCTGGTCTATTTTGACAGATTTCTGCCATTTTCTGCATTTGCTTCTTGTTGGTCCTTTTTGACTTATTTTGGGGAATTGAGCTGTTTGAGGGAAGTGCTACAGTAGCTAGTGTTTTAATGGAAGTTTTATTGGTGTTAGAACTGAACCTAAAAGACTTATTATCTTGAGTGCACTAATGTTGCTAATAAAGATTGTGTGAAGTTTTGTATGAAGGAAAAATTTCAGGTGTATGGAAGGAATGAGTAATGAGATGAAGGATGGACTAAATCTCAAGCTTGGGGATGCCACGTGTGTCACCCCAAGAAATATCCAAGAAGTATAAGCGTCAAAGCTTGGGGATGCCCAAGGCATCCCCCTCTTCATCAATAAAAATCCCAGGTTTCTTCCAAACTCTTCATTTTTATCTTCTTTTTCATTTTCGTTTTGGTTTTTCGTTTGCTTGGTTTTCTTAGTTTGCTGAATAAATTGGTTGGACCCCCTATTTCATACATTGGTTTTCAAATAGTTTGGTTTGGTTTGGAAAAAGAGTAGGAAAGTTATGCTTAAGTGGTAAAGAGAGCTTGTTATTTACTGTGGCCTATGCTTTGTCAGGCCATGCTTGATATTGTTTTGGCTTTATGCTTAGTATTCTTGTTGTAGCATGACTTGTTATAAACAATTGAGATTCCTTAATGTGCCTTTGAAGAATCATGCGTTGTTTTAGCATATTAAAGCATAGTATTGTGGTATTCTCCTTTGATGCTTTATTTGGGTTGACTTGGCACATGCTCACACCATGTTATGACTATTCCAAGTCACCATAGCCTTTATGATCCTTTAGTTTTCAACTTGTAGTATCACTTTATGCTTTAATCAATGATGTTTTGTCGCTCTGCATGATTATGGCCATTATTGCTCTCTTAGTTTGTCGCTCCTAGTCTTTTGCTAGCTTCCACAACCAAGTATGAGTTCCACTCATGCATCCAACTCCAAAAACCAAGTTATTCCAAAAGAGTCCACCATACCTACCTACTAGCATATGCTATTCCAAGTATATTCATGTTTTTATCTACCTTCCGAATTAAACTTGTTATGAGAAAACTAGTGATTAAAGCTCTCACGAACTTGATGGCACACTTTACTTTTCTTGCCCTTAATAAACTTGAACCATTGTGTCGTCTATGTTGTATATGCTTGCACTTATTTGTTGGGAATTAGCAGAACCATGCTGTCATGGGGAATGCTTTCAACATTGCACTTGTACTTTGTACCTAGTTGATATCATGCTCTTTTGCCTATGGATGTCGTCAGTGTGAAATGAAAGGGGAGCTTGTAAGTCCATGGAGTTATGTATATGTGTTAGAGAAACGCCTGGGCCGCTGGTCTAATCCATGCCGTCATGGTGGAAACCTGCAGCGTAACCATAATGAGCTGTCTATGAAGCATTCTTCTTATAAAAAAAGAGTCCGATATTGAGAAAAAAGAGAAAAAAAAAGAGATTATGAAAAGAGGAAAGAGAGAAAAAAGCACCATATTCCCATGGTAAATAAGAAGATTGCTGAGATGCTCGTTATCTGCTTGCCTTGTCATTTTGATATGGGGATTCTTCCGTATCATCGGGCAAGGGGTACCTCGTTGGCGGTTCTCTATGGTACACATGTACTTACGATGACAAGAACTTACCAGTGACTAAACTTGAGTAGCATGAGGAGCGGCCCTCGTATTCAAGGGACATGACATTTCTAACTTATACTTCGTCAAGCATATACACCATAGTTTGTTCATTTTAACCTTAATCACTTCAAGATGCTTATGATAGGGGCAATGAGAGCTGAAAGCTATTAAGTACCATAATTTTTGGAAGCTCTTTATGAAACTTGAATCCCTACTTCCTTCTATGAAGGCCTTTCTTTTACTTTTATGTTGAGTCTCCACCTTCTATCTTTATACACCTACTTTGAGAGCATAGTGGCCATTCTTAGTTCTATGTGCATTGTCCCAAGACTTGTTGATTGATGCATAGCTTTGATATTGCTTGTTTTAAACTATTTGTATCTAGTCACTCTTATGAACTTTGAAGGTGTCCTATGCATTTATGTTTGCTACTCTATGAGGGACAAGATGAATGCTACTATGCTATGTTTTCTTTATGTGAAACAAACAAACGTCTTGCAAAGCATTGTTATTCGTGAATCTTTTGTTTGTGCCTTTTCATGTTGCAACATAGTTTCTTTGTCTTATTGCTAGAACTTTGTCTTTCATGTTATGATTGAAGTACTATGATCCCAGCTTCGAATGTTTTACAAATACTTTGATCAAGTTTATGATGGTGCATGTCACCTCAAAAATTATTGTTTCTTTTTATCACTTACCTACTCGAGGACGAGCAGGAGTTAAGCTTGGGGATGTTGATACGTTGCAAACGTATCTATAATTTTTATGTTCCATGCTTGGTTTTATCTACTTTCCTATGTTTTGTCCACACTTTGGAGTACTTTTCATATGATTTCTTGGACTAACCTATTAACAAGAGCCACAGTGCCAGCTGCCTGTTTTCTGCTGTTTTTGGTTCCAGGAAAGTCAGAAAATGAATATTCTCAGAATTGGACGGGACAAAAGCCAAAGTCAGTTTTTCACCGAGGGACACCTAGAGCCAGAATACGAGACGGAGAGGGGCTAGGGCCCGGCCACACCACCTGGCCGTGCAGCCAGGCCTGGCCCGCGCCAGGGGGTGGTCTGGCCGCCCCAGGCACCCCCTCGGCCTCTCCTTTCGCCTATATATTGCCTCTAATATGGAAACCCTAAGCAGCCAATCAAAAATCCACGAAAGAGTTTGCAGCCGCCGTCATCTCCATCCCTAGATCGGGAGGGATCTGAAGCTCTTCCCAGCACCCTGCCGGAGAGGGGAATTCACCCTGGAGGCCTTCTTCATCATCATGCAAGCTTCCGGTGTGATGCGTGAGTAGTTAATCTCTGGACTACGGGTCCATGTAGTAGCTAGATGGCTGGTTCTCCTCCTTTGTGCTATCATGTTTAGATCTTGTGAGCTCCGTTCATGATCAAGATCATCTATTTGTAATTCTGCATGTTGTGTTTGTGGGGATCCGATGGATATTGAGATGCTATTTCAGATTGATTATTGATTCTATCATATCTTTGTTATTTGTGATCTTGCATCCTTTCTGTTGTTAGTAGCTATCTTGGCCGAGTAGATGCTAGCAACTCCAAGAGTTAGTATTTATGCTCGATAGTGGGTTCATGCCTTTGGTAATCTGGGGAAGTGATGATACATTGCAAATGTATCTATAATTTTTGATGTTCCATGCTTGGTTTTATCTACTTTCTTGTGTTTTGTCCACACTTTGGAGTACTTTTCATATGATTTCTTGGACTAACCTATTAACAAGAGCCACAATGCCAGCTGCCTGTTTTGTGTTGTTTTTGGTTCCAGGAAAGTCAGAACATGAATATTCTCGGAATTGGACGGGACAAAAGCCAAAGTTATTATTTTACCGGGGGACACTTGGAGCCAGAATACGAGACAGAGAGGGGCTGGGGTCTGGCCACACCACCTGGCCGTGCGACCAGGCCTGGCCCGTGCCAGGGGGTGGTCTGGCCGCCCCAGGCACCCCCTCGGCCCCTCCTTCCGCTTATATATTGCCTTTGATACAGAAACCCTAAGGACCCGATCAAAATTCCACGAAAGAGTCTGTAGCCGCTGTCATCTCCATCCCTAGATCGGGAGGGATCTGAAGCTCTTCCCGGCACCCTGCTGGAGAGGGGAATTCACCCTGGAGGCCTTCTTCATCATCATGCAAGCCTCCGGTGTGATGCGTGAGTAGTTCATTAATGACCCACAAGTATAGGTGGTGTATCGCAGTATTTTCGATAAGTAAGAGTGTCGAACCCAACGAGGAGCAGAAGGTGCTGCTAGTGGTATGGATCAGGAATTCTCTGCAAATACTTAGCAAACAGATTTTTAGTGGTTTTTGATAAAGCAAGTGAACGAAGTACGAGTAAATAAAAGACAGTAGGAATAAATGCAGCAAGTGGCCCAATCCTTTATGCAGCAAAGGACAAGCCGGTTGTATTACTTAAGATGACCAAACATTCTCGAGGACACATGGGAAGACTGTCAAGTGCTTTCGCTTCATATAGTTGATTAATCTTCTTTAGCTTGCTAAGTGTTGTGTGGGTGAACCTGTGCTAATGTACCGACCTTCCTAGGACTAATACATACTTGTGATTATACCCCTTGCAATCATCCGTCAGTACAAGGAAGTAATTAAGGTAGAAACCTAGCCACAGCTTTAAACTCTAAGACCCTTACGTCCCTTGTGCAATGGTTTCCTAACGGGGGTTCAGGTTTCTGTCACTCCGGTAACCCCTACGATTAGTAGCCAAATACACAATGCATTCCCCTAGGCCCATATAGGTGAAGTGTCATGTAGTCGACGTTCACATGACACCACTAGAAGAAGTACACCACAACTTAAATATCAAACTATTGAATCTTTCTCAATACAAGTCCACTACTAACAACATGACTTCTCCCATGTCCTCAAGAACAAAACGAACTACTCACAAGACATCATAAGGATCATAATCAGAGATGGAATAATGATGTATAACAATCTGAACATAAACAATAATTCAACGGTTCACTCAATAGCATCAACTATAAAGAGTAATCAACACCGGGAAAGTTTCCCCTATGAACTATGCAAGACTCAACACAATTGTTACAACAATATGGAGATGGTGATGAGGGTGCTGATGGTGATGATGATGATGATGATGCCGATGAAGTCTAGCTTGATGGTGGTGTTGATGGCGACGATCTCCCCTCTCTGGGAAGGGATTCCCTCGGCAGAAATCTGTCTACCAGAGAGATCTTTCTCTCTCGATGTTTTCCGCCCCGCAGAGGTGGTGGAATCTTTCTGTGGTCGCTCCCCGAGTCTTAAGGTTTCGGGAGGATAATATACGCCAGAGGGGAGTGCCAGGGGTGGACCAGGGTGGCCACACCACCTAGTGGCGCGGCCTAGGCTGGCCCGCGCCAGGGGGTGGTGTGGGCCCCCTATGGCCCATCTCCAGCCCCCATTCTGGCTTCCTTCGTCTTCTGGAAAAATAGGATTTTCCATGTATTTTCCCGGATTTTCTGATCTTCGCGAATTTTGCCTCCAAACAGCACCTTTTCCATCAGAATCCTGACTGCAGCGGTCCATGCTCCAAAAGTCATCAACCATAGAAAAACAGATGAAATAACATAAGTATCACCTCTCAATACGAAATATATCAATGAATAACAGTGAATTATGACATAGAATAGTGATGCAAATGGATGCATCAACTCCCCCCAAGCTTAGACTTCGCTTGTCCCCAAGCGAAACTGAGCTCAATAAACATGGCCTCAGGTTTATGGAGTGAAGAGTCGATAAAAGAATACGGACAAGAAGCATCACATTCATCAATACATAGATCATAATAGAAGACAACTCACTATTATATAATCCAACTTGCAATGAGTAAAGGAAACACAATAAAGATACATAAAGTAAATCATAATTGGTAATGACAAACTTAGCTCTTGGTCGAAGAATAGTTGATAATTTGCTGGAGTTCACAAATAACTGGTTTTCTATGATAGCTTTCAAAGTAGTAAACATCAAGATAAGAGTAATGTGCAAAACAAGGAACATAAGAAACATGATTGAATAAATCATCATATGAATGAATGAAACACAACAACTCAAAATACTTGCTGAGATAGAAAGGAGTAGGTTTACTGACTCAACTACAAAGTAAAAGAAAGGCCCTTCGCAGAGGGAAGCAGGGATTGCAAGTCTCATAAAGAGCTCCCAAAAATTATGATATTTATTAGCTTTCAGCTATCATTTCCCCTATCATAGGCATCTTTAGGTGATTAAGGTTAAAGTGATCAAATATGAGGATATGCATTGACAAGTTGTAAATTGAGAATCTCATGTACCTTGAATACGAGGGCCGCTCCTCATGCTACTCAAGTTTAGTCATCGGTAAGTTCTTGTCATCGTAAGCATATGTGTATCATAGAGAACCGCCAATGGGGTACCCCTTGCCCAATGATACGGAAGAATCACCATATCAAAATGACAAGACAAGCAGACAACAAACATCTCAGCAATCTTCTTATTTACCATGGGAATATGGTGCTTTTTTTCTCTTTTTCCTCTTTTCATAATCTCTTTTTTATTTTTCTCTTTTTTCTCAATATCGGACTCTTTTTTTTTATAAGAAGAATGCTTCATAGATGCTCGTTATGGTTACGCTGCAGGTTTCCACCATGTCAGCATGGATTAGACCAGCGGCCCAAGCGTTTCTCTAACACACATGCATAACTCCATGGACTTACAAGCTCCCCTTTCATTTCACACCGATGAATCCATAGACAAAAGAACATGATATCAACTAGGTACAAAGTACCAGTGCAATGTTGAAAGCGTTCCCCATGACAGCATGGTTCTGCTAATTCACAACTCACAAAGCGCAAGCATATACGCAACATAGATGGGCACAATGGTTCAAGTTTATTAGATGCAAGAAAGTAAAGTGTGCCAGCAAGTTCGTGAGAGCTTTAATCACTAATTTTCACATAACAAGTTTAATTTGGGAGGTAGATAAAACAAGAATTTACTTGGAATAGCAATAATGCTAATAGGTAGGTATGGTGGACACAAATGGCATGGGTTTGGTTTAAGGAGGTGGATGCACGAGAAGAATTCCCTCTCAGTACAGGTTTTTGGCTAGCAAGGTTGGGTAGCAAGTATAAGAGTTGAAGGAAACAAACAAACATACAAGTGATAAAAACAAACATGCAATCTTCCTTGGAATCACAAAAGATCTTAACTAGAGAATACTAGACTTATGAGCAAATCAAGAAAGAAAGATGATGAAATTCTATTTCTTTAGAGTAATTTTATCTTTTCTTTCAACTCTCAAAAATAGTGTTGCTACTGACCGAGCCAGGTTTGCCAAAACCAACTAAATTAACTCAATGATCCCAAAGTGCTACCAATACTAACAACAAGATCAATCATATAACCACGAATTGAAAACTAATATTGAAGGGAATATGCCCGAGAGGCAATAATAAAGTGGTTATTATCTTATTCCATGTTTATGATAAATGTTTATTTTGCATGCTAATATTGTATTGATCGGAAACGTCAATACATGTGTGTTTAATAAACAAAAAGGGTTCCTAGTTATGCCTCTCTTATAGACTAGCTTGTTGATTAACAAGATGATCAAGGTTTCCTGATCATGGACATTGGATGTTGTTAATAACAAGGTCACAGCATTTGTGAAATGATGTGATGAACATTCATCCGAAGTATAGCATTACAATCAAGTCATTATGTTTATATTGATATAACATCATACGAAGTAATCTTTATCCTTAGACCATGAGATCATGTTAATTGCTAACACCGGAAGAGTATCTTGATAACATCAAACGTCATACCGTAACAGGGTGACTATAAAGATGGGTTCAGTGCTACGAAGGTGTTATGTTGAGGCTCATGGATCAAGAGTGGAATTTGTCAATCCCGATGACGGATAGATATACTGGGCGCTCTCGGTGATATCACGTTAAGATAGCTTGCAAGCAAGTGATGTGATCACTAGAATGTTATATCATGGGAACGAGAAAAGAGTGCATGTCGGTAACAAGATCAGACTAGGTATTTGGATACCGATGATCGAATTTTGGACATGTATTATATCATGAGACAAAGGGATTAAATTACTAGCGTTAAAGGTTCTCACGATCACAGAAGTCATCGTTGAATATGCAGGAGTCAGTATGGATCTCCAGGTCACGCTTCTGATTATTGATCTGAGAGGAGTCTCAATCATGTCTGCATTATTCGCGAGCCGTAGGGTGACACACTTAAGAGTTACCGGACACCATTTTGGAGCACATATGTTTCAGACGAAAGAATTGCAAAACGCAGGAATTGTTTCGATAGAAAAAGGAATTGTTTCGGGTGAAATTGCAGAAAGTGGTTCTGCATGTGATATTGAAATATTGCAAGGGGTTATATGTGAATGTTTGTTAATTAAAGTAATTAACAAAATTCTGAATAAATTTAATAAAAGAGTTTTATTAAATGAGAGAGCATTAAACTTAGAGAATTTTAATGCATTTAAAGTGGAGACTTTAAAAGGGAATGTGAAGAGGCATTTTAATGTGGAGGGAGTTACCACCACATGAATGGAGGAGGTGAGGGGTCACCTGCATGAGGCTCCGGCCATGGAGGGGGTACCCCCCTCTTCCTCCTTCTTCCTCACACCTCCTTGTGAAGGATCTCTCTCCCCCTCTAGAATTATTCTCCCATGGTCTTGGATTAGCGAGATACATGTTCCCGGTGGCATTTCGTCTGGAAGGAGTTGTTGCTTCCGCTGGATCGCTAGTGCGAGGAGGTGGAGGTTGTCCGGTGGCTTGAACGTGTGTGCGAGGACGGATGCGCTGCTGATTTGCGGCGCTAGGACTTCCACACGATCTTGAGATCGGCAAGTGTACGACTACATCAACCACAAGTTCCTACTCGTTAACAAAACTCGTTGTCTTCGAGGGTAAGTTCTCGATGGATGTATGTCCACCCGTTGCTCTATACCTAGTAGATAGATCTTGGCGTATAGTTCTCATCGTAGGAAAATTTTTGTTTTCTATGCTGCGGACCGAACAGTGGTATCAGAGCCTGATCTATGCGTAGGTGCTTTGCACGGGTATTACACATATGTTTATATGTGGGCGATGATGATCATGTTATTGCATCTTCTATGTATTTTGGATATTGGTGGCATAGTGGGATGAAGCGTCCCGGACCAACCTTACATGTCATCGTACATGAGACCGGTTCCACGACTGACATGCAACTTGTTTTGCATAAGTGGCTGGCGGGTGTCTATCTCTCCTACTATAGTCAATATCTGATTTACAACGAGTTGCTAATAACTTGGTTATCCTCATTGTGGTTCATGTTCGTAGGTAAGAACGGTTCTATCTCCGAAAGCCCTCAGCCATGTAAAACTTGCAATTGATAAATAAGAGGCGTCTAGTTTAGATCGTTGCTGGGCTAGTGTCTTGATATGGTATTGTTGTAAGTAGATGTATGATAGATACTCTTACAACACACTCAACGTGTAAGTTCCATAGACCTTGGCCTTACACACAAAGGAATGATAGAGATCATACCACGATGCAAATGGTAGAGATAAAATGCATGGACCATATCATCTCACTTTACACATTAGATGTTAGCATCTTATACTGCTAGTTTGGCGCTTTCTGTAGCATTGTAAGATGATCCCTCATTTAGATATCAAGATAAAAAATATGTTCTTCCTTAAGTATGCACCGTTTTGTGGATAGTGTTTCGAGACATCACGTGATGATCGGGTGTACTCGAATCTACGCTTTCATAGGAACGGGTGTAAGACAGTTTTACACACGCGAATACTAAGGTTCTTACTTGGCGAGCCTAGCATGTATAAACATGGCCTCGGAACACGGACCGAAAGGTTAAGCATGAGTCATATAGTTGATATGATGCCCATATAGATGCTCGCCTTTGAAGCTACATCAACTCACGTGATGATCGGACTTGGTGTAGTGGATTTGGTTCATGTAATCACTAAAAAGGCACGAGGGATGTCGTTTTTGAGTGGGAGTACATTTCTAATTTGGATTAGTCGAACTCAATTTGTCATAAACTAAATCAAAGTGAATTTGCATAATTTGTTGTAGTCATTGGCGTCTGTTCACTACCTTATGCTTAGTTTTAATTGAGATAATAGAACTATAGAATTCTGGATATTTACTTTACGAACTGGTATCGTATTGTTTTGAATGTCAATTTAAAGTTTATAAGTCCTATTGCAAACTTTCAGCAAACTCTATTTACTCCATGAAGTTTAATAAGTAGTATTAAATTAAGAGTAAGAATTCCAATGTTAGTATCTAAAGTATCATGTTTGCCTCCATGATTATTGATATTCAAAAGTTGTTTTAATATTAAGATTATATTGGAGCTGAAAATTGTTTCAGAAACCATCATGTGTGAAAGATATTGTGATATCTGAAACAATGTTTTTGGTTGCATTATGATAGAGTATAATTTAGCAAAATACATGTTCTCATATTGTATGAGAATTTGTGAAGGATGGAGATGCTAAGCATCCGAATCTCCCAAAAAGGTTTTGGGAACTAACATTATACTCGTGATTCTTCCTTACAAGCTATAGTAGCTTGATCATGAAAGTTGTCATGATAAGGATGAATAGAAGATGTAAGTAAAATGTTTACTACACTAATAGATTACTAAAGAATGGATTTTTGAAAGAACACCAAACATTTTATGATGGTAATCCACTTCAAAGTGCAAGTCCAAAGGTATTAGTATTTGACTATATACACTTTGTACTATGTGTCATGTGAATGACACCACTATTGATGTTGATAGATTCTTTTAAAAGAAAAGGAATTGTTGAAAGAGAATCTATAAAATATTTGGCAGAAAAGAAAAGGTTGGAGATGTCCAACTTAGGTATATAGAAGATATACATGTTATGGCTATATTCCTTGCTTGTTAAACAATGTGGTTCTGATGTATTGGATACCGGTACTGGATACCGAATTGGTTGGTGTGAAGTGTCATACAGAACAACACAATTCATGAACTACAATGGCCTAAGTATCTAGCAAGAGAATAAGTGATGATGTTCATCGAAAACAAATAAAGTGTTATTGTGTTGTTCGTTGTCATCAAACCTAGCCTTCAAGATTTGTTTTAATAATTGTTATTTTGTTCCGGTATTATGAGAACAATGGTTGTTCAAATAATTACCGTATTCCATAAAGGATGGATGAACTTTTACAAGTCTAGTGGGAGAAATCACATCCATAAACACTATTGCTAAAATGTCGCAAGACAAATGATTGAAAGATCACTTATGAAGTGACATCGCTGTTTAAATTATATTGGAAAGAAAAACATGAAGAAACTCCATGTTGATTGATTTTTGGAGTCTTTGATTTTGATCAATTGACGCTTGTGAAACTTTTCTCGAGATAATTGAAACTCCGTCCATAGGCCAAACAGGAATGGATGACTAACTTATTGGATATTATACATATTGATGTATATAGTCCATTATATGTAGCCATATGCGATGTATCTTTTTGCTTCATATGCTTTCTCCAGAAATTTAAGTGAATATATCTATATATTTACTTAATAAGGAAGAAGTATGAAACATTTGAAAAATGTTCAAAGACTTTCAAGATGAAGTGGAAAATCATTGTAACAAGAAAATAAAGAGTTTATGATTCGATCATAAAGGAAGATATTTGAGTTACATGTTTAGCAAAACACCTAAATTTGAGGAATTTTTCCATGATTTGTGTTTCCCGATAAACCATAGGAGTATGGCATATTCGAGAGATGAAATCAAACCATGTTTGACATGGTAAGATCAAAGGTGTCATTTATAAAACTGCCATTATGTTTTAAGGATTGAAGCTTTAGAGACTACCGCTTTTACACTGAAAAGAGCACCACCGTGATCCGTTGAAATGACACCATATAAGTTATGGTTTGGGATAAAACCCAAATTGTCTTTTCTTAAATTTTGGTATGCTATGCATAAGTAAAATGTTTACAACCAAAGTCGGATAAGCACGTCTTTGTAGGTTATCCCAAAGAATTTGTTGGGAATTTCTCCATAACACCAAGGACAAAAGAGTTTGTTACTCGGAACATCAAGTTTCTTGAGAAGGAATTTTTCGTGAAAAGTTAAGTGGGAGGACAATAGAACTTTGATAAGGTTGTTGAACCTTAGCTATATGTGCTAAGTAGCGCAGCGCCGGAAAGTGTCCCGGTGGCGGCCACAATGCTCATGGCTCCTGTAATTACAAAGGGTGTGATCTCGGAGATTAGAGTTCCTATTGAACCGTGTGGGTCGGTAAGAATCAAATAGTGAGATTTGATAAACAAGTCGTTATTGTTTTGACAATGATGAACCAACTACATGCAAAGAAGCGATGATGGGCCCTGACTCCATAAAATGACTAAAAGTCATAGAATCCGTGATAGTATCCATACATGAGAAATCAAGTTTCTGAACTTGGAAGACCCTCCGGAAAGGCGTGAAGCCTATCGGTCGTGTTTGGATCTATAAAGAAATAGACATGGATGTTTAACATCTATGAAATAGTCGACATGTCGGAAAGAAGTTTACGAAAATGTTAAAGGAGTTGACTATGACAAGATTTGATCTTTCATAGCGATATTTAGTCTTGACGGATCAATGTAGCAACCACTACATATAATTTGATGTATGGTAGTTGAACAAACAAAACAATGTTCTTCTAATAGAATGGTTACCTAGGACGTGTAAAAGACACGGTCCAAAGGGTTTTTGTTAATTCAAAGGGTGCTAAAAGGGCATGCAAACTTCAATAGTTGAAGTAAGCATAGCGGAGTTGGAATCTTCACCATGATGAAACTGTTAAAAGAGTTTAAATTCATCGGAGATGATGAAGATGCTTGCATTTGCAAGAAATTAAGTGGGAGCGCTGAGACATATTTCTAATACATTATGTAGAGGACATATTGTTGATTGGAAATGATGTATCTTGTATTGACACAAGTTAAGAATTTCATTAAAATAGGATTTCGATGAAAGACTTGGGCAAAACCGGAATATTAGGCACCAATGACTATATGGATAGTTTGAGGCGCTAATATGGTTATGCCAAACGTACATATTTGAGATATTGAATGATTTCAATATGGAAACAACAAGAAAGGTTCTTGCTGCATGGAAAGGACTGTATCAAGATTCAAGTGTTTCAACACTTAGTGAGTAAAATCACATGAAGATTTTGATCGATTATACCATGATATGTATATATCCAAAATGTCCTATGCTCTAAATGTTATGAGCACATACCAGAATGATTCACAAGATGATCATTGGACGATAGTAAAGATATTCTTATGAGCTTTGGAAGAACTAAGAATATATCATGTATAAGTGACAAATAGTTAAAGGTAGTTCATTGTAAAGTGTTACATTGATACTATTTTTGTCACAAAATACAAATTAAATTTATCTCAATTTAGACTATGGGTGGCACAATGTAATGGAAAGGATGTTCCATGATGGATTTGGATGAGTTCCAAAGTTGAGACATTGTGACAGATACTACAACAAAAGGCTAAGTATATAACTGCTATAGTAGCAGCAAAGGAGGGCATTTGTGTTAAGTAGTTTGTTATCAAACTAGGTGTGGTTCAAAGTGGGCTAATACTATGAAGATATATTGTGTGTCAATAATATCAACATATTTTAACCCGAACGAACTAAAGGTCTCACCAAAGGACCAAATTTATACAATGCCATCTCATTTGAGAATGAGTGATGCGTAGAGACGCAAAGACATGCAAATACACACGGACCTGAAACTATCAGATCCGGAGATTATGTTAACCACTAGCAATCACGTATATGCAACACCAGAAAGCCATAGGTGTTCAATACGCAAAGTTTTTCAAACTAGATTATTGACTCTAGTGCAAGTGGGAGACTGAAGGGAATATGCCTGAGAGGCAATAATAAAGTGGTTATTATCTTATTCCATGTTTATGATAAATGTTTATTTTGCATGCTATAATTGTATTGATCGGAAACGTCAATACATGTGTGTTTAATAAACAAAAAGGGTTCCTAGTTATGCCTCTCTTATAGACTAGCTTGTTGATTAACAAGATGATCAAGGTTTCCTGATCATGGACATTGGATGTTGTTAATAACAAGGTCACAGCATTTGTGAATTGATGTGATGAACATTCATCCGAAGTATAGCATTACGATCAAGTCATTATGTTTATATTGCTATAACATCATACGAAGTAATCTTTATCCTTAGACCATGAGATCATGTTAATTGCTAACACCGGAAGAGTATCTTGATAACATCAAACGTCAAACCGTAACAGGGTGACTATAAAGATGGGTTCAGTGCTACGAAGGTGTTATGTTGAGGCTCATGGATTAAGAGTGGAATTTGTCAATCCCGATGACAGATAGATATACCCTGGGCCCTCTCGGTGATATCACATTAAGATAGCTTGCAAGCAAGTGATGTGATCACTAGAATGTTATATCACGGGAACGAGAAAAGAGTGCATGTCGGTAACGAGATCAAACTAGGTATTTGGATACCGATGATCGAATCTCGGACATGTATTATATCATGAGACAAAGGGATTAAATTACTAGCTTTAAAGGTTCTCACGATCACAGAAGTCATCGTTGAATATGCAGGAGTTAGTATGGATCTCCAGGTCCCGCTTCTGATTATTGATCTGAGAGGAGTCTCAATCATGTCTGCATTATTCGCGAACCGTAGGGTGACACACTTAAGAGTTACCGAACACCATTTTGGAGCACATATGTTTCAGACGAAAGAATTGCAAAACGCAGGAATTGTTTCGATAGAAACCGGAATTGTTTCGGGTGAAATTGTAGAAAGTGGTTCTGCATGTGATATTGAAATATTGTAAGGGGTTATATGTGAATGTTTGTTAATTAAAGTAATTAACAAAATTCTGAATAAATTTAATAAAAGAGTTTTATTAAATGAGAGAGCATTAAACTTAGAGAATTTTAATGCTTGAAAGTGGAGACTTTAAAAGGGAATGTGAAGAGGCATTTTAATGTGGAGGGAGTTACCACCACAGGAATGGAGGAGGTGAGGGGTCACCTCCATGAGGCGCCGTCCATGGAGGGGTTACCCCCTCCTCCTATAAAAGGCCCCCCTCTTCCTCCTTCCTCACACCTCCTCGTGAAGGATCTCTCTCCCCCTCTAGAATTATTCCCCCATGGTCTCGGATTAGCGAGATACATGTTCCCGGTGGCATTTCGTCTGGAAGGAGTTGCTGCTTCCGCTGGACGCTGGAGCGAGGAGGTGGAGCTTGTCCGGTGGCTTGAACGTGTGTGCAAGGACGGATGCGCTGCTGATTTGCAGCGCTAGGACTTCCACACGATCTTGAGATCGGCAAGTGTACGACTACATCAACCACGAGTTCCTACTTGTTAACAAAACTCGTTGTCTTCAAGGGTAAGTTCTCGATGGATGTATGTCCACCCGTTGCTCTGTACCTAGTAGATAGATCTTGGCGTATAGTTCTCATCGTAGGATTTTTTTGTTTTCTATGATGCGAACCCAACAAATATAAGCTATGCAAAAGAGTAAATGATAGAACTTCTTATTAATATTCCATAACGGCAACTCACACCAAGGGATACATATCTAAAGAGAGAGGGGACACTTCCATAATGCAAACCATCCTACATAATAACTTCTCTATTCATGATATGACTCTACTAATAAGGAAAAGATAGAAGATAGTGATATGATACCGTGGCACTCCCCCAAGCTTGGAACAAACCAAGGGGATGCCAAACCTGATGACGAATTACTCCTTTGGTGGTGGTGGTAATATTTTCTTAGTTGACGTGAGGAAATCTTCTAGCATCTTGCGAAGCCTATTATTCTCCCATTGAAGCATGTCCACCTTCCTCCTCAAGTCTCGGTACTTATCGCGGAACTCCTTAGTGACTCGTAGGGCTTCCGTTGATGCAGGGAAAGTGACTAAAGGTGCCATCCCCTGCTTGGGGTCTTGGAGATCTTCCTCCATATGGTCCTTCCCTTTATCCTAGGTGGACACCATTGTGCTTCTAAGTTTTCAAAAATAGTTCCTGGCAGATCGAAACAAAAACACAATGAAAACATGATATACGAACCTCGGGGGATCCAGGGGTTATATATTACGAAGTTTCACAACAAAAGGAAGATACTGGGAGAAAATGAGTTGGAGACGGAGTCCGGAGTGGTCACACCACCTGGTGGCGCGGCCAGGGGAGGGCCCGCGCCATAGGGTGGTGTGAGCCACCCTGGCTCCGTTTCTGTCCCCCTTTCGCTTCGTAGATTTCCATATTGTCTGAAAACTGCAAAAATATAGTTGGATTGTATTTTCGCGGAACTTTCCTTACCAGAACTGTTACCTATTTGAAAAACAGACTCTGCAGGTCTCTGAATTTGGTATCTAGTAGATTCTTTCGGAGTCATCACTTGAATAACATCAATATCTTCATCTTCATACTCTTATTGCTTGAGTCATAAAACCTTTCTCCTCTCTATTACACCATTATCTCCACTACCTGGAAATTTCTTTCACACAAAACTCCACACAGTTCTCATTAGCAACATTAGTATAAGTAAAGTGATAAAACCTTTTGAGTCCACTTTCAACTGAAAACCATCAAAACATAAGCTACTGTAGCAACTCCTTCCGAAAACCCAAAAGGAATTCAAAAAGGATCTCGAATAAAGAAGCAAATGCAAGAGTGGCAAAATCTGTCAAAACAGACCAGCAGGTAAAGATCATTTTTTTCGAAAATCTTATGTTGCTCAAATCAAAAAGTGCAAAACTAATGAAAGTTAAATAACAACCTGTGGCAGAAGCACAAATAATTACAGATCTATCCGACATACAGAGATCTCTCACGAATTTTTATGGTGAAGCACAAAATCTGTTTCGGGACAGCAACTTCCCCAAATATTACTTCTCTCTCATTAGAGGTTGATCTTGACACAAAAACCAAACAAAACGGATAAGGAGCGGTTATTACCGAAGTAATAACTTACAAGACTCAAAGATACAAAACAAACTGAAAGCAAAAACAAACTGGGTTGTCTCCCAAAAAGCTCTTTCTTTATAGCCATTAAGATGGGCATGATAATTTTGAAGATGCTCACATAGGAATATGAATTGAAGTGAAAAAGAGCATTAAGAAGCAAAAATACACATGTTTAAGTCTAACCCACTTCCTATGCAAATAAATTTTGTAAGCAAACAAGTTGTTGAAACCAGAGGTTACTTGCATAAGAAGGGAAAACAAGTACAACATAAAAACTTTCAGCATAAAACGAGGAAACTTGATATTATTGAGATGCATAAGAACTCTTTTCCCTCTCTCATAGTAACTTTTAGTATCATGCATAAACTTAACAATATAACTATCACAAGGATCGTCGTAGCAATGATCACTTATTCTAACAGAAAACATAGGAATACTAGCTCTCATAACACTACTATGTGAAACAATATTAGAGGTATCCTTACAAAGGATAGTGTGTCCCTCTTTTTCATATTTAGTAACAAAGTCTTTCACATTTGCTATATAGGTTCATCAACCATTTGTTTATCAGGTTCAACAGCTTTATTTGCACTTTCATTAACCATACTAGCTATCATAGAATGTTCCTTTATCTTAACTGGGAAAGGCATTTTCTCAATGTAAGGTTTAGGTAAAACATGATTAGCAGTATAAACTTCAGTATTTCTTGCAGGAACACTCTTAGCAACATCTTTATAAGGTTCATGATACTTATTCCACTTCTTTTTAGGCACTTCAATGTAGGAAGCAAAAGCCTTAAAATAAGAAGCAATAGCTTGAGAGTCTAGACCATAAGCATTTTTAATATTTCGAAAGTCATCAGTTCCCTGAAAATATTCAATGCATTCATAATCATAATTCATACCTGACTTTCTACCTTTGTCATTCTCCCAAGCTTCAACATTGTCTTGAATATGGTCTAGAAGATCCCATTTAGCTTCTTCTTCCATGCGAGTGAATGATCCAGCACAAGAAGCATCCAATAAATCTTTATCATGAAGAGAAAGCCTTGCATAAAAGTTATTAATAATAATATTGTTGGGGAGCTCATGAATGGGACATTTGAGCATTAGTAACTTTAATCTCCCCCAAGCTTGAGCTGTACTCTCTCCATCAAGAGGCCAAAAGTTATATATTTGATTCCGATCTTTATGAATCTCACTAGGAGGATAAAACTTTGAATAAAAGAGAGGTACTATTTCCTCCCATTCCAGAGCTTAACCATTCTTCAGCAGCTTATACCAGTCCTCAGCTCTTCCTTTTAGTGATAATGAGAATAACTTCTTCTTAACTTGATCTGTAGTAATACCTGCACACTTGAACAACCCACATAATTCGTGTATAAAGAGTAAATGATCACCGAGATGGACAGTTCCATCCCCAACATAATAGTTATCCATAACACGATCAATAATTGTTGTAGGTATTTTGAAAGCATCATTCTCAGCAGGTGGTGGCTTATCTACTACATTAGCAGTGGTAGTAGCATTACCAAATAAGAAACTCAGCGAATTATCCATAACAAAAATAAAGCAACTAGCAGAAGTAAACAATACTCACAGTAGAAGTTTCCTTTACCAGTTCCACTCTCCAATAGTGCTTCACTCCCCGGCAACGGCGCCACAAAATAGTCTTGATGACCCACAAGTATAGGGGGTGTATCGCAGTATTTTCGATAAGTAAGAGTGTCGAACCCAACGAGGAGCAGAAGGTGCTGGCTAGTGGTATGGATCGGGAATTCTCTGCAAATACTTAGCAAACGGATTTTTAGGGGTTTTTGATAAAGCAAGTGAACAAAGTACGAGTAAATAAAAGATAGTAGGAATAAATGCAGCAAGTGGCCCAATCCTTTATGCAGCAAAGGACAAGCCGGTTGTATTACTTAAGATGACCAAACATTCTCGAGGACACATGGGAAGACTATCAAGTGCTTTCGCTTCATATAGTTGATTAATCTTCTTTAGCTTGCTAAGTGTTGTGTGGGTGAACCGGTGCTAATGTGCCGACCTTCCTAGGACTAATACATACTTGTGATTATACCCCTTGCAAACATCTGTAAGTACAAGAAAGTAATTAAGGTAGAAACCTAACCACAACTTTAAACTCTAAGACCCTTACGTCCCTTGTGCAATGGTTTCCTAACGGGGGTTCAGGTTTCTGTCACTCCGGCAACCCCTACGATTAGTAGCCAAATACACAATGCATTCCCCTAGACCCATATAGGTGAAGTGTCATGTAGTCAACGTTCACATGACACCACTAGAAGAAGTACACCACAACTTAAATATCAAACTATTGAATCTTTCTCAACACAACTCCACTACTAACAACATGACTTCTCCCATGTCCTCAAGAACAAAACGAACTACTCACAAGACATCATATGGATCATGATCAGAGATGTAATAATTATGTATAACAATCTGAACATAAACAATAATTCAACGGTTCACTCAATAGCATCAACTACAAAGAGTAATCAACACCGGGAAAGTTTCCCCTATGAACTATGCAAGATTCAACACAATTATTACAACAATATGGAGATGGTGATGAGGGTGCTGATGGTGATGATGGTGGTGATGATGATGATCTCGATGAAGTCCAGCTTGATGGTGGTGTTGATGGCGACGATCTCCCCTCTCCGGGAAGGGATTCCCTCGGTAGAAATCTGTCTGCCAGAGAGATCTATCTCTCTCGGTGTTTTCCGCCCTACAGAGGCGGCGGAATCTTTCTGTGGTCGCTCCCCAAGTCTTAGGGTTTCGGGAGGATAATATACGCCAGAGGTTAGTGCTAGGGGTGGACCAGGGTGGCCACACCACCTGGTGGCACGGCCTAGGTTGGCCCGCGCCAGGGGGTGGTGTGGGCCCCCTGTGGCCCATCTCCAGCCCCCCTTCTGGCTTCCTTCGTCTTTTGGAAAAATAGGATTTTCCATGTATTTTCCCGGATTTTCTGATCTTCGCGAAGTTTGCCTCCAAACAGCACCTTTTCCATCAGAATCCTGACTGCAGCGGTCCATGCTCCAAAATTCATCAACCATGCAAAAACAGATGAAATAACATAAGTATCACGTCTCAATATGAAATATATCAATGAATAATAGTGAATTATGACATAAAATAGTGATGCAAAATGGACGTATCATTCATCTCTGGACTATGGGTCCATGTAGTAACTAGATGGCTGGTTCTCCTCCTTTGTGCTTTCATGTCTAGATCTTTTGAGCTCCGTTCATGATCAATTTGTAATTCTGCATGTTGTGTTTGCAGGGATCCGATGGATATTGAGATGCTATTTCAGGTTGATTATTGATTCTATCATGTCTTTGTTATTTCTGATATTGCATGCTTTCCGTTGTTAGTAGCTATCTTGGCCAAGTAGATGCTAGCAACTCCAAGAGTTAGTATTTATGCTTGATAGTGGGTTCATGCCTCTGGTAATTTGGGGAAGTGACAGAAATCTCTAAGGTACTAGATGTGATGTTGCTACTAGGGAGAAAACAACAATCCTTTGTTCATAGAACAATCGTAGTGTTTACTTTACATGCAATTCGTAATGCAATAATCTGTTGCTTGCAACTTAATACTGGAGGGGGTTCGGATGATAGCCTGAAGGTGGATTATTAGTCATAGATGCAGTTGGATGATGGTCTATGTATAATGTTGTAATGCCCAATCGAATCTCAAAGGAGTCAAGATGATTAGTATATGCTTGTATGCTTTCTCGATGTTTGTCAATTTCCCTGTTGTAATTTGTTCACCCAACATGTTATCTATCTTAAGGAGAGCCACCTCTAGGGAACTATGGACCCCGGTCCTTTCTTTTACATACAATCTACAATCAATTGTTTACTGTTTTGTGTTTACTTTCTACAAACTATTACTTCTTTCCATTCGATACATTTAATCCTTTGTTTTCAGTAAAACCGGTGAGATTGACAACCTCATCGCAAGTTGGGGGCAAAGTTATGTGGTTGTGTTGTGCAGGTCTCCATGTTGCTGCTGGCACCGGTAGTGCGCCCTGCCAACGCTCAGCTAGCTACACCTTTGGGGTGTTTCCTTGCTCCTACTGGATTGATAACCTTGGTTTCGTACTAAGGGAAAACTTGCTGCTGTGCTCATCATACCTTCCTCTTGGGGTTCCCCAACGAGCTCGATATATTTTGAGCCATCAACAACTTTTTCTGGCGCCGTTGCTGGGGAGTCAAGGACATCTTCACAAGGGGAGTCCCTCATAACATGTTAGTAAACATGAGGATATTGAGGATAGACCCCTTGAAGAACTTGCTCCAAACTATGAGATTGCTGCAGCTTCTTTAGTTCACATGTTGGAAGCTAGGTTTGTTAAACCTCAACCCCTTAATGCAAGTAATGTTTCTTAAACTTAAAGAAATTGATGACCCCGAAAAGAGGGATTTTATTCTTGAAACTTTGCTTAAGGAATTCTATGATGTTGCCAAGAAAGCTAGAAAAGTCTTTGAACATTTCAATATGCTAGGCTCATGTGTAGATGTTGTTGGTACACGAGAAAAGATGAACAAAACTGAACCTAATGGGGAGGAAACTAAGGTACCAATACCCTTTAAACTGGTAGCAATACATGAAGCCATAGAAAAGAATCTTGATTGGATTGTTCCTGAAAACCCTTTTGATGAAAATAGTGAACCTAAGGGCATTGAGAGAGGATCCTCTAGAACTTATTTGATGATATACCTTGCCTTGTTGAAGATATTTCTAGTATTGATCTTAATGTTTCTTTATTTGAGAACACTTGATTCTTTTTCTTGCTTCTTATGCCTAACTTAAAGGCGTTAAAGAAAAGTACTTATTGGGAGATAACCCAAAAGTTTTAGATGAGTCTTGGAAGTTATTACTTCAGTAATAACCGCTCCTTATCCTTTTTATTTGCTTTTTGTGCCAAGAATAACCTCTAATGAGAGAGAAGTAATGATTGGGAAAGTTGTTGTCCTGAAACAGATTTCTGCGCTTCACCGTAAAAATTCGTGTAAAATCTCTGTATATACTTTTGAGGCGTGAATATTTGTGCTTCTGCCCCAGGTTGTTATCAAACTTTCGTTAGTTCAACACTTTTTGATTTGATCAACAGAAGATCTTCGAAAAAATTCGTCTTTACCTGCTGGTCTGTTTTGACAGATTTCTGCCATTTTCCTGCATTTGCTTCTTGTTGGTTCCTTTTTGAGTTCTTTTGTGGAATTGAGCTTTTTGAGGGAAGTGCTACAGTATCTAGTATTTTAATGGAAGTTTTATTGGTGTTAGAACTGAACCCAAAGACTTATTATCTTGAGTGCACTAATGTTGCTAATAAAGATTGTGTGAAGTTTTGTATGAAGGAAAAATTTCAGGTGTATGGAAGGAATGAGTAATTAGATGAAGGATGGACTAAAGCTCAAGCTTGGGGATGCCACGTGTGTCACCCCAAGAAATATCCAAGAAGTACAAGCGTCAAAGCTTGGGGATGCCCAAGGCATCCCCTTCTTCATCAATAAAAATCCCAGGTTTCTTCCAAACGCTTCATTTTTATTGTTTCATGCATAGTTGTGTTGTTCTTGGAGTGTCTTCTTTTTCATTTTCGTTTTGGTTTTTTGTTTGCTTGGTTTGCTTAGTTTTCTGAATAAATTGGTTGGACTCCCTCTTTCATACATTGGTCTTCAAATAGTTTGGTTTGGTTTGGAAAAGAGTAGGAAAGTTCATGCTTAAGTGGTAAAGAGAGTTTGTTTTTGATTGTGGCCTATGCTTTGTCATGCCATGCTTGATATTGTTTTGGCTTTATGCTTAGTATTCTTTGTTGTAGCATGACTTGTTATAAACAATTGAGATTGCTTAATGTGCCTTGGATGAATCATGCGTTGTTTTAGCATATTAAAGCATAGTATTGTAGTATTCTCCTTTGATGCTTTATTTGGGTTGCCTTGGCACATGCTCACACCATGTTATGACTATCCCAAGTCACTATAGCCTTTATGATCCTTTAGTTTTCAACTTGTAGTATCACTTTATGCTTTGATCAATGATGTTTTGTCGCTCTGCATGATTATGTCCATTATTGCTCTCTTAGTTTGTCGCTCCCGGTCTTTTGCTAGCCTCCGTAACCAAGTATGAGTTCCACTCATGCATCCAACTCCTTAAACCAAGTCATTCCAAAGAGTCCACCATACCTACCTACTAGCATATGCTATTCCAAGTATATTCATGTTTTTGTCTATTTCCAAATTAAACTTGTTATGTGAAAACTAGTGATTAAAGCTCTCACGAACTTGATGGCACACTTTACTTTCTTGCATTTAATAAACTTGAACCATTGGGTCCTTCTTTGTTGCATATATGCTTGCGCTTTATAAGTTGAAGTTATTAGAACCATGTATCATGGGGAACGCTTTCAACATTGCACGTGTACCTTGTACCCCGTTGATATCATGTTCTTTTGCTTATGGATCCCGGCGGTGTGAAATAAAAGTGGAACTTGTAAGATCATAGAGTTTGTATGTGTGTTAGAGAAACGCCTCGGCCGCTAGCCTAAGCCATGCCTAATCATGGTGGAAACTTGCAGCATAACCATAATGAGCACTCTATGAAGCATCCTCAATAAAAACCTATGCAAATAGCAAATAAAAAGATCGCTGAGATGCTCATTGTCTGCTTGCCTTGTCATTTTGATTATGGGATAGCTCCTGTATCATGTGCAAGGGGTACCCCGTTGGTGGTTCTTTATGATACATATGTACTTACAATGACAAGAGCTTACTCGTGACTAAAGTTGAGTAGCATGAGGTTCGGTCTTCGTAAGTAAGGGGCATGAGATTTCGGTTTATAACTTGTCAAGCATATCCTCTTAGTTGTGTCACTTTAACCTTAATCACCTTCAAGATGCTTATGATAGGGGCAATGAGAGCTGAAAGCTATTAAGTACCATAATTTTTGGAAGCTCTTTATGAGACTTGAATCCCTACCTCCTTCTATGAAGGCCTTTCTTCCACTTATATATTGAGTCTCCACCTTCTATCTTTATGCACCTACTTTGAGAGCATAGTGGCCATTCTTAGTTCTATGTGCATTGTCCCAAGACTAATTGATTGATGCATAATTTGATATTGCTTGTTTTAAACTATTTGTATCTAGTCACTCTTATAAACTTTGAAGGTGTCCTATGCATTTATGTTTGCTACTCTATGAGGGACAAGCTGAATGCCACTATGCTATGTTTTCTTTATGTGAAACAAACAAACATCTTGCAAAGCATTGTTATTCATGAATCTTTTGTTTGTGCCTTTTCAAGTTGCATCATAGTTTCTTTGTCCTATTGCTAGAACTTTGTCTTTCATGTTATGATTGAAGTAATATGATCCCAGCTTTGAATATTTTACAAATACTTTGATCAAGTTTATGATGGTGCATGTCACCTCAACAATTATTCTTTCTTTTTATCACTTACCTACTTGAGGACGAGCAAGAGTTAAGCTTGGGGATGTTGATACATTGCAAATGTATCTATAATTTTTGATGTTCCATGCTTGGTTTTATCTACTTTCTTGTGTTTTGTCCACACTTTGGAGTACTTTTCATATGATTTCTTGGACTAACCTATTAACACGAGTGATGACCCACAAGTATAGGGGGTGTATCACAGTATTTTCGAACCCAATTTATTGATTCGACACAAGGCGAGCCAAAGAATATTTATAAGCCTTAACAACTGAGTTGTCAATTCAGCTGCATCTGGAAACAACCTTGCTCACAGCAGTTTATCAATAGCAACAATTTTGTAGTAGGAATAGTAAAGTAACAGCAGTAGTAAAGTAAAGACAGCAGAAACAGTAGGATTCGAGTGCGGTAGGCATAGAGATGGATGGACGGGCGTTGCATGGACAAGACAATTCACATAGCAATCATAACATAGGGCAATTGTAGATAAATAAGATAAAGCATCCAAGTACTAGATAATCCTAGGCATGTGTTCCATATATAGTCATACGTGCTCGTAATGAGAACTTGCACAACATCTTTTGTCATGCCAGCCCGTTTACAGCGGGGCCTCAAGGGAACTACTGGCAATTAAGGTGCTCCTTTTAATAGAGCACCGGAGCAAAGCATTAACACTCCATGAACACATGTGATCCTCACATCAAAGCAATTCCCTCCGGTTATCCCGATTTCTGTCACTTCAGGGCCATTGGTTCCGAACAACAACGTGTGTATACAACTTGTAGATAAGACCATAAACAATACTATCATAATGAATCAATAACATGTTCAGATCTAAAATCATGGCACTCGGGCCCTAGTGACAGGCATTAAGCATAACAAGTCGTAACAAAGTCATAAAGCACTAATAAAAGATACTAGGCACCATGCCCTAACAATCTGATGCCATTACATGAATGATCTCATCCAATCCCTACCATCCCCATAGCCTCCAGCGGGGGATTACTCACTCATAGATGGTGGAAACATGGATGGTCGATGGAGAAGCGATGGTGATGATGATGGCGATAATCTCCTCCAATTCCCCGTCCCGGCAGGGTGCCAGAACAGAGTTTCTGGCGCTGTTTCGTGGAATCTGGTGGTGGCGGCGGAGCGGAACTCCTTCTGGAAAAACATCGAACCCCCCTGAGTTTTTAGGTCAAAAGGCAACTTATAGGCGAAGAGGGAGACCGAGGGGGAGTCTGGGGCGGCCAGACCACCCCCTGGCACGACCTGGGCTTGCCCGCGCGGCCAGGTGGTGTGGCCTGGGCCCAGCCCCCCTCCGTCTCGTATTCTGGCTCCTGGAGTCTTCTGGTGAAATATGATTTTTGGCATATTTTCCGGGATTTTTCCTGATAGTTGATTTTCTGCACAAAAACTAGACACCGAGGCAATTCTGCTGAAAACAGCGTCAGTCCGCGTTATTTGCATCCAAATCACACAAGTTTAGAGGAAAAACAATAGCAAAAGTGTTCGGGAAAATAGATACGTTTTGGACGTATCAACTCCCCCCAAGCTTAGCTTATTGCTTGTCCTCAAGCAATTCAGTTGAAAACTGAGTGCGATAAAAGAACTTTCACAAACACATTTGCTTCATATGATGTATATATTCTCAGCATGTGATCAACTACTTAGACAATTCATAATAAGGAGTATGCAACTAAGTTTACTTAATAGGCATTGCAAGCTATGAAGAGATTCCAACTCAAAAATAATAAGTAGCATGAAGCATAAACATAAGCAACATTACAATGCTCATAACAAGGTATGATAGAGTGGTATCTCGCTTGCCTTTGATTATGAATGCCAAGGCACCTCTGAAGTTCAAGTGAAGACTAGAAGTAAAGATGTCAAAGATACAAGCATCAAAGTCATAACAGAAATAATCAAGTAATGAGACAAGCACAAAGAATGACAACTATGCTCTCAAGAAGGTGCTCATAGAATACGTGGAGACTCAACAAGGAAATGAAAAGGTTTTGAATAATTTGAAAGGCTTCCAAATGCTGAAAGTATGGTACTCATTAGCTTTGAGCTCTCATTGCCCCTATCATAAGCATCTTTAATATGGTTAAAGTGAAAGTGAGGTCCAATCTGAGTTATATGCTTGACAGACTATAAACTGAAAATCCCATGTCCCTTAAGTACGAGGGTTGCTCCTCATGCTACTCAACTTTAGTTACCGGTAAGTTCTTGTCATCGTAAGTATGTGCATATCATAGACAACCGCCAACGGGTACCCCTTGCCCGATGATACAGAAGAATCCCCATATCAAAATGACAAGGCAAGCAGACAATGAGTACCTCAGCAATCTTCTTATTTACCATGGGAAAATGGTGCATTTTTCTCTCTTTCCTCTTTTCTCAAATCTATTTTTTTCTTTCCTTTTCTCAATAGCCATCTCTCTCTTTTTTTAAGAAGAATGCTTCATAGATATCATTATGGTTACGCTGCAGGTTTCCACCATGCCAGCATGGATTAGACCAGCGGCCTAGGCGTTTCTCTAACACACATACATAACTCCATGGACTTACAAGCTCCCCTTTTATTTCACACCGACAACATCCACAAACAAAAGAGCATGGTATCAACTGGGTATATATTTACAAGTGTTGAAAGCGTTCCCCATGACAGCACGGTTCTGCTAATCCCTAGCCTATAATTTGCAAGCATATAACTTTCATGGACAGTCACAATGGTTCAGGTTTATTAAGTGCAGAAAATAAAGTGTGCCATCAAGTTCGTGAGAGCTTTACTAACTAACTTTCTCATAACAAACAAACATTTTATTCGGAAGAAAATAAGGCATATTGAATATGCACGGAAATAGCAAATGATGCTAATAGGTAGGTATGGTGGACACTTTGGCAATATTTGGTTTAAGGGAGTTGGAAACATGAGTAAAATACTCAGTGAAAGTGAAGGCTAGCAATAGTAAGGGAGCGACAAACGAGAGAGCAATAGCTGTCATAATCATGCTTGCAACAAAACAAGACTAAACATGGCATGAAAGTGATTCAAGATCCTCAAGGCAAAATAATTCATCGAGGCTTAACTGATTATTTAGTCATATGCATGCGTGAGCATGTGCCAAGTCAATTCAAATGAAACATTCAGATGAGGATACCACAGTGTCATACCAAGTTATGAATAGAGTAATGCAAGCAAACATTCATAAGACATGCTACAAACTATTAGCAAGTTGGAACTAATCATACGAAAGCAAGAACTACTAAGCATCCAAAGATAACATACACCCTACACGAACAGACTAAGCATGCCCACAATGATGAGTATATGTACAAAAATGAAAACAAATAGAGTTCGTTACCAGCCTCTTACCACGCCTCAAGTTGTCATTAATCATCATTATTGCTCTTCACTTGTGTGGCTTGAATAATAATATGAAACCAATATCCACTGAGGACTGCTGAACCCTGTAGCAAACTCACAAAACCAAATAAGAACGACACATATTTTTGTTGTTTTCGATTTTTAAAACAAGAACCAAAAGGAAAAACAAGCAAAGCAAAATCTTTTTGGTTTTTTCGAATAGTTCAAACAAAGCAAAAAGGAAAAACAAACCAAGGCAAAATGAAGAAGCAATCCAAAGAGAAACAACAGAAATATTTTTGGTCTTTTTGTGTTTTAGAAAGCAAAAGCAAAGAAAGAACGAAAAACTAAAAAGAGAACGAAACATGAATATACAGAGTACCGATGCAATATGATATGGAGATGAGTGCGGTGTCGGCGTACCTCCCCCCAAGCTTAGGCTTTTGGCCTAAGTGGGTATCAATCCAGATACGAGTAAGGGTTCCAAGCAGGAGGATCATGATAAGAATGGTCGTAGTTGGGCCCGTGGGAAGAAGAAGAAGCTCCCCAATCATAAGCAGGCTGCTGATATGAAGACTCTCCCTCATTCGAGGGCTAGACCGAATCATCCGTGACCTCCCTTCTAGTGTCCTGCTCATGTTGGGAGAGCTCTCCCAAGTACGTGTCAAGCTCCTCCTCAGTGAGGGACCATCCTTCCCTGTTATCAAGGTTAAACAAAACAGGTGCAGGCAAAAGATCAACACACTCGGACTTGCTCTTTCTCCAACCAGCTTTGAGAAAGGTTATTTCATAGGATAACTCATTCAAACTAGCCCATGAGGAAACAAATTTATGATGTATCATGGAATTAAAATCAAGCCTTTCTATGGGGAACTGTAGGTCTAGATGATGAGGCACTAAACCATGCAATGCTAGTAAACGAGAAGCAATGAGGCCTCCACAAATTCCACCTTTCTCACAGTTAGTAGCAAGACGGAAAGCTATCAAAGCACCTAAGTTGTAAGACCTATCTCGTTTAAGAGCAGCAGAGATAAATGCTAGATCATATGAAGATAACTTATTGGCAGTTTTCCTAGCAAGAACACACTTGGCAACAAAGTAGGCAAAGTAACGAATGGAGGGAAAGATGAATGTTACGGATTTTTTTCATTCTCCTTCGAGAAGCTGCTCCCTTGGCAAATTTCTGCGTATAAATCCATGAGTGGTTCAGGTCGCTCCTTAGTCCTTCTACATGATCCCCATTGAGGTACCTTAATAGCTGCACAAAACTCATCGAGAGAAAGGTCGACAGCAATATTGTAAATTTTGTAGTGGACCATGGGGTTAGGCAAAGAATGACTAAATTGAAAGTACTGCACCACAGACATGGTTAGCTTCACAAATTGACAAGGTTCATCTTCCAAAAAGTGCTCCAACCCTACATTAGAAACCAAAGTGTGGAAATCTTAGAGAATTCCTGCAGCTCTCATGAACTTAGAGCATGGATAAATGGAAGGAAAAACTTCCTCCTCCCGGTGGACCTTCATGACCTCAGGCACCCATAGTTCATGTTGGTTTAGTTGATGCTCGTTCATCTTCTATTCTGAAATTTAAACACCTATTAAACAAGTGATTGCAAAGTGAATATAATGAAGGGTACTGCTCATAGGGACTTGTAAGAGGCCTAAACATGCATCAAAACTATATCTCTAAGCATCAAACAAGCTTACAAGCTCTCATAACCTGTCACCTATAGCAGCAAAATACTCAAGATATAATCCACTAAACACAAATCTACTTGGACAAGGGGATGAGTCACATACCAGAGAACAAGTGCTCCAAATTTCAGCAACAAAGATGGGCTGAGCAAGGAGATCGAAAAAATTGAGAGCAAGCACAGCAAGGACGCGATTTTGAGCAATGAACTGGAGCTTACTCGGGAGAGAGAAGAAAGTGGCAGGTGAGAGAGTTAGTGGAGGGCCAGGGGTGGCCCACACCATGGCATGGCGCCACCCAGGGCAGGCCGTGCCACCAGGTGGTGAGCCTGCCTGGTGGGTCCCCCTGGCACCTCCCAGGCACTCCTCTGCCCCTTTTTTCACGTAAAAATTTAATATGAATTTTCTGGAATTTTTTCGAGACACTTTATTTTTGGACAATTTTCAGGCATAGAAGAATGATTTTCTGACAGACAGATATTTTTTTTTGGAATAATGATGCAATGACAAAACAAGGCTAGAACTACAGAAGTTTTAAGACACTCTAACATGCAAGCAACTAACAACAAAGAAAACTAAACGAAGACAAAAACTAAAATGGATAGCAATAGAAGTAAACGGAGATAATCATAGTGAAAACATTGTTTTGTTCAACGAAATCCTTTTGTTAACAAGGTTGATCAGGTCTTGTTACCAAAACAATTTCATATGAGACAAAACTTTGTGTTCCACTAATGATTATGTTACCTCAACCTTAATAGCAATGGCCCCAATCATAATAGTTTCAAAATTTTCTTTTGGTATGGGACAATATATTTCCCCAACTTGAATGCCCTCAACATGTTCAATTGAATTCAAACCATAAGTCCTTTCAATCTTCTTGGGGAAATAGACAGTATGTTCCTTGTCATTAACATTGAAAGTCACCTTTCCTTGATTACAATTAATAACAGCTCCTGCAGTATTAAGAAAAGGTCTCCCAAGAATAATAGACATATTATCATCTTCAGGCATTTCAAGCACAACAAAATCAGTTAATATCAAGCAATTATGAGCCATCTGAACAGGTACATCCTCACATATACCCACAGGAATGGTGGTAGATTTATCAGCCATTTGCAAAGATATATCAGTTGGTATTAATTTTTCTAGTTGAAGTCTCTTATAGAGAGAGAAAGGCATAACACTAACTCCAGCTCCCAAATCACACAAAGCAGTTCTAACATAACTGTTCTTAATAGATCAAGGGATAGTTGGAATCCCCGGGTCTCCAAGTTTCTTAGGAACCTTACCATTGAAGGAATAATTAGCAAGCAAAGTAGAAATTTCTTCATTAGGGATCTTCCTTTTATTCGAGACAATGTCCTTCATATACTTTGAGTAAGGAGGCAATTTAATAGCAGCAGTCAAAGGAATTTGCAAGAATAAAGGCTTCATCCACTCACAAAACTTATTATAGTGTTCATCTTCCTTTGACTTGTGTTTCTTATCGGGGAAAGGCATAGGTTTTTGGACCCAAGGTTCTCTTTCACTACCATGTTTCTTAGCAATAAAATCTTTCAACTCATTTTAACATCATTAGAGGTTCTTTCCACAATATCTTTCAACTCAACAATAGCTCTAGTGTTTTCCATTAGATGATTTTGCACCCTTTTATTAAAATTATCTTGCTTAAAAATAAAGATATCAAATTCTTCTAAGCATTGATCGGGAGGTTTAGAGTAAGGGATATCACCTTCATCAAAGTGTTGGAGAGAGTGTACCTCAATAGTGGGTGAGTAGGGAATAGGTTTACATAATTCTTCTATAGGAGGTAAATTCTTGACATCTGCAGCTTTAATTCCCTTCTCCTTAAGACATTTCTTAGCTTCCTTCATCACTTCATCATTTAATTCAATAACTCCCCTCTTCTTTGAAGTTGGAATAGGCACAGGAATAGATGGTTCAGGTACAATTACTTCAGGTATAGCTTGTTTAGGAGGAGTCCAATCTTCATAATTCTTGCTTATTTTAGCCATTAATTCCTCAGCTTCCTTAGGAGTCCTATTCCTGAAAACACAATCGGCACAACTGTCTAGGTATGTCCTAGATTCCTCAGTTAGTCCATTATAAAATATATCAAGAAGCTCATTCTTAGGTAATGGACTTCCAGCTTGTGCATGAATCAAAGCACAAAACCTTGCCCAAGATTCGGGCAATACCTCTTTTTCTCCCTGTTTAAAATCAAAAAGTTCCTGCAAAATAGCATGTCTAGCACTGGGAGGAAAATATTTCTGCAGGAAAGTACTAATCAAGCACTCAGGGCTATCAATAGATCCAGGAGGTAAATTACTAAACCAATTCTCCTCTCAGCGAAAAGGGGAAAAACTTAGCAACAAAGTAAGTACGCATCTTAATATCATCAGAAAACAAGCCACTCATGGTAGAAAGTTCATTCATATGTGCTACCGCACTTTCATTCTTAGTCCCACAAAAAGGTTCTTTCTCGACAATAGCTATGTAAGATATATCTAGAGAGAAATCATAATCTTCATCTATAATGTTTATGGGAGAAGCAACAAACTTAGTAGTAGAAGATAATTTGGGTCTAATAGTACGCCTCTCAAGGAGACTCTTAGCAGCGCTCCTATCATGGGTGTTCTTACATTCTTTAATAAACTCATCGGTCATCTCAACATAACCATCTTCAATATCATAACTCTCACTAGACTCAGGTGAGCTAATAGGAGTGGTAGTGTCTTCATTAGGAGTTTCGGTATTTCTAGCTATAGTACTAGCAATCGTAGCATCTAGGAAAGGACCTAATGAACCACTCTTATCAAGCACAGTAGAAGCAGCATCATAAGCATCAGAAGTTTCAGATTCAGCAGTAGTAGCAGTGTCTGTAGCATGTGTATGTGGTGGTTTAAGGAACTTACTCAGAACATACGGTGAATCAAGAGCCCGGTCCTTTCTTTTACATACAATCTACAATCAACTGTTTACTGCTTTGTGTTTACTTTCTGCATACTATTACTTCTTTCCATTTGATACGTTTAATCCTTTGTTTTCAGCAAAATCGGTGAGATTGACAACCTCATCGCAAGTTGGGGCAAAGTTCTGTGGTTGTGTTGTGCAGGTCTCCATGTTGCCGATGGCACAAGTAGTGCGCCCTGCCAATGTTCAGCTAGCTACACCATTGGGGTGTTTCCTTGCTCCTACTAGATTGATAACCTTGGTTTCGTACTGAGGGAAAACTTGTTGTTGTGCTCATCATACCTTCCTCTTGGGGTTCCCCAACGAGCTCAATATATTTTGGGCCATCAAGTGATAGAAATCTCTAAGGTACTAGATGTGCTGTTGTGATGACCCACAAGTATAGGTGGTGTATCGTAGTATTTTCGAGGGAAGTGAAACCCAATTTATTGATTCGACACAAGGGGAGCCAAAGAATATTTATCAGCCTTAACAACTGAGTTGTCAATTCAGCTGCACCTGGAAACAATCTTGCTCACAGCAGTTTATCAGTAGCAACAGTTTTGTAGTAGGAATAGTAAAGTAACATCAGTAGCAAAGCAAAGACAGTAGTAACAAAAGTAGTAACAGTGGGATTCGAGTGCGGTAGGCATAGGGATGGATGGACGGGTGTTGCATGGACAAGACAATTCACATAGCAATCAAAACATAGGGCAATTGCAGATAAATAAGATAAAGCATCCAAGTACTAGACAATCCTAGGCATGTGTTCCATATATAGTCATACGTGCTCGCAATGAGAACTTGCACAACATCTTTTGTCCTGCCAGCCCATTTGCAGCGGGGCCTCTAGGGAACTACTGGCAATTAAGGTGCTCCATTTACTAGAGCACCGGAGCAAAGCATTAACACTTCATGAACACATGTGATCCTCACATCAAAGCCATTCCCTTCCGGTTATCCCGATTTCTGTCACTTCGGGGCCATAGATTCCGGACAACAACGTGTGTATACAACTTGCAGATAAGACCAAGAACAATACTATCATAATGAATCAATAACATGTTCAGATCTGAGATCATGGCACTCGGGCCCTAGTGACAAGCATTAAGCACAACAAGTCGCAACAAAGTCATAAAGCACTAATAAAAGATACTAGGCACCATGCCCTAACAATCTGATGCCATTACATGAACGATCTCATCCAATCCCTACCATCCCCATAGCCTACAGCGGGGGATTACTCACTCATAGATGGGGGAAACATGGATGGTCGATGGAGAAGTGATGGTGATGATGATGGCGATGATCTCCTCCAATTCCCCATCCCGGGAGGGTGCCAGAACGGAGTTTCTGGTGCTGTTTTGTGGAATCTGGTGGTGGCGGCGGAGCGGAACTCCTTCTGGAAAAACATTGACCCCCCCGAAGTTTTTAGGTCAGAAGGCTCCTTATAGGCGAAGAGAGAGGTCGAGGGGGTGCCTAGAGGGCCCACACCATCCCCTGGCGCGGCCTGACCTGGCCCGCGCCACCAGGTGGTGTGGCCACCCCCTGGCTCTTCTCCGTCTCGTATTCTGGCTCCTGGAGTCTTCGGGTGAAATAAGATTTTTGGCATATTTTCCGGGATTTTTCCTGATAGTTGATTTTCAGCACAAAAAGTAGACACCAAGGCAATTCTGCTAAAAACAACGTCAGTCCGCATTAGTTCCATCCGAATCACACAAGTATAGAGGAGAAAGAATAGCAAAAGTGTTCGGGAAAGTAGATACGTTTTGGACGTATCATGTTGCTACTAGGGAGAACACAACAATCCTTTGTTCATAGAACAATCGTATTGTTTACTTTACACGCAATTCGTAATGCAATTATCCATTGCTTGCAACTTAATACTGGAGGGGGTTCGGATGATAACCTGAAGGTGGATTATTAGTCATAGATGCAGTTGGATGGCGGTCTATGTATAATGTTCTAATGCCCAATCGAATCTCAAAGGAGTCAAGATGATTAGTATATGCTTGTATGCTTTCTTGATGTTTGTTCATCCAACATGTCATCTATCTTAAGGAGAGCCACCTCTAGTGAACTATGGACCCCGGTCCTTCCTTTTACTATCAATCTACAATCAATTGTTTACTGCTTTGTGTTTACTTTGTGCAAACTATTACTTTCTTCCACTCGATACGTTTAATCCTGTGTTTTCAGCAAAACTGGTGAGATTGACAACCTCATCGCAAGTTGAGGACAGAGTTTTGTGGTTGCGTTGTGCAGGTCTCCACGTTGCTGCTGACACCGGTAGTGCGCCCTGCAAAAGTTCAGCTAGCTACACCTTTGGGGTATGTTTCCTTGCTCCTACTGGATTGATAACCTTGGTTTCATAACTGAGGGAAAACTTACTATTGTGCTCATCATACCTTCCTCTTGGGGTTCCCCAACAAGCTCGTTAATACACGAGTCAGCAAGCATCAAAGGAGAATACCACAATACTATGCTTTAATATGCTAAAACAACACATGATTGTTCCAAGGCACATTAAGCAATCTCAATTGTTTATAACTTGTCATGCTACATCAAAGAATACTAAGCATAAAGCCAAAACAATATCGAGCATGGCATGACAAAGCACAGGCCATAGTCAAAAACAAGCTCCTTTTACCACTTAAGCATGAACTTTTCCTACTCTTTTCCAATCCAAACCAAACTATTTGAAAGCCAATGCATGAAAGAGGGGGTCCAACCAATTTAGTCAGTAAACTAAGCAAACCAAGCAAACGAAAAACCAAAATGAAAACGAAAAAGAAGACGCTCCAAGAACAACGCATCTGTGCATGAAACAATAAAAATGAAGCGTTTGGAAGGAACCTGCAATTTTTATTGATGAAGAAGGGGATGCCTTGGGCATCCCCAATCTTTCACGCTTGTACTTCTTGGATATTTCTTAGGGTGACACGTGTGGCATCCCCAAGCTTGAGCTTTAGTCCATCCTTCATCTCATTACTCATTCCTTCCATACACCTGAAATTTTTCCTTCATACAAAACTTCACACAATCTTTATTAGCAACATTAGTGCACTCAAGATAGTAAGTCTTTAGGTTCAGTTCCAACACCAATAAAACTTCCATCAAAACACAAGCTACTGTAGCACTTCCCTCAAAAATCTCAATTCCCCAAAAGAACACAAAAAGGAACCAACAAGAAGAAAATGCAAATAATGGCAGAAATCTGTCAAAACAGACCAACAGGTAAAGATGAATTTTTTCAAAGACCTTCTGTTGCTCAAATAAAAAAGTGTTGAACTAACGAAAGTTAGATAACAAACTAGGGCAGAAGCACAAAAATTCATGCCTCAAAAGGACGTATAGAGATTTTACACGAATAATTACGGTGAAGCACAAAAATCTGTTTCGGGACAACAACTTTTCCAATCATTACTTCTCTCTCATTAGAGGTTACTCTTGGCACAAAAATAAAAATAAAAAGGATAAGGAGCGGTTATTACAGAAGTAATAACTTCCAAGACTCATCTAAAACTTTTGGGTTATCTCCCAATAAGTACTTTTATTTAACGCTGATGGCTCAATGCACGGCGCCCAGAAAAATGCTTGTTGGGGGTGTTGATGTAGAGCTCATTGGGAACCCCAAGAGGGAGGTATGATGAGCACAGCAGCAAGTTTCCCTCAGTTATGAAACCAAGGTTTAATCGAACCAGTAGGAGCAAGTAAACACCCCAAAGGTGTTAGTAGCTGAGCTTTGGCAGGGCGCACTACCCGTGCTAGTAGCAACGTGGAGACCTGCACAACACAACCATAGAACTTTGTCCCCAACTTGCGATGAGGTTGTCAATCTCACCGTGTTTTGTGGAAAACAAAGGATTAAACGTATCTAGTGAAAAGAAATAAAAGTTTGCAGAAAGTAAACACAAAGCAGTAAAAGATTGTAGATTGTATGTAAAAGACAAGGACCGGGATCCATAGTTCACTAGAGGTGGCTCTCCTTAGATAGATAACATGTTGGGTGGACAAATTACAGTGGGGCAATTGACAAACACCGAGAAAGCAATACATGCATATACTAATCATCTTGACTCCTTTGAGACTTGATTGGGCATTACAACATAATACATAGACCGCCATCCAACAACATCTATGACTAATAATCCACCTTCAGGTTATCATCCGAACCCCCTCCAGTATTAAGTTGCAAGCAACAGATTATTGCTTTACGAACTGCGTGTAAAGTAAACAATACGATTGTTCTATGAACAAAGGATTGTTGTTTTCTCCCTAGTAGCAACATCACATCTAGTACCTTAGAGATTTCTGTCACTTCCCCAGATTACCAGAGGCATGAACCCACTATCAAGCATAAATACTAACTCTTGGAGTTGCTAGCATCTACTTGGCCAAGATAGCTACTAACAACGGAAAGCATGCAAGATCTCAAATAACAAAGACATGATAGAATCAATAATCAATCTGAAATAGCATCTCAATATCCATCGGATCCCCGCAAACACAACATGGAGAATTACAAATAGATGATCTTGATCATGAACGGAGCTCACACGATCTAAACATGATAGCACAAAGGAGGAGGACCAGCCATCTAGCTACTACATGGACCCGTAGTCCAGAGATGAACTACTCACGCATCACATAGGAGGCTTGCATGATGATGAAGAAGGCCTCCAGGGTGAATTCCCCTCTCCGGCATGGTGCCGGGAAGAGCTTCAGATCCCTCCCGATCTAGGGTTGGAGATGACGGCGGCTACATACTCTTTTGTGGAATTTTTGATCGGGTACTTAAGGTTTCTGTATCGGAGGCATCTTATAGGCGAAAGGGGAGGCCGAGGGGGTGCCTAGGGTGGCCAGACCACCCCTGGCGTGGGCCAGGCCTGGCCGTGCGGCCAGGTGGTGTGGTCGGGCCCCAGCCCCTCTCCGTCTCGTATTCTGGCTCCATGTGTCCCTCGGTTAAAAACTGACTTTGGCTTTTGTCCCATCCAATTCCGAGAATATTCATTTTCTGACTTTCCTAGAACCAAAAACAGCAGAAAACATACATCTGACAATGTGGCTCTTGTTAATAGGTTAGTCCAAGAAATCATATGAAAAGTACTCCAAAGTGTGGACAAAACATAATAAAGTAGATAAAACCAAGCATTGAACATCAAAAATTATGGATACGTTTGCAACGTATCAATGCTTTATTTGAGTTGACTTGGCGCATGCTCACACCATGTTATGACTATCCCAAGTCACCATAAGCCTTTATGATCCTTTAGTTTTCAACTTGTAGTATCACTTTATGCTTTGATTAATGATGTTTTGTCGCTCTACATGATTATGGCCATTATTGCTCTCTTAGTTGGTCGCTCCCTATCTTTTGCTAGCCTACATAACCAACTGTGAGTTCCACTCATGCATCCAACTCCAAAAACCCCCTGGTTTTCGTCCCGAGGGAAATATATAGGCGGAAGGAGAGGCCGAAGGGGTGCCTGGGCTGACCACACCACCCCCTGGCGCGGGCCAGGCCTGGCCGCGCGGCCAGGTGGTGTGGCCACCCTCTGGCCCTTCTCCGTCTCATATTCTGGCACTTGACCCCTTCCGGAAAAATAGGCACTTTGGATTTTGTCCCGTCCAATTCCGAGAATATTCATTTTTTGACTTTCCTAGAACCAAAAATAGCAAAAAACAGGCAGCTGGCACTATGGCTCTTGTTAATAGGTTAGTCCAAGAAATCGTAAGAAAAGTACTCCAAAGTTGGAACAAAACACAAGAAAGTGGATAAAACCAAGCATGGAACATCAAAAATTATAGATACATTTGCAATGTATCAAATGCCTTTAAGTTAGGCATAAGAAGCGAGAAAAAGAATCAAGTGTTCTCAAATGAAGAAGCATTAAGAGAAAATTTTGTTTTCATAGGAGAGGCAAAAGAAATCTTCTATCTCTTCTTAGGGAAGTGTTCTATACCTTTCTTGAGTGGAAGTTGATATTTAATGGTGCCTTCTTTCATATCAATGATGGCACCAACAGTTCTAAGAAAAGGTCTTCCCAAAGTAATAGGACAAGAAGCATTGCATTCAACATCCAAAACATAGAAATCAACGGGGACATAGGCATTGTTAACCATAATAAGAACATCATTAATACTCCCCATGAGTTTCTTTTTAGCATTATCATCAAGTGGGACATTCAAATAACAATATTCCAATGGTGGCAAATCAAGCATATCATAAATCCTTCTAGGCATAATAGAAACACTACTATCAAGATCACATAAAGCCTTGAAATCAAAATCATTCACTTTCATATTAATGATGGGTTCCCAGCCATCTTTTTGTTTCATAGGAATAGAAGCTTTATGTTTCATCTTTTATTCTTTAATTTTTATGAGAGCATCAGTAATGTGTTTTGTAAAGACCATATTCATAGCACTAGCACTAGGACTTTTAGCAAGCTTTTGTAGGAACTTAATAACTTTAGAGATGTTGCAACCATCAAGATCAAAATCTTAATTATCGTCTAAAGTAGTAGAGCTATTACTAGCCTCAACACATGTATGGCATTAGTAGCAGCAAAGGGATTATCAATAGTTTCAGGTTTAGCAGCCATTTTATTAATCAAAGAGGATTGTGCTTAAGACAAAGATGATATATTTCTTTTAGCATTAGAAAGTTCCAATTGCAAACTAGGAATTTCCCTATTCAAACTCTCAAGTTAATGACTAATATTCTTCAAAATGGTAGATTGTTCCTCCATAGTTTTAGTAAATAATTGTTTTGTTCATATTGCATTTGCATGAAGTTTTTAGTAGCTCTTTCAACTTCTAAAATTCTTCTTTCACTAGGTGTTCCAGGTTTGCCATTATAGCCATAAGTATTATTAGGAGGGTAAGGCCCATAAGCATTGCTGCCAAAATTATTATTTCTTATAAAGTTCACATCAACTTGCTCTTCTTGAGCAACCAAAGAGGCTAAGGGAACATTATTTGGATCAATATGGGCCTTCCCATTAACAAGCATAAACATAATAACATCAATCTTATCACTCAAGGAGGAGGTTTCTTCAACAGAATTTACCTTCTTACCTTGTGGAGCTCTCTTAGTATGCCATTCAAAATAGTTAACCATCATATTATCTAGAAGCTTTGTTGCAGCACCAAAGTAATGGTCATAAAGGTACAGCAGAATCCAATATATTTCTTGAAGAATAGTTCAATCCTGCATAAAAGGTTTGGATAATCATCCAAGCAGTAAGTCCATGAGTGGGGCAATTATTTACCAAAGATTTCATTCTTTCCCAATCTTGAGCAACATGTTTATTATCAGATTGTTTAAACTTCATTATTTCACTTCTCATAGTCCAAGAATCAATACTATTCCTAGTCAAGGAATTCAACCATTCTTTAGCTTTTCCTCTCAAAGAGAAAGGAAACAATTTAAGCTTAATGATATCCCCATCTATATCCCTATGCTTTTGCATCTCACATAGTTCAACAAAGTTATTTAGATGAGCAACATCATCTTCATTACCATACCAGAAAAATGTTCTCTCATAACAAGATTGAGTAAAGTAGGTTTTATTTCAAAGAAAGTAGCTTCAGGAACAGGTGGAGCAATAGGTGTGCTCATAAAATCATTGTTGTTGGTGCTAGTGAAGTCACACAACTTAGTATTTTCCAGAGTAGTCATTTTTTTGTGTTTTTAATAAAGAAAGGAAACTTGTAAAACTAATTTTTTTGTGTTTTTTATAAACAAACAAACAAATAAAAAGTAAACTAAGCAAAACAAAAATAATAAAGTAAAGAGATTGGTTATGAGGGACTCCCCTTGTGAAGATGTCCTTGACTCCCCAACAACGGCGCCAGAAAATCGGTTGCTAAGCCCAAAATATATCGAGCCCGTTGGGGAACCCCAAGAGGAAGGTATGATGAGCACATCAGCAAGTTTTCCCTCAGTTATGAAACCAAGGTTTAATTGAACCAGTAGGAGCAAGGAAACACCTCAAAGGTGTTGCTAACTGGACTTTGGCAGGGCGCACTACCGGTGCCAGCAACAACGTGGAAACCTGCACAACACAACCACAGAACTTTGCCCCCAACTTGCGATGAGGTTGTCAATCTCACCGGTTTTGCTGAAAACAAAGGATTAAACGTATCGAGTGGAAGAAAGTAATAGTTTGCAGAAAGTAAACAGAAAGCAGTAAACGGTTGATTGTAGATTGATGGTAAAAGAAAGGACCGGGGTCCATAGTTCACTAGTGGTGGCTCTTCTTAATATAGATGACATGTTGGGTGAACAAATTACAGTGGGGCAATTGACAAACATCGAGAAAGCAATCATGCATATACTACTCATCTTGACTCCTTTGAGATTTGATTGGGCATTACAACATTATACATAGACTGTAATCCAACTGCATCTATGACTAATAATCCACCTTTAGGTTATCATCTGAACCCCCTCCAGTATTAAGTTGCAAGCAACAAATAATTGCATTATGCATTGTGTGTAAAGTAAACAATACGATTGTTCTATGAACAAAGGATTGTTGTTTTCTCCCTAGTAGCAACAACACATCTAGTACCTTAGAGATTTCTGTCACTTCCCCAGATTACTAGAGGCATGAACCCACTATCGAGCATAAATACTAACTCTTGGAGTTGCTAGCATCTACTTGGCCAAGATAGCTACTAACAACGGAAAGAATGCAAGATCACAAATAACAAAGACATGATAGAATCAATAATCAATCTGAAATAGCATCTCAATATCCATCGGATCCCCGCAAACACAACATGTATGATTTACAAATAGATGATCTTGATCATAAACAGAGCTCACAAGATCTAAACATGATATCACAAAGGAGGAGAACCAACCATCTAGCTACTACATGGACCCGTAGTCTAGAGATGAACTACTCACACATCACATAGGAGGCTTGCATGATGATGAAGAAGGCCTCCAGGGTGAATTCCCCTCTCCGGCATGGTGCCGGAAAGAGCTTCAGATCCCTCCCGATCTAGGGATGGAGATGATGGTGGCTACAGACTCTTTCATGGAATTTTGATCGGGTAGTTAGGGTTTCTGTATCGGAGGCATCTTATAGGCGAAAGGGGAGGCCGAGGGGGTGCCTAGGGCGGCCATACCACCCCCTGGCGTGGGCCAGGCTAGGCCGCGCTGCCAGGTGGTGTGGTGGCCCCCTGGCCCCTCTCCGTATCGTATTCTGGCTCCGGATGTCCCTCGGTGAAAAACTGACTTTGGCTTTTGTCCCGTCGAATTCCGAGAATATTCATTTTCTGACTTTCCTGGAACCAAAAACAGCAGAAAACAGGCAGCTAGCACTGTGGCTCTTGTTAATAGGTTATGCAAGAAAGTGTATAGAAAGTACTCCAAAGTGTGGACAAAACATAAGAAAGTAGATAAAACCAAGCATGGAACATCAAAAATTATGGATACGTTTGCAACGTATCATATATCTGTCTCTAATGCTGAAACTGAGAGTGGTAATGAGAAAATTGATGCTCCTGATAAAGAAGAACCTGAAGGGAACACTAAGAATGCTAAGTACACTAAGGAAGAATTTGTTGCTAATATACATGGTAGTGAAAGAGAGCCCTGGGTTTAAAAACCAATGCCTTTCCCTGATAAGAAACACAAGTCAAAGGAAGACGAACACTATAATAAGTTTTGTGAGTGGATGAAACATTTATTTTTGCACATTCTTTTAACTAATGCTATTAAATTACCTCCTTATTCAAAGTATATGAAGGATATTGTCTCTAATAAAAGGAAGATCCCTAATAAGGAAATTTCTACTTTGCTTGCTAATTATTCCTTTAATGGTAAGTTTCCAAAGATACTTGAAGACCTAGGGATTCCAACTATTCCATGCTTTATTAAAAATAATTATGTTAGAACTGCCTTGTGTAATTATGTTAGAAATTAATACCAACTGATATATCTTTGCAAATGGATGATAAATCTACTACTATTCCTGTTGGTATATGTGAGGATGTACTTGTTCAAGTGGATCATAATTGCTTGATATTAACTGACTTTGTTGTGCTTGAAATGCCTGAAGATGACAATATGTCTATTATTCTTAGGAGACCTTTTCTTAATACTGCAGGAGCTGTCATTAATTACAATCAAGGAAAGGTAACTTTTAATGTTAATGACAAGGAACATACTATCTATTTTACCAGGAATATTGATAGGACTTATGGCTTAAATTCAATTGAAAATATTGAGGGCATCCAAGTTGGAGAAATATATTGTCCCATACCACGAGAAAACTATGAAATTGTTATGACTGGGACCATTGCTATCAAGGTTGAGGTAACATAATCATTTAGTGAAATGCAAAGTTTTGTTTCATATAAAATTGTTTTGGTAACAATACATGATCAACCTTGTTAACAAAGGGATTTTAATGAACAAAAGAATGTTTTCACCATGATTATCTTCGCTTACTTTTAGTTTATCCATTTTAATTTTTACTTTCACTTAGTTTAGTTTTCTATTGCTAGTTGCTTGCATAATAGAGTGTCTTAGAACTTCTGAAGTTTTTAGTTTTGTTTTTATATTGCATCATTCCAATATTATCTTTCTGTCAGAAAATCATTCATCAATACCTAAAAATTGCTAAAAAATAAAGTCTCTCGAAAAATTCTAGAAAATTCATATTAAATTTTTACGTGAAAAAAAGTGCAGAGAAGTACCTGGAGTGACCCATGAGGGGCCCACCA
The DNA here is from genome assembly GCA_916181665.1 of Avena sativa. Classification (NCBI taxonomy): domain Eukaryota; kingdom Viridiplantae; phylum Streptophyta; class Magnoliopsida; order Poales; family Poaceae; genus Avena; species Avena sativa. The sequence goes on along the minus strand of OV702291.1, from coordinate 86,411,315 downwards.
GGCAGGCACACCACCTGGTGGCGCGTCCACACCAGGGGCGTGCCTGGCCATGGTGTGGGCCACCCTGGCCCTCCACTTATTCTCCTACCTGCCACTCCTTTCTCTCTCCCGAGAAAACACCAGCTCATTGCTCAAACCCGTGTTCTTGCTATTCTTGCTCGCGATTTTCGATCTCCTTGCTCAGCCCATCTTTGCTGCTGAGATTTGGAGCATTTGTTCTCCGGTATGTGACTCCTCCGCTTGTCCAAGTAGATTTGTGATTAGTGAATTATATTTTGAGTATTTTGCTATCGTAGGTGATAGGTTATGTGAGCTTTTAAGCTTGTTCAATGCTTAGAGAAATTGTTTTGATGCATGTTTAGGCCTCTTACAAGTCCCTATAAGTAGTTCCTTTCATTAAGTAATCACTTTGCAATCACTTGTATGATGATTGTCTAAATTTCAGAAAAAGGAAAGATGAACAATCATACTTTTGGGGAAGTATTTGAGAGAGACACACCCAGGAGGGCAAGGCCTCCAAGATCGGCATCGCAATTTAGGCCATCATATAATGAAGATCTTATTGCACCGTGCTTTGGCGATGAAGAGGGTGAGGGAGATGCTCATCCATCTACCTTCCCTTGCTTTGCCTTTTTGCAAGCTGTAGGGATCCTTGATGATTTCCTACTTCTTGTTCAGAGGGTTGGTCTAACCACTTACATGCATGATGAGAGTGAGCAATATGTCGTGCTCACCAAAACTTTCGTTTAAAGTTTCGCTTTCACTAACACCCCTTATCGGTCAACTATTTCGTTCAAAATTTATAATATGCCTATTACCATGCCATTGGAAAGATTTTGCAGCATTATAGGCATAGGCATGACTGGAACAGTGAAGAAGATCCAAGGTCGACCCGCTGATTTGCTGGAGCTCTACCGAAGTGTGACAAATGACGATGACCGCACAGCTCGGCGCGGGAAGATAAGGAACATTCAACTCCCAGCTCTTAGATATTTTACTTATTATCTTGCCACTAGAATTCTTGGTAAGGAGAACACTAGTAATATTCCCAATTATCATTTAGCTTTTCTTACTGTTGCTCTTAATAATGAAACAAGGTATAATCTTGGCACTCTCGTTGCTCGCCATCTAGCTGCTAGAGGACCCATTTATGGGGGCATCATCGCTGCACGCATGGTTGTTGCTTTAGAACTTTCCGTTGATCCTAATGATATTGTGCTGACTCCACAGAGGCTTGATCTCGCTGCTATAAAAACGCATCACTTTGTTACTGCTGACTCTAGTACCGAGAGTTTAGTTTACAGAATGTTGTTTATTGATGGAGACGAGAGGGAAATTCCTTTGCCATGGTCCACTTTGTTCAGTATTTGTAGGATGCCATGGTCGCGTTCCAAGGAGGAGGTGGACGAGCAGCTCCGCTTGCTTGGTTTCCACGGGCAGCACCAGGGGGATGCACCCTCTTACGACTACTCTGCGCACTACGCTGGGGCGTCCTCGAGTTCGTATCAGGATAAAGGCACTTCTTTACCATATTATAGAGGCGCTCATTCCTGGCCAGCTTGGGATTGATACCCACTTAGGCCAAAAGCGTAAGCTTGGGGGAGGTTTACCGACATCACACTCATCTACATATCATGTTCAGTCGGTACTTTGTATATCCACGATTCGCTTTCTTTTTTGTTTTTGTTCTCGCTTTATTTCTGCTTTCCAAAACACAAAAAGACCAAAAATATTTTTGTTATTTCTCTTTGGTTGCTTCTTTATCTTTTAGCCTTGGTTTGTTTCATCCTTTTCAGCTTTGTTTTGATTATTCGAAAAACCCAAAAAGATTTCGCTTTGCTTGTTCTTCCCTTCGGGTCTTGCCTTTAAAAATCGAAAACCAAAAAATATTTATTGTTCTTCTCTGGTTTTGTAAAGTTCGTTGTAGGGTTCAGCGGTCCTCAGTGACTCCTTGGAGTTTGGTTTTATCTTATTATTCAAGTCACACAAGTGAAAGGCAAGGATGATTTATGACAACTCGAGGTGTGGTAAGAGGCTGGTATGAACTCTATTTGTTTTCATTTTTGTACATATACTCATCATTGTGGGCATGCTTAGTCTGTTCATGTAAGGTGTATGTTATTTAATGGATACTTAGTAGTTCTTGCTCTATTATGATCAATTCCAATCCACTAATAGTCTGTAACATGTCATATAAATGTTTGCTTGCATTGTTCTATTCATAACTTGGTATGATATTGTGGTATCCTCCTCTGAATGTTTTATTTGAATCAACTTGGCACATGCTCACGCATGCATATGGCTAAACAAAAAGTCAGTTAAGCCTCGATGATTTATTCTGCCTCAGAGTTCTTGTGTTACTCTTATGCCACTATTTATTTTGTTTTGTCGCAAGCATGATTATGACAATTACTACTCTCTCAATTGTCACTCCCTTTCTATTGCTAGCCTTCACTTGTGCTGAGTATAATCTTTAATCGTGCATCCAACTCCCCAAAACCAAGGTTGTCAAAAGCGTCCACCACATCTACATATTAGCATCATTGCTATTCCTTGCATATTTATTATGCTTTGTTTTTCTTCCAATTAAAATGTTTGCTTGTTATGAGAAAATTAGTTAGTAAAGCTCTCACAAACTTGATGGCACACTTTACTTTTCTTGCACTTAATAAACTTGAACCATTGTGCCCATCTATGTTGCGTATATGCTTGTGCTTTATAAGTTGTGAATTAGCAGAACCATATTACCATGGGGAACACTTTCAACATTGCACATTATTTAGTTGATATCATGATTATTTTGCTTATGGATCCCGGCGATGTGAAATAAAAGGGGAGCTTGTAAGCTCATGGAGTTTGTATATGTGTTAGAGAAACGCCTGGCGGCTAGCCTAAGCCATGCCTAATCATGGTGGAAACTTGCAGCATAACCATAGTGAGCAATCTGTGAAGCATCCTCAATAAAAACCTACGCAAATAGCAAATAAAAAGATCACTGAGATGCTTATTGTCTACTTGCCTTGTCATTTTGATGTGGGAAAGCTTCCGTATCATCGGGCAAGGGGTACCCCGTTGGCGGTTCTCTATGATACACATATACTTATAATGACAAGAACTTACTCATAACTGAAGTTGAGTAGCATGAGGTCTGGTACTCGTAAGCACGGGGCATGCGATTTTCAACTTATAATTTGTCAAGCATATCCTCATATTTGTTCACTTTAACCTTAATAACCTAAAGATGCTTATGATAGGGGCAATGAGATCTCAAAGCTAATGAGTACCACACTTTCAACATTTGGAAGCCTTTCAAACTTTTAAATCTTTTTCTTTCACTTTTATGTTGATTCACCATTTATTCTTTGAGCACCTTCCCGAGAGCATAGTTGTCATTCTTAGTGTAATGTGCTTGTCCCAAAACACGGTCAATTACGACATAACTTTGACACATGAATCTTTGATATTTTTATTTCTAGTCTTCACTTAAACTTCAGAGGTGCCTTGGCATTTATGTTTTGCTCCAAAAAAAGGCAAGCGAGACACCACTTTATCATATCTTGTTATGAGCACTACAATCCTGCATATGCTTATGTGTCATGTTGTTTATTATTAATGGGTTGGAATCTCTTCAGAGCTTGCATGACTACTGGTTAAGTTTATTTGCATACTCTTTATTATGAATTGCCTAAGTATTTGATCATATGTTGGGAATATATACATCTTATGAAGCAAATATGTTTGTGAAAGTTTCTTTTATCGCACTCAGTTTTCAACTGAATTGCTTGAGGACAAACAATAAGCTAAGCTTGGAGGGAGTTGATACGTCCAAAACGTATCTACTTTCCCGAACACTTTTGCTATTGTTTTTTCTCTAATTTGTGTGATTTGGATACAACTAATGTGGACTAACGTTGTTTTCAGCAGAATTGCTTTGGTGTCTCGTTTTTGTGCAGGAAATCAATTTTCAGGAAAAATCCTGGAAAATATCGCAGAACTCCTATTTTACCAGAAGACTCACGGAGCCAGAAGATGAGACGAATAGGGGCTACGAGGGGTCCACACTACCTGGCCGCGTGGGCCAGGCCAGGCCGCGCCAGGGGGTGGTGTGGCCGCCTCGGACTCCGTCTCAACCTCTCCTTTCACTTATAAAAGCCCTCTGACCTAAAATAGACGGGGGAGGGGGTTCGGCGTTTTTCCAGATAGAGCTCCATTGCGCCGCCACCACCAGATACCGTGATTCGGAACCAGAAACTCCATTCTAGCACCCTACCGGGACGGGGAATTGGAGGAGATCATCGCCATCATCATCACCATCGCTTCTCCATCAACCATCCATGATTCCCCATCCATGAGTGAGTAATTCCCCGCAGTAGGCTATGGGGATGGTAGGGATTGGATGAGTTCGTTCCTATAATTGCATCGGATTGTTAGGGCATGGTGCCTAGTATCTATTAGTGCTTTTTGTCTTTGTTGCAATTTGTTATGCTTAATGCTTGTCACTAGGGTCCGAGTGCCATGATTTCAGATCTGAACATATTATTGATTCATGATGATAGTATTGTTTATGATCTTACCTGCAAGTTGTATACACATATTATTATCCGAAACCAAAGGCCCCGAAGTGACAAGAATCGGGATAACCGGAGGGAATGGCTATGATATGAGGATCACCTGTGTTCACGGAGTGTTAATGCTTTGCCCCGGTGCTCTATTAAAAGGAGCACCTTAATTGCCAGTAGATTCCCTTGAGGCCCCGCTGCAACGGGATGACAGGACAAAAGATGTTATGCAAGTTCTCATTGCGAGCACGTATGACTATATATGGAACACATACCTATGATTATTTAGTACTTGGATACTTTATCTTATTTATCTGCAAATTCCCTATATCTTGATTGTTACATGAATTGTCTTGTCCATGCAACGCCCGTTCATCCATCCCTATGCCTACCGCGCTTTAATTCTACTGTGTACTGCAATTGTTACTATTGTCTTTACTTTTACTACTGTTATTAATTTGCTATTGCTATTACAAAACTGTTGCTACTGATAAACTACTACGAGCAAAACTGTTTCCAGGTGCAGCTGAATTGACAACTCAGTTGTTAAGTCTTATAAATATTCTTTGGCTCCCCTTGTGTCGAATCAATAAATTGGGTTTTACTTCCCTCAAAGACTGTTGCGATCCCCTATACTTGTGGGTCATCACACTGTCAAGTGGTTTGGTTGAGGGTGACTATATGAGTGTTTCTTATTTCCAATTCATATTTGTGCATAAATAGTCCAATTCATTTGTTGCATTTCAAAACGTGTTTGCATCTTGTAGGAAAGCATTGCAAAAGAACAGTACTTAGAGATGAAGGCTTCGAAGGTCAAGCCATTCAACCTTGAGCATTATTGGCTTTTGCTCCAAAAAAATGACAAATGGAAGTTGAGGTAGCAAGAATCTCCACCCAAAAGAGGCTCACTCATCCAGTTGGATGATGATGAAGATGATGATGCTACACCGGGAGGGAGAAATAAGGGCAAGCTCAATGGCAACAAGATGGCGAAGGGGAAGTTAAAGAAGCACGTCAGGAATTCAAGTTTGGGGGAGAAGATCGTTCACATGGTGAACTCAAATGAGTTGATGGTGGCCAAGACATTGAAAGCAAAACTGGCCTTAACCGAGAAGAGAACTTTTAAGAAGCAAACAAGGTTGAAAACACTCCGGAAAGATGGCTTGCGCAAGGTAGCTGTGGAGGGAGGAAAGGAGTTGCCCCGGGTCTACTAGAGATGCTCTAAGATAGGAGACAAAAATGCTATTAGTGGAGTTGCATGTATTTGTTAACTATCAGTAGTGGCATTTTCAAAACTAGTAAGCTTGGAGTAGTGGTATTCTAACCATGATGAATAGGCGAATCTTCTCATCCTTCCTCGTAGAAGATACTCTAACAAATTCAGATCCGGTGATTGGGTAGAAGTGTATTTAGCTCAAAAACTAATCAATGTTGCACCAACTCGCAGGGGCGAATCTAGAAAAATTTGGCGATGGGGTCGGCTACTATAAAATCACGGAGGTCAAACTGGTCATACTAGTATAATGCAATATTGAACCAGAATATAGCACGAAGAAACAACACAAACGGCAAAAGTTTCCACTAATAGAACAATATTACATGAATAAAGCCAACACATACCATTCAGACGATATAATCCACTTCTTTGTTCATTAGAAATATTAATATAAAACTAAATTGCAACTTGAAAAACTTGAAGCCTAATTTGTAGCAACCTGCGCATGTAAACAGTAAGAAAAATATGTTATACTTATTAAAAAATTACATGTAAGTAATTAAAGACGAGAGAAGTATTGGGATAGAAACATGTGACTTGCTCACTTACATTTTACAATTTCCCTTCTCGATTTTTCACCTTTTTAAAGCGATCAATCACTGCATCTCTATTAATAGTGCAAAACATATCCTTCTCCACAAAGCAGATGAGACAATCACTCATGAATTGCTCGCCCATTTTATTGCGTAACACATTCTTGACAATATTCATTGCTGAGAAGCATCTCTCCACTGATGCCATGGCAACCGGCAAAATTAGCACTCGCTTCAGCAGTTGATAGACTAAAGGAAAAGATACATGCTTATTTGTGTCGACCAGTGACTTAGCAAGATCACCAATATCATTCAAATCACTAAATCTTTCATCTGTCCTCACATTGTCAATGTATATGCTAAGTTGGTGACAAAGAGCAACCAATTGCATTGGATCAAAATCATCAGGATAGAACTTAGCTAGCTTCACCAAGCTCTCCAAGTTAAAAGCGGCAAACGATTCTTTTGGGTCAAAAGAGGCCATGTGAATAAGCAATGCAGAATTTACCTCATTAAAACGGTCATCAAATTCTTGAAGTTGCCAATCAATAACAGAGTTAAGACAATCTATCCGGTAATGCTGAAGGTTTGTGATATTGGTTTTATAACGTGGTCTATGGCGATCGACATATTCATCTAGCATGTTGAGGCTAGGAATATTATGTTCTTCACAAAATAAATGTACCTTTTCAAGAAGTGATTCCCACCCATCATCTCTTAGTCATTGGAGTTCATTCCTTGTTGACTTGACATTCGACATGACATTGAGGATGTCTAGGTCCTTCTGCTGCAAGCAACGTGATAAAGTATCTGCACTTCCTAATATATGCAACATCATGTGCAAATTAAACACAAAATTAAAGGTGCCAAAATATGATAAGAGTCCACGTGCTTGACTTTTCTTCCCATCCTTTTTGCCTTCTTTTGCAACATATTTCAGAACGTCGACAAGAGTTGAGAATAAATTAACTAGGCTCGAGAGTGTTCTAAAATGAGATCCTCAACGAGTGTCTCCTGCTCTCTGAAGAGATTGATCTTGATGCAACCCTGTACCTGTACCAATTTTCCCATTGCCTATAGCTGCTTGTATAATCTCTCTATGTTTCTCTCTAATCATGTCTTTTCGTTTACAAGATCCTCCAACCACATTAGTCAATGTTGATATCATATAAAAAAAATCAGAGATGTCATCATTCTTCTTTGCCACTGCCACAATAACTAGTTGTAGTTGGTGAGCAAAACAATGCACATAATAGGCTGAGCTATTCTCTTCTAGAATTTTAGCTTTCAAACCATTAAACTCACCTCTCATATTGCTTGCTCCATCATAGCACTGTCCTCTAACCTGCTTTAGGCTCAACCCGATATCAACAAACAATTTCTGAAGAGCATTCTTCAAGCATATTGCTGATGTTTCCTTTACATGCACGACTCCAACTAATCGTTCTAGTATTAGCCCACGCTTGTTAACATACCTTAAGACAACATCCATTTGTTCTTTGTCAGACACATCGGAGGCCTCATCAATCAACAAACTGAACACATCGCCACCAATGTCTTCAAGAATAGAATTCAACGTTATCTGTGCAAAACAACAAGAAACATTATTTTCAGTATGGTAAGAGATCAGTTACAAAAAATAAAGAAAGAAGAATTACACCTTTTTTACCTTTGCATAAATGTTAGCAAGTTTGACAAACCCATTGACAATTTTCCGGAGCATTCTTAATTGCCTTCTTTGTAACATCATTCTGATCTGCTAAAGTATCTACCAACTCTCGAAAGTTTCTCCTATTTTTGGTTTCCTTTGATTCATCGTGGCCACGGAATGCTAAGCCTTGTTTTAGCAAGTACCTTACAAAATCAATTGACGTACTCAATCGAACTCGATTTTCCTTTTTTGTAAGATCACTTTGCCTATTGAAAGCAACCTGAATTGATTGATCTTGATTCATTAGAGCATCACATCTCTTAGCTGCCACATTGTGAAAACTATTAATAACCCACATGAGTGTCAAGTCTACTTTTTTGGTTCCAACGGGACCAACCTTCAACTACAAATGCCTCATTCCCAGCTTGGCCAACAATGCAATCTCTAAACAAGTAGCAACACAAACAAAAAACCTTATCGACCTTCTCACTGTATTCTAACCAACCACCGTACTCACTAAACCATTCTGGATTAAATCTTCGCGGTGCATCTGCGATGATCTTTTGTGGATATTTAAATCTAGATTGTGGTCTGTAAGGTCCTCTAGTTAAATATATCCGCCTAATCTCATCTTGTTTCCTAGGATTCTTGGTGTATTGAGTAATTCTTTTTCGATCAGCCGGATCATAGGGTAGCTCATCCAAGTTAATTTCTTTAGGGAGACTAACAGAGCTTGATCCGTAATCTTGCCCTGTTGATTGCCCAAGTTGCGTAGAGGAACCTGCATCAACATTTGTTCTTTTTCTTTTGACCACAAATCGATCCATAGTCTAGAAAAATCAAGAACAGATAATCCAGATTAGCCTTTGGTGCTCACCGATTGCTTGACTAGGACGAACAGAGAATGAAACGTGAGCTAGATTTTAGAAAATCTGATTACCTAAACCGTTGTTTCAATATGGTGCGTACGCTGCCGTTGTTGCTGCTGTTTTCTGGCAGCCGCGACCCTGCAGCACGGCGTCAGATCGATTTTGTGTTTTTCCGGTTGTTCGCGCCGCCGTGGCCTCGATCTGGCGTGGGATGGACTAGAGGGTTACGTACGTGAGACCTAGGAGCGATCTAGCGATCCGCTGATCCTCTGCGGCAAGGATGGACACGGCCATAAAGTTTTTGCATCGCTGTTTGCCAAGCCCATTAAGAGAATGCCTGGTTAGCCGGGCTTTGATGAGGTCAGACCAATTTTTTGGATGGGGTCAGACTCTAATTTTGTATGGCCTTCTCTGTGTTACATCGTATCCATTGCTGTCAGCTCAAACCAACCATTGTACGCCAGATTCGTCCCTGCCAACTCGTCACGGTGAACACGATGGTCCCGGACTGACTGCAAGCGGCAGTTCCAACTTCCAATTGCGTCAGCAAATCCGTCTTCTCCCGAGGGTGGCGGTATCTGTACTACGCGTACAACGTTTCCGGCAACCCGACGCTCTTGATCAGGCACGCCGTGCCGGGCCCGTTCAGCCCATTCTCTGTCCTCTAGCGCCCCGCGGGGACGGGCCATACCATTTCAGGAAAAGCAAGGCCCAGACGCTTCCTCGTCACCCGTGGCTCCGTCCCCTTTCGGCCCACTTGCTGTACTTGCTTTGCGGGAAGCGGAAGGCATCGTCATCACCCCACCTATTCCCCAATCCGAGATGGGTTAAGACCCTCGCCACCAACCCCTCCCCGTCTCCGCCCTCGCCCACCACACCACCGGGAGCCCACACCTCGCCGCCGCCCGCCCGCCCGCCCACCCGATCGCCGCCACCCGCAGTCACCTGGCACAGTGCCACTCTTCGTGCCGCCGGGTCGCCGGATTCTGCCGTCCACCCTCGCCCGCCGCGCGAGCTGCCTTGCAGTGAGTGGATAGGCTAGGGTTGACACTCTCCCTCCTCCCCCTTCTTCTTCGCGCGCGCCCTCCTCCTCGCCGTCCTCACAATCGCCTTAGCACCCACCGGGTCCTTTCTCTCATCACAGCTAGCTCTGTCAGGGCACGCGGCATCGCTCCTCGGCTGCTGCTCTCACGCCGGCGCCGTTCAGCTCGCCGGAGTTCCACCCAGAGGGACACCAGCTGCCGGGCCGTCGATCTACCCTCCGCGGATCTACTTGAAGGCCGTGGTAACTATCTCCGCCCTTAATCCTCTCCCCTGTGCGATTTGATTGCGCGGATCGGACGATTTATTTATCAAATCGGAGGTCGTCTTTGGTTCTATACGCTCTCAGTTGGGGATCTGCGGCTATTCTTAGATTTAGTTGTTCTGTTGCCAATGCAGTACGGTCCGTCTAATATTGTTCAGGGTAATTTGCCTTAATGCTGCAATATCATGTGGTACTGTGACAGTGTGGAGTTGGTAATGGGGTGAAGTACTTTCTTATGTGTTGCGCCTATTATTGGATCGATCTGTGGTTATTTTTTCAGGCGACCTTTTCAGTTGCCCGTTTCATGTGTACCATTTATGCATTGATGTTAAGAGTTTATATCTGCCACTGATGCCTATTTTGAATCATGTTCCATGGCTTATGTGACTGCCATTCGCGTATTACCCATGATCACATAATTTTCACTTGTTTCTTCTAAATTTAATCACGATTATATGGATTGCGCTTCGCGGTTAGTTTGTTTAGCTTATAACGTTTTATCCTGCCACGTTGACATGATAAATGCTCACATACTTTAGTCCTGCCTACCGTATGGCGCATTTGATGTGATATTTGTCAAATAGTCTCAATTGATCTTCTGCTATGGCCAACAAAACCTCTGTATCTCGCTGATATATTTCCATTTGCTGATTGATTAGAACTTATTGTTGTGATTTAACTAATTTGGTGATAATTGAGTAGAGGTCCACTACCAGCTGCAATCTGCTACTGTTTTACCGATTTGATATTTATTTTCTTTACTTTTGAGTTTGATGTTGTTGCACATTGTCCTTGTTCGCAAGGATTCAGAAGTGAACTCTACTCATATGAAATAGCAAACTGTATCCTTGTCACTGTGAACACGTGATACGGTACCCACATATCTTCACGCTGTTCGATATCATGGCAATTTTATGTTGTTCTGTGACGCAACAAATCATTGCACGTATCAAGCTAGAAAGAAATCACAATCTGCTCAGTGGCAAGTTCTGGATATGGTGTTACAAATTAGAAATTTGATTGGTAAATTAGGTTCTTACTGAAATGGTGCCTCGACCACTTCACGCGTTTGCACGCAACCATCTGTCTTCATTACACATGCATCCTCACTTTTGCATCCTCATCTTCCATTGCAACAGGCATCATTTTCCATGCCTCTGCTGGACCCCCCATTGTTAGTATCATGCTTTGATGTATGTGATAATCATAAATACCTGGTTTAGAGGCATAGCTTTGGAGAGATATATCTCTCATATAAAAATGGATCTTATGGGGTTGTCATTACTTGGAAATGTTTATATGTCACGAGTCACTATTTTTTTTGCTTTTAATGTTGGACTGTTGGCTCTTCAGATCTAACTTTTTATTTCTTCTTCGATAGATGTACTTGACTGTCGCACATTTGATGTGTTTCGTTCTGTTATGTCTATATTTACCCCTTGCTTCAAGTAATACTGTATTCTTATTGATAAACATTACTCAAAAAATGAAGTTTCCTTATCAGTTTTCACTGGCAACATTTCTAGAGTTGTGTTGTTTTTATCCTAATTAGTAATTACTGTTATATTATGAGGTGGATGTATTTTTTTTAGTGCAATTAGTCCTGATGGATATGAATATATGATATTAATTTTAGTAGCTGATTGGTTCCATTATGTTTGAAGATAGTGCATTTATTATCACATGAGGAAATGGTGACACATTAATGTATATTTTTCTTATTACTGATTCAGGACAACTATCATTGATAATCTTAACAGCAAGACTACTTTGAAGCCTTAGATTTTCTGTTGAAGCGTGCACAGAAATACTTCTTTAGAACTTCAGTATCAGCAAGAACACAGCAGGCAGGGGTGCAGGGCATAGAAATGTGGCAGCTTGCTTCCCTCCTCCGATACTTCTGAACACCGAGGAGCTTAGCTTATCATATTCCTCAGTTCAAGGTTGTACTGATATGCAATCTGGTATGGAACAGGCAACAGGTGTAAGTGGTCATGAACACATAATTGATATTCCAAGGGATACTGGTCCTTCTGTCTCGGCATCGCATAGCGTTGGTAGAGATAACCATGAAGACTTGAATCCTGTGGACAGGCCTTCAACGAGAGCCGCAACGTCTGCCTTGCAGCCACCAGCAGCAATTGGTCCTCCTCATGCAGGGAACACTTCAGGCACTAGGAGAAGTGATAACTATGGTCGGCGGCACAGAAGCCCTTTGAACTCTGGACTATGGATTTCCATTGAAGTAATCGTTAATGTGAGCCAAATTGTTGCTGCCATTGTTGTGTTATCCCTGTCAAGGAAGGAACATCCACAAGCTCCATTGTTCGAGTGGGTCATAGGTTACACAGTTGGTTGTTTTGCCACTTTGCCTCATCTTTATTGGCGCTATATACACCGTAATATTGTGAATGGTCAGGATGAGCAAGCACATTCACTTCAGGGCTCCTCGCAGAACAACTCGACTGAGCCCACTCCTGCAAGTGTATCAGAGCGGCGAAGGACTGCTGCACGAAATGCAGTTCTGGCTAACCCAAGGTACATTATTTGTCTTTCGCATGGGTAATGCTAGATACGGTTGTTGCTTTCATGTGAAATCGATATAGCTTATATATGAATATTCCTCTGCCAGCTCACAAAAGCAGTTCTTCATCGTATTTACGGCTGTTGTTTTTGTTATTTGATCAGGAAAATATTAGTAGACACTGTTCTCACCTAGATTAGGGTATATACGTGAGCTAGTTTGTGCCTGCCCATACTTTTGATAGATACCACAGAAGTACAAAGTCTATAGTTCTATTATGGATGGGACAGAGTACCAATTTATAAATGATGGATGCACCTTGCTGTTTGCAGAATTAATGCACTTTTTGACCACTTCAAGATGGCCTTGGATTGTTTCTTTGCTGTGTGGTTCGTCGTAGGAAATGTGTGGATATTCGGCGGGCGTTCTTCTGCTGTTGATGCTCCAAACTTGTACAGGTAAGTACATATATTACTTCTTGGATGTGATGTGTTCCTTTATCCAGCTGCTCACTTTGTTTCGTACCAGGTTATGCATCGTGTTCCTCACCTTCAGTTGTATTGGGTATGCGATGCCTTTCATCCTCTGCGCAATGATATGCTGCTGTCTCCCCTGCATTATATCCGTTATGGGTTTTAGAGAAGACACAAACAATACAAGAGGGGCCACCTCGGAATCCATCAATACTTTGCCGACCTATAAATTCAAAACCAAGAAGCGCCGCCATAGTTCAGGGAACGAAGCTGAAGGCCAAGATGGAGGCATTGTGGCTGCCGGAACTGACAAGGAGCGGGCTCTTTCTGCTGAGGATGCTGTACGTTGCTGCTGTTCCTTTATATCCCCTGCACTTTCTTTTTTTGCAGCGAAACAAAATTGCCAGTTGCAGACACTTGCTAACTTACTGTATCATATCTGCAGGTCTGTTGCATCTGCCTTGCTAAGTACGCACACAATGACGAGCTTCGTGAACTTCCCTGCACACATTGCTTCCACAAGGAGTGTGTTGACAAATGGCTCAAGATTAATGCACTTTGCCCTCTGTGCAAAGCTGAAATAGCAAGCTCATCTGGCACATCTGATACTCGGCACACCGATCATACGGTTCCGGCGCAGGAGATTGAAATGCATTAGGTTGGTTGGTCTGCCTTGTGCGCCGACACGTAAGAACATAGCCACTCGCGCTGCCCATCTGCATGTATAAAGTTGAAGCATTTGGTATATGGATTGTAACGATGTCCTTGTTTTTTTTTGGGGTCCCTTTTATCTTGGAGAGAGAGAAGTACAGCTCCTCTCGCTGTCAAACACTCTACAATGCAATGCGATGTTGTTTCTGTTTGGCGTCCCACTGAACTTGGAGGAGTGATGTTCCACGCCCAGGTATATACATGTGATCTGTTCACTGTGCTACGGCTAGCTTTGATGCACTTTTACATTTGACAAAATGGAGACTGTTGCACTGAGGATGATGATACATCGAAGCAAATGTTTTTAATGACTGATGATTAGGTGTTTAGTGGCCGCCCAGGGCTCCGTTGGGTAGAAGAAGTTGAAATGTAGGCGATTAGCATGAACCTGACGATGCCACGATGAGACGAAGCTGCGGATGGCTGTTATTCTTCTGGCAGTCGCATTCCTCCATGCTCCCGAACCAGTCTGCTCCAGCCTCCAGGACCAATTTTCACCTAGTGTGCAAAAGCAGTGGCCCATGCATGGGTAGCTGGCCAGGAGACTCGCGCAAGCAAAGAAAATGCTCCCAGGTTTCCAGCCACAAATGTTGATCATACAAGATACAAGGTACTTTGGAAAAAAAAGTTACATAAAGAAAAAGAAAAAGATACGTGCTAGTCAGGGCCGTATCTGAGAAAATAGGGGCCCAGTGCGACACCAGAAATTAGGCCCTCGAAATGAACGTTAGCAATTAGAAAGATATTTTCTAAAAATATGAGGTTATATTTTTTTCAAATTTGACCAAGTTTTTAGAGAAAAATATTAACATTTACAATACGAAATTCATATTCTTTGGTATATCATGAAACATATTTTTATATGATATCTATATAATATCATAGTTCTTAATAGTTTTTTATAAAATTTTGATCAAACTTTCTGTAGCTTGATTTTTCAAAAAAAAAAATTCCCTAGGCTCTACGACAGAGGTATCATAAACTGAAAATGGAAACAACCTTCGACTGAATTTGGATGTACACCGTCAGACGGCGCCGGCGGGTAGCTCTCATAGTCCAATTTCTCCTTCTTGATGAATCGGCGTTTGGCCTTCAACTCCAATTCATGCATCCAGATTGCAAGTGCGGAAGTAGGCAACAAGGGATCAGATGAACCACAGAGATGAGATATTTTAATGAAAACACCAAAAGATACTAGATTGATGAGGGTGCAGATCTATTCTTGGAAAATCACAACTACATTATTTCGCGTAGGCGTCCCAAGTGGAAGACAAAAAAATTACACTCCTGCAGCAAGAGAAAGAAAGGGCAGAGAGAGACGTGCGATGAGTTGGGGCCGATCGTGTTTATTCGGTTGCTGACACTACTCCATGGAATTAGACCCAACTAAACCGGTGATTAGCAAAAATTTGGCTTAACACGAAAATTTGGGGCCCTCCTAATCAGGAGGCCCTGTGCAGTCGAACCTCCGGCACATGCGTCCGGTACGGGCCTGGTGCTAGTAGTAGTATTAAAAATTGTGCTTAGCAGCACCTGATGGTCTATCTATCTCCCATGGACGTTTCTCTCCGAGTGAAGCAGTGGCCAATGCAGGTGTGTTGGGCCAGGTACGTGGCCCATGCATGATGCATGGATACCTGGCCACATGAGAGTCGCACAAGGAAAGAACATGTTCCCAACCACAGATGGTAATCATGCACAGTACACCAATGTACTTTGGGACCAACAGAAAAAGATAAAAAGAAAGAGAAAGTAACATGTTTGCTGAACGAATATTATGAGGAAAAAGAGAAAGATAAAACATATTCCAAAGAAAATAAGGAAAAGCGATAAAGATAAAGATAACATCTCTTCTATGGTTTGGCTGCGCGTGTGGGGTCATTACACATGTGCTTGTGATTATACTCCTCCATACTATATTACTAGTTCCATGGCTGCTTCCATGCCTGCAAACAGCAAACAACAATCAAACAAACAATACCAGGCGGCCCGTATCCAGGTCTCCGCTCGTCGCCCTTACCACTGTACAAGGTACATTTCCCTACCGAGTACAAGTACTGGAGTAGTAGAAATCAGCGTACCGAGTAGTGTAGAATTTTGATGGTTATTAAATTAATCTCTGACTTGGATTACGCCTGTGCTTCCGCCGTTAAAGCGTCACTTGTATTTGCGTTAGCTTTGTCGACAGTTGCTTTCATTATCATTTATTATTTGTCTCAACACCTTATACTGCGTGTAGTCAACACTATATACTGATTACCCTAAAAAAAACGCTGTATACTGATGTTTAAATTGGACTATCAGCTCATGGAGTGGAATTCTACCGTCTGCTGCAACAGTACAAATATACTGTTGGAGTGTCCCAGGGAAGACTGCGACAAAGCAGTCGTGGATGAGTTCATCAAGACCACTAAAGGACAGATGTGGCGAGTGGACACACTACTTCTCGTCAACGTCATCCTTGCAGGAATCATAGTCGGGATAGGCGCCTATGCAAATCGTTATCGCCACTATGGTTTCACTCGCTATCTGTTGCTGGGGGCCACCACCTTGTTCCTACCCATCATATCTTATGTTCTCTCCACAATTGCCCACGATGGTGTGTCTAATGTCAAGATAGCACAATTGGAAGCCATTTGCACTAAACACTTCCTTCATCCATACCTAGTGATAGTATCCACCGGCCTTGTTTTGATTTCTGCTATCAATACAAGCCCTATAGTTGCTACTGATGATAGGGAAAATCGCAGCATACATCCTCCTATCGAACTTCTTGTTCAAGGAATTTGGGTAGCTTACTTGGCTGCGACCGTGCATGAGAGCCCCTATTATATTCCTGCGGCTGTACACCTTCACTATTTCATATTCGCACCTTTTGCTCTTATTCATGCAAAAATGGCACCGAAATATTATGCATTTCTAAAGGCCCAGAAATCCTTTACACTTGGACGCAGTCCTCGTCTTATTATTTGATATATGCAGCAGCTACGAGAAGGAAGTGATCGACATGGCGAATCAATGGCAGCAAGCGAGGAGGGTGTGAATGTGCCTCCTCCTCCACTTCTAGTTATGGGTGAGGAAGACCGGCAGGTAGAAAAGCAACCTAATGGTTACATATTCAGAGATAATTTGGAGACGGTTCAAGGAGCTGGATTGGTCACCATTGACAGAGTTTGGCAGTTAGACAACGTGCTTCTGACGGCAATGCCACAACTGAAAGATTTATGCTTGTCATTTGCACTGTTTAAGTTGCTAAGGTGTCGATTTGCAAGGTACAAACTAACCGACAATGTTATCTCTACCAAGACCGTCAAATTTGTCACAAGTGTCTTGCTAAAGGATGGTGAACATGAAAGAGCATTCAGGATGATTGCAGACGAGCTGTCTTTTCTTCATGATTATTATTATTCACCACTACCCTGCGCCAGAGCCAAGTTGGTGAAAGTTTGCTCTGGGCTTGCAACAGCAAAGGTACAACTGACACCATTCTTGTTTGGCACATTGCCACGACCATCCTTGAGGTGAGGCATCCACACCACCAACAGGATGGTCGTCCTTCTTCTACCTCGGATGACAAGAAGACCGCCGCCACTCACCTGTCGCGCTACTGCGCGTACCTGGTGGCGTTCTACCCCGGGCTACTTCCTGATGACGATGGCTGGAGCAAGGGCCTGTACAAGCTCGTCAAGAAGGATGTTGAGAGAGCCCTTGCTCCCGGTGGCGGCACTGGTGTATCATTTTCATCCATGCCGCCGGAAGCGGGGTACCGACAGTTGATCGAGCTGTTGGGGGCGAGACAGAATCACCAGGTGCTCAAGGATGCCGCGAAGCTCGCGGAGCAGCTTGGGGAGCTGGCGACCGGAGGAGAGGAGATGGCGTGGAAGCTGCTGGCGGGGTTTTGGTCAGAGATGGTGCTATATCTGGCTCCGTCAGACAACTTGAAAGGGCACATGGAGGCCGTCGACCGGGGCGGCGAGCTGATAACGCTCCTCTGGGCGCTGCTCACCCACGTCGGGATTGTCGACAGGCCGGAATTCGCCGCTGCAGGTGCTTCATCGAGCTACTAGTGTTTGAGTTTGCTCTGCTTATGTGTGCATATCGATGTCTAGGTGTGCATGCTTAAGCTGTTGGTTTTATTGTTCTCGTTGTTTGTCAGTGTGCTCTTCTAGCTCCAAAGCATGTTGTTGGCTTTTCCCCCACTTCATTAAGTTTGGGGCTTGGAAAATTTTCCAAGTCCATCCTTGTTGCATCTGCATGTATAAAGTCGAAGCGTTTGGTATATGGATTGCAATGACGTCCATGGTTCCTTCTTTTTTTTGTCCCTTTTATCTTGGTGAGAAGTACAGCCCCTCTCTCTCGCTGTCAACACTTGCAATGAAATGCATATTGTTTCTGTTTGGCGTTCCAGTAAACTTGGAGAAATGTGGGCCAGGCCCAGGTATATATGTATGTGATCTGTTCGATGTGCTACGGCTAGTTTTGATATATTTTCACACTGGAGACTATTGCACTGAGGATAATGAGATTAGCGTTCTGGTGAAGCGTAGGCGATTATTAGCATGAGCCCTGATGACGCCAAACCACGCTTAGGAGCAGCTGCTGTTGGCCATTGCAGTTTTATGCTCTCGGAACAATTTGCACTGAGCTGCTGTTCTCACGGTAGCGTGTTTCCTTACGGTGACCGAAGGGGCGGGCAGGTGATTCTGGCTGCCTCGTCCGCTGTAGCAACTCCTCTGAGTAGTGCCTGGCGTCGGCACGGTCGGGACACTGGATAGCAACATATTGCATGAACGGTTCTCTCCTAATAAACGATCTCAGAATATAAATCTCTTTAGCAAGTTATTTTCGAATGGATGTAGTATATGTTATGGAAAGCAACATATTCCAAACAAAGAAAATGAAAAACATCCGCGGGCAGCGCTGCTGGTGGGAAACCGGCGTTTTCCTTAGCCCAGCACCACGTCTATGTTCTGATTCTCACATGGCCCAATATTTAGCAGGGAGACCACTCCATCTCGAATATCTAGATTAATAAGAGGAAGGAATCTCTCCTTCCTTATAAGCTGGGACTAAACCAAGCAACTTTCATCGGTCATGCATCATCCATAACATCTCATCCCCTGAGAGGCCCCTCAGAAAAGCACGTCGACGTTGGCTCTAATATTAGATGTTGGCGTACACTTAGGCTAGTCCAGCACTCGGCCCATGTTCTGGACGTTTATGTACACACGGCCGAATATTCAGCAGAGAGCCCACTTCATCTCAAAAGCTTAGACCGGTGAGAGAAAGGAATCTCTCTCTTATAAGCTGGGTGTCGCCTCCCGTCGAGATGTGACTAAACCAAGCAGACTCCGCTGGTCATGCAGCAGCCCTAACACTCGTGACGCACGGCGGTGGGTGTTGGGGCGGAGCGCGGTTGGCCGACACGCATCGGGAAAAGGGAGGAGTTGCTAACAGTGCGGTTCTAGGGTTGGCCGGCTTGTGTGCGGCGACGCGCTTGCGCTGCTCGACCGGTGCGATATCGGTCTGGAGGGGTGTCTCCAGGCTAGGCAACTTGGTGGCATGGTGCATTCAGTGGCCTTGCTACTAGCGGTCGGCCAGATTGACAATCTTCGATCTCGCATGGGCGACATGTCAGTTTCGGCCTGGCTAGCGTCGCGCTGCAAGCAACTCTGAGCGTGGGGGCGACGTCGATCCTATCCACCACACGACAAGGCACATGTATGTTTCGTGAGGTGTTGTTACCCGTACAAAAGTCCTACTCCTGTTGGAATCGATGGTACCCATGGGTGTCGCTACCTTCTTGAAGGCAACATTTAGGTGGTTTTGCAGATCTTCCTTGGTTGGACCTTGGTTTTCTCCAAGGGAAATTTGTAGATCTTGCGATGGTGGTGCCTCTCAGCGCTTTCCTCGTTGGAGGCATCGCCTCGGGCATGTCCTTCAGTGCTGGCTGGTTGGTGTTTCCCGGTGACAAGTGGTTAAATGGCTTGGCTGGAACGTGGATGGTCGTGGTTCCGCTTTTGTGTATGCTTTGGTGCCTCCGGCGTGGAGTGCTCGGCAAGCGCTCGTCACCGGGCAGTGCTTTGCGTCTCCATGCTAAGCTATTCTCTTTGTCCTTCCTACAACAATGGTTGGCCTTCTTTCAGGGATGCTCGTGTTTGGGGTGAGGTATCGGTGATCGTTGTCCTTCGATTGCGTATGAGGTTCTCGGTGGCTCGTTGTAACCTCCTTGTTTCTAGATAATCTTATTTAGGGTGTAATGTGCATCATCTGAGCATGACATGCATTATTTTTGAACATGAGAAAAAAGTTCCACTAAAAATTAAGAGAGAAGCTCTAAAAACCTAATTCCTTATTTTCCCTTCTCTATGTAAATACTTTCCAAATGGCTTTGAAGTTTTGAAAATAGAAAATTAACGAGCCATTACTATATAACATGCCCAAGAGTATTTCTAACTTTCAAAACTTTGGTCTAGAGTTTGAAATATTCAAAACAGAATTGAATTTGAAATACAACTAGAAAAGGAGAAAAGCAACATAGAAAAGGTTTTCTGCAGGAAAAATAGAACCATAGGCTAAATAGGCCGCAACCCAGCTTCTTTTCTCCTTCTCCTTCCTTTTCCGTGACACATCCCGGCCCAACAGCAGCCCATACCTATTTGTCCATCTATCTCATGCGTTTTCATCGTCCCTGATGGAGAGCACCTACGTGTCGCTGCCGACACCGCTCGTCTGTGCCACAATCCTTGCCCACGCCATGATGCCTGCTACCGACGTATTCGTCTATATACCTGATGAGTGCAAATATGACGCATATTTAATCATACAAATTATTCATATTGTCACTCATCACATGCTATATCTAGCTACAACTATGCCTATTATGCATGATTACTAGTTCTCTTTCATTTTCATATGATTGTTGCACAACTATTAGTTTTTATTAGGATTTTATTATTTTTTCTTGTCTTTGACTTGTGTGTAGGTGTTGTGATGGATTATGGATAAAGCAAGGCAAAAGGACCCAAGAGGAAGCAATATGGAGGAGCTGTAGGCACCATACTTAGCCATTTGAGGGGTGGAAAAGTGGATTTACCATCAACTCTAAATAAAGATCCAAGGCCATGGTGTTGAGCAATCGTCCATACAAATCCCAACGAGCCAAAGAACACCCAAATCAGAGTTCATATGAAGAAATGATGGCCAAAGTGTGAAAGCATCAACAAGTTTAAAGACCTTTGGTACGTGCCGGTACTGTCGTACCGCCCACCCGTACCGCGGGTCTAGACGCACGAAACCAACATTTCTGAATGCGTTCCTTCATAGAATCCATCCCCGTTTGTTCCTAGACCATTGTTAGGTCATAGGTAACGTGGGAGGGGCTATGAGAGACCCCCTAGGCTTATATAAAGAGGGGAGGATCCAAGGGAGAAGCATCATCTCCACATACCTCCACGGCGAAGCCCTGCCGCTTTGCAAACTCCATAGTCGCCGCCTCCACATGATCTCCACCATCACCATTTCTCAAGAGGAGAAGGGACACGGGTCGAGGACATCGCATCATCCCCCTCATCATCAAACGTTGCATCTCCATCACTATTATCATTCCCCTTCTCGTCCATTAGATCTTGTTGTAATTCCAATACAATTGTGGTTCACGTAAAAAAATACAATTGTGGTTTGCACTAGATTTACCTTTGCACTTTCGATCCATCCATATGAATATGATGATGTTGTTGATTTCTTACATGTGTGAGTTGTTTCCTTTGTTCTTGGGGATATGTAGAAACCCTAGCATTATTATGTAATTAAATAAAGATGATCTATAACTTTGGCCCATGATCCATTTATCTATGATATTGTGTTAGATCTCTCTTTAGATGGCATGTGAATTCGGCCACATATCATTTTCCTTCGGGACGAAAGAGAGGAAGATACCATTGGGGCGTGCATGAGAGTATGTATAATGTTACTTTTGTGACTACAAACATTGGCTTATAACCCGCATGGTCAAAGGGGGAATTAAGACAAATTCAATAAGATTATTACGATATTCATGGGGAAACCCTTAATTGTTGTGGTATGTACGAGTGATTTCTCTCAAGCATCTAAGTGGTTATTTAGAGATGACCTCAATACCTGATTCAAGAAGCGACTGCTCACGAGTCTTGTAGTGAACATTTTATTATGGAGCTCTCTCCACACATATCATGACAAAATAAATAAATTATCCTAATCATGAGTAATTACCATATGCTAGTGGTATATCCTACATCCCCGATAAAATTTTAGCATTATTGAGTTTCAACACTGTTTCCCAACTCTTTCATTACTTATTTACTTTACTTGCTTTTATTACTTTCTTGTACACAACCATAAAACCTTTCAAACACCCTTTACTCGAAATCAAAGGAAGCTTATAAGTATCCTTTGGTAGATAGTGATGATGGTCATAAAGACATTAACCAAATAACTCTCTGTGGGTTAAATACTCTTATTTTGAAACTAGCTACAATTGATATGTGCTCTTGCCATCATCAAGCTATTTTCCGGCGCCGTTGCCGGGGAGCTAAGCGCTTTTGCTATTTATTCTTAGTTACTAATTTATTATTGATTTACTAAAGTTGTTTAAGTTTCAAGTTATTACCGTTTATTGATTTTTGTCCTTTTGCTTTTACTTATTTGAAAAGAACAAAAAAAATAATTACATTAGTTGACAGCTTTGAAACCGCAGATGATCTCTGTTGAAGACAGAGGTACTACACATTCCGAAAGAACCTATTTCCCGCCTTATATTGAACGTGTACCAATTTTAAGATGCCTTGAATTCATTGAAAGTTTTTCTAACTCATGTTCTCTAGACGTGAACAGTTTGATTCCTTTGATGACAGGTTTGACCATCACCCAAGGGGAGGAAGAGCTTGAGAAATCATTACGAGATTATGAGAATCATCTAGGCATCATAGTAAAATACCTATTCTCTATCCTAATCTTGAAGGCATGGAATTTTAAATACCACGTGAACTAATATATATGATGAAAGAAATTTCTTTTGCAGGAAGGGAAGATGAAGATCCAAGTGATCATCTGATGAAGGTTCATGACCTTTGTGATACTCTTAAACCAGATGGGCTACCTAAAGAGTTTGTACTTCTTAAACTTTTCCGCTGGTCATTAAAATATAAAGCTTTTAGTTGGTTACAATCCTTACCTAATCACACTATAAAAAGCTGGGTGGATTGCACCCGAGAATTTATGCAAATATTCTTCTCATTTACTAAGATTATGCAGATCAAGCGCGACATATCCAATTTCTTCTAGAGAATTGGAGAAAGTTTCTCGCAAGCATGTAAAATATTTTATGGGATGATTATGAAAGTCCCAAATTATGGTTTTAATGAGCATCTAATTATATAATACTTTTATAATGGACTCACTAATAACTCAAAACAAATGATTGATTTAACTGCAGGAGGAGCTTTGAGTGACGCTACATGGATGCATAGATCTTTTCGTAGTAAGATCCTTCAATGATGAACATTATAATCCTGTTGAACATATTAGACCAAAGAAAGGTATGCTTCATATACCTCCAAAAATTATGCCTAAAGTCAAGAAGTCCATGAAATAAAAAAGTATTACAGCGGAACTTGTAAAGAGAATCAAGTTGATGTTCTCCAAACTTTTGTATTAGAAGATGAAATGAATCTTGTTTTGCAAAAATTTAAACATCAACAATGTCATTACCATGATAGATATATTAAACACCTCATGCTTCACAAGAAAAAGATAAAAGAATTGGTTGCAACTTTTGATGAACTAGAACATGCTACTAGACATCTCAATAAATATATTAGTATGGTTAAAGTTTAATGTGATCAAATAGCTGAAACTCAAGCTTTGATTTTAAGTCAAAGCAATTATGACCGCAATACTGTTTCTACTAATATTGTTACTAGACGTGGTATAGAAACATAGGAATCTCAAGGGCCACCTTGGTACCAAGAAGAACAAGCCCGGAAAGCAAAAGATACTCAAGAAATGAGTCAAGAAGAAGAGAACCTTATTGATCCATAAGATAAAATTTACCTTGAAGCCCAAAGAAAAGAAAAATAAGCTTCAATTGAAAACAAATAAGTGGAAGAGGCAGAATATAAAGATAAAAATATGACTCCGATGCCAAAACTGTCGATCCAAGAGAAAAAGTTGAGCTTAGTCATGAACAAGAGGAAGAAATGATTATATCAAAGGGAAAACAAGTTGAATAGCAGAAGCCTACAATGAAGAAGAAAAAAAGATGCCGAGCCGACACCCAAGGTAAAAGAGAAGGTAAAACCAACTAAAAAGAAAATCCCTTATCCTAATCGTGTTCAATATGAACCCGATAAGAGTGTCTTTGACTCATTTGCCGAGGCTCTAAGCAATCTTAGTTTAAAACTTCCTCTAGCTAATGCAATTCAAGTTCCTACTTACAAAAAGTTCATGTGATATATTCTTAACAGAAAGAAAAAGGTAACTAAGACCGTAGTGGTGATGACAAGCTTTGGTGACAAGCTTCCCGCTAAGCTTGGGGATCCTGGTATACCAACTATCTCTTGTGCTATTGGAAAAACTAACATACTCAATGCTCTATGTGATTTAGGTGCAGGTGTTAGTGTCTGCCATATTCCCTCTTCAATAAACTAAATCTCGGAGATTACTCTCCTACTTCATTTACCTTGTAAATGGCTGATAAAACCACTGACCAACCTATTGGTATGATCGAAGATGTTTTACTTAGAATTGATCAACATGTCATACCTACTGATTTTATTATACTTGATGTTCCTAAAGATGAAAAACTTTCAGTCATCCTTGGGAGACCTTTTCTTAGCACTAAGGGGCTAATGTTGAATGCTCTAGCGGGAAAATTGTTTGCAACATATATGATGATCATATTATTCGTTATTTCCCAAAGAAACAAGAATAAAGCGGACAATATGTACCGCCGCCTAAACATGTTCAAGTGGTAAGTACCCTCGATGAAGGGCAACCCAAGGTATGTGCCAAAGAATTAGAGGTTGGTTAAGTTGAAACAACCATTTCAAAATAAATGCTCAATGTGAGTCAACCCATCCTTGAATAAAGTAGCATAGTTATTTTTGTGTTTTAGTTTAGTTGTTCCAATAAAATTCTCTTAGCCAAATTTTGTAGAGAAATAGGTAATATGAAGTTAAGGTTCAAGTTTGAAGGAAAGAATTGAAAAAGCAAATAAGAAGATGTGTTCTGAACCTTTAATGAGCTCTAGTACAACTGGGGTGGACTGTACCGTGTGCCTGTAGCGAAGGCCCAGAGAAAACAAGGAATTGCTCTTTGATACATAACCTTTAATGGGCGGCGGTACGACCGGAAGGCCCCATACTGGTTCTCGATGAAGCCAATGAAAGTTCCTTCTAGGGTACTGAGCGAATAATGACCTGCGATACGACCAGATCCGACCGTACCGCACACCCATACCGAGGCTCAGGTTCTATCTCAAAACCCTAACCGTGTATCCAATGGTGATGACCACCGGTATGGGCGGGATGCACTTGTACCGCGCGCCCGTATTGAGTGCGTCACCCCACAAATACGACGTCGGCTGTGAAAGAGCATTTCATGTTTTCCTATGTTTTGCGTGTTAGACAACAATACTATGGAGACTTTTCATGTGCGCTAAGTGTGCAGGAAGTTTTGAGGGGGGCCGGATTATCCGCCCCTCCAAGGGCCGGATAATCCGGCCTACCTCATCTCTCAAGGAAGCCAAGGCGCGTTGCTCAGTGTCCAGGCGGATTTTCTCCCAGAAAATCTGAATTGGGGCAGTTTTTCCTCCCCAGGCCAGATAATCCGGGTTTCGCAAGGGCCGGATAATCCGGCCCCCAGTTTTCGAGGAAAAGGACCCAAGGCGCGTCGCTCAGTATCCGGTCGGATTTTCTACCGGAAAATCCGAACTAGGGAGGTTTTTTCCCCAGGCCGGATAATCCGGCCTTCGCATAGGGCCGGATAATCTGGCCCCCAGAAGTTGATCAAGGGCAAGCTCGGCACGACGCTCAGAGAGGGGGCGAATTGTCTGTCGGATATTCCGAGTCTGGGGCGGAGTTTCCCTAGACCGGATAATCCGGACCTCACTTGGGCCGGATAATCCGGCCCCCGAAGTGTGCAACGGCTGGTTTTTGGAAGGGGTATAAGTACCCCTTCTTCCTCAACGTCCAGAACTCTTGATTCATTCGAATTTGACCAGACCCTATGCAAGAGTTCTAAATCTCGATCTCCCACTTCAACCACCCTAAGGTCTTGATCTTTGGTGGAATTGAAGGAGGAGAAGTTCATCATCAACATCAAGAATCAAGCACTTCAACTCCTCTCCATTCACTTGGAGAAATCCCTGATCTAGTATTCTCGTCAATACCTAGATTGTGTTATTGTATTTGACAACTTTGTTCTTGTGGCAGCTTGTTGTCATTTCGGGAGCCTCCAAGTTGTTGTGGAGTTGTTGCCCCGCTAGTTGTGTAAAGGCGCCGGTGCCTGCCTCGAAGGGTACCTATAGTGGAAGGTGGATCAGGCCTGTTGTGGCGAGATCCATCGGAGAACAGGGTGAGGCCTTTTGTGGCATGGTGGTCTTAGTACCGCCCACCCCTCCAACGCAGACGTACTTCCCTTAACAAGGAAGGAACTGCGGTCAAACAAATCCTGTGTCTCCGCGTGCTTCACTTCGGTTCACTCGTTCCTCTTCCACTCGCTCCTTATTCGCTAGTAGATAGGTTTGCATATAGGGAAATTCCTCACATTAGTTTATCTAGATAATTTACCTTTGTGCTAAGCCTAAAATTGAAAAAGAATTAAAAATTGGTATAACACCTATTCACCCCCCCTCTAGGTGCCCATACGATCCATTTCAATTGGTATCAGAGCCCCGGCTCTTAATTCGGGCTTAACCGCCTAAGAGTAGTATGGGTACAAGGGATGATGGAAATGAGGCTGTAGATAAAATCACAATGGATGATCTCAAGTCGTTGGAAACAACTTTGTTGAAATCCTTTGAGGCCAAGATGGAGGAGATGAATCAAATGATTGCTCGCCTTACATCATCCATAGCCCCATCTCCATCCTCCTCCGAGGCTCCCTCACCATCATCTAAGGAAAAGGGTAACACCGGATCCAAGGATGATGATGTGGAAGGTGAAAAATTAAATGGTTCCACCTCCAAAAAGGGAAGTGGGAAGGAGGAATATAGTGAGGTTTGCCACGTATATTCCCCCGACCCACCTATCCCTCATCCTCATATAAACAATAGGGGTGATCCACCCAAGCTCACTGCATCTTCTTTTAACCAATGGCAATTTCTAATGAAATCTCATGTTTGCAGCTCCTCTATTGAATTGTGGAGGATCATTGAAGAAGGTCTTCATGTTGGAGATCAAACCAATCTAACAAGAAGGGAAGTTGTGGATAGCCAGTTGAATGCCACTGCTCTCCACATGATACAGCTGGGTGTGGGTCCCAAGGACATGCCACACATTGAACATCTCAACACGGCTAAAGCATGAGAAGAAACCGGTATGATGCCCTTAGTAACGAAGCTGAGGGATTCTACATGTTGGATGGTGAAAACCATGAGGACATGTATAGAAGACTTAAGGGCATCGCAACAACATTTCGGAAGCATGGGGCCACTCACATTGATGATGCATGGATAAAAAGGAAGTATGTGAGTGCCTTAATGCCTTTTGAACCGACGGATTTGAAGAGATTGCAAGGTAGACACAACTATCATCAAATGACATCCAATGAAGTCATGCAAGAAATGGCGTCATTCAAAGTGGCGGCAAAGAATGCTGAAGATGCCCGTGCTCGGGCCATTGGAATGCAAAAGGGTGTCAATATGGCTCTCAAAGCCAATGTTGCTGAGCAAGAGGATGATGAAGGAGCATTTGAGAGGATATCCATGGACTGCCCCGATGAGGTCAAACGTGCTCATGGTGAGTACATGGCATTCTATGCAAGGAACTTTTGGAAGGACCCTGCCAAAGCCAAGTCTGAACTTGAGCGCAAGAACGGGTCAAATGGAAGAAGAGAAAGTGGCCCAAGATTGAGAACTTGCTTCAACTATGGAGATAGACTGCACTTTGTAGCCGAGTGTCCTTATGAAAATAGAGAAGACAATGGTGGCAGGCTCATTTTTAAAGAGAAATCCAAAGTTCCTAAGAAGAAGCCATTTGCTAAGAAGAATGGTCCTTTCAAGAAGCAACCCAAGATGGTCCTTGTAGCTCAAGAGGAATACTGCTCCGCAAGTGAAGATGAAGAGGATGATGATAGTTCCCGCGAAGTGGCTGCTATAGCCACCACATCGACTCCCTCCTCTCTCTTTGACTCGCCGAACGAGAATGCCATCAACAACAACGCCACTTGCCTAATGGCAAGAGGATCCGAGGTATCGACTTCTAACTCCTCATTTTCTAAGACTAACATAATTTTAGATATGGATGATCATGATAGTCTTGAAATGAAAGAAGAATTTATTGCCTTGGATATTTTTTCACTAACCTACAAGGTGAGCACAAACTCCATTTTGATACTCTTATGAGTCAACTTGCTCGAGCCAAAGATCTCCTTGAAGAAAAGGGCAGAATTGAAAGAGAAGATGCTTTGGAGATAGCCTCTTTGAAGAATGCCTTGGAGGAGGAAGAGGAAACTCGAGTCTCTTTGGAAGAAAGACTCGAATCCCTAGAGGAGTCACAAGAAGAAGCTATAGCTCAGCTCATTAAAGAACGTAAGCATGCCCTTGCCAAGGTAAAGAAACTAAAGAAAGAAAAGATTGATTTTGGGGCTGTTCATGCTAGACTTTTGGAGAAGTTTGATGATCTTGAAAGTGCTCACAAGGCATTGAAGAGTGATCATTCTACTCTAAATGAGTCTCATGACCAGCTCCAAACTCAATTGAAACGGTATGATGTACCAAGTACCTCATCTTCATCTGTTGGAAAAGAAGATCTTGCAAGGAGTTCTCAATACAAAGGTAAAGGGGTTATTGATGAGATACTGAGCAGGCAAAGGACAAACAATAGTAAATAAGGTCTTGGTTACATACCCAAGATAAAGAGCAACAAAAACAACAAGAAGAAGAAGAACAAGACTTCTCAATTGAAGACTAGCAACATTACCAATGACAAGACTAATTATGATGGTTTTGCAGGGATCAACAATCCTAACTTCGAACTATATTGTGATGCTTATGGTGATGTGTATGCTAGTTATGTAGGGCCTTATGATTGTTACATTTCTTGGTCTATTTGGGTTCCCAAGACCCTTGTTACTAACATGAGAGGACCCATTGAAAAATGGGTACCTAAAACCAAGAAGTATTTTTCTTGCAGGGCTATGCTTCCGGTGGTTCTAAATGGGTACTCGATAGCAGTTGTACGAGTCATATGACCGGAAGCAAGGAGATCATCACGGAGATGCGGCCAAACCTTGATCACATTACCGTCTCCTATGGTGACAAGTCAAAATCTGAGGTATTGGGTCTCGGCAAAGTTGTGGTGGCTCACGATATCTCCCTCGTGGACGTCATGCTTGTTGAAACCCTCGGGTATAACTTACTTTCAGTTCGTGCCCTTGGTAAGATGGGCTTTGCAGTTTACATTGATGTTGATTTGGTGGTACTCTTGTGGAGCAAGTCTCTAAAAGTCGCTTTCGTGGGATATGTCGAAAACGACCTGTACGTGGTAGACTTTTCGGGGAAAACCACTACAGGTCCAATGTGTCTTTTCGGAAAGGCTGACGCGGGTTGGCTATGGCATCACCGACTAGCCCACGTCAATATGAGAACTTTGCAAAGTCTCCACAAGGGTGGCCACATTCTTGGACTAAAAGAAAATGTCTCTTTTGCCAAAGATCGTGTCTACAGGGCGTGTGTTGAAGGGAAAATGCATGATTCTCCTCATCGAAGGAAAACCATTATCTCTTCAAAAAGGATCTTGGAGCTTCTTCATGTGGATCTTTTCGGACCTCCATCTCATGCAAGACTCGGTGGGAAAAAGTATTGTCTAGTGATTGTTGATGATTACTCAAGATACACTTGGGTTTATTTCTTCAAGTTGAAGAGTGAAACTGAACAAACTGTCATCGACTTCTCCAACGAGGTTCAACGTCAACACAACGTCCCCATTCTGGCTATAAGGAGTGATAACGGCTCGGAGTTCAAGAACTACACCTTAAATGAGTTCCTAAGTGAAGAGGGGATAAGACATCAATATTCCGCTGCGTACACCCCTCAACAAAATGGTGTAGCCGAGAGGAAGAATCGAACTCTAATGGACATGGCAAGATCAATGTTGGCCGAATTCAAATCTCCATATAACTTATGGGCTAAAGCAATCTCTACTGCTTGTCATTCATCCAATCATTTATACCTCCGCAAGATTTTGGACAAGACTCCGTATGAAATACTTACCGGTAACAAGCCAAACATCTCATACTTTCGGGTATTCGGGTGTAAGTGTTTCTTTCTTATTAAAGGAGTTTGTTTATCTAAGTTTGATTCTAAGGCTCTAGAAGGTATTTTTGTTGGTTATGGTGTCGAATCCCACACTTATAGAGTCTACAATAAGCTCTCCGGAACTGTTGTAGAATCTTGTAGTGTGGTGTTCGAGGAAAATGACGGTTCCCATGCGGAGCAAGTTGATGTTTGTGATGCAGATGTTGAAATACCCCAAGATTCCATAAGAAGAATGGGCGTGGGATTCTTCCGCCCCATTGAGGAACCCCTTGTGGCGGACTGGGAAGGACAATTCTCTACTCATATAGAGCCCTCATCTACACATACGCAACACGCTCCAACCACGGGGGCAACTTCTACACCATCTCCATCAACTGCTGAAGGCCAAGATGCTCCAGAAAGCTCCAGGCCGGATTTTCTGGTTGATACCGGATTATCCGGCCACCCCGCTCCAGCAACTCCTGGTGGTGACGATATCAACACAAGCTCCAGGCCGGATTTTCCGGCTGACCCCGGATTATCCGGCTCCTTGCCAGGTCAAGCCAGTCCCAGGCTTCCTGATGCTGCTGCTGCATGTCCTCCCAGGCCGGATTATCCGGCCACTTCATCGGCCGGATTATCTGGCCCTGACTCTCCAGTTGTGCAGCGTCCTGTTATGGCTACGGACTCACCTCAAGGGCATGCATCTCCACCACCTGCTACTGATGTTCCAGCTACTGATCAAGGTGGAGAAAATGCCTTCAATGAAGACTCAAGTGATGAATCTCCTCCACCAAGAGACAACAAACTTATTGAACTTCGTCGCAAGGCTCGGGTTGATCGCAACCTTGAGTTGAGGGGTCACACTCTCGACAAGGTTGTTGGTGATCTTCGACGAAGGGTGTCTACTAGAAGAGAATTGGCCAGTTTTGGTGAGCATCAAGCTCATATCTCCATGGTGGAACCTAAGAAGGTCTTTGAAGCTCTTGAAGACCTAGACTGGGTTGTTGCTATGCATGAATAATTGAACAATTTCGAGTGCAACAAAGTCTGGAAACTAGTGGAGAAACCCAAAGAGTGCCGCAATTGTCATCTAACACCAAAAAGGGGGAGATTGAAAGAGCATTTCATGTTTTCCTATGTTTTGCGTGTTAGATAACAATACTATGGAGAATTTTCATGTGCGCTAAGTGTGCAGGAAGTTTTGAGGGGGGCCGGATTATCCGCCCCTCCAAGGGCCGGATAATCCGGCCTACCTCATCTCTCAAGGAAGCCAAGGCGCATTGCTTAGTGTCCAGGCGGATTTTCTCCCGGAAAATCCGAACTGGGGCAGTTTTTCCTCCCTAGGCCGGATAATCCGGGTTTCGCAAGGGCCGGATAATCCGGCCCCCAGTTTTCGAGCAAAAGGACCCAAGGCGTGTCGCTCAGTATCCGGTTGGATTTTCTACCGGAAAATCCGAACTGGGGCGGGTTTTTTTCCCCAGGCCGGATAATCCGGCCTTCGCATAGGGCCGGATAATCCGGCCCCCAGAAGTTGATCAAGGGCAAGCTCGGCGCGACGCTCAGAGAGGGGGCAGATTGTCTGCCGGATATTCCGAGTCTGGGGCAGAGTTTCCCTAGACCGGATAATCCGCCCCCCGAAGTGTGCAACGGCTGGTTTTTGGAAGGGGGTATAAGTACCCCTTCTTCCTCAACGTCCAGAGCTCTTGATTCATTTGAATTTGACCAGACCCTGTGCAAGAGCTCTAAATCTCGATCTCCCACTTCAACCACCCTAAGGTCTTGATCTTTGGTGGAATCGAAGGAGGAGAAGTTCATCATGAACATCAAGAATCAAGCACTTCAACTCCTCTCCATTCACTTGGAGAAATCCCTGATTTAGTATTCTCGTCAATACCTAGATTGTGTTATTGTATTTAACAACTTTGTTCTTGTGGCAGCTTATTGTCATTTCGGGAGCCTCCAAGTTGTTGTGGAGTTGTTGCCCCGCTAGTTGTGTAAAGGCGCCGGTGCCCGCCTCGAAGGGTACCTATAGTGGAAGGTGGATCAGGCCTCTTGTGGCAAGATCCATCGGAGAACAGGGTGAGGCCTTTTGTGGCGTGGTGGTCTTAGTACCGCCCACCCCTCCAACGCAGACGTACTTCCCTTAACAAGGAAGGAACTGCGGTCAAACAAATCCCGTGTCTCCGCGTGCTTCACTTCGGTTCACTCGTTCCTCTTCCACTCGCTCCTTACTCGCTAGTAGATAGGTTTGCATATAGGGAAATTCCTCACATTAGTTTATCTAGAGAATTTACCTTTATGCTAAGCCTAAAATTGAAAAAGAATTAAAAATTGGTATAACACCTATTCACCCCCCCTCTAGGTGCCCATACGATCCATTTCAGGCTGGCTGGAAACCCCAACCAGCCATATTATTCCTCTCATTTTCTCTCTTTCTCTCTCAAACTCAAACCCTAACTTCCTAGAATCCTTGATTCTTCACACTCTCTTTTGATAACTGCATTTTCTCTTTTCTTGTGGTAATCTATACAAGTTTGGTTCTTGCAAAGTTCTAGCTTGGGGAAGTTACTTATGCATGTGTAGAGTCTTGTGCAATGTTCTTGTTCGATAAAGTTTTTGTCCAATCATGTATCATGCTGCTTTTGAATGCTTTCTTAGGTAAGTTAT
The DNA here is from genome assembly GCA_916181665.1 of Avena sativa. Lineage (NCBI taxonomy): Eukaryota > Viridiplantae > Streptophyta > Magnoliopsida > Poales > Poaceae > Avena > Avena sativa. The sequence goes on along the minus strand of OV702291.1, from coordinate 86,378,248 downwards.
GTTTCATATTTCTATAAGGGATACTTGCTTTTATTAGGTTTGATAAGAGTCGAGTTAGATTTTTGATGCACTTTTTTCAAATATTTATCCATCTTGAGAACAAATGTGATCCTCTAGAATACATTGTCATGATTTCTACACTTGACACAATTAAAAGTATATTGATGAAGCCTCTAAATAATTTCTTGGATGATGTTTAATTGTCTTAATAGTCTAGCCTTATAAATACTCAACCCTATAGATTTAATGATCGACTTGATGACACTCTTGATAGGATTTGTTTGAAGGAGCTAATATTCAGCGGTGATTGAGATGCATACCAAAATTTAACTTGTTAATTTAAAAAATGATATTTCTTAACGTATGTCTACAACACTTTTGCACACCTTGAGATGCTAACAACTCTGCTGGCCTACAGACGATCCTTATGGGGGAAACCTCTAGATTTCAGCTATGAGTTGATTAAGCATCTATAGAAGCAATACTATGATAGGTAAGAGCATTGACACTCATGATACTAAATGATTGAAGCTCTAGAAAGGCAAAGAATGGAACAAAAGTGTTTGATAGCCATGATTTATTGATGTGGGTGTTCTAATGAGACACTCTAATGTTATGCTTCTTATGACATGGTCTCTCACTTTTGATTTATAAGCTTTTACTTTACAAAACAGAGGATACAAAATATAAAAGGCACAATAAGAAGATCACAAGTTTGCTTTCAAGCTAGATTTACTTTTGATATGGAGCATTGAATTTGTAATTGATATTTTATGTATTGACATAACTAAGCTTGTGTTTCCTTGTATGAATATGTTCTATCTTACTTTGAGCTTGCAGGGAAAATAAGGTTACAAGTCATCGATCTTTTATGGTAAGCTAGATGATAGCATTAATTTTTATAAACTCTCTTGCTCGAGGATGAGCAACATTTAGCTTGGGGATGTTGATGAGTGAAAAATATTATGCATATTTAATTATATAAATTATCAATATTTTCACTCATCACATGCTATAACTAGCTACAACTATGCCTATTATGCATGATTACTAGTTCTCATTCATTTTCATATGAGTGTTGCACAACTATTAGTTTTTATTAGGATTTTATTAATTTTTCTTGTCTTTGACTTGTGTGTAGGTGTTGTGATGGATTATGGTAAAATCAAGGCAAAAGGAGCCAAGAGGATGCAATATGGAGGAGCTACAGGCACTAGACTTAGCCATTTGAGGGGTAGAAAAGTATATTTTCCATCAACTCCAAATGAATATCCAAGGCAATGGTGTTTTAGCCCTCGTCCATACGAATCTAAAGAGCCGGCGAACACCCAAATCAGAGTTCATATGAAAAAAATGGCGGCCAAACTACAAAAGCATCACCAAGTTTAGCGACCTGTGGGACACATGAAAACATCCTTCTGGACGCGTTTCGTCACAGAATCCGTCCCCATTTGTTCCTAAACCTTACTTAGGTCATAGTTAAGGTGGGAGGGGCTATGAGAGACCCCATAGGCCTATATAAGGAGGGGAGCCAAGGGATAAGGATCCACTCCACATACCTCCACGATGAAGCCATGACGCTTTGCAAACTCCATAGCTGCCGCCTCCACAAGATCTCCGCCATCATCATTTCTCAAGAGGAGAAGGGACATAGATCATCGGAGGGCATCGCATCATCCCCTTCATCATCAACTGCTACATATCCATCACCATTATCATTCCCCTCTCTCATCCATTGGATCTTGTTGTAATTCCAATACAATTTTGGTTTGCACTAGATTTACCTTTGCACTTTTGATCCATCCATATGAATATGCTATTGTTGTTGATTGCTTCCATGTGTGAGTAGTTTCCTTTGTTCTTGGGGAGATGGAGAACCCTAGCATTATTATGTAATTAAATAAAGATGATCTATAACTTTGGTCCATGATCTATTGATCTATGTATTGTGTTAGATCTCTCCCTTTAGATGGTATGTGAAGTCGGCCACATATCATTTGCCTTCAGGACTAAAGAGAGGAAGATACCCTTGAGACGAGTATGGGATTATGTCCAGTATTATTTTTGTGACTATAAGCATTGGATTATAACATGCACGGTAAAATGGGAATTAAGAGAGATTCACTAAGCTTATTACAATATGCATGGGGAAACCCTTAATTGTGGTGGTTTGTACAAGTGATTGCTCTTAGGCATCATAGTGGTTATTTATATATGACCTCAATACCTAATTTAAGAAGCGACTTCTCACAAGTCTTGTAGTGAACATCTTATTATGGAGTTCTCTCCACACATATCATGACAAAAGAAATAGATTATCCTAATCATGAGTAATAACCATATGCTAGTGGTGTATCCTACATCCCCGAGAATATTTTAGCCTTATTTAGTTCCAACAATGCTTTTCCCAATGCTTTCATTGCTTGTTTACTTTACTTGCTTTTATTACTTTCTAGCACACAACCACAAAACCTTTTAACCATCCTTTAGTTGAAATCAAAGGCAGCGTACAAGTATGCTTTGGTAGATAGTGACGAGGGGCATAAAGATCTTAACCAAATAGCTCTCTGTGGGTCCGATACTCTTGTTTTGAAACTAGCTACAATTGATATGTGCTCTTGTAGTCATCAATACCCCTTCTGCATCGCTGCACGAATTCCTCCCTTCGACCGAAACTCTAGCTCACAGACGCTGATGTGTCCTATCAATGGAGTCCTCTCTAAGCTAAGCTAAGAACACCTTGAGATCCATCGTGTCGCTCTCTTCTTCCCAATTGAAGCGCGCAAGCCGGGAATCTCCTAGTCGAGCCAATCAACTTCATCGTCCTCCATGCTGATCGCTGCCATAGTCATTGATTTCAACGTCCCAAGGACTCATTATCCTTATAGACGTGTTCATGGTGAGCTCCTCGATCTCCTAGTGCCCTCCATGTCTTCCTTCTCGCTCTGTTTCCTCCTAGCGCCAAAAGCCTGCAAGCACCATCGTTAACCACTGTCATGGTCGTCACTCCGACAACCAAAAAGGGGCGGTGCCACCACCATTCGAGTCGCCTTGATCCCCTCTCTCCAACACGCCCACCCACTCATACCGGAACACCCCCAATTGAGCAGTCTATCATCGGAAGTGGCGATTCGTCCATTGCTGACGTTATTCTCACGTCAGCATGACATAATAATCCTTTTCCTTTTTATTTTTAATCAATTCTATAATACTTTTTAGAAAATAATTAATCCATGTGGGCCCTGCTTGTCAAGATTTATTAACTTCCCGAAATGTTTTCTGAAACGAATAAATCTATGACATGTGGGACCAAGTGGAAAAATATTTATATAGATTCATTTGTTAAAATGGTTAAAATGAATTAAAATTGGAAAATAAACAACTAATTATAGAAATGCAAATAATATATCAAAATTATTAGAAAAATAAATCTATATCTTGGTATCAAAATCGTGCCTTTCTAAGCAACTTCAATTGAAGTTAATCAGGAGAACAAATAAACCTTTTTATGGGCTTTTATAAATGCCAGGGTTTATGTCCTATCGACCACATATAAACTGATGATCATGTTTAGGGTTTATTTCCAATACCTTCTAACTTTCCATATCATTCATACTTGTATGCGCATTGCATCGATGCCATGTGTTGAATGTTATTTTCCCTTTTCTTTATGATGTTTTGCCTCTTCTCGGTAAAATCCAAGACAGAGTTCAAGATTGAGATCGAGATCAACACCATCGAAGATAACCACTTCTCCATAGAAGAAGTCAACCACAAGATCTGTGAAGTTGTATATATTGGTTATCAACGAATAAGGCAATCATAGCCACATCATCTCCGGACATATGTTTCCAAAGTATTTTAATTTTGGATATTTATGCGTACGGTTCCAATGTATTTTATTGATAGATAAATTATCCTATCTAATGCATGTTCCTTATTGTTGCCTATATTACCTTATCTACTGATCCTAGCATAACTAGGTTTGCCTTGTGAGTGTTGCTAGAGCTTCTATATGTGTCCTGCTTATCCATACTTAGTTGTTAAATCAAATCTATTTGGTTGATGAATGAGATATGTAAATGAATCTAGTATGACAAAACGACATTGTACTGTAAGTGATGATAGTTGTGCCAAGGCTTGTATGGGAGTTCATGTTGGGTTGTGGTTTTTGCAGTCTCGTGCTTGCCACTACTAGGAACTAAGTTCTTGCTGCTTGAACCAAGACCAAGTGTACCACCACACGGGACCTATCGAAACACCCTAACCCCAACTTGCCTAGTTTGATCCATGAGTCTGTAGTTTGAGCGTTCCATTTGGAATCCGCATGTGGAGTGTGTTAGAGGTGGTGAATCACATATAGGGCGTGACCAAGGTGAAGGATTCTAGGGGACTTCACACAAAGGATTCTCGGCACAAATATACTAGGACCGAGCTAGGAGTGCGTCTGACTATATTAGATATAGAGCCCTTTCTGAGTGACTCATGGATTAGGAGAAACCCAGGGAAAGGTTTTGGTCGACCACCCTCCCCCACTTTCCAAGGAAGAGAGCTGAATTTTAACTCACACTAACAATCGGTCAACACATGTGGGTAAAGTTGTACGCCCATACATGGCTAAATCTTTTCAAAAAGTCGTGTCCATGATTATGGACAACTTTGGAATGGCTGTGATGATCATAGAGAATATTAACCTAACCGTAAATCTTGGCAACTAAAGTGTGGTTAAGGTTGCTTCCTCATGTTGATTGAAGGGATGATCCTAGTGGACATGTTCAGATGATGATGATTTAGTGTATATCAAAAGATGATCAATAAGGTTAGAGATATCATTCTATTACTGATGGGATATGCCAATCGGGGTATGCCCAGAAGGGAGATTCGACTGGCCCAGGACCACAGCGAGTGGGCCTGCTGGTACGGCGACTAGAAGGAGACTTCGAACGAAGCCCGATGACTAGAAGCTGAAGGCACAAGACCCTAGCTAGGCCCAGTTGGATTTGGTCAAACCCTCTGAAACCTAAACTAATTCGGTTGTAATCTTGTAAACCCTAGCAAGGTGACCATATATAAACCTTTCTAGGGTACTCGTTATAGCTACCCCATCCAAGCGACTCGCTGCCTAGCCGTTGAGCTCGCCGATCTTGTAATCCACTCGCCATTAATACATTCTAGCAGGAAGTACGTCCTTACCCTATGGGGGGGATGAACCTGGGTAAACCCCTGTCTCTGCCCTCAATCTCGATCCACGGATGACAACTCGCTCTTTCCCCCAATCAACTCAATCACTACCCCTGGTAGCGAATGTCGTGGCCATTCCCATGATAGTGGCGCCCACCGTGGGGCTTGGCTAGTCAAGCCTGAGATATGCAGCGAGAACCTAGACTATAGTCGATCGCACGATCACCACCGGTCGCATGGTTGCTAGCGGCGTATTTCTCCAGATCCTACCGAGCAGCTACATACCAGCATCGCACCCGGTCACCCATGCTGCGGTGATGCCAGTCGGCACCATCAACCTCTTTATCGGGTTCACGGGCGCCATCGACCCGACGGAAATGGAGATAATCGGTGCCACCAACGGATCGCCCCCACGCGATCTGCTCTCATAAGAGCAGGTCTGCACCATCACCCTCCTCGCCTCTGAGTAAGACTCGGCTGCCAGTGATGCGGCCGGAAGAGACGTGGCTCTCCATGATGATGCTGACTCTGCAGCCCCTATTTCAGCCACCGGATCCATCACCACCGCGTCGCGTGGACTCCATCCCGTGAGTCTCCAACACTAATGATTTCGAGGATCCATCCATCCTCGGGATCTTCAACCCCGACTCCGGATTGGAGTCCCCCGACAAGGCCCGAGCCAGATCCAATTGCTACGATGCCATCTACATGGCGGTAGCAGTGCGCCTCCAGATCCCTCCACCACGACCATTCCGTCGATGACAATGGTGACATAGGTCGAGGAGTACTGTCAACAGCTAGAGGTGGTGAAGGCCAGGGAGCAGGTTGAGCGCGATTTTTTTTGCCTCGGGCGGCAGATGGCGCGGGAGCTATCGCTCTACCACTAGAGCCGCATCAGAAGCCGCCTCAACCCTACTGCTTAGGGGTGCACCCTGAACTTTGACAATGAACACGACCCCGTGTGCATGGCCGAACTCAAGCACTGCCGCAACGTGCCACAGGGTGGCAGTTGCCCGGCAGTCGGGGCGCCTACGTACAGAGCTCCACCACCACCTCGTTGCTCGCCTCCTCCGGAGCAGTCGTGGATCCTGATCATGCCATAGGAGCTCAACGCAAACGGGCTCCCACTCTACTCCACCCTGATGGACAATGTCATCGCGGGGCAGGCCGTAGTTGCCAACCTCAACCACGGGATAGGGCATGCTATAGGTCAAATACGCTCATGACCTACTCACCAGAGCGGTCGAGCAGCAAGCCATAGGAATGGACCCACGAGGACGTATGTACTCCCGCCTGACTGGCAGTCACTTGGCTTCGAGCGGCCCGAGGATGGTTCCCAACATCGCCAACTGCCCGCCGCTTGATCCACAACAGCTCCAACCACGGGTAGCAAATCCCACGAACTCCACCAACGATCCGCGACCGGTACACAACACGGCCGCTGCTAACGGTCAGCTGATCGACGCACGGACCCACATCGTCAATAACCAAGACTAGCGAGCTTGCCAGCAGGACGATATGAGACACACCCTCTCCAATTGCAGTGACCGTGAGCCCGAGCCGAGAGGTTCCCTCAGCCGAATCGGCCCAGAATGCTTCAGACCAATGATCTAAGGCGAAAGGTACCCTCCACCTTCAAGGGGCCAAAGGATATTGAGAAGTACGATCCCACATATGACCGAACGGTGTGGATCGACGGATACCTCATGGTGATGGGAATCACCGGTCATACGGACCTACTCGCCGTCGGCTACCTCCCCCTGATGATGGAGGGAGCGACTCGCGAGTGGATCAAAACTATCCCCAGGAATAGCATCGACTCGTGGGAGGAGATGCGGGATGCCTTCATCAAGCACTTCAGGGGCTCCAACACTCATGCCACCACCATCGAGGACCTGGAGAGCTGCATCTAGGGGCCACGTGAGTCAACTTCCCACTGGGTCCAACACTGGCAGGACCTATGAATCAATGCCTCTAGTATCCACCTAGACACAGCGATCCACTGCTTCAAGAATGTGTGCCGGTGCGAACCTCTAGTCGCCAAGATCAAGAGGGTCTATCGGATGCTCGAGGACATACCTGACCTCCTAGAAATCGCCAAGCGCTACGTGGAGGAAGATCTGAACCAGCACTCGAACGACAAGTCGGGCGGAAGACACCGCACGGACAACCATGACAACGGTAGACACAGCGAGCTGCGCTACAACAATTTCCGCCGTGATGGAGGAAACTACCATGCCAACAATGCCCCGAGGCCAAAATTCGACCCGTGGCACTTCTTAGTCAACCTTGTGTCTATCACAATAGGGAAGGGAAGCCCTCAACCCACACTACCACTGAGTGCCACTCTCTCAAGGAGATCTAGAAGGCAAGGCGAGCTAGGGAAGGCCCCAACGACTACCCGCCAAGGGACAACAACAACACTAGTGGATTTGGCCAAGCGGACGGCTCGCCGCACATTTTCACCAGGCTCGAAACAAAGCAGGATAAGAAGCACTCGTGCAGTCGCTGTCAACACGGTGGCGGAAGTGGACATCCCATGCTGGCTCAATTGGTCAGAGAAAAGCATTACCTGGAGCCGCGAAGATCACGCGCCCAGGATTGAGTACCCAGAGAGAGTTGCCCTGGTGGTCAAGCCCAAGGTGGATGACTACTGGCTCCCCAAGACATTGATAGATGGCAGAAGCTCCATCAACATCATGTACCTGGACACCTTCAGGCAGCTGCAACTCTCGCAATCGATGGTCGAATCGACCCTCTGCACCTTCCACGACATCATTTCGGGTCGAAAGCATACCCGATCGGCAAGGTGACGCTGCCAGTCACCTTTGCATCCCCACCAACTACCGCAGCGAGCGAATCGTCTTCGAGTTGGTGAACTTCTGGAGTCCGTACCACTTCGTGCTGGGGAGGCAGGCATTCACCAAGTTCATGGCGCCCCCCACTATGCATACAACATGATGAAGCTCCCGGGGCCACGCGACATCATCACCATCCACAACGACCCTGATATGGCCGTGTAGTGCAAGGATAAAGGCGCCCACCTTGCTGATTCCGTCATCGCCGAGGAAACAAACCACACTGACAAACTCGTGAAATACGCAAGTGGCATCGACAAGGATGACCCAACGATCCTTGACATGGATATGATTACTCGGGTACTTATGTTTGGTTACCCTAGCTGCATGAAGTCTCATGGCCCATGAAGACCAAAGAAGAAGGCCTAGGAAGCATCCGACAGAAGTCATAGTTTTGCTAGAATAAGGAAATAGAAACCAACATTGTATTGGTGTTGTAATCATAAATGTATAACCTATCCGCATACGGCCTCGGGACCCAGCCTATTATATATAGGATGGGAGGAGCCAGCGAGAGGTACCGAAAACATCCAAGCAACCTGTAACCTCATTGTACATCGATAATCAGACAACTTCGACTCCCTTGTTTGTCTGACATCCGACAAAATTCCCAATGTTCCCTTTTCCTCGAAACCCTAAGTCCATAACCATGGGCATTGCCGAGGTTATCCCTCGTAATCCTGCAGCAGACCACCTCGGCCAGCGTCGTGCCAGCAACCTTTGAGGCCTACACGCACACTCGCACTGTCGAGCTCATCCCCGGTGACTCGAGCCAGAAGGTCACCGTGGGGAGCAACATGAGCCCTGCATAGGAAAGCGCGATCATCGAGTTCCTCCTTGAGAATCGCGACATCTTTGCATGGAAGCCATCTGACATGCCTAGTGTCCTGAGAGAACTTGCTGAGCACAAATTAGATGCCGACCCCAAGGCGCGACCCGTCAAGCAATCACTGCTGCCCTTCAATGAAGAGCGGCGCCACGTAATCGCCGAAGAGGTGCAGAGGCTACTCGCCGCAAGGTTCATCTGGCCAATAAAATACTACAAATGGCTAGCTAACCCAGTCCTGGTTCTGAAGAAGAACAACACATGGAGGATGTGTATCGACTACACCAACCTCAACATCGCCTGCCCAAAGGAGGAATTCGTACTCCTGCAAATCGATCAAATCATTGACTTGACCGCAGGTCCGAGTCGCTGTCCTTCCTAGACGTGTACTCTGGCTATAATCAGATAAAAATGGCATCGAGGATGAAGAGAAAACGGCTTTCATCACGCTGTTCGGAGCCTTCTCCTACACTGCGATGACATTCAGCCTCAATAACGTTGGGGCGACCTACCAATGGTGCATGCAGGAGTGCCTAGCAAGCCAAATTGGTTGCAATATCCATGTTTACATCGAAAACATGGTTGTAAAGTCGACTCGCCAGAGTGACCTACTCGCTGACCTGGCTGAGACTTTCATGAATCTGCGGAAGTACAACATCAAGCTTGACCCGTAGAAGTGCACATTCGGTGTGCCCACCGGCCAGCTACTAGCACTACAAGAAAAGTTTCCTTCCGCAATGACTTGGCCCAATGGTCATCGTAGAAGGCGCGTCTTCAGCAACGAAATTCTCGGCTCGGCCGTGGCCGATGGAAAACTTTTTTTCCGGTTCCGTGGCCCTCTACTATGATGGATCTGCTAAAAACATGGAGGAAGCTCGGCTGGTGCGTGGCAAAAGCAAGATTTTCGTTTCCTCATGCGATGTTGACTCACCGAAGTCTTTTGAGGCGTGTGTGTCCCGGACGTCAGTGTCTCTAGCGGACCATACTTTTTGGTGGCGCCTCCCTAATTTGAACTCGATAACGTTGCTCGATGCATCTACCGTTTAGTCAAGCTTTTAGGTTCCACATGTCAGCCTCTCATTAGAAGGATCGTGTGTATGATGGAATTTTTTACTTTGCTCGCGCTACCCTGTTCCAAACTTGATAGCGTTGCTCGAGGCATCTAGCGTCTAATCAACCTCCTGGGACCCACATGTCATCCTCTCATTAGAAGAAACATGTGTATGATGGAATTTATTCCTTCGCTGGCGCTACCCCGTTCCGAAGTTGATAGCGCTGCTTGATGCATCTACCATTTAATCACGATGCTGGGCCCCACATGTCATACTCTCATTAGAAGAAACGTGTGTATGATGGATTTTTTACCCTCTGTAGAGCCTTCGTGTTTCGAACTTGATAGCTTTGCTCGCTGCATCAGCCGTTTATTCAGGCTGATGGGTCCCTTATGTTAGCCTCACATTTGAAGAATTTGGGTATGATGGAATTTTTTCTTCTCTAGTGCTACCCTGTTCCGAACTAGATAGCGTTGCTCGATGAATCTGCCGTTTGCTCACGCTGTCGGGTCCCCCATTTCAGCCTTTCATTACAAGAAACGTGTACGTGTTGAACTTTTTCTTGCTCGCGCCTCCCTGTTTCGAACTGGCTACGTTGCTCGATGCAGCATCTATATAAGGTCGTGCTGCTGGGTCCCACATATCAGCCTCTCTGTAAATGAAACGTGTGTATGATGGACTTTTTTGGTCATGTCCGCTGTTTTGACCTTGGCAACTTGCTGGGTCCCAGATGTCAACCACCTCTATACAGGAAACGTGTCTATGTTGGGTCCTAGCTGGCAGCCTCTATTTGAAAGAAACGTGTGTCTGTTGGACTATTTTTTGGGTCCCAGATGTCAGCCTTAGAGTATAAAAAATGCTCATAAAGGCCGAATTAAAAAGATTCTGGGCTAACTCGGGGCGGATGCCCTATTCGTCATGACTTATATTCCATGGGCTCACTCCTAAATTGAATGGGCTATGGTCGGTAGCCACAAGACCACGAAAAGGCCGAATTAGAAGGTATTGGGCAATACTTAGGGCTGATAGGCTAATTTCATGGGCTATGCTTGGTCCTGCTAGGTCTGACATGTCAGCTTCTCTATAAGTGCAATGTGTATGATGGACTTTTTTTTCGGTCACGTCCGCTGTTTTCACCGTGGCAGTCGTGTATGGTCTTACTACTGGGGCCCTTATGTCAGCCTCTCTGGAATGTTCTGGCTTGTGGGTCCCTAATGCAGCCTTATATGTTCTGTCTGGTGGGTCCCTGATGCGAGCCTCTCCATACAAGTATTTCAACTTTTTCCGAACCCACCCTCAAAACAAACTCCAGGGATCCTGCATGCTGGTGGGTCCATGATGTCAGCCTCTCCGTAATGCGATATTGCTAGAATAAAAAAAATGTAAATCCAAGATACAATTCGAACAAAAGACCTTCAAATCAAATAAACATAAACTGAGTGTGTTGCCACTACAACAAAGATATTTATAGAATAAATATCATTAAACTTTTATTAGTACTACAATTTATGTATTATTCTTCTTAAAAATATTTCGTGTGTCTATGTTTATCTCTTTTAAAATATAAAAGGGTAACACTCCTGGCATCTCAATTAATAAAATGCCACATAATGGAGTATTTTCTTAAAAACATGGGTATGCAGAGTTTTTTTTATTTTGAGAGGTGGGGGCAATGCCCAAAAGGCCAAATTAAAAAGAGTTTGGCTATTCTATATAGGCTGCTCTACGTGGGTTATACTCCATAGGCTATGCTCCATGGGCTTCATTCTTAAATTTTAGTGGGTTGTGCTCAGCAGTCCCCTGACCCCTAAAAGGCCAAATTAATAAGTTCACGGCTATGCTCCATGGGTTCCTTTCTCAAATTTCACTGGGTTGTGGTCAGCAGTCCCCTGACCCCGAAAAGACCGAATAAAAATGTTCTGGGATAAAGAAGGGTCGAATGAGCTACAGAGTACTAGATGTCTTCTCCAGTTTAATAAAAATTGCATTATGATGTGCTCGGACAAATTCGAAACAAAGACCTCAGAGAGGGAGGGGGAAAGGCGATAATTCTTTTTGGCAGCTATTCATGTCAAAATTTAGCAGTACAGAATAAGGTAGAAAAATTATCAACAGATTTGAGGTTCATATTCAGGAGCACTTGACCAATTCAGCAGCATTTCAAAAGTGACCAATTCTGCAATACAGACAATGAAATACAAATAGCAGTACAAAGAGAACCGGTTTTTGTTTCAGCTCTAAAAACCTTGTCGTACGATCAGTTTGTCCTTTTCACCAAACACACTCGACCATTGGAGCAAGCAAAACTGACGATCAAGTCTGCTTTGAGTACCTTCTTCTCACATCAATGCCTGTGTGACCCCCCGTATGCAACCCAAAATGCCCAAGTATCATCTAGATTGTGACACGGCCATGTTTCATTTAGCATTTTAGAGAATGCCAGAATTTATTTTGCATTTTAGAGAACTTGTGTTCTTTGTTTATCCACCTTTATGTCCTAGCAATGGATCTAAGTTAGATAGGCTTAAATAGTAGCAGGCCCACAATGTTTTATCTATCCTTGATGGGCCACCAATGAACATTGATGGGCCTACACCGAGGCCATTATATGTAGAATCTGACCGCAAAAGAACAGAATAGTAAAAGGCCAGAACAGTGAAATGCCAGAACAGTGAAAGTCTAGAACAGTGAAAGGCCAAAATAGTAATAGGCCAGAAACAGTAACAAGGCCAGAACAGTAGGAGGCCAGAACTTTAGCAGGCCAGAAAGTACAGCCCGTTTATGGGACTGAATAGAAGAAGGCTGGAACAGTGAATGTCTAGAATAGTAAAGGGATGTAACTGTAGAGGGTTGTAAGGGCCCACGATGGGTGCGAGAAAAGTGACGGGCCAACAGAAGGCCTTAACAGTAACAGACAGACTTGGCCCAGGCTGAGAATGGGCCGCACAGTATTGGACCAAGGTGGGCTTTCTGTAGACCGAAACAGTGTCGGGCCTGAAAGTTCACGGGCCGCGGATGTCTGCACTAGTTGGCCCATTTCAGACAGTGCTAGACGAAACAGTAACGGGCCTTCTTCTTATTGGGCTTTCCTCATGGGTCGTCCCACTTAATATTTTGCAGGCCTATTCTGGGCCTGGCTTCTGCCACGGTTTCTCTGACTGTTAATGGCGGTAACTGGGCGTTAACGGTGTTCGCCACATGGCATATTGCATGATGTCAGCAGTCAACGGGGCTGGCGAACAGATCTACGACGAAACAAGTTTTCGTGGCTGAAGGGTGTGATCCGCCACAGTCAGGAAAAAAACTATGGTAGATTCTTTTGTGACGGGGATTTTACCACGATGGGAATCTGTCGTAGAAGAATTTTTAGCCACGAAAAATGGGCCTTCAACCACGAAAATCGTCCGTTGTAAAAGCCAACTTTTCTTGTAGTGTAGGGTACATGGTCTCCAAGGGAGGCATCGAAGAAAACCCTCCAAGATCAACACCATCGCGCGACTCGGGAAACCCGAGTGCTTGCGCGACATACAGAAGCTGGCGGGGTGAGTCACGACTCTCAGTTGCTTCATCCCCTGAATCAGCGAGAAGGCAATGCCTCTCTATTACCTGATGCGGATGAACCCCACATTCGTGTGGGACAGCAAGGCCGACAACACGCTCAACGCACTGAAACAAATGCTACTCGTGTCACTGGTGCTTGCCGCGCCCCTCAACAAGGAGCCAATGCTCGTCTATGTCGTAGCCTCCAACCGAGTCGTCAGCGCCATGATGGCCATCTAGAGACTCGAAGAGGGCAAGGAGAGACTTGTGCAACGCCTTGTGTACTACCTCAGAGAGGTCCTCACCGACTAAAAGAAAACGCTACCCACAGTACTAGAAACTGGTCTACACGGTCTTCTGAGCCTAGCAACGGCTCCCCCATTACTTCTAGGGACATCCTATCACGATTGTCTCCTCCGCCCCGCTGCAAGACATCATTCGTAATCACGACACGATAGGGAGAGTCTCTAAGTGGGTCGTCGAAATCGGTGTCCACAACATCAAGTACGAGCCATGCAAGTCCATCAATTCACAAGTTCTAGCTGACTTCCTTGCTGACTAGGAAGAAGCATAGCATCCCAAGACACTGCCCTATCTCCACTACTGGTCCCTCCACTTTGACGAATCCAAGTACTCGGACGGTGTCAGGGATGGGATAATCCTCACCTCCCCAAAGGCGATAAGCTCCGATATGTGTTGCAGTTCAACTTCACCCCTACACCAACAACATGGCTGAGTATCAGGCCGTCCTCCACGTCATGCGAGCCGCCAAGAAGATGAACCTCAATTGCCTCAAGTGCTACGGCGACTCTGACCTCGTCGCTGCACAAGTCGCTGACACCTATGATGCTGTTGCCCCCCTCCCAACATGATATCGTACTGCCAAGCGGTGGATGAGCACCGCTTGGCGGATATTTTGCTGGCTACTCCGTCGAGTGGATCAATTGCCAGAAGAATGAGGAAGTTGACACACTTTCCCGCATCGGGTCAGCTCGGAAAACACCACCACCAGGCGTCTTCCTCGACATCATCGGCAAACCTTCTGTCTCTCCTCCAAAGGAGATCGACATCGGGATTCCTCTACAACCCGACTCCGCTCTGGTCATGCTGGTCACAGAACCCAGCGACTGGAATGAGCCCTACATCGCCTACCTCGCTTACAAAATCCTGCCCAAGGACGAGACTGAGGCCCGGATGATCATGCACTACTGCAAGTCATTCGTCATCATCAACGGCGAGCTCCACAAATGCAGCGTGACAGACATGTACCAATGTTGTGCCCAAGTAGAAGAGGGACGCAAGATCCTGTAGGACATCCATGTTGGCGATTGGGCCACCATCCAACGCAAGGTCACTAGTCGCCAAGGCCATGCGCCACGGCTTCTACTAGCTCACTACACACGCCGACGCCATCGACATTGTCCGGCGTTGTGTCGAATGCCATAAATACGCTAACCAGACGCACATCCCTGGTTTGGCCCTCAAGACTATCCCTATTACATGGACATTTGCCGTCCGGGGCATCGACATGGTGGGTCGATTCAAAACTGCACCATCGGGTTACACCCACGTCCTAGTCGTAGTCGACAAGTTCATGAAGTGAGTGGAGGTGAAGCCAATCAAGAAGTGTGATGGCAAGATAACCACCATGTTCCTCCACAAACTCATCTACCGGTATGGCTACCCGCACAGCATCATCACCGACAATGGCACCAATTTCACCAAGGGAGCCATGGATGAGTTCTGCGAGGAGCACAAAATTTGACTCGACCTCGCCCCGGTATCCCACCTGGAATCGAATGGCCAGGCCGAGTGTGCCAATCAGAGCATCCTCCATGACCTCAAGCCACGACTACAAGTCCCCCTTGAGTGGGCAACAAGATGCTGGGTCAAGGAGCTCCCCTCCGTGCTATGGGGCATTCACACCTCCGTCAACCGATCAACAGGGTTCACCCCCTTCTTCATGGTGTATGGCGCTGAAGCCGTCATGCCAACTGACCTCGAGCACGACTCTCCTCGAGTAGTCCACTACACGGAGGAAGAAAACGAGGCATCCCGCCAAGACAGGATCTACCGACTCGATGAAGCACGCGACCTGGTTCGCTCTTGCACCGCCATCTACCAGCAAGGCATCTTCCACTACCACAGCCGCCGAGTCCGGACTCACACTTTCTAGCAGGGCGACCTTGTCCTACGACTCATCCAGGACAAGAAGGGCATGCACAAGCTCTCTCCTCCATGGGAGGGACGATTCTCCATAGGGAGAATCCTTGGCAATGACGCCTACTACTGATTGACGTCCGAGGCAACGGCAAGCTCGATGTCGAGCGACCATGGAACATCAACCTGCTCCGCAAGTTCTATACATAGAACTCAAACTTGTACACCTATGTACCCATACTGAATAAAAACTTCGTATCCACAAATTGTGTCTACTCGCCACTTCTTGTGCCAATTGCACTCGTACGAATACAGCAAATATGCTAAATAAACGATAGTCAGCCCTTGGTAGTGCGACCCGATGCGGCCAAGTAGTGTGGTTCAAGGGCACCAAAAATCACTCGGGCCTTGCACCGTCCACGAAAAACGCCAACCCGGGAGCCACCATCGGAGTCGTGTTGCTCGACTGGCTCTCCGAGCCAAGACGACTGACCGTGCTCCCCACAGCACCCCATCCTCCTCACGCTCGGATGCAGCGACTTGAAACGGTCAAGTACCACGCTTGGGGACTCGCTCGAATGTGAACCCGCCTCGGGAAACACCAAGTACAAGAGTGCGCCTTGGAGCCGCCTAGCGACTGGCTCTCCGAGCCAGGAAGAGAGACATACTACACAATAAACAACGTACCACATCCTTCCCTACCTTGGGCATACAACTAGAATGGTTAAGTACCATGCTCAAGGACTCGTCAACTCAAACCCGCACGTGTCTAGGGAAAACACCAAGTATAGAGTACCCCTTGAGGTCCTCATGCAACTGACTCCATGAGTCACGGGAAGTTGACCTAAGCTACTCAAACATCTTCAACACAAAAACACCTGTATTATCCCTGCTAATGACACGCGTGCGACCGATTCTCATAAGCAAACACACTCAGGGATTCACACAGTGCCCACGACTACGTAACGCACGACACAATAAATAAGGAACAAGTCAGCAAATCAACACGAATCGACTAGAATTATAGCAAAACACTTGCATCATGATTAAGCCACCAAAATATCTTACAAATACTTTGTTCTTGGTCGCACCGGCCCATTACACAAACGATTTAAATTGTGCAGACCAATCTACCTACTCTTCTGCCAGCAAAGAGGAGGCCCCTTCTGTGCCCTTGGTCCCGACGAAGGGCTTCTCGCGGTTGACGGGGTAGATCTTCAATGACTTACCAATTGCTGACTAGAATGGACGCTCCGACACCAAATCGTGGTGCTCTAGTTGCTTGTCTCCAGGGGTGACTTGACTCTCCTGATAGGGGAGGAGGTCGCTCATCACCAAGACATGCTCCGCGTAAGGGGTGGCCTTCGCATTCAATGCCAACACATCCGTGATCTAGACGACTACAGTCGAGGAAGGGTACCCGCTGGTAACATCATCGAGCTCGAAGTCCTCGGGGAAGTGCGCTAGACCAAGGCTCAGTGCAGCAGTCGCCCCACGGCGAAACACGGAGTGCATCATCCACCCAACAACGGTGGGCACCTCCTCCAAGTACTTCCACACCTCAACCAAGCCCTCATGAATCACCTCGGTGGGGGAGAGGTCCTGAAGAATAGCCCGCACACACATCGCCGATGCCGATGCTTTCTCAAGCACCGCCTTGACACAGTCCTTTCCCCCATACCGATGCATCGCTGGATCCCTTTGACCTACGATATCTGCAAAGTATTAGCACACCCGGTCGACTCAGAGATTCGGTCGCTCGGGGACTCGGAAGTCTGAAGATTCAACCAAAACAAAAAAAATCAAAGGAACTCACCAAGGAGACATCGACAGTTCTCAATGACGTACTTCTCCAAGTCGGAGAACTTTGATTGCAACTCCACGATAATGGAGTCGGAGTCCTTGAGATCCTTCTCCGACTACGCCAACATGGACCTGGTCTTCGCTGCCTCCACCAACGCCACCTTGGTCTTCTCCTCCGCTGCAGCAGCAGTCACCTTTGCGGCTTATAGATCGGGCACTGGGACATAACCTTCGCGGGCCTTGGCCAGCACGGAAGCGTGAAGTCGCTCGAATTACACACACCGGTCATCCGACTCCCACTACAATACAAAGAATGTGATGAAAACAAATGTACAAGACTTGACTCGTTGCTAACCAGCGACCCGACCCTCGGGGACTGGGGAATCGCGAAAATTACAAGCGCCGACTTGCTGCTAACTAGCAACCCGACCCTCAGGGACTAGGGAATCGCGAAAATTACAAGTGACGGCTCGCTGCTAACCAACGACCCGACCCTCAGGGACTGAGCACTCAAAAATAAGCCTCCGGTCGCTACTACTAAGCAACCAGAGCCTTAGGGACTAGGCATACCTAGAGCGCCTGGCCGAGCAAGCGGTGGAGTTCGATCACCCCATAGGCGGCATCGGATATGGCACTCCCTGGGATCCTTGCGCCATTAACCCGACGTCCTCGTCGATGACTTTAGCCACCATTGATGACTGCGCTTGGGAGGCCATGGAGGCTTGATGGCTCTGTGTATGGCGCCAGAAAAATGCTGGAGCGGTGTTGATGTAGAGCTCGTTGGGAACCCCAAGAGGAAGGTATGATGAGCACAACAGCAAGTTTCCCTCAGTATGAAACCAAGGTTTAATCAAACCAGTAGGAGCAAGGAAACACCCCAAAGGTGTTGCTAGCTGAGCATTGGCAGGGCGCACTACCGGTGCTAGTAGCAACGTGGAGACCTGCACAACACAACCACAGAACTTTGTCCCCAACTTGCGATGAGGTTGTCAATCTCACCGTGTTTTGCTGAAAACAAAGGATTAAACGTATCGAATGGAAGGAAGTAAAAGTTTGTAGAAAGTAAACACAAAGCAGTAAACAATTTGTAGATTGTATGTAAAAGAAAAGGACCGGGATCCAAAGTTCACTAGAGGTGGCTCTCCTTAAGATAGATAACATGCTGGGTGAACAAATTACAGCGGGGCAATTGACAAACATCGAGAAAGCAATACATGCATATACTAATCATCTTGACTCCTTTGAGACTTGATTGGGCATTACAACATTATACATAGACCGCCATCCAACTGCATCTATGACTAATAATCCACCTTCAGGTTATCATCCGAACCCCCTCCAGTATTAAGTTGCAAGCAATAGATTATTGCTTTACGAACTACTCACACATCACACCGGAGGCTTGCATGGTGATGAACAAGGCCTCCAGGGTGAATTCCCCTCTCCGGCAAGGTGCCGGGAAGAGCTTCAGATCCCTCCTGGTCTAGGGATGGAGATGACGACGGCTACAGAATCTTTCGTGGATTTTTGATCGGGCCCTTAGGGTTTTCGTCCCGAGGGCAATATATAGGCGGAAGGAGAGGCCGAGGGGGTGCCAGGGGTCACCACACCACCCCCTAGCACGGGCCAAGCCTGGCCGCGCAGCCAGGTGGTGTGGCCGGCCTCTGGCCCCTCTCCGTCTCGTATTCTGGCATTTGATGACTTCCGGAAAAATAGGCACTTTTGCTTTTGTCCCGTCCAATTCCGAGAATATTCATTTTCTGACTTTCCTGGAACCAAAAACAGCAGAAAACAGGCAGCTGGCACTGTGGCTCTTGTTAATAGGTTAGTCCAAGAAATCATATGAAAAGTACTCCAAGGTGTGGACAAAACACAAGAAAGTGGATAAAACCAAGCATGGAACATCAAAAATTATAGATACATTTTCAATCAACATCCCCAAGCTTAACTCCTGCTCGTCCTCGAGTAGGTAAGTGATAAAAAAGAAAGAATAATTTTTGAGGTGACATGCATCATCAAAGACTTGATCAAAGTATTTGTAAAACATTCAAAGTTGGGATCATAGTACTTCAATCATAACATGAAAGACAAAGTTCTAGCAATAAGACAAAGAAGCTATGATGCAACATGAAAAGGCACAAACAAAATATTCATGAATAACAATGTTTTACAAGACGTTTGTTTGTTTCACATAAAGATAACATAGCATAATAGCATTCAGCTTGTCCCTCATAGAGTAGCAAATATAGATGCATAGGACACCTTCAAAGTTCATAAGAGTTATTAGATACAAATAGTTTAAAACAAGCAATATCAAGTTATGCATCAATCAACTAGTCTTGGGACAATGCACATAGAACTAAGAATGGCCACTATGCTCTCAAAGTAGGTGCATAAAGGTAGAATATGGAGATTCAATATAATGGTGGAAGAAAGGCCTTTATAAAAGGAAGTAGGGATTAAAGTCTCATAAAGAGCTTCCAAAAATTATGGTACTTATAGATTTTAGCTCTCATTGCCCCTATCATAAGCATCTTGAAGTGATTAAGGTTAAAGTGAACAAACTATGGTGTACATGCTTGACGAAGTATAAGTTAGAAATCTCATGTCCCTTGTATACGAGGGCCGCTCCTCATGCTACTCAAGTTTAGTCACCAGTAAGTTCTTGTCATCGTAAGTACATGTGTATCATAGAGAACCGCCAACGGGGTACCCCTTGCCTGATGATACGGAAGAATCCCCATATCAAAATGACAAGGCAAGCAGACAACGATCATCTCAACAATCTTCTTATTTACCATGGGAATATGGTGCTTTTTTCTCTCTTTCCTCTTTTCATAATATCTCTTTTTTTCTCTTTTCTCTTTTTTTCTCAATAGGACTCTTTTTTTATAAGAAGAATGCTTCATAGACAGCTCATTATGGTTACGATGCAGGTTTCCACCATGTCAGCATGGATTAGACCAGAGGCCCAGGCGTTTCTCTAACACATATACATAACTCCATGGACTTACAAGCTCCCCTTTCATTTCACACCGACGACATCCATATACAAAAGAGCATGATATCAACTAGGTACAAGTACCAAGTGCAATGTTGAAAGCGTTCCCCATGATAGCATGGTTCTGCTAATTCCCAACAAATAAGTGCAAGCATATACAACATAGACAACACAATGGTTCAAGTTTATTAAGGACAAGAAAAGTAAAGTGTGCCATCAAGTTCGTGAGAGCTTTAATCACTAGTTTTCTCATAACAAGTTTAATTTGGAAGGTAAACAAAAGCATGAATATACTTCTAATAGCATAAGCTAGTAGGTCGGTATGGTGGACTCTTTGGAATAGCTTGGTTTAGGGAGTTGGATGCATGAGTGGAACTCATACTTGGTTGTGTAGGCTAGCAAAAGATTGGGAGCGACAAACTAAGAGAGCAATAATGGCCATAATCATGCAGAGCGACAAAACATCATTGATCAAAGCATAAAGTGATACTATAAGTTGAAAACTAAAGGATCATAAAGGCTATGGTGACTTGAGATAGTCATAACATGGTGTGAGCATGCGCCAAGTCAACCCAAATAAAGCATCAAAGGAGAATACCACTATACTATGCTTTAATATGCTAAAACAACGCATGATTCATCCAAGGCACATTAAGCAATCTCAATTGTTTATAACAAGTCATGCTAGAGCAAAGAATACTAAGCATAAAGCCAAAACAATATCAAGCATGGCATGACTGAGCATAGGCCACAGTCAAAAACAAGCTCTTTTTACCACATAAGCATGAACTTTCCTATTCTTTTCCAATCCAAACCAAACTATTTGCAAACCAAAGTATGAAAGAGGGGGTCCAACCAATTTATTCAGAAAACTAAGAAAACCAAGCAACCGAAAAACCAAAACGAAAACAAAAAAGAAGATGCTCCAAGAACAACACAACTATGCATGAAACAATAAAAATGAAGCGTTTGGAAGAAACCTGGGATTTTTATTGATAAAGAGGGGGATGCCTTGGGCATCCCCAAGCTTTGACGCTTGTACTTCTTGGATATTTCTAGGGGTGACACGCGTGGCATCCCCAAGCTTGAGCTTTAGTCCATCCTTCATCTCATTACTCATTCCTTCCATACACCTGAAATTTTTCCTTCATACAAAACTTCACACAATCTTTATTAGCAACATTAGTGCACTCAAGATAATAAGTCTTTTAGGTTCAGTTCTAACACCAAATAAACTTTCATTAGAACACTAGCTACTGTAGCACTTCCCTCAAAAAGCTCAATTCCCCAAAAGAACTAAAAAAGGAACCAACAAGAAGAAAATGCAGAAAATGGCAGAAATCTGTCAAAACAGACCAGCAGGTAAAGACGAATTTTTTCGAAGACCTTCTGTTGCTCAAATAAAAAAGTGTTGAACTAACAAAAGTTAGATAACAACCTGGGGCAGAAGCTCAAAAATTCACGCCTCAAAAAGACCTTCAGAGATTTTACACGAATTTTTACGGTGAAGCACAAAAATCTGTTTCGGGACAGCAACTTCCCCAATCATTACTTCTCTCTCATTAGAGGTTACTCTTGGCACAAAAAAAAATAAAAAGGATAAGGGGCGGTTATTACTGAAGTAATAACTTCCAAGACTCATCAAAAACTTTTGGGTTATCTCCCAATAAGTACTTTTCTTTAACGCCTTTAAGTTAGGCATAAGAAGTAAGAAAAAGAATCAAGTGTTCTCAAATGAAGAAGCATTAAGATCAATACCAGAAATATTTTCAACACTATTCTCATCAAAAGGGTTTGCAGGAACAATCCAATCAAGATTCTTTTCTATGGCATCATGTATTGCTACTAGCTTGAAGGGTATTGGTATCTTAGGTTCCTCCCCATTAGGTTCGGTTTTGTTCATCTTTTCTCATGTACCAACAACATCTACACATGAGACTAGCATATTGAAACGTTCAAAGACTTTTCTAGCTTCCTTGGCAACATCGTAGAACTCCTTAAACAAAGTTTCTAGAATAAACTCCCTCTTTTTAGGGTCTTCAATTTCTTTAACCTTAAGAAACATTACTTGCATTAAGGGGTTGAGGTTAACAAACCTAGCTTCTAACATGTGAATTAAAGAAGCTGCAGCAATCTCATAGTTTGGAGCAAGTTCTGCAAGGGATCTATCCTCAGTATCTTCATGCTTACTACAATGATTAAAGAATTCTTCAATATTATCTTTCCCAATTATAGAACCACTACCAACTGAAAGGTCTTTCAGGGTGAATGTAGGGATCAACATGGTGAGCTAAAGAAGAGGCAACAACTAAAGGAGACTTAATTTTTTTGTGTTTTTTGAAATAAGAAAGCAAACTAGTAAAACTAATTTTTGTGTGTTTTTTATAACAAAACAAGCAAACAAAGCAAAAAGAAACTAAGCAAAACAAAAATAACAAAGTAAAGAGATTGGTTATGAGGGAGTCCCCTTGTGAAGATGTCCTTGACTCCCCGGCAACGGCGTCAGAAAAATGCTTGATGGCTCTGTGTATGGCGCCAGAAAAATGCTGGAGCGGTGTTGATGTAGAGCTCGTTGGGAACCCCAAGAGGAAGGTATGATGAGCACAACAACAAGTTTCCCTCAGTATGAAACCAAGGTTTAATCGAACCAGTAGGAGCAAGGAAACACCCCAAAGGTGTTGCTAGCTGAGCCTTGGCAGGGCGCACTACCGGTGCTAGTAGCAACATGGAGACCTGCACAACACAACCATAGAACTTTGTCCCCAACTTGCGATGAGGTTGTCAATCTCACCGTGTTTTGCTGAAAACAAAGGATTAAACGTATCGAATGGAAGGAAGTAAAAGTTTGCAGAAAGTAAACACAAAGTAGTAAACAGTTTGTAGATTGTATGTAAAAGAAAAGGACCGGGATCCATAGTTCACTAGAGGTGGCTCTCCTTAAGATAGATAACATGCTGGGTGAACAAATTACAGCGGAGCAATTGCCAAACATCGAGAAAGCAATACATGCATATACTAATCATCTTGACTCCTTTGAGACTTGATTGGGCATTACAACATTATACGTAGACTGCCATCCAACTGCATCTATGACTAATAATCTACCTTCAGGTTATCATCCGAACCCCCTCCAGTATTAAGTTGCAAGCAACAGATTTTTGCTTTACGAACTGCGTGTAAAGTAAACAATACGATTGTTCTATGAACAAAGGATTGTTGTTTTCTCCCTAGTAGCAACAGCACATATAGTACCTTAGAGATTTCTGTCACTTCCCCAGATTACCAGAGGCATGAACCCACTATCGAGCATAAATACTAACTCTTGGAGTTGCTAGCATCTACTTGGCCAAGATAGCTACTAACAACGGAAAGCATGCAAGATCATAAATAACAAAGACATGATAGAATCAATAATCAATCTGAAATAGCATCTCAATATCCATCGGATCCCCGCAAACACAACATGCAGAATTACAAATAGATGATCTTGATCATGAACGGAGCTCACAAGATCTAAGCATGAAAGCACAAAGGAGGAGAACCAGCCATCTAGCTACTACATGGATCCGTAGTCCAAGGATGAACTACTCACGCATCACACCGGAGGATTGCATGGTGATGAAGAAGGCCTCCAGGGTGAATTCCCCTCTCCGGCAGGGTGCCGGGAAGAGCTTCAGATCTCTCCCGATCTAGGGATGGAGATGACGGCGGCTACAGACTCTTTCGTGGATTTTTGATTGGGCCCTTAGGGTTTTTGTCCCGAGGGCAATATATAGGCGGAAGGAGAGGCTGAGGGGGTGCCAAGGGCCACCACACCACCCCCTGGCACGAGCCAAGCCTGGCCGTGCGGCCAGGTGGTGTGGCCGGCCTCTGGCCCCTCTCCATCTCGTATTTTGGCATCTGATGACTTCCGAAAAAATAGGCACTTTGGCTTTTATCCCGTCCAATTCCGAGAATATTCATTTTCTAACTTTCCTGGAACCAAAAACAGCAGAAAACAAGCAGCCGACACTGTGGCTCTTGTTAATAGGTTAGTCCAAGAAATCATATGAAAAGTACTCCAAAGTGTGAACAAAACACAAGAAAGTGGATAAAACCAAGCATGGAACATCAAAAATTATAGATACATTTGCAATGTATCAAGGCTCCCTTCGCAAGGAACCGCGGAAATGTCGTAGTTTTGGTCGTCGCAGACAGAGATGCCGATGTCATCTCCTTAGTTGCAATGGCGTCCTCCACTCCAACCTCCTAGGCCACGACACCTTCCTCGCGCACAACGATGTCACCCGTGGTACCCTCTGTAGCCATCTCGCCTGCTGGTCGAGGTTGGTCTTCTTCTGCTTCTCGGCGGCGAGGTTGGGCGCCTCGCTTGAGTATCCCTTCCTATTCTTGGAAGTGTCTTCTCCTTCCTCGACGTGGATCAAGGGGATCTTTGACACGGTCGCCCGTGTTATCCTCTTAACCTTACCCCTGCAAAGGGAAGAACAATCTGCGACTCAGAAGTTTCGACGAATGCAGCAGTCGCACGATTCAACAAAACGGAAAGACTTACTTGGTGACCAGAATAACACGCACACCGGTGCTGATGTTTGCCAATTTTTCTAGCTCAGGGTGAAGCGAACACGTCAGCTTGGACTCCAACAAGCTCGCTTGACGCCGTGGATTGGGAGGCGCCACCGGCTTCTTCGCTGATGCGGTGGTTGCTGTCTGGGTCTCCAAACCCTTAGTTCTGGCCAGGGCCTCTGACCCCTTTGTCGTTGTCGGGGCCCCCGACCCAGTCACCGGTGTTGGGTCCTCTGACCCCTTCAGCATGTTTAGCAGCATTGCTGCCTCTTCGGCTTCATCCTCTGAATCAAGCACCGCTGCTGACTTGGCCACCGGCTTCACCGGCGGTTTTGTCTTTGGGGCAGGATTGGTCGAAGTGGGCACCCACCTGGAGCTTTGCTCATCGATGATCTCCATATCACTATCGAGATCTTCGAGGCTGCGACTGGCGTCAACCTCGTGGTGCTTCTAGCCACGAGTCTTCCGAGGCACGGAGATGGGATCTTCTTCCTCCACGACCTCCTCCTTGTCCTCGGAATCATCCCCTTCATCCTCGTAGAGGAGCTCCTCTAGCGTCTCCTGGTCCAGCGGAGGCAGCCAGTGTTCCAGGATCTAGAAGGTCTACAAATGAAAGTAACACGCGAGTCAAGTAAGCGACTTGGAAATACGACTGAAAAGAAAGCAACTACAAACGCAAAGAAATACTTACTATGGAGGTCGGCCTGCTGTTCAGCTTATATGGAGTAAGCCCCTCCTGAAGATAGGTGAATGTCTCCTCTATAATCTTCTTCAAAGCCGCGGAGTAATCCTCCGCGACCCAAAAGTCCGGGCTCAACCTTGAAGGGTCGGATCACCTACTACATTCATACATCCAACTTGCCCGCGTGGCGAGCGGCACTAGTCGCCGCCTGAGCCACCAGTTGAAGACGTTGATCGTCTTAAACCCCTCTTCCTCGAGCTCGGACATCTTGGTCCGTATCTCGGCCACGACGACCGCCTGGGCCTTAGGGAGCTCATGCACCGACAACCACCGCGGATTACTACGCCCTATAGTGTATGCCGAGACAGCTACCTCCCTGGTCGAGGTGGATTCTGTTAATAGAACCAGAATTTCTTCCATTCGTTGGCCGCCTTCTTCGGCGGCATCAGCTTGAAGAAACTGATGTGGGGATTTACCTGGAAGGTAACATCGTCCGTGGCCGGCAAAGGCCTGCCTTTCCCCTCATGACTGGCCCGACCGTGGAACAGCTCGGGCCAGAGCAGGAAGTATGGGCGGCAACCCAGGTAACTCTCGCAGAAGGAGAAAAGAGCGACAGCTGCTCAATGCTATGCGGCCCTAAATCAGAGGGCTTGTTTTGGTAGAAATGGGGAAATCGCCTAAAAAATATGGAGATGGGAAACCCTAATGCACGCTCCAGATGCATGGCCAACGAAGGAGATGAACTCCCCCGGTCGTGGCTTGGGCTCTCTCTTGCCTGCTGGCGGAACTCGCCATTGACCCTTCACGAGGATCCCCGCATCCTTGAAGGACTACAACAGGGCTGCAGAGCACTTGGATTTGGACCAGGCAGGCGCCATGAGAATGAACTCGCATGGTCTGGGATCTGGATCAGGTGCTCGCGCGGAAAGGAAGATGAAGAATAATGGGAAACACGGGTGAGGATCCGTACTCCCCTCCACCACCTGCCTTATATAGCGGCGCTTCCCGACGATCACGGGCTAGCCGTTACTTTGCGGTAATTCTGACGAGTTTACCATTGGGAATTACCTAACAGCTAGTTTGACCAAAGCTGATGGTCCAACTTTAACCAAAATAGTCACTCGACTCGTTCACTCCATTCGACTAGCTTATTCCAATCGACTGGGCAAGGCGACTTAGGAACCAATCGACTCTCCACAGCTGTGACTGAAAACATACCAAAGCTTCTCCCTTCATTAGAGGAGTTCGTCACCGATTCGACTGGGCGTCCACTCAGACTCACTTACTCCGACTGCCAAGTCAACACCTTCGTCGAACACCTGACGTACTTGGGGACTACTAATGGGGATATACGAATCGGGGTATGCCCAAAAGGGAGATTCGACTGGCCTAGGACCATAGCAAGTGGTCCTACTGGTATGCCGACTAGAAGGAGACTTCGAATGAAGCCTGGCGACTGGAAGCTGAAGGCCCAAGACCCTAGCTAGGCCCAGTCGGATTAGGTCAAACCCTCTGAAACCTAAACTAATTCGGTTGTAATCTTATAAACCCTAGCGAGGTGACCCTATATAAACCTTCCTAGGGTACTCGTTATACTTACGTCCGATTAGCTACCCCATCCAAGCAACTCGCTGCCTAGCCGCCGAGCTCGTCGATCTTGTAATCCACTCGCCATTAATACAATCTAGCAGGAAGTAGGTTTTTACCCTATGGGGGACGAACCTGGGTAAACCCTTGTCTCTATCCTCAATTTCGATCCGCGGATGCCGACTCGCTCTTGCCCCCAATCAACTCAATCGCTACCCCTGGTAGCGACTGGCGTGGCCATTCCCATGACACTCCCCCCTTTTAAGAGGTTCTAAATAGATGGCCTTATATTCCCACCTGTTTTAAAACAAGATTGCATTCCGAAAGAGTAATTCCAAAGAAAGCCTTTCTAACCTTAGCATGTAGCTAATAAGTTACCTATGTACTCCTGTGCTCAGTCTTGTTTTGTTGATATTTTTACAGTAGATTTTCTTGCTGAAGATGAGTTTTGTACGACATCGACGAGTAGCTTGGGGTTCCCAGGCGGCAGCCTAGAATCTATGTACTGGGACATCACCGTTATGCTTCAGGCCTTTTAGACCATTTATTAAGACTGCTATGTTTAATAGCATAATTTTCCTTCTGTTGTTTGATGTATGTTGGGTCAGTGATCTCTGATTGTAATATTTTACTTCTCTGCTCTGTTAAGAGTTTGTTTTACTCTCATCTACAAAAGACAGCTTGTATTACTTTTGACTCATAGGGTCATTGTTGTGTTACCGATTCTCTCACTGTAAACTCTCGAGCTCTACGTTAGGCTTATCTCAGACGAAGGTCTAAGATTTGTCTAGCCTTGATCACGAGGGTGTCACACCAGTGTTGTGTTGAGGCTCGCTCATATGGTGATGGTCATTGTGTTCGTGACCAAAAGAATGTGCAGTGTTCGTCTCGATGGAACCTTGTCCTTCGATGGTGTCGGTGGCTCTCGCGATGTGACTTCGATACTTGCGACGGTGGTCGTGTCTCCTAGTTCGAAGACCATGAGGAAGTGTTGTGGTAGTCTCGGTGAAACTTTGCCCTTCGGTGATGTCGGCGGCACTTAGTGTCGCAATGTGACCTCAATAGTGGGATAGCCTTCGACTTCGGTTGCACCTCTCCTAGTGCTTCAAGGTGTAGAGTGATCTCTCGACAAGCGGCTTTCTTTTCTATGTGCTGCCTTGACTACGGAATCCTTTTGATTAATCTTTCGACACTCCTTTGTGCTCTTCTCGGTCTATACAGGGTTTTGTTTTTAGGCTTGGTGGTATCGCTAAGGCTCTTTTTTACTTTCTGATGACTTGTAATTTTACTCTGTACCTCGTACTTTGGCTGAAGGTAAGTTCAGGCTGGCTTACTGCCGCCGTGGCTCCAAGGAAAAAAAAAACATCTCTTGTATGTTAAGACTGGCGTGCTACCTTTCCGTTACACCACCCGCCTCACGCCGTCACGTCAACTTCCGGACGCAAAAGCACGCGTTCCCCACCCCGTCCCCCTCATGTCACACGCCGGCGACCCAGACCCCGCCGGTGCGGCGGCGGCGGCGGCGGCGGCCACCCCGTCTGGGCGCGCCCCGAGGCTGCCGCGGTGGACGCGCCAGGAGATACTGGTGCTCATCGAGGGCAAGCGGATGGTTGAGGTCCGCGGGGGCGGGCGCGGCGGGAGGGGCCGCCTGGCGGCGGCGGGAGAGGCGGCGGCGCTGGAGCCGAAGTGGGCCGCGGTCGCCGATTACTGCCGTAGGCACGGCGTGGAGAGGGGTGCCGTGCAGTGCCGGAAGCGGTGGAGCAACCTTGCCGGGGACTACAAGAAGATCAAGGAGTGGGAGCTGGCGGCCGCGGACGCGCGGGAGCCGTCGTTCTGGGCCATGCGCAACGACGCGAGGCGGGAGCGCAGGATCCCTGGTTTCTTCGACCGCGAGGTGTACGACATACTCGACGGACGGGGGCGGGGGCGGGGGATCGCCGCCGGAAGCGGCTCTGGAGGTGATGCCGCGGAGGAAGAGGAGATGGTGCGCGTGGAGGAGGAGGAGGAGAAAGAGGTGGCAGTGGAGGAGACCGTGTTTGACAGTGGACGGCCCGCCGGGGAGGAGGCCCTCTTCTCAGAGGACGAAGAGGGGGAAGATGATGAGACGCCGGAGACGATGCAGGCACTGCCGGCGGCGGTTATCGCCCTGCCGATTTCCGGTGAGCTGCCCTTTGACTCTTGGTGGTAAAACTGCGAGTCTTTTGGTGATAAAATTTACTTCTGCTCGTCTGCTCTTTCTTGATGATGAATTCGTTCCGAGTTCCTTGCGTCTCGGTGTTTTTCTTTAAAAAAAAAGCAGAGTTTTCAGTTGGCCTATTATGGCTTGCCCTGCTCATTGGAGGTAAAACGCGGGAAGCTCTCTAGTTCATATCGGTGGTAAAGTTTAATACTCGATATATTTACAACCTGCAAATACGTGATATTGTGTATCGTCTTTGTGTTATATCTTCATCAGTAGTTTGAATTGGGGTAAATATTGAGTTTTTGGTGTGCGAGCGCCGCCGTACTATTGTAGAAGTTGCCAGAGGAACTGGATTTTCGAGCAATTAGCCTAATTCTTCTCTTGCTTCTGGTATTGCTCCTTCATTGAGTGGGTTCATCGGTTAATTCATTCTGATTTACATTTCAGGGAAGTTGGAAGCATCAAGACAACAGAGCACTGAGCAAGGTACTTCACTTGTATTCATTATGGAAGGCAGTAGCTAGCTGCAGTGATGAACCTTTTACATTGTCTAATTCGCACTGCAATAGATTTTCAAAAAGTCAAATTACAAATTCCTGAATTATGGAAGGCAGTGCCTAGATTTTCATTGTAAACAGTCTGATGCTACAGGCATAATAATATGTCCATGTGTAGTTCTACATCTTTATTGGTAGCTTAATTGATAATCATCATATGTAGCAATGCCCTAGCTTAGGAGAACTACCAGTCTATCTTTCTGCAACCATCGTTGCAACAAACTCACGAGCTGAAGTAGGGAATTTGAAACTAAAATCGGCGGTTACTGATGATCACCTGCAAGAACGGCAACCCACACCAAATTGAATTGATTCGGCGGTTACCATGTCCATCAACCTTTCCTGTATCGGTTGTCCTGGATCAGGACACCGTTATCAGTTCATTTCTGCATGACGTCTAGAATTTAAACCTTGGTAGCACTCATGAATTCTGTCTACCTCTGTTTTTCACTTACTTCCACAGAGCGAGTCTGTACCAGACCCAATACTAGCTTCAACATGTACATCATCTACTTTCAAGGCAAATGGCCTGCTTGGGAACTTCTTTAAGTCCTGTATATGAAATGAAACTGATGCTCACTGTATTCCTGTGCTTGATCAGCTGCAAATATGTTAAAAGGGCAAGAACGACAGCGTGTAACGAATAACCATGTCTTTATAGCAGGCACATCGAAAGAGAAGCAACCAGCGCAGCAAGGCTCACCGGCAAAGCAGCAGCTTCGGAGTGGACGAAAGCGGCAGCGAACTGGCAACGATGACGACGAGCCCATAGAAGAAGGCATGGCAGACTTGCAGGGCAACAAGCTGCTGGAGATCCTAGACCGGAACAGCCAGATGGTAGCGGCGCAGCTAGAGGCACATAACGTGAACTCAGAGCGTGACCGCGAGCAGAGAAGAGAGCAGGCCAGCAGCCTCGCCGTCGTCCTTGGCAGGCTTGCGGATGCTCTTGGCAGGATCGCCGACAAGCTCTAGCTAGCAGCAACTAGCTGAAGCTGCTTGGACAGAAATTTGGTGTACAGATTGGTACAGG
Source organism: Avena sativa (assembly GCA_916181665.1). NCBI lineage: Eukaryota > Viridiplantae > Streptophyta > Magnoliopsida > Poales > Poaceae > Avena > Avena sativa. The sequence goes on along the minus strand of OV702291.1, from coordinate 86,347,226 downwards.
AGGATTACTAGCATTTAATTCTTTTTTTGTTCTGGTTCTGAAATTTGGATAGAAAGAGGGTGGAGGATTGTTATATAGGGTTATGAGGTTATATACTATTTCATTCAGATGATCTGAACTAGCAGAGATCTTAATTGAGTATGCTTTGCGTGGTTGGTTTTCTTAGCATTTTGTCATTCAGATGATCTGAACTAGCAGATATCTTAAATTTTAGAATTGTGTGTTTTTCGCTGAGTAATATTGCTTATGTTCAGAAAATGAAGGAACACAAATGCCTCATCGGGTTGCCTCCTATTTCAAGGGGTTCCACAGGGATCACACTGGGCTGGGATTTTCCCCATTCGATTCATTTGTGTGCATTTGGTCAAACCCCGGAGGCTTTATTTGGTTGCTTGGGAACCAATCGACCCAAGGATTGAATTGATTCTCTCTCACCACACAATCCCCTACCGTTTGAGGCTTCTTTTTTTGTTTTCAGGGCTTCATTGGATCATAGGATTATGAAACACATGAATTTGATACTGTAGTATTATAGGCACAAAACGGATTATTGCAAAACAGAGAAATACTAGGATGTAGGTACAAAACAGAGTATTGCAAAACAGGGAAATACTACTGCATGAGTAGTCATTTGGTTCATTTGAATGGAGCACATGGAAAGTGTCTCAATCCTTTTTTTTTTGAGGGAAAAAGTGTCTCAATCCTACCTGAATGAGTGTAAAATGGAAAGTGGATGGGAGCTGTCCGCGTTACGTCTTCTTCCACATTTCCAATTCCTTCTGCGTACGGGGGTTTGGAACCAAGTTGGGCTTTAGTGTGGAAGATGAGGCCCAATGCACTAGAGAGGGCCAGTTTATTTCCTAGAGTAGCAACCCTCAGGACATTGAGCCCACCTAACACTACGAACGGAAATCAACGGTCAGGATCGACTCCGGAGGATGATCGGACAACTAAGAAAGCATAGGTAGTAAGAGAGCGCCTCTTTGACTCCATCTAATCGGTACTAAGCAATTGTTTCGACACACGCATACCTTGAATTTGAAAACCTTGCGGCTTTACCGAGGATGAAGGCGTGGACACCTCCATTTGAGTTACCGCCGTAACTGGCGACATTCAGGTACAAAGGAGAGGTGGAGGTGCCTAGGCCGCATCGTTGGGTGATTCGTCTTGTTGCCCGCGTTGCTGCATCTTCCCCTTTCCCAATTCCTTCTACCTTCTTCTTTTTCTATTAGGGGGTTCGGAACCAGGTTGGGTTAGTGTGGGGAGCTGAGGCCCAGTGCACTAGAGAGGGCCGATTTGTTTTCCAGAGTAGCAGCATTGGAACATTCAGCCCATCAAGCGCTCGACCATCGGAATAAACGTCCAGGATCCACTCTCTAGGATGATCAGCCGACTAAGATAGCAGAGATCATGAGAGAGCTCCTCTTTGACTCAGCTACAATCGTACCGGTGAGTTAACCCACAAGGTCACGGGTTCGATGGTTCAGGGTCGAACCATTGGTTCGATTGCCGGTTTAATAGCTACAAACAATATGTTTTATATGTTATATGGTAAGTAAAATAGGTCCAACGGAAGTAATTCCATAGGATGGACATCAAGTTCACCTTAGCAAGGTGGTTATTGGGCCAACTTTGGTGTTATCGGGCCTCTAACTCAATGACCTGAGTTTGAATCCCACGTTTACATTTAATTTTTCTCATCCAGTGTTGGGGGTACCCCGGGTAGTGTCACTCCGGGGTATAAGGACCGAGTTAGCCGAGGTTCGGCAAGGTCAAAGCGGTTGCTGGCCGAGTCACCTCAAGGCAGACCGGATCACGGAGTAACCCGGACCAGGGGGGGGGGAGGGGTCGCCTAACATTGTCTCATCCGACTTAAGGAGTAAGTCGGAAATGTTTGTCTAACTTATATGCAGGAACATGTGTGGCCGGATCTACTATGATCCGGATCCTCGCTTAGCTTCTAGGAGAAGGAAGGAATCTCTCTGGTCAAAAAAGAAGGTCCGGTACGTACTGGATGAGCAAATAAAGCAAGAGCAGGACCACCGGGTCGTGGCCGACACGGGTGACGACGCTCACGTTGGCTTACGTCGTTAAAGCAAGTGTGACGTGGGGGAAAAGCACCCCTGTCGGGTTACTACTTTGGGAGGGGGCATATTCTTAGGAATATGCCTCTACGTATGCCCTAGGCCAGGACCGAACCACCTTTATATAAGGGGGGTAGGGGTTCTGGTAGAGGAGGTTGGCAGAATTCTAGTTGGCTGAGCACTAGTAGATCTAGGGTTCTTAGGCTAGATAGTAGGCTCGAGTAAGAGAGCACCTTCTTCCTCCTCTCGCTAATACAGCTCAAGGAGCACTTGTAATCTTGGAGATATCGCAATACAAACTTCTGTGTAGAGAATCCCTCTACTATCCCTCCCTGGATTCCCCTAGCGCATATTAGTCCCCACCTTTAGCCTATCCATGGCATCTGCCGTGACACCACCACGACAGTTGGCGCCCACCGTGGGGCTAGCGGCGCTAGCAGGGGTAAAGATCCGGACGAGAAACTTCATCGGCACCGGCGAGCGCATCGTCTCCGGGCTCATTCAGCGCTTTGGAGCGTTGGATTTCATCAGCGACAACGCTGGTTGCTTCGGCACACGCCCGCTTCCGCGCAACGACCTCTTCGTCAAGCTCGGCGCGCACAAGGTTTACGTTGCGGTGGACGTCTCGTGCGTTCATCCGCGTCGCGTCGTCGATGCGGGGGAACCACCCCTCACTGTGGCTCGCGGGGCGCGTATCGCTCGCTCCCCAGACCATGCGGAGGTGATGATGACTGCGCCAGGTGCAGGCGCAAGCAAAGACCCAGCGCCAGACCCGGAGGTAACACCTAAGGCACCGAGAAAAGGTAGAGGACCTCCTCTAGAGAGGCCTGAGAACATACTGAGGGAAGCTATGGATAGCTTGGCTAACCCGGTAGCAGCGGTTGTAGATCCGGCTCAGGCACAGGCCGAGCTAGAGGAAACTCGGCAAAAGATACTGGAGGGCGCAAAGAAAATAGCTGCGGCTCAGCAGTCACTGAACATGACGCTGCGTGAGTATGCAAAGGAAAACAAAGTTGATGCAGTGAAAGTGAAGGGGAGAAATCTCATAAGGAAGATGAACAGAGAAGGTGATGATGGAGCAGAAGGGTCGGAAAACTACCTATCTGTGGGGTTGCCGAGGTATAGCACCCCGGCGAAGAACCTCAGAGCAGCAGATGCGGCTGCGTCCGAGTTAGAGGGACTGACGGGTGAGGCTCGTCAAAGACAGCAAGATAGGGTTAACGAGCTGGTTCAGATCGCGAACAGGCAGAACGAGGAGTTGCTAAGAGCTAACCCGGAGAGAGCTGGGGCTTCCAAGATCGTTCATTCGGTGATGGGTAACCCAGAGAAATCCGCTGGAGCCGCATCATCACCTCATGGCGGTCCACGCAGAGAAGAAGTAGTAACCTCGGCCAGACAGAACAAACAGATCGTCTCGTACGACCCAACGCGTGCAGGAAAAGAAAAAGAGATGCAGAAAAATGATGACCGACGGAGTGTGAGCCGAGGTGAAGCTGGCCGAGGTAATCACGACCAAGGCAATGTCGGTCAAGGGAATGCTGCCAACGACAATGCCGGACAGCGCAACTCCGCAGGAGCGGGACAACCGTAGCAGCGGAATATACCGAGGCAAGAGCAAAGCGTCGGCCGAGGTATGCAGCAAAAAGACGCGCAACGAGAGCAAAACAGATACAATGACGGTGATTCGGAGATGGTGAACGCAGGGTACCCCAGACCGGACTATCATGTGATAGGGTCAAGGTTGGGGAGCAGGGATCTGATGCCGGATGATGCCAGATTGAAATTGGATCGCCTGTATAGGTCGGAACAGATCGAATGTCAAGGTCCTCCGGGTCCAGCGTGCTTTGGACCCCGGATCATGAAGGAACCACCGGTACCCAACTTCCAATTACCCAGGGGCACGAAGACGTATGACGGCAGCACTAAGCTGGAGGATTGGTTGATAAACTATGCTACGGCGGTGAAAATTGCAACTGGCAACTTGAGATGGGTTGTGCGTTACGTTCCCCAGATGTTGGAAGGCCCGGTCAGAGTATGGCTGAATAACTTGCCGCCTGGAAGCATCAATTGCTGAATAGATTTTGAAGAAATGTTTATCAGCAACTTCTCAAGTAGGTACCAGAGGCCGAATAGACCGCAGACCCTGGCAATGTGCAAGCAAAGACCCAACAAGACGGATCGTGAATTCCTAACCTGGTGGTGTACCGTGAGAAATTCGTGTGAGGGCGTCATAGAGTCACAGGCCATAGCGTGGTTTGCGCAAGGGTGCAGATACAGCAGCGAGCTGTGGATGAAGCTGCAAAGGAAAATGCCAGTTACGTTGGCAGAGATGATCCGGATTGCTTATTCGTATGCTTTGGGCGACCCGACTCAACCTAGGCTCGCGTCAAGTGAGTCAAACGAGGAATATTATCCGAGAGATGGAGCCGGGTCATCCCGGAGGAACGATTATAGAGGAAAAAGGAGAGATGACAGACCAGACCATCGCTACGGTTTGCAACAAGTTGCAGCCATGAATCAAGATCAACCCGGATCAGGGAGTAACCAACGCCAGAGAACTGGAGGGCAGTGGACTCCAAGAAATTATGGCAAGAAAACGTGGACTCCGGAGCAGAAGAAGCAATGGCAGGAAAAGAAAGACCGTTCGAGGTATACCTATGAGTCGATGTTGGACCAACCGTGTAAGTTTCACACGCCAAATCCGAATAGCCCGGCGGGTCACACAACGAGGCAATGTGAGTGGATGCGAAAGATAGAGCAAGGTGGCTCGGGGAATGCTCAGGCACCCCGGAATGATCAACCTCGGCAGGAGTTACCTCGGCAGCAAGTGCTCTTCGGGGCGAACACGCAGCAGCTAATGTTGCCTCCCCCTCCGCCGAGGTATGACAACAATGAGAGAAGGGATGCGGTGCATCAGGTGGAAAATCAGCACCAGCCGGATCAGAGGTATCCCGGAAATGAGGGAAGGAATGAGTACAGGGAACATCACCAGAGTTATTGTGTGTTCACGACTGAGGAAACAGATAGAAAGAGCTTGCAGCGCCGACATATGGAGGTCAATGCGGTCATGCCAGCGGTGACGAGGTACATGCCTTGGTCGAACCAGGAAATCACCTAGAACATCAAAGATCATCCTAAACTTATGCCGAGCCCAGGTTCGTATGTGTTAGTGCTAGATCCGACATTCATTGGACCGAACATCAATGTGAGGTTCTCCAAGGTTTTGATTGATAATGGCAGTAGCATTAATATCATGTACGCGGATACGATGCGCAAGTTGGGCATCTCGGAGAACATGCTCCAGGCTACGAGAACAACTTTCCATGGCATAGTACCAGGCATTTCTTGTGAGCCCATAGACAAAATCCGGGTCGACGTGCTATTCGGTACGAGGGACAACTGCCGAACTGAAAATCTAGAGTTTGAAGTGGTGAACTTGGAAAGCGCATATCATGCGTTACTCGAAAGACCAGCATTGAACAAATTCATGGCAAGCTGCCACATAAGTTATCTGAAGATGAAGTTGCCCAGGCCAAATGGAGTAATTACCATTGCTGGGGATTTCCGACGTTCCATAGAGTGTGCTTCAGCCGGGTTTAACCTAGCCGAGTCACTCGTGATTTCGCGAGAGAAAAGAAAAATCGAAGAGGTGGCGGTACTAGCTCAGTCCGTGCAGCAATATATGCCGGCGCTAAGTAACCCGCATGGCAGCGTTTCGTTTCAAGCCGCAAAGGACACCAAGAAGATTCGAGTTGATAACATGTTTCCGGAGCGCACCATAACAATTGGTGCCGGGTTAACTGACAAATAGGAAAGCGATCTCGTCAACTTCCTTCGTGAGAATCGGGATATTTTTGCTTGGTCTACACAGGACTTGCAAGGTGTTCCGAGGGAGTTGGCCGAGCACTCTTTGAACGTAAGACCCGGAGCAAGGCCGGTGAAGCAACCTCTCCGCCGCTTCGTCGAGGATAGGAGAAAGGTCATTGGAGACGAGATAGCTCGGTTACTAGCAGCAGGATTTATCATGGAGGTACTATATCCGGATTGGCTCTCTAATCCGGTGCTAGTGGAAAAGAAGAAGGACGATCCGAACGTGGCAGTGGTTTGGCGCATGTGTATCGATTACACGAACCTGAACAAGGCGTGTCCAAAAGATCCATTTCCACTGCCGAGAATAGATCAGGTCATAGACTCAACCGCGGGATGCGAACTGTTGTCATTCATTGATGCATACTCTAGCTTCCACCAGATACCCCTGAACCCGGATGATCAAATAAAAACGGCGTTTATTATCCCGTACGGGGCTTACTGCTATCGCACTATGCCGTTTGGTTTACGTAATGCAGGTGCAACGTACCAAAGATGTATGCAAAAATGTTTGCATGACCAAATAGGTCAGAACGTACAAGTATACGTGGATGATGTGGTTATCAAGACCAAGGAAAGCGCAACGCTCCTTGACGACATAAGGCAAACATTCGCGAACTTGAGAAGGTTCCGGATGAAGCTTAACCCGGAAAAATGTACCTTCGGTGTCCCGGCTGGAAAGTTACTCGGATTTCTCGTCTCTAGCCGAGGTATCGAAGTTAATCCAACTAAGACCCGAGCCATTGAACGAATGGAGCTGCCGAAGTGTCTTAACGATGTCCAGAAGTTCACTGGATGCCTGGCGTCGTTGAGTCGGTTTGTATGTCGGTTGAGGGAAAAGGCACTGCCTCTCTGCCAACTCATGAAAAAGTCGGATAAATTCGTTTGGACGCCACAAGCCGATGAAGCTTTTGCCCACTTGAAAAAGATGTTGGCCACTGCGCCAGTGTTAGCCTATCCACTATCAAATGAGCCAATGTTGCTCTACGTAGCCGCAACCAACCGAGTCGTAAGCGCAGTGATCATAGTGGAACACAATGAAGAGGGTAAGTCGGTGCAGAGGCCAGTGTATTACCTGAGCGAGGTATTGTCTGCCTCAAAACAGAACTACCCGCATTTTCAAAAGGTGGCATACGGTGTCTATATGGCGGCAAAGAAGTTAAAGCATTACTTTAAGGAGCACCCTATCAAAGTAATATGTGAAGCTCCCATATCCGAGATAATGGGTAACAAGGATGCGAGTGGCAGAATCGCAAAATGGGCAATTGAGCTAGCCCCTTATGCGCCCCAATACGACAGAAGAGAAGCAATCAAATCTCAGGCTGTGGCGGACTTTTTTGTGGATTGGACCGAGGTACAATACGAACCACCGCCACCGGATCCGAACTACTGGAGGATGCATTTTGATGGGTCGAAAACCAAAACCGGGTTAGGCGTCGGGGTTGTGCTTACCTCGCCAAAGAAGGATCAGCTCAAGTACGTATTGCAGATCCATTTCGCGGCATCGAACAATGTCGCTGAGTATGAGGCTCTTGTGCATGCGCTCAAAGTGGCAAAGGAGATTGGCATACGTCGGATAATATGCTTCGGCGACTCGGACCTGGTGGTGCAGTAGGTGTCCGGAGTGTGGGACGCCCTGGATCCAAACATGACACTATACAAATTTCATGTGCAGAAGATATCTGGTTACTTCGAGGGGTGTGAATTTCACCATGTACCCCGGGCGGAAAACGAGGCTGCCGACATGTTGTCGAAGCTCGGATTGACCAGACAGGCAATTCCACCGGGCATAGCATTGGAACACCTCAGAAAACCATCTATCAGGCCGTCCCCAGGAACCGACTCGATCTATGTCCCGGAAAATACGGAATCCGGAGCTGAGCCCATGGACATTGACATGGGAGGTGGTACGCGAGACCCGAGGACTGCCTCGGCAAACCCGGGGACTACCTCGCTAGACCCAGGGACTGCTCAGAGTGATCCGGCTGAAGTTATGCCGGTGGATCAGATGGAAATTGATGAGGAGATATTCCCTCCACGAGCCATACCAGCTTGGGCACTGCCTATATTCCAATTCTTGAAAGACAGAACGTTACCCGCTGAGGAGGTGTTAGCCAGGCAAACTCAGAGGAGAGCAAAAGCATACACAATCATCAATTCCGAGTTATACAAACGCAGTGTAACTAATGTCCTCCAACGATGCGTTGACCCAGAAGAAGGGCTTGACATCCTCCGAGATATACACCAAGGGGAATGTGGGCATCATGCCTCATCCCGAGCCTTGGTGGCAAAGGCGTTCCGGCATGGATTCTACTGGCCAAGTGCCCTAGAACAAGCAGAAGATCTGGTGAGAAAATGCAATGGTTGTCAGAGGTACGCCACCAAGACACATATGCCTATGTCAGAACTCAAGACCATACCAATTACGTGGCCATTTGCTGTATGGTGCTTGGATATGGTTGGCCCGTTCAAACCTGCGAGAGGAAACATGACACATATTTTGGTCATGGTGGACAAGTTCACAAAATGTATTGAAGTGAAACCTATAAGAAAATGTGATGGAGCTACGGCCGTGACATTTCTCAAAGACATCATCTTGAGATACGGTTATCCACATAGTATTATCACTGATAATGGAACTAATTTTGCGGAAGGAGCATTTGCGCGCTTCTGCCGAGATAAGAAGATCCGACTCGATGTCGCCTCGGTAGCCCACCCCGCATCAAACGGACAAGTGGAAAGATCCAACGGATTAGTATTATCCGGGATAAAACCCTGGCTCATTGAGCCGCTGCAAAGATCAGCGGGGTGCTGGATAGACGAACTACCAGCGGTACTGTGGAGCTTAAGAACAACTCCGAATCGATCAACAGGCTATACGCCATTCTTTCTGGTATATGGGGCAGAAGCTGTATTACCAGCCGACATATAGCATGATTCGCCTAGGGTTACCCAATACACAGAATCCAAAGTGCAAGAAGCCTGGCAAAATGATGTTGATCTGCTGGAAGAAGCGAGAGAACTGGCACTGTCCAGATCCGCCATATATCAGCAAAACCTCCGACGCTATCATAGCCGGAAAGTGTGCCCCCGAGTCTTTCGGGAAGGCGATCTGGTGCTCCGGTTGGTACAACGTACTACTGGCATGCATAAATTGTCCCCCCATGGGAAGGGCCGTTCATTGTGAGCAAAGCATTGCACAATGATTCTTACTATCTTATAGATGCAAAGCCACAGGAAAAGAACAAGGCGGACAGGTCCGGAGAGGAGTCAAAGCGACCGTGGAATGTAGCACTACTTCGTCCCTTCTACACTTAGCTAAGAAGTGTATGTATCCGAGTCATCTCATATGTCGGTATGTATGTTAGCAATGAGCTTATCAATGAAATAGCAGCGCCTCGAGCAGTGACTCGGGGACTGCCTTAATAATTTTTGTCCTAATTTCTTATGCGGTAGCTGGAATGAGTCGTTTTACTTAACCCGGATTAGTAATGTGTGAGCACCAAAAACCCAAGACTTGCTGCTGTCCAACAAGAATTGGCTTCATGGCAAGCAAGGGAACAAGTTTGGAATTGCGTAGCACATGAAAAACGGCTAAGGAAACGAAGTTATTCGAGTTAACGTTTGTTTTTTAGGACTAACCCTGTTTTTATTTTCAAGTTATTATGCTGAATTGTTTTGAGCCAAGCCTCAAAGTTTCTAAGTATTGTTAAGACAATTTTTGAAGCTCGGATTCGTAAGTCGTAAAACCGACTCAAGGTAGACACGGACCGAGCCAAGGAATTGGACGAACAAGAAAATGAAACCCGGGGACTACGCCCAAATTAATCCGGCATAAAAACGTAGTAGCAAAATATCATTTATCCAGCATACAATTGCACCCGGCATACCGGGGATCTGATAAAATTTTCAAGTTTTTTCAACTAAGAAGCAGCAGGAGGAGGAAGTTCGGCGTCGTCATCGCTATCTTCAATATCCGAAGCAGCATCTTCTCCATCCTCACCCGACTCATCCTCCACGTTCTCAATATGCTCATCCCCACCGGACTCCAGAAAGCTCGGTCCCTCAACCCAGTCATGGATAGGAGAATATTCGACAAGGCTGTAGGCGCAAGCCTGGCGCCGAGCTACCCACTCCGGATCATCGGTCCATCTGGATCCGGTGCGCCGACGTGTGAGGAGGCTCAGGTTGATCTTCTCGTACCTTGTAAGAATATGATGAAGGAGGGTATCTGCTGCGGCACGCCCGGTGGACTCTCTCCAGAGGTCAAGCTGGGTCTCAATTTCCAACAGCTTTTCGGCAAGGAGTGTGATCCTCTCCGGAGCGCTCTCGCTTGGCCAGAAGGTGTTGTAGATCCGGACCACAACATCGAGGAGATCTTTCCCATAGTTCTTGATGGTTTCCACACGAGCTGACACGCTGACCAATAGGTCCTCCATGTCCAAGGGAATGCTCTCACCATCAGGAGCAATGGGAGTACCCCTTTCTCGGCGGAATTTGGCAACAGCAGCACTGGCAATGGGAGTACCCTCAGGAAAATGGTCTGGGAACAAGGAAAAGGAAGATGCTGAAGCAAACACATATGCGCTGAGCCGGAAAATTATGTCGAATAAGGGAAAGAAACTTACGTGAGATATGGCGGTGGATCCGGGTCAACTCCTTGATGCAATTGTCGCGTCTCTGGCGAAGTTGTTCAAGCTCAGCGATCGCCGACCCAAGCTGGACCTCGGATTCTTTAAGCAGGTCCTGGTCCTTGGAGATTTGGAGAGTAAGGCGCTCACGCTCTTCGGTGAAGTTCTGGCCAACTTTTTGGAGCTCGGTTTTATGTTGGGCCTTCATCTTCTCCATTTCAGCCTTAAGCTTGGTTATCTCGTCGTCCTTGGTCCGGAGGAGGGCAAGCTCATCATTCTTCTTCTTCAGCTCAGCTTGATGCTGTCCTGCTTGTTCGAGAAAATGCAGCATCATATCAGGCACGGGCACACTATCCTCAAGCGATGCTGAAATGCTATGTTGACCCGGCAGAGCCGAGGAGTGAATGTTTCCCGAGCCAAGGAGAAGAAGAAATGGAAAACACTGAAAGGTCGAACAAATGAGGACATACCCCGGATTTCCTCCAAATTCTTCCGCATAATTTTGTTCTCAGCCTCCACCCCAGCTGCGAAAACCAAATGAGGAGATTAGTCCGGCGGAAACAAGTGAAGAAAAACGGAGAAGTGCTGAGGGGGAAAATTACCCCTCTTTTCATGCTCTGCGCCAAGTGCAACATGTTTTGCGCGCAGGATCTTGTGGGTATCAAGCAGGCGTTGAAATTCGGTGCTTCGGCGATTGGTAGTTACCTGAAAGAGGTACAGAAGTGTAAAATTAGTTTGGTGCATATTCGAAGTGTGCAAGATCCGGGCCAAGTGGAACTTAACCCGGCTCTAGGTGTGTGCATATTCGAAGTGTGCAAGATCCGGGTCAAGTGGAACTTAACCCGGCTCTAGGTGTGTGCATATTCGAAGTGTGCAAGATCCGGGCCAAGTGGAACTTAACCCGGCTCTAGGTGTGTGCATATTCGAAGTGTGCAAGATCCGGGCCAAGTGGAACTTAACCCGGCTCTAGGTGTGTGCATATTCGAAGTGTGCAAGATCCGGGCCAAGTGGAACTTAACCCGGCTCTAGGTGTGTGCATATTTGAAGTGTACAAGATACGGGTCAAGTGGAACTTAACCCGGCTCTAGGTGTGTGCATATTTGAAGTTTACATGCAGCTACGGTGATTTTCTAATGAGCATCCGGCCGAGTAACAAGTTACTCCGCCGGAGGCTCGGGGACTAATGGTTATTACCTACAGCATGTAAAGGAGAAACGACATACCTCCATCATTCGCCCCGCGAGGTTAATCGCCTTGGCGGCAGTATTCATCTGGGCGGAAAATTCTGCGCGGCCGAACTTTTCCGGGAGATCGTCGTTGTAGACGAACTCCGCCTTATTCCAGTTCATGACGAACTTGATAAGGCTCGGAGGGTACCGTTCGCCAGTGGGCATGTGGGGTGCCACCAAGCCCTTTGCATGAGCTTCCTTCCTCTCAATTAGGGCAAGAGCTGGGATGGTGTGAAGAACCATCTGCTGCGCATCGGTTGGCTCGGCAGGAGGATCCGTCGCTGCTGGTAATTTCTTCGGAAGCATTGACAACAAGGTTCGCTGCCCGGCCTCGACGGGTGTAGACTTGGCAGCATCCGGAGCTTTCTTGCCTTTAGCTTGCTGGGAAGAAGTAACCACGACGGATTTCCCTTTGGAAGCTGCTGGAATGGTTCCTCGCTGGGGATGAGATGACTCGGAAGAGGCAGAGGAACTTGGTACTGGAGCTGCTGTGGGTTTCATGGCTGCCGGGACAGGTGCTGGTTCAGAAGCTGGTACTGGAGCTGCTGTTGGTGCTGGGGTTGCGGTAGACTTGGTGGTTGCTGGTTGCGGCAATGCCGAAGTGGTGGACGCCGTTGCCTCGGCCGGATCGACCCCTCCTGATCCGAGGTCGCGTTCCTCTTGATGAGGTACTGCAGAACCCGGAGCAGCCGCAGAGCCCTTCGGAATAGGGCTCAGCGGGGGTGACTCGTTGTCACGAGGAGGGGAGACCGGACCGAAGGGGAGAAGAGATGCTCGATCCGCTCTGAGGGACCTCCACAGGAGGCCTGCACAAGAAAATGATGTCAGGAGTGAAATTACCCCGATGCAAGGAGAAGTGTGTTGCGCGGTGAAAATGACTTACGCATCCGAGGTCTCGGCCTCCTTGGGTTTCCGGGCCCTCCGTGTCGGGGCTTTGCCTGCTCGCTTGGAGGCAGCCTTGTCTCCGGCCTTCTTTTGCCTTTTGGTAGGCTGAGAAGGTTCGGAGGAAGAACTTGACGCGGATCCGCGCTTCTTCTTCGATGCCATCGGAACCGGCTCGCCCGTGGCAAGTGGAGGATCCTCGTGGATATGTCCACCGGGGTTAGCTGATGCCGGAAAGGCAAAATAAAGAGGGACAGCCTCAACGGGTTCAATCACATCGATATCCAAGTCATCCTCATCATCGGGCCAATCTCTAAGAGAAGAGAATTTACCGCTGGGTCGTTTGGTGGCGTCGGTCATAAGGAGGAACATCTCCTGGTCCGGCTCCTCCTCATCCGGGATTTCACGGTCCGGCGCCCACTTAAGGGTCGGATCCGTACCATCCTCGAGAGTTTGCTGAAGGAACAGCTGAGAAAAAACATGAAGAACAGAGTCAAAAATATGACAAAAACCGACACATACTTGATCCGAAATATGTTTACCCCGCGAAGCTTACCGCGGGAGGGAGTCTGTCACGGCAGTAATGCTCGATTCCCCACGTCCATTCGGCGAAGAAATCATTGTGAGTGGTGAACAGAGCCTTGACCCGGCGGAAGATCTCTGTGTTGCTCAATTCGAAGGAGGAGGTTCGGTTGGGGTCGTGGCTGAAGCTCATGTGGCACAACTTGTGGGTGCGCTTCTGGAGGGGAGAGATTCGGTTGCGCACGAACATGATCATGGCATCCTCATTGCGCAATCCGAGTTTCTTCAGCTCCACGAACCTCTTGTTGACTTGGTTGGCCAGAGCGGTAGGCTTCTTGGGGACCTCCTCCTAGAAATCCGTGTCGGGTGGACCCGGAGCGTAGGGCAGCAACCGAATCAAATCTTCGGTACCCTCGTTCCGGACGTAGAAGAAGGTCCGGGCCCACCCTTTGCAGGAGTCAAGCCCGGTGACCCGGGGAAAGACGGAAAATCTCCGGGGAGAGATGGAGGCAGCTCCGAACTGGGTGAGCTGCTTGTCCTCCGACTCAACATGGATGTTGGGGACGACGTTGCGACGCAGGCCGAAGAACCGAATCCACAGCTCCTTCGTGGGCTATAGCCCGGTGTAGCCCTCGATCGTAGAGGCGAAGGCGGAAAGGGAGGTGATAGCGTTTGTTGGGAGATGGTGCGGCTGCAGGTGGTATGTCCTAACCCAATCCCGGAAGAAGTCGCTCACTGGAAGACCAAATCCCCGCTGGAAATGGGACAAGAATACAACGAACTCACCCGGATTGGGTGAGGGGGCCAATTCCGAGGAGGGGAGACGAGCGGCGACGCCGGCAGGAATCCGCCGGGGCCGGTAGAGCCAGTCAAGATCATCTTGACAAACCCATGATCCGGCCCACGCGTCGTGGTCCTCCGCGGCGGCGTCCTCCTCCATCTCCTGCTCGACAACGACAAGCTCTTCCTCAGTCATCTCGTATCCGCTGTCCTCGCTGGAGCTAGCGGCGGCGGGGATCTGTGGCCTAGATTGGCGTGGACCCGTGGCGGAGAAGCTGCGCAGCGGGAGCTGTGGTGCGGAGGCACGGAGAAGGTGCGGCGGCGGCACTGCTGCTACGAGCACTGGCGGCGGCGCGTTCGCGAGGAAGACGAAGGAGAAGAAGAGGAACGGGCAGAGGGGCGCAGAGGTGAAAAATGCTAAGGGACGCGCCTCTCCGCTACTTAACCACCCCCATAGATGGGTGAGTGGGATCGCGCTGTGCGCACGAGCCACGCGATGTGGCCGTGTATTACTTGTATCGGCCAATCACAGAAAAGCCACACAGGGGGCCACAGAGTAGACAAGATCCCATGACGCGACGTGCTGTTGCGGTAAACGAGGAGACAGGCATGACGTAACCCACGCACAGTAAAACTGACAATTACTGCGGCGGTTACTGTGTAGGCCCTTAAAATAAGACGAGGTAATAATTAGCCTCCACGCGGGTTGGCGTATGAGAGAAGGAAACGGGGCCCGGATCAAACCATGGTAACCATGGGATCCGAGCCAAAGTGGTGACCCGACAGGCAAGTGAAAACTTGGAACGTGCGAAGGGAACGTAAATCCATATAATCCGAGGTAAGGAGCTAAGCCGGAATTGAACGTCTGAGGCTTGGACATAAATGAACCTGATGTGGCCTTAGCGGCCGAGGCAGCTAAGACCGCACCAGCTTCGGGGACTAATGTTGGAGGGGTACCCCCGGGTAGGGTCACTCCGGGGTATAAGGGTCGAGTTAGCCGAGGTTCGGCAAGGTCAAAGCGGTTGCTGACCGAGTCACCTCAAGGTAGGCCGGATCACGGAGTAACCCGGACCAAGGGGGTCGCCTAACATTGTCTCATCCGACTTAAGAAGTAAGTCGGAAATGCTTGTCTAACTTATATGCAGGAACAGGTGTGGCCGGATCTACTATGATCCAGATCCTCGCTTAGCTTCTAGGAGAAGGAAGGAATCTCTCTGGTCAAAAAAGAAGGTCCGGTACGAACTGGATGAGCGAATAAAGCAAGGGCAGGAGCAACGGGTCGTGGCCGACAAGGGTGACGACGCTCACGTCGGCTTACGTCGCTAAAGCAAGTGTGACGCGGGGGAAAAGCACCCCTGTCGGGTTACTACTTTGGGAGGGGGCATATTCTTAGGAATATGCCTCCACGTATGCCCTAGGCCAGGACCGAACCACCTCTATATAAGGGGGGTAGGGGTTCTGGTAGAGGAGGTTGGCAGAATTCTAGTTGGCTCAGCACTAGTAGATCTAGGGTTCTTGGGCTAGATAGTAGGCTAGAGTAAGAGAGCACCTTCTTCCTCCTCTCGCCAATACATCTCAAGGAGCACTTGTAATCTTGGAGATATCGCAATACAAACTTCTGTGTAGAGAATCCCTCTACTATCCCTCCCTGAATTCCCCTAGCGCATATTAGTCCCCATCTTTAGCCTATCCATGGCATCTGCCGTGACACCACCACGACACCCAGCTCCTTGGACGGTTAATTACCCGGTTCGTGAAAAACCACGGTGTCAACCGATTTAGCCTGGTCCAGTGCACTTAAGAAACCATAGGTTTTTCCCTATCGCCTAGTTTATTCCCCGATTAATTACCCGGTTCAACGGGTTTATCCTGGTCTAGTGCGCTTAAGAAACCGCCGCGAAGCCGCTGGTTCCGGGGGTTTTCGGGTTCACCAAGTGCTCCGGTCTGACTTTTTAAACTATATGGTCTGACTTTTAAAACTATATGGTTATAATACCCCTAAAAACACACGATTAAATAAGCTGGCTTGCCCACTTTGTAACAAGTTTGTACTCATCTGTTCCAAGATATATGGTATTTTAACCTTTTGTTAAACACATGTATCAATATGCCTTTATCGGAGTAGGTTCACTCGTCTTACTCCAAACCTACACACTAGAAAACATATAGGTACATGTTTCAGAAAAATGTTAAAACATATTATATTTTGGAACGAAGAAAGTATAAGAAATTTGTAAGTAGATGAAGAAATTAGAGCGTTGTAGGTCACGGTACATTATATATTATATTTGAGCCGTGAATGAATTGTTGATAGTATTACCTCCATTTTGGTTTATTAGGCTAATATGTAGTTAAAGGAAAAAAGCGTACATAAATTTGGTCAAGAAAATTTGAACTATATGGCATATAAATTATATCATTAGATTCACATTCTAAAGATGCTTCCAATGGTACATTTTTATGACATATAGTTCATATTTTGTTGACCAAATTTATGGTTAATTTTTTTTCTTTAATACATATTAGCTTAATAAACCGGAAACAGAGGCAGTATCCGAAGCATTTATTTCACCGCACAACTACCTCACTCCCTGAACAAACCATGAGAATGGCATGCTGTTCAAAAAAATGAAAAAGAACATGACAGTGGCATGGTGCCCCTAAATACTAATCTCGCACCATTCGGCACGTACGACGTAGGAGTACGTGCACTCTGCGGGCAATAGGGCCTCTGCCCTACGACGTTCCCCGGCGGGTAGTAGTTGCAGGTCATGAAGACGCCGCCGTCGTCGCACACGACGCGGGCGCACCCGACGGAGGCCGTCCCACGCCACACGATCTGGGTGTAGTGGCCGCAGTCCCTGCCCGGCGCGCACGCGTTGGCCGCGTAGGAGTAGTCCACCCCTTCCGCCGCCCAGTCCTTGACGGCGTCCCCGGGGCTCCATGCCGCGCCGGCGCCGCCCCAGAAGATGTTCTCCCCGAGCGCGAACTGGCCCTCCGGGAAGGAGTGCCGCAGCGCGCAGTCGCCCCGGCGCTGCGACGCCCACCACCGCGCGTAGGCCTCGAGGCGCGGGGACCACGCCAGGGGCAGCTCCCACCGCGCCATGCGCACGAGGTTGTGGTAGTAGAGGAACTCCAACGCCTCCGCCCACGCGCCCAGGCCGCCTAATGGGGCGGCGTCGTCTCCGTTGCCGCAGCCCACGCACCGCGCCGCGGAGACGCTGTACACCGTCGCGTTGTAGCCGTAGGGCCCCGGTGACGGGTGACGGTCGGCGGAGGGAGCCGACGACGCCGGGGAAGCAGACACGACGCCGGGCGGCGTCGCCGCGAGGAGCAGCCAGTGGATGTGGACGGTGGATAGGAGCAGAGCAGCGAGAGGCCTCATGGTTTTCCCGCGAGTAAAAACCGGGCGTGGGTGTAGTATGGGCTGGCTGCAGAGCAGTGCTTGGATTGGATATTGAGAAATTCCAAATTATATGTACTGCGGCCAAACAGGTTACAGTTGATTCGTTTGTCCTTTGTCGTTGGCGCGCGCCCGTGACCGAGCGAGTCGTTCTGGTCCCTTGTGATACTTCCGCTGCTTTCTGGTGTCTTGAGTTGACAAAAGGCGACGTGGTTCTTCTGGTCGTGTTCCGTGTGGCCGTGTGTGTACCCCAATGACTTGGGTTTGTGCTGATGCATCATGCATGTTGGTTAATTGTCCATCAGACCTCAGACCACGACAGAAACGACATGGATTCTGTCAAAGACCCGATAGCAGAATCATCGCAGAACGAAACTACTACCTGTTAGAGTTGTAACATATATCTACGTATACAATACGGAGTAGTACTCCGATTATATACGTACACGTAGAGGGCTCTTCTCTACTATATAACACGCAACCGACCGGTCCAAGGGACTAACGATCGTTCCACCAAACCTAACATAGTATCACAAGCCTCTCTTTCACGATAGCTGCCGCTGCCGCCGTCGCCGCCACATCTTCTCCTTCCTAGAAACCCCCCCTCCTTCGACGATCTCTCCCCTCCCCTACACCAAAAGGATCCCCTCCATCTCCTCTATCAATTCCCCTACTTAGTTTCTTTCAAAAACCAAAACCCTACCCCTCCCTAGATCTACCCATGTCGACATCTACACCTACGACGCCGGCCACCATCGGTGCGCCTCCGGCCATGAAGCTTACTCGGGACAATTTTCTGCACTGGCGAGCCCAAGTGCTGCCAACCCTGCGCGGAGCTCGCTCCATGGGTATCCTGGAGCGTACAGACGTGGAGCCGGCGCCTCTCCTTGAAGCTGAAGAAGAGAACAAGAAACGGATCACCATCCCCAACCCCGCCTATGATGCTTGGGTCCAGAAGGATCAACAGATCGTTGGATTCCTCGTGAACTCTCTCTCCGAGGACGTCCTCACCAAGGTGTTTGGACTTGAGCACGCCGCGGATGTATGGACTGCTCTCAACAATCTGTACTCTACACAATCCAAGGCTCGGGTTTCATCTCTTCGCGGTGCCCTCACCAACACCAAGAAGCTGGATATGACGGCAAGCCAATACCTCACCAAGATGAAGGGGTTTCCATCTGAGCTTGCTGCCGCAGGGAAGAAGGTTGATGATGATGAGCTCAAGGATTATATTCTCAATGGCCTAGATGGTACCTACAATCCTCTTGTTGCCGGTATCAATGCAAATCCGTCTACATCTCTTTCTGATATGTGCTCACAATTATTGTCCTATGAGTATCGCGAGGATATGCTTGTTGCCACAGGACAGGTTACCGGCACCTTCTCCTCGCCCGTCAACGCCGCTTCGCGTCGCCCCCTTCCTCCTATGGGGACGGCCGCACCAGGACCTTCCCACCTCCTTTACTGCCAACACCACCCCTACCCTATAATCCCTCCCCGTATACACCACCGCCACAACCCTATCCTCCTACGCCGCCACCATACATCCCACCCACCCCCACATATCCGCCACCCCTTCCCCGTATAATCCACCGCCATACATGCCTACATCATACTCGCCCTACCCCTATGCACCACTACCCTACCCGCCACCCAGATATCCTCCACCGCCTCCTGCCCAACCACCCCGTGCTGCTCCACCTCCCAACCGTGGTGGTCCGCAACCTCGACATGATCAGGGCCGACGCTAGAAAGGAGGTCGTGGCAAGAAAGACCGTGTTGCTACTCCTTGGCAAGAAGGGGTATTTGTCAAATCTGCAAAAAGGAGGGCCATCCTGCGAGTGATTGTTGGTGGCGCTATGGTGATGACGATGATGATGAATCCTCCTCCAATAACAAAGGTGCTTATGGGGTAGACACAAATTGGTACATGGACTCTGGGGCTTCCACTCATGTCACGGGACAACTTCAAAAGCTACAGGTCCATGAAAATTATCATGGGCGTGATCAAGTTCACAACGCTAGTGGACAAGGTATGGATATTGCTCATATTGGTCATTCTGTTTTGCACACCCCTAATAGTTCTATTCAACTTCGTGATATTCTGCATGTTCCTAGTGCTTCGATGAACTTGCTTTCTGCTCACAGACTTGCTTTAGACAATAATGCTTTCATTGAAATTCACCCATTCTTTTTCTTGATTAAGGATCAGGCAACGCAACAAATCATATTTAGAAGGCCATGTCATGGTGGTTTGTACCCCCTCGTTCCTGTCTCCACAAGTCCCTCCAAGCATGCTCTTGTCGCCGTCAAGCCCACCTCCTCCACGTGGCATCGTCGCCTCGGCCACCCATTGTCGTTTATTGTTCAACAAGTTCTTAGGAAAAACAATCTTTCATATACTCCAGAAATAAATTCTTATGTCTGTGATTCATGCCAACAGGCTAAGAGCCATCAGTTGCCCTATCATATCTCCACTAGTGAGTCTACTGTTCCTCTTGAACAAGTCTTTTCTGATGTATGGGGTCTAGCTCCTATTTCTGTTGGTAAACATTCATATTATGTAAGCTTTAACGATGATTTTAGTAAGTTTACCTGGATCTATTTACTTAAAAGCGTTCTGAGGTGTATCAGGTGTTTCTTAATTTTTAACAATATGTTGAACGCCGCTTTGGCAGAAAAATAATTACTATGCAAACTGATTGGGGAGGTGAATATGAAAAACTCTACAGTTTCTTTCAACGTGTAGGCATTAGTAATCATGTCTCATGTCCTCATGCTCATCAACAAAATGGTTCAGCTGAACGTAAACATCGTCATATTGTTGAAGTTGGCCTCTCTTTACTTGCTAACTCTTCTATGCCTTTGAAGTATTGGGATGATGCCTTTCTTACTGCCACTTTTTTGATCAATCTTCTACCAACAAAGGTTCTCAATCTTCAAACACCTGCCGAAAAACTCCTACAAGTTAAACCAAACTATGAATCTCTTCGTGTCTTCGGTTGTGCCTGTTGGCCAAATTTACGCCCCTACAACAAGCGCAAGTTATCTTTCTGCTAAAAGTGTTGTGTTTTCCTCGGATATAGTCCTCTTTATAAAGGATTCAAGTGCCTTGATGTGTCAACTGGTCGTGTTTATATATCCCGAGATGTGGTATTTGATGAAAATGTCTTTCCGTTTGCATCCCTTCGTCCTAATGCAGGCCGTCATCTTAGTGAAGAAATTCTTCTCCTTCCTCGAGAGTCTCCATCTTTGGTCTCTAATGATAGGGGTGTGTCTACTAATGATCATTATTTGCAAATTGTTCCTACTGTTGATCCTCCGCAGGTTATTGCTGCACAAGAATCTCCACAAAATTTTGTATCTCCTAGTATAACCGGCACATCAAATGACAACATTGAACAAGGGCATACTACAGGACAAGACGGCGCTGATTCCCATGAAGATTCTGTCTCAGATCATGCGCCAGGCAGCTCCAACGAGGCTGCCTCGTCGCCCGCGCCTGCTCCCACGTCTCCACCCGCCTCGCCTCGTACGGCGCCCGGGATTTCCTGCTCCGGGTCCCCGCCTACGCCCTGACGCGCGGCCACGTCGCCCTCGCCAGGTCGCCATCCTGGTCCCGGGTCGCCACACGACAGCGACGATTTGTCGCCTCCCGACAGCGACAGCACGCCGGCTGGCCGTTCGCCCGCCGACAGCGACAGCAGCTCGGTTGCTTCTGCATGACCATCTCCAGGATCTTCTGCACTGCGTTCTGCTGCAGCCGATGATGTAGCTGAACCTCCTGCACCACCCAGAACACGACTACAACAAGGTATAAAACAGCCAAAAATTCATACTGATGGAACAGTTCACTGGTTATTACTAATATCTACAGGAGAACCTGCCAATTTGCGAGAAGCGTTTGCTGATACTAAATGAAAAAAATGCAATGCAAGATGAGTATAATGCACTCATGGCTAATAAAACCCACTAGCATAAAATGTACAGTACTCCATACATATTTCTGCTGGATACCGAAACCGAGACTAGTCACAATGGAAAGTATAATATAATAGTATCATGCATATGGTACCATCTCTATAATGCATAGTATCATGTAGTAGTATTATACCTTAGTATATTTATTATTTTATAGTCTTAATATAAAACTGTGTACAAATGATTTTCTAGTTCTTTAGGCTATGATACCAACACAACATTTTTTATTATTAATTAGCATACAGTATTACGTTAGAATTTTGTCAACATGAAATATATGATATAACTACCTACCCATTGGGGGCTAGTCTGATACTTTACTCCCTACATTTCAACGACAGGAATTTAAAGATAGTTAAATGAAATTTTGTACCGGTACTGTGTTGACCACTGAGATTGGCACGTACAGGAGGGTGGGTGGATTGGCAGTGAGTACATCATAATTGTGTGGGGCATGTCCATGTCGCCGCGGAATGTGCGACCGTCTTTAATGTTTTCACCGATCTGCTAGTAGCCCTTCTCTGTACCGTGCCATGTTAGCACGGCCGATACTTTTACAAGGCAGGCAGCTCGACCCGTGACCACGATGATACCGGCCGCTTTGAAGACGCTCCACGGTCACGGGGGGCCGTCGACGAGCTCGGAGATAGGCCGGCATCAGGGCCGTACCCGAGAAATTGGAGGCCCGGTGCAAAACTAAAAGGTGGTTCTTAAAGCGTTGGAACGGAGGGACGGAGGCCATGATGGCCCCGAAAGCTGCGCATACATGTGAGGCTTGCGCTTGTAGGCGAGCAGTTAAATTCGCTGCTGCTTACTCACTCTGTCCCCGTATTTTTATTTTTTGACTAAGTCAAATTTTATTAAATTTGATCAATTTTATTAATAAATATAGCAATTTACATTATATAAAATTGACATACTATGCAATTAAATTTAAAAATAAATCTAGTAGTACTTATTCAGTGTCATAAATATGGCTACATTTTTCTAAAATGTTAGTCAAATTTTACTAAGTTTAACTTAGGATAAGACTAAGTACACTTGTTTGCGGGACGGAGAGTATGCAACTGCAGCCTACGATGAGATGCAACGACCTGACCATGAACTATACTCGCTAGCTAGTCGGTTAACAACCAGCTAGTCGCTCAGACAGTCACATGGAAGGGGATCAGGCTCACGATGATGTACAGGACGTATATTATTGTTCCACGGCGGCGCTTGACCACGTTTAATGTCAGCATCATCTGCACTCATATAGATTGGACGGCGGCCGGGCTCGGCTGTTTATTATCTACGCTAGGTTTGAATGTCGTGTAGCCTATGAATTTAAATGGAATCTAACCGGCTCATGCAGGCATATTTGGACGTGCTATGCCAGATTCGCACTCAGGGAAAATAAACTGATAATTGGGTATGAAATTATTGGATCATGCTTGGGTAACATGGAAGATAACATCTAGCATTTCTCTTGGCATTTTGTAAGGAGCGTAGACGTCAAACGAAACAGCTAACTATTCAAGCATCAGAAAAAGTTTTCACAACGGACAGGCGGTATTCACAGAGATCAAAATTATAATACTGGCTTATCTAGACAATCTTAGAAAACCCTGATGAATTATTCGACAGGCTGCCACTTGACCGGGTTGAACCCCAGTAATGCCCATAAAAACCTCCATATCTTCAATTCACTGCCCCGACCTAGTGTTTTCTCCCGGCGACACAAAGCTAGGTTTTAGGGATCAAAGAAGAGTATGATGTGAAGGTAGGGACTAGATTATCCGTTATAATCCCCACTAATACATTGGTAGAAAATGAGGCCTAGAGTATATCTCAGGGTGCGCATATTGGTGTTTTCTTTTTCTTTGACAAATTGTGGTGAAGTCTATCAGCATACCATTAAAGCATATCAATTACAACATGACTCTACAAAAACATAACGTCGAGGCCTAGCAGAGACATCAGTGGTGCTTGCAACAAAAAAAAAACAAAGCTCCGCCAAGAGACCTGAGATTTTCACCATGTCAATCGAGACTCGGTACTTGTACATCGATCACCACTAAAAGCAAAGCCACTGTGTGTTGTTGTCCTCACTTGCGAGACCAATGTTGCACAACATATTGGATAGGCCATTAGATGGACCATTAGATTCACTGGCGCGCACCTAGATCTAAAAAATAAATTCAACGACGCCTCTATGACGATACTCGCACGCTATTCACCGGGACATCCAACACTACTATAACCCGTGACGCAAGCTTCCTTTTCTAGTTGGAAGTTTCTTTTGCCGCAGTCATTCTAAATCATGGTTGTTTGTAATCTAAGCTGCTTTAGTCTGTGTTACTTTGGTGTCTGGTACACAGGTGTGTTCTCTGTGAGACCACAACTTGGCATAATTTAAATATTACAGTAATCAATTTACAAGTGCAAACAATCACGAGAACCTTAAAGATCAGAACATTTTATATGGCGAAGATTAGACCATTTTAACCGTGTTGTTTTCTTGTGATTACTATTTTGATTTGTTTGGAGGACCTCCGCTGTGTGTGACTCCTTCATTGCCGTTGACATATTTTTTGGTAAAGTAAATGTTTAATATCAAGGCAATATAATAATTACATCTAGCTTCTGCAATAACATAATGTCTAGAGCGAGTCTGACATTCCACCCATAAGAACATAGAAGAAGAAAAATTAAGCCAAGCCACCTTTGCCGTTGGCACATGTCCCAAGTCCCAACAGGCCAACAATGACTTGGGAGCGGAGGAGCAAACGACCCTGCAGTTCAACTTGCAAGCTCACGGTGGGGCACAAGCACGTTCCTTGGCCTATTTGTCAAACCGCCAGCGCTTTAACCAGCACACCGTGCCATTGTTGACATTTGCCACACGATCGACGCAAACCCTGCAACATCCTCGATCTTCCCAAAAAAAAACGCAGCTGACCGTCCTCTTTTCCTGGGATCCCTTCGTCTTTGACCCGGACAAGATGTAACTCGTCTAGCACTGCACAGCTAGCTTGTTAATTTCGAGTTGACGGAACGCCAATGCGCCATACGATGCGATGCGACGCCGCAGTTACCACCACCAACACGACGATTCCATGGCCGCGGGCGAGTACTGCACTGCACTGTATGTGGTGGTACAACTGCACGGGCAGGCGTAATAATGTGTACTTGGGCATGTGATGGCGATGAATGCGCGAGGGTCGCAACTTGGGCATGGCACCGCAGAATTGGAGGAAAATTGAAGGCGCTGGGGCCGCACCGCGGCGCATCGGATTCCAGACTGCCCATGACGCCCCGCACACCCCCGTCGTTCTCTGTCAGAGCGAGCGAGAACAGAGCAAGAGGAGGCCCCCCAGGCCTAGGCTAGCTAGCTAGCTCCGAGACGAGCGTCTCCATCCTGGCGCCGCAAAGTGGCACATGCGCCAGCCAGCCAGCCACGCGGATTGCTCGACTCGTTGAACAGCTCACCCGCGGGGAATCCAATCGCCCTCAATCAACCAAAAGCCACGCGGAAAAAGTGGACTTTTTTTGCGTCGACAGCATTCTCTTCTTTGCAACTTGCAAGTGCTGTCATTCTTCCACCCAGATGTCAAGGCGGGGGAAAAATGGAGGGAGGCCAAATCTTATTGCACCCAGCAGTCAATCAGTTGGATCACGATCCATTCCACACTCTGTTTCGTAACCTCGAATGTATATATACTAGTAGAGTATATTTTGGCTGGGAAATAATAACAATGCAATAGCAGTAAAAACAATATTTTGTACACTCGTGGCATCACCATCGATTCATCTTCAATTCCTAGTGAGCGACAATGAATGGGACAGCAAGACAGCAGCAGGCCGCGCCGGCGGCCGGTAACCGAGCTGTGAAGACGGCGCAGCAGCTGTTGGTTGCTTCACGGGCGGCCGGTCTGTAGACTCTAGTATGGCCGCATGCCGACGTAGTTGCCGGGCGGGTCGTAGTTGCAGGTGATGAAGGTGCCCTTCCCGCCGTAGCACTCCACCATGGCGCAGCCCACCCTCGTGCTGCCGCGCCACACGATCTGGGTGTAGTGGCCGCACATCCGCCCGTTGCAGCTGTTGCTCCAGTAGTTGTACTGGGGCTGCTCCGCGAGCCACGCCGCCACCGCCTGGGCCGGCGACCACCCGGTGCCGCTGCCCCAGAAGAGGTTCTCCCCGTAGGGCCCCGACGAGTGCACCAGCGCGCAGTCGCCGCGCCGGGACTGCGCGTACCACCGCGCGTACGACGCCACGCGCTCGTCCCACCGCAGCGGCGGGAGCCCCATCGCCGCACGCGCCCGGTTCTGCTGGGACAGGAACTGCCCCTTGATCAGGTCCCCCCCGCCGCCGCCGCCGCGGGAGTAGCCGGCGTGCACTACGACGACGGCGTTGTTGCTGAGCGCGACGGCGAGCAGGGCGATGGCCGCCAGGTGGGCTGCTCTCGGACAGGCCATGCTGAGCTGTGGCGGGTGCTGGTACTACTGCTTGGCTTACTACGGACGGCTGGGTGGGAGGTTGATATAGTATATGGAGAGAGGGTGCGAGCAGGAAATCTTATATGTATTCTTAGATGTCGTTGGGGGAGACGAGGCCATGTTCTGCCATGATTGCGCCACACACAGCTCCGCGAGGAAGGTCTACCTAAAATCAATGTGACCTCTTCGCTAATCACTGGAATCAAATTAGCAGGCGGTGGTGGACGCGCCGAGGAGGACCGGACCTGCCTTGTCTCCAACGGTGCTTATTGAATTAGTTTCGAGATTAATTTTTTATTACTAGGTCGTTCTACGCTGGTCAGAATGTAGTACTACACTGCGGAGGAGAGATCGGACATAAACTCTTGGTTCGAGTAAATTAGAATTACTCCCACATTTCGCTGGACAGGGGAGATCGAGGGAGGAGTAGACAGTCAAAGTAAACGCTTTTGGAGACGACTCTCAGGAAAAAAATCATGGTTCCACGACGAATCATCACACGCGCCGCATGAATCAGCAAGGCAATGTAATCCAAGTACTACTTTTTCGAGCTGCTCAAGTGCTCAAGTACTTTACAGCTCAGATTGGTTGCCTTACCAACACTGAATTGTTGGTTCTTTGCAGAGTTGCAGTTAATCTTGGTCTACATGCAGCTCAACACATACAGTATACCTAGTAGAGTTTCTCCCTGACGACTGTATATTATTTAATTTGTCAGTGCCATGTCCCAGCAGAAAACTGTGACATTAACTCTAAGTGCACTGTAATTTGGACATTAACTCTAACCTTCATGTAACCATCTACAACCAGAGATGAACAAATTAGGCTGTCCTGGTAACAACTATTCTCGTTCCTGTGCATCATCGAGTACACGAGCACAGAAACTACCCTAGTTCCTCGCGAGCTCTGCAGGTACCAGCATTATTCGGAGCCTGACCTACCGAATAGCCAGAAATGTGAACGGCGCCGTGCCATGGTTAGAAATTTGGACGGTTTCTGTCCGGTACGTACCTACTAAGCGAACGTGCCAATCACTGGCGGTCGAGAACACTGCCCAATATGCGCCGAAACAAAAGGAGACGGTGACGACTTTTGTGCTACACCCTGCCCTGGCTAGCTGCACCGGACAAGATGAGAGCATCTCGGGTCGGGTCCCTGCTCTTAGGCCATTCCAACGGCCCCCGCAAACGGATTCCCTCGAGTCGGGTCCATGCTCTTAGGCCATCGGCCATCCCCAACGCCCCCCGCAAACTGATTCTGCGCGGACCGAGGCCAAGGTACAACGCGTATCTGCAAACGGACCGGACAGCGCGGCGTGGTCCGATTCGGCGCAAACCTGGCCAAAACCTGGGTCTGGTTTGTGGGGGCGCGGACGCCGGCCTCGTCCGCCCGTGTCCAGCGGAGGGTTCTCCGGGTCCCACCTGGCGGTGTCCCAGAAAGAGGGGCCACGTCCTTTTTTAATGGGACCGCGTCATCCCCATCCACATCCAGTCCACACCCCTCCTCTCCTTCTCCACTCCCAGTCCCCACTTTGGGACAAACCCTAGAACCCTAGCCGCTCCCTCCCCGCTGACAAGCTCCTCCCTCGCCGGCCCTCGCCGGCCGCGATGACGAAGGACTGCTGAAAGGGCTAGTTCCGGCGCGTCCGGAACGACCACGAGGCCGGCTCCTCCGCTGGCGGTGTCCGTGGCCGCCATTCCGTCTCTTGGTCACCGCCCCACGCAGGTCCTCCTCCTTCTTCCGTGGCCCGCCGATGCGCCCGCGCTCCGAGCGGCGCGTGAACGTGAGCATCGAGGCCGCACACACGCTCGCCAAGGCAGGCATGCCCTGCCCGTGGCCGGATGTCCACCTTCCGGTGGGGTTGCATCTCAACGGTGACTGTGTCGGCCATCCCAGCCTCAGGCCCTGCGCGCCGCCGTGAGATCTGCCGGCGCCGGACCTTCCGCCCGCCAGATCTGCGGCTGGATCCGGCCTACGCCATCGACTCCCCGGTCTGGGGCCCGGTGGTTCGAGGTGGAGCACGCGACACAGCGCGAGGCCATCAAGGCCCACCTCGAGAACCTCGACGACGATGAGGACTACTGGGAGGGGTCCAACATGGACTCCGGCGTGGAGGACAAGGACGATGACAACGGCCTCCACTTTCCGCCACTGCAGCTCGGCATCCTGGACTGGTCACGCTACCAGGGCACCGACACCGTCGCGTCCGAGGTGTGGCTTTGGACATCGACGGAGGAGGACCACAAGCCGCATCCCCGGCTGGTGGCCATCAAGCAAGAGGAGCCCGAGCCGCAGCCCCGGCCGCTGATGGAGGAGGAGGAGCTCTAGGCCTCCATCCTCACGTCCCAGCTGGAGGAGGAGCTGTAGTGGGACGACACAGCCCAGGCCCTGCACGAGTCGTGGGTGGCCTCGCAAGCCCAGATGCCCCCCGCACTCCTAGCATCGCCCGCGCTCCCGGCACCACCTCCGCCTCCCGCTCTGGCCCAGGGCGGCGCGTGGCCCCTGCCGCAGGTCCTCATCGACCTTGCCAACGATGATGAGGAGGAGTAGGCGACGCGTAGCCGCAGGACCAGGGTGCCGGCCGGCCAGTAGCAACACCCGCCGCCTCGCCTCCCTTCCACACCAAGTTACCCCATAATATTAGGGCTTTTTTGTATATTTTTGAAGGGAATATGCCCGAGAGGCAATAATAAAGTGGTTATTATCTTATTCCTTGTTTATGATAAATGTTTATTTTGCATGCTATAATTGTATTAATACAGAAACGTTAATACATGTGTGTTTAATAAACAAACACGAATATGCCTCTCTTATAAACTAGCTCGTTGATTGACAAGATGATCAAGGTTTCCTAATCATGGACATTGGATGTTGTTAATAACGAGGTCACAACATTTGTGAAATGATGTCATGAACATACATCCGATGTATAGCATTATGATCAAAGTCATTGTGTTTATATTGCTATGACATCATACGCAGTAATCCTAGTCCTTAGACCATGAGATCATGTTAATCACTAACACCGGAAGGGTATCTTGAAAAATCAAACGTCACACCGTAAAAGGGTGACTATAAAGGTGGGTTCAATGCTACGAAGGTGTTATGTAGAGGCTCATGGATCAAGAGTGGGATTTGTCCATCCTGATGACAGATAGATATACTCTAGGCCCTCTCGGTGATATCACATTGGTTAGCTTGCAAGCAAGTGATGAGATCACTAGAATGTTATATCACGGGAACGAGAAAAGAGTGCATGTCGGTAACGAGATCAAACTAGGTATTTGCATATTGATAATCGAATCTCGGACATGTAATATATCGCGATACAAAGGGATTCAGTTACGACGTTAAAGGTCTATGTGGGAGTCAGTACAGATCTACAGGTCCCGCTGCTGATTATTGATCGGAGAGGGGTCTCGATCATGTCTGCATTATTCGTGAACCGTAGGGTGACACACTTAAGGGACACCGACATCATTTGGAGCAAATATGTTTCAGATAAAGATTTAGGAAAGCGCTGGAATCATTTCGATGGAAACCGGAATTGTTTCGGGTGAAATTGCAGAAACTGGCTCTGCATGTAATATTGAAATGTTGCAGGGGTTTTATGTGAATGTTTGTTAATTAAAGTAATTAACGAAATTCTGAATAAAATTAATAAAAGTGTTTTATTAAATGAGAGAACATTAAATTTGGAGAAATTTAATGCATTTAAAGTGGAGACTTTAATAGAGAATGTGAAGGGGCATATTTATGTGGAGGGGGTTACCACCACATGAATGAGTAAGGTAAAGGGGCACCCTCCGTGGGCTCCGGCCATGGGGAGGGGCTGCCCCCTCCTACTATAAAAGGCTCCCCTCTCACTCCTTCTTCCTCACACCTCCCCGTGAAGGATCTCTCTCCCCCTCTAGTATTATTCTCCCATGGTCTCGGATTAGCGAGATACATGTTCCCGGTGGCTTTATCTGAAAAGGAGTTGCTGCTTCCGCTGCTTTGCTAGAGCGAGGGACGGAGGTTTTTGGGGTACCGGACATGTGTGCGATCACAGATGCACCGCTGCTTTGCGGTGCTGGACTTGGTGGTGTTGGACTTGCTGGAGCGGGATCTGATGGACGTGCTAGAGCTGGACCTGCTGGACGACTACATCATCCACGAGTTCCATCTTGTTAACAAAGCTTTGTTGTCTTCGAGGGTATGTTCTCTATGGATATATATCCACCCGTTGCTTGTACCTAATAGATAGATCTTGGCGTATAATAGTTCCCATCATAGGAAATTTTTTGTTTTCTATGCTGCAAACCCAACAGTGGCATCGGAGCCAGATCTATGCGTAGGTGCTTTGCACGGGTAGTACACATATGTTTATATGTGGGCGATGATGATCATGTTATTGCTTATTTCATGTATTTTGGATATTGGTGGCATAGTGGGATGAAGTGGCCCGGACTAACTTTACATGTCCTCGCACATGAGACCGGTTCCACGACTGACATGCAACTAGTTTTGCATAAGTGGCTACCGGGTGTATGTCTCTCCTACTATAGTCAATATCTTATTTACAACAAGTTGCTAATAATTTAGTTATCATCGTTGTGGTTCAATGTTCGTAGGTAAGATCGGTTCTATCTTCGAAAGCCCTAAGCCACGTAAAACTTGCAATGGACAAATTAGAAGCGCCTAGTTTAGATTGTTGTTGGGCTAGTGTCATGATATGGTAATGTTCTATGTTGATGTATAGATTATACTCTTACAACACACCTAACGTGTAAGTTCTATAGACCTTGGCCTTACACACAAAGAAATGATAGAGATCATACCACGATGCACATGATAGTGATCATATGCAAAGACCATATCATCTCACTTTACACATATGATGTTTGCATCTTATAGTGCTAGTTTGGCATTTTAGTAGCATTATAAGATGATCCCTCATTTAGATATCAAGATAAAAATGTGTTCTCCCTTAAATACGCACCATTTATGTTTCGTCGCTTCAAGACATCACGTGATGATCGGGTGTACTTGAATCTATGATCATATTTCGGGTGTAAGATAGTTTTACACATGCGAGTAGTAAGGTACTTACTTGGCGAGCCTAGCATATACAGACATGGCCTCGGAACACGGACCGAAAGGTTAAGCATGAGTCATATTATTGATATGATTCCCATATAGATGCTCGCCTTTGAAGCTACACTGACTCACGTGATGATCGGACTTGGTGTAGTGGATTTGGTTCATGTAATCACCAAAAAGACACGAGGGATGTCGTTTTTGAGTGAGAGTTCATTTCTAATTTGGATTAGTTGAACTCAAATTTGACATAAACTAAATCAAAGTGAATTTGCATAATTTGTTGTAGTCATTGGTGTCTGTTCACTACCTTATGCTTAGTTTTATTTGAGATAATAGAACTATATAATTCTGGATATTTGCTTTACGAACTGGTATCGTATTATTTTGAATGTGAATTTTAGAAGTCCTATTGCATAATTTCAGCAAACTTTATTTACTCCATGAAGTTTAATAAGAAATATTAAATCGAGAGTAAGAATTCCAATGTTAGTATCTAAAGTATCATGTTTGCCTCCATGATTCTTGATATTCAAAAGTTATTTTTAATATCAAGGTTATCTAGGTGCTGAAAGAATTGTTTCAGAAGCCATCATGCGTGGAAGACATTTTGATATTTGAAACAATGTTTATGGTTGCAATATGATAGAGTATAATTTGGCAAAATATATGTTCTCACGTTGTATGAGAATTTGCGAAGGTTGGAGACGCTAGACGCCCTAATCTCCCAAAAGGGTTTTTAGAACTGACATTATACTCACAGTTCATCCTTATAGGCCATAGTAGCTTGATAATGAAAGTTGTCATGATAAGGATGAATAGAAGATATAAGTAAAATGTTTACTACACTAAAATATTACTAAAGAATAGATTTTTGAAAGAACACCAAACATTTGATGATGGTGATCTACTTCAAAGTGCAAGTCCAAAGGTATTAGTATTTTACTATACATGCTTTGGACTATATGTCATATGTACATCGCCACTGTTGATGTTGATAGATTATTTTAAAAGGAAAAGGAAATGCTAAAATAGTATCTATAAAATATTTGACAGAAAATAAAAGACCGGTAATGCCCAATTAAGGTATATAGATGATATACATGTTACGTTGGGTTCGCAGCATAGAAAACAAAAAATTTCCTACGATGAGAACTGTACACCAAGATCTATCTACTAGATGCAAGCAACGGGTGGATATACATCCAAGGAGAACTTACCCTTGAAGACAACAAAGGTTTGTTAACGAGTTGGAACTCGTGGATGATGTAGTCGTACGCTTGCCGATCTCAAGATCGTGTGGAAGTCCTAGTGCCGCAAATCAGCAGCGCATCCGTCCTCGCACACACGTTCAAGCCACCACCTCCTCGCTCCAGCGAATCAGCGGAAGCAACAACTCCTTCCAGACGAAATGCCACCGAGAACATGTATCTCGCTAATCCGAGACCATGGGGAGTATATCTAGAGGGGGAGAGAGATCCTTCACGAGGAGGTGTGCTTTGTGAGGGAGGAGAGGGGGCCTTTTATAGGAGAGGGTCCCCTCCCATGGCCGGCGCCCATGGGGGTGCCCCCACCTCTTCCTCATTCAAGGCTGGAAGCTCCACTCACATCAATTTAGCCTCCACGCAAAGTTCCACTCACATGCATTAAATTTCCACCAAATTTAATGCAACTCTCATTTAATAAAACTCTTTTATTTATTTTATTCAGAACTTTGTTAATTACTTTAATTAACAAACATTCACATAAAACCCCTTGTAACATTTCAATATCACATGCAGAACCAGTTTTTGCAATTTCACCCGAAACAATTCCGTTTTTTATCGAAACAGTTCCTGTTTCTATTGAAACATTTCCTGCGCTTTGCAAACCTTTTGTCTGAAAAATTTGTGCTCCTAAATGGTGTCTGGCAACCCTTAAGTGTGTCACCCTACGGTTCACGAATAATGCAGACATGATTGAGACTCCTCTCAGATCAATAATCAGAAGCGGGACCTAGAGATCCATACTGACTCCTGCACATTCAACGATGACTTCTGTGATCGTGAGAACCTTTAACGCTAGTAAATTAATCCCTTTGTCTCATGATATAATACATGTTCGAGATTCGATCATCGGTATCCTAATACCTAGTTTGATCTCGTTACCGACATGCACTCTTTTCTTGTTCCCGTGATATAACATTCTAGTGATCATATCACTTGCTTGCAAGATACCTTAATGTGATATCACCGAGAGGGCCCAGAGTATATCTATCCATTATCGAGATTTACAAATTCCACTCTTGATCCATGAGCCTCAACATAACACCTTCGTAGCACTGAACCCACCTTTATAGTCACCCTGTTACGGTGTGACGTTTGATGTTATCAAGATACTATTTCGGTGTTAGCAATTAACATGATCTCATGGTCTAAGGATAAAGATTACTTCGTATGATGTTTATAGAAATATAAACATAATGACTTGATCGTAATGCTATACTTCAGATGAATGTTCATCACATCATTTTACAAATGCTGTGACCTTGTTATTAACAACATCCAATGTCCATGATCAGGAAACCTTGATCATCTTGTTAATCAACAAGCTAGTCTATAAGAGAGGCATAACTAGGAACCCTTTTTGTTTATTAAACACACATGTATTGACATTTCCTTTCAATACAATTATAGCATGCAAAATAAACATCTATCATATACAAGGAATACATAATAACAACTTTATTATTGCCTCTCAGGGAAAATTTCTTTCAGTCTCCCACTTGCACTAGAGACAATAATCTAGTTTACATAGTGATAAATCTAACACCCATGGAGTTCTGGTGTTGATCATGTTTTGCCCTAGGGAGAACTTTAGTCAACGGATCTGCTACATTCAGGTCTGTGTGTACTTTACAAATCTTTATATCTCCATCCTTGACATGCTCGTGGATGGAGTGAAACCGACGCTTAATATGCTTGGAATTGTTGTGAGACCTTGGTTCCTTTGCGTTGGCTATGGCTCCATTGTTGTCACAATAGATCACCATTGGGTCCAATGCACTAGGAACCACACCTAATTCCGTTATGAACCCCTTCATCCAAACCGCTTCCTACGCCGCTTCTGAAGCAACAACATATTCCGCCTCCGTCGTTGATCCAGCCACCACAGGTTGTTTGGAGCTCCTCCAACTAACAGCTGCTCCGTTCAAGAGAAACACGTATCCGGATTGAGATTTAGAGTCATCCGGATCGGTGTCAAACCTAGCATCGACATAACACTTAGCGACTAGCTCTTCTTCACCTCTGTATACAAGAAACATATCCCTAGTTCTTCTCAAGTACTTAAGGATATTCTTGACCGCTATCCAATGTTCCGAACCTGGATCAGATTGGTACCTACTAGTCAAACTAATAGCACGTGCCACATCCGGTCTTGTACATAGCATGGCGTACATTATAGAGCCTATGGCTGAGGCATAGGGGATCTTATCCATTATCTCTCTTTCTTCTGCCGTAGCCGGACTTTGAGTCTTACTCAATGTCTTGCCTTGCAACATAGGTAAGAACCCCTTCTTACTTCCGTCCATATTAAACTTCTTTAATATCTTATCAAGGTATGTACTTTGCGATAGCCCAATTAGGTGCCTTGATCTATCTCTATAGATTTTAATGCCTAATATATATGAAGCTTCACCAAGGTCCTTCATCGAAAATTTGCTGTTTAGATAACTTTTAACACTGTCTAAAAGATCTATATCATTTCCAATCAATAATATGTCATTCACATATAATATCAGAAATGCCACATTGCTCCCACTCACTTTCTTGTAAATACAAGCCTCTCCATAAGTTTGGACAAATCCAAACTCTTTGATCACCTCATCAAAGCGGAGATTCCAACTCCGGGATGCTTGTTTCAGTCCATAGATGGACCGCTGAAGCTTGCATACCTTATCATTATCCTTAGGATCGACAAAACCCTTAGGTTGTATCATATACAAGTCTTCTTCAATATTACCATTGAGGAACGCAGTTTTGACATCCATCTGCCATATTTCATAATCAAAATATGCAACAATTGCTAACATAATCCTAACCGACTTTAGCATCGCTACGGGAGAGAATGTCTCATCGTAGTCAACTCCTTGAATTTTTCGAAACCCTTTTGCGACAATTCGAGCTTTATAGATAGTCACATTACCATCAGCATCAGTTTTTCTTTTGAAAATCCATTTATTCTCAATGACCTTTCGATCGTGAGGTAAGTCCACCAAGGTCCAAACCTGGTTTTCGTACATGGATTTCATCCCAGATTTCATGGATTCTAGCCATTTGTTGGAATTCGGGCTCATCATCGCTTCTTCATACGTTGCAGGGTCATCTATTTCATCAATCATGAAATTTATAACAGGATTTCCGTACAGTTCAGGAGCTGCATGTGTCCTGCTTGACCTACGAGGTTCGGTAGTGTCCTCTTTCAGAGTTTCATGATTATTATCATTAGCTCTCTCTTCATCAGGTGAAGTTAACTCCAAAACAATTTCCGGTGCTGCGCCACTCGCCATTTCATGAAGAGAAGGTTCAATAACCTCTTCGAGTTCTACCTTCCGACTACTCACACCTTTCGTGAGAAACTCCTCAAGAAAGGATCCATTCTTGGCAACAAAAATCTTGCCCTCGGATCTATGATAGAAGGTATACCCAATCGTTTCTTTAGGGTATCCTATGAAGACACAGTTTTCCACTTGGGGTTCGAGTTTATCCGGCTGAAGTTTCTTCACATAAACATCACATCCCCAAACTTTAAGAAATGACAACTTAGGTTTGTTTCCAAACCATAATTCATACGGTGTCGTTTCAACGGATTTAGATGGTGCCCGATTTAAAGTGAATGCCGCGGTTTCCAGTGCATAACCCCAAAATGACAGTGGCAAGTCAGTTAGAGACATCATAGATCGAACCATATCCAATAAAGTACGATTACGACGTTCCGACACACCATTACGTTGTGGTGTTCCGACAGGTGTGAGTTGTGAAACTATTCCATAGTCTTTCATATGTGTGCTAAACTCGTAACTAAGATACTCTCCTCCACGGCTGGACCGCAGAAATTTGATCTTTTTGTTACGATGATTTTCCACTTCATTCTGAAATTATTTGAACTTTTCAAAGGTTTCAAACTTATGTTTCACCAAATAGATATACCCATATCTACTCAAATCATCCATGAAAGTAACAAAATAACGATATCCACCTCGCGCCGACACACTCATTGGTCCACACACATCAGTATGTATGATTTCCAATAAATCTGTTGCCCGTTCCATTGAACCGAAAAACAACGTTCTAGTCATCTTGCCCATAAGGCATGGCTCACATGTATCAAATGATTCAAAATCAAGTGATTCCAAAAGTCCATCAGAATGGAGTTTCTTCATGCGTTTAACGCCAATATGACCTAGATGGCAGTGCCACATATATGCAGATATATCATTATCAAGTTTAATCCTTTTAGCATCAACATTATGAATATGCATAATACTACTATCGAGATCCAACATAAATAAACCATTCATCATAGGTGCATGACCATAAAAGATATCATTCATATAAATCGAACAACCATTGTTTTCTGATTTAAAGGAATAACCACTTCGCATCAAACACGATCCGGATACAATGTTCATGCTCAGTTTAGGCACCAAATAACAATTATTTAGATTTATCACTAATCCCGACGGCATATGGAGAGGCAGCGTTCCGACGACGATCACATCAACTCTTGATCCATTGCCGACCCGCATCGTGACCTCATCCCTTGCTAGCTATCGCTTGTTCCATAGACCCTGAATCGAGTTACATATATTAGCAACCGATCCCGTATTAAATACCTAGGTGCTACTACGCGTACTAGTCAAGTACACATCAATAACATGTATATCACATATACCTTTGTTTGCCTTGCCGGCCTTCTTGTCCGCCAAATACTTGGGGCAGTTGCGCTTCCAATGGACAGTCCCCTTCAATAGTAGCACTCAGTATCAGACTTAGGGCCAGCTCGGGATTTCTTTTCAGGTGCGGCAACAGATTTGCCACGCTTCTTTCCCTTCCGTTTGCCTTTCTTGTCTTTCTTGAAACTGGTGGTCTTATTGATCATCAACACTTGATGTTCTTTCCTAATCTCCACTTCTGCAGTTTTAAGCATTGACAGAAGCTCGGGAAGAGACTTCTTCATGCCCTTCATGTTATAGTTCATCACGAAGCTCTTGTATCTAGGTGGCAAAGATTGGAGAACACGATGTATGCCTAGGTCAATGGGAATCGTTATTCCCAAGGACACAAGCTTATCGGCATACCCAGAAATTTTGAGTACGTGCTCACTAACGGAGCTGTTCTCCTCCATC
Organism: Avena sativa; assembly: GCA_916181665.1. Taxonomy (NCBI): domain Eukaryota; kingdom Viridiplantae; phylum Streptophyta; class Magnoliopsida; order Poales; family Poaceae; genus Avena; species Avena sativa. Next base: position 86,309,902 of record OV702291.1, on the reverse strand, counting down.
ATGCAACTAAAGAACTTTTTAGAAGCATTATAACTCTCTACGGCAGCATGGGTATCGAAAATCATTTTCAATTCTCCCATGGTATCAAAAGCATTGCCATTTTCGAAACGCTTTCGAAGTTCTGGCTCTAGCCCATACAATATGCCACAATGAACTAAGTTGTGGTCCTCTTGACGAGTTATATAGACATTCTTTTCCTCGTCAGGGGCATTAGGAGCTGGTGGGGGGCCTAGGGTGCTTCTAGCACATATTGCTTTTGTGCAGCAGAGAGGAGAATCCTCAAATTCATAGCCTAGTTGGTGAAGTTGCTACCATTTGCAGCAAGTTTCTCTTTCTCCATGAACACATTGAAATTAAAAGCAGGTGGTGCCATCTACAACAGAATTTGTAAAGTTTATTTAGACTAAGTTTATGATAGATTGAGTTCAACTAATCCAAATTACTAATGAACTCCCACTCAAAAACGACATCCCTCGTGTTCTTTTGGTGATTACATGAATCAAATCCACTACACCAAGTCCGATCATCACGTGAGTCGGTGTAGCTTCAAAGGCGAGCATCTATATCGGCATCATATCAACTATATGACTCATGCTTAACCTTTCGATCCGTGTTCCGAGGCCATGTCTGTACATGCTAGGCTCGCCAAGTAAGAACCTTAGTACTCGCGTGTGTAAAACTGTCTTACACCCGTTGTATGATAGCGTAGAGTCGAGTACACCCGATCATCACGTGGTGTCTCGAAACACGATCCATAGAACGGTGAATACTTAAGGAAGAACACATTTTATCTTGATATTTAAATGAGGGATCATCTTACAATGCTACTAAAAGCGCCAAACTAGCAATATAAGATGCGAACATCAAATGTGTAAAGTGGGATGATATGGTCCATGCATTTGATCACCATCATATGCATCGTGGTATGATCTCTATCATTCCTTTGTGTGTAAGGCCAAGGTCTATGGAACTTACACGTTAAGTGTGTTGTAAGGGTATCTACCATACATCAACTTACAACATTACCATATCATGACACTAGCCCAGCAACAATCTAAACTAGACGCCTCTAATTTATCCATTGCAAGTTTTACGTGGCTTAGGGCTTTCAAAGACAGAACCGGTCTTACCTACTAACATGGAACCACAACGATGATAACCAAGTTATTAGCAACTCGTTGTAAATCAGATATTGACTATAGTAGGAGAGACAGACACCCGTCAACCACTTATGCAAAACTAGTTGCATGTCAGTCATGGAACCGGTCTCATGTGCAATGACATGTAAGGTTGGTCCGGGCTGCTTCATCCCACTATGCCACCAATATCCAAAATACATGAAAGAAGCAATAACAAGATCATCATCGCCCACATATAAACATATGTGTACTACCCGTGCAAAGCACCTACGCATAGATCAGGCTCTGATACCACTGTTGGGTTTGCAACATAGAAAACAAATTTTTTCCTATGATGGGAACTATACGCCAAGATCTATCTACTAGATACAAGCAACGGCTGGATATACATCCAAGGAGAACTTACCCTCGAAGACAACAAAGCTTTGTTAACGAGTTGGAACTCGTGGATGATGTAGTCGTATGCTTGCCGATCTCAAGATCATGTGGAAGTCCTAGCGCCGCAAATCAGCAGCGCATCCGTCCTCGCACACACATTTAGGCCACCGCCTCCTCGCTCCAGCGAATCAGCGGAAGCAGCAACTCCTTCTAGACGAAATGCCACCGGGAACATGTATCTCGCTAATCCGAGACCATGGGGAATATATCTAGAGGGGGAGAGAGATCATTCACGAGGAGGTGTGCTTTGTGAGGGAGGAGAGGGGGGCCTTTTATAGGAGAGGGGGTCTCCTCCCCTCCCATAGCGGAGCCCATGGGGGTGCCCCCACCTCTTCCTCATTCATGTGCTGGAAGCTCCACTCACATCAATTTACCCTCCACCCAAAGTTCCACTCACATGCATTAAATTTCCACCAAATTTAATGCAACTCTTATTTAATAAAACTCTTTTATTTATTTTATTCAGAACTTTGTTAATTACTTTAATTAAATAACATTCACATAAAACCCCTTTTAACATTTCAATATCATATGCAAAACCAATTTTTGCAATTTCACCCGAAATAATTCCGGTTTCTATCGAAACAATTCCTGTTTCTATCGAAACATTTCCTGCGCTTTGCAAACCTTTTGTCTGAAACATTTGTGCTCCTAAATGGTGTCTGGCAACCCTTAAGTGTGTCACCCTACGGTTCGCGAATAATGCAGACATGATTGAGACTCCTCTCAGATCAATAATCAGAAGCGGGACCTGGAGATCCATACTGACTCCTGCACATTCAATGATGACTTCTGTGATCGTGAGAACCTTCAACGCTAGTAGCTTAATCCCTTTGTCTCATTATATAATACATGTCCGAGATTCGATCATCGGTATCCTAATATCTAGTTTGATCTCGTTATCGACATGCACTCTTTTCTTGTTCCCGTGATATAACATTCTAGTGATCATATCACTTGCTTGCAAGCTACCTTAATGTGATATCACCGAGAGGGCCCAGAGTATATATATCTGTCATCGGGATTGACAAATTCCACTCTTGATCCATGAGCCTCAACATAACACCTTCTTAGCAATGAACCCACCTTTATAGTCACCCTGTTACGGTGTGACGTTTGATGTTATCAAGATACTCTTCCGGTGTTAGCAATTAACATGATCTCATGGTCTAAGGATAAAGATTACTTCGTATGATGTTATAGCAATATAAACATAATGACTTGATCGTAATGCTATACTTCGGATGAATGTTCATCACATCATTTCACAAATGTTGTGACCTTGTTATTAACAACATCCAATGTCCATGATCAGGAAACCTTGATTATCTTGTTAATCAACAAGCTAGTCTATTAGAGAGGCATAACTAGGAACCCTTTTTGTTTATTAAACACACATGTGTTGACATTTCCTTTCAATACAATTATAGCATGCAAAATAAACATCTATCATATACAAGGAATACATAATAACAATTTTATTATTGCCTCTCAGGGCATATTTCCTTCATGTTATGGTTGTATTCTTTGCTTGTTAAACAATGTGGTTCTTGGGTATTGGATACCGAATTGGTTGGTATGAAATATCATACAGAATGAGGCAATTCAAGAACTACAATGGCCTAAGTAACTAGCAAAAGAATATGTGATGATGTTCATCGAAAACAAATAAAGTGTTATTGTATTTCTCGTTGACATCAAAGCTTACCTTCAAGATTTGTTTAAATAATTGTTATTTTGTTTCGGTATTATGAGAACATTGCTTGTTCAAATAATTACCGTATTCCATAAAAGATGGATGAAGTTTTACAAGTCTAGTTGGAGAAATCACATCCATAAAACTAATGCTAAAATGTCACAAGACAAATGATTGAAAGATCACTTATGAAGTGACATCGCCATTTAAATTATATTGGAAAGAAAACATGAAGAAACTCCATGTTGATGGATTTTTGGAGTCTTTTGATTTTGATCAATTAACGCTTGTGAAACTTTCCTCGAGAAAATTGAAACTCTATTCATAGGCCAAAGAGGAACGGATGACTAGCTTATTGGAAATTGTGCATGCTGATGTGCATAGTCCATTATGTGTAGCCATATGCGATGGATCTTTTTGCTTCATATGCTTTATCCAGAAATTTGAGTGGATATATCTATATATTTACTTAATAAGGAAGAAGTATGAAACATTTTAAAATTGTTCAAAGACTTTCAAGATGAAGTGGAAAATCATTGTAACCAGAAAATAAAAGAGTTTATGATTTGATCATAATGGAAGATATTTGAGTTACAGGTTTAGCAAAACACCTAAGATTTCAGGAATTGTTCCATGAATTTGCATTTTCCAATACACCACAGGAGTATGGTATGTTCGAGAGATCAAATCAAACCTTGTTTGACATGGTAAGATCAAAGGTGTCATTTATAAAACTGCCATTATGTTTTAAAGATTAAAGCTTTAGAGACTACCGCTTTTACACTAAAAAGAGCACCATCGTGATCCGTTGAAATGACACCATATGAATTATGGTTTGGGATAAAACCTGAATTGTCTTTTCTTAATTTTTTGGTATGTTATGCATAAGTAAATGTTTACAACCAAAGTCGGTTAAGCACGTCTTTGTAGGTTATCCCAAAGAATTTGTTGGGTATTCCTCTATAACACCGAGAACAAAAGAGTTTGTTGCTTGGAACATTAAGTTTCTTGAGAAAGAATTTTCCGCGAGAAGTTAAGTGGGAGGATAGTAGAACTTTGATAAGGTTACTGAACCTTAGCTATATGTGCTAAGTAGCACAGCACTGGAAAGTGTTCTAGTGGCGGCCACAATGCTCATGGCTCCTGCGATTACAAAGGTTGTGATCTTGGAGATTAGAGTTCCTATTTGAACCATATGCATCGGGTAACAATCAAATAATGAGATTTGATAAACAAGTTGTTATTGTTTTGATAATAATGAACCGACTGCATGCAAAGAAGTGATGATGGGCCCTGACTCCATAGAATGACTAGAAGTCATAAAATCCATGATAGTTTCCATACACGAGAAATCAAGCTTTTGAACTTGGAAGACCCTCCGAAAAGGCATGAAGCCTATCGGTCATGGTTGGATCTATAAACAAATAGACATGGATGTTTGACATCTATGAAATAATCGACATGTCGGAAAGGAATTTACGACTATGTTCAAGGAGTTGACTATGAAAAGATTTGATCTTTCATAGTGATATTTAGTCTTGACGGATTAATCTAGCAACCACTACATATAATTTGGTATATGGTAGTTGAACAAACAAAACAATGTTCTTCTAATAGAATGGTTACCTAGGACGTGTACAAGACATGGTCCGAAGGGTTTTGTTAATTCAAAGGGTGCTAAAAGGGCATGCAAACTTCAATAGTTAAAGTATAGCGGAGTTGGAATCTTAACCGTGATGAAAATGTTAAAGGAGTTTAATTTCATCGGAGACGATGAATATGCTTGTATTTGCAAGAAATTAAGTGGGAGCGTTGAGATATATTTCCAATACATTATGCAGAGTACATATTGTTGATTGGAAATGATGTATCTTTTATTGACATGGGTTAAGAATTTCATATTGATGAAAGACTTAGGCAAAACTGGAATATTTGGCATCAATGTCTATATTGATAGATTGAGGCGCTAATATGGTTGTGCTAGACGTACATATATGAGATATTGAAAGGGTTCAATATGGAAACAACAAGAAAGGTTCTTGATGCATGGAAATGATTGTATCAAGATTCAAGTGTTTCAACACTTGGTGTGTAAAATCACATGAAGATTTTAGTCGATTATACCGTGATATGTACATATCTAGATATTTCCAATGCTCTAAATGTTATGAGCATATACCAGAATGATTCATATGATGATCATTAGACGATAGTAAAGATATTCTTATGAGCTTTGGAAGAACTAAGAATATATCATGTATAAGTGACAAATAGTTGATAATAGTTCATTGTAATACGTTACATTGATACTAATTTGTCACAAGATACAAATTAAATTTATCTCAATTTAAACTATGGGTGGCACAATATTATGGAAATGAAATTCCATGATGTATTTGGATGAGTTCCAAAGTTAAGACATTGTGACGGATACTACAACAAAAGGCTAAGTATACGACTGCCATAGTAGCAGTAAAGGAGGGCATTTGTGTCAAGTAGTTTGTTATCAAACTAGGTGTGGTTCATAGTGGAATAATACTATGAAGATATATTGTACGACAATACTATCGACATGTTTTAACCCAAACGAACTAAAGGTCTCACCAAAGGACCAAATTTATACAATCCCATCTCATTTGAGAATGAGTGATGCGTAGAGACGCAAAGACATGCAAATACACACGGACCTGAAACTGTCAGATCCAGAGATTATGTTAACCACTAGCAATCGCGTATATGCAACACCAGAAAGCCATAGGTGTTCAATACGCAAAGTTTTTTAAACTAGATTATTGATTCTAGTGCAAGTGGGAGATTGAAGGGAATATGCCCGAGAGGCAATAATAAAGTGGTTATTATCTTATTCCTTCTTTATGATAAATGTTTATTTTGCATGCTATAATTGTATTAATACATAAACATTAATACATGTGTGTTTAATAAACAAATACGAAGTTCCTAGTTATGCCTCTCTTATAAACTAGCTCGTTGATTGACAAGATGATCAAGGTTTCCTGATCATGGATATTGGATGTTGTTAATAACGAGGTCACAACATTTGTGTAATGATGTGATGAACATTCATCCGAAGTATAGCATTACGATCAAAGTCATTGCGTTTATATTTCTATAACATCATACGAAGTAATCCTAGTCCTTAGACCATGAGATCATGTTAATCACTAACACCGGAAGGGTATCTTGATAACATCGAACGTCACACCGTAAAAGGGTGACTATAAAGGTGGGTTCAATGCTACGAACGTGTTATGTAGAGGCTCATGGATCAAGAGTGGGATTTGTCCATCCCGATGACAGATAGATATACTCTGGGCCCTCTCGATGATATCATATTGGTTAGCTTGCAACAAGTGATGAGATCACTAGAATGTTATATCACGGGAACAAGAAAAGTGTGCATATCGGTAACGAGATCAAACTTGGTATTTGGATACCGAGGATCGAATCTTAGACATGTAATATATCGCGAGACAAAGGGATTTAGTTACAATGTTAAAGGTTCACACGATCACAAGAGTCATCGTTGAATATGTGGGAGTCAGTATGGATATCCAGGTCCCGCTGCTGAATATCGATCGAAGAGGGGTCTCGATCATGTCTGCATTATTCTCGAACCGTAGGGTGACACACTTAAGGGATACCAACACTATTTGGAGCAAATATGTTTCAGATAAAGATTTAAGAAAGCGTTGGAATCATTTCGATGGGAACCGGAATTGTTTCGGGTGAAATTGCAGAAACTGGTTCTGCATGTAATACTGAAATGTTGTAGGTGTTTTATGTGAATGTTTGTTAATTAAAGTAATTAACAAAATTCTGAATAAAATTAATAAAAGAGTTATTAAATGAGAGAACATTAAATTTGGAGAAATTTAATGCATTTAAAGTGGAGACTTTAATAGAGAATGTGAAGGGGCAGATTTATGTGGAGGGGGTTACCACCACATGAATGAGGGAGGTGAAGGGGCACCCTCCATGGGCACCGGCCATGGGGAGGGGCTGCCCCCTCCTCCTATAAAAGGCCCTCCTCTCACTCCTTCTTCCTCACACCTCCTCGTGAAGGATCTCTCTCCCCCTCTTGTATTATTCCCCCATGGTCTCAGATTAGCGAGATACATGTTCGCGGTGGCTTTATCTGGAAAGGAGTTGCTGCCTCCGCTGCTTTGCTAGAGCGAGGGACAGAGGTTGTCGGGGTACTGAACGTGTGTGTGATCACGGATGCACCACTACTTTGCGGTGCTGGACTTGGTGGTGTTGGACTTGCTGGAGCTAGATCTGATGGACCTGCAGGAGTTGGACCTGCTAGACTTCATCATGATCTTGAAATCGGCAAGTGTACGACTACATCATCCACGAGTTCCATCTCGTTAATAAAGCTTTGTTGTCTTCGAGGGTATGTTCTCTATGGATGTATATCCACCCGTTGCTTGTATCTAATAGATAGATCTTGGCGTATAATAGTTCCCATCGTAGGAAATTTTTGTTTTCTATGCTATAAACCCAACAATTTTGTGACCGGGGGACCTATTAATGTAATATGTTTAAATTTTTTCGTCCTTGTCTTTTTTCTGCACTTTTTTTGCGGGTGAGTGGCCGTTGGGGGCACAGGCCACCGCAACCGGGCTGAGCCCGGACGGCCTGTCCTCCACCAACCGCAAACGGATTGATTCAGACGAAACCGATGTCCGAAATGCGGGGGCTTGTTGGAGTTGGCCTTAGGGCTTCTCCACCGGGCCAACCCAACTTGTCCGAGCGTGTCCGAACACGTCTGTGCATACGTGCGGGATGTGCGCGGCCTCCCAGCGGCCTGACCCATCCGGATCGAAGCGTCTGACTCGACCCATCCATGCACCTAATTTGGGAAACGGTTGCGTCGGCCGGACAGCATGCGCGTCATCCCGTGTCCTCCCTTCACCTTTGGTGGTCCCTCCCGCCAGTGAAACAAAAACCACTCCACTTCTCCCTCCAAAAACCCTCTCCCAAATTTCCACTGGCGGAAGCGGGAGGGAAGGCGATGGCTCCCGCCGCCATGGCCGATGATGTGCCCTCTGGTGGTCCCGTCACCATACGAGATGGTGACCAAAAGGAAAATAAGCGAAATGATGCCAGTTGACATGGTAAAACCTCTTCCTCTCTTTATCAATGTCTTGCATATGCATTGAGCCATTGTTGGCATCCATATATGCAGGTCATGAAAGCAATGGAGCACTTCAAGAAGGTGAATGATAACAAGTCCTTCACATTGTTCCATTATTGGACATTGATCAAGGACTGCAAAAAATAGGAGACTAGCTATGCTCATATGCCCTTTGGGAAGAACTTGACAACAAGAAGAAGGGTAAGAGCAATGCTTCTATGGGCGGTGTCATCGACCTAGACGATGGTAATGACGATTGCTTCGTCAACCCTGTAGGCGACGGGACTACCGCCCGTGCCCGCCGGCCAGGAGGCCACAAGGCTACGAAAGCCGACATCGCCCGCCGGGCTAGTTCCTTGGCATTCTAGGAGACCTTGAGGAAGATACTAGGGAAGAAGGAAGATACCATCGCCGAGAGAGAAGAGAGGCGATGCAAAGAGAAAGAGGCTGCCATCAAGATCTTTATAGAGCTCCAGACGAGGTCTACCAAGGTGGAGGAAGCCAACACCAAGGCCAGACTAATGGAGATCGAGGCCAAGGCAAAGATGAAGGAAGCCGAAGCCAAGGCCAAGTCTAGGATGGCGGAGGCAGAGGCCAAAGCCAAGATCATGGCCGAGGAGAATGCCATCATGCTCACCAAGCTGGACACCATCACCAATCCCGATCGCAGGGCTTGGGTCGCGAGGATGCATCAGACCATCCGGGCTCGTGATGCTTGAATGGTAATGGCGACAGCGACTCCAAATTTTTGGGAAGAGAAGCTACCATTTTCTGGACATTATGTATGATATTTCCCCCTTTTGCATATTGCAGATCCACTGACCATTTGTCGGCAATGCCCACGGGGTGATGGCACATGCCTGCCATATTATTTGATAGTCAATTTGTGTGCTATTTTCTTGTCAGTTTGAGTGTTTTAGCTGATTGGCAAAGCATTGGCCAACGATGGTGCCAAGAAACACCATGGCGGACAATTGGGTCACGCCACTAGGCTCGGCTGGCCGGACATGCTGGACCACGACCAAAAGCGACCGCGGCCCGACCCAAACAGACAAAAAACGGACCATTTCGGTCGGTCGTTTGGGTCGGCCCGGTGGAGATGCCCTTATCCGACTCCAACCTTAGCCGACTTCAACCGGTCACCGCATTTTGAATATCCATTCCATATGATTCGGTCTGTTTGCAGTGGGTCGTGGACAGCTACGAGGCCAATGTCCTCGTCTCCTCAGTTTGCAGGTGGCTATGTAGGCTATGCACCCTATGGTTGTCCGACAAAAAAATGCACAGGAAAAGTGAAGAAAATATAATTTACATTATATATTACATTATACTTCCTACCTTTCATAATATAAGATGTTTTAGCATTTGTGAAACGAATGTATCTAGACACCTTTTAGTGTGTAGGTTCTATTTTAGCTTTTGTGAAGCGAGTGTATTTAGACACCTTTTAGAGTGTAGGTTCGAAGTGAATCTACACACTAAAAGGTGTCTAGATACATTCATTTCACAAAATATAAAACATATTATATTTTGAAACAGAGGGAGTATATTACATTTAGGGACATGGTTCAGCCCAAAAAAAGTATAGAGACCTAGTCATCTCATGGTTGTTATGGCGGTGGGCGGCCGGTGGGCGGCCAGCGGCCTAGTACTCCTTGATAATGATGAGATCATGCGACAGTGGTCAGACTCCTGTCGTCGAGGCGGAGGCGGCAGTGGCTCAGCAGGAGGGGCAGTTGGTGGTGCAACCGCCATCTGCCCGGACTCTTCCATGGCTTCCGAAGGCCGCCTCCTCCTCCTGACGAAAGAGGTCAGTGGTGGTGAGGAGCTTCTCCTCCTCCGTCATCTCGTGGTTCTACGCCTGGTAATCTTCCCACGGGTCCTCCTCCTTGATGTAGCAGACATCAGGCGGCAGCAGCAAGGAATGCATACATTGCCCAGTCCTCCGATTGCGGCTAGAAAGCCGAGTAGTCCTCCTCCGGCGGGTGGGGGTCCTCTACAGACTCGTAGGCCTCGTAGTCCTCCTCGTCATTGTCGATGCCCTCTAGGTGGGTGATACCTTCGATCCGGATTCAAGGATGTAGTATAATAGCTTTTTCCCTAGAAGACCTAGGTTTAATCGAACCTTGGAAAGCAATGCTAAAAAGAAATAAAAAGTACACATCTACAAGACTTTGTTTCTTTGTTTTACCTTAGTTTACCGGACCAATTTAGTTTACTTGATAATGAGTTGAATCAATGGATGGAGATAGACCAGGGTTGAAGATCCATGTACAGCTGCACATTGATGGCTCTGAAATATAGCCATCTAATGTCCACATTTAAACTGGATATTAATCATATTATTGATGAAATATCTCTCTAAACCCTGCCACTAATGCTAATATTCATAGGGGTATGCAACCCTTTCTTTTATATTTTTCTTGTGCAGATAATGTTGTTTAAAGGAGGGAATCACTATAATAAAGTCAAAGATATGAGATTTCCAACTACCAGAAGAAACCAGGAGCCTTACAATGGAGGCAGATGCTTTAACGATCAACTATACAGCCAGAGCAAAAATTCTGACTGTATAGCTCTGGTCGTATAGTTGGCGCCGCCACCGTTAGGTCAAACAGAACAACTTTCGTGAAGGAACCCCTATAAAAATAAGCCTCGAGCGACAGGAAAACGAGAGACGCTCCGCCCCGAAGAAGCCAGACCTCTGCCAAAAGCCACCTCCAGATCTCCAAACCCTCCTCTATCTCCATAGCCATATTCCACCACTTGTAATAGTAGATCTCTTCTCCGGTTGGCGACATTGTAAGACTATTGCTATCAATCTTAAGATTTTCATTACAATGTTTGTGATTTTGATCTCATCTCTATGTGTGAGTAATTCTCCTTAGGCTAAGGGCTTCGGCCTAGCCATGTAGCAATTGTGCATGTGAATTATCATAGATGGGATCGTGTATTAGTTTGTATGACATGATGATTATTGTATGCTATCTTCCCTCAATCTAAGGACTTGTCAGGTACCCAAGACCCCAAGAGTTGAGCCAGGTATAGGGAGTATGAGTGATGACTGATCTGCAGGTTGGGAACCACAGTGACAGAAGGGGTAGTATGGCTGTATGTGGGGGATTTGCTTGGGATTAACGGTGACATCACTATGCATATCATTAGTTCTCTTTCTTCTATGGATGAGGATAGTTGGTTATTGCTATAAGCGGTTGCGGAGGCAATAGCAATTATGGATGCACTGCTCACATATAATTTATCTTGCTCTAACAAGTACACGCATATTTATTTCTATCTTTTATTTCTATCAGATGTTTTGCATAGCTATAGGTGAAACCAAACGCTCTAGGCCCTCTCTCTCCATCATCAAAAACAACAAAAAGATGCAAGCTATTGGTCCGGTAAAAACACAAAAGAAATTCTAAAACTCCCGAAGGTCCGTTGAGTAACTTCACTACGCATTCGCTTCTCGAGGATTCGATAACCGAGGTCTACTAGGGAAAAAGAAGCTACACTACATCCGTAATCCGGATCGAAGGTACTAACCCTTTTTTGGCACCATTGCCAGGGAAGCAATAGCTACCCTGGTGAGGTTATTAGGAACCTTGCTAGTTTTAATTCTTGTTTTTAACTTTGTTAGTTTGCTTTCAGTATTTATTTGATAAACCAAAAAAATTAGTTAGCCTTTAAATTCTTGCTTTTACTGTTATAATTCTTTATCTAAGAAAAACCAAAAACATAGGAAATATGGCTGAAAAGAAGCTTGGGAAGTTTGCTACTCCTAGTAATGATTATTTGCGTACTCCTATTACCCAGCCAGCAATTGCTGCTGATGACTATGAAATTAAGCCCCATTACGTAAGTTTGGTTCAATGGAATCAATTTGGAGGCTTTGCTATTGAAGACGTAGGTATGCACTTAAATACTTTCACTAAAATATGTGATATGATGCGTATAAAAGACGTTGACACTGATGCGGTAAAATTGTGTCTATTTGCTTTCTCTCTAAGAGGGAGAACTAAAGAATGGTTGCTATCTTTGTCTAAAAATACTATTACATCATGGGTGGGATGTACTTCTTTGTTTATGACTAAATTTTTCCCACCTGCAAAGACTATGCAACTCCGATATAATATTACTGGTTTTAGACAGGAAGAGCGTGAGTCACTAGCGCTTGCATGGGAGAGGATGAAAGAATGCCTAAGAAACTGTCCTAGTCATGGGATGGAAGATTGGTTAATCCTCCATTTATTTTATAATGTTGTTAATCCTGTGTCTAAGTCTATGCTTGATACTGCAGCTAGAGGAACATTTATGGGTAAGCATATTACCGAAGCAAAGAAGCTGCTAGACAATATGCAATATAACCATGCCCAATGGCATATGGAAAGATCAAACACGAAGAAGGTGAACTCTGTCTCACCACAAGAGAACGAAGATCTCAATGCTAAGTTGGATGAGCTCAGACTAGCCGTAAAAGGTAAGGAAACTTAGGTAAGAGCCACCCCCGAAACAAATATTGAAGAAATAGACTTCATAGCTTGTAATGATTATAATCTTGCTTGGAAGAAGAGTTACAATCCTAACTTCCAGAAACATTATGCTAGTCCTGCAGGGAACTCTAATAATAATGTGGGAAATAGTAATGGTAGTGTCCAAGAAACACTTAAGTCTTTCATAGACTCACAAAACAAACAAAATAATATTCTAGTTAAAATTACGGAGAATCATGATGCTATGCTTGGTAAATTATCTAACCAAGATGTTAGTTTAAGAAATGATTTACAGGCCCTTCAAGAAAGAACAAAGATTGTTGAGGCACAGCTAGGTAAGATAACCGAGAGTCAAACTCTCGTTCTAGCTAAATTTGTAGGTAAAGCTGAGCCCAATCCTGTTGAAGAACTCAAAATGATGAGGATCCAAAGGGAGGAGCCTAAAGAACTTAATTATAGTAATGCTCCTTCACCAAGTTACACCATTGAAGATCTCGTAAAAAGGATCAACGTTAAGATTCCGGTAAGTGAAGGTAGTGAGGAAGCTATGTACCAACATTTTGTCAATCAAGTTGCAATAAAGGTACGTGAGCTTGAAGAACAATACAAGAAAATTGCTGAAAAATTACCTGTTAAACTAGATGACATATTTGAGCCTACTATTAAGATTAAAATTGGAACCAATGAGATAGTTACACTTTGTGATCTAGGTGCAAGCGTCTCAACAATTCCAAAGAGTCTTTTTAACAAATTAAATCTTGGATCCTTTGAAAATTACTGAGTTAAAATTGCATCTAGCAGATTCTACCTACAAACAAGCTGTAGGGATTAAGGAGAACACATTAGTATACATTAAAGGATGTCCTGCTCTCATTGATTTTGTTATAGTTGACATGCCAGAAGATGCTACTACTCCTATTATATTAGGCTGTCCTTTTTTAAGAACTTTTAAGGCTTTGATTAATCTGCACGAAGGGAACGTGAAGCTGTAATTGCCTTCGCTGGATCCTTTTGTTATTCATTTCCCTAGTAAGAAGAAAGCCAAGCATGATGAAAAGGCGGCCATCACTTTGAAGGCCAATTACCTTGGAGTGGGTGTTCCACTCATCTGGCCCAAGTGAGTATCATCAAGGTCAAGCTATTAAACATAAAAGAGCACTCCATGGGAGGCAACCCATGTGAAATAAAGGTTTGAGTAAAGTTTTTAGATTTAGTTTAAGTTTGTGTTTAATAAAGAGTGCTAGAAAACTCCATTTGGGGAGAAAAAGTTCGGTAGTACTTGAAATTCTACTCTATTCATGCTATTGTTGGTCGACAATATTTACTGCCCATTTTCTGTCAAAAACAAGGTATATCACTAAGTTACAGTAAAAGAAATAGTTTATGAAGAAACAGAAATTTTTTGATGCACACAGAGAGTTTAACGACCAACTATATGGCGGGAATAAAAATTCCGGCCGTATAGTTCCGATCGTATAGATTTCCTTACCATAATTTTTTTTTCTGCAAAACATACTAAGAGTTTAATGACCAACTATACGGCGGAAATAAAAAAATTCTAGCCGTATAGCTCCGGTCGTATAGATATCAGTGCCTCCATACAATTTCTTTTCATATATACTGAGAGTTTAGCGACCAACTATACGGCAGGAATAAAAATTCCGGCCGTATAGTTCCAGTCCTATAGATATTGATGCCCCTGCAAATTTTCTTTCGCAGGGATAGACAGTTTAACAACCAACTATACAAGCGGAACAATGCCCGTATAGTTGCATCCGTATAGCTGCGCCGCCAGGAGGAAACCCTAAATTTTTGACAAAAGGCCAACTATATGGCCGGAGCATATTGTTCCGACCATATAGTTCCGCCAGTGTAGTTCCGTCCGATCACAAAATCGCATGGGAAGGTACCCCCAACTCTAAAACTTCAATCCTTTTTATTTCTTCTACCTCCAAACTCTCTCAAAACCTCAAGGGATCTCCATCTCTACTCAATTTAGTTCGATTTCCTCGCACACAAGTGATCTATGGTATGTTTCTCCTCTAATTCTCCAATTACTTTTTGCAAATTCATCTTCGATCTATTTTCATTATCAATCTAGGGTAAGACCTACTAGAACCAATTGCCATAATTTTCTGTCCTAGATTATTATTTTGAGGAGAATTCTTTAGTGTGGTATGATGAGGAATATGATGCACTTATTGTTGTTGGATCAAAAAGTTTTATTTTTGCCTTTTTTCAATGTTTTAGATGATGAACACAAGGAGCCAAACTCGTGCTCGTGCCACCGCTAGCGCTTCTCGGGCTGCCGCTCAGGAATGCATGGGGATATGGTTCAAGAATGAGGCCCATCGTGATCGCTTCAACAGGATCAAGAACCACGAAGTGAAGGCCACCAAGTGGGCTTGCCCTATCATATTGAAAAAGCTCGGTATTACTGATGAATTCAATTTCCTTTGCAATAGAGCTGGCCTACAAAACTTTGTGTACAATGATGTACCTACTTATCGCCGCTTAACCATTGAAATTCTAAGCTCGTTGCAAAGCACCGTTAAGCAATGACAAGGAGAGGATACTATTTCTTTCCGTCTAATGAACAACAACTATACCTTAACTTTAGATGAATGGTACACATGTTTTAATTTGCCAAATAATAATATTCATGCTCTACGTGCATCCTTTACTGGCTTAGAACCTACCCCCGAATAATACTATAATGGAATGAGTTTCACCACTAGAATAAACAAGGGGAAGAATATTCAACATCCTGCAATTCGCTATTTGTTCTATGTTATTGCTAACACCTTGCAGGCACGTTATGAGTTCACGAGACTCAATGAGGAGGACATCCTAGTCCTCGCAAAGGCTGCTTACATCAACTACAACTTGTCACTCAACTTGGGCGTCATCCTTGTGCGCTACTTGGAGCACTAAGCCTCCCAAAGCCAAGGACAAATCACTGGTGGAGGCGTCATCACCGTGCTTGCCACTGCCCTAGGACTCGACCTAGGTGAGTTGCAACCCGTACTAGGTGACACACGTGTTGGTTTCTCCACTTTAAGAGCCTGTGGAATGCTCACTAGGAGAGGTGGTGTTTATTATCTACATATTGCTGGAGTTGGGCGTATCTACCCCGCTCCTTTGCCTAATGGTCTTTTCTCTATAGAGGAAGGACGTTTGCTATATGATTTGCAGGTTGAACAACACCAACCTGAGGAAGAGATTCTGGAGGAGGATGAGGACCAAGAAGAGGAGCAAGAAGTTCCTTATCAAGAGGACCAGCCACAAACCCGGTTCGCGACATACCAAGATTTCCAAGGACTTGGAGGGACTATGGAGAGGATGCACAACCTCTCTTTGAACCTCCGAGAATCAACAAGTAACCTCTCAACTCAATTCGCGAACTAGAGTAACGACTTTTTCCCACCACCACAAAAAATTGAAGGGCTTACAAAAGCCTAAGCTGGGGGAAGTTTCCTCATGTATCTTTACGTGGCATACATTTTCTTTTTATTTTAGAGGTTGTGTTTTTATTTGAGTTTATAAGCACTCGTGTTGGTTCCCCCAACACTTTATCTTTAGTTCTTTCTATTTTGCTTTCAAAATTTTCTAGCCGAGCTTTGCTGCCAATTTTTCTATTCTTTAAAGTTCGTCTCTTAAAAAACCACAAAAATATTTCTATATTTTTCCTTATTTTCCCTCTTTCTTTTCTTTCCGCCTCGAGGTCTTCATATATTTGCAGGAGAGTGGTCGACTTCGAGTTTTCAAGAAACAAATACAAAAGGAAGAGAGAAGTGTAACCAAACATGAGAGGTATGCTTTATGACTCCCTACGTTTTGAAGTTTGATAAACCCATGCTAGTTAGTAGTAAATGTTGAGATATCATATTGGTGGAGTGAGTCTTTTAACGTCGTAACATTTTCGTTTGCATGGGTATTTAATTGGGTACGTTTTGTTCCAGCTCTCATAATTAGCCGAGTCTTGCCTAAAAAATTGCTAAACAATTGTAATAAGAAAAAGTCTCCCAATTGAAGGCTTGGGTGTTGTAGTGCTTAGTTTTGAAGGCTTATTTCTAGAGACACTCAACACCACTGAAAATGCTGATTGACTTAATAGCTCTCTTTGAAAGAATTTGTTCGATTGAATTAATGTTTAGCGGTTTTTGTGAGCATGCCAAAGTTTGACTTGTTAATCATAAGAATGATATAGCTTTACATGTGTCAAACTTCATGGGATGCCAACAACTCCGTTGGCCTATGAACGATCTTCATGGAGGAAAGTCCTAGATTTCGGCTATGAGTTGATTAAACACTAGTAGTAGCAATGATATAGTGGGTAAGATTCTTGGTATTCCCGGGTAGCTGTAATCATGATGGAATCACTCCTTTGGCTGATATGAGAAATCATTATGCAAAAGGAACAAAAACCTTAGTGATGCCACGAGTGTCCATCACAACCCGATAAACTAAAATAAATTTTTGGCATGCTCTCAATTACTTAAAAACTGAAATTCTTGAAGGGCAATGAATAGAAAAGTAGTGCTTGAAAAGTCTTGATTTATTGATGTGGGAGAATTGAGACACTCTAGTGTATATGCTTTTCATGAAAAATCTCACACTCTTAATTTACATGATTATACCTTACTATTCAAAGGCTGAAAGAACATTTCATGATTTCCTATGTTTTGCGTGTTAGATAACAATACTATGGAGACTTTTCATGTGTGCTAAGTGTGCAGGAAGTTTTGAGGGGGGCCGGATAATTCGCCCTTGCAAGGGCCGGATAATCCGGCCTACCTCATCTCTCAAGGAAGCCAAGGCGCGTCACTCTGTGTCCAGTCGGATTTTTTCCCGGAAAATCCAAACTGGGGTGGTTTTTCCTCCCTAGCCCGGATAATCCGGGTTTCGCAAGGGCCGGATAATCCGGCCCCCAATTTTCGAGCAAAAGGAGCCAAGGCGTGTCGCTCGGTATCCGGTCGGATTTTCTCTCGGAAAATCCGAACTGGGGCGGTTTTTCTTCCCTAGGCCGGATAATCCGGCCTTCACATAGGACCGGATAATCCGGCCCCTAGAAGTTGATCAAGGGCAAGCTCGGCGCGACGCTCTGTGAGGGGGCGGATTATCTGTCGGATATTCCGAGTCTGGGGCGGTGTTTTACCCAGTCCAGATAATTCGGCCCTCACGTGGGCTGGATAATCCGGCCCCCAAAATGTGCAACGGCTGGTTTTTGGAAGGGGGTATAAGTACCCCTTCTTCCCCAACGATCAGAACTCTTGATTCATTCGAAATTGACCAGACCTTGTGCAAGAGCTCTCATTCTCAATCTCCCACTTCAACCACTCGAAGGTCTTGATCTTTGGTGGAATTTAAGGAGGAGAAGTTCATCATCAACATCAAGAATCGAGCGCTTCAACTCCTCTCCATTCACTTGGAGAAATCCCTGATCTAGTATTCTTGTCAATACCTAGATCTTGTTATTGTGTTTGACAACTTTGTTCTTGTGGAAGCTTATTGTCATTTCGGGAGCCTCCAAGTTGTTGTGGAGTTGTTGCCCCGCTAGTTGTGTAAAGGCGCCGGTGCCCGCCTCGAAGGGTATTTATAGTGGAAGGTGGATCAGGCCTGTTGTGGCGAGATCCATCGGAGCACAGGGTGAGGCCTTTTGTGGCGTGGTGGTCTTAGTACCGCCCACCCCTCCAACACAGACGTACTTCCCTTAACAAGGAAGGAACTGTGATCAAACAAATCATGTGTCTCCGCGTGCTTCACTTCGGTTCACTCGTTCCTCTTCCACTCGCTCCTTACTCGCTAGTAGATAGGTTTGCATATAGGGAAAGTCCACACATTAGTTTATCTAGAGAATTTACCTTTGTGCTAAGCCTAAAATTGAAAAAGAATTAAAAATTGGTGTAGCACCTATTCACCCCTCCTCTAGGTGCCCATACGATCCATTTCAATTGGTATCAGAGCCCCGGCTCTTAATTTGGGCTTAACCGCCTAAGAGTAGTATGGGTACCAAGGATGATGGAAATGAGGCTGTGACAATGGATGATCTCAAGTCGTTGGAAACAACCTTGTTGAAATCCTTTGAGGCCAAGATGGAGGAGATGAATCAAATGATTTCTCGCCTTACATCATTGATAGCCCCATCTCCATCCTCTTCTGAGGCTCCTCACCATCATCTAAGGAAAAGAGTAACACCGGATCCAAGGATGATGATGTGGAAGGTGAAAAACTAAATGGCTCCACCTCCAAAAAGGGAAGTGGTAAGGAGGAATATAGTGAGGTTCGCCACGTATATTCCCCCGACCCACCTATCCCTCATCCTCATATAAACAATAGGGGTGATCCACCCAAGCTCACTGCATCCTCTTTTAACCAATGGCAATTTCTAATGAAATCTCATGTTTGCAGCTCCTCTATTGAATTGTGGAGGATTATTGAACAAGGTCTTCATATTGGAGATCAAACCAATCTAACAAGAAGGGAAGTTGTGGATAGCCAGTTGAATGCCACTGCTCTCCACATGATACAGCTAGGTGTGGGTCCCAAGGACCTGCCACACATTGAACATCTCAACACAGCTAAAGAGGCGTGGGATGCTCTTACGGACCTTTTTGTTGGAAATGAAAGCATGAGAAGAAACAGGTATGATGCCCTTAGTAATGAAGCCAAGGGATTCTACATGTTGGATGGTGAAAACCATGAGGACATGTATAGAAGACTCAAGGGCATCGCAACAACATTTCGGAAGCATGGGGCCACTCACATTGATGATGCATGGATAAAAAGAAAGTATGTGAGTGCCTTAATGCCTTTCGAACCAACGGATTTGAAGAGCTTGCAAGGTAGACACAACTATCATCAAATGACATCCAATGAAGTCATGCAAGAAATGGCGTCATTCAAAGTGGCAGCAAAGAATGCTGAAGATGCCCGTGCTCGGGCCATTGGAATGCAAAAGGGTGTCAATGTGGCTCTCAAAGCCAATGTTGTTGAGCAAGAGGATGATGAAGGAGCTTTTGAGAGGATATCCATGGACTACCCCGATGAGGTCAAACGTGCACATGGTGAGTACATGGCATTCTATGCAAGGAACTTTTGGAAGGACCCTGCCAAAGCCAAGTCTGAACTTGAGCGCAAGAACGGGTCAAATGGAAGAAGAGAAAGTGGCCCAAGATTGAGAACTTGCTTCAACTGTGGAGATAGACTGCACTTTGTAGCCGAGTGTCCTTATGAAAATACAGAAGACAATGGTGGCAGGCTCATTCTCAAAGAGAAATCCAAAGATCCTAAGAAGAAGCCGTTTGCTAAGAAGAATGGCCCTTTCAAGAAGCAACCCAAGATGGTACTTGTAGATCAAGAGGAATACTCCTCCACAAGTGAAGATGAAGAGGATGATGATAGTTCCCGAGAAGTGGCTGCTATAGCCACCACATAGACTCCCTCCTCTCTCTTCGACTTGCCGAACGAGAACGCCATCAACAACAACGCCACTTGTCTAATTGCAAGAGGATCCGAGGTATCAACTTCTAACTCCTCATTTCCTAAAACTAACATAATTTTGGATATGGATGATCATGACAGTCTTGAAATGAAAGAAGAAGTTATTGCCTTGGATGCCTTTTTCACTAACCTACAAGGTGAGCACAAACTCCATTTTGATGCTCTTATGAGTCAACTTGCTCAAGCCGAAGATCTCCTTGAAGAAAAGGGCAGAATTGAAAGAGAAGATGCCTTGGAGATAGCCTCTTTGAAGAATGCTTTGGAAGAGGAAGATGAAGCTCGAGTTTCTTTGGAAGAAAGACTCGAATCCCTAGAGGAGTCACAAGAGGAAGCTGTAGCTCAGCTCATTAAAGAACGTGATCATGCTCTTGCCAAGGTAAAGAAACTAAAGAAAGAAAAGATTGATTTTGGGGCTGTTGATGCTAGACTTTTGGAGAAGTTTGATGATCTTGAAAGTGCTCACAAGGCATTGCAGATTGATCATTCTACTCTAAATGAGTCTCATGACCAGCTCCAAACTCAATTGAAACGGTATGACGTGCCAAGTACCTCCTCTTCATTCCTTGGAAAAGAAGACCGTACAAGAAGTTATCAATACAAAGGTAAAGGGGTTATTGATGAGATACTAAGCAGGCAAAGGACAAACCACAGTAAAGAAGGTCTTGGTTACATACCCAAGTTAAAGAGCAAGAAAAACAACAAGAAGAAGAAGAACAAGACTTCTCAATAAAAGACTAGCACATTACAAATGACAAGACTAATTATGATGGTTTTGCAGGGATCAACAATCCTAATTTCGAACTATATTGTGATTCTTATGGTGATGTTTATGCTAGTTATGTAGGGCCTTATGATTGTTACATTCCTTGGTCTATTTGGGTTCCCAAGACCCTTGTTACTAACATGAGAGTACCCATTGAAAAATGGGTACCTAAAACCAAGAAGTAATTTTCTTGCAGGGTTATGCTTCCGATGGTTCTAAATGGGTACTCGATAGTGGTTGTACGAGTCATATGACCAGAAGCAAGGAGATCATCACGGAGATGCGGCCAAACCGTGATGGCATTACCGTCTCCTATGGTGACAAGTCAAAATCTGAGGTATTGGGTCTCGGCAAAGTTGTGGTGGCTCACGATATCTCCCTCATGGACGTCATGCTTGTTGAGACCCTCGGGTATAACTTACTTTCAGTTCGTGCCCTTGGTAAGATGGGCTTTGCAGTTTATATTGATGCTGATTTAGTGGTACTCTTGTGGAGCAAGTCTCTAAAAGTCGCTTTCGTGGGATATGTCGAAAACGACCTGTACGTGGTGGACTTTTCGGGGAAAACCACTACAGGCCCGATGTGTCTTTTTGGAAAGGCTGACGCGGGTTGGCTATGGCATCGCCGACTAGCCCACGTCAATATGAGAACTTTGCAAAGTCTCCACAAGGGTGGCCACATTCTTGGACTAAAAGAAAATGTCTCTTTTGCCAAAGATCGTGTTTGCATGGCGTGTGTTGAAGGGAAAATGCATGATTCACCTCATCGAAGGAAAACCATTATCTCTTCAAAAAGGATCTTGGAGCTCCTTCATGTGGACCTCTTCGGACCTCCATCTCATGCAAGCCTTGGTGGGAAGAAGTATTGTCTAGTGATTGTTGATGATTACTCTAGATACACTTGGGTTTATTTCTTCAAGTTGAAGAGTGAAACTCAACAAAGTGTCATCAACTTCGCCAACGAGGTACAACATCAACACAACGTCCCCATTCTGACTATAAGGAGTGATAATGGCTCGGAGTTCAAGAACTACACCTTAAATGAGTTCTTAAGTGAAGAGGGGATAAGACATCAATATTCCGCTGCGTACACCCCTCAACAAAATGGTGTAGCTGAGAGGAAGAATCAGACTCTAATGGACATGGCAAGATCAATGTTGGCCGAATTCAAATCTCCATATAACTTCTGGGCTAAAGCAATCTCTACTGCTTGTCATTCATCCAACCGTTTATACCTCCACAAGATTTTGGACAAGACTCCGTATGAAATACTTACCGGTAACAAGCTAAACATCTCATACTTTCGGGTATTCGGGTGTAAGTGTTTCTTTCTTATTAAAGGAGTTCGTTTATCTAAGTTTGAATCTAAGGCTCTAGAAGGTATTTTTGTTGGTTATGGTGCCGAATCCCACACTTATAGAGTCTACAATAAGCTCTCCGGAACTGTTGTAGAATCTTGTAGTGTGGTGTTCGAGGAAAATGACGGTTCCCGTGCGAAGCAAGTTGGTGTTTGTGATGCAGATGTTGAAATACCCCAAGATGCCATAAGAAGAATGGGCGTGGGATTCTTCCGCCCCATTGAGGAACCCCTTGTGGCGGACCGGGAAGGACAATGCTCTACTTATATAGAGCCCTCATCTACACATACGCAACATGCTCCAACCACGGGGGCAACTTCTACACCATCGCCATCAACTGCTGAAGGTCAAGATGCTCCAGAAAGCTCCAGGCCGGATTTTCCGGTGGACGCCGGATTATCCGGCCAACCTGCTCCAGCTGACCTTTCTGCTCCTGGTGGTGAAGATATCATCGCAAGCTCCAGGATAGATTTTCCGGCTGACCCCGGATTATCCGGCTCCTCGCCCGTTCAAGCAAGTCCCAGGCTCCCTGATGAAGATGCTGCAAGTACTCCTAGGCCAGATTATCCGGCCTCTTCATCGGCCGGATTATCCGGCCATGACTCTCCAGTTCTACAGCCTCCTGCTACGGCTACGGACTCACCTCAAGGGCATACATCTCCACCACCTGCTACTGATGTTCCAGTTACTGATCAAGGCGAAGAAAATGCTTCTAATGCAGACTCAAGTGATGAATCTCCTCCACCAAGAGACAATAAACTTATTGAACTTCGTCGCAAGGCTCGTGCTGATCGTAACGTTGAGTTGAGGGGTCACACTCTCGACAAGGTTGTTGGTGATCTTCGACGAAGGGTTTCTACAAGAAGAGAATTGGCCAGTTTTGGTGAGCATCAAGCTCAGATCTCCATGGTGGAACCTAATAAGGTCTTTGAAGCTCTTGAAGACCTAGACTGGGTTGTTGCTATGCATGCAGAATTGAATAATTTCGAGCGCAACAAAGTCTAGAAACTAGTGGAGAAACCCAAAGAGTGCCGCAATGTTATCGGCACCAAGTGGATTTTCAAGAACAAGCAAGATGAAAATGGCATTGTTGTGAGGAACAAGGCAAGACTTGTGGCACAAGGTTACTCCCAAGTTGAGGGCATCGACTTCGGCGAGACCTATGCTCCTGTGGCTCGCCTTGAGTCCAGCCGTATCCTTCTTGCTTATGCTGCCCATAACAATTTTAAGTTGCAGCAAATGGACGTCAAGAGTGCCTTCCTTAACGGTCCTCTACATGAGTTGGTATACGTAAAGCAACCCTCGGGGTTTGAGGATCCTAACTTCCTGAACCATGTCTACAAACTCGATAAGGCACTCTATGGCCTTAAACAAGCCCCACGTGCGTGGTATGAGTACCTTAAAGAGCTTTTGTTAGATCGTGGTTTCGAAGTTGGGCAAATCGACCCCACTCTTTTTACTAAGAAGGTTAAGGGGGAGCTCTTCGTATGCCAACTATATGTAGACGATATCATTTTTGGTTCTACTAACAAAGCTTTTAACGATGAATTTTCAAAGCTTATGACTGACAGGTTTGAGATGTCTATGATGGGGTAATTACGGTTCTTTCTTGGATTCGAGATCAAGCAACTTAGAGAAGGAACCTTTATTAATCAAGCAAAGTACATCCAAGACATGCTCAAGAGATTCAAGATGACGGATCTAAATGGTGTCGCTACTCCGATGCAAACAAAGTGTCATCTTGAACTCAACCCTCAAGGTAAAGATGTGGACCAAAAGGTATACCGGTCCATGATCAGCTCTCTTCTTTACCTCTGCGCATCTAGACCCGATATTGTGTTGAGTGTGGGAGTGTGTGCAAGGTATCAAGCAGCTCCTAAAGAAAGCCACTTAGTGGCGGTCAAGAGGATCTTTCGATATTTAGTTCATTCCCCCAACTTTGGTCTCTGGTATCCCAAGGGCTCCAATTTCTCTTTATGTGGTTATACTGACTCAGATTGGGCTGGTGATAAGGATGATCGGAAGTCAACTTCTGGAGCTTGTCAATTCTTGGGAAGATCTCTTGTATGTTGGTCCTCCAAAAAGCAGAATTGTATATCTCTCTCCACCGCCGAAGCTGAATATGTTGCTGCTGCCAGCGCTTGTACTCAATTATTGTGGATGAGGCAAACTTTAAAGGAATACGGTGTCAATTGTGACAAAGTGCCTCTTTTATGTGATAATGAAAGTGCTATCAAAATTGCGTACAATCTAGTTCAGCACACAAGGACGAAGCATATTGAGATTCAGAATCATTTTATTCGTGACCATGTTGCTCGAGGTGATATTGATCTATCTTTTGTGAGCACGAAGAACCAACTGGCGGATATTTTTACAAAGCCACTTGATGAAGCAAGATTCTGCTGTTTGAGGAATGAGCCTAATATCATTGATTCCCGGAGCTTGTCTTGATTACCCATGCACCCACTCATACATCTCAATCCTTGTTTGGTCTAGGTGTGGGCATGGATATAGGGGGAGTGTGGTCCTAACTTATTGGGCTAACCCTCCCCCCATAATGCCAATAGCAAGTTATATCATTTCTCTTAATATCATGTGGTGATATGTGAGCTTATTAATGAGTATTGGTCATGAACCCAAGATATATCTTCGCGGTGTTACACCATACACTCCAACAAGGTGGCTTCGGCCACCGCCCTCTCCTTTGTGGAGAATTGGATCTTTTTGGATGTTATTTGCTCTCTCATGTTCTTATGGGAATCACACTCAATCTTGGCTTTTATTTGATTTGTTTTTTTGCAATTTTGAGTGTCTAGTACCATCTCAGTTTGGCTCTATTAATCCTAAGCCTTCCCTACCTCTAAGCCATCTATTCTTGCACACAAGTCCCTTGTACACCTTGTGGGGGTGTTGTTTGGGGACGCGCGGGCTTGGTTCTGTGTATAGCAGAATCCCAGAATTTAGGCCGGATAATCCGGCCCAAGTATTGGCCGGATAATCCGGCCCTGGCGGATTCGATCTTAAAGGGCAGGGCTCGGGGAGAAGGGCTCATAACGAGCAACACTTCTCCCCTAGCCCCCTCCTTCTCCCCAGCCGCCGCCTGCCTCCCCTCACCCTCCCCGGAGCCTCTCCGGCCACCGGATTTTCCGGGCCTCCCCGGATCTTCTTCTCCGTGCCTCCGGGTACCTTCTCCTCTGTGTTCTTCCTCCAATGAGTGAGGGTAACTCCCTCTCTCCCCATCTTTGGCTAGATGTGTATCTTGTTGGGTGGAACGTTGTCTAGAAGGATGTGTTTTTGCATAGAACTCGTAGTCTTGCAGTTTCTAGGCCCGATCTACTTTTTTGCATGCAATCTTGGTGAAATCGAAAATTTCTACCAGGGTCGGATTATCCGCCCCTGGCCAGGCCAGATAATCCGGCCTGACAGATTCAAGTCTGCTTCAATTTCACTCTGGTGTATGTATTGAGTAGTTTTGACCTATGAACTTTTTGACTACATTTTCCATGCTCTCTCCTGGACTTGTGTGTATGCTTATCCCCATGCTATCGCCCTTATTCTCCTCACAGGTGGTTCCGGTGTTTCCAAGACCTACAAGCGCCATCCTCACGCCAAGTACTTTCGGGACGACGGACAGGGTCACTTAGTGGACGAAGTTGAATTGAGGAGAAGGAAGAACGAAGAGAGGCGCATGGCTGAACAATCCAAGAGGACTCGGAAGGGGGTGTCCAAGAGGAAGGGAAAGGAGCCCAAGATCAACTACAGGGCTCTGGATGCGGTCTCCTTCTCTGCCATCCGTCACCGTGACTTGTTTGCTGAGCTGCCTCGTGATGATGAGCTGGGGGATACCCGGTTTTGGTGTGTAGAACAGAAAGGGATTTATGAAGACATCTATGTCATGCTAAACATTAGGCCTATGCACCCACTGGTACTTGCTGAGGCTTTGGAGAAAGCGCATCTTGTGGATGCAATGTATGTGGCTGAGAGGATGGGGCTGCACCGTCTCATGTCTCTCCAATGCTCCTTTGACTCTGAGGTGGTGAAGCAATTCTTCTCCACCCTGGTGATTTGTGGTGATCAGCGTCGCACTATGAAGTGGATGACTCATGACAGGCCCATGACTGCTGATTTTCACGTGTTTGCTGAGGTTCTGGGGTACTCCTTCCGCAGCAGGGATAGAGCTAGTGGTCACTGCATCATCACTCAGCTGAAGCCCAACAAGGATGCTGCTCTCTCTCCGTGTACAGTGGACAATGGCATTGTGGGTACTGTGGCTGGTCTTGCTCCCATCTATGCTGCTTTGGTGGGTCTCTTCCGTGACTCTATTACACCGAGTGGGGGCAACAATGACAGCATCCGTGGTCACCTTGTTCAGCTACTTCAATTTTCTCATGAAGTTGCTTCTTGTGAGGATGAGTTAGTGCAGTACAGGCTGGATGTCATGGACTTCATTTACCATGAGCTGTGTGATGCTATGTTCAACCGTCTGTCCATTCCCTATGCGCCCTATATTATGATGCTCACCCGCCACCTGCTTCCTGCTGAGGAGTTCCACATTGACTCGGTGCACAAGGCCAACAAGATATACACCAAGGTTCGGAAGACCTCTCACCCCTCCTCTGCTCCTGAGGGCCTCATGAGGGATGCTCGCAGGCCGCCTGTACCTCCCGTGGCCCGTGAGATCAAGCAGCTGAACTGGTTCTAGCGTCACATTCTCTGCATGGGCGTGGACACGCGCAAGGGTCAGTACGAGGCTTACAGGCAGCGCCATGAGTTGGCTCACTCCCAACAGCTCATTCTCCACCATGTGTCTGGCGCTTCGGGTGCTCCTCCGGCTCCTGCACCTCCCACTCCGTATGCTCGGTGGAACTCTTCCTCCGGGCTGAACTATGGTGAGCTGGAGCATCACTTGTTCCCGTCTGTGCCTGCTGTTGATGATGAAGATGAGGAAGGTAACACTGAGGAGCTTGATGATGAGGATGAGGAAGAGAATGAAGAAGAGGACGAGGACGCGGGTGAGGACTACGATGAGTGATCCCATGGGGCGCTAGCATCGCTCTTCTCCCTTTTTGGTGTCTCGATGCCAAAGGGGGAGAAGTAGTTCTATTAGGTTGTCCGTGGATTTGCATGGGTCGGGCATAAGCACTTGCGCTTTTCTATTCGTTATTTCCTACTTATGCCCATTTAGCGTTGAACTTTTAAATTCGTGGTTTGTGATTTGTGGTTGAGACTTTATGTGGTTGTCTGGATGTTACCTATGGTCTTCATATCGTGGATTATGCTCATGATTATATCTATTCATATCCTATTGCTGGAGGTTTATCACGGAAGGCGCGCACTCATAATGGTTATCTAGTAATAATTGTGATTTATGTCAAGGATGCCTATTCTCTACTTCGGTGGTATGTGTTTTTGCCCTTTTGTCTATGGAATAGATTCACCTATTTGTGTGCATTTGTATTCCAATGCAAAACTCTATTATGCACACATTGAGGGGGAGTCCCTTTCATAGTTATCTCTATGTGTCTTGTGTCTTTCTCCTGCAAATCCTGGTATTGTCATCTAACACCAAAAAGGGGGAGATTGAAAGAACATTTCATGATTTCCTATGTTTTGCGTGTTAGATAACAATACTATGGAGACTTTTCATGTGTGCTAAGTGTGTAGGAAGTTTTGAGGGGGGCCGGATAATCCGCCCTTCCAAGGGCCGGATAATCCGGCCTACCTCATCTCTCAAGGAAGCCAAGGCGCGTCACTCTGTGTCCAGTCGGATTTTCTCCCAGAAAATCCGAACTGGGGCGGTTTTTCCTCCCTAGGCCGGATAATCCGGGTTTCGCAAGGGCTGGATAATCCGGCCCCCAGCTTTCGAGCAAAAGGAGCCAAGGCGCGTCACTCGGTATCCGGTCGGATTTTCTCCTAGAAAATCCGAACTGGGGCGGTTTTTCTTCCCCAGGCCGGATAATCCGGCCTTCACATAGGACCGGATAATCCGGCCCCTAGAAGTTGATCAAGGGCAAGCTCGGCGCGACGCTCTGTGAGGGGGCGGATTATCTGCCGGATATTCCGAGTCTGGGGCGGTGTTTTCCCCAGGCCGGATAATCCGGCCCTCACTTGGGCCGGATAATCCGGCCCCCAAAATGTGCAACGGCTGGTTTTTGGAAGGGGTATAAGTACCCCTTCTTCCCCAACGATCAGAACTCTTGATTCATTCGAAATGGACCAGACCTTGTGCAAGAGCTCTCATTCTCAATCTCCCACTTCAACCACTCGAAGGTCTTGATCTTTGGTGGAATTGAAGGAGGAGAAGTTCATCATCAACATCAAGAATCAAGCGCTTCAACTCCTCTCCATTCACTTGGAGAAATCCCTGATCTAGTATTCTTGTCAATACCTAGATCTTGTTATTGTGTTTGACAACTTTGTTCTTATGGCAGCTTGTTGTCATTTCGGGAGCCTCCAAGTTGTTGTGGAGTTGTTGCCCCGCTAGTTGTGTAAAGGCGCCGGTGCCCGCCTCGAAGGGTACCTATAGTGGAAGGTGGATCAGGCCTGTTGTGGCGAGATCCATCGGAGAACAGGGTGAGGCCTTTTGTGGCGTGGTGGTCTTAGTACCGCCCACCCCTCCAACACAGACGTACTTCCCTTAACAAGGAAGGAACTGCGTTCAAACAAATCCTGTGTCTCCGCGTGCTTCACTTCGGTTCACTCGTTCCTCTTCCACTCGCTCCTTACTTGCTAGCAGATAGGTTTGCATATAGGGAAATTCCACACATTAGTTTATCTAGAGAATTTACCTTTGTGCTAAGCCTAAAATTGAAAAAGAATTAAAAATTGATGTAGCACCTATTCACCCCTCCTCTAGGTGCCCATATGATCCATTTCAAAGGCAAGCCTATGAGTTGATTACTTGACATGGAATAAAGTTTACTCATTTGAATTATCCATGTTTACAATAATTTTGCTGCGCTATAAGGATGCATGAAACCCGTATGATATGCTTGCCATTACACTATCTATGCTGAAGTTTTTCAGATTTATGAAGTGTAGGAAACATGAAACTACTAATCATGAGTAAGATCACCATCTCGTTATTTCAGTTTAAATGTTGAGTTCCTTTTTGATTTTGGTTTTCTTGCTCGTGATGATCAAGTTTAAGCTTGGGGAGGTTAATGGCTTTGAAATATAGCCATCTAACATCCACATTTAAAGTGGATATTAATCATATTCTTGATGAAATATCTCTCTAAACCCTGCCACTAATGCTAATATTTAGAGGGGTATGCAATCCTTTCTTTTATATTTTTCCTGCACAGATAATGTCGTTTAAAGGAGGGAATCACTACATTAAAGTCAAAGATACGAGATTTCCAACAACCAGAAGAAACCAGGAGCCTTACAACGAAGGCATATGCTTTAACGACCAACTATACGGGCAGAGCAAAATTCTGACCGTATAGCTTCAGTCGTATAGTTGGCGCCGCCGCCATTAGGTCAAACAGAACAACTTTCGTGAAGGGACCCCTATAAAAATAAGCCTCGAGCAACGGGAAAACGAGAGACGCTCCGCCCCGAAGAAGCCAGACCTCTGCCAAAAGCCGCCTCCAAATCTCCAAACCCTTCTCCATCTCCATAGCCATATTCCACCACTTGTAATAGTAGATCTCTTCTCCGATTGGCAACACTGTAAGACTATTGCTATCAATCTTATGATTTTTACAATGTTTGTGATTGTTGATCTCATCTCTATGTGTGAGTAATTCTCCTTGGGCCAAGAGCTTTGGCCTAGCCATGTAGCAATTGTGCATGTGAATTATCATAGATGGGATCATGTATTAGTTTGTATGACATGATGATTATTGTATCCTCTCTTGCCTCAATCTAAGGACTTGTCAGGTACCCAAGACCCCGAGGGTTGAGCCAGGTATAGGGAGTCTGAGTGATGACTGATCAGCAGGTTGGGAACCCTAGTGACAGAAGGGGTAGTACGGCTATATGTCATACAAACCAACGTTATTGCAAAGTAAATTGAAATCAGCACGAATGCTAATTTTTCTCAGGATATAGGGACACACCCACTTGGTGGACTTGATTTCTCGGAGCTTGAGACGATTGGAACAGTTCAGCTGAAACTCCTCGGTGAACTCGATACCAAGTGACTCAGGGGAAAAATGTATCAACGGGTGGTGCGGAGGACTCCGCAACCATCTCACATGTATGGATCCTCTTGTTTATCTTAGATCGATTGAGTGCGAGGAATTGAAGAAATATTAAGTAAATTTGAAGATCCAATGAAAGTGGCTTGGAGTTTGGAGGAATAAGAAAGCGAGATTTGTTTTTTGGGATTTTTAGGTTACCTCCTAGGGCTGGTTATGATGGTCGCGTACGTGGTACGGGCGGGCGGTACAGCTGGAGCCCGCCCATACCGGGTAACATATCTTGGGGGCGACGAGTGCCTTCTGGCGTTGCACTCGGTACGGGCGCGCGGCGCGCGCGACCATACTGCTGGTCGTTATCCATGCGATATATTTGCTTGAAATCTGATGGTTTGCTCGAGGGTACGGTACAGGCGCGTGGTAGGGGCGCATCCGACCATACCAGTGGTAGTTAAGAGCACTATTTCCTGCGGCAAAAAAATCAGAGTTTCTATTTTCCTGTGGTTCAAGGTGGTACGGGCGCACGGTACGGTCGTTAAATGGCCTGTGAGCTGTAGAACTCAATTTTTTTATTAATAGCTAAGTGCACCCTTACACATCTTATCACAGGGCAAAATAACAGCAAACATACTTCATAAAAATTTCAGCAATACTTCTTAGGCCACGTGTTAGTAAAATAAAAGATCGAGGATTACCTTATTTCTTCTCCTCTCTCCAGAGGTCTTTTGTACATTCTTTATTAAAACAAAACAAAAACAAGAACTAACACAAAATCAAAACTTTATTTAACATGGGTTGCCTCCCATGAAGCACTTCTAGTTATGGTCAATTAGCTTGACCCCGATGGCAATCATTTAGGTTTAAGAACTGGAATACCCACTCCAAAATAGTTGGCTTTTAAAGTAATTATACCATCATCATTATTAGGCTTGGCCTTGTTCTTCCTAGGGAAGTGGACTATAAAAGGATCTCTTGATGGTAGCCCTATTCTCACATTCCCCTCATCTAAATTAATTAAAGCTTTAATAGTACTTAGGAATAGCAGACCTAGAATTATAGGTGCTATGGGATCTTCAGGCATGTCCACAATAACAAGATCAATGAGAGCGAGACTACCTTTAAATTCAACAACTATATTTTCTTTTATCCCAACAGCTTGTTTATAAGTTGAATCAGCTAGATGGAGTCTCAATTCAGTAGTGACAAATGGCCCCAAGTTTAATTTGACAAATAAGCTCTTAGAAATTGTTGAGACGCTCACACCAAGATCACAAAGTGCGGATATCTCATTGACTCCCAACTTAACTTTAATAGTGGGCTCCAATATATCATCTAGCTTAGCAGGAAGCTTATCAACTAGTATTATGTACTCCATCTCTTACTCGCGAACTTTAGATGCTACTTGTTGTATAAATTGTTGGTACATAGCATCATTACCTTGTTCTATACCTAGGTTCTTCACGGTGATCATCTTTAGTAGATCTTCCACGATATATTCTGGTATCGATGCGTTGATATAGTCCAGCTCTTCAGGTTTCTCATCACTGGTTACCACCCTCATCATCTTGAGGTCTTCTACCAGATTTGGCTTGGGGTTTCTAGCAAACTTTGCTAGTATGAGAGCTTGGCTCTCAGCTACTTTACCTAGCTGAGCCTCCACGGTCTTTGTCCTTTTCTGTAGAGTATGCACATCAATTTCTAATTGCAGAGGCCTGGTTAGATAATTTTTCTATATTACTTTCATGCTTCTCTGTGATTTTAATAAGCATATTATTTGTCTCGGTTTGAGCTTGTATAAAGGTTCTAACAGTTTGCTCAAATGAGAGGTTGCCATGATTTTATCCATTATTATTATTATTATCATAACTATTGTAAGGAGCTCCTACATGATTAGGATAATGTTTTTGAGCATTAGAAGCATAATGATTTTTTCCATGCAGGATTAAAAGGAGTGCGTGCTATAAAATTGACATCATTAATGTCAGTAGCGATAACATTAACTTGGGTATCTTGTTTACCTTTTACTATACTAAGCAGTTCGTCTACCTTAGATGTAAGCTCTTTATTATTTAACTTAGTGATTGGACTTACTCTCTTCGAGGTTCTTTCCACATGCCATTGGGCATGATTATCTTGCATATCATCAAGTTTTTTTTGTAATACTCACTTGCTTTCCCATGATTGTCCCTCATGCTGCAGTATCTAGCATAGACTTAGACATTGGATTAAGACCATTATAAAACAAATGTAAGATAAGTCATCTTCCATCCCATGACTGGGACAATTCATTACGGCTTCTTTCATCCTTTCCCATGCTAGTCTAGTGGCTCACGGTCTTCTTGTCTAAAACTTGTAATGTTGGATCTTAGCTGCATAGTTTTATCTGGGGGAAAAGATTTAGTTATAAATAAATTAGTACGTTCCTCCCAAGATTTAATACTGCCTTTTTCTAGAGCTAGCAACCAATCCATAGCCCTTCCTCTAAGAGAGAAAGGAAACAACCTTAATTTAACAGTATTTGGATCTACATCCTTAATACACATGATGTCGTAAATTTCAGTGAAAGTGTTTAAGTGCAAACCTGAATCTTCAGAAGATGAGCCCCCAAATTGGTTTTGTTGGACCAAGGTTAAAAGGTTAGGCTTTATTTTATATGTTTTCGCATCAACAGCGGACTGAGTGATAGGTGCACAAATAAAATTATCAGTGTGAGTAGCATACTCTCGTAGTCTCTTTTGAGCCATGGCTCTTATATTTTTGGTAATTTTTAAGTAACAAAAACAAATAACAAGTAACTAATTTTTTTGGGTTTTCAAATAGATAACAAGAAAGTAAACTAATACAAGAAATAAACTAAAAACTAATAATAAAACTAAAAACAAGATCTCTAGTGACGTCACCTGGATAGCGAAATTGCTTCCCCGGCAATGACGCCAGGAAAAGGGTTGATACCTTCGATCCGGATTCACGGATGCAGTATAATAGCTTTTTCCCTAGAATACCTAGGTTTAATCGAACCTTAGAAAGCAAGGATAAAAGGAAATAAAAATGACATGTCTACAAGACTTTGTTACTTTATTTTACCTTAGTTTACCGGACCAATTTCGTTTACTTTATAATGGGTTGAATCAATAGATGGAGATAGGCCAGGGTTGAAGATCCACCTGCAGCTGCACATCATACGAGATAAAAGATAATAATAAGCATAGCCATGTGTAATATTTGAACGGAGATAATCTCTTGTGGGCAACACATCCTAATATATTAGTGCCCCCATGATGCAGCGGGCATAGCAATAGTCTTTTAGTCCAACCGAGTGCACACCGAAGCAACATGCTACAAATGATTATTAAGTGTAAAACATAGATCAAAACTTTAAGTTATGATGTTGTTGTGATCCGAATGGGTCGCTAAGCGAAGACCGTACTACCCTTTCTGTTACTAGGGTTCCTATGAGATTGCCGCTATCCAAGTATCTCACCTCAAGACTTTATCAATCTATGGGATCTTGGGTACCTACAAGTCTACAGATCGAGACAAAAGACAAAGAAACAAAAAATACAAATCTCAATTGCAAATAAAATACAATACTCCCATGGATTAGATGCACATAATTGTTGTGAGTTTTCTCCCCAACCCACAGCCCATGAGGACTACTCACTCATAACAAATAGACCGGAGATAGAAAACATCGTACAAATACTTAGATTGAAATCAAATGTTCTTACAATGGTCGCCAAATCACAAGGAGATCTAAAGTACAAAGAAATGGCTATGGCTAATAGAGGGGATGGATGATGGAAGTGATGAACAGTGGATGAACAATGGCGTGGATCTCCTTTGGTGGTGTTGCGATGTAATCTGAGAATGGCGGCCTTCTAGCCGGCGGCTGGAGCCTCAAAATATATAGGCGTCTTCACGAAAGTCGCAGAGTTTGATGAGACGAGGCCGACGCCACATGGCACGGGCGGGCGGTACGATGGGCTCTGACCATACCAGTGGTCTTTAAGCTTACTGACGCCTGGGAATGACTCCCCAATTACTTGGCCGTGTGGACTTTATCAAAAACCTTCATTATGACTCCTGATTTTGCATTAAAAAGCATGTTTTCCTACACAACACAATTCAAAATAAGGTTTTTCATATCTTTATAATTATTAGTCATGAGTGGCAAGGATTGAGAGTTTCTTGTCAATTGCTTGACCAAAAACAATATTTAAACGCGGTGGAAGATGGCTAATTTTGGAGCCATTAGTGGGCCTCGATGGACAACCCGCCGAGCGTTGTGCTAGACTTCTAACCAGTGCGACAACATCTGTGAGTCAACGACGTACTTGGGGTCACACCGTAGATCTAGCGAGAGGAAGGCCCGGGGCCGGAGCATCTTGCGGCGGTTGGACAAGATGATCGCCGAAATGAAGGGCATTGACACATGCACCTAGTTGAGATGCCACCCCTGGGACAGGTGAACATCTAGCCATGGCAGAGGCACTCCCGCCTCAGCGAACAACCGCTAGAAGTGTGCTGCTAGGCTAGGCAAGGTAAGCAACAGAACCAATTGATGACTATCGAGCATTATTATTAGTAGTACAAACGTTGCTCTGCTGACTAAGATTTCCTATTACAGTTTTCCAAGGTGGACATCTATGAAAGGATCCACCCACTTGACGGTGCAATATATTCTGATCCATCTTGCCTAAAGACAGATGATATGAAACATGCTTCTGATAACTACCATTCCAGCCATACAATCAGGTGAATGATACTTAACTGTGTTTACTTCCACCCTCTAAAAAAGCTCAAGGCTAGTGCAAGTTACATGTTGATGGATACAGCTACTCATCGATATGGTAGTTATTAATGTTCATAGGAAGATTTAACCCTTTGTTTCGAATTTACGTACTATAGTGCACTCCTTAGGTGGTATTCAAAAAAATCATGCATTGCTTACCGCAGCTCCAAGGTGGTCATGGCATTTCTGCAATCTCCTTGTAGGCAATCTGTTTTCTCATCATGGAGGTTAGCATGTGAGGTGTTCATGCTGTGTTTTAATTCATGAATATTGATTAGAAGGTGTTCGCATATTATAGCAACTGTTAGGGCTTAATTGTACCCTATTTTGGAATTGATTTTGAAAGAGAAAATACATATTAACTATTACTCCCTCCGATCCATAATAAGTGTCGCAGATAGTTTTAGGTAACTGAACCTGTTACTTTATTCTTACTCCACACATTTAGAACATGTTATCTGTTTTTTCTCAATCGATATTACAGTGTTACTTTTACCAGTGGCACCACATCAGCTTTTCGAATAAAATAGTTGTTAGGTTCTCTGTATTCTTTCATTTTTCTTTGTTGCATGTATACCTTGTGGGTAATCTCTTTGTTGATTACTGATTAATGTGATCCTAGCTTATGCAAGCTACACATGTTCTTATTATTCCAAAACATTATATAATATTGAGGCCTTTCATCTGATATATTTGTTGCCATCAGATTAGGCTATCCACCAGTTTGTGCCTACTTACCCAGTTTGCATGTTTACTTTTCCTTTCTTATAGTTTTTGTATAGATATTTAGTGAAAAGGAGATTACGAACCGACATAATTATCCTTAGTGCAGGTTTATATACAAATGCTCGTTATATATACGTTCATCAGTCTTCTTCTCCTAGATGAGGTCATTCACTTCTTCCTTAACTGTTATTTTCCATAGTTGTTTTTTAGTTCTATTATAATGCTATCACGCATGTATGTGATATCAGAGAACCATGGTGATGTTTCGTATTATCTAGGAAAATAAGTCATGACATCCAAATAATTTGTGGGCAAGGTCCTTCCCATTTAGAAGTAGCATTGCTTGGAGATTTGAATAGCTCGGTAAGCTCAAGTCGTGATGTGAGCCCCGATGAAACTCCAACAATTGGTACCAGCTGCAAAGTTATATTAGCAACTAACTTCCACACATGAATGGAAAGACTTATATGTACAATTTGCAAGTGATAAAGCACATTGACAAAATAATTTTTATTTTATCTATTTTGTAGGTTATAATAAAGACATGAGATTAATATGACATGTGGGAACTAACAAAAGTTGATCCACTTATATATTACTTTCTTGCGATTTTCACAATTGTAAGAGCTTGGAATCCATAATTCACGGTGCAAAGGGGAGCACAACCAGAGAGGCTTCATAATTGAGACTAATGGGAGGATGACTATATGCGATACAAACTGTAAAGTATAACTATAATTTTCTTTCTCTTACATTAATATTCATGTGTCGCAATGGACTTATAAAAAATGAAATTTATGATTTATGATTCTGACATTCAAATTTGAAAAATATAAACTGGCAAGTGTCATGTGTAACTGAAATTATGTAGATCTTATTTTAATATTTCCATGCAACTTTTACTCCACCTCATGGACTAGATCTTAAGCATCTCACATTAATCTATGCACATCATGTAAATTATTGCTTCTATCCAGATGCATTTTCGGGTGTTGGGTGTACGAGACTACCGAAGATGAGTTGCTCCTAGGTTGGATCGACATATTTTCTGAATTTTTCTGAATTTTCAGTTGCACACAATTCTGAATTTTTTGTTTCACGCAAATGTGAACAAATAAAAATGTGTGCTTGATTTTGTGGCGTTGTAGAAGATTTTTAGAATGCTCCTTGGTAATCTGCACCTGAATTTTCCACCTGAATGTTCCATTCATCATATACGGACCAAATGTCCAGTTTTTTACACACAATAACATGCGGGGTAGGCATAAACATAGGAAAGATAGTGACGCAGCTGAGCTAGATGCAAAACTGAAAGAAAAAGATCGGACTATGTCTTTTTTTTTTTCCTCCTGTTGCAGGACGATGAAGATATGGATGAGGTGATAGAGGTGATAGTCGCTACATGGGAGCATAGCATTGGCACTAATGGATTTGCATCCGGTGTAAGTTTGAGCAAAATACATTTTCTCTATTTGAAGCTCATAAAGTGCGTACTATCAGAAATAATGTACATTATGTGTTTCCGTGACGTAGATTTTCTCCCCATCCGAGATAATCTGTATTTCTACAATACGTATCTCTGTGATACATATTTTCTCTCCCGCCGCAACGCAGGGCATATTTCCTAGTCTAAGGAAAAAAAAAAGAATATACTGGAAAACTAAAAAAAGTCGACCCTAAAAGTTTCATATAAGAACAAAAAAGTCAACTCTAAACTATTCCTTCCCCGCATCACGAAAAGTTGATGCAGACGGTGCCATTCTTGGCGCGTCCGCACGCCGGGCACGCCCACGCCGTGTCCGCGCACGGCGGGCACACGCAGAGGTGCCTGCACGGCAGCAACAGCACCACGGCCGCGCCCTCGCCGCACCCCTTGCACCTCCCGGCGCCCGGCGCCACCACCGGAGTCCTCACTTGCTCCTCTTCCTCGTCACCGCAGTTGGCCACTTGGTTGTCCCCCCAGCAGCACGACCCGGAATCCTCAACGTCGCCGATGCCACCGGCACCGGCCGCCTGCGCGTCGAGCGCCCGCTGTAGGTCGGCCCGGAGCACGTTGGCGGCGGCCTCGTTGGACTGCGCCATGCCACGCCACATCTGAGCCTCCACGTAGAGGTTCCTGAGCTGGTCCTGGAGCGCCCAGTTCATGCTCCCGATCCGCTCGATCTCCTCGTCCTTGGCCTTGAGCCGCTTCGCCGCCCTGGCCTCCACGGTCGAGATGATATGTCCCATGTGTTTCTTCCTCTGCTCCTCCAAAGCCGTCCACATGCTGGTCGCTTGCTGCTGCATCGATCGATTGGTGATCACGGCGCTCGCTCGTAAAAGTATTATTTATAGCCGGTACATGCATGGTTTGATCATGGCACTTACATGTTTGACATGGACGCGGTCGACGACGACCGCCTGCTGTTGCGCGTGGGCCGCGAGAAGGCTCGCCGCGCCAGGCACGGGTGACTGCTCGTCGCCGTTCCGCTTATAGCCGGCGATCACTTGCTGAGAGGCGTCGAGCCTCTTGGCCAGGTCGACCGCGGCTGACGCTTGAGGCGTCGCCGGTTGGGCGAAACCCATGTACGACGGCGACGGCGAGGACAGGTACCCCTGGTGCTGTTGCTGGCTCCCCACCGGCACCGGGGCGCCGTAACAGGGGGAGAACACCGCCGCTGCGCCGCCAGTCATCGGCATAGCAGCGCCCGCACGACCGACTAGGCCGAGGGCAGATGAAGAAGGCTGGTGGTGTCCGGCGGCGAAAAGGCGCTGCGCGTCCGCGGCGATGGCGATCGATCGATCGCTACCTCGCAATCAGCGTGGTGCGCGCCTATATATACAGGTCAGCTGGTCAGGCAGAGGCGATCGGAGCGGCGGGCCGGGTGGCAAACGAAACGAAGGTCCTCGGATCGCAGGAAGCGCCGTATTTATGGTGGATGATCGGCTTTCAGGCTGGCCTCCTGGTCTCCTAGATGGACCCGAAATACTACTAATCTTCTTCGTCTTTTCAGGAGGCATTATTATTGCCTTTTTATTTATGGCTTCTGTTTCAATCCTTCCCCGGCCTAGCTTGATTTTTGAGGAGTAGGAGTAGAATACAAACCAAGAAAGATTTCGACCGCCGGTGTTAAAAATCGATCTGCACCGGAGGAATAGCTGGCTTCTGTTGGGCTCCGCCGGCCGTTGATTTTCCGAAACCCAAACTAGATGTACGTTCGTGTTAGCGTGTTCTGGCGCCAAATCAGCTCGCGTCGTTAAGGAGGAGTACTACACAACCGTCGTTTGTGGAGGGCAATCAGGAAATTACATCTCGCACGTTACGTGCATGTAGGGATGGATGGATGGAGTGTATCAAAGCCAACGAACGCACATCAATGCGCTGAGATATATGCTAGTAGTAGCTCCACAAAGCGTTTTTGGCTGCTGGCGAGCGGTTTACGCGGTTGAGGAAAGAGACGATGGGGAAATTAAGGCACCAGGTTAATGCGGCAGATATACTATGAGCAAGGGCTCAAAATCAGCAAGGAAATAATAAATGAGCTAAATTGATTTCTTTTTTTTGGTAAGAATAGGTCGACAGGCCTTTTTGTTTTGTTTTGGACAGCGCTACTTTCCATCCCGGGTTCCGGCCGTCCGATTAGCCCAGATCACTGTTAGATCTACTTTCTGTCCGTTCATCCCGCTTTTGTTACAAATAGTCCCGCTTTTGTTATAATTAGTCGCGCTTTTGCTACATGTAGTAGTAAAGGGTTCGGTCCAGAAAAAGAAGAGACAAACTAGACCTCGTCGGAGAGTTCGACGGAGACTTTGTAGTAAAAAAAGTACGAATGTAGCAAAAACCAACTTCGCCGGAAAATATCATCGGAGACTCACCGGAAAAAACCTAGTCAGGGACCTCGTAGCAAAATATTTACGCTATTGTAGTAAAAGCATTGCGCTAATGTAGCAAAAAAAATATGAATGTAGCAGAACAAGCATCGCACTCGCCGGAGACTCCGCCAGAATACCTCGCCGGAGACCATGTAGCAAAAACTTTACGCTCTTGTAGCAAAACCATAAAACATATGTAGCAAAAAAATAGCAACTGTAGCAAAAAAACCAACATCGTCGGAGACATCATCAGTGAC
Organism: Avena sativa; assembly: GCA_916181665.1. Lineage (NCBI taxonomy): Eukaryota > Viridiplantae > Streptophyta > Magnoliopsida > Poales > Poaceae > Avena > Avena sativa. The sequence continues at coordinate 86,269,581 of OV702291.1, read as the reverse complement.
TTGGTAGTAAAAAACGTTGGGCTACCATAGCAAAATTGACTTTGTCGAAAATGTCGTAGCAAATATTTAGTGCTATTGTAACAAACACATAGAATAGAAATAGCAAAAAAATCTACTATTGTAGCATCGCCCTGTAGCAAAATCTCAAAAACACATCCATTGGTCGGTACCATCACGATCCTTCATTTGTAGCAATCACGATCACTTCATGTAACATTGTTGTCCTGCATGTGTAGCACTGTGTCGTGGCTCCACTTCAAACACCATCGAGCACGCTGTCGACCGCACGTAGCAGAAACAGAGAGGAAGGGGCGAGGTGGAGGTCCAGGGCAATGCCAGGACGCAGAGAGAGGCACCGCTCACGGAAGGAGAGGTCGGCGGTGACTCAGGGCGAGGGAGTCGAGCTCGCTCCAGCGATTTACAGGGAGGCGGGGGTGCTCCGGCGAGGTACAACAGCAGCGCGGGCTGCAGCGGCGAGACGACGCGGCAGAGAGGGGCGTCGACATGGGGCTGCTGCGGCGAGGCGGCGCGGCGGAGAAGGGCGTTGACGTGGGGCTGCAGCAGCGAGGGGCTGCAACGACGAGGCGAGCTTGGCCACCGACGCATGGCGTGTTCACATGGCGTGTTCAAAGAGAGAGATGAAGGGGAACCGCAATAGAAAACAAAAATTTTCCTACGTTGGAACCCTAGAAACTGCCTAGGATCTATCTATATAGTAATGCAGTAACAACCAAAGCGTATAGAATACATACCCTTGTAGACCATACGCGGTTAACGCTCCGCAGGGAACGTGGTTGAAGTAGTTGTACTCATAGCCGATCTCAAGGTCACGAAGCTCCTCGCAGGTCACCCCTTGCTCCTTCTTCATGTTCATCGTGCAGCAGCTCCGGCTCACGATATTTAAGCACCCCAAGTGTTGCGCCTCGTCTCTTCGTACACATCCGGTGCACGATGAGACCTCTGGCTCCCCGATCCCGCCGGGAGTGCGGAAGTTGATATCCGGCTAGGAATCCCTGCAGTGCAACAGCGTACTGCAGGTGTGCCTCGATCGCACAGCCCAGACTTGGGGCCATGGTCACAAGGGCTAGAGAGAGAGAGGGAAGGAGGAAGTCAACCAAAGAACTTTTCCAAATATTGGTGTGTTTCACCCCATCCATGGGCACCCCTTTTTATAGGATAGTGGGGTATGCCTTTCTCAAAGACTAAGCCATGTGGGACTAAAACTAAAGGAAAAGGGGCAGAAATAAAAGGGGCAGTCGACTGGGCCAATAGGTGGCCGAATGGGCCACCTCGCCGGAGCCAGCCAGCAACCCACAGTGGCCAGCAGCAGCCAGGAGAGAAGGGGCGGCCGGGTGGGCCTTGGCGCGGCCCACCTCGCGCCCAGCAGCTCCCGCGGCGGTGGCCAGGCAAGCTAGCCCGGGTGGGTCGACCGTGGTCCAGCGCGCGCCTGCGTGACGGTGAGCGACAACGACCGCCCAGCCCGGATGGGCCGGCTTGTCCTTGCGCGGCCTAGCGACGCAGCCTGCAAGCTAGCTACCCGCGAGCTCCTCTTGGGCCGGATTGAGCTGGCCTGGAAGTGGCGGCTGCCAGCTTTTATCTGCCCCGTGCGGCGGCAACTATCTGCCGCCCACGTGGGCTAGCTGTTTTCTTTTATTCCTTTTCTTTTTCTGCATCTTTTCTTCTAGGCCTTTTCCCTCCGGGATTTGGCCTAATAAAAAGGTTGTCTTTATAAATCCTAACTTAAATATTATTTAGAATATATTAATTCACAATTAACATATAATAAATATATATTTAAATTCCCATTTATTCAAAAACACGTTTTCGGTCTTTTCCTTTATTCTTTCTCTGAACAGCTTCGGATCTCTCTGCGGAACATTTCCGCCTTTTTCTTTCTCTACTGTGATTCCTTTTTACGAATGATCGCTCTCATCGTACCCTTAAGTGTATCATATCACGACTCGAGAATGCTCTAGACATGATCTAAATCAATGATCAATAGAGGGACCAGGGATATCCATGTGACCCCTATGCATTCCTGATGACAATGTCGTTTGAACCGGTAAATGCAGCATCCATATTTCTTTTGTTTCTTGATACGATTTGTCCGAGATCCGATCATTGGTATCACATACCTTGTTCAATCTCGTTCACAACAAGTTCTGTTTTCTTGTTACCGTGATATTACATCCCCATGACCGAGTCACATGTTGCAATATTTATGGATGTAATCTCACCAAGCCGGCCGTATGTATCTTTACCCATCACGTGGGCGAAAAAATCCCGCTCTTGACATATATTGCCTCTACGGTTCCTCCGAGTACCTGAACACACCTTTATAACCACTGTATTACCAAGTGGTGCTTGATGCTATCTAAGCACTCTCGGGAGACTGTGATTGATATAGCCTCACGGTCTAAGGAATTAAGAGTCTGGATTTAGCTGTTGCAACAATGAACTTATATGACTTGATCGTGTTGCAATCCTTCGAGGAATGTCCATCAAATCAGTCTCCAATGATATGACCTCGTCGTCAATCGGCATAAATGCCCATGATCTTGAAACCCAGATCATCCCTATGACCAACGAACTAGTATGAATAGATACTAGGGACTTGGTTGTTTCATACCACATCTGTACCAATGTTTCTACTTGGCACAGTTATAGCACAATATGAAACTATTATAAACTAATTGAGATATGACAATAAAAACCTATTTATTATTTGCCTCTAGGGCATATCTCCTTCAGTCTCCTACTTGCACTAGAGTACAAATAATCCAACTCGCATTTTACTCATATAAACCATATACCATATGCGTTTACAGATCATGTATGCTCATGGGAAACGTCATGTCCATGTTCTGTTTTACCAGATCATTATGTCTTTTGCAAATCGTTAATGTCTTCCTAATTTTGACATTCACACCATTATCGTATAATGGGTCGAAGCATTTGTTTGGCAACAAAGTGAGACTTTGTTTCTAGTGTTTATGATGACGATCGTTTTCACCGTTGTCATCTAAACTTCAAAACACACTTTGCTATCCTTTGTGTATATACTATAGTCATGCCAGCAGAACGAGGCCGAATTCCAGGAGCTTACAGTGACTTTAGATCAACCTCGAGGGCTTTCTCATGGGCACTGAGCCCTGGGACACATCATTCTACATTAAAAACGAACTAGCCCCGCCATAACATTATATATCACATCAGATGGAGCCTTTTGTACTTCTATATCTATGTAGATCCTAGTGTATGAAATGCAACTATGCCACTTACTTTGCTTCTTGCCATTTATGCACAAACTTAATTATGGTTCAGTGATCAACTTAGGAATCACTTAAAGACATGTTCTTACAGTTAAGACTTTGTCCTACCAACTAGAACTTCGGGTCATATTACGTCTAGTATACAACATGGTTGTATGGAAGAACCTATGACTGAGGCATAGGAGATGCAACGCATCTATTTCTTTCAACCATAGTCGCAATACTAACTCAATGCTTCATATAGTAAGAACTTCTTTCTTACCTTGTTCCATTCTGAGCTTCTTCAGAATCTTGTCTTAGGAAATTCTGATCATCTTTCAGAATCAAGTCTAGGAAGCATTCGACATTTAGTGTTTATTAAACTCACCAATCCATCTCGATAAATCTTATCGTTTAATAACTTCAACTTCATCCTAACTTAAATATTATTATCACCGATCACATCATTCACATATGTCGTTCACATATCCTAGAATGATTTCACTCTCCCACTCAAATATGACATTCATGTTTGAGATCCAGGGATTTCACTTAGCTCCCACTCAAAATATGGCAGCTACATATTATGACTTAGCTAAGCTGATTTTCTCCCACTCAAATTTAGGTCCTCTCGATAATCTTGGATATTCCAAAATTCTTTGATCATCATCAAATCGAGAATTTCACCAACGAGATTTCAATGGCCATTCATTTCTCGTACTTAGGTCCATCACGCTTCTTTGTAATTTGTAGGTATGTCTTGTTCAAAACATGACAAGTGAATCAACAATATAATTCCAAAAACTTGTAGAATATATAGTTGAATTCTACTTTCTTTTAGTAAAAGTATTTACTTGAAACTTTATGATCATTATCAATAGTTTCGCCTCTATTTGTAGAGTTTGGTTTCACGAAACAAATTTCGCTACGCCACTCAACAATCTGGAGGTAAGGTCTAATACCTTGTTTTGATATTTTACTTTCTTCTACCTCTATCTTCATCAAGACACATCAACTTAGGACAACATTAGGTTTGCCCCTTATGGACGATGCACTCATAGCTTCCTAAGATGCTTTACAAAGACTTGTTTATTCGCCACGACTTCGACTTATCGAAATCTCTCGAAACTCGAATGTGCCATTACATTTATGGTGTTGTTTCCGCGAATCTATAGATGTTCCTTTTCATTTCAAATGAGTGTTTACTTATTTCGATCTCTAACTCTAAACAACAACCATAACCCCGATAAGAGATAATATTATACCATATGTATCTAATACATAATGATTATGATGTTTAGACATTTCAACACAGTTTGAATTCATCCAATTGTCATAATTTGTGAAACTTCTTTCACAAGTCCCTTTTATGCTAAACTTAACTTGAATACTTTAGTCATGTCGATCAAATCGAAGAGATTTGTTAATTCAATATCCTCTTTAATGTGAACTCATTTGAACATTTCAAATCATTTCGAACTCATGTTTTCATTAAGTAAATACACTTATTCACTTAAGTCCACAATCAACAAATGATTTCCACCACTTGTTGAAAATACGATACATCACTATGTATAAGATTAAACATTTCTTCGCATATCACCGTTTTACCAGAAGGCGGAGTTTTAGTCATTCTGCCCAAGAGGCATGGTTTTGTAAAGTCTCTAGATTAAGCATCTAGGACCCCGATCTTCATTAAGAACATGCAATAACCAAAATGACTTAAACTATAGTGTCATTTCATTATTAAACTTTAGATATCTTTTAGCATTCGAATCCTTTATAAATGTTTAAACTATTATCATTAACATAGTGATGAGAATAAATTGTTTGTAATCGTAATGTGACCATAACGGTATTGTTCATAAGAATAGTACAAACTGGCTTGTAACTTGTTCATATGAATAATCGTCTCGCCAAAAGCAAGACACATAAACAAGGATTACAAATTCATATTCAAGTCCACAAATCCAAATGATAAACTTTGAGGAAAGAGGTGATCTCGGCCATCAACTATTTTGCTTGCCGTCATCAAGTCACGCTGCCTGATACATTGCAAATGTATCTATAATTTTTGATGTTCCATGCTTGGTTTTATCTACTTTCTTGTGTTTTGTTCCAACTTTGGAGTAATTTTCATATGATTTCTTGGACAAACCTATTAACAAGATGCCACAGTGCCAGTTGCCTGTTTTCTGCTGTTTTTGGTTCCAGGAAGTCAGAAAATGGATATTCTCGGAATTGGACGGGACAAAAGCCAAAGTTACTATTTTCCCGGAAGACTCACGGAGCCAGAAGGGGAGTCGAAGAGGGGCTACAGGGTGGCCACACCACCCCATGGCGCGGGTCCACCTAGGCCGCGCCAGGGCATGGTGTGGGCCCCCTGGCCGGCCACCGACCTTGCCTCTTTCGCCTATAAGAGCCTCCCGATACCAAAACCCTAGATCATCAATCAGAAATCCACAAAAAGTTCCACAGCGCCGCCAACACCGAAGGGGAGATTCGGGGGACAGAAAGTCTCTGTTCCGGCACCCTGCCGGGACGGGGAAGTGCCCTCGGAGCCATCTCCATCGATCTCCACCACCATCTCCATCACCATTGTTGATTCCCATGATGAGGAGGGGGTAATTCTCTTTCGAGGCTAAGGGTTCTACCGGTAGCTATGTGTTCATCTCTCTCTCTCTATGCATGATCATATTGTGATCATGAGCTTTGTAATCAAGTGGATCTACCTTGCTACTCAAGTGCTTTAATAGATCTCTGCTCTCCCCATGTGTGTGAAAGTAACAGCGTGCTCACCATGGTGGCACTTAGGCTAGAGATTACAAATACTTGTTATGAGTTATTGTTTTACGCGAGAAAATAATCAAATTTCTTAGCGCTGGTAATATGAAATGCGGACATGCCAGTATACGATTGTATACAAATTAAATAAACACAAAGATCATGCAGGGGAAACTTGTAGTCTTTATTGATATTCATAAGAGCATACAAGTCTCATTGTACATCTTCCTTATGTGACATCTGACAAACAAATGAAGCGATTGTGTAGTTCTTGACTCCTAGAGGCTCGGGAGCACTTCTAGTTAATTACATCCATGGGTTTATGTCCATGGAAGACCTCCGATTATGCTGCGTCATACGGTCATCATCATTATCAACTCATGGCTCATATTCTCTAAGGCGTATACCATGCAAATATTGATTAATGTAGTTTGCAGCCACATCAACAAAGTACGGACGTCCTATCCAGCCAGACATTGAGTTCAGACAGTCTCAGAATAGGTGTTCGGCCTCGTCGATCACGAACGGTGTGTATCTTGCCTCGTCGGTCAGGACATATATGTAGATTCCGGACTCGTCGGTCGCGGATAAGGGTAAGCTGGCATGAACTCGCTGAAGTGAATTGTGGATCCATAAATCGCTAGGATGTGGCCTTGCTTATTCCGATGTAAACGGCCATGCTTTTATTTGAATGTTACGTACTGATGCTTTCAATCAGAAAAAACTATACAGACCATTTCCATGCATGTACGTGTGAGCCTGATGTACATTTAAGCCCGATGAGTGGATGATGACACACTTATATTTTGAAGATCGTCACATTACCAAACATGTTACTTTAGGAATGCCTCGACGGTGATCTAAATCACGTAGAGCTGAGATATAACTATTTTTGTAGATCCAGTCATGAACATAATCGGTGGTGAGATAATCGCGTGAAGCCGAGACGGCAGTTTCTATGGATCGGACATGGACATAATCGGCGGCGAGATAAATCGCGTAGAGCCGAGACGATACAATTTTATAGATCGGGCCACATACATCCTCGGCGGCGATATACATCGCGTAGAGCCGGAACAACACGATTTTGTAGGTCGGACTATTAAACTCCTCGGCAGCGAGATAAAACGCGTAGAGCCGAGAAGACATGAATTTTTATAGATCGGACTATTAAACTCCTCGGTGGCGATATAAATCGCATAGAGCCGGTATGCCACAAATTTTGTAGATCAGGCTATGAACCTCATCGGCGACGAGATAAATCGCGTAGAGCCGAGAGAATACCTTTTTAGATCGGGAGCCATATCGGCGGCGAATAAATCGCGTAGAGCCGAGAGAAGACTTTTTAGATCAAGAACCACATCGGCGGCGAATAAATCGCGTAGAGCCGAGAGAAACTTTTTTAGATCAAGAGGCACATCGGCGGCGAATAAATCGCGTAGAGTCGAGAGAAACTTTTTAGATCAAGAGCCACACCGGCGACGAATAAATCGCGTAGAGCCGAGAAAACACAAACCTGCAACAAGAAATACAGAAAACAAGAAAGAAAATATGTGCATGCTACCTTCATGCGATTACTCACCATGTAGTGCCATTGATCCACTGCTCGAAGACAGGCACCGAGTGAAGATTGAAAGGAGGATGTTGTATGGGTGGTGAAAGATGGCGTTGGAATGGATCTGTAGGTGTGTGTGTAGATTGTGGGGAGGATGAAATGAAGTATGAGTGTATATGGCGGCGCTGCAATTGGTGTACGAGTGTGAGTGCGTGTGTCCAACCTCCTCACGATGATACCACCAGACCTTTATATATACCGAGCCAGCCGTGAGGTATGTATGTAGAGATAAAGAGATAAACATCATCAGCGCGAGCGTAGCCGCCGCAGTTGTTAACGAGCGATCCTCTTATCCCGGAGCCGCTATGCTAGGCAATTAGCCGTTTCCCTCGACACGGTCATATTGGCCTTTCATGATACACCTACGTATCCACCCTATGCACGTATACGTACAAAGGTCAAACACGTACACGAGCACTTTAAACTATAGCTGGCTAGCTGGTATGAGTCGAGGGTAGTTTGCCTCATAAAATGCGAACGAATCCTTGTGTACAAAATCATTCTGACAAAACATCATGTCACGGCGATTCTTTTGGCTGCTTTTGATCAATAATTATTTACTATACTCAAGAAAACTCTTATCACAATAATTTCTACGAGTATCCGCTGACATTATATTATATAGTGCAATGTGATAAAAATGCGGTCGAACAAATGCCCCTCGCCAAGTTAAGTCCAAATGCGGAGCAATTTGCACTTGACTTGGTGAAACAGATTGATCCACCTCTCACCAGAATAACTCGATCTGAACTGCCAGAACCAATTATCCTAACTGTAGAGTACGTATGAGGTTCAACCGTTAACAACCGGGCTGATTCCTTATTAGCTACGTAACATCAAACTCTCAACTGTATACCATCATAAATACTGCCGCAGCCCCTAGGTCAAGTTCCATAAACTCTTCCACCAAGTTTCATATGCATACGTCGCCACGTAACGGAGTTTGACGTCCTCCATCGGAATTCTCAGGTGCACCTATTCTCTTTTTCCTTTTGAATTATTCTTTACCTTGTTAGCAGGCTCTGCATGAATGATTACACTAAACCTCATCGAGGAGACTATCAATGAGCCATCTGTTGTAGATCGATCTATGCCAGATTTGAGCAATAGTACGTGCCGTCAGCGGCAACCTCATCAAACTTCATGAAGTATTGCTATGCACTTGTTGCGGAGTAGTCCTAGTTAGCTACAACTGAAGTCAGATCTGACCATGTCAGCCTTGCCGCCACGACATCATCAATCATGGCCAAGCTCCATCAAGTAGTCCTCGTTAGGCTAAGCTGAAGCTGGTCATTGGAGCATTACATTCGCCTTTCATCTCAGCAGGGTCGGCATCATGTCATATTGGTGTAGGCACTTGAAGCTACGATCCGATCGTGAAGGCATCAGACTGATATTAGGTCGAGACGAAATTGCTGCAAAATATCCTTGCTATGATTGATGTTTTGATCGCAGTGAAGGCGGCTAGGTGACCGACTCAACTGTCATCTGCACGCTTGGTATAATACTCTTCGCTAGGCTAGGTTGAGGTGCACTTTAATGATCATGGAGGCACCATTGTTGTTGTCAAGACAATCTCTTTCACCAGCAGCTGTTGATAGTCCTCGTTAGGATTAACAGGTCACAGTTACTGGTTGATATTAAGCTGCTTCTCTAGTCAACAATAGGTTCAGTTGAAGATACCGTGTGATCATGGAAGTAGCAAAAAGATCAGACCATTAATTGTCACAAATTAGTACTGATTCTCTTTTCTATGAACCGAAGCTATACCATCCTCAAGTTATCCTCGTTAAGATAATGGATTGCTTACAGGAAGCACATCTACAAACTGCTACTGATTAAATCCAGCTAACAGCAACATCATTCTGCCCCACACTTCTTTTACACATTGTGAAGTTACCCTTTCCACCATTTGCAGGTAGGAACCTATCTCTTGCTCTCGCTGATGCATAACAATTACAGGCCTCATTGGCGCAGGCACCCGGAAGACAGGTGGCAAGAATTTGAGGGGCACAACGAACGGGACTACGATAATCGCTACCGTTATGTTCGTGAAAGAGAGGGCCCTACCCGCCAGCCTTACCATAATACTGTAGCTCGACCATTCAGGTCACAACGCTACATACGCCCACAATATCAAGGCTCAAGAGCTTCTTTCCACGAAGGTAACTCTCGCCTAGGGATAAGAAATTATCCAACCCAATACCCGCACAGATCCAGCCGTGTTGGTGCTGGCATGGGTAATAAACGTGGGAAAAATAACTCGAAAGCTGGATCTTCAACTAGAGGGAACACTCATAAGACCACAGTGGAGTCTGATGCTGCGACGGTACTGCATATCAATTAAACATTCTTCCCTTTCAAATCCCATCATGACATTGTACTCCATAGTCTGATGCTGCGACGGTACTGCATAGTCTGATCATGACATTGTACTCCACGTCATGATCCTTTTCATGTTCTCCTCTCGTCTTTTCTTGCTGACCTTTGGAGATAGTCGCCTCTTTATTAACTGTCGACTTCTCTTTCTCTATCCTGTATTGCTTGGTTTTTATGGGTTCTGGCAGTTCTCTTCCCCCACGCAAGTTCATGTTTACTTCCAATCCCTCTTTACTTGGTTCCCCATCACTTTGCAGTATTTCATGTTCTTGCTGTGTGAGGATTACTTCGCCTTCAGAATCATATGTGTCCTCATTTAAACCGACCATGCTACATGAAAGATTTGGTGTACTTGATTCTGGTGTATCTGTCAACCCCTTTTGAATAGTCTGAGATGACGAATCCCAGTTTTGTGGAAAGAAATGGGCTAAGGTGTGATGTGTTGGCATTGCTCGAGGGAAGGATTCATCCCCTTCTGACTTGGGAATAAATCTTGGTGGCATACGCCGACGACTCGGATCAGGCCTCCTCATGTTATATGGAGATCTAGCGAATGGTACATGGGGAGTACGTGGTGCGCTATGATGCCCATTTCCTTGATAGCGTTTATGACTCACTTTATTCCAGGATTGTGCGGCATGATCAGATGTCACAGGGGTAAGACAAAGTCCCTCGAACTGACACTCAACCTCAGAAAATGGCATCCAATATGTATCTTCTGCACTCTTATTTTCTGATGTCTTTGTTTCTCGAGTTGAAACCATGTTTGCTTGATGAAAGTTAGGATTTACTGCTTCTGGATCCAAGTTTAGTTTCTTTTCATCAATTGCTCTTTGTAACCACTCTTTAAAGGCGACACAATCTTCGATCACATGACCCACGTATCTATGGTATGGGCAATAAAGAGGGTTTTCTGTCATCCCTGTCTGATCAGGCCGACGCGGTTCCGGCAAGTTTAAAGCCCCTTGTTGCAGTAGTTGATCAAAAAAATTCTTCACTAATTCCCTCCAGAATATGTATTGCTTTCTTAACAATTTATGAATGCTAGGACGGATTCTCTGCCCTTGATCACTCCTTGGTCCAAAGGCATGCATGTTTTGCCGAGGTGCCGTAGCCATCCCAGATAATCTAGTAGTATTACTTTATGCTTGTTGTACTTTAGGCTTGTTGACATTGTTAAATGGTTTCGCCGTAGACTGGAACTTTGAATAATCTGAGGTGACTGCATTCTTGTACAATTCCATGATATGTAGAGCCTTTTCGAACTCCAATTTAGTTGTAGCTACAGCATTACCCAGAGCACTGAACGTTTTTGGTTCACGCCGAGACACTTCTAATGACCAGTGTTGCTGCATTCCATGGACACACATGTCAACTGCATCTTCCGGATGCATCTCTCGAGTCAAACGCACATAGGTATTACGAAACCGAACAATGTAGTCATCAATTTTTTCATCTCTTCCTTGCTTTATTTGTGATATATCGAGAAGGGATGTATCTTTACTCATGCTAATGAAGTGGGATTTAAATAGATCTTTCATTATCTGCCAATTACGCACTGAACCTGCTGGAAGGCCACTGTACCAATGAAAAGCCGGACCTGTTAAGGTTGACGAAAATTGACGAAGTAAGATGGAGGGTGTATTAGCCGTGTCTCCACAGGCTGCCTCAAAATACACAAGATGCTTCCTTGCATCCCCATTTCCATCAAACTGTCTGAACGTAGGAGGATGCCATCCGGACGGAAAGGTCACTTTATCATGCCATGCCTCATATGGCTTCTCTAGCTCACTCTCAAGAACTCTAGGACCATGTTCTTCTGCTATTTGCTTCATTTTTCTGTTGAAATCTTCTGTTATATCATGATAACCTCTTAGTGTTCCTGGTGGCATGGCGGATGAAGAGTTTGTGGGCTCAACCGGCGCATTAGGATGTATCCCACCCATAGACTGAGGCTGCTCAAAAACCACATGTGCACGAGGTGTATGGTGAAATTGCGCCATGGCTTCTAGTTCAGTGACTTGTGGGTCTATGGTTTGTGGAGGAGGATTAGCAGGTTGCGCTCCTTTTGTGGCAAGGTTTGCGATCATACCAAATAGTTGGTCGATCTTTGCATCGATAGAATCTATCCTTCTGCCATAATCTGGCCCTTGTAAGCCCATATGGTGAGCATCTGAAGTTCCTTCGTGATTATGGGGGTGTTTAGTTCCTCCACCTCCAATCTGAGTTGACGAAGGTGCTGGTGGTAAGTTACTTTGATTTTCCACGCCAGCTCGTGCATTAGCTGCTTCACTTTCCTGATTAGAATGAACTTGGACTGACGCGAGGTTCATTGCACCGAAAATGTCTTCATTATCCGAAGATCCTAAGGCTGAAAATTCTGTATTATTAGGAGAACCTGCTATTTTCTGCGATGATGAAGAGGGATTTTCAGCAGATTCCTCATCACTTGTTTGTTCGTCGCTAGAACTAGAAAATATTGTGGTTCCTTGAGCTACTTTTCTTAACCGTGTAACAACTCCGCTTCGTCTTGCAATTTGCTTGACTTGACATTGGTCAGTGGGAAGTCGAGAACTGATGCTTGCATAAGGTCTACTATAATCACTAGTGCTTAATAATATTTTCTTGTCAGGAGTTTGGTCGCCAGTTGATGTCAGCGGGAGACATGATGCTGACGCTATTGCCTCTTTCCTTTCATTTGTTAGAGGATGCCTTTTCGAGTGCTCTTTTAGATGCCTCGAGTTTCTCATGAATAAAGGAGTAGGATTTGGTACGATTTCCTCATCCGAGGAGTAGGAAAATTCATGAAGAGCGACTGGCGGTTCCCACTCAGTGTCGGAATTCTGCATTGACCTGACTGTCGTCATGCCACATGTTGCAGTATTTGTCCCTTGCACCGTTCTGCTGTTTCGTCTTGTTGTGTCCTCGTTATTGTCAGACCTGGTAGAGCGTGATTCTTGTTGGTTCTCTCTATAATTGCCTCTTCCTCTCTGCATAATGATATCTGCCTGCTCAACTCTCCGTGGTCTAGGAGCCAAATTCTCTATCAAGAAATTATATCTTTCATTCCTTCCTAAATTTGGGGTGATCTGGAGTGTTACTCGCTCATTGTCTCTGTATATCCGGCCATCAGCCCGGACACGTACATGAACGTGTTTCAAAACCAAATCTTGTAGCTCATGATACATCGCTCCGCGGGCTCTCCTACGCCTCTCACACTTGCGTTGATTAATTGTTGATGCATACGGAACTCTTGGAGCCAAATTGGTGAAGGGTGCTTCCCATGACGACATTCGTTGTTCCCACCATGTCGTTGCCCCAGCATCATGCTGACTTGATGAAGTCGACCACTGTGACTCGTGATTTGGTGGCTTGAAGTTTCTAGATGGGGTTTTCACTTGCCATTGTGGCTTGTATCTCCTTGTCTCGGGTGGTGGGTAGTGGCGACCTTGATGACCTCCACGTGATGGAGCAAGAGTGCCTCTGTGATAACGAGAAGATGTGGATGACCACCCATGTCTTGGGGGCAAGTCATGACTCGTACGTCGAGGGTGCCTATCATTAAACCTCGACCACTCTTCGTCTTGGTCATGAAGTTGTCTCCGCATCCCTCTAATCTGATGTTGCATTTGCTCCAACTGGTGTCGAAGCTCATCCTCTCTTGGAGCTGGAACCTCATTGGCCAAAACTTCATACCTGTTGCTGTTTCGTGAAGTAAAATTGTGTCTTCCCGAAACCTAGAAACATGGCACACGCGCATGCTGGTCTTGACCATTAGGGTTTCTTGGATGAAATAATCTCAACTTCCTTCGTTCTCTAATGGTTTGCCTCCAAAATTCGTCCATGATAGCCTCTCTAACGAGCTCGCAAGCCGGCTGCTTTTGTGAAGCCCATTGTTCAAGTGAAAGAACAAAAGGACTCGTTTTTAAAATTATCCTTGTGGTATTCATGATCTGGACTCACATCTGTATCATCATGTGACGCAGTAGATTGGGCAATGCGAGCACCTAGTTGTGCTTGCAACCTTTTTACTTGCTGTCTCTTCCTCCTATAGTTGCGATGGGCATTCTTGTTACTTAAAGCACGTGCACACGCAATATCAAAGTCTAGGCGATGCCTAATAGCTTCTAGTCCTTGAAGGAGCTCAACTTCACCAAATCCCGACGAAATCATCCTCTTAGGAGCCGCTGAGATCCTTAAAACAGATGGGTGCCACTCTTTTTCGGAAGCACCGTTAATAACTCCATTGTGCTTCAGGAGTCTTCTAGCATCCCCTGTTAGTGCATGATACTCTTCCCTAGCTCTTGTAATTGCATACTTGTAGACCTTTTTGGTGATGTCGCTCTCATAGGAGTGCTCCGCCTGACATACATGCATGGTGGAGCCGATTCCTGAAGTCACAATTGTCGGCAGTGAACCACTGGAAGACGAAAGACTCTGATCGCTTATTGTCATCCCTTGAGCCAACATTGGTGAAGCCCTCGCCTGCACGAGATGTACATTTGGGTAGAACTTCACCCCACCAAAAATGTTGGACAAACTTTTTCTGTAGAACCAGTGCCAAGGAGACGAAACATGAGTAGATTCTGACGACCGATGATGAGCAGCAAAGATGGGAGGAGAGCCATGTCCCACCGGGTGTGCCATTTGTTTTACGCGAGAAAATAATCAAATTTCTTAGCGCTGGTAATATGAAATGCGGGCGTGCCAGTATACGATTGTATACAAATTAAATAAACACAAAGATCATGCAGGGGAAACTTGTAGTCTTTATTGATATTCATAAGAGCATACAAGTCTCATTGTACATCTTCCTTGTGTGACATCTGACAAACAAAAGAAGCGATTGTGTAGTTCTTGACTCCTAGAGGCTCGGGAGCACTTCTAGTTAATTACATCCATGGGTTTATGTCCATGGAAGACCTCCGATTATGCTGCGTCATACGGTCATCATCATTATCCACTCATGGCTCATATTCTCTAAGGCGTATACCATGCAAATATTGATTAATGTAGTTTGCAGCCACATCAACAAAGTACGGACGTCCTATCCAGCCAGACATTGAGTTCAGACAGTCTCAGAATAGGTGTTCGGCCTCGTCGGTCACGAACGGTGTGTATCTTGCCTCGTCGGTCAGGACATATATGTAGATTCCGGGCTCGTCGGTCGCGGATAAGGGTAAGCTGGCATGAACTCGCTGAAGTGAATTGTGGATCCATAAATCGCTAGGATGTGGCCTTGTTTATTCCGATGTAAACGGCCATGCTTTTATTTGAATGTTACGTACTGATGCTTTCTTTGACAGAAAAAACTATACAGACCATTTCCATGCATGTACGTGTGAGCCTGATGTACATTTAAGCCCAATGAGTGGATGATGACACACTTATATTTTGAAGATCGTCACATTACCAAACATGTTACTTTAGGAATGCCTCGACGGTGATCTAAATCACGTAGAGCTGAGATATAACTATTTTTGTAGATCCAGTCATGAACATAATCGGTGGTGAGATAAATCGCGTGAAGCCGAGACGGCAGTTTCTATGGATCGGACATGGACATAATCGGCGGCGAGATAAATCGCGTGGAGCCAAGACACCCCCAATTTTGTTGATTGCACCATGAACCTCATCGGCAGCGAGATAAATCGCGTAGAGCCGAGACACCCCTAATTTTGTTGATTGCACCATGAACCTCATCGGCGGCGAGATAAATCGCGTAGAGCCGAGACGATGCAATTTTATAGATCGGGCCACATACATCCTCGGCGGCGATATACATCGCGTAGAGCCGGAACAACACGATTTTGTAGGTCGGACTATTAAACTCCTCGGCAGCGAGATAAAACGCGTAGAGCCGAGAAGACATGAATTTTTATAGATCGGACTATTAAACTCCTCGGTGGCGATATAAATCGCATAGAGCCGGTATGCCACAAATTTTGTAGATCAGGCTATGAACCTCATCGGCGACGAGATAAATCGCGTAGAGCCGAGAGAATACCTTTTTAGATCGGGAGCCATATCGGCGGCGAATAAATCGCGTAGAGCCGAGAGAAGACTTTTTAGATCAAGAACCACATCGGCGGCGAATAAATCGCGTAGAGCCGAGAGAAACTTTTTTAGATCAAGAGGCACATCGGCGGCGAATAAATCGCGTAGAGTCGAGAGAAACTTTTTAGATCAAGAGCCACACCGGCGACGAATAAATCGCGTAGAGCCGAGAAAACACAAACCTGCAACAAGAAATACAGAAAACAAGAAAGAAAATATGTGCATGCTACCTTCATGCGATTACTCACCATGTAGTGCCATTGATCCACTGCTCGAAGACAGGCACCGAGTGAAGATTGAAAGGAGGATGTTGTATGGGTGGTGAAAGATGGCGTTGGAATGGATCTGTAGGTGTGTGTGTAGATTGTGGGGAGGATGAAATGAAGTATGAGTGTATATGGCGGCGCTGCAATTGGTGTACGAGTGTGAGTGCGTGTGTCCAACCTCCTCACGATGATACCACCAGACCTTTATATATACCGAGCCAGCCGTGAGGTATGTATGTAGAGATAAAGAGATAAACATCATCAGCGCGAGCGTAGCCGCCGCAGTTGTTAACGAGCGATCCTCTTATCCCGGAGCCGCTATGCTAGGCAATTAGCCGTTTCCCTCGACACGGTCATATTGGCCTTTCATGATACACCTACGTATCCACCCTATGCACGTATACGTACAAAGGTCAAACACGTACACGAGCACTTTAAACTATAGCTGGCTAGCTGGTATGAGTCGAGGGTAGTTTGCCTCATAAAATGCGAACGAATCCTTGTGTACAAAATCATTCTGACAAAACATCATGTCACGGCGATTCTTTTGGCTGCTTTTGATCAATAATTATTTACTATACTCAAGAAAACTCTTATCACAATAATTTCTACGAGTATCCGCTGACATTATATTATATAGTGCAATGTGATAAAAATGCGGTCGAACAAATGCCCCTCGCCAAGTTAAGTCCAAATGCGGAGCAATTTGCACTTGACTTGGTGAAACAGATTGATCCACCTCTCACCAGAATAACTCGATCTGAACTGCCAGAACCAATTATCCTAACTGTAGAGTACGTATGAGGTTCAACCGTTAACAACCGGGCTGATTCCTTATTAGCTACGTAACATCAAACTCTCAACTGTATACCATCATAAATACTGCCGCAGCCCCTAGGTCAAGTTCCATAAACTCTTCCACCAAGTTTCATATGCATACGTCGCCACGTAACGGAGTTTGACGTCCTCCATCGGAATTCTCAGGTGCACCTATTCTCTTTTTCCTTTTGAATTATTCTTTACCTTGTTAGCAGGCTCTGCATGAATGATTACACTAAACCTCATCGAGGAGACTATCAATGAGCCATCTGTTGTAGATCGATCTATGCCAGATTTGAGCAATAGTACGTGCCGTCAGCGGCAACCTCATCAAACTTCATGAAGTATTGCTATGCACTTGTTGCGGAGTAGTCCTAGTTAGCTACAACTGAAGTCAGATCTGACCATGTCAGCCTTGCCGCCACGACATCATCAATCATGGCCAAGCTCCATCAAGTAGTCCTCGTTAGGCTAAGCTGAAGCTGGTCATTGGAGCATTACATTCGCCTTTCATCTCAGCAGGGTCGGCATCATGTCATATTGGTGTAGGCACTTGAAGCTACGATCCGATCGTGAAGGCATCAGACTGATATTAGGTCGAGACGAAATTGCTGCAAAATATCCTTGCTATGATTGATGTTTTGATCGCAGTGAAGGCGGCTAGGTGACCGACTCAACTGTCATCTGCACGCTTGGTATAATACTCTTCGTTAGGCTAGGTTGAGGTGCACTTTAATGATCATGGAGGCACCATTGTTGTTGCCAAGACAATCTCTTTCACCAGCAGCTGTTGATAGTCCTCGTTAGGATTAACAGGTCACAGTTACTGGTTGATATTAAGCTGCTTCTCTAGTCAACAATAGGTTCAGTTGAAGATACCGTGTGATCATGGAAGTAGCAAAAAGATCAGACCATTAATTGTCACAAATTGGTACTGATTCTCTTTTCTATGAACCGAAGCTATACCATCCTCAAGTTATCCTCGTTAAGATAATGGATTGCTTACAGGAAGCACATCTACAAACTGCTACTGATTAAATCCAGCTAACAGCAACATCATTCTGCCCCACACTTCTTTTACACATTGTGAAGTTACCCTTTCCACCATTTGCAGGTAGGAACCTATCTCTTGCTCTCGCTGATGCATAACAATTACAGGCCTCATTGGCGCAGGCACCCGGAAGACAGGTGGCAAGAATTTGAGGCGCACAACGAACGGGACTACGATAATCGCTACCGTTACGTTCGTGAAAGAGAGGGCCCTACCCGCCAGCCTTACCATAATACTGTAGCTCGACCATTCAGGTCACAACGCTACATACGCCCACAATATCAAGGCTCAAGAGCTTCTTTCCACGAAGGTAACTCTCGCCTAGGGATAAGAAATTATCCAACCCAATACCCGCACAGATCCAGCCGTGTTGGTGCTGGCATGGATAATAAACGTGGGAAAAATAACTCGAAAGCTGGATCTTCAACCAGAGGGAACACTCATAAGACCACAGTGGAGTCTGATGCTGCGACGGTACTGCATATCAATTAAACATTCTTCCCTTTCAAATCCCATCCTTTGTTTTGCCTTATCTTACATTTTCTATATATATATATATATATATATTTAGAAGCCGGACACTCATTCAAGAAGTTTTTCCCTTCAAAAGAATATGAGCAACAACAGTTTTAGTGACACTGATGTTGATGAAAGAGCCGGTGCTGATGGCGAAGCCATCATGTGGGAGGAGGCTAATGAAATATATAGTGATGCTATTCTGAAACTTCCAGATGTTGGTAAAGATATGGGAGACCATGACGCCGAGAAATATATTAATGAAGCTGCAAGAATGTTGGGTCTCGAGCGTACTGAAAGGATGAAGATTACAGCTCGACCTCTCAACAAATGCAATGTTCCCACCCCTCCTAAGGACTTGACCAATAAATTCTTCCGATGTGAAGGATTTTCGAAAGATGCAGAACTTGTCCTTTCTGAAAAGAGCACAACGTTTACTGTTCTAGAGCCAGTTCTGAAGGAGGCGCCGTCAGCAATGACTAACACCTTGGCCCAAGAGTTCATCCGTAGCCCTTCTAAGCTATGGTGGAATGACTCTTCTCTTAAACTCCAAACATCAATTCCATATCCTCATAAGCTCCTATTGTGGGCTCGGATGATGCTCATCTCAGCAGAGGACAAGAAAATGTTGCTGAAGGCTGACATTTTCCGTGGCGTTCTAGCATCTCTATATCAGATCCCTATCAATGCATCGCTTCTTGCTGCCTTCCTCACATTTTGGAATACCGAGGGGCATACTTTGGTCACCACTCAAGGGGAGATGGGATATCCTCTCATAGCTATGTATGATGCCATGGGAATCCCCATTTCTGGTCACCTTTATGAGGAACATATCCCGCTTGAGTCCGAGGTTTCAGGGATTGTGAGGGTCCTTCATACAGCGTACACGGACGCATGGGTGCTGCAGCAGAAAGGAAGCTATTCCCATGTGACACTCCAAAGTTGGATAGATCATTTCATAGGTAAACTTATTACTTCACTTGTACTTCTTCATATATCTTAGCTTCAACAGCATGAATAATGCTGACATACTTCCCCTTTGTAGGTGAAGATCTTGGAGCCACCGTTAAAACAAAAGCACAGATGCCAAGTCATTTTTATGCAGACCCGGAAGATCCATTACTCTCACGACTTGATTTCCGCACTCTTGAGCTGCAAAAGTGTTGGTCTGCTCGGTTCAGCAATTACAGAATATTTCATCATCAACAATATGGACGAGTGGTATACCGCGCAGCTTTTATTGCAGCCTGGTTATGCACATATTGCATTCCAGTTGATATGGGGGCCTATATCCGGCCAGAGGTTTTTTGTGCTGCGGCACGACTCGCTCAAGGTGTTCGTCTCGCAATTGGTACAGCAAGTATGGCTCATTTGTACCAAAGTCTTGACAATGTTAGTCAGAACATTATTGACGGATCTAAAACAGCTAGCGAGTGCCGGTTGTCAATACCAGCCCATTTTATCATGGGTTGGTACTCTTCTTACTGGAAGATGATGCCTTCACAGCCGGGCGTGAATCCCAAAATCACCCACTTCCCACCATTTGTCACAGATGCCTGGAGAGTCACCTCAACTGAAGTTAGTCTGTTCGAGGCCCATCGACTTTTTATTGACTTGGCGGCAGACAATAAATCTCTACTATCACTGTCCTTTCTGGGAAAATCTTACATCCGTTTCCCTAAGTCGGAATCTGAAGTTTTGTTAAGTGATGCACGTGAGTCTGTTGATGGTAGCCGTAATACCATCCGGATTACCACTATCGACATGCTGATTAGCTCTAGTGTTGGTGCTGTCACGCACACTAGGTGTCAATTTCATCACAACTTGGTGTATTGTCCGCATCGTTTCACTCATATGCATGGTTGTGATCAAGACGTCCCTGACTTTTTCATGGAAGGACTAAATGAGCAATTTCTTCTGCAATTTCCTACTTATTTAAAGGGTACTCGTGAGGAGACGACTGAACATTTGCAGAGGAGACACTTGGCCTACTACTTTCCAACAGGTCATCGGTTCCATTTGCAGCCTCTCTCTCGGAGAACCAAGTGTTCGGCTGAATATATGAAGTGGTGTATGTCTGCACTCAATTTTTTCATGAAAGCAAATGTGTTCTGTTCTGGCCAAGAACCGCTATGCACCTAAGAGGACGAGATAAATGCCTCATCTATCACAGGTAAACAGAAGTTTCCACTTAATTTTTAAGCAACTCACGTAATTAACACAGTATATTTTTGACTTTAGCCACATGCGCGTTGAAGCTCGGAAGTAAGAACACAGCAAAGGCGACCACACCCGCTTCCACCAGTAGCACAGGGAATGAAACTGCCCCTAATTCAGGTAAATGATGTTCACTTTACAATTTTGTTTTCTTTTCTCACACGATGACAACATATTACTTTTATGTAAACCCAGGTGTGTCTACTATCGGAGCCACCCTCTCATCCAAGGGAACTCGAGGTGTTCCAAAAGCCAAGAAAAACAAAGCCTCTAAATGTGGGAGATACCTTATCTTAAAACCACCATTTTTGAAGGCACCTAAGTCGACCTGGTACTGATTTTTCTTTGCTGGTTTTGCAGCCTCTTCCATACCAGTAGCTACCCACTTGTTGCAGGAAAATATTCTCGCCTCCAGTAAGAAGAAAACAATGGCTTCTGGCCGAGAGGAAATCAGGGCTGTCCCTGAATTAGGTAATGAGAAATTTATTTTGTCGACTCTGACCAACTGCCTCTTTATCTCCGTATATGAGGAAAGCGTTTAGAGCATAACCATGAATTCTTGAATCGCAGAATCGATGACTGCCATCCCATCGCCAGACAAGGTTTTTGTCACAAAGAGAAGCAACCCTAGAGAGTTGGCCGCTCGATTCCTCAGGCTGTCTAGTTCTCACAAACCTGGTCGCGACAACAAGAAGGATGCGCCAACCATTGAAGCTCTTATTCCTATCTCTGCTGGGGCTGAAGTATCTTTACCAGGAGACATCAATGTTCTGCAAGGGAACAAGGGAAAACGTTCTTCTCCTCAGCATGTAATTGACGAGGAAAGGACAGACTTACTGGTACCCATTGTTGAAGATCAAGATCTTGATGCAACGACTGAGGAACAAGAGGGTCATACTGATGGTAGCCCGGTAAAGAAGCAACGTTTGGACTGTCCCGGTAATTGAGCACACCCAACTTGGCCTTTGTATCATCGTACCCCATAAACATACAACTCATGTAACTCCTTTTAATAATTTTTTTTTGTCAGATGGGGGACATGAGTTGGAAGTGGCATTATCCAAAGCCGCGGCACTGAAGTCCAGCCTAGATCAGACTATAAAATGTTATTTGAACAATCTTGGTGATGAATTCACCGTTCTTAGGCGTAACTCTGATCAAAACTGTATCAGCAAATCTGAGGAACGTAGTGGCATCGTGGTGCCCCAGTCCGCTGACCCTGTTCTGAGAAGCATGATGGGATACGTTCATTCTGATCTTAAACGCCTCCACAAGTTGATTGCCTCGCCAATTTTAGACAAAGTTTCTTTGAGCACCCGAATTGGGAGGGTCTTGATCAGCTGGAGGAATATGTTGCAGGACAAAATTCCTCAAGAGGTACAAGAACTCATGGATGAGCTAGAGCGATTGATGGAGAATTTGAATAGCAAAGTGGGACATGCAGTTTCCTTTAGCGTTTCTAGTCTGAGAGCTGATGAGGAGCACGTGAAAGAGCAACTCAGTATTGGTCAGAAGTCTCATGGATCTATCATGGCGTGCTTTAATTCTCTCAAGGACTATGGCAGCGTCTGGGATACCCTCAAGCATGAAGTCAAGCAACGGAAAGAAGAACAACTTGCGAAGATCAAGGAACTCACTGATGCACTAGGGAATGCCAGGTCCAGACTCTTCTTGGAGCAGGAACATGAAAATAAACTCTGCCAACTCCATAGTCAGTGTGATGAAATAGTCAGAGGTGCGTCTAATGCTCTTTCTGGTTTTGAAGAAACGTTGGCACAAGGGAATTCTTGTTTGGAGAGTATCACTAAAGCCATTGAAGAGGCCGGAAGCCTAGGTGATTCTGAACTCCCCATTGGTCTGCGCGCGCACCTCAAGTTCGTGGAATCATGTGTGATTGAAGGTGTTGAAGATAATGATGAGTGGCTATTTACCAACACGTCTGTCATAGCTCATATAGCCAAGTTTTCCATCTCTTTCGTTTTTTAGTCGAGGTCGCCATAGCTTGCTTTATTATCGCTGAACTTCACAATTGTAATCGAGGATATTATTTATCAATAAACGAAAGATATCTTGGGTATCCTTGTTGTATGATTTTTTTCTGTCACTGCTTGTTCTTGCCATACCCTTAATCTTGTATGATTCCTTCCCCTTGAGCACCTCATTTTTTAGAATTCTAGACCTGTGGGGTCAAGCTCAGTACACCCGGCCACCATCAAAATTTCTTTTTTTTAACATCAGGGAAGGGGTAGCTAACTTGTATTCTAATAGGCCGTATCTGCGTGTCCAACCCTTGCTCAAACTTTGGAACCCAACCTTTGCAAATCATCTCATTTCATTACCCTTTATTGTTTTGGTGATGTATTGCATACGTCCCTTTGTATTGGTAAAGAACATATGCTACTTGACTGTCAATGGGTAAGATCAGTGTTTAGCAAGATCATGGAGAAAATCCATGCCATGTTGCGGTGTCGAGACTCATAGTATTTTTTCCTACTGCAAACTGATCACATTATCTTAGGTCAGGTTAAAACCGAATTACCCAAGCCACAACGGAAGTCCATGTTGTGTATGTGTCAAGAAATATTGATAAATCCAATTGCGACCATGATGGTGCCAGCCAAAAGGACCGCTGATACAATGACTGTGTGACATATATGTTCCGAATTCTGACGAAGTACCATGCCATCACTATGGAATTTCTCTGCGACCGTATCATTGCTCGGTGCCAACCAGAGAATTCACACACCAAGTCATTGTTTCTAAAATATTAGGCTAGGCGAAAGGACTTGCCGCCCTCAAGAGATTTCATCAACTCTACTGCGACTGTTATGTGCTCAGAGTGCCAGCCAGTGGAGTCAAAAGGGCTTTACAGATCCATGTGAACTGTAAAGTCATGCTTCATTGATCTTTATGTGTTCCTGATGTGTTCGCGGGTCGTGGCAAAAAGTATGGTTTTGTACCCACTTCCAACCCAAGAATTTTCAATACACCTGCTATAAAACTTGGTTTCAAACTAGACAAGAGTATGAAGGAACCAAGATAAACATAACAGGAACACGACATAGGACTGCAAAAAACCAAAAAAAAATGATATTGTGTTTTTTGTATGTGGGCTCCGCCTTCAATTGTCAGACTATGAGATGACCCGTGAGTAATGTCGCAAGAGTTTTTGTACTTTGGGAGAATGTACATTTCCGGTATGTCCATGCTGCTCTTGTTACGGGCGATGTGTGACCATGATTGGTCTGAAGTGATTGTATGTCCACAGTTCTATAGTCAATAAAGAATGTGAAATCATGTTTTGAGGCTACTCTTCATGTTACGGGCTTCCTGTAGAACGTGTTTCTTTGAGTCACACACTAAAAAAAGTCGTTGCTTCGCTTAGCTTCTCCAAAGGGATCAATTATGCGTGCAACTATACACATGTGCCACAGTCAGACATTGGTAAGGGGAGCCCTAATTTTTTTTAATATGGGACATGCTATGGCCCTTTTTTCAAAAAAAACATTGCAATCCATGACAAGCAAGGAGGATGCTGTATGGCAGCAAGCAAAAAAAAACATATTAACATGGCAAAACAAAAAAGTGGATCGAAATAACACAGAACAACACAACGATTTTAACGTGGAAAACCCCTCCAAAGCGAAGGGGAAAAACCACGGGCGCTAGCCAGCAAAACTTCACTTTATCGGGGGAGTTTAGACAACGCCGGGGGTTTACAATGAGACGAGACCCCACACGGCAGCTTATAATAGGTATATCCAGCAGTGGAGACTTTAGTACATATTGATCCATATCGCCCCGCTCTGCCTACCAGAGGGTCGTCCCAATTACTGCCCCAGCCTCTAGCGACATACCTCCGTTCCATCTCGTCAAAGTTGGTATTCATTTGAATTTGGATCACCACTTACTAGCCATCTAGGAAAAATATTTCTTGAGGAACTTGCCATTAATGGGGGGCATTGGGTGTTGTCCCTCTTGATCAATAAGTTGATAGGCACCGCCGTCATAGGCATGTTCAATGATATATGGCCCCTCCCATTTGGGCTCAAGTTTCCCTTTGCTTTTCCCCAGTAGCACAATGGGACGCCGGAGAACTAGCACCAACTCCCCCTTTCTGAATACTCTTGGCTTAACAAGTTTATCATAAGCCCGCACCATATTCTTACGATAGAGCTCAAGATTTTGAAGAGCATGCAGACGTTCTTCTTCAACGGTGTCTAACTCCTGATATCGTAACTTGACTTGTTCGTCATCTGTGAGTTCATCATGTATCGCCACTCGGAGTGAGGGTATTTCAACCTCGAGCGGTAGAACAGCCTCGCTGCCAAAAACAAGAGCATATGGTGTGTTTTGTGTAGGTGTGCGGACAGTAACACGATATGCCCATAAAGCTTCAAAAAGGCGATCATGCCAGTCTCTTTTATGCTTATCCACTGTCTTCTTCAGTATCTTCCCGAGGGTCTTGTTGAATGCCTCTATCAGTACGTTCGCCTGTGCATAGTACCCTGTGGTAAAGTTCTATTGTATTTTATACTTTTCAGCAAATCTATACATCTTGTGTGATTTGAAGACTTTGCCATTATCAGAGGTGATGCGGTGAGGAACACCAAAGCGATAAATAATATTTCGCTCAAGGAACTTGATAACATTATTAGTCTTCACTTTAGGTAAAGCGATTGCTTCAGCCCACCTTGAAAAGTAATCTGTAGCCGCTAGGATAAACCGATGGCCTCCCGCGGATGGCGGATCAAAAGGCCCCATCACATCAATGCCCCATGCATCAAATGGCCAAGAAGGTACAATAGGATGTAGCGGCACCGGTGGCCGATGCTTGAAGTCTCCATGGATTTGACACATATGGCATGCTTTAGCGACATCCAAACAATCTTTCATGATGCCTGGCCAGTAGTAGCCAGCTAGCCTGACACTATGGTACATTTTAGCTCCACTTTGATGTCCACCACATACCCCGGAATGTACTTCCTTAAGTACCATGTCTGCTTCACCTTGTGAGATGCAACGAAGGAGGACTCCCTCAAAAGATCGTTTATACAAAACATCTGCTTTTAATAAATAGGAGGGAGCTCGACGTAGTAGTTGTCGTCTTGCCACAGAATCGTCTGGGAGACTTCCATGATTGAAATAATCTAAGAAAGGCTTACGCCAATCCCCTTCTTCAATGTGAGAAACACTTCATGTTCCTCTTGGACCAGTTCAAGCACAGCCGGAAGGAGCCATCTTTCGTCTACTCTGACTTGCATCGACTTGTTGTCCAGAAAGACAAGCGCGGCAGCCAGTTTCACCAAGGCATCAGCTGATGCATTTTCTCCTCGAGGGATGTGATTCACCAGAATGACTTCGAACTTTTTCATTAATCTCTGAGCAGCTTGACAGTAAGGGACTAATTCTGGCTTGCGCACCTCATAGATACAATTGACCTGCCTAACGATCAATTGTGAATCACCATATATATGCAGTGTATGAATATTCATAGAGAGCGCTAAAAGCAAACCAAATATCAGAGCTTCATACTCAGCCTCGTTATTTGAGCATTCCTCTTTCAATAGAGAAAAGGAATGATAAAATGTTTCACCCATGGAATTTTTGAAGACTAACCCTGCTCCAGCTCTCCTCCTAGGTATCCCATCAAGATCCTTTTCTGTCCGGGAGGCACCATCAAAATATAACTCCCATATATTGGTGTTAACGTTAAATACTTCCTCATCAGGAAGATCAGTCACCAAGGGTGAATTATCAGGCACAGGATGTGCTGCGAGAAAATCAGCCAATGCTTGCCCCTTGACAGCCTTTTGTGGCACATAAGTGATGTCGAACTCCATCATTAAAACAGACCATTTTCCAAGTCTTCCTAGAAGCGCTGGTTGACTGAGAACATACTTCACAGGGTCAGCTCTTGCGATGAGTTGAAGTTCATGGGATAGCATATAATGCCTTAATTTCTTCAAGGAGAAAATCAGTGCAAGGCATAGTTTCTCGATACCTGTATAATTCTTTTCTGCGCCCACCATGGTACGACTGAGATAATAGCACGCTACCTCCTTCCCTTCATCATTGTGTTGTGCAAGGAGGGCTCCTAAGGAAGATTCCTGGGCTGAAATATAAAGGATGAGTGGTCTCCCTTTAACAGGTGCTGCAAGAGTAGGGGGGTTCAACAGGTACCGTTTGATGCTATCAAAGGCATTCTGGCATTGCTCGTCCCAGAAGAATGGTGCCCCTTTCTTCAGGAGTTTGGAGAAAGGTTGTATGCGCCCAGAAAGGTTTGATATGAATCGTCGGATGTATGCCAACTTCCCCTGCAAAGATTTTAGCTCTTTTAAATTTTGAGGAGGTGGCATTTGAATAATTGCCTTAATGCTCTTCGGTTGAATCTCTATACCACGATGGTGAACGACAAAACCAAGGAACACAACTGATTGGACAGCAAAAGCACATTTGAGAGGATTCATCTTCAATTGGTGTTTTCTCAACCTCTCAAAAACCACACGAAGATCTTTCGGATGGCCTCCTCGCTCTCTACTTTTTACCACTATGTCATCCACATAACACTCGACGGACTTGTGGATGAGACCATCAAGCACACGTGTCATAGCCCTTTGGTAGGTAGAACCAGCATTTTTTAGTCCAAAAGGCATCACTGTATAATGGAAGTTGCCCCTAGGTGTTCTAAAGGCCGTGTTAATGGGGTCACGCTCATCCATTTTAATTTGGTTATACCCTGAAAATCCATCCATGAATGAGAGGGCACCATATCCGGTAGTGGCGTCAATTACCATCTTGGTCACAGGTATGGGAAAGTCGTCCTTAGGGCAGGCGCGATTGAGATCACGAAAATCCACGCATACACGTACTTGGTCGTTCTTCTTCATGACCGGTACAATACTTGCCAACCAACGTGCATATAGAACTTCTTTTATGAAGTCTACGGCAATCAGCTTATCCACTTCTGCAATTATTTGTTCTTGTAGTTCAGGGCGAAAGCGCCTTGGCAGTTGTTTCACTGGCCGGAACTATGGATCAATTGCAAGTTTGTGTGTAGCGACTTGCGGGTCAAGACCAGGCATTTCTTTGTAGGACCAGGCAAAACAGTCTCGATATTCCATCAGGAACAACCTATATTCTTCTCGTTCTTCATCAGTGAGTGTTGCACTAACATATGTAGGACGAGGGTCATCCTCGGTCCCCAAATTGACCTGGGTTAACTCATCAATAGTAAGTTGAATGTCGTCCTCTAACTGTGGTGGAGCGGGAGAGGCGTCAAGAACTTCTCCATGAGCCACTAACATTACCTCATGCATCTTAGAGAGGAGATATTGCTTATTTCTTAACCCTTGACACGCATTTGCCGCAGCCTTAAAGGAGCGTGGTTGATGAAGAGGTGGATAAATTTCTACTAGCCCCTCCTCATCAGAAGAAGCTTCCTCTAGTTCATAGCAATCTCCATTTCCAAGCACAGATGTCATGCAACTAGTGACCCGGATTGTTGTTGGTGGTTCATCTTCATCATCCGAAGAATTAGGCTCATGATATCCCAAACCATACTTTGGTTGGAAATTATTTCCTTTGTTAATTAATCTCTCCGCTTGTTCCCACCACTCTTCACAAATGACTGGTGGTGGTAACCTACTATTCTGCTGCAGAGATAATCCCGCCTTCCTTAATAAGGGAATCATTCTTTCTTCAGCTTTTGTTTCTTCTGTGTCAAAACCACCCTTGGGTACCTCATACCTATCGTCGCACGGTTTCTTTTATGGAACCTTATAAAACAAAGTAGGTAAGGTGCGTTTATTTGCTCTTTGGACCGTCATGACATCTAGTGGCATGGTGACAGAAATGTACAGAGAGGGTGGCTGCATAAGTAGGCTTGTGCCTGAAATTCCTGGTATCTTACTTAGAGATTCTGTTTCGGGCCTTGTTGCAAGAGCTTTAGTGGAATCTTGCGCCCTTAAGAGAATGGGAGCTGCGGCAGACAAAGTACGTCCTCCCATGGTCCCTTTGTTAATGGACGAGGAATTTCCCGAAGGATTACCAGCTCTTAACAAAATTGGTGCTGCTATAGATAAACCGTTCCTAACAACATTAGTCATGGCGCCTTCTGCTCCCAATTTTACATCACCTCCTGGATTTTCCATCAAAGTTCTTGAATGGGATGAGCAAGGCGCAATTAGGAATTTCATCTCTGTGGCGGATGGGGTAACAATGGTGGCATTCGCCTTTACTAGAACATCGGCGTTAGGTGTGGTTCGCCCCTGATGCTTCCCTGGCTCTATACTTGGAAAATAATATTTAGCATCTGCATGGTGCACTTCTTGGATTGTATAGGGAGAAGTATTGCCGGATATACATTGTTGTTCCCCATTTTTATCCATAAACTTTAGGCATTGGTGCAAGGTTGAGGGAACTACGCGATATTTATGTATCCATGGTCGCCCCAACAGTGCAGAATAGGAAGCATTGGCCTCTAGAACAAAGAACTTGACTTTGAAGCTGTATGCCGACATTTGTAGTTTTAGTGTAATGACACCTAAGGCTGGCTTGGCATGGTTATCATATCCACAAATTACTACCTCAGTTGCACTTAAATCTTCCATCAGATATCCCGCTCGAGTTAAGCTACGTACAGGCAAAATGTTCACAGCAGAGCCGGGATCGATCAATATTCTACGTAGATGTGCAGATCCAACGTTTCCCTCAATGTAAAGAGGACGGTTGTGATCACTATGTTCGAGCAGCTGGTCCTCGTCAGAAAATGTTATCTGATGAGCATAAAGAATATTGTCAAATAGTCTATGTTTTGCCATTGCTGCCTGGTAACTCTCTGGTTTTTGCAGGGCTTTGATTAGAGCCTCTCTTAGCTCTGGTAGTAGCACCAATGCATCATAAACGCTTAGAAGAGCTGGGATGCGCTTCAAGTGGGCAATGACATTGTACTCCACGTCATGATCCTTTTCATGTTCTCCTCTCGTCTTTTCTTGCTGACCTTTGGAGATAGTCGCCTCTTTATTAACTGTCGACTTCTCTTTCTCTATCCTGTATTGCTTGGTTTTTATGGGTTCTGGCAGTTCTCTTCCCCCACGCAAGTTCATGTTTACTTCCAATCCCTCTTTACTTGGTTCCCCATCACTTTGCAGTATTTCATGTTCTTGCTGTGTGAGGATTACTTCGCCTTCAGAATCATATGTGTCCTCATTTAAACCGACCATGCTACATGAAACATTTGGTGTACTTGATTCTGGTGTATCTGTCAACCCCTTTTGAATAGTCTGAGATGACGAATCCCAGTTTTGTGGAAAGAAATGGGCTAAGGTGTGATGTGTTGGCATTGCTCGAGGGAAGGATTCATCCCCTTCTGACTTGGGAATAAATCTTGGTGGCATACGCCGACGACTCGGATCAGGCCTCCTCATGTTATATGGAGATCTAGCGAATGGTACATGGGGAGTACGTGGTGCGCTATGATGCCCATTTCCTTGATAGCGTTTATGACTCACTTTATTCCAGGATTGTGCGGCATGATCAGATGTCACAGGGGTAAGACAAAGTCCCTCGAACTGACACTCAACCTCAGAAAATGGCATCCAATATGTATCTTCTGCACTCTTATTTTCTGATGTCTTTGTTTCTCGAGTTGAAACCATGTTTGCTTGATGAAAGTTAGGATTTACTGCTTCTGGATCCAAGTTTAGTTTCTTTTCATCAATTGCTCTTTGTAACCACTCTTTAAAGGCGACACAATCTTCAATCACATGACCCACGTATCTATGGTATGGACAATAAAGAGGGTTTTCTGTCATCCCTGTCTGATCAGGCCGACGCGGTTCCGGCAAGTTTAAAGCCCCTTGTTGCAGTAGTTGATCAAAAAAATTCTTCACTAATTCCCTCCAGAATATGTATTGCTTTCTTAACAATTCATGAATGCTAGGACGGATTCTCTGCCCTTGATCACTCCTTGGTCCAAAGGCATGCATGTTTTGCCGAGGTGCCGTAGCCATCCCAGATAATCTAGTAGTATTACTTTATGCTTGTTGTACTTTAGGCTTGTTGACATTGTTAAATGGTTTCGCCGTAGACTGGAACTTCTTTGAATAATCTGAGGTGACTGCATTCTTGTACAATTTCATGATATGTAGAGCCTTTTCGAACTCCAATTTAGTTGTAGCTACAGCATTACCCAGAGCACTGAACGTTTTTGGTTCACGCCGAGACACTTCTAATGACCAGTGTTGCTGCATTCCATGGACACACATGTCAACTGCATCTTCCGGATGCATCTCTCGAGTCAAACGCACATAGGTATTACGAAACCGAACAATGTAGTCATCAATTTTTTCATCTCTTCCTTGCTTTATTTGTGATAGCTCGAGAAGGGATGTATCTTTACTCATGCTAATGAAGTGGGATTTAAATAGATCTTTCATTATCTGCCAATTACACACTGAACCTGCTGGAAGGCGACTGTACCAATGAAAAGCCGGACCTGTTAAGGTTGACGAAAATTGACGAAGTAAGATGGAGGGTGTATTAGCCGTGTCTCCACAGGCTGCCTCAAAATACACAAGATGCTTCCTTGCATCCCCATTTCCATCAAACTGTCTGAACGTAGGAGGATGCCATCCGGCCGGAAAGGCCACTTTATCATGCCATGCCTCGTATGGCTTCTCTAGATCACTCTCAAGAACTCTAGGACCATGTTCTTCTGCTATTTGCTTCATTTTTCTGTTGAAATCTTCTGTTATATCATGATAACCTCTTAGTGTTCCTGGTGGCATGGCGGATGAAGAGTTTGTGGGCTCAACCGGCGCATTAGGATGTATCCCACCCATAGACTGAGGCTGCTCAAAAACCACATGTGCACGAGGTGTATGGTGAAATTGCGCCATGGCTTCTAGTTCAGTGACTTGTGGGTCTATGGTTTGTGGAGGAGGATTAGCAGGTTGCGCTCCATTTGCGGCAAGGTTTGCGATCATACCAAATAGTTTGTCGATCTTTGCATCGATAGAATCTATCCTTCTGCCATAATCTGGCCCTTGTAAGCCCATATGGTGAGCATCTGAAGTTCCTTCGTGATTATGGGGGTGTTTAGTTCCTCCACCTCCAATCTGAGTTGACGAAGGTGCTGGTGGTAAGTTACTTTGATTTTCCACGCCAGCTCGTGCATTAGCTGCTTCACTTTCCTGATTAGAATGAACTTGGACTGACGCGAGGTTCATTGCACCGAAAATGTCTTCATTATCCGAAGATCCTAAGGCTGAAAATTCTGTATTATTAGGAGAACCTGCTATTTTCTGCGATGATGAAGAGGGATTTTCAGCAGATTCCTCATCACTTGTTTGTTCGTCGCTAGAACTAGAAAATATTGTGGTTCCTTGAGCTACTTTTCCTAACCGTGTAACAACTCCGCTTCGTCTTGCAATTTGCTTGACTTGACATTGGTCAGTGGGAAGTCGAGAACTGATGCTTGCATAAGGTCTACTATAATCACTAGTGCTTAATAATATTTTCTTGTTAGGAGTTTGGTCGCCAGTTGATGTCAGCGGGAGACATGATGCTGACGCTATTGCCTCTTTCCTTTCATTTGTTAGAGGATGCCTTTTCGAGTGCTCTTTTAGATGCCTCGAGTTTCTCATGAATAAAGGAGTAGGATTTGGTACGATTTCCTCATCCGAGGAGTAGGAAAATTCATGAAGAGCGACTGGCGGTTCCCACTCAGTGTCGGAATTCTGCATTGACCTGACTGTCGTCATGCCACATGTTGCAGTATTTGTCCCTTGCACCGTTCTGCTGTTTCGTCTTGTTGTGTCCTCGTTATTGTCAGACCTGGTAGAGCGTGATTCTTGTTGGTTCTCTCTATAATTGCCTCTTCCTCTCTGCATAATGATATCTGCCTGCTCAACTCTCCATGGTCTAGGAGCCAAATTCTCTATCAAGAATTTATATCTTTCATTCCTTCCTAAATTTGGGGAGATCTGGAGTGTTACTCGCTCATTGTCTCTGTATATCCGGCCATCAGCCCGGACACGTACATGAACGTGTTTCAAAACCAAATCTTGTAGCTCATGATACATCGCTTCGCGGGCTCTGCTACGCCTCTCACACTTGCGTTGATTAATTGTTGATGCATACGGAACTCTTGGAGCCAAATTGGTGAAGGGTGCTTCCCGTGACGACATTCGTTGTTCCCACCATGTCGTTGCCCCAGCATCATGCTGACTTGATGAAGTCGGCCACTGTGACTCGTGATTTGGTGGCTTGAAGTTTCTAGATGGGGTTTTCACTTGCCATTGTGGCTTGTATCTCCTTGTCTCGGGTGGTGGGTAGTGGCGACCTTGATGACCTCCACGTGATGGAGCAAGAGTGCCTCTGTGATAACGAGAAGATGTGGATGACCACCCATGTCTTGGGGGCAAGTCATGACTCGTACGTCGAGGGTGCCTATCATTAAACCTCGACCACTCTTCGTCTTGGTCATGAAGTTGTCTCCGCATCCCTCTAATCTGATGTTGCATTTGCTCCAACTGGTGTCGAAGCTCATCCTCTCTTGGAGCTGGAACCTCATTGGCCAAAACTTCATACCTGTTGCTGTTTCGTGAAGTAAAATTGTGTCTTCCCGAAACCTAGAAACATGGCACACGCGCATGCTGGTCTTGACCATTAGGGTTTCTTGGATGAAATAATCTCAACTTCCTTCGTTCTCTAATGGTTTGCCTCCAAAATTCGTCCATGATAGCCTCTCTAACGAGCTCGCAAGCCGGCTGCTTTTGTGAAGCCCATTGTTCAAGTGAAAGAACAAAAAGACTCGTTTTTAAAATTATCCTTGTGGTATTCATGATCTGGACTCACATCTGTATCATCATGTGACGCAGTAGATTGGGCAATGCGAGCACCTAGTTGTGCTTGCAACCTTTTTACTTGCTGTCTCTTCCTCCTATAGTTGCGATGGGCATTCTTGTTACTTAAAGCACGTGCACGCGCAATATCAAAGTCTAGGCGATGCCTAATAGCTTCTAGTCCTTGAAGGAGGTCAACTTCACCAAATCCCGACGAAATCATCCTCTTAGGAGCCGCTGAGATCCTTAAAACAGATGGGTGCCACTCTTTTTCGGAAGCACCGTTAATAACTCCATTGTGCTTCAGGAGTCTTCTAGCATCCCCTGTTAGTGCATGATACTCTTCCCTAGCTCTTGTAATTGCATACTTGTAGACCTTTTTGGTGATGTCGCTCTCATAGGAGTGCTCCGCCTGACATACATGCATGGTGGAGCCGATTCCTGAAGTCACAATTGTCGGCAGTGAACCACTGGAAGACGAAAGACTCTGATCGCTTATTGTCATCCCTTGAGCCAACATTGGTGAAGCCCTCGCCTGCACGAGATGTACATTTGGTTAGAACTTCACCCCACCAAAAATGTTGGACAAACTTTTTCTGTAGAACCAGTGCCAAGGAGACGAAACATGAGTAGATTCTGATGACCGATGATGAGAAGCAAAGATGGGAGGAGAGCCATGTCCCACCGGGCGTGCCATTTGTTTTACGCGAGAAAATAATCAAATTTCTTAGCGCTGGTAATATGAAATGCGGGCGTGCCAGTATACGATTGTATACAAATTAAATAAACACAAAGATCATGCAGGGGAAACTTGTAGTCTTTATTGATATTCATAAGAGCATACAAGTCTCATTGTACATCTTCCTTGTGTGACATCTGACAAACAAAAGAAGCGATTGTGTAGTTCTTGACTCCTAGAGGCTCGGGAGCACTTCTAGTTAATTACATCCATGGGTTTATGTCCATGGAAGACCTCCGATTATGCTGCGTCATACGGTCATCATCATTATCAACTCATGGCTCATATTCTCTAAGGCGTATACCATGCAAATATTGATTAATGTAGTTTGCAGCCACATCAACAAAGTACGGACGTTCTATCCAGCCAGACATTGAGTTCAGACAGTCTCAGAATAGGTGTTCGGCCTCGTCGGTCACGAACGGTGTGTATCTTGCCTCGTCGGTCAGGACATATATGTAGATTCCGGCCTCGTCGGTCGCGGATAAGGGTAAGCTGGCATGAACTCGCTGAAGTGAATTGTGGATCCATAAATCGCTAGGATCTGGCCTTGCTTATTCCGATGTAAACGGCCATGCTTTTATTTGAATGTTACGTACTGATGCTTTCTTTGACAGAAGAAAACTATACAGACCATTTCCATGCATGTACGTGTGAGCCTGATGTACATTTAAGCCCGATGAGTGGATGATGACACACTTATATTTTGAAGATCGTCACATTACCAAACATGTTACTTTAGGAATGCCTCGACGGTGATCTAAATCACGTAGAGCTGAGATATAACTATTTTTGTAGATCCAGTCATGAACATAATCGGTGGTGAGATAAATCGCGTGAAGCCGAGACGGCAGTTTCTATGGATCGGACATGGACATAATCGGCGGCGAGATAAATCGCGTGGAGCCAAGACACCCCCAATTTTGTTGATTGCACCATGAACCTCATCGGCAGCGAGATAAATCGCGTAGAGCCGAGACACCCCTAATTTTGTTGATTGCACCATGAACCTCATCGGTGGCGAGATAAATCGCGTAGAGCCGAGACGATGCAATTTTATAGATCGGGCCACATACATCCTCGGCGGCGATATACATCGCGTAGAGCCGGAACAACACGATTTTGTAGGTCGGACTATTAAACTCCTCGGCAGCGAGATAAAACGCGTAGAGCCGAGAAGACATGAATTTTTATAGATCGGACTATTAAACTCCTCGGTGGCGATATAAATCGCATAGAGCCGGTATGCCACAAATTTTGTAGATCAGGCTATGAAGGCGACGAGATAAATCGCGTAGAGCCGAGAGAATACCTTTTTAGATCGGGAGCCATATCGGCGGCGAATAAATCGCGTAGAGCCGAGAGAAGACTTTTTAGATCAAGAACCACATCGGCGGCGAATAAATCGCGTAGAGCCGAGAGAAACTTTTTTAGATCAAGAGGCACATCGGCGGCGAATAAATCGCGTAGAGTCGAGAGAAACTTTTTAGATCAAGAGCCACACCGGCGGCGAATAAATCGCGTAGAGCCGAGAAAACACAAACCTGCAACAAGAAATACAGAAAACAAGAAAGAAAATATGTGCATGCTACCTTCATGCGATTACTCACCATGTAGTGCCATTGATCCACTGCTCGAAGACAGGCACCGAGTGAAGATTGAAAGGAGGATGTTGTATGGGTGGTGAAAGATGGCGTTGGAATGGATCTGTAGGTGTGTGTGTAGATTGTGGGGAGGATGAAATGAAGTATGAGTGTATATGGCGGCGCTGCAATTGGTGTACGAGTGTGAGTGCGTGTGTCCAACCTCCTCACGATGATACCACCAGACCTTTATATATACCGAGCCAGCCGTGAGGTATGTATGTAGAGATAAAGAGATAAACATCATCAGCGCGAGCGTAGCCGCCGCAGTTGTTAACGAGCGATCCTCTTATCCCGGAGCCGCTATGCTAGGCAATTAGCCGTTTCCCTCGACACGGTCATATTGGCCTTTCATGATACACCTACGTATCCACCCTATGCACGTATACGTACAAAGGTCAAACACGTACACGAGCACTTTAAATTATAGCTGGCTAGCTGGTATGAGTCGAGGGTAGTTTGCCTCATAAAATGCGAACGAATCCTTGTGTACAAAATCATTCTGACAAAACATCATGTCACGGCGATTCTTTTGGATGCTTTTGATCAATAATTATTTACTATACTCAAGAAAACTCTTATCACAATAATTTCTACGAGTATCCGCTGACATTATATTATATAGTGCAATGTGATAAAAATACTGTCGAACAGTTATATTTGGAGTTGGACGTCTTTATGAAATTGTGGTGTTTGTTGGACTCATCTAGTACTCAAGGTGACAGTGTGGGGTTTTCTAGATAGGAAAGATGAACTTTGAGGTGTGCTGTTATAGCCTTACCAACGATTAGAGTGTTCAACCGGAGAGTAGTTAAGAGTAGTATCATGAAGATAATATATTTATATGAGAGTGTTCACTAGTGAAAGTATGATCCCTAGGCCTTGTTTCTAAGCACTGAAACACCGTTTGCTATTAGATCTGTTACATGTTTGCTTGCTTCCATCTTTATTTCAGTTTGTCTTTAGTCTTTTCCACGCCATCAAGTTATTTTCTATTACCGTTACCGCTTATAATTATTCATACCACTTGTATTTCACTATCTCTTCGCCGAACTAGTGCACCTATACACCTGACAAGTGTATTAGGTGTGTTGGGGACAGAAGAGACTTCTTGTATCTTGATTACAGGGTTGCTTGAGAGGGGATATCTTTGACCACTTCCTCCCTGAGTTTGATAAACCTTGGGTGATCCACTTAAGGGAAAACTTGTTATTGTTCTACAAACCTCTGCACTTGGAGGACCAACAACTGTCTACAAGAATAGAAGTGCGTAGACATCAAGCTATTTTCTGGCGCCGTTGCCGGGGAGGTAAGGTAAAAGGTATTCACACCGGAGGATTAAAGAAGAAGAACCTCCCACGGCAAACGCCTATTTTCTGGCGCCGTTGCCAGGGAGGTAAGGTAAAAGGTACTCACATCCTCCGGTGTGAGTACTCGAAGTTATTTCCTTTAGATTCTACAATTTTGTCTTTTTGTTTCTTGTTTTCACTAGTTAGGCTTAATGGAAAACAACAACAAAATTAGAGAGCTTTATAGTATTTATCTTGAGTTAGGACATGAAGTGTTTGAAGAGAAAATTAAAAAACCTATGGAAGTTTATTTGCGTGCAAGTAGCAATGTTATTAGTATGAATTCTTTGAACACCATTATTGCTAATGCTATGGAAAATTCTAAGCTTGGGGAAGATGGTTTTGATGAGAATGATCTTTTTAGTCCCCCGGGCATGGAGGAGAAAGTTTAATTTGATGATACTATGCCTCCAATCAATGATGATTACAATGATGAATATGATATTTTCAGTCCACCTACTATTGATGAGGAAATTAATTACAATATGCCTCCTATATTTGATGATTATGGTGATGAGAATAATAATGATAGCTATTTTGTTGAATTTACTCCCACCACAATTAATAAGAATGACTATGCTTATGTGGAGAGTAATAATCATTTTATGCATCTGGATCATGATAAGAATGTTTTATGTGATATTTATATTGTTACTTTTATTCATGATGCTACTGAAAGTTATTATGAGAGAGGGAAACATGGTTTTATGCATCTCAATAATATTAAGTTTCCCCTCTTTATGTTGAAAATCTTGAAGTTGCACTTGTTTTGCTTTACTATGCTTGTTGCTTTGTGCTTTCATGACTTGTTTCTTTACAAGATTCCTATGCATAGGAAGTGGGTTAGACTTAAATGTGTTTTGAATTTGCTTCTTGATGCTCTCTTTTACTTCAATTTATATTTCTTATGTGAGCATCTTCTCAAACTATCGTGCCTAACTTAAAGGCATTAAAGAAAAGTACTTATTGGGAGATAATCCAAAAGTTTTAGATGAGTCTTGGAAGTTATTACTTCTGTAATAACCGCTCCTTATCCTTTTTATTTGCTTTTTATGCCAAGAGTAACCTCTAATGAGAGAGAAGTAATGATTGGGAAAGTTGCTGTCCCGAAACAGATTTCTATGCTTCACCGTAAAAATTCGTGTAAAATCTCTGTACGTCTTTTTGACGCGTGAATTTTTGTGCTTCTGCCCCAGGTTGTTATCTAACTTTTGTTAGTTCAACACTTTTTGATTTGAGCAATATAAGGCCTTCGAAAAAATTCGTCTTTACCTGCTGGTCTGTTTTGACAGATTTCTGCCATTTTCTGCATTTGCTTCTTGTTGGTTCTTTTTTGAGTTCTTTTGGGCAATTGAGCTTTTTGAGGGAAGTACTACAGTAGCTAGTGTTCTAATGGAAGTTTATTGGTGTTAGAACTTAACCTTAAGACTTATTTATCTTGAGTGCACTAATGTTGCTAATAAAGATTGTGTGAAGTTTTGTATGAAGGAAAAAATTTCAGGTGTATGGAAAGAATGAGTAATGAGATGAAGGATGGACTAAAGCTCAAGCTTGGGGATGCGACGCGTGTCACCCCAAGAAATATCCAGGAAGTACAAGCGTCAAAGCTTGGGGATGCCCAAGGCATCCCCTTCTTCATCAATAAAAATCGCAGGTTTCTTCCAAACGCTTCATTTTTATTATTTCATGCACAGTTGTGTTTTTCTTGGAGCGTCTTCTTTTTCATTTTTGTTTTGGTTTTTCGTTTTCTTGGTTTGTTAGTTTGCTGAATAAATTGGTTGGACCCCCCCCCTCTTTCATACATTGGTTTGCAAATAGTTTGGTTTGGTTTGGAAAAGAGTAGGAAAGTTCATGCTTATGTGGTAAAAAGAGCTCATTTTTGACTGTGGCCTATGCTTTGTCATGCCATGCTTGATATTGTTTTGGCGTTATGATTAGTATTTTTTGTTGTAGCATTACTTGTTATAAACAATTGAGATTGCTTAATGTGCCTTGGATGAATCATGTGTTGTTTTAGCATATTAAAGCATAGTATAGTGGTATTCTCCTTTGATGCTTTATTTGGGTTGACTTGGCGCATGCTCACACCATGTTATGACTATCTCAAGTCACCATAGCCTTTATGATCCTTTAGTTTTCAACTTGTAGTATCATTTTATGCTTTGATCAATGATGTTTTGTCGCTCTGCATGATTATGGCAATTATTGCTCTCTTAGTTTGTCGCTCCCAGTCTTTTGCTAGCCTCCACAACCAAGTATGAGTTCCACTCATGCATCCAACTCCTTAAACCAAGTTATTCCAAAGAGTCCACCATACCTACCTACTAGCTTATGCTATTCCAAGTATATTCATGTTTTTGTTTACCTTCCAAATTAAACTTGTTATGAGAAAACTAGTGATTAAAGCTCTCACGAACTTGATGGCACACTTTACCTTTTTGCGTATAATAAACCTGAACCATTGGGTCCATCTTTGTTGCGTATATGCTTGCGCTTTATAAGTTGAAATTAGCAGAACCATGCTTGCGTATATGCTTGCGCTTTGTGTCACTTTAACCTTAATCACCTTCAAGATGCTTATGATAGGGGCAATGAGAACTGAAAGCTATAAGTACCATAATTTTTGGAAGCTCTTTATGAGACTTGAATCCCTACTTCCTTTTATAAAGGCCTTTCTTCCACCATTATAGTGAGTCTCCACCTGCTATCTTTATGCACCTACTTTGAGAGCATAGTGGCCATTCTTAGTTCTATGTGCATTGTCCCAAGACTTGTTGGTTGATCCATAACTTTGATATTGCTTGTTTTAAACTATTTGTATCTAGTCACTCTTATGAAGTTTGAAGGTGTCCTATGCATTTATATTTGCTACTCTATGAGGGACTAGCTGAATGCCACTATGCTATATTTTCTTTATGTGAAACAAACAAACGTCTTGCAAAGCATTGTTATTCATGAATCTTTTGTTTGTGCCTTTTCATGTTGCAACATAGTTTCTTTGTCTTATTGCTAAAACTTTGTCTTTCATGTTATGATTGAAGTACTATGATCCCAGCTTTCAATGTTTTACAAATACTTTGATCAATTCTTTGATGGTGCATGTCACCTCAAAAATTATTCTTTCTTTTTATCACTTACCTACTCGAGGACGAGCAAGAGTTAAGCTTGGGGATGTTGATGCAAATGTATCTATAATTTTTGATGTTCCATGCTTGGTTTTATCTACTTTCTTGTGTTTTGTTCCAACTTTGGAGTACTTTTCATATGATTCCTTGGACTAACCTATTAACAAGATGCCACAGTGCCAGTTGCCTATTTTCTGCTGTTTTTGGTTCCAGGAAGTCAGAAAATGAATATTCTCAGAATTGGGCGGGACAAAAGCCAAAGTTACTATTTTCCCGGAAGACTCACGGAGCTAGAAGGAGAGTCGGAGAGGGGACACAGGGTGGCCACACCACCCCATGGCGCGGGTCCACCTAGGCTGCGCCAGGGCATGTTGTGGGCCCCCTGGTCGGCCACCGACCTTGCCTCTTCCGCCTATAAGAGCCTCCCGATACCAAAACCCTAGATCATCAATCAGAAATCCACAAAAAGTTCCACAGTGCCGCCGACACCGAAGGGGAGATTCGGGGGACAGAAAGTCTCTGTTCCAGCACCCTGCCGGGACGGGGAAGTGCCCCCGGAGCCATCTCCATCGATCTCCATCACCATCTCCATCACCATTGCTGATTCCCATGATGAGGAGGGAGTAGTTCTCTCTCGAGGCTAAGAGTTCTACCGGTAGCTATGTGTTCATCTCTCTCTCTATGCATGATCATATTGTGATCATGAGCTTTGTAATCAAGTAGATCTACCTTGCTACTCAAGTGCTTTACCCCATGTGTGTGAAAGTGACAGCGTGCTCACCATGGTGGCACTTAGGCTAGAGATTACAAATACTTGTTATGAGTTATATTTGGAGTTGGATGTCTTTATGAAATTGTGGTGTTTGTTGGACTCATCTAGTACTCAAGGTGATAGTGTGGGGTTTTCTAGATGGAAAAGATGAACTTTGAGGCGTGCTGTTATAGCCCTACCAACGATTAGAGTGTTCAACCGAAGAGTAGTTAAGAGTAGTATCATGAAGATAATATATTTATATGAGAGTGTTCACTAGTGAAAGTATGATCCCTAGGCCTTGTTTCTAAGCACTGAAACACCGTTTGCTATTAGATATGTTACATGTTTGCTTGCTTACATCTTTATTCTAGTTTGCCTTTAGTCTTTTCCACGCTATCAAGTTATTTTCTATCACCGTTACCGCTTATAATTATCCATACCACTTGTATTTCACTATCTCTTTGCCGAACTAGTGCACCTATACACCTGACAAGTGTATTAGGTGTGTTGGGGACACAAGAGACTTCTTGTATCTTGATTGCATGGTTGCTTGAGAGGGGATACCTTTGACCACTTCCTCCCTGAGTTCGATAAACCTTGGGTGATCCACTTAAGGGAAAACTTGTTGCTGTTCTACAAACCTCCGCACTTGGAGGCCCAACAACTGTCTACATGAATAGAAGTGTGTAGACATCACTGCCGTGTGTAGACATCACTGCCTCAAATCCAGCAATTCTCAAGCAGATCCTCTTGTTTTCACAGAACGGGACAAGTATCAAATACTTTGCAAACTGCAACGAGTTTTGCAAGAATCACATTTATAATTTTTATATCTTATATATACCTTTTCATTCATGACCTCCATTTGTAATCAACCCCTTCCAAGAGTTCTCAACTCTCATGCAAGATCGCTAAGTGTTTTTCCAAACATTCTGGAGTCATCGAATTATCTCCTAATGGTTATTGTATCAAGAAGAGAAGATCAGCTTTTACGAGGATATCCCTCAGGCGTGGGTATTAATCTATGAAGTTCGACCCTTTTGCTAAGTTACACATTAAGCAATATATT
The DNA here is from genome assembly GCA_916181665.1 of Avena sativa. Lineage (NCBI taxonomy): Eukaryota > Viridiplantae > Streptophyta > Magnoliopsida > Poales > Poaceae > Avena > Avena sativa. Next base: position 86,227,099 of record OV702291.1, on the reverse strand, counting down.
CCCATGGTCGCAAAGGACCTCAATGGGACAGGCCAAGATCTACTAAGATATTTGTAAACATACATCTAGAATAAGTTCATAATAAGAGATCAATTTATAATTGGTCTCCACTAAAATTGTCATCTCTTGGACGATTTTAGTGATCGCATGATCCCTATCCTCTGCACCTCCCCCGATCATCACGGCCATCAGTGCATCCTCAAAGGTAGACATTCAATAATGCCAATCACATCATCCATGTGACTCATGCTCGATCTTTTGATCTCTTGTGTTCCGAGGCCATGTCTGTACATGCTAGGCTCGCCAAATCTAACTTGTGTGTATTCGCTCTGCAACATGGCTTACACCCACTATATGCGAATGTAGATATGTTTGACCCCCGATCATCACGGCTGGCCTCATAACGAAGAACTTTCTTGGTGGTGCACACACAAGGGGAACACGGAACATTGGAATTAAATAGGGATTATCTTATTTGCTACCGTTGAGTATCTAAATACTAGCACACAATAAGATGAAAACAGGTATCAACATCATATGTATAATGTGATATGATATGTTACTTCTTGCGCCTTGATCTCCATTGAGTGCTCCGGCATGATCTCCATCTTGCCCTTGGTTTGATGCCAAGTCCATGACGTCTCCACCAGGTCGTTCATCGGAACAATGACTATTACTATACTACTTAGTAACAGAAAAATAAACTACTTTACCTTCGCAACAACCAATGCCATATCATAATCACATGCCCCCCCTGCAAAATAAAGTTAGACGCCTCTACTTTATCTATTGCAAGTTTTACGTGGTTGTTAGGGCTTTCGCAATAGAACCATTTCTAAACTACGAACTTTCCAACCACAACATGGATCCGATAGTTTTCTCTACTACACTCCTTTCGGGGCCCTCCGTTGTAAATGCTATATCAACTATCGAATGAGAGATAGACACCCACTAGCCACTTATACGGTACAAGCCGTATGTTGAGCGTGGAACCAGTCTCGCGTACGAATACACGTAAGGTTGGTCCGGGGGACCGCTTCGTCAAACAATACCGCGATAAAAACAAGTACATGTTAGAGGGTAACAACTAAGGGATGAATGCCCACACAATACATGTGCGTACTAGCCGTACAGCAATCCTACGCATAGATCGCTCTGATACCACTAAAGGGGAACCGCAGCAGAAAACAAAAAATTTCCTACGTTGGAACCCCCAAAACTGCCTAGGATCTATCTATGTAGTAATGAAGTAACAGCCAATGCGTATAGAATACATACCCTTGTAGACCGTATGCGGTTAAGGTTCCGCGGGGAATGTGATTGAAGTAGTCATACTCGGAGCCGACCTCAAGGTCGCGAAGCTCCTCGCAGGTCACCCCTTGCTCCTTCATCTTTATCAAGCAGCAGCTCCGGTTCACGACATTTAAACGCCCCAAGTGTTGTGCCTCATGTCTTCATACACATCCAGTGCACGATGAGACCTCTGGCTCCCCAATCCATCCAGGAGTAAGGAAGTTGATATTCGGCTACGAATCCCTGTAGCGCAACGGCGTACTACAGGTGTGCCTCGATCGCACAGTCCAGACTTGGGGCCATGGTCACAAGGGCTAGAGAGAGACAAGAGGGAAGGAGGAAGTCAACCAAAGGACTTCTCCAAATATTGGTGTGTTTCATCCCACCCATGGGCACCCCTTTATATAGGGTAATGGAGTGTGCCTTTCTCAAAGACTAAGCCATGTGGGACTAAAACTAAAGGAAAAAGAGCAGAAATAAAAGGGGCAGACGACTGGGCCAATAGGTGGCCGAATGTGCCACCTCGCCGGACCCAGCCAGCAGCAGCCAGGCGAGAAGGGGCGGCCGGGTGGGCCGGCCGCGGCCCAGCGAGCGCCTGCACGACGGCGAGCGGCAGCGACCGCCCAGCCCAGGTGGGCTGGCTTATCCTCGCGCGGCCCAGCGACGCAGCCCGCCAGCCAGCTCCCCGCGAGCTCCTCTTGGGCCAGGTCGAGCTGGCCTGGCAGTGGCGGTTGCCAGCTGTTGTCTGCCCCGTGCGGCGGCAACTATCTCCCGCCCACGTGGGCTGGCTGTTTTCTTTTATTCCTTTTCTTTTTCTGCAGCTTTTCTTCTAGGCCTTTTCCCTCCGGGATTTGGCCTAATAAAAAGTTGTCTTTATAAATCTTAACTTAAATATTATTTAGAATATATTAATTCACAACTAACATATAATAAATATATATTTAAATTCCCATTTATTCGAAAACACTTTTCCAGTCTTTTTCTTTATTCTTTCTCCGAACAGCTTCGGATCTCTCTGCGGAACATTTTTGGCTTTCTCTTTCTCTACTATGATTCCGTCTTACGAATGATCACTCTCATCATACTCTTAAGTGTATCCTCTCACGGCTCGGGAATGCTCTAGACATGATCTAAATCAATGATCAACAGAGGGACCAGGGATATCCATGTGACCCCTATGCATTCCTGATGACAATGTCGTTTGAACCGGTAAATGCAGCATCCATATTCCTTTTGTTTCTTGATACGACTTGTCCGAGATCCGATCATTGGTATCACATACCTTGTTCAATATCGTTCACAACAAGTTCTGTTTTCTTGTTACCGTGATATTACATCCCCGTGACCGAGTCACATGTTGCAACATTTATGGATGTAATCTCACCAAGCCGACCGTATGTATCTTTGCCCGTCATGTGGCGAATAAATCCCGCTCTTGACATATATTGCCTCTATGGTTCCTCCGAGTACCTGAACACACCTTTATAACCACTGTATTACCAAGTGGCGCTTGATGCTATCTAAGCACTCTCGGGAGACTGTGATTGATATAGCCTCACGGTCTAAGGAATTAGGAGTCGTGATTTAGCTGTTGCAACAATGAACTTATATGACTTGATCGTGTTGCAATCCTTCGAGGAATGTCCATCACATCATTCTCCAATGATATGACCCCGTTGTCAATCGGCATAAATGCCCATGATCTTGAAACCCAGATCATCCTCATGACCAACGAACTAGTATGAATAGATGCTACTAGGGACTTGGTTGTTTCATACCACACCTATACCAATGTTTCTACTTGGCATAGTTATAGCACAATATGAAACTATTATAAACTAATTGAGATATGATAATAAAAACCTATTTATTATTTGCCTCTAGGGCATATCTCCTTCAAGAGAGGATAAGGATAGAGAGACATGAGGCGTGCAGTTTGCCCGGGCCTACCACGTGTAGTTGTGTGGGAACGAACGACCCAGGGGATCATTTCGTTTGATCCCCTGGGGGAGTAGTATCGTTTCCCTTTGAGAAAGCCATTCATTCTTTGCTCTGTACTTCCTGCGAATCGATCTTCTTTGTTGAGATATATTTGTAGTTCAGTTGGTCTCCTTATAACACTAGGATTGTACCCTATAATTGCCTATATATATACGTGACAGCCGGCCCTATTGGAGCTATGCAATCTCCCATAATCTCTCTACATGGTATCAACCTAACCGGCCCTCTAATCCTAGCTGCTGCCGATCCTCCCCTCGGTGCCGCTGCGTAACCCTAGCCACCGCCTCCTCCTCGGCACCGCCGGCTCCACCTCTTCCGCCCCTTCACCACCATGGCTGAATTCTCCTCCTCGGGCCCCACCAACCCCTTCAACTCCTCCCGCTTCGGGAGCAGTAACCCCTTAGTTGGCCCCTCCGTCGCCATCATCCGCGATGTCCCCATCTTCGAGCACGTGTCGGTGAAGCTCTCCAACATTGCTGCTAACTTCTTCCCTGGAAGACGTACTTTGGATTCCTCCTTCGCAAGTACGATATCCTTGACCACGTCGATGGCACCATCGACCTCCTCACCATGCCCCACGACCCCGACTGGTTGACGATCGACGCCACCATTGTCTGTTGGTTTTTCCAGACCATCACCAATGAGATCTTCCGCAGCGTCGTTGCCGATGGCGACACCGCGCGCTAGGTCTGGACCAAGATCACCGGCCTCTTCACTGAAAACGAGATCCAGCATGTTACCTTCCTCCCGTAGGAGTTCTTCGGCACCCACCAGAACGACCTCTCCCTCGATGACTACTACCCCTCTCCGATGAGCTACGTGACCTGGAGTTTCCGATCGATGACAAGATCCTCCTCTCCACGCTATCGGTAGGGCTCGCTGAAGATCTCAGCAATGCTGCCTCTAACCTCATGCTGCTCACCACGCTGATCTTCGATCAAGCGATGGCCTACCTCCGCCTCGAGGAGTGACGGCTGAAGCACCTACGGGCCCGCGCGGTTCACACTACCTTAGTTGGTGGACTCTCCCATGGCGCCCCACCACACCACCCACGGCTCCTCCGCCTCGCCCCTGGCCCCGTCCTTGTTGTACGCACCCTAGCAGCCCACCTATCCGCCTCCCACCAATGGTGGCAACAGAGATAGTGGTGGTTGCCGTCGGCATGGACATGGCCGCAACGGTGGAAATGGCGGCAATGGCAACCCACCCCAGCCTCGTCCACCACAGTAGGTCCCTCTGACCCCTCCCTGGACGACGGGCCACAACCCCTGGACCGGTGTCGTCCACGCCTACACGATGCCCATGCCGCGTGCCCCTACCCGAGTATCTTGCGGCCGCGCCCGGCCACTCACCAGGCATTATTCGCAGCACCATATCCTGGCCTATACCGTGCCGCCGACCATGCCCGGCTGCTACCCCACAGCTCCATCGTCTCGACCCTGTGGGATCCTGCGTCGCTGATCCCCCTTCAGATTGCCCCCACCGCTGGCTCCTATGGTGGTGGCGGCGACTGGTTCATGGACACTAGTGCCTCCTCGCATATGTCCTCTCGCCCCGGTAACCTCCCACTTCTTTTCTTACCTCCACCTCGTCTCGCATAATCGTTGGCAATGATCATGCTCTTCCTGTCACCCACATCGGTTCCACCTCTTTTCCATCTACCTCCACTCCTCTCTCTCTAAATAATGTAGTCGTCTCCCCTAATTTGATTCAGAACTTAGTCTCTATTCATTCCCTCACTCGTGATAATTCTGTGAGTGTGGAATTTGACGCTTTTGGTTTTTCTATTAAGGATGGTCGTACCCGGATGCTCCTCCACCGATGTGACAGCTCTGACGATTTGTACCATGTTGGATCTTCCTCCACAGCCACCACCAGCCGCCTCGCCCTCTCCGTCGGTGTCGACCTCTAGCATGCGCGCCTCAGCCACCCTAGCTCCACCACTCTTCGTCGAATAATGAAAGGATTTTATTTTTCTTGTAATAAAATGGATGCTCATTCTTGTGAAGCATGTCGTCTTGGCAAACATGTTTGCCTTCCGTTAGTTCTTCCTCCACAGTTGTGTCCTTTCCATTTCAGTTAATTCATAGTGATGTTTGGACCTTGCTAATTCCAAGTAATTCTGGTTTTAATTACTATCTTGTGATTTTAGACGATTATTCGCATTTTGTGTGGACTTTTCTGCTCTGCCATAAGTCTGACGTCCCCGCCACCCCCGCCTCCCTCTTCACATACACCTCCACACAATTCGGTCGCCCCATCCATTCTCTCCAAACTGACAACGGCAAAGAGTTCGACAACATCACCATCTGCACCCTCCTCGTCTCTCATGGAACCGTCCTCCTCCCTTAACGTTTTTGTTCCATGTGCATATGCCTCCACGGTTCTGGCCAGATGCCCTCGTCACTGCTTCCATTCTCATCAACATCCTCCCTTGCCATTTTTGCTGGAATTACACGCCACAGCATCTTCTCTTTGGTGTGCCCCTTCCTACGATGATCTCTGCATCTTTGGTTATCGCTGCTACCTCAGCATCGCCACCACCGCCACAGACAAGCTCGCCCCGCTCCCTTTCTTGTGTGTTCCTCGGCTACCCTACTAACACCAAGGGTTATCGCTGCTATGATCCGGTCTCTCATTGCGTGATCACCTCCCGGCACGTTTACTTTGATGACTTGGTGTTTCCGTTTTAGCAGGGATTTCGGTGACACCTGCGGCCCCCTCTGAGCCTGCCCCTGGACGGCGACGGGCCACCACGACTCTGCCCGCACCCTCACCACCGGTTCCTGATGACCCACAAGTATAGGGAGTGTATCGCAGTATTTTCGATAAGTAAGAGTGTTGAACCCAACGAGGAGAAGAAGGTGCTGGCTAGTGGTATGGATCAGGAATTCTCTGCAAATACTTAGCAAACGAATTTTTAGTGTTTTTTGATAAAGCGGGTAAACAAAGTACGAGTAAATAAAAGACGGTAAGAATAAATGCAGCAAGTGGCCCAATCCTTTATGCAGCAAAGGACAAGCCGGTTGTATTACTTAAGATGACCAAACGTTCTCGAGGACACATGGGAAGACTGTCAAGTGCTTTCGCTTCATATAGTTGATTAATCTTCTTTAGCTTGCTAAGTGTTGTGTGGGTGAACCTGTGCTAATGTACCGACCTTCTTAGGACTAATACATACTTGTGATTATACCCCTTGCAAACATCTGTAAGTACAAGAAAGTAATTAAGGTAGAAACCTAACCATAGCTTTAAACTCTAAGACCCTTACATCCCTTGTGCAACGGTTTCCTAACGGGGGTTCAGGTTTCTGTCACTCTGGCAACCCCTACGATTAGTAGCCAAATACACAATGCATTCCCCTAGGCCCATATAGGTGAAGTGTCATATAGTCGACGTTCACATGACACCACTAGAAGAAGTACACCACAACTTAAATATCAAACTATTGAATCTTTCTCAACACAACTCCACTACTAACAACATGACTTCTCCCATGTCCTCAAGAACAAAACGAACTACTCACAAGACATCATATGGATCATGATCAGAGATGGAATAATGATGTATAACAATCTGAACATAAACAATAATTCAACGGTTCACTCAATAGCATCAACTACAAAGAGTAATCAACACCGGGAAAGTTTCCCCTATGAACTATGCAAGATTCAACGCAATTGTTATAGCAATATCGAGATGGTGATGAAGGTGCTGATGGTGATGATGGTGGTGATGATGATGATGACCCCGATGAAGTCCAGCTTGATGGTGGTGTTGATGGTGACGATCTTCCCTCTCTAGGAAGGAATTCCCCTGGCAGAATTCTGTCTACCAGAGAGATCTTTCTCTCTCGGTGTTTTCCGCCCCGGTGAGGCGGAGGAATCTTTCTATGGTCGCTCTCCCAGTCTTAGGGCTTCGTGGAGATAATATACGCCAGAGGGGAGAGCTAGAGGTGGACCAGGGCGGCCACACCACCAGGTGGCGTGGCCTAGGGTGGCCCGCGCCAGGGGGTGGTGTGGGCCCCCTATGGCCCATCTCCACTCCTCCTTCTGGCATCCTTCGTCTTCTAGAAAAATAGAATTTTCCGTATATTTTCCCGGATTTTCTGATCTTCGTGAATTTTGCCTCCAAACAGCACCTTTTCCATCAGAATCCTGACTGCAGCGGTCCATGCTCCAAAAGTCATCAACCATGCAAAAACAGATGAAATAACATAAGTATCACCTCTCAATATGAAATATATCAATGAATAGTAGTGAATTAAGACATAGAATAGTGATGCAAAATGGACGTATCAACTCCCCCAAGCTTAGACTTCACTTGTCCCCAAGCAAAACTAAGCTCAATAAACATGGCCTCAGGTTTATGGAGTGAAGAGTCGATAAAAGAATACGGACAAGAAGCAGCACATTCATCAATACATAGATCATAATAGAAGACAGCTCACTATTATATAACTTAACTTGCAATGAGTAAAGGAAACACAATAAAGATACATAAAGTGAATCATAATTGGTAATGGCAAACTGAGCTCTTGGTCGAAGAATAGTTGATAATTTGCTGGAGTTCACAAATAACTGGTTTTCAATGATAGCTTTGAAAGAAGTAAACACCAAGATAAGAACAATGTGCAATACAAGGAACATAAGAAACATGATTGAATAAATCATCATATGAATGAAGGAAACACAACAACTCAAAATACTTGCTGAGGTAGAAGGGAGTAGGTTTACTGACTCAACTAAAAAATAAAAGAAAGGCCCTTCGCAGAGGGAAGCAGGGATTGCAAGTTTCATAAAGAGCTCCCAAAAATTATGATACTTACTAGATTTCAGCTCTCATTACCCCTATCATAGGCATCTTTAGGTGATTAAGGTTAAAGTGATCACATACGAGGATATGCTTGACAAGTTGTAAGTTGAAAATCTCATGTCCCTTGAATACGAGGGCCGCTCCTCATGCTACTCAAGTTTAGTCATTGGTAAGTTCTTGTCATCGTAAGCATATGTGTATCATAGAGAACCGCCAACGGGGTACCCCTTGCCCGATGATACGGAAGAATCCCCATATCAAAATGACAAGGCAAGCAGACAACAAGCATCTCAGCAATCTTCTTATTTACCATGGGAATGTGGTGCTTTTTTCTCTCTTTCCTCTTTTCATAATCTCGTTTTTTTTTCTCTTTTTCTCTTTTTCTCGATCTCTATCTCTTTTTTTATAAGAAGAATGCTTCATAGATTCTCACTATGGTTACGCTACAGGTTTGCACCATGTCATCATGGATTAGACCAGCGGCCCAGGCGTTTCTCTAACACACATGCATAACTCCATGGACTTACAAGCTCCTCGTTCATTTCACACCGACGACATCCATAGACAAAAGAGCATGATATCAACTAGGTACAAAGTACCAGTGCAATGTTGAAAGCGTTCCCCATGACAACATGGTTCTGCTAAATCTCAACTTACAAAGGGCAAGCATATGCGCAACATAGATGAGCACAATGGGTCAAGTTTATTAAATGCAAGAAAGTAAAGTGTGCCATCAAGTTCCCGAGAGCTTTAATCACTACTTTTCACATAATAAGTTTAATTTGAGAGGTAGGTAAAACAAGAATTTACTTGGAATAGCAATAATGTATGGTGGACACAAATGGCATGGTTTTTGGTTTAAGGAAGGTGGATGCACAAGAAGTATTCCCTCTCAGTACAGGTTTTTGGCTAGCAAGGTTGGGTAGCAAGTACAAGAATTGAAGGAAACAAACAAACATACAAGTGATAAAGACAAACATGCAATCTTCCTTGGAAGTGATGGGTTCGTAGCATGGAAAACAAAAAATTTCTACCGCAAGAACGAACAAAACCTAGATCTAATCCAGATAAAAGCCAAGATCTAATCTACTAGACATGAGCAACGAGATAGATCGGTACTAACCCTCGTAGAACCGAAAGCGTTAATGAGATTAGATCTCATGGATGATGTAGTCGATCACTTGCCGATCTCAAGATCGTGTGGACGATCTTTCCGGCGCCGCGTTCCGGCAGCGCTTCCGCAGACGGTCACACGTGCGGAGTCGAAGCAGACCTTCCTCTCCCCGTTCCAGCGAGCAGCGGAGGTAGTAGATCTTCTCCACGGAATCCCAGCAGCACGACGGCGTGGTGGTGGTGGAGATGAGAATTCTGCAGGGCTTCGCCTATGCCTGTGCAGAAGAAACATGGAGGAGAGAGGCGGCTGAGATTGGGAGTTATGAACAAGGTGCAAGAGGGGGCGCCCCCTCCCTTCTATTTAAAGGAGGGAGGCGCGCCTGGGGAGGGGGAGTCCTAGTAGGACTCCCTCCTCCTTGGGCCGGCGGGTTGGGGGGAGGATGAAGGGTTTCCGCAGCATAGTGAATCAAAATTTTCTACGGAAGCGAACAGAGGGAAAGCCAAGATCTAATCTAGGAGATGCAAACAACGAGAGAGATTGGATTAGATCTTCATACCCTTGAAGATTCGCACAGCGGAACGTTCGTCGGAACGTGGGTGATGTAGTCGTACTCGCTTCTCCTCCTCGCGATCCGATCCGATCTAGCACCACAAGTGGCGGTGCCTCCGTTAGATGCACACGTGCGGCACCTCGACGTATCCTCCTTCCTAGGACCAGCAAGTATGGTGGAGAGATAGATTGTATCTACAACACGACGGCGTGGTGTATATGGTGGAGAATTTCTGCTGCAGGGCTTCGCCTACAAACAGTCGGGAGGGAGAGAGGAAGGCAGCAGGGCTACTAGGGCTTGGAGGGAGATGTGTGTGTGGGGGGGAGGGGGCGCACCAGCCCTCTATATATAGAGGGGGTGGCGGCGGCCAGCCCTAGCCCCTCCTCCAAGCCTATCTCTAGTTTAAACGATTTAAACTCTCCCCTTATCTAGAAATTCTATCCCTAGATTTAAACGAGTTAAATCTATCTAGAATCGGCTGGGCCCTATGGGGCCTTGTGCCCCTGGACCAATGCGGCCAGGACACTCCCTCATAGGCCCATGCCCCCTCCCGGAAGGTGGGACCACGTTGGCCCCCTTCCGGAAGGTTCTAGAAGCTTCCGGTACAATACCGATTAATCCGGAACAATTCCGAACTCCAAAAACTGCACTGCCTTATATGAATCTTATTCTCCGGACCATTCCGGAACCTCTCGTGATATCCCGGATCCCATCCGAGACTCCGAACAAAAATTCATAAACCAATTATCCAATCTATCCTAGCGTCGAGACAAGTTAAGTGTGTGACCCTGCGGGTTCGAGAATATGCAGACATGATCTTCTATCAATAATCAACAGCGGGGTCTGGGCACCCATATTGACTCCCACACATTCATCGATGATCATATCGGATGAACCACGATGCCAGGATTCAATCAATCCCATATATATATTCCCTTCGTCTCGCGATATTTTACTTGCCCGAGATTCGATCGTCGGTATCGTCATACCTAGTTCAATCTCGTTCACAGCAAGTACTTTACTCGTTCCGTAATCCGATATCACTTTGTGATCAACTCCTTAACCACATGCTTGCAAGCGGTGTTGATATTGATTACCGAGTGGGCCCGAAGTATATCTCTCCGACTTGGGAGGGACAAATTCCATCTCGATACATACAACCCAACAGATACTTTCCGATCATGGTCTTCCGATACCAGGGAGTTGCATTATCTCATGGTCTAAGGAATACAATATTTGACATAAGAAAAGCTTCGCAAAGACGAACACGATGACACGATCTAATTGCTTCGCTTAGTTTGGGTCTGTCCACCATATCATTCTCCAATGATATGATCTCATTATCAATTGACAACTCATGTCTATGGTTAGGAAACCTTAACCATCAATGATCAATGAGCTAGTCCATAGAGGCGTACTAGGGACACGGTGTTGTTCACAAACCACACAAGTATTAATGTTTCCGCTTAATACAATTCTAGCATGGAATATAAACTTTATCATGAACAAGAATTATAATAATAACATCTTTATTATTGCCTCTAGGGCATAATTCCAACAGTCTCCCACTTGCACTAGAGTCAATAATCTAGTTTACATTTGGCAACAATCTCACACCCATGGCACTGAGGTGCTGATCATGTTTTACACGTGGAAGAGGTTTAGTCAATGGATCTGCGACATTCAGATCTGTATGTACTTTGCTGATCTTCAGATCTCCATCTGCTATATAATCTCGGATTATATGAAACTTGCGGTTGATATGCTTGGTCTTTGGATGATATCTTGGTTCCTTAGCGAGTGCTATGGCGCCAGTGTTGTCACACAATATCTCCAGTGGGTCCAATGCACTTGGAACCACGCCAAGCTCAGTGATGAAGTTTCTGATCCAAACTCCTTCACTTGACGCTTCTGCAGCAGCCATGTATTCCGCTTCTACTGTAGATCCCGCGATCACGCTTTGCTTGCAGCTTCTCCAGCTCACAGCTCCTCCATTCAAAATATACACGTATCTTGTCTGAGATTTAGAATCATCCTTGTCGGTGTCGAAACTAGCATCGACGTAACCTTTTACGACGAGCTGTTCATCACCCCCATAGACTAAGAACATTTCTTTAGTCCTATTTAGGTACCTTAGGATGTTCTTCACGGCTGTCCAGTGTTCCACTCCTGGATCACTTTGATATCTGCTCGTCAAACTAAGAGCATTGGACACATCCGGTCTAGTACACAGCATGGCATACATGATGGAACCTATGGCCGAGGCATAAGGCACTTTGCTCATAGCTTCCCTATCATTTACCGTAGCTGGACACTGAGCCTTGCTCAATATCTTACCTGACAACATAGGCACTGAACCTTTCAATGCTTTATCCATTCTGAACCTTTTCAGAACTTTGTCTAGGTATGTACTCTGGCTTAAAGCTATCAGGCGTCTTTGTCTATCTCTATAGATTTTGATGCCCAATATATAAGCAGCTTCACCTAGGTCTTTCATTGAAAAACACTTGTTCAAATAACTCTTCACATCGTTAAGCATGTTGATGTCATTTCCAATAATCAATATGTCATCCACATATAGTACCAGAAACGTCACTGAGCTCCCACTCACTTTCTTGTAGATGCAAGCTTCGTAGCAATTTGGAACAAATCCAAAGCTCTTGATCACTTGATCAAAACGAAGGTTCCAACTCCGAGATGCTTGCTTCAGTCCATAAATGGAACGCTGAAGTTTGCATACTTTATTAGCATCCTTAGGATCGACAAAACCTTCGGGTTGCATCATATACAACTCTTCATCAATGTTGCCATTGAGGAAAGCAGTCTTGACATCCATTTGCCATATTTCATAATCATGAAACGCAGCAATTGCTAATAAAATCCAAATGGACTTAAACATCGCTACGGGAGAGAAAGTCTCATCGTAGTCAACACCTTGAACTTGTCGAAAACCTTTCGCAACAAGCCGTGCTTTATAGACGGTAACATTACCATCCGCGTCCGTTTTCTTCTTGAAGATCCATTTGCACTCAACGGCCTTTCGGTCGCTAGGAGGGTCCACCAAAGTCCATACTTGGTTTTCGCTCATGGATCCCAATTCGGATTTCATGGCTTCTAGCCATTTCTCAGAGTCTGGGCTCATCATCGCTTCCCCATAGTTCGTAGGTTCACTGTCTTCTACTAACAAGACAGTCAAGACAGGGTTGCCGTACCACTCAGGAGGGGCACGCGACCTTGTCGACCTATGACGTTCAGTAGCAGCATCGTCCGAAGCTTCATGATCCTTGTCATTAGCTTCCTCTATTGTTGGTTCAGGCGGCACTGGAACAATTTCAGGTGTTGCGCTACTCTCCAATTCAAGAGAAGGTTCAATAACCTCGTCTAGCTCTACTTTCCTCCCACTCACTTCTTTCGAGAGAAACTCCTTCTCAAGAAAGGAACCGTTCTTTGCGACAAACACTTTGCCTTCGGTTCTGTGATAGAAGGTATACCCAATAGTTTCCTTAGGGTATCCTATGAAGACGCATTTCTCCGCTTTGGGTTCGAGCTTGTCCGGCATCAACTTCTTGACGTAAGCTTCGCATCCCCAAACTTTAAGAAACGACAACTTAGGTTTAGCACCAAACCACAGTTCATACGGTGTCGTCTCAACGGATTTAGATGGAGCCCTATTTAAAGTGAATGCAGCGGTTTCTATAGCATAACCCCAAAATGATAACGGCCAATCAGTAAGAGACATCATCGATCGGACCATATCTAATAGGGTTCGATTCCGGCGTTCAGACACACCATTGCGCTGTGGTGTTCCGGGTGGCGTGAGTTGTGAAACGATTCCACTTGCTTTGAGATGCGTGAGAAAATCATAACTCAAATATTCGCCCCCACGATCGGATCGTAGAAACTTAATCTTTCTGTTATGATGGTTCTCCACTTCATTCTGAAATTCTTTGAACTTTTCAAACGTTTCAGATTTATGTTTCATTAAATAGATATACCCATATCTACTTAAGTCATCGGAAAAAGTGAGAAAATATCGATATCCACCGCGCGTCGAAACACTCATCGGTCCACATACATCGGTATGTATGATTTCCAACAAGTCCGTTGCTCGCTCCATCATACCGGAGAACGGGGTTTTGATCATCTTGCCCATGAGGCATGGTTCGCATGTGTCAAATGATTCAAAATCAAGAGACTCCAAAAGTCCATCAGAATGGAGTTTCTTCATGCGCTTTACTCCAATATGACCTAGACGACAGTGCCACAAATAAGTAGTATTATCACTATCTACTTTGCATCTCTTAGCCTCAATGTTATGGATGTGTGTTTCATCCCTTTCGAGATTTAGAAGAAATAAACCATTCACAAGAGGTGCATGACCATAAAAGATGTTACTCATATAAATAGAACAACCATTATTCTCTGATTTAAATGAATAACCGTCTTGCAATAAACACGATCCAGAAATAATGTTCATGCTCAACGCAGGCACATAATAACATTTATTAAGGTTTAAAACTAATCCCGAAGGTAAAACTAAGGAGAGCGTGCCGACGGCCATCACATCAACTCTTGATCTGTTGCCAACGCGCATCGTCACCTCATCCCTCGCAAGCCGCCGTCTATTCCGTAGCTCCTGTTTCGAGTTACAAATATTAGCAACTGAACCGGTATCAAATACCCAGGCACTACAACGAGAGCTAGTAAGGAAAACATGAATAACATGTATATCAAATATACCTTTGATGGTGCCAGCCTTCTTGTCCGCTAAGTACTTCGGACAGTTGCGCTTACAGTGACCCTTGTCCTTGCAATAGAAGCACTCAGTGTCCGGCTTGGGACCAGACCTGAGCTTCTTCTCAGCAGGGGCATTGCGCTTGCCGCCGCCCTTCTTGAAGGGCTTCTTTGCACCTTTACCTTTCTTAAAGGAGGGCTTTTTGACCATCAACACATGATTATCCTTCTTGATGTCCACCTCCGCAGCCTTCAGCTTTGCGAAGAGCTCGGTGATCGTATCAGTGGAACCAATCTGATTATGAGTCACTACAAAACTTTTGTAGCTGGGAGGGAGTGATTGCAGAACCCTGTCAATCTTGAGCTCCTCTGGAATCTTGCAGTCCAGTTGCTCAAGGCGTTGAGTGTAGCCCGACATCTTAATGGCGTGCTCACTAACGGAACTCCCTTCCTCCATCTTGCAGTTAAAGAACTTCTCAGAGATCTCATATCTCTCAGAACGGGCCTGAGTCTGAAACAAGGTTTTCAGCTCCTCGAGAATCTCAAAGGGCCCGGGATAGTTTTCAAAACGATTTTGAAGTTCCGGTTCCATAGCAAACAACATGGTGCTCTTAATCACACCATAATCATCTTTGCGTGACTGATAGACAGCTTTCTCATCAGCCGGCGCAGTTGCAGCAGGGGGGTTACCTAACGCTTTCTCAAGGACATAGTCCTTTTGACCGCCAGAGAGAATGATTCTCAGATTGCGGAACCAGTTGGTGAAGTTAGACCCATTGTTTCTAAGCTTTTCTTTCTCAGCAAAAACGTTGAAGTTGAAGTTGGACTTGGCCATTGGATCTACAGTATTTGCAAGTACAATTTAGACTATGTTCATGATAAATAGTTCAACTTAATCAAATTACTAGATGAACTCCCACTAAATTCAACATCCCTCAAGTTGTTTAGTGAACACGATCCAAATTCACCACACCTAATCCGATCATCACGAGAAGAGATGTGGTTTCAATGGTGGACAACGAAGTGTCGATCATATCATTCATATGACTCATGCTTAACCTTTCGGTTCTTGTGTTCCGAGGCCATGTCTGTACATGCTAGGCTCGTCAAGTTAGACCCAAGTATTTCCGCGTGTGCAAAACTGGCTTGCACCCGTTGTATGTGAGCGTAGAGTCTATAGCACCCGATCATCACGTGATGCTTGGACACGACGAACTTTCGCAACGGTGCATACTTGGGGAGAACACAGTTTTTATCTTGATCTTTAAGTGAGGAATCATCTTATAATGCTACCGTCGCGATCTAAGCATAATAAGATACATAAAAGGATAAACATCACATGCATATAACTTTATGTGACATGGTATAGCCAATCTTTGCGCAATGATCTCCATCTTGTGCGTTCCGGCATGATCTCCATCACTCCACCATGATTGCCTCCACCACGAATAGCAACTACAACTATTGCTAACTACTTAGCGATAAAGTAAAGCTATTACATGGCGTATAAGAAGTTGACTCGCAGGTCATACACAATTATAAAGACAACCATATGGCTCCTGCCGGTTGTGTACTCATCGACATGCAAGTCGTGAAACATTACAAAACATGATCATCGCATACATTATACACATCACATCTTGGGCCATACCATATCACAGAAAACACTCCCTGCAAAAACAAGTTAGACGCCTCTACTTTGTTGTTGCATGTTTTACGTGGCTTATGGGAGTAGATGCTAAGAACGATTCTTACCTACGGAAAGCCACAACGGTGATATTATGGTTGCCAAACTCCGGTGTTAATCCCATGACAACTATAGTGAGAGAAACTGACATCCACCAGCCGCATGTGTGGTACAAGCCACACGTCAAGTGCGGAGCCGGTCTCGCGAACGACGTCGCGTAAGGTTGTCCTGGACCGCTTCAATCTCACTATACCGCGTCATAAGAAGAACACAAACAGGAGGCTTGCAACAGAAAACATCAATGCCCGCAACAACCATGTTGCGTTCTACTCGTGAATCACATCTACGCATAGATCTAGCTCTGATACCACTGAAGGGTTTCGCAGCATAGTAAATCAAAATTTTCTACGGAAGCGAACAGAGGGAAAGCCAAGATCTAATCTAGGAGATGCAAACAACGAGAGAGATTGGATTAGATCTTCATACCCTTGAAGATTCGCACAGCGGAACGTTCGTCGGAACGTGGGTGATGTAGTCGTACTCGCTTCTCCTCCTCGCGATCCGATCCGATCTAGCACCACAAGTGGCGGTGCCTCCGTGAGATGCACACGTGCGGCACCTCGACGTCTCCTCCTTCCTCGGACCAGCAAGTATGGTGGAGAGATAGATTGGATCTACAACACGACGGCATGGTGTATATGGTGGAGAATTTCTGCTGCAGGGCTTCGCCTACAAACAGTCGGGAGGGAGAGAGGAAGGCAGCAGGGCTACTAGGGCTTGGAGGGAGATGTGTGTGTGGGGGGGAGGGGCGCACCAGCCCTCTATATATAGAGGGGGTGGCGGTGGCCAGCCCTAGCCCCTCCTCCAAGCCTATCTCTAGTTTAAACGATTTAAACTCTCCCCTTATCTAGAAATTCTATCCCTAGATTTAAACGAGTTAAATCTATCTAGAATCGGCTGGGCCCTATGGGGCCTTGTGCCCCTGGCCCAATGCGGCCAGGACACTCCCTCATAGGCCCATGCCCCCTCCCGGAAGGTGGGACCACGTTGGCCCCCTTCCGGAAGGTTCTAGAAGCTTCCGGTACAATACCGATTAATCCGGAACAATTCCGAACTCCAAAAACTGCACTGCCTTATATGAATCTTATTCTCCGGACCATTCCGGAACCTCTCGTGATATCCCGGATCCCATCCGAGACTCCGAACAAAAATTCATAAACCAATTATCCAATCTATCCTAGCGTCGAGACACGTTAAGTGTGTGACCCTGCGGGTTCGAGAATATGCAGACATGATCTTCTATCAATAATCAACAGCGGGGTCTGGGCACCCATATTGACTCCCACACATTCATCGATGATCATATCGGATGAACCACGATGCTAGGATTAAATCAATCCCATATATATTCCCTTCGTCTCGCGATATTTTACTTGCCCGAGATTCGATCGTCGGTATCGTCATACCTAGTTCAATCTCGTTCACAGCAAGTACTTTACTCGTTCCGTAATCCGATATCACTTTGTGATCAACTCCTTAACCACATGCTTGCAAGCGGTGTTGATATCGATTACCGAGTGGGCCCGAAGTATATCTCTCCGACTTGGGTGGGACAAATTCCATCTCGATACATACAACCCAACAGATACTTTCCGATCACCTGAGAGACACCATTATGATCACCCTCTCATAGGATGACGTTTGATGACCTCAAAGCTTTCTTCCGATACCAGGGAGTTGCATTATCTCATGGTCTAAGGAATACAATATTTGACATAAGAAAAGCTTCGCAAAGACGAACACGATGACACGATCTAATTGCTTCGCTTAGTTTGGGTCTGTCCACCATATCATTCTCCAATGATATGATCTCATTATCAATTGACAACTCATGTCTATGGTTAGGAAACCTTAACCATCATTGATCAATGAGCTAGTCCATAGAGGCGTACTAGGGACACGGTGTTGTTCACAAACCACACAAGTATTAATGTTTCCGCCTAATACAATTCTAGCATGGAATATAAACTTTATCATGAACAAGAATTATAATAATAACATCTTTATTATTGCCTCTAGGGCATAATTCCAACAGTCTCCCACTTGCACTAGAGTCAATAATCTAGTTTACATTTGGCAACAATCTCACACCCATGGCACTGAGGTGCTGATCATGTTTTACACGTGGAAGAGGTTTAGTCAATGGATCTGCGACATTCATATATGTATGTACTTTGCTGATCTTCAGATCTCCATCTGCTATATAATCTCGGATTATATGAAACTTGCGGTTGATATGCTTGGTCTTTGGATGATATCTTGGTTCCTTAGCGAGTGCTATGGCGCCAGTGTTGTCACACAATATCTCCAGTGGGTCCAATGCACTTGGAACCACGCCAAGCTCAGTGATGAAATTTCTGATCCAAACTCCTTCACTTGACGCTTCTACAGCAGCCATGTATTCCGCTTCTACTGTAGATCCCGCGATCACGCTTTGCTTGCAGCTTCTCCAGCTCACAGCTCCTCCATTCAAAATATACACGTATCCTGTCTGAGATTTAGAATCATCCTTGTCGGTGTCGAAACTAGCATCGACGTAACCTTTTACGACGAGCTGTTCATCACCCCCATAGACTAAGAACATTTCTTTAGTCCTATTTAGGTACCTTAGGATGTTCTTCACAGCTGTCCAGTGTTCCACTCCTGGATCACTTTGATATCTGCTCGTCAAACTAAGAGCATTGGACACATCCGGTCTAGTACACAGCATGGCATACATGATGGAACCTATGGCTGAGGCATAAGGCACTTTGCTCATAGCTTCCCTATCATTTACCGTAGCTAGACACTGAGCCTTGCTCAATATCTTACCTAACAACATAGGCACTGAACCTTTCAATGCCTTATCCATTCTGAACCTTTTCAGAACTTTGTCTAGGTATGTACTCTGGCTTAAAGCTATCAGGCGTCTTTGTCTATCTCTATAGATTTTGATGCCCAATATATAAGCAGCTTCACCTAGGTCTTTCATTGAAAAACACTTGTTCAAATAACTCTTCACATCGTTAAGCATGCTGATGTCATTTCCAATAATCAATATGTCATCCACATATAGTACCAGAAACGTCACCGAGCTCCCACTCACTTTCTTGTAGATGCAAGCTTCGTAGCAATTTGGAACAAATCCAAAGCTCTTGATCACTTGATCAAAACGAAGGTTCCAACTCCGAGATGCTTGCTTCAGTCCATAAATGGAACACTGAAGTTTGCATACTTTATTAGCATCCTTAGGATCGACAAAACCTTCGGGTTGCATCATATACAACTCTTCATCAATGTTGCCATTGAGGAAAGCAGTCTTGACATCCATTTGCCATATTTCATAATCATGAAACGCAGCAATTGCTAATAAAATCCGAATGGACTTAAACATCGCTACGGGAGAGAAAGTCTCATCGTAGTCAACACCTTGAACTTGTCGAAAACCTTTCGCAACAAGCCGTGCTTTATAGACGGTAACATTACCATCCGCGTCCGTTTTCTTCTTGAAGATCCATTTGCACTCAACGGCCTTTCGGTCGCTAGGAGGGTCCACCAAAGTCCATACTTGGTTTTCGCTCATGGATCCCAATTCGGATTTCATGGCTTCTAGCCATTTCTCAGAGTCTGGGCTCATCATCGCTTCCCCATAGTTCGTAGGTTCACTGTCTTCTACTAACAAGACAGTCAAGACAGGGTTGCCGTACCACTCAGGAGGGGCACGCGACCTTGTCGACCTGCGACGTTCAGTAGCAGCATCGTCCGAAGCTTCATTATCCTTGTCATTAGCTTCCTCTATTGTTGGTGCAGGCGGCACTGGAACAATTTCAGGTGCTGCGCTACTCTCCAATTCAAGAGAAGGTTCAATAACCTCGTCTAGCTCTACTTTCCTCCCACTCACTTCTTTCGAGAGAAACTCCTTCTCAAGAAAGGAACCGTTCTTTGCGACAAACACTTTGCCTTCGGTTCTGTGATAGAAGGTATACCCAATAGTTTCCTTAGGGTATCCTATGAAGACGCATTTCTCCGCTTTGGGTTCGAGCTTGTCCGGCATCAACTTCTTGACGTAAGCTTCGCATCCCCAAACTTTAAGAAAACGACAACTTAGGTTTAGCACCAAAGCACAGTTCATACGGTGTCGTCTCAACGGATTTAGATGGAGCCCTATTTAAAGTGAATGCAGCGGTTTCTAATGCATAACCCCAAAATGATAATGGCAAATCAGTAAGAGACATCATCGATCGGACCATATCTAATAGGGTTCGATTCCGGCGTTCAGACACACCATTGCGCTGTGGTGTTCCGGGTGGCGTGAGTTGTGAAACGATTCCACTTGCTTTGAGATGCGTGAGAAAATCATAACTCAAATATTCGCCCCCACGATCGGATCGTAGAAACTTAATCTTTCTGTTATGATGGTTCTCCACTTCATTCTGAAATTCTTTGAACTTTTCAAACGTTTCAGATTTATGTTTCATTAAATAGAAATACCCATATCTACTTAAGTCATCGGAAAAAGTGATAAAATAGCGATATCCACCGCGCGTCGAAACACTCATCGGTCCACATACATCGGTATGTATGATTTCCAACAAGTCCGTTGCTCGCTCCATCATACCGGAGAACGGGGTTTTGATCATCTTGCCCATGAGGCATGGTTCGCATGTGTCAAATGATTCAAAATCAAGAGACTCCAAAAGTCCATCAGAATGGAGTTTCTTCATGCGCTTTACTCCAATATGACCTAGACGACAGTGCCACAAATAAGTAGTATTATCACTATCTACTTTGCATCTCTTAGCCTCAATGTTATGGATGTGTGTTTCATCCCTTTCGAGATTTAGAAGAAATAAACCATTCACAAGAGGTGCATGACCATAAAAGATGTTACTCATATAAATAGAACAACCATTATTCTCTGATTTAAATGAATAACCGTCTTGCAATAAACACGATCCAGAAATAATGTTCATGCTCAACGCAGGCACATAATAACATTTATTAAGGTTTAAAACTAATCCCGAAGGTAAAACTAAGGAGAGCGTGCCGACGGCCATCACATCAACTCTTGATCCGTTGCCAACGCGCATCGTCACCTCATCCCTCGCAAGCCGCCGTCTATTCCGTAGCTCCTGTTTCGAGTTACAAATATTAGCAACTGAACCGGTATCAAATACCCAGGCACTACAACGAGAGCTAGTAAGGAAAACATCAATAACATGTATATCAAATATACCTTTGATGGTGCCAGCCTTCTTGTCCGCTAAGTACTTCGGACAGTTGCGCTTCCAGTGACCCTTGTCCTTGCAATAGAAGCACTCAGTGTCCGGCTTGGGACCATACCTGAGCTTCTTCTCAGCAGGGGCATTGCGCTTGCCGCCGCCCTTCTTGAAGGGCTTCTTTGCACCTTTACCTTTCTTAAAGGAGGGCTTGTTGACCATCAACACATGATTATCCTTCTTGATGTCCACCTCCGCAGCCTTCAGCTTTGCGAAGAGCTCGGTGATCGTATCAGTGGAACCAATCTGATTATGAGTCACTACAAAACTTTTGTAGCTGGGAGGGAGTGATTGCAGAACCCTGTCAATCTTGAGGTCCTCTGGAATCTTGCAGTCCAGTTGCTCAAGGCGTTGAGTGTAGCCCGACATCTTAATGGCGTGCTCACTAACGGAACTCCCTTCCTCCATCTTGCAGTTAAAGAACTTCTTAGAGATCTCATATCTCTCAGAACGGGCCTGAGTCTGAAACATGGTTTTCAGCTCCTCGAGAATCTCAAAGGGCCCGGGATAGTTTTCAAAACGATTTTGAAGTTCCGGTTCCATAGCAAACAACATGGTGCTCTTAATCACACCATAATCATCTTTGCGTGACTGATAGACAGCTTTCTCATCAGCCGGCGCAGTTGCAGCAGGGGGGTTACCTAACGCTTTCTCAAGGACATAGTCCTTTTGACCGCCAGAGAGAATGATTCTCAGAGTGCGGAACCAGTTGGTGAAGTTAGACCCATTGTTTCTAAGCTTTTCTTTCTCAGCAAAAACGTTGAAGTTGAAGTTGGACTTGGCCATTGGATCTACAGTATTTGCAAGTACAATTTAGACTATGTTCATGATAAATAGTTCAACTTAATCAAATTACTAGATGAACTCCCACTAAATTCAACATCCCTCAAGTTGTTTAGTGAACACGATCCAAATTCACCACACCTAATCCGATCATCACGAGAAGAGATGTGGTTTCAATGGTGGACAACGAAGTGTCGATCATATCATTCATATGACTCATGCTTAACCTTTCGGTTCTTGTGTTCCGAGGCCATGTCTGTACATGCTAGGCTCGTCAAGTTAGACCCAAGTATTTCCGCGTGTGCAAA
Source organism: Avena sativa (assembly GCA_916181665.1). Classification (NCBI taxonomy): domain Eukaryota; kingdom Viridiplantae; phylum Streptophyta; class Magnoliopsida; order Poales; family Poaceae; genus Avena; species Avena sativa. Next base: position 86,204,496 of record OV702291.1, on the reverse strand, counting down.
ACTGGCTTGCACCCGTTGTATGTGAGCGTAGAGTCTATAGCACCCGATCATCACGTGATGCTTGGACACGACGAACTTTCGCAACGGTGCATACTTGGGGAGAACACAGTTTTTATCTTGATCTTTAAGTGAGGAATCATCTTATAATGCTACCGTCGCGATCTAAGCATAATAAGATACATAAAAGGATAAACATCACATGCATATAACTTTATGTGACATGGTATAGCCAATCTTTGCGCAATGATCTCCATCTTGTGCGTTCCGGCATGATCTCCATCACTCCACCATGATTGCCTCCACCACGAATAGCAACTACAACTATTGCTAACTACTTAGCGATAAAGTAAAGCTATTACATGGCGTATAAGAAGTTGACTCGCAGGTCATACACAATTATAAAGACAACCATATGGCTCCTGCCGGTTGTGTACTCATCGACATGCAAGTCGTGAAACATTACAAAACATGATCATCGCATACATTATACACATCACATCTTGGGCCATACCATATCACAGAAAACACTCCCTGCAAAAACAAGTTAGACGCCTCTACTTTGTTGTTGCATGTTTTACGTGGCTTATGGGAGTAGATGCTAAGAACGATTCTTACCTACGGAAAGCCACAACGGTGATATTATGGTTGCCAAACTCCGGTGTTAATCCCATGACAACTATAGTGAGAGAAACTGACATCCACCAGCCGCATGTGTGGTACAAGCCACACGTCAAGTGCGGAGCCGGTCTCGCGAACGACGTCGCGTAAGGTTGTCCTGGACCGCTTCAATCTCACTATACCGCGTCATAAGAAGAACACAAACAGGAGGCTTGCAACAGAAAACATCAATGCCCGCAACAACCATGTTGCGTTCTACTCGTGAATCACATCTACGCATAGATCTAGCTCTGATACCACTGAAGGGTTTCGCAGCATAGTAAATCAAAATTTTCTACGGAAGCGAACAGAGGGAAAGCCAAGATCTAATCTAGGAGATGCAAACAACGAGAGAGATTGGATTAGATCTTCATACCCTTGAAGATTCGCACAGCGGAACGTTCGTCGGAACGTGGGTGATGTAGTCGTACTCGCTTCTCCTCCTCGCGATCCGATCCGATCTAGCACCACAAGTGGCGGTGCCTCCGTGAGATGCACACGTGCGGCACCTCGACGTCTCCTCCTTCCTCGGACCAGCAAGTATGGTGGAGAGATAGATTGGATCTACAACACGACGACGTGGTGTATATGGTGGAGAATTTCTGCTGCAGGGCTTCGCCTACAAACAGTCGGGAGGGAGAGAGGAAGGCAGCAGGGCTACTAGGGCTTGGAGGGAGATGTGTGTGTGGGGGGAGGGGGCGTACCAGCCCTCTATATATAGAGGGGGTGGCGGCGGCCAGCCCTAGCCCCTCCTCCAAGCCTATCTCTAGTTTAAACGATTTAAACTCTCCCCTTATCTAGAAATTCTATCCCTAGATTTAAACGAGTTAAATCTATCTAGAATCCGCTGGGCCCTATGGGGCCTTGTGCCCCTGGCCCAATGCGGCCAGGACACTCCCTCATAGGCCCATGCCCCCTCCCGGAAGGTGGGACCACGTTGGCCCCCTTCCAGACGGTTCTAGAAGCTTCTGGTACAATACCGATTAATCTGGAACAATTCCGAACTCCAAAAACTGCACTGCCTTATATGAATCTTATTCTCCGGACCATTCCGGAACCTCTCGTGATATCCCGGATCCCATCCGAGACTCCGAACAAAAATTCATAAACCAATTATCCAATCTATCCTAGCGTCGAGACACGTTAAGTGTGTGACCCTGCGGGTTCGAGAATATGCAGACATGATCTTCTATCAATAATCAACAGCGGGGTCTGGGCACCCATATTGACTCCCACACATTCATCGATGATCATATCGGATGAACCATGATGTCAGGATTCAATCAATCCCATATATATATTCCCTTCGTCTTGCGATATTTTACTTGCCCGAGATTCGATCGTCGGTATCGTCATACCTAGTTCAATCTCGTTCACAGCAAGTACTTTACTCGTTCCGTAATCCGATATCACTTTGTGATCAACTCCTTAACCACATGCTTGCAAGCGGTGTTGATATCGATTACCGAGTGGGCCCGAAGTATATATCTCCGACTTGGGAGGGACAAATTCCATCTCGATACATACAACCCAACAGATACTTTCCGATCACCTGAGAGACACCTTTATGATCACCCTCTCATAGGATGACGTTTGATGACCTCAAAGCTTTCTTCCGATACCAGGGAGTTGCATTATCTCATGGTCTAAGGAATACAATATTTGACATAAGAAAAGCTTCGCAAAGACGAACACGATGACACGATCTAATTGCTTCGCTTAGTTTGGGTCTGTCCACCATATCATTCTCCAATGATATGATCTCATTATCAATTGACAACTCATGTCTATGGTTAGGAAACCTTAACCATCATTGATCAATGAGCTAGTCCATAGAGGCGTACTAGGGACACGGTGTTGTTCACAAACCACACAAGTATTAATGTTTCCGCTTAATACAATTCTAGCATGGAATATAAACTTTATCATGAACAAGAATTATAATAATAACATCTTTATTATTGCCTCTAGGGCATAATTCCAACAGAGGAATCCTCCTCCCCCACGAATCCGTGTCTTGCCCCACTTGGTTTCTTTGATCCCTTTCTTGGTTTTCAAGCAAACTCCAAGAAATCCTCTAGAACCTTCCAGAACATTCCGAAACCTTCTAGAATCTCCATACAAACACTCCGGAACATTTCCTAACTTAGAAAATGATTCCCAATATATGAATCTTATTCTCCGGACCATTCCGGATCTCCTCGTGATGTCCCGGATCCATTCCGAGACTCCGAACAACATTCGATCTCCAACACAAATTCCATATCTACTTCAAACAACTTCGAACCTTAAGTGTGTCACCCTACAGTTCGTGAATATGCAGACATGATGAAGACACCTCTCCCATCAATAATCATCAGCGGGATCTGGAGATCCATAACGGCTCCCACATACTCAACGATTACTTCGTGATCGATTGAACCAATTAACATACGAAACCAATTCCCTTTGTCTCGCGACATTCTACTTATCCGAGGTTTGATCGTTGATATCTTCATACCTAGTTCTTTCTCGTTACTGATAAGTACTCTTTACTCGTTCCATGTTATGTCATCCCTTGTGACACAGTCACATGCTTGCAAGCTATCTAGATAACATTCCACCGAGAGGGCCTAGAGTATATCTATCCGTCATATGGATGGACAAATCCCAATCTTGGTCTATGCGCTTCAACACATACTTTCAGAATACCCAATGACACCTTTATAACCGCCCAGTTACGAAGCGGCGTTTGATGTCATCAAAGTACCCATCCGGTAATGGTGATTAACATAACCTCATGGTCGAAGGATTAGGTTACTATGTATTTCAAAGCTTACAGCAATACGAACTTAATGACTTGATCTTATGCTACGCTTACTATGGGTGTGTGTCCATCATATCATTCTCCTAATGATATAACCTTGTTATTAATCACATCCAATGTCTATGATCAGGAAACCATGATCATCAATCAATCAACAAGCTAGTTCAACAAGAGGCTTACTAGGGACTCTTTTATGTTTACAAAACACACATGTATTAGTGTTTCCTAATAATACAATTATAGCATGGGATGTAAACTTTCATCATAAACACAAAGATATAATAATAACCACTTTTATTATTGCCTCTTGGGCATATCTCCAACAGTCTCCCACTTGCACTAGAGTCAATAATCTAGATTACATGGTAATATACCGAACACCCATGGCGTTCTGGTGTTGGTCATGCTTTGCTCTAGGGAGAGGTTTAGTCAACGGATCTGCTACATTCAGATCAGTGTGTACTTTGCAAATCTTTATGTCACCATCTTGGACATACTCGCGAATAGCATGAAAATGTAGCTTGATGTGCTTCAGCTTGCTATGTGACCTTGGCTCCTGTGCATTAGCTATGGCACCTGTGTTGTCACAGTAGATGGCCATCGGGTCTAACGCACTGGGAACCACGCCAAGTTCAGTAATGAACTCCTTCATCCATATGCCTTCTTGTGCAGCCTCCGAAGTAGCTATGTATTCCGATTTAGTTGAAGATTTCGCCACAATGCTCTGCTTGGCACTCCTCCAACTTATTGCAGCACCATTCAAAATAAATACGTATCCAGACTGTGACTTCGAGTCATCTGGATCGGTGTTCCAACTAGCATCAGTGTAACCGTTTACAACAAGCTGTTCATCACCTCCATAAGAAAGAACCATATCCTTAGTCCTATTCAGGTACTTTAGGATATTCTTGACCGCTGTCCAGTGTTCCATTCCAGGATCACTTTGATATCTGCTAGTTAAACTAACAACATGTGCTATATCTGGTCTCGTACACAGCATGGCATACATGATAGAACCTATGGCCGAGGCATAGGGAATTTTATTCATCTTTTCTCTATCTTCTGTCGTAGCTGGACTTTGAGTTTTACTCAAGGTCTTACCTGACAACATGGGCACGAACCCTTTCTTGCTCTCTTCCATTCTAAACTTCTTTAGAACTTTGTCTAAGTATGTACTTTGTGAAAGCGCTATTAGGCGTCTTGATCTATCTCTATAAATCTTGATGCCTAGAATATATGCCGCTTCGCCAAGATCCTTCATCGAAAAACTATTATTCAAATAGGTTTTGACGCTATTAAGAAGTTCTATATCATTCCCAATCAACAATATGTCATCTACATATAGTACTAGGAATGATACAGAGCTCCCACTCACTTTCTTGTAAATACAAGCTTCTCCATAAGTTTGTATAAATCCAAAGTTTTTGATTACTTTATCAAAATGTTAATTCCAACTCCGGGATGCTTGCTTCAGTCCATAAATGGAGCGCTGAAGTTTGCATACCTTATCAGCATCACTAGGATCGACAAAACCCTTGGGTTGTACCATATACAACTCTTCCTCAATGTCACCATTAAGGAACGCCGTTTTGACATGCATCTGCCAAATTTCATAATCGAAATATGCAGCGATTGCTAACATAATCCTCACAGACTTTAGCTTCGCTACTGGTGAGAAAGTCTCATCATAGTCAACTCCTTGAATTTGTCGGAACCCTTTCGCGACAAGTCGAGCTTTATAGATGGTAACATTACCATCAGCATCTGTTTTTCTTTTGAAAATCCATTTGTTATCGACAGCCTTACGGCCATCCGGTAAGTCCACCAAAGTCCATACTTGGTTTTCGTACATGGATCCCATTTCGGATTTCATGGCTTCTAGCCATTTGTCGGAATCTTGGCTCACCATAGCTTCTTCATACGTCGCAGGGTCATTAGTGTTGTCCACTAACATGACGTTCAAGGCAGAGTCATACCACTTAGGAGTGGTACGGACCCTCGTTGACCTGCGAGGTTCAGTAGTAACTTCGTTCGAAGTTTCATGATCATCATCATTAGCTTCCTCTCCAGTTGGTGCAGGCGGCACATAAACATCTTCCGGTGCTGCGCTACTCTCAACTCCGAAAGAAGGTTCAACAACCTCGTCGAGTTCTACTTTCCTTCCAGTCACTTCTTTCGAGAGAAATTCCTTCTCCAGAAAGGATCCATTCTTAGCAACGAAAACTTTGCCTTCGGATCTATGATAAAAGGTATACCCAATTGTTTCTTTAGGGTATCCTATGAAGACGCATTTCTCCGCTTTGGGTTCAAGCTTATCTGGCTGTAACTTCTTTACATATGCTTCACAACCCCAAACTTTAAGGAACGACAACTTAGTTTTCTTTCCAAACCACAATTCGTACGGTGTCGTTTCAACGGATTTAGATGGTGCCCTATTTAAAGTGAATGCGGCTGTCTCTAATGCATAGCCCCAAAATGATAACGGTAAATCTGTAAGAGACATCATAGACCGAACCATATCTAAGAGAGTTCGATTACGACATTCGGACACACCATTACGCTGTGGTGTTCCCGGCGGTGTCAACTGTGAAAGTATTCCACATTTCTTTAAATGCATGCCAAACTCATAACTTAGATATTCACCTCCACAGTCAGAACGCAGAAACTTAATCTTCTTGTTACGATGATTTTCCACTTCACTTTGAAATTCCTTAAACTTCTCGAAAGTTTCGGATTTATGTTTCATAAAGTAGACATACCCATATCTACTCAAGTCATCCGTGAAAGTGAGAACATAACGATATCCACCACGCTATGCTACACTCATTGGACCACACACATCGGTATGTATTATTTCCAATAAGTCTATAGCTCGCTCCATTATTCCAGAGAATGGAGTCTTAGTCATTTTTCCCATTAGACATGCTTCGCATCTTTCAAGTGATTCAAAATCAAGTGATTCAAGAAGTCCATCAGAATGGAGTTTCTTCATACGCTTCACTCCAATGTGACCAAGACGATAGTGCCACATGTATGTAGAATTATCATTCAATTTTATTCGTTTAGCATCTATGTTGTGAACATGTGTATCACTACTATCGAGATTCAATAAGAATAAACCATTCATCTCAGGTGCATAACCATAAAAGATATTACTCATATAAATCGAACAACCTTTATTCTCAGACTTAAAAGAGTAACCGTCTCGCAATAAACAAGATCCAGATATAATGTTCATGCTTAACGCAGGCACCAAATAACAATTATTTAAATTTAAAACTAATCCCGATGGTAGATGTAGAGGGAGCGTGCCGACGGCGATCACATCAACCTTGGAGCCATTTCCAACGCGCATCGTCACCTCGTCTCTTTCCAGTCTTCGTTTATTCCACAGCTCCTGTTTCGAGTTACAAATATGAGCAACCGAACCAGTATCAAATACCCAGGCACTACTACGATTACTAGTAAGATACACATCTATAACATGTATATCGAATATACCTTTCTTTTTGATGTTGCCGTTCTTCAGATCCGCCAGGTATTTGGGGCAGTTACGCTTCCAGTGACCAGCACCCTTGCAGTAGAAGCACTCAGTTTCAGGTTTAGGACCAGCCTTGGGCTTCTTAGCAGGTACGGCAGCTTTCTTGCCGTCCTTCTTGAAGTTTCCCTTGTTCTTAGGCTTGCCCCGTTTCTTGAAATTGGTGGTCTTATTGACCATCAACACTTGGTGTTCTTTCATGATCTCCACTTCAGCAGTTTTTAGCATGGACGATAGTTCAGGCAACGTCTTGTTCATGCAGTGCATATTGTAGTTCATCACAAAGTTCTTGTAACTTGGTGGCAGTGATTGGAGGACACGGTGAATCCCCAATTCATTAGGAATCGGTATCCCCAACTCTTGGAGTTTGTTTGCGTGCCCAGACATGGTGAGCACGTGCTCGCTAACGGAGCTACCCTCTTCCATCTTGCAGGTACAGAATTTCTCGGAAGCTTCATAGCTTTCCATGGCCGCGCGAGTCTCAAATATGAGTTTGAGCTCCTTAATGATTTCAAATGGGTCATGGTGCTCAAAACGCTTTTGAAGCTCCGATTCTAAACCGTACAGGATGGCACACTGAACTGTGGAGTAGTGATGTTTCCGAGTGGCATAAACATTCTTTACATCATCGGTGGCATCTTCTGCAGGTGGGTCACCTAGCGGTGCTTCGAGCACATAGGTCAACTGACCAGCCCTGAGGACGATCTTCAGTCCACGGAACCAGTCCGTGAAATTTCTTCCATTGTTCTTAAGCTTTTCTTTCTCTAGGAACGCATTGAAATTGATGGAAACGTTCGCCATTATCTACAACATATTTGCAAGTAGTTAAGACTAAGTTTATGATAAATAGTGTTCAAATTTAATTCTTAAATCAACTAGGTGAACTCCCACTCAAAACAACATCCCTCGCAGTTGTTTTAGTGATTACACGAACCAAATCCACTACACCAAGTCCGATCATCACGTGAGATGATGTAGCTTCATCGGCGAACAATCTTCATGTTCATCATATCAATCATATGACTCATGCTCTACCTTTCGGTATTCCGTGTTCCGAGACCATGTCTGTACATGCTAGGCTCGTCAAGATTAACCTTAGTTTCTGCATGTGCAAATCTGGCTTGCACCCGTTCTATGCACACGTAGAGTCTATCACACCCGATCATCACGAGATGCTTCGAAACGACGAGTCTTAGCAACGATGCCAACTAAGGACGAACACTTTATTACTTGATATTTAGTGAGAGGGATCATCTTATAATGCTACCGTCGTGATCTAAGCAATACAAGATGCATAAAGGATTAACATCACAGGCAATTCATAATTTGTGTGATATGATATGGCCCTTTCTTCTTATGCCTTCGATCTCTATCTCCAAAGCACGGACATGATCTCCATCATCACCAGCATTGCGTCAAGGTCCGTGGCGCCGCTTCATGGTTGTCCATCTTCACTAGCAAATATTACAACTACTTGGAACAAAGCTATTACAAGATGAATAGACACGCAGGTCTTAACAAAATTAAAGACAACCATTAGGCTCCTGCCGGTTGCCATATTACAATAGGGATCATTGCATACATCAAATACAATCACAATCACATGTGGGCCATATCACATCACAAAACCCCTACAAAAACAAGTTAGACGCCTCTAATATTCTTTGCAAGTTTTACGTGGCTTGGGGCTTTCGACTAAGAACGCATCTTACCTACGAAACTGAACCACAACATTGATACAAGTGCTATCAAGTGCAAAGTGTAGATTTGATCTATACTATGATGGGAGAGACAGACACCCGCAAAGCCACTTGTGCAATGCAAGTTGCACGTCAAACGTGGAGCAAGTCTCATGTATGATGACATGTAATGTTAGCCCGAGCCGCTTCATCCCACCATACCGCAAGATGCAAAGTACACATATAGCAAAAGACGGCACGAGCACCAACGCCCACAACCTTATTGTGTTCTACTCGTGCAACAGATCTACGCATAGACAAGGCTCTGATACCACTGATGGGTTCGTAGCATGGAAAACAAAAAATTTCTACCGCAAGAACGAACAAAACCCAGATCTAATCTAGATAAAAGCCAAGATCTAATCTACTAGACATGAGCAACGAGATAGATCGGTACTAACCCTCGTAGAACCGAAAGCGTTAACGAGATTAGATCTCGTGGATGATGTAGTCGATCACTTGCCGATCTCAAGATCGTGTGGACGATCCTTCCGGAGCCGCGTTTCGGCAGTGGCTAGGGTTTGTTATGAGAGGGCTAGGAGGGGGCGCCCCCTCCCCTCTATTTAAAGGAGGAAGGCGCGCCATGGGAGGGGGAGTCCTAGTAGGACTCCCCTCCTTGGCCGGCGGGTTGGGAAGGGGGGGAGGAGTCCTCCTCCCCCACGAATCCGTGTCTTGCCCCACAAGGTTTCTTGACCCTTTCTTGGTTTTCAAGCAAACACCAAGAACTCTTCTAGAACCTTCCAGAACATTCTGAAACCTTCTAGAATCTCCATACAAACACTCCGGAACATTTCCTAACTTAGAAAATGATTCCCAATATATGAATCTTATTCTCCGGACCATTCCGGATCTCCTCGTGATGTCCCGGATCCATTCCGAGACTCCGAACAACATTCGATCTCCAACGCAAATTCCATATCTACTTCAAACAACTTCGAACCTTAAGTGTGTCACCCTACGGTTCGTGAATATGCAGACATGATGAAGACACCTCTCCCATCAATAACCATCAGCGGGATCTAGAGATCCATAAAGGCTCCCACATACTCAACGATTACTTCGTGATCGATTGAACCAATTAACATACGAAACCAATTCCCTTTGTCTCGCAACATTCTACTTATCCGAGGTTTGATCGTCGGTATCTTCATACCTAGTTCTTCCTCGTTACTGATAAGTACTCTTTACTCGTTCCATGTTATGTGATCCCTTGTGACCCAGTCACATGCTTGCAAGCTATCTAGATAACATTCCACCGAGAGGGCCCAGAGTATATCTATCCGTCATATGGATGGACAAATCCCAATCTTGGTCTATGCGCTTCAACACATACTTTCAGAATACCCAATGACACCTTTATAACCGCCCAGTTATGATGCGGCGTTTGATGTCATCAAAGTACCCATCCGGTGATGGTGATTAACATAACCTCATGGTCGAAGGATTAGGTTACTATGTATTTCAAAGCTTACAGCAATACGAACTTAATGACTTGATCTTATGCTACGCTTACTATGGGTGTGTGTCCATCATATCATTCTCCTAATGATATAACCTTGTTATTAATCACATCCAATGTCCATGATCAGGAAACCATGATCATCAATCAATCAACAAGCTAGTTCAACAAGAGGCTTACTAGGGACTCTTTTATGTTTACAAAACACACATGTATTAGTGTTTCCTAATAATACAATTATAGCATGGGATGTAAACTTTCATCATAAACACAAAGATATAATAATAACCACTTCTATTATTGCCTCTTGGGCATATCTCCAACAGGAAGCACAAAAGATCTTAACTAGAGAATACTAGACTTATGAGCAAATCAAGAAAGAAAGATGATGACATTATTTTTCTCTAGGGTACTTCTGTCTTTTCTTTCCACTCTCAAAAATAGTGTTGCTACTGACCGAGCCAGGTTTGCCAAAACCAACTAAATTAACTCAATGATCCCAAAGTGATACCAATACTAACAACAAGATCAATCATATAACCACGAATTCAAAACTAATATAAGCTATGCAAAAGAGTGAACGATAGAACTTCTCATTAATAGTCCATAACGGCAACTCACACCAAGGGATACATATCTAACGAGAGAGGGGACACTTCCATAATGCAAACCATCCTACATAATAACTTCTCTATTCATGATATGACTCTACTAATAAGGTAAAAAGATATAAGATAGTGATGTGATACTGCGGCACTCGCCCAAGCTTGGAACAAACCAAGGGGATGCCAAACCTGATGACGAATTACTCCTTCGGTGGTGGTGGTAATATTTTCTTAGTTGACGTGAGGAAATCTTCCAGCATCTTGCGAAGCCTATTATTCTCCCATTGAAGCATGTCCACCTTCCTCCTCAAGTCTCGGTACTTATCGCAGAACTCCTTAGTGACTCGTAGAGCTTCCGTTGATGTCGGGCAAGAGACTAAAGGTATCAGCCCCTGCTTGGGGTCTTGGAGATCTTCCTCCATAGGCTCATTTCCTTTATCCTTGGCAGACACCATTGTGCTTCAAAGCTTTCAAAGATAGTTCCTAGCAGAAACAGATCGAAACGAAAACACGACGAAAACACGATATATGAACCTCGGGGGATCCGAGGATTATATATTATGAAGTTTCATGACAAAAGGAAGGTACTGGGAGAAAACGAGTCAGAGGCGGAGTCCAGGGTGGACTCACCACCAGGTGGCGCGGCCTGGGGAGGGCCCGCGCCACAGGGTGGTGTGAGCCACCCTGGCTCCGTTTCCGTCCCTCTTTCGCTTCGTAGCTTTCCATATTGACTAAAAACTGCAAAAATATAGCTGGATTGTATTTTCGCGGAACCTTTCTAACCAGAACTGTTACCTATTTGAAAACGGACTCTGCAAGTTTCTGAATTTGGTATTTAGTAGATTCTTCTGGAGTCACCACTTGAATAACATCAATATCTTCATCTTCATACACTTATTACTTGAGTCATAAAACCTTTCTTTCTCATTACACCATTATCTCCATTACCTAGAAATTTCCTTCACACAAAACTTCACACAGTTCTCATTAGCAACATTAGTATAAGTGAAGTGATAAAACCTTTTGAGTCCACTTTCAACTGAAAACCCTCAAAACATAGGCTACTGTAGAAACTCCTTCCGAAAACCCAAAAAGAATTCAAAAAGGAAATCGATTAAAGAAGCAAATGAAAGAGTGGCAAAATCTATCAAAACAGACCAGCAGGTAAGGATCAATTTTTTCGAAATTCTTTTTTTGCTCAAATCAAAAAGTGAAAAACTAACGAAAGTTAAATAACAACCTGGGGCAGAAGCACAAAAAATTACAGCTCAATCCAACATACAGATATCTCTCATGAATTTTTACGGTGAAGCACGAAAATCTGTTTCGGGACAGCAACTTCCCCAAATATTACTTCTCTCTCATTAGAGGTTGATCTTGACACAAAAACCAAACAAAAAGGATAAGGAGCGGTTATTACCGAAGTAATAACTTCCAAGACTCAAAGAAACAAAACAAACTGAAAGCAAAAACAAATTGGGTTGTCTCCCAAAGAGCTCTTTCTTTATAGCCATTAAAATGGGCATGATAATTTTGATGCTGCTCACATAGGAATATGAATTGAAGTGAAAGAGAGCATCAAGAAGCAAAAATACACACATTTAAGTCTAACCCACTTCCTATGTAAGGAAATTTTGTAAACAAACAGGTTGTTGAAACCAGAGGCTACTAGCATAGGAAGGCAAAAGAAGTGCAACATAAAACCTTTCAGCATAAAACGAGGAAACTTGATATTATTGAGATGAATAAGAACACTTTTACCTCTCTCATAGTAACTTTCAGTATCATGCATAAACTTAACAATGTAATTATCACAAGGACCATCGTAACAATGATCACTTATTCTAACAGAAAACACAGGAATACTAGCTCTCATAACACTACTTTGTGAAACAATATTAGAGGTATCCTTATAAAGGATAGTGTGTCCCTCTTCTTTATATTTAGTAACAAAGTCTTTCACATTTGCTATTATAGGTTCATCAACCATTTGTTTATCAGGTCCAACAGCTTCACTTGTACTTTTGTTAACCATACTAGCTATCATGGAATGTTCCTTTATCTTAACTGGGAAAGGCATTTTCTCAATGTAAGGTTTAGGTAAAACATGATTAGTAGTATAGACTTCAGTATTTCTTGCAGGAACACTCTTAGCAACATCTTTATAAGGTTCATGATACTTATTCCACTTCTTTTTAGGCACTTCAATATAGGAAGCAAAAGCCTTAAAATAAGAAGCAATAGCTTGAGAATCTAGACCATAAGCATTTTTAATATTTTGAAAGTCATCACTTCCCATAAAAGATTCAATGCATTCATAATCATAATTTATACCTGACTTTCTACCTTTGTCATTCTCCCAAGCTTCAGCATTATCTTGAATACGGTCCAGAAGATCCCATTTAGCTTCTCCTTCCATGCGAGTGAATGATCCAGCGCAAGAAGCATCCAGTAAATCCTTATCATGTAGAGGGAGCCTTGCATAAAAGTTATTGATAATAATATTGTTGGGGAGCTCATGAATGGGACATTTGAGCATTAGCAACTTCAATCTCCCCCAAGCTTGAGCTGTACTCTCTCCATCAAGAGGCCAAAAGCTGTATATTTGATTCCGATCTTTATGAATCTCACTAGGAGGATAAAATTTTGAATAAAAGAGAGGCACTATTTCCTCCCATTCCAGAGCTTGACCGTTCTTCAGCAGCTTATACCATTCCTCGTCTCTTCCTTTCAGTGATAATGAGAATAACTTCTTCTTAACTTGATCTGTAGTAATACCTGCACACTTGAACAATCCGCATAATTCGTGTATAAAGAGCAAATGATCACCGAGATGGACAGTTCCATCCCCAACATAGTAGTTATCCATAACACGATCAATAATTCTTGTAGGTATTTTAAAAACATCATTATCAGTAGGTGGTGGCTCATATACTACCTTAGCAGTGGTAGTAGCATTACCAAATAAGAAACTCAACGAATTATCCATAACGAAAATAAAGCAACTAACAGAAATAAACAACACTCACAGTAGAAGTTTCCTTTACCAGTTCCACTCTCCAATAGCGCTTCACTCCCCGGCAACGACGCCAGAAAATAGTCTTGATGACCCACAAGTATAGGGGGTGTATCGTAGTATTTTCGATAAGTAAGAGTGTCGAACCCAACGAGGAGCAGAAGGTGCTGGCTAGTGGTATGGATCAGGAATTCTCTGCAAATACTTAGCAAACGGATTTTTAGTGTTTTTTGATAAAGCGGGTAAACAAAGTACGAGTAAATAAAAGACGGTAAGAATAAATCCAGCAAGTGGCCCAATCCTTTATGCAGCAAAGGACAAGCCGGTTGTATTACTTAAGATGACCAAACGTTCTTGAGGACACATGGGAAGACTGTCAAGTGCTTTCGCTTCATATAGTTGATTAATCTTCTTTAGCTTGCTAAGTGTTGTGTGGGTGAACCTGTGCTAATGTACTGAGCTTCCTAGGACTAATACATACTTGTGATTATACCCCTTCAAACATCCATAAGTACAAGAAAGTAATTAAGGTAGAAACCTAACCACAGCTTTAAACTCTAAGACCATTACGTCCCTTGTGCAATGGTTTCCTAACGGGGGTTCAGGTTTCTATCACTCCGGCAACCCCTACGATTAGTATCCAAATACACAATGCATTCCCCTAGGCCCATATAGGTGAAGTGTCATGTAGTCAACGTTCACATGACACCACTAGAAGAAGTACACCACAACTTAAATATCAAACTATTGAATCTTTCTCAACACAACTCCACTACAAACAACATGACTTCTCCCATTTCCTCAAGAACAAAACGAACTACTCACAAGACATCATATGGATCATGATCAGAGATGGAATAATGATGTATAACAATCTAAACATAAACAATAATTCAACGGTTCACTCAATAGCATCAACTACAAAGAGTAATCAACACCGGGAAAGTTTCCCCTATGAACTATGCAAGATTCAACACAATTGTTACAACAATATGGAGATGGTGATAAGGGTGCTGATGGTAATGATGGTGGTGATGATGATGATGATCCCGATGAAGTCTAGCTTGATGGTGGTGTTGATGGCGACGATCTCCCCTCTCCGGGAAGGAATTCCCCCGGCAGAATTTTGTCTATCGGAGAGATCTTTCTCTCTCGGTGTTTTCCGCCCCGTAGAGGCGGCAGAATCTTTTTGTGGTCTCTCTCCTAGTCTTAGGGTTTTGTGGAGATAATATACGCCAGAGGGGAGAGCTGGAGGTGGACCAGGACGGCCACACCACCTGGTGGCGTGGCCTAGAGTGGCCCGCACCAGGTGGTGGTGTGGGCCCCCTGTGGCCCATCTCCACTCCTCCTTCTGGCATCCTTCGTCTTCTAGAAAAATAGGATTTTCCGTATATTTTCCCGGATTTTCTGATCTTCGCAAATTTTGCCTCCAAACAGCACCTTTTCCATCAGAATCCTGACTGCAGCGGTCCATGCTCCAAAAGTCATCAACCATGCAAAAATATATGAAATAACATAAGTATCACCTCTCAATATGAAATATATCAATGAATAATAGTGAATTAAGACATAGAATAGTGATGCAAAATGGACGTATTAGTTCCCTCGGCGCCTGGGCCTGCGCCGTGTTGGGTTCGTAGCATAGAAAACAAAAAATTCCTACAATGGGAGCTATACACGAAGATCTATCTACTAGATACAAGCAACGGGTGGATATACATCCATGGAGAACTTACCCTCGAAGACAACAAAGCTTTGTTAAAGAGTTAGAACTCGTGGATGATGTAGTCGAACGCTTGCCGATCACAAGATCGTGTGGAAGACCTAGCGCCGCAAATCAGCAGCGCATCCGTCCTCGCACACACGTTCAAGCCACCGAACAACCTCCACCTCCTCGCTCCAGCGAATCAGCGGGAGCAGCAATTCCTTCTAGAAGAAATCCCACCAGGAACATGTATCTCGCTAATCCGAGACCATGGGGAATATATCTAGAGGGGGAGAGAGATCCTTCACGAGGAGGTGTGTTTTGTGAGGGAGGAGAGGGGGGCCTTTTATAGGAGAGGGGGCTCCTCCCATCCCATGGCCGGCGCCCATGGGGGGTGCCCCCACCTCTTTCTCATTCATGTGGTGGAAGCTCCACTCACATCAATTTAGCCTCCACTCAAAGTTCCACTCACATGCATTAAATTTCCACCAAATTTAATGCGACTCTCATTTAATAAAACTCTTTTTTTTATTTTATTCAGAATTTTGTTAATTACTTTAATTAACAAACATACACATAAAACCCCTTGTATCATTTCAATATCACATGCAGAACCAGTTTCTGCAATTTCACCCAAAACAATTCCGGTTTCCATCGAAATAATTCCAGCGCTTTGCAATTATTTCGTCTGAAACATATGTGCTCCAAATGGTGTTTGGCAACCCTTAAGTGTGTCACCCTATGGTTCACGAATAATGCATACATGATTGATACTCCTCTCAAATCAATAATCAGAAGTGGGACTTGGAGATCCATTCTGACTCATGCACATTCAACGATGACTTTCGTGATCATAAGAACCTTTAACGCTAGTAACTTAATCCCTTTGTCTCGCGATATATCACATATCCGAGATTCGATCATCGGCATCCAAATATCTAGTTTGATATCGTTACCGACATGCACTCTTTTCTCGTTCCCGTGATATAACATTCTAGTGATCACATCACTTGCTTGCAAGCTATCTTAATACGATATCACCGAGAGGGCCCAGAGTATATCTATCCGTAATTAGGATTGACAAATTCTACTCTTGATCCATGAGCCTCAACATAACACCTTCGGAGTATCTAAACCCACCTTTATAGTCACCCTTTTACGGTGTGACGTTTGATGTTACCAAGTTACTCTTCCGATGTTAGCAATTAACATGATCTCATGGTCTAAGGACTAAGATTACTTCGTATGATGCTATAGCAATATAAACATAATGACTTTGATCGTAATGCTATACTTCGGATGAATGTTCATCACATCATTTCACAAATGTTGTGACCTCGTTATTAACAACATCTAATGTCCATGATCAGGAAACCTTGATCATCTTGTTAATCAACGAGCTAGTCTATAAGAGAGGCATAACTAGGAACCTTTTATTTGTTTATTAAACACACATGTATTAACGTTTCCAATCAATACAATTATAGCATGCAACATAAACATCTATCATATACAAGGAATACATAATAACTACTTTATTATTGCCTCTCAGTGCATATTTCATTCAGTCTCCCACTTGCACTAGAGAAAATAATCTAGTTCACATAGTGATAAATCTAACACCCATGGAGTTTTGGTGTTGATCATGTTTTGCCCTAGGGAGAACTTTAGTCAACGGATCTGCTACATTTAGGTCTGTGTGTACTTTACAAATCTTTATATCTCCATCCTTGACATGCTCGCGGATGGAGTGAAATCGGGGCTTAATATGCTTGGAATTCTTGTGAGACCTTGGTTCCTTGGCGTTGGCTATGGCTCCATTGTTGTCACAATAGATCACCATTGGGTCTAATGCACTAGGAACCTGCTGACTCGTATAATAACGAGCTCGTTGGGGAACCCCAAGAGGAAGGTATGATGAGCACAGCAGTAAGTTTCCCTCATTTATGAAACCAAGGTTATCAATCCAGTAGGAGCAAGGAAACACCTCCAAGGTGTTGCTAGCTGAGCTTTGGAAGGGCGCACTACCGGTGCTAGCAGCAACGTGGAATCCTGCACAACACAACCACAGAACTTTTCCCCCAACTTGTGATGAGGTTGTCAATCTCACCGGTTTTGTAGAAAACAAAGGATTAAAAGTATCGAGTGGAAGAAAGTAATAGCTTGCAGAAAGTAAACAGTTGATTGTAGATTGATGATAAAAGAAAGGACGGGGGTCCATAGTTCACTAGTGGTGGATCTCCTTAAGATAGATAACATATTGGGTGAACAAATTATAGTGGGGCAATTTACAAACATCGAGAAAGCATACATGCATATACTAATCATCTTTACTCCTTTGAGATTCGATTGGGCATTACAACATTATACATAGACCGCCATCCAACTGCATCTATGACTAATAATCCACCTTCAGGTTATCATCCGAACCCCCTCCAGTGTTAAGTTGCAAGCAACAGATAATTGCATTACGCATTGCGGTAAAGTAAACAATACGATTGTTCTATGAACAAAGGATTGTTGTTTTCTCCCTATTAGCAACAACACATCTAGTACCTTAGAGATTTCTATTACTTCCCCAGATTACTAGAGGCATGAACCCACTATCGAGCATAAATACTAACTCTTGGAGTTGCTAGCATCTACTTGGCCAAGATAGCTACTAACAACGGAAATCATGCAAGATCACAAATAACAAAGACATGATAGAATCAATAATCAATCTAAAATAGCATCTCAATATCCATCAGATCCCCGCAAACACAACATGCAGGAATTACAAATAGATGATCTTGATCATGAACGGAGCTCACAAGATCTAAACATGATAGCACAAAGGAGAAGGACCAGCCATCTAGATACTACATGGACCCGTAGTCCAGAGATGAACTACTCATGCATCACACCGGAGGCTTGCATGATGATGAAGAAGGCCTCCAGGGTGAATTCTCCCCTCCGGCAGGGTACCGGGAAAAGCTTCAGATCCCTCCCGATCTAGGGATGGAGATGACGGCAGCTACAGACTCTTTCGTGGAATTTTGATCGGGTCCTTAGGGTTTCTGTATCAGAGGCATCTTATAGGAGAAAGGGGAGGCCGAGGGGGTGCCAGAGGCGGCCAGACCACCCCTTGGCGCGGGCTAGGCTGGGCCACGCAGCCAGCTGGTTTGGCGGCCCCCTGGCCCCTCTCCGTCTCGTACTCTCGCTCCTTGTGTCCCTCGGTGAAAAACTGACTTTGGCTTTTTTCCCGTCCAACTCCGAGAATATTCATTTTCTGACTTTCCTAGAACCAATAACAGCAGAAAACAGGAAGCTGGCACTGTGGCTCTTGTTAATAGGTTAGTCCAAGAAAGTGTATGAAAAGCACTCCAAAGTTGGAACAAAACATAAGAAAGTAGATAAAACCAAGCATGGAATATCAAAAATTATGGATACATTAGCAACGTATCAACATCCCCAAGCTTAACTCCTACTCGTCCTCGAGTAGGTAAGTGATAAAAAAAGAAAGAATAATATTTGAGGTAACATGCACCATCAGATCAAAGTATTTGTAAAACATTGAAAGCTGGGATCATAGTACTTCAACATAGCATGAAAGATAAAGTTCTAACAATAAGACAAAGCAACTATGTTGCAACATGAAAAGGCACAAACAAAAGATTCATGAATAACAATGCTTTTCAAGACGTTTGTTTGTTTCACATAAAGAAAACATAGCATAGTGGCATTCAGCTTGTCCCTCATAGTGTAGCAAATATAAATGCATAGGACACCCTCAAAGTTCCTAAGAGTGACTAGATACAAGTATTTTAAGGACAAGCAATATCAAGTTATGCATCAATCAACAAGTCTTGGGACAATGCACATAGAACTAAGAATGGCCACTATGCTCTCAAAGTAAGTGCATAAAGATAGAAGGTGGAGACTCAACATATAAGTAAAAGAAAGTCCTTCATAGAAGGAAGTAGGGATTCAAGTTTCATAAAGAGCTTCCAAAAATTATGGTACTTATTAGCTTTCAGCTCTCATTGCCCCTATCATAAGCATTTTAAGGTGATTAAGGTTAAAGTGACACAACTATGAGGATATGCTTGACAAGTTATAAGCCGAAATCTCATGCCCCTTACTTATGAAGAACGAACCTCATGCTACTCAACTTTAGTCACAAGTAAGCTCTTGTCATTGTAAGTACATATGTATCATAGAGAACCGCCAACGGGGTACCCCTTGCACATGATACAGGAGCTATCCCATAATCAAAATGACAAGGCAAGCAAGCAATGAGCATCTTAGCGATCTTTTTATCTACTATTTGCATAGGTTTTTATTGAGGATGCTTCATAGAGTGCTCATTATAGTTATGCTGCAAGTTTCCACCATGATTAGGCATGGCTTAGGCTAGCGGCCCAGGCATTTCTCTAACACACATACAAACTCCATGATCTTACAAGTTCCACTTTTATTCACACCGTCGGGATCCATAAGCAAAAGAACATGATATCAACGGGGTACAAAGTACAAGTGCAATGTTGAAAGCATTCCCCATGATACATGGTTCTGCTAACTTCAACTTATAGAGCGCAAGAATATACGCAACAAAGATGGACGCAATGGGTCAAGTTTATTAATGCAAGAAAAGTAAAGTGTGCCATCAAGTTTGTGGGAGCTTTAATCACTAATTTTCTCATAACAAATTTAATTCGGAAGGTAGATAAAAACATGAATATACTTTGAACAGCAAATGCTAATAGGTAGGTATGGTGGACTCTTTGGAATAACTTGGTTTTAGGAGTTGGATGCATGAGTGGAACTCATACTTGGTTATGGAGGCTAGCAAAAGACTGGGAGCGACAAACTAAGAGAGCAATAATGGCCATAATCATGCAGATCGACAAAACATTATTGATTAAAGCATAAAGTGATATTACAAGTAGAAAACTAAAGGATCGTCAAGGCTATGGTGATTTGGGATAGTCATAACATTGTGTGAGCATGTGCCAAGTTAACCCAAATAAAGCATCAAAGGAGAATACCACAATACTATGCTTTAATATGCTAAAACAACACATGATTCTTCCAAGGCACATTAAGCAATCTCAATTGTTTATAACATGTCATGCTACAGCAAAGAAAAGCCAAATCAATATAAAGCATGGCATGACAAAGCATAGGCCACAGTCAAAAACAAACTCTTTTTACCACTTAAGCACGAGCTTTCCTACTCTTTTTCAATCCAAACCAAACTATTTGAAAACCAATGTATGAAAGACGGGGTCCAACCAATTTATTCAGCAAACTAAGAAAATCAAGAAAACTAAAAACCAAAACGGAAACGAAAAAGAAGACGCTTCAAGAACAACACAACTGTGCATGAAACAATAAAAATAAAGCGTTTGGAAGAAACCTGGGATTTTTATTGATGAAGAAGGGAATGCCTTGGGTATCCCCAAGCTTTGACGCTTGTACCTCTTGAATATTTCTTAGGGTGACACGTGTGGCATCCCCAAGCTTGAGCTTTAGTCCATCCTTCATCTCATTACTCATTCCTTCCATACACCTGAAATTTTTCCTTCATACAAAACTTCACACAATCTTTATTAGCAACATTAGTGCACTCAAGATAATAAGTCTTTAAGTTAAGTTTCAACACCAATAGAACTTCCACTAAAACACAAGATACTGTAGAACTTCCCTCAAAAATCTCAATTCCCCAAAAGAACTCAAAAAGGAACCAACAAGAAGCAAATGCAAATAATGGCAGAAATCTGTCAAAACAGACCAGCAGGTAAAGACGAATTTTTTTGAAGACCTTATGTTGCTCAAATCGAAAAGTGTTGAACTAACGAAAGTTATATAACAACCTGGGGCAGAAGCACAAATATTCATGCCTCAAAAGGACGTACAGAGATTTTACACGAATTTTTACGGTGAAGCACAAAAATCTCTGTCGGGACAACAACTTTCCCAATCATTACTTCTCTCTCATTAGAGGTTACTCTTGGCACAAAAAGCAAATAAAAAGGATAAGGAGCGGTTATTCCAGAAGTAATAACTTTAAAGACTCATCTAAAACTTTTGGGTTATTTTCCAATAAGTACTTTTCTTTAACGCCTTTAAGTTAGGCATAAGAAGCAAGAAAAAGAATCAAGTGTTCTCAAATGAAGAAGCATTAAGAGTAAATTTTGTTTTCATAGGAGAAACAAAAGAGATCTTCTCTCTCTTCTTAGGGAAGTGTTCTATACCTTTCTTGAGTGGGAGTTGATATTTAATGGTGCCTTCTTTCATATCAATAATGGCACCAACAGTTCTAAGAAAATGTCTTCCCAAAGTAATAGGACAAGAAGCATTGCATTCAACATCCAAAACATAGAAATCAATGGGGACATAGGCATTGTTAACCATGATAAGAACATCATTAAGACTCCCCATGAGTTTCTTTTTAGCATTATCATCAAGTGGGACATTCAAATAACAATCTTCAAGTGGTGGCAAATCAAGCATGTCATAAATCTTTCTAGGCATAATAGAAACACTACTATCAAGATCACATAAAGCTTTGAAATCAAAATCATTCACTTTCATATTAATGATGGGTTCCCAACCATCTTCTTGTTTCATAGGAATAGAAGCATTATGTTTCATCTTTTCTTCTTTGATTTTTATGAGAGCATCAGTAATGTGTTTTGTAAAAGCCATATTCATAGCACTAGCATTAGGACTTTTTGCAAGCTTTTGTAGGAACTTAATAACTTCAGAGATGTTGCAACCATCAAGATCAAAATCAAATTTATCATCTAAAGTAGTAGAGCTATTACTAGCTTCAACACTAGTTGTAGTGATAGTAGAAACACTAATGTTTCTAGCAATTTCATCTTCTTTCTCCCACTTAGCATGCAATTCAGCTAATAGTCTAACATTTTCATCAATTCTAACTTGTATGGCATTAGTAGCAGCAAAAGGATTATCATTAGTTTTAGGTTTAGCAGCCATTTTATTCAAAGAAGATTGAGCTTCAACCAATGGTGCTATATTTCTCACAGCATTAGAGAGTTTTTCCTCAATAGTTTTATTGAAAGCAGTTTGTTTACTAATAAAATCTTTAAGCATAACTTCAAGTTCAGAGGGTGCACTCCTATTATTGTTGTAGGAATTTCCATAAGCATTACCATTGTTAGGAGGATATGGCCTATAATTGTTGTTACCAAAATTATTCATGTAGGCATTGTTGCTAAAATTATTATTTCTTATAAAGTTCATATCAACTTGTTCTTCTTGAGCAACCAAAGAGGCTAAGGGAACATGATTTGGATCAATATGAGCCTTCCCATTAACAAGCATAGACATAATAACATCAATTTTATCACTCAAGGAGGAGGTTTCCTCAACACAATTTACCTTCTTACCTTGTGGAGCTCTTTCAGTATGCCATTCAGAATATTTAACCATCATATTATCCAGAAGCTTCGTTGCAGCACCCAAAGTAATGGTCATAAAGGTACCTCCAACAGCAGAATCCAATAGATTTCTTGAAGAATAGTTCAATCCTGCATAAAAGGTTTGGATAATCATCCAAGCAGTTAGTCCATGAGTGGGACAATTCTTTACCAAAGATTTCATTCTTTCCCAAGCTTGAGAAACATGTTCGTTATCAAATTGTTTAAACTTCGTTATTTCACTTCTCATAGATATAATCTTAGCAGGAGGATAGTATTTTCCAATGAAAGCATCTTTGCATTTAGTCCAAGAATCAATACTATTCCTAGTAAGGGAATTCAACCATTCTTTAGCTTTTTCTCTCAAATATAAAGGAAACAATTTAAGCTTAATAATATCTCCATTTATATCCCTATGCTTTTGCATCTCACAAAGTTCAACAAAGTTATTTAGATGAGCAGCAACATCTTCATTACCAATACCAAAAAATTGTTCTCTCATAACAAGATTGAGTAAAGCAGGTTTTATTTCAAAGAAAGTAGCTTCAGGAACAGGTGGAGCAATAGGTGTGCTCATGAAATCATTGTTGTTGGTGCTAGTGAAATCACACAACTTAGTATTTTCTAGAGTAGTCATGTTTTTGTGTTTTTAATAAAGAAAGCAAACTAGTAAAACTAATTTTTTTGTGTGTTTTTGATAAAGAAACAAGCAAACAAAGCAAAAATAAACTATGCAAAAAAAACAAAGTAAAGAGATTGGTTATGAGGGACTCCCCTTGTAAAGATGTCCTTGACTCCCCGGCAACGGCCCAAAAAAGTAATAGCTGACTCGTGTAATAACGAGCTCGTTGGGAACCCCAAGAGGAAGGTATGATGAGCACAACAGTAAGTTTCCCTCAGTTATGAAACCAAGGTTATCAATCCAGTAGGAGCAAGGAAACACCTCCAAGGTGTTGCTAGATGAGCTTTGGTAGGTCGCACTACCGGTGCTAGCAGCAACGTGGAATCCTGCACAACACAACCATAGAACTTTGCCCCCACCCGGCATACCCTATAGGTCCGCCACTGTCCTCCCCGCTCTTCTCCAGCGATGGCCGGCGTCGAGTAGGGTGAAGGTCCCTCCCCTGTACAGAAGTAGTGTAGGTTTTCTTAGGTTTGCCCTAGTGGCGTCTGACGATATGGCGTCTGAGGGTAGGTTGGCGGTCTTCGACAGCCAGATTCCCGCGCCCTGAGCTTCTGCTGCTTTGCTACACTTTGTCAGTGGCAGGCGGAGGAGGTAGCGAGCTGGAGAGGCCCTTGCATCCCTCTCAATAAGGCATGCCCTCGGTGCTCTGGGCCAGTGTTGCTGGACCAACGCCGACTTGGTGCAATCGTCTTCCTCGGTGTTGCAGTGCTCTCGTGGAGGAAGCTGGATGCAGCGCTGAAGAAGCCCACCGCTCACCCAAATAAAGTCCAAGAAAGCACCATCTGCTGTAATCTCTGGTCGTCTCCTCTGGCTTGTGGCAGCAGCGTGGAGTCCGACGGCGGCCAGCGTCTCCTGAATCGGTGGGTGGTGGCTTGTTTTTCCGGTGAGATGAAGGTTCGATTCGCCCTCTTTTCTCTCATTTTCTTCCATCGAGGTGATGGACAGGGTGTTAGGAAGGTGGTGTTCGATCTTCGTCCTCTCCGGTGGGGATTTGTAGCTGCTCTTGGCGGAGAACCCAAGTGGTGGCAAGCTTGTGCCACTGCTATACAAGGTCATGGAGACCACTCCGCGCGGCGGTTCAAGATTAACTACTGCTTCTTCAACCTCGAGTGGAGGCCCTCCTACGTCTCAGCCATGGAAAGCTTTGACCTATTTGCGTCAAGTGGTCTCGTCCCCGACGCCAGTAGTGTCGGCCGTGGTGTTGAGTTCGCCTGCGTTCCTGGTGGAGAAGGATCTAGATCCGATTGCCTTTTCTCTTCTGTTTGTAGGGTCCATTTTGTAAAAGCCCATGACATGGCTGTATTTTTGTTCATTCTTAAGGCCCTGCCTATAACTGTACCCATCAATGAATGCAGCTCTAGACCCTTCTGAGTCCTTTCCCTTGTTCAAAAAAAACTCAATAGGAATATTGTCAATGGGAGTCGTGCAAATATGTCAACATCTCTAAATCAATCCATCATCAATGAGGCGGTGGGGCAGCAATTGTGGCACTGGCTGCAGCAACACCAAAGCAGATTGAGGTGGCGGGGACAGTGGCGCAAGGTGGACATCAGTTAACAGTGCAGATGCAAACTTCGGTGCAGAAAGTGATATTGCAGCAGTCATTGAGGCAGCAGGTTATAGAGCTGCAGCAGCATGCAATGGTAAAACAAACTATAGCGGGACATCAACATGTAACGGATCAACCTGCACTCATTAGGATTGCTTATGGGGTGCAACATGTTACTCCGATTGTACAACAAGGGCAACAAGATATGACCGAAGGTATAGTTGATATGTTTCCAATGGTGCAATAACAACTAGTACATGTTAGAATAGTATACGGGATTCGAGATAGACTAGGATACTACTTCTTGTACTCTAAGTCTCGCCCCCTCTTGTACTTCTATATATACCCTTTGAGGGTCAACCAAATCAACATAACGAAATATTAGGGTTCTATATTTTCTACATGGTATCAGAGCGGTTAGCCTCACGACGCCGATCCTAGGACTTCCACCCACTTCCACACCGCGCACCGCCCCTGGGGAGATCAATCTCCTCTCATCGGGAGCACGGCACCCGGTCTCGATCAAAGATCGTATCAGTTCCTTAGATTAAGTTCAGTTCTTAGATTACACCCAATTTTCAAAACTCCCAATTTTCTAGATTAGATCCAATTAGCCAAACTAAATCCTGATTCCGATGAAATATCAATGATGCGATCAACTCCCAATCTGAAGACATGCGCGGCTACAAGGTTAAATCACGACGACCGGGCCGCCTCTGGACTCGGCACGCCCGCTGATCAGCTGCTCCTTTAACGGCTCGTTCACGTCTCCCTCGGGCGGCATCCAACCCAACTCCCTCCATAGATCTCAGCCGGTGAGCGGGTTGGTTCCCTCTTCCTCCGCTTGTCGCTCCGGCGGGTGGGGGGAGGGGGAACCTTGTTACTCCGTCTAGTTGTTGGGGTTAGGGTATTTTTGTCGTGGTGCGCTGTTGGGGTGGTGGGAGTGGCGCCCGAACGAATAAATCTGCCTCATCTCTACTCCCACACCGGCGCTGATCTTCATGGTTGGCGCCTCGGTGGTGATGGCAACGAATGATGTCCGGTCCTTCAGATCGGCAGCTGGGTCTTCTCGCCGTTTCAGATCTGGCGAGATCTGTTTCTCGTTGTGTGGCTGGCGCTCGTCGTTATCCGCGATCGCGCTGGTTTCAAACTATGGTCAAAACGGCAGGCATGAAGAACCTGGGGCTGAGCCTCGCTCAACTTGCAGTGGGTCTATGATGAAATAACATATTGTGAACCTAAAAATAATTTTTCCAAAAAATCATGAGCATTAGATCATGTACATGTAGTTCAAATCTGACCGAGTTCCTACCGATTTAGCACGAATTTGTCTTTTTCATAAGGGATGGACGAAAAGGTTTAAGATACCTCAGTTGGGGAATTGTCCATGTAAGATGGTCTAGTTTTTTTGAAAAATAGGGTGGTACCAATGTGAAACTTTCAGTTGGTGGTTGCTTCACAAAACATCCCGTTTTTGGCACTCGGAAAATGGAAAATGGCTTTTTGGTGCGATGAAAAGAAAAACTTTCCCCTGCGAGATTGTAAGTCATCCCAAGATGCACATGTGTGCATAATATAGGCACATTATCACAAACTATTCCGTGATTCCTGCCATAACATTGGACGTTTGGCTTGAAAGCCATGAACCTCGAACATGACAACTGTTTTTGTAAAGTTTTTTTGTGATATTTACAATATTCCAAGTTTGATATTTTTTCCTTGCAACTATATCACATAATATGACACCACGCAAATGTTGTATATTGTTTGGATCATATTTGAATTTCTTAAACTATGGTCAAAACGGCGGGCATGAAGATTCTTAGCTCAGGGCTGAGCCTCGTAAAGTGGATCTATGATGAAATAGCATATTATAAACCTAAAAATGATATTTTCAAAAACTCATGAGCATTAGATCATGTACATGTAGTTTAAATCTGACCGACTTCCTTCCGATTCGGCAAGAATTTGTCTTTTTTTTAGGGGTGGGCAGAAAGGTTTAACATACCCCGGTTGGAAAATTTTCCTTGTAAGATGGTCTAGTATTTTTTTTAAATGAGGTAGTATCAATGTGAAACTTTCATTTGGTGGTTCCTTCATAAAACTCCCCTTTTTTGCACTCAGAAAATGGAAAATATCTTTTTGGTACGGTGAAAAGGAAAACTTCCTCATGCAAGATTGTAAGTCATCCCAATATGCACATGTGTGCATAATATGGGCACATTATCACAAACTATGTCGCGATTGTGGCCATAATATTGCATTTGGCTTGAAAGCCATAAAACTTCGATTATGATAGCTCCTTTTGAGAAAGTTTTTCTGTGATATTAACAATATTCCAAGTTTGATATTTTTCGTTGCAACTATATCACATAATATGACACCACATAAGGGTTTTATATTGTTTGGATCGTTTTTAAATTTTTTATGCCCGTTTCATACTATATATAATGTTTTTATGTTTTACTTAATTTTTATTTACAAATGTGTAATATTTGAGTGTAGATAGATAGATCTTATTTTTCTGCAAATTTTGATATATTATTTGTATTTTTTGAATTCGATTAATTTAGTTATGATTTTTCAAAGATTAATGTGGTATAAAAGGAAAAATAGCTATGCCGAGGACATTGCCATTGGCACAGCTATCCTACGCCGAGGGCAATCCTACGCCGACGGCAATCCTACGCCGACGGCCAGCTTCGTGGGATGCTCGGCTCGTGGCCTACACTGACGGCCGGCCCTCGGCGCATTCGAGTTTTCCTGTAGTGGTGTACCCCGTCCAAACTCTCAAAACGGAAAATTAGGATTTGCCCGTACCCTCTGAAGGTCCTTGTGTTTTCAGTTTGATTTTGAAAACAAGGGATACAGAAGCACACCTCCTTGTTGGAAGGGCTGGCACAACGATACAACAATCTGGGCAGGTGAGTCAAGGAGTCAAGCTAGCTTGACGACTGAAGTCACTTGGCGGAGGTTGGCATTAATATCCGGACCGACTGAGTACGGACCATGTCGGTTTTTTATTCGCCACTTTTAGTTAATGCGTGCGAACTGTAAAGAGATTACAGGGGCCAGCGATATTTGGGTTTTGAACTGGGAAGCTAGCTATATAATCGAGCTCGCTACGGACATGAAAGCTCGAAATCAATCGAGAGCTAGCTAACACGATGGATCTGCTTCTTTTGCTCACGGTGCTCCTCCTTGTGCGCGCACTTGTCACCCGGCGGCGGCAGTCGCAGTGTTACCTCCTGGACTACGTCTGCCACAAGCCGTCCGACGACCGCAAGGTGAGCACGGAGACAGCCGGCGATGTTATCCAGCGTAACCAGCGCCTGGGCCTCCCCGAGTACCGCTTCCTCCTCCGCGTCATCGTCCGCTCCGGCATCGGCGAGGAGAGCTACTGCCCGCGCAACATCCTCGAGGGCCGCGAGGACACGCCCACCCACCAGGACGCGCTGGACGAGATGGACGACTTCTTCGACGCCGCCATCGCCGAGCTGTTCCACAAGACCGGGCGCTTCGGGCCCCGCGACGTCGACGTGCTCGTCGTCAACGTCTGCATGTTCTCCCCCGCGCCGTCGCTCGCCTCCAGGATCGCACTGGCGGAGCTTAGTGCAGGCAATACCGGGCCATGGCCCGCCCAGTCTTGGAGAGAAAATAAATTTTACACCTCTGCCGCTATGTGTAAAACCAACCAACCCAGCCCATTCGACACGGGAGGCAAGTTAATTATTCCCGATTCAATTAGGTTCCTTGTTTCTGCTCGTCAGCTGTGCATCCATGGCGCTAGTTTAGGAGAGCTACTGACTTGCCATCAGCCTGTGACTGAACGACGGAGGTGGCAGTCGGACTGCCGGAGAGACTCGGTCCGGTGAGCTGCGACCGCACATCAGCGAATAGCGACGGCGATCCGGCGAGGGCGCCCAGGCCCCATCCCCAAGTGAAGTCCCCGTCCTCAATACTCCCAAAGCGGCGATCCGGGGAGCAGTACACTGAACAGATGCAGCCGATACGGCTAGCAGTGCCTGCGGGGAGTCAACGACCCAGTGCACAAGCATCCCTCGGTCCCTGAGTCCTCTGGCTTCTTTGAGTTTCCTCCTGTAACGCTGTAAACTCCAAATGCAAGGCCGTAGCTATCTAATTCTGATTTTTGTTCAATTTTTTTTCTAATTCTGGATTCTCGCAAGTGAAAGTGTACGGCAGAAGTGAAAGATAATTCACTTCCCCAAATCTCTTCACACCAGCAGCATTGTATTTGAATTCCCTGTGAGTACCAATTTCGATGTGTGTGCTTTTATTTTAGGGATTTGCTAATTCTCAGCTAGCTAAGATTTAGCTTAGAGCATAGTCAGGTTGTGGTCCGTTTGATTCTTTCCCGTGTGTCAAGATTTGTGCCGCGTGCATTCCTTAGTGGCTCGCGTTGTCTGCATGTTGTGTGTGTATGCGGCTCCGGCCCATGTTGTCACGGCCTTAGTGGCTCGCGTTGTCTGCATGCTGTGTGCGTATGTGGCTCTGGCCCATGTTGTACTAGGTTGCTTTCATGGGATCGTGCTTTTTTCTTTCTTTTTTTCTCCTGTAGTTTTTGATTTGTTAGCTTCCCTTTTTTGGTTCGATCATTTGGGTCGGCTACCAACAGCTACTATGTATAGGCTGCCGCAAAATATGTGTGGTTGCGCTTTTTTTGTGAAATTTTCACAGCATGAAACATTTCTCTTAGTTGACTTTTTTTCTTACAGTTTTATTTTTGCAAGTTGTATCACGCGCGGTTGCAATATATTTGCTCATCGAAGTATTGATCTTTTCCTCTCTCATTTTTTTTTATCCATTAGATGTAAAAGTTATAAACTCTTTTTTATGAATTTTAAGTGATACGCATTTTTTGCTCTTCTATTTTTATTTTCTTTTGTTGTTTTTGGTATTTTTTTTCTTGAGATTTTTGTTCTAAAATAGTCAATGGACTCGGCCTATTTGCAATCAGCCTCTTACTATTTGGCATCGTGCAACACAGAGTGGGGCAAAATTCTCTGTGAGGTTGCTAGGCCTGATAAGGAGATTAGAAAATGTATGTTATTGCGTTCTTTGAATTCTTATTTTTTTTAATTTATTCTTTTTTTATACCATGTGTTATTTTCTAACTTTAATTTTATATTTTGTAGAACGTGTCTTGTTCCTTTAAGTCTCGTTCAAAGATTTTGTGCCCTTTGAATTGGATGATAGCTAAGGGTGAAATCAACACCTATATGTTTGAAGGAATGATATTTTATCATATATCCTAATTTCAAATTGAGATGATAGATAAGGGTGCCCTTAAAATTGAGATTTTTGTTACCTAGTTGCAACTGCACTTGCAACTAACTTTGAAATAAAATAAAATTAACTAACAATTAATCTAGTTGATCATTCTTTGACTATATTTTTTTGCTTCCTAAGAGTTGTAATCGGATTTTTGCAAATGATTCAACTTCCTAGTTGCAAGTCAAATTGCAACCGAGATTTTCTAAATTCATATAATATTTGATCGAGTCAGCTTATCATTTCTTTTAAATCGTCTTTTCAACCGGTTTTTGAAATGTACAATAATTTTAATTATTTTCTTAGTTGTAACTGGATATGCAACCATGGTTTTCAAATTTACATGAAATTGATTCAGAACGAAGCAAATCCATCAGATTTTGAACCATGTTTTTCAAGCTTCCTATGAATTGCAGTCGGACTTGTAACTAAGCTTCAAGCTTCCTATGAATTGCAGTCTGGCCGATTCAATGATGCTCTGGTTGTCCATTCCAGCCTTTTCTATCTTCTCGGGCTGCGTTTTTGGCAGGGTCATGGGTTGTTTCTTTTTCTTTTTTCTTTTTGGCGTGTGTTGTTTTTTCTGGGCCGTTTGTAGTTGGGTCGGAGGTTGCGAACGGGCCCAAAATTCTGTGTGGAGGTTGGTTGGATTTTTTTGTCTTTGTTTATTCTTTTCATTTTATTCTTTTTTTATCGTGACGAGTGGATGGATTATCGTTTATTATTAGGAGAGGTAGCATGGAGGATAACCTGTAATTTTTTCCGATAGTTAGATGCTCATCTACTAGTAGCAATTAGACTTTTGCAGATGAGATTTTGTTGTACTTCAAATCAAATTCACTAAGAATTTTAGCTAGTGGCCGTTTCAAATCAATTTTCAGTAAGAATTTTAGAGGAGATTTTTTCCGTGTTTTTTGTGAGTAATTGTTATTTTTTCTCAAAAGATGCTCATCTACGAGTTCCTTCCCGTTATGTTTGTCCAAGGCCTGAGTTGTTTCTAGCGGGCCGGTTCTGTTCGCTATTTTCTTTTAGAAGCGGCCATTTTTTGTTTGCTCCGAGGTGGGATTTCGTTTTTGTCTACGTCGACCTCTATCGTGGACGCGGTGCGCAGTAACGCGACCAGTTTGATGATCACCTTTTTTGACATTTTTTTTGTTTTTAGCATATAGTTCGATGGTGGACTGTGTTCCATGGTCCTTATCTGTTTTTTATAGCCTCAATTTGCATCTCAGACATGCAATCGTCTTTTCTCCTTGATGGTATAGAGATGGAGTTGCAACTGAGTACTGTGTAGCCTTGAGTTACAACTTAATATACGCAACTTGCATTCTCCTTAATGGTATAGATAGGGAGTTACTACTAGAGTTGCAACTTACTAGCATGTTGAATGGTCCTTGTCTTTTTTTGCCTCAAGTTTCATCTTGATATGCAACTAGACTTTCGTCTCGAGTTGCTTCTTGACAAGCATCTGGCCTTGTTCCTCCTGATGGTATAGACTGGGAGTTTGCAACTGGACTGTCAATCTCGAGTTGCAACTGTTGGAGATATGCCCTAGAGGCAATAATAAATATAGTTATTATTATATATCTTTGTGTTTATGATAAATGTTTGCATTCATGCTATAATAGTATTAACAAGGAAACCATTAATACTTGTGTGATTTGTAAACTTAATTTGAAGTCCCTAGTATAGCCTCTATACTTCACTAGCTTGTTGGTTGATTGATGATGTGGTTTCTTTGTCATGAACATTGAGATGTTATCAACAACAAGATCATATCGTTAGGAGAATGATATGGTGGACATACTCCTATAGACAAGCGTAGCATAAAGATCAAGTCATTTCAATAGTTCAATTGCTATATGCTTTCTGATACATAGTAACCTAATTCCTTCGACCATGAGATCATGCATATCACCTTTGCTGGATGGATGCTTTGATGTCATCAAACACCACACCGTAACAGGGTGGCTATAAAGGTGGCATTGAGTGTTCGGAAAGTATTGGTTGAAACACATGGATCAAGAGTGGGATTTGTCCATCCACATGACGGATAGATATTCTCTGGGCCCTCTCGGTGAAATGTCATCCAATTAGCTTGCAAGCATGTGACTTGGTCACAAGGGATCACATATCACGGGAACGAGAAAAGAGTACTTATCAGTAACGAGGATGAACTAGGTATGCAGAGATACCGACGATCATAACCTCGGATAAGTAACATATCGTGAGACAAAGGGAAATTGGTATCATATGTAAGTGGTTCATTCGATCGCAAAGTAATCGTAGAAATATGTGGGAGCCATATGAATTTCCAGATTCCTCTATTGGTTATTGTTCGGAGAAGTGTCTCGATCATGTCCGCATAATTCACGAACCGTAGGGAGACACACTTAAGGATTCGACGTTGTTTGAGTAGTTATGGTATTATGAGAAAGAGACCGAATGTTGTTCGGAGTCTCGGATGGGATCCGGGATATCACGAGGTGATCCGGAATGGTCCGGAGAATAAGATTCATATAAGGAAAGTCCCGTTTCGGAGTTCGGGAATGATTCCGGTGTTTCCATCGGGAACATTCTAGAAGGTCCCGGAATGTCCGGCACTCCGGAGGGGGAAGGGTACTTGAATGTGTCATTACATGTTGGAATGATTGCATCATGTACTAAGTGTTCTTGCTGTCCCAAATAAAGGATTAAATTGAATCCTAAATTGAAAAAGTCAAACGGCTAGTTTGAAAGTCAAACGGCAGTTTTTGGGAAGTGGGAGGAGAGGAGGAAACCGACTTGAGGGAGGAGTCCTCCTCCTCAAGCCGGCGCCCCACCTAGGCCGAGTTGGGGAGGGACTCCACTCCCTCCCCTTGGCCGGCCAGCCCCTCCCACCTATATAAGGAGGGGCAGGGCTCCCTCCCAACACACACAAGTTTCCTATCCTCTAAACTAAACCCTAGATCTAGACCCCGGTTTAGAGCTATTCGGTTTAGAGCCTTCTAATTGGTTTAGAGCCCTCTAATTGGTGTGTCTAATTACTAGACCACTAATAGCCTCTCTCATAAGCTCCACCATACTCGCACCGGCTTAAGGCGAAGCCCTGCGGGATTTCCCCTCTACTTCCGGTACCACGCCGTTGTGCTGCCGGAATCGCGAGGAGAGTGCTACAACCTCCGCTGCCTGCTGGAACAAGGGAGAGGAAGGTCTTCGTCGAGTACCGAACGTGTGACCGACTGCGGGAGCGCTGCGGGAACGCGGCGCCGGAAGGATCGTCTACGCGATCTTGAGATCGGAAAGAGTACGACTACATCACCCACGAGAATCTGCTCTCGTTAAACACTTTGGAATCTTCGAGGGTGAGTTATTCCATCGACTCGTTGCTACAATCTAGTAGATAGATCTTGGCTTGTTTGTTTGTATGCGATAGAAAATTTTTGTTTTCCATGCTACGAACCCCTACAGTGGTATCAGAGCCGTGTCTATATGTAGATCTGTTGCACGAGTAGAACACAATGGTCATTGTGGGCGTTGATGCTTTTATTGTAGATTGCTTTTTGTGTACTTTGCATCTTGCGGTATGTTGGGATGAAGCGGCCCGGGCTAACCTTACATGACATCGTTCATGAGACTTGCTCCACGCTTGACATGCAACTCGTTTTGCATAAGTGGCTTTGCGGGTGCCTGTTTCTCCTAGCATAGTAAAGATCCAATTTACAACGGGTGATCAACAATGCTAGTATCAATGTTGTGGTTCTTGTTCGTAAGTTAGAACGACACTTATGGAAAGCCCCAAACCACGTAAAATATGCAAAGAAAGTAGAAGCGTCTAACTTTGTTTTGCAGGGGTGTGCAGTGATGTGATATGGCCATGATTGTGATTATATTTGATGTATGCAATGTTCCTTATTGTAAGTTGGCAACCGGCAGGAGCCATATGGTTGTCTTTAATTTCTGTTAAGACCTGCGTGTCTATTCAAAATAGTTGTAATAGTTGAAGCTGGTGGACGACAACCATGGAGAAGCGTCATTGACCTTGATGCTATGCCGGTGATGATGGAGATCATATTCGTGCTTGAAGATGGAGATCGGAAGCACAAAGAAGAAAGGCCATATCATATCACATATTATGAATTGCATGTGATGTTAATCCTTTATGCATCTTGTATTGCTTAGTAGACGACGGTAGCATTATAAGATGATCCCTCATGCACATAAATTTCAAGTTCTAAAGTGTTCACCCTTAGTATGCACCGTTGCCAAAGCTTGCTGCTTCGAAGCACCACGTGATGATCGGGTGTCTTTGATTCCGCGGGTGAATACAACGTAAGCAAGCCAGATTTGCTTATGCGGAAGCTAAGGTTTGATCTTGACGAGCCTAGCATGTACAGACATGGCCTCAGGAACACGGATCGCCGAAAGGCAAAGCATGAATCATATAGTAGATATGATGAACATGATGATTGTTCGCCATTAAAACTATATCAGCTCTCGTGATGATCGGTGTTGATGTAGTGGATTTGGTTCGTGTGATCACTAAAACAATGTGAGGGATGTTGTTTTGAGTGGGAGTTCACCTAGTTTAATTTCATTAATTAATTTGAACTCAATTTGTCATAAACTTAGTCTAAACTATTGCAAATATGTTGTAGATCAATGGCAGCCCCTACCATCAATTTTAATGCGTTCCTAGAGAAAGAAAAGTTGAAAAACAATGGAAGCAACTTCGCGGATTGGTTCCGCAATTTGAGGATTGTCCTCACAGCTGGTAATTTGACCTATGTGCTAGATGCACCGCTAGGTGACCCACCTGCAGCTGATGCTACCGATGAAGTAAAGAATGTTTACCTCGCTCGGAAGAATCAGTACTCCATAGTTCAGTGTGCTATCTTGTATGGTTTAGAATCGGAGCTTCAGAAAAGGTTTGAGAATTCAGACCCATATGATATTGTCGAGGATCTCAAATTAATTTTTGAGACTCATGCGGCAATTGAAAGCTATGAGGCTTCTGAAAAGTTCTTTAACTGCAAGATGGAAGAGGGTAGCTCCGTCAGTGAGCATGTGCTTAAGATGTCTGGGCACGCAAATAAACTTCAAAGTTTGGGTATAGTGATTCCTAATACTTTGGGAGTTTACCGCATCCTCCAATCACTACCACCAAGTTACAAGAACTTTGTGATGAACTACAACATGCAGAACATGAACAAAGAGTTGCCAGAACTATTTGCTATGTTAAAATCTGCAGAAGTGGAGATCAAGAAAGAGCACCAAGTGTTGATGGTCAATAAGACCACCAAATTCAAGAAAGGCAAGTCTAAGCAAAAGGGACACTTCAAGAAGGGTGGTAAGAAAGTTACCACGCCGACGAAGAAGACCAAGGCTGGACCTAAACCTGAAACTGAGTGCTTTTACTGCAAGGGAGAAGGTCACTGGAAGCGGAATTGCCCAAGGTACTTGGCGGATTTGAAGAACGGCAACATCAAGAAGAAAGGTATATCTGATATACATGTTATTGATGTGTATCTCACTAGTACTCGTAGTAGTGCCTGGGTATTTGATACTGGTTCGGTTGCTCATATTTGTAACTCGAAACAGGAGCTGCAGAATAAACGGAAGCTAGTGAAGAACGAGGTGACGATGCGCGTGGGAAACGGATCAAAGGTTGATGTGATCGCGGTCGGCACGCTACCTCTTCATCTACCATCGGGATTAGTTTTATACTTAAATAATTGTTATTTAGTGCCTGCGTTGAGCATGAACATTATATCAGGATCTTGTTTATTGCGAGACGGTTACTTGTTTAAATCCGAGAATAATGGTTGTTCGATTTATATGAGTAATGTGTTTTATGCACATGCACCTTTGATAGATGGTCTATTCATATTGAATCTCGATAGTAGAAATACACATATTAATAACATTGAGGCTAAACGTTTGAAATCAAGCGATAATTTGACCTATATGTGGCACTGTCGTCTTGGTCACATTGGAGTGAAGCGTATGAAGAAACTCCATTCCGATGGACTTCTTGAATCACTTGATTTTGAATCACTTGAAAGATGCGAGGCATGTCTGATGGGTAAAATGACTAAGACTCCATTTTCTGGTATGATGGAGCGAGCTACAGACTTATTGGAAATCATACATACCGATGTGTGTGGTCCAATGAGTGTAGCATCGCGCAGTGGTTATCGTTATGTTCTTACCTTCACGGATGATTTGAGTAGATATGGGTATATCTATTTCATGAAACATAAGTCCGAAACTTTCGAGAAGTTTAAGGAGTTTCAAAGTGAGGTAGAGAATCAACGTAACAAGAAGATTAAATTTCTACGTTCTGATCGTGGAGGTGAATATCTAAGTTACGAGTTTGGCGAGCATTTGAAGAAATGCGGAATACTTTCACAATTGACACCGCCGGGAACACCACAGCGTAATGGTGTGTCTGAACGTCGTAATCGAACTCTCTTAGATATGGTTCGTTCTATGATGTCACTTACAGATTTACCACTATCATTTTGGGGTTATGCATTAGAAACAGCCGCATTCACTTTAAATAGGGCACCGTCTAAATCCGTTGAAACGACACCGTATGAATTATGGTTTGGGAAGAAACCTAAATTGTCGTTCCTTAAAGTTTGGGGATGCGAAGCCTATGTAAAGAAGTTACAGCCGGACAAGCTTGAACCCAAAGCGGAAAAATGCGTCTTCATAGGATACCCGAAGGAAACTATTGGGTATACCTTCTATCATAGATCCGAAGGCAAAATCTTTGTTGCCAAGAATGGATCCTTTCTAGAGAAGGAATTTCTCTCGAAAGAAGTGACTGGAAGGAAAGTAGAACTCGACGAGGTTGTCGAACCTTCTCTCGAAATTGCGAGTAGCGCAGCACCGGAAGAAGTTCCTGTGGTGCCTGCACCAATAAGAGAGGAAGCTAATGATAGTGATCATGAAACTTCGGTTGAAGTTGCTACAGAGCCTCGGAGGTCAACGAGAACTCGTACCACTCCAGATTGGTATGATTCCGTTATGAATGTCATGTTGGTGGACAACACTGATGACCCCGAGACATATGAGGAAGCGATGATGAGCCCAGATTCCAATAAATGGCAAGAAGCCATGAAATCCGAGATTGGATCCATGTACGAAAACCAAGTATGGACTTTGGTGGACTTACCGGATGGCCGGAAGGCTGTCGAGAACAAATGGATTTTCAAGAAGAAAACAGATGCTGATGGTAATGTTACTGTCTATAAAGCTCGACTTGTCGCAAAAGGGTTTCGACAAATTCAAGGAGTTGACTACGATGAGACTTTCTCACCAGTAGCGAAGCTAAAGTCTGTGAGGATTATGTTAGCAATCGCTGCATATTATGATTATGAGATATGGCAGATGGATGTCAAAACAGCATTCCTCAATGGAGACATTGATGAAGAGTTGTATATGATACAACCCAAAGGTTTTGTCGATCCTAAAGATGCTAACAAGGTATGCAAGCTTCAACGGTCCATCTATGGATTGAAGCAAGCATCCCGAAGTTGGAATCAACGTTTTGATAAGGTAATCAAAAGTTTTGGTTTTATACAAACTTATGGAGAAGCTTGTATTTACAAGAAAGTGAGTGGGAGCTCTGTAGCATTCTTAATACTGTATGTGGATGACATATTGTTGATTGGGAATGATGTAGACCTTCTTAATAGTGTCAAGGAATATTTGAATAATAGTTTTTCAATGAAGGATCTTGGCGAAGCAGCTTACATATTAGGCATAAAGATTTATAGAGATAGATCGAAACGCCAAATATCATTGTCACAAAGTACATATTTGGACAAAGTTCTAAAGAGGTTTGGAATGGAAGATAGCAAGAAAGGGTTCTTGCCCATGTTGCCCAATACGACCTTGAGTAAAACTCAAAGTCCGACATCGGCAGAAGATAGAGAAAGGATGAGTAAGACTCCCTATGCCTCAGCCATAGGATCTCTAATGTATGCCATGCTATGTACTAGACCCGACATCGCATATGCTGTTAGTTTAACTAGCAGATATCAAAGTGATCCAGGAGTGGATCATTGGACAGCGGTCAAAAACATCCTTAAGTACTTGAGAAGAACTAAGGATATGGTTCTTTCTTATGGAGGTGATGAACAGCTCGTTGTTAATGGTTACACCGATGCTAGTTGGAACACCGATCCGGATGATTCTAAATCACAATCTGGATACGTATTTATTTTGAATGGTGCAGCAGTTAGCTGGAGGAGTGCAAAGCAAAGCGTTGTGGCGAGATCTTCAACTGAATCGGAATACATGGCTGCTTCGGAGGCTTCACAAGAAGCGATATGGATGAAAGAGTTCATTACAGAGCTGGGTGTGGTTCCTAGTGCGCTGGACCCAATGTCTATCTACTGTGATAACATGGGCGCCATAGCCAATGCGCAAGAACCAAGGTCACACAAGAAGCTGAAGCATATCAAGCTACGTTTTCACGCTATTCGAGAACATATCCAGGATGGGGATATAAAGATTTGCAAAGTACACACAGATCTGAATGTGGCGGATCCGTTGACTAAACCTCTCCCGAGGGCAAAACATGACCAACACCAAACTGCCATGGGTGTTCGGTATATTACCATGTAATCTAGATTAGATGACTCTAGTGCAAGTGGGAGACTGTTGGAGATATGCCCTAGAGGCAATAATAAATATAGTTATTATTATATATCTTTGTGTTTATGATAAATGTTTGCATTCATGCTATAATAGTATTAACAAGGAAACCATTAATACTTGTGTGATTTGTAAACTTAATTTGAAGTCCCTAGTATAGCCTCTATACTTCACTAGCTTGTTGGTTGATTGATGATGTGGTTTCTTTGTCATGAACATTGAGATGTTATCAACAACAAGATCATATCGTTAGGAGAATGATATGGTGGACATACTCCTATAGACAAGCGTAGCATAAAGATCAAGTCATTTCAATAGTTCAATTGCTATATGCTTTCTGATACATAGTAACCTAATTCCTTCGACCATGAGATCATGCATATCACCTTTGCTGGATGGATGCTTTGATGTCATCAAACACCACACCGTAACAGGGTGGCTATAAAGGTGGCATTGAGTGTTCGGAAAGTATTGGTTGAAACACATGGATCAAGAGTGGGATTTGTCCATCCACATGACGGATAGATATTCTCTGGGCCCTCTCGGTGAAATGTCATCCAATTAGCTTGCAAGCATGTGACTTGGTCACAAGGGATCACATATCACGGGAACGAGAAAAGAGTACTTATCAGTAACGAGGATGAACTAGGTATGCAGAGATACCGACGATCATAACCTCGGATAAGTAACATATCGTGAGACAAAGGGAAATTGGTATCATATGTAAGTGGTTCATTCGATCGCAAAGTAATCGTAGAAATATGTGGGAGCCATATGAATTTCCAGATTCCTCTATTGGTTATTGTTCGGAGAAGTGTCTCGATCATGTCCGCATAATTCACGAACCGTAGGGAGACACACTTAAGGATTCGACGTTGTTTGAGTAGTTATGGTATTATGAGAAAGAGACCGAATGTTGTTCGGAGTCTCGGATGGGATCCGGGATATCACGAGGTGATCCGGAATGGTCCGGAGAATAAGATTCATATAAGGAAAGTCCCGTTTCGGAGTTCGGGAATGATTCCGGTGTTTCCATCGGGAACATTCTAGAAGGTCCCGGAATGTCCGGCACTCCGGAGGGGGAAGGGTACTTGAATGTGTCATTACATGTTGGAATGATTGCATCATGTACTAAGTGTTCTTGCTGTCCCAAATAAAGGATTAAATTGAATCCTAAATTGAAAAAGTCAAACGGCTAGTTTGAAAGTCAAACGGCAGTTTTTGGGAAGTGGGAGGAGAGGAGGAAACCGACTTGAGGGAGGAGTCCTCCTCCTCAAGCCGGCGCCCCACCTAGGCCGAGTTGGGGAGGGACTCCACTCCCTCCCCTTGGCCGGCCAGCCCCTCCCACCTATATAAGGAGGGGCAGGGCTCCCTCCCAACACACACAAGTTTCCTATCCTCTAAACTAAACCCTAGATCTAGACCCCGGTTTAGAGCTATTCGGTTTAGAGCCTTCTAATTGGTTTAGAGCCCTCTAATTGGTGTGTCTAATTACTAGACCACTAATAGCCTCTCTCATAAGCTCCACCATACTCGCACCGGCTTAAGGCGAAGCCCTGCGGGATTTCCCCTCTACTTCCGGTACCACGCCGTTGTGCTGCCGGAATCGCGAGGAGAGTGCTACAACCTCCGCTGCCTGCTGGAACAAGGGAGAGGAAGGTCTTCGTCGAGTACCGAACGTGTGACCGACTGCGGGAGCGCTGCGGGAACGCGGCGCCGGAAGGATCGTCTACGCGATCTTGAGATCGGAAAGAGTACGACTACATCACCCACGAGAATCTGCTCTCGTTAAACACTTTGGAATCTTCGAGGGTGAGTTATTCCATCGACTCGTTGCTACAATCTAGTAGATAGATCTTGGCTTGTTTGTTTGTATGCGATAGAAAATTTTTGTTTTCCATGCTACGAACCCCTACAGCAACTTGACACGCAACTGGCCTTCTCCGCTGATGGTATAGAGATTGAGTTGCTATTGGGGTTGTAACTGAGAATTGTGTTGTTCTTTTGTATGTTTTAGCATTGAGTTGAATCGCGACACGCAACCGTCCTTCTCCCTGATGATATAAAGAGTGAGTTGCAACTAGGGTTGCAAATAGACCATGAGTCTCGAGTTGCAACTTGACACGCAACTGGCTTTCTCCCTGATGGTATAGAGAGGGATTTGCAACTAGGGTTGCAATTGGACTGTGGGTCTCGAGTTGCAACTTTGACATGCAACTGGCCTTCTTCCCTGATGGTATAGAGAGGGAGCTGCAACTAGGGTTGCAACTAAGGATTGTGAGTCTTGAGTTGCAACTTGACACGCAACTAGCCTTCTCCTCTGATGGTATAGAGAGAGAGTTGCAACTAGGGTATCAACTGGTCTGTGAGTCTCGAGTTGCAACTTTGACATGCAACTGGCCTTCTCCCCTAACGGTATAGAGAGGGAGTTGCCACTAGGGTTGCAACTAAGGATTGTGAGTCCCGAGTTGCAACTTGCATTCTCCATGAATATAGAGGGACAGAGTTGCAACTCGCGTTGCAACTGAGGAATGTGTGTCCCAAGTTGCAAGTCGACACGCAACTGAACTTCTCCCCTGGTGTTATAGAGGGGGAGTTGCATCTAGGGTTGCATTTGAGGACTGTGTTGTTCTTTTATCTTTTTTATCCTTGAGTTGCATCTCGACACGCAACCGGCCTTCTCCCTGATGATATAGAGATGGAGTTGCAACTAGGGTTGCAACTGGACTATGAGTTCCGAGTTGCAACTTGACACACAATTGTCCTTCTCCGCTGATAGTATAGAGGGGGACTTGCAACTAGAGTTGCAACTGAGATCTAGTCTTGATTTGCATCTCGACACGTATCTGTCCTGCTCGCTTGATGGTATAGAGAGCGAGTTGTAACTTGGGTTGCAACTGGACTATGAGTCTCGACTTGTAACTTTCCATGCAACTGGCCTTCTCCGCTGATAGTATAGAGGGGTAGTTGCAACTAAGAATTATAGAGGTGGAGTTGCAACTGAGAATTAGCCTTGAGTTGCATCTCGACATGCAACCGACCCTTGATGGTATAGAGAGCGAGTTGTAACTAGGGTTGCAACTTGAGTACCGTGTTTATTCTTGTCTTGCTTCGCCTCGTGTT
Source organism: Avena sativa (assembly GCA_916181665.1). NCBI lineage: Eukaryota > Viridiplantae > Streptophyta > Magnoliopsida > Poales > Poaceae > Avena > Avena sativa. Next base: position 86,162,246 of record OV702291.1, on the reverse strand, counting down.
GTATATCCACACGCAATTTCAGTTGGAACTCGAAACTAGTCCATGATTCATATGAGTTACAACTGGACTCGCAACTGGCCCTTCTTTTCCATAGGTTTTAGTTGCAACCGAACTCGCAACTGGTCCATGTTTCATATGAAATCGGACTTGTATTTTTTATTGGTATGAGTTGTAATCAGACTCGCAATTGGTCCATGTTTCATATGAGTTGCAATCGTACTCACAACTGACCCTTCTTTTTCATAGGTATGAGTTGCAATCGGACTCGCACCTGACCCTTCTTTTTCATAGGTATTAGTTGCAACCGGAAATGAAAGTACTCCATGTTTCATATGAGTTGCAATCAGCCTCGCAACTGACTTGTCATTTTGGTAGGTATGAGTTGTAATGAGACTCGCAACTGGCTCTTCTTTTTCATAGGTTTTAGTTGCAACAGGACTCGCAACTGGTCCATGTTTTATATGAAACCGGACTTGTCTTTTTCATAGGTATGAGTTGCAATTGGACTCGCAATTGGTCCATGTTTCATATGGGTTGCAATCAGACTCGCAACTGACCCTCCTTTTTCATAGGTATGAGTTGCAATCAGACTCGCAACTGACCCTTCTTTTTCATAGGTATTAATTGCAACCAAAATCGAAACTAGTCCATGTTTCATATGAGTTGCAATCAGACTCGCAACTGACTTGTCTTTTTCTAGGTATGAGTTGTAATCAGACTCGCAACTACTCCATGTTTTATATGAGTTACAATCAAAATCACGATTGGATTGTTTGCAATCAGAGTCGCAACTAGTCCATGTTTCATATGAGTTACAATTGGAATCGCAATTGACTTGTCTTTTTCATAGATATGAGTTGCAATCACAACTAGTCCATGACTCATATGAGTTACAATTGGACTCGCAATTAACCCTTCTTTTTCATAGGTATTAGTTGCAATCGGACTCACAACTAGTCCATGATTCATATGAGTTACAGTTTGACTCGCAACTGACCCTAGTTGTAACCAGACTCACTACTGTTCCATGTTTCAGTTGCAATCGGATTTGCAATTGATTTGTTTGCAATCGGACTTGCAACTGGTTCATGTTTCATATGAGTTACGGTTGGACTCGCAGTTGACTTATCTTTTTCATAGATGTTGCAAACGGACTCGTAACTAGTCCATGTTTCATATGAGTTGTAATCATACTCGCAACTGACTTGTTATCTTTTTCATAGGTATGAGTTGCAATCGAACTCGCAACTGGTCCATGAATCATATGAGTTGCAATCAGATTCACAACTGACTTGTTATATTTTTCATAGATATGAGTTTTAATTGGACTCACAACTATTCCATGATTCGTATGAGTTACAACTGGACTCGCAACCGACCCTTGTTTTTCATAGCTTTTAGTTGGAACCAGACTCGCAACTGGTCCATGTTTCATATGAAATCGGACTTGTCTTTTTCATAGGTATGAGTTGCAATCGAACTCGCAATTGGTCCATATTTCATATGAGTTGCAATCGGACTCGCAATTGATCCTTCTTTTGGGAGGCGCAACTAGGTTGCAACCGATGATTGTTTTACAGTCCCCTCTTCACTCGAGTTTACAACTGGACTACTTGCTTTCTTATCGGAAGTTGCAATTGGAGTTGTAACTGAGGATTGGTTCGCGGTCACATCTTCACTATGAGTTGCAATCTAACTTGCAACTGGTAATTTGTGTCCTAGTTGCAACTAGAAGTGCAACTGGTTCATGTTCCCCCTCTTGCAAACTTGAATCGAAACTGAGTTTGACTCATCGACAAACCGACTCAAGCTAGCCATCATATCTTTTTCTAAATTTTTATGTGTATCCTATGAGTTATAATCGTACTTTGCAACTAGTTCTTGATTTTACTAGTTGCAACTAGATGTGCAACTGATTTCAATGTTTTTGCGATTATGATTTTCGTGTTTTCTATAAGTTGTAGTCAGACTCGCAACTTACTCAAACTCATGTTTCATATGAGTTGTAACCAGACTCGCAACCGGTTCATGTTTTCCCTATGAGTGAAATTGGATTTGTACTGGTTCATGTTATTCATATGAGTTGCCATCATACTTGTAAATGGTTCATGGTTTTATGAGCTACAGTCGGACTCGCCACTTACTCATGTTTTCATATTAGTTACAATTGGACTCGCCACTGACTCATGTTTTCATATTAGTTGCAATCAGACTCGCAACTGACTCATGTTTTCCATGAGTTGCAATAGGACTTGGAATTGACCCATTTTTACTATAAGTTACAACCGGACTCGCAACTGACTGATGCTTACTATGAGATGCAATCGGACTCACAACTGAGTCATGTTTCATTTATGAGTTGCAATAGGAACCGCAATTGACTAATATTTTCTATGAGTTGCAATAGGACTTGCAACTTAATGATGTTTCTGATGAGTTGCAATTTAGATTCATAACTGACTTATATTTCGTACGAGTTACAATCAATCTTTTACAACCGGTTCATGTTTTTCCTAGTTGCAACTAGAAGTGCAACAGGTTCATGTTTCCACTTATAAGTGTAGTTGCAGCTAAGAGATTTTTTCATTTACAGGTGAGGTTGCAGTTAAGATATTTTTTCAATTACAACCAAGGTTGCAATTGAGTTTTTCTCTAGTTGCAAGTGGATTTGCAACTCAGCTTTCAGTTGTAAGTGTGGTTGTAACTGATACTTTTTCGTTGCATGTGAGGTTGTAACTAAGTTTTTCTTTTATAAGTAGTCTTTTTTCCCTTGATAGCAAACGAATATTACTACCTCCATTTCAAATGTTAAGACTTATATTGTTTTACAAAAGTCAAACTATGTAAAATTTGACCAAGTTTTTAGAAGAAAAATAATATTTACAATACAAAATCCATACCCTTGATACTCATAAAACATATTTTTACATGATATCTATATAATATTATAGTTCTTGATAGTTTTTTTAAAAAGTTTGATCAAATTTACCGTAGCTTAACAAAAACTCGGGCTTTAAAACCGAGGTTTATTAGACTAACACCGAGTTCAAGAAAAAATTAACCATAAAATTGGTTAAAAAAACATGAATTATATGTCGCGAAAAACATACCATTAGATTCATATTTAAAAAGGCCCCTCCAATGATATAGTTTTTATGACATTTAATTCATATTTAGTTGATCAAATTTATAGTCAAACATATTTTTTAAACTCTGTGTTAGTCTAAATCAGTACGAAGAGCATAGTACTCCATCCGTCCTGAAATAAATGAATTGTATTTTTTTAGATTCAGATGTATGTATACAATAAAACATGACTAGATATATGCGAATCTAGACAAATCTAAGTCACTTATTTCCAGAAAGAGGGATACTTTTTATTGATAGTATAGTAATTAGTGGAACATGCAACAAAGAAACTTTGAACGTCGCGAGTGAGATTTGAAGTTTGCATTCGATCACACTGGCTGTACGGCATAGGGGACACTTCACTTCCGGTAGCATAGGTGCCGGCCAGCCCGGGTGCGCGCCTAGAGCTCGTACGGGATAGATAGAGGAGAAATAAACCAAGCAAGCAATGATAGTTGGTGTTGCGCACACGGATGACGTCACCTAGCTGAGACTTAGTGCAATTCTCAGCTAGCTGCGCGTTAGTGAGACCTTTTATTTTATTTTGGAGTGATTCCCTCCGTCTCAAAAATAGATGAACAGATACGTCTAAATTTTAACAAACTTAAGACATCTATTTCAAGATAGAGGAAGTATATATATACACGTGTCATATATGTATGGTATGTTAAACGACCGTGGACTAATGGGTAGTTGCCTACTGACTATATGGTTTACAATCGCAATTTTTTGTTCTATGCTTTTACTTTCGCCCGTCCAGGATTTTCTTTGAAGCTCCGCCACTGCAGGATCGTGACCCGTTTCCGCGTGCGCGAGGACGTCGCGGCGTTCAACCTCTCCGGCACGGGGTGCAGCGCCGGCCTCGTCTCGCTGGACCTCGCGCGCAACGCGCTGCGGACGCGGCCCATGTCGGTAGCTCTCGTGGTCTCCTCCGAGTCCATCGCCCCCAACTGGTACACCGGCACCGACAGGTCCATGATGCTGGGTAACTGCCTGTTCCGCTGCGGGGGCTCGGCGGTGCTGCTCACCAACGACCCGTCGCTCGGCAGGAGTGCCAAGATGGTGCTTCGCCACCTCGTGCGCGAGAACATCGCCGCCGACGAGGAGGCGCACACATGCGCGCTGCAGCGCGATGACGCCGACGGGCGCGTCGGGATCAGCCTCAGCAAGGCTTTGCCCAAGGCCGCTGCCCGGGCATTGACCCTGAACCTGCGTCGTCTCGCCCCGCGCATCCTTCCCGTGTCCGAGCTCGCTCGGTTCGCTACCCTCAGCGTGTGGAGGAAGCTTCTGATCTCCTGCAGACAACAACACACGAAGAAGACATACGGCCCCAGGATCAACTTTAAGACCGGCACGGAGCACTTCTGCATCCACCCCGGCGGCACCGCGGTCGTGGAGGCAGTGAAGAGGAGCCTCGGTCTCGATGCCAATGACGTGGAGCCTGCGCGCATGACTCTACACCGCTGGGGGAACACGTCGGCGAGCAGCCTCTGGCATGTTCTGTCATACTCCCTCCGTTTCTGATGTTTTAGTTTTGTAAAGGGAATGTATCTAAACATTTTTAGTGTATAGATTTATTTTGATTTGGAGTGAACCTAGATACTAAAAAAGGTCTAGATACACTATTTTTATAAAGGTAAAACGACTTATATTTTGAAACGGAGGAGTAGATGGAGGCGAAGCAGAGGCTAAAGAGAGGAGACAGCTGAATAGCGAAATTGTATTGTTGTTGAGATTAATTGATCCGGTTGTTACAGAGTACAAGATAACAGCGAGAGAGAGAGGAGATCGTGGGCAGTAGTAGTGCCGCACGTAGTGCTAGCTATCCTAAAGATCAGGGACTCCCTGTTACAATACACAACGGTACAATATGAATATGTGACGTGTCAACACCACCACCACCCCCCCTCCCCCCCCGGGCAGTCGGAACAGCACTCGGAATGATGTTCAGACTGGAGCGAAAATCGTGAAAGACCTTGGTCGGCAGCCCCTTGGTGAAGATGTCAGCAAATTGGCAACTGGTGGGAACATGGAGTACCTTGGCCTCACCGAGCGCCACCCGGTCACGCACAAAGTGCAAGTCGATCTCGATATGTTTGGTCCGTTGATGTTGAACCGGATTAGCTGTCATGTACATGGCGCTCACGTTGTCACAGTAGACAACTGTGGCGCGCGTCGGGGAGTGATGGAGCTCTTGCAAAAGTTGGCGTAGCCAACAAGACTCGGCGATGCAGTTGGCGACGGCACGGTATTCAGCCTCCGCGCTGGAACGGGAAACTGTGGGCTGTCGACGAGAAGACCAGGAGATCAAATTGTCACCGAGAAAAACACAAAATCCCGAAGTGGACTTCCATGTGTCCGGGCAGCCGGCCCAATCAGCATCAGAGTAGGCAATGAGATCAAGCGGGGAGTGGACATGGAGTGCAAGACGAAGTGTGTAGTGCCGCGGACATAGCGCAGGATGCGCTTAATGAGCTGAAAGTGGGAGTCGCGGGGCGCATGCATGAAAAGACACACTTGTTGGACGCATAGGAGAGGTCCGGACGAGTGAGGGTGAGGTACTGGAGGGCGCCGGCCAAGCTCCTATAGAGACTCGGGTCATGACAGGGAGCACCGTCGGTGGCTGAAAGCTTGGATTGGGTGTCAATGGGGGTGGAGATAGGGTTGCAGTTCAGCATGTGGGATCTATCAAGGATTTCTAGGGCATATTGTTGCTGGGAGAGAAACAAGCCAGCAGGTGTGCGGTGGACGTTGATGCCAAGAAAATGGTGGATGTCTCCTAAGTCACTCATGGAAAATTCGGCATGAAGGGAGTGAATGAGTGAGCAAAGGAGAGTGGTGGTGTTGGCGGTAAGGATAATGTCATCAACGTACAGCAGTAAATAAGCAACAGAAGAGCCATTGTGGAGAACAAATAAGGAGGAATCACTTTTAGAGGCCGAAAAACCAAGAGTGGTGATAAAAGTGGTGAAACCAGGCACGGGGTGCTTGCTTGAGCCCATAAAGAGATTTTTGCAAACGACAAACATGGGAGGGGTGGGTGGAGTCAACAAAGCCGGAGGGTTGCTCACAATATACCGTCTTATGAAGATGCCCATGGAGAAAAGCATTCTTGACATCGAGTTGGTGAATAGGCCACGAGTGCAAGGTGGCGATGCTGAGCACGAGACGTATAGTAGCCGGCTTGACGACGGGGCTGAACGTCTCATCATAGTCGACACCGTACTGCTGTGTGAAACCACGCATCACCCACCGAGCCTTGTACCGTGCAAGGGAGCCATCGAGATGGAACTTATGGCGAAAGATCCATTTGCCTGTGACCACGTTTGTACCTGCAGGACGAGCAACTAAAGACCACGTGTCATTCTGCATTAGGGCATTAAATTCCTCAAGCATAGCATTGTACCAATTTTGATCTTTGAGAGCAGAGCGGTAAGTGGCAGGAATGGGAGAAATGGCAGCAGCAGTGAGTGAAAAATGCTGTTTAGGCATAGAGTATCCAGTTTTAGCTCGTGTAATCATGCGGTGTGAGTTTTCGGGTGGGTCTACCGCAATAGCTCTGTCGGGCAGGGGGGCTGAGGGGGCGTGCAATTGGTGGGCGAGTGAGAAGCTGGCGCCAGAGAGGGCATGCGATCAGGGGCAGAGGAGCTGGTGGCAGGGGAGGGGAGCGGTGTGTTGGATTGTGGGGAGCAGGGGGTGGGCGCGGTGTTGGATCGGGGGGAGCAGCGCGTGGGCGAGGTGGAGCAGGGCGTGGGGGACCGAGCTGGGAGGTGGGATTCGGTGGGCCTGGGGAGGCGCGATGGGTGGCCAGGTGGAGAGTGGCAAGGGGTGGAGGCGGGCGTGCGACCAGGCGCGTGGGGTTCAGCGAGACGCGAGATCCGAGGAGGATCGCGAGCACCTGCGTCAGGGGATATTCCAGTGGCATGATCGGCAGCTACACCGTTTTCAGGGGAAAAATAGGGAAAGTGATGCTCATCAAAAATCACATGGCGTGAGATAATAATGCGGCGCGTTTGGAGATCGAAGCAGCGATAGCCTTTGTGCTCTTGAGGATAGCCGAGGAAAATGCAACGAGTCGAGCGAGGGGCGAGTTTATGGGCGGTGGTGGCATAGAGGCTTGGGTAGCAAAGGCAACCAAAGACACGCAAGTGATCATAGGTGGGATGTGTTCCGTAGAGACGGTAGTGGGGCGTGGACTGGTGAATGGCACGAGAGGGGCGGAGGTTGAGGAGGTAGGTGGCGGTATGAAGGGCTTCGACCCAAAATGGCGAGGGGAGAGTGGCTTGTAGGAGGAGGGTGCGAACTATGTCATTGGTAGTGCGAATGAGACGCTCGGCTTTGCCATTTTGTGGGGAAGTATGTGGGCAAGAAAGGCGAAAGCAAACACCATGGCGCGAGAAATAGTCACGAAGAGTGTGTGTAAGAAACTCACCACCGTTGTCACATTGCAGGCATTGAATAGTAATATGAAATTGAGTGAAAATATAATGAAAAAATCGCTCAAGGGTAGCACACGTATCTGATTTGGTTTTCAATGGGAAGGTCCAAGAGTAATGGGAATAATCATCAAGTACAACCAGATAGTATTTGTAGCCTGAAAAGCTAACAACGGGTGATGTCCATAAATCGCAATGAATTAACTGGAAAGCAGCGGAAGTGTGAGAGGAAGAGGTGGGGAAGGGGAGACGAGCTTGCCGACCAAGTTGACAAGCCTCACAAATGGGGGAGCTACGGGTAGTTCCATTATTACATGGTTGAAGAAAAAATCTAGGGGATAGTGGGAGGTAGTGGATGAGCCGGGATGCCTGAGACGCCTATGCCAAATGTCGCCGCTGGTGGTGGTGAGGGCAGCCGCGGTCGATGACGAAGTGTCGTGGAACGGATATAGATCCCCATCACTATTGCTGCGAAGGAGGGTGTTCTTGGTAGCTAGGTCCTTCACGGAAAAACCAAATGGGTCAAACTCAACAGAAACATAGTTGTCACGAGTAAATTTCCTAACAGAGATGAGATTCTTGACAATAGTAGGGGATACTAAAACATCTTGTAAATGGAGGGGGAGGGAGGAGATTTGAATGGATCCTACAGCTAGGATGGGTAGTTTAGATCCATTGCCTACAATTATATGCTGAGGAGTAGAATGACCTAAAGTAGAATGAGTGGTATATAGGTTACCCGTCTTACCGGTGACATGGGAGGAGGCGCCGGAGTCCATGACCCACTACGGTGGCTGTTGCGGGTACGAGGCGGTGTTGCTCATGGCGTGGTGTAGAAGGGCCGTGTGGTCGAGGGAGTAGGGTGACGGTACCGAGGTTGTCGGAGGTGCAGCAGCGTACGGTGTGATGGACTGGCCGCCAGGGTAGAGCACCGGATAAGCCTGATGGGGCGGACCGGGGCGGGGACCGAGAACACTTGTCGAGTTGGGCGGAGTCCAAGGTGCGCGGGCAGGAGGGAACGGCGCCCCATGGGCGCGAAGTAGCCCAGCCACGGTGTTTGGGAGACCCCGCCTGCACCGCCGTGATAGGAGAAGGGCGGACCGCCGCCAGGCGGAGCACCGCCGTGGGAGGAAGGACCACCGCGACCACGCCTGTCCTGTCCCCCGGCGTTTGCATGCACGAAGCCGGGGATCGGGTTCTTCCCCCGGTAGTTGGGACTGACCCCTGGCACGGGGCCGAACTGGCCGGCACTAGACGGAGCACCGCCCCCCTGCCCGTGGAAAGGGCCGCGAGCAGCACCGCGACCGCCGCCACCGCCCTGGCCGCCGCTGCCACCGCCGTGGACGGCCATAGCCTGGGCGCTCTCCTCGCGCTGGTTCCTGTCAATGTTGTGTTCCGCGAGGAGGAGGCGAGAGAAGACGTCGGCGAAAGCGGGGAGCGGAATTGTGTTCTCGATGTTCTCGGTCTGGAACCGAAATTTGTCGCCGAGGCCCGCCAGGAACTGCATGGTAAGGTCGTGGTCGGCGACGGGGTAGCCGATGTTGTCGAGATCGTCCGCGATGGCCCGGAGGCGGCTGGCGTAGGCGCTGATGCTCATGTCGCCGCGGGGAGTGTTGTGGAAGATTTTGCTGAGGTAGACGTAGCGCGACGACTGGTGCGCGAAGAAGAAGCCGTGAAGCCGCCGCCAGATGGTGTCGGCGCGGCCGTCCGTGCCCTGCACGAGGCGAAACAGGTCGTCGGCGATGGTGGCCATGAACATGAGGGAGATGTGGATGTCGTCGGCGAGCCACGCGTCAGACGGCGCAGCCGGAGCGGCGCCTTCGGTGACATGATCCAGGGCCTTGTACATGGTGAGGATATAGGAGAAAATTTGACGCCACCGAGTGAGATTTTCCCCTGAAGACTGCACTTTGAAATCAATGTAGGTGGCGATGTTGGCGTTGCGGATGCAGAGGGGAGAGGCAGCGGGGGTTGGGTGGGAAGCCGCCGGAGCGGAGAGAGAGGTGGGCAAAGGAGCGAGGGCAGCGCCGAAGAGGTCGCTCCCGTCGCCAAGGTGTGGGGTGGGAGTCGCGCGTGGGCGGAAGGCTGGGTGCTGGTTGAGAGGGGTGAGGGGATCAGTGTCGAGGGTAGAGGGAAAAGGGGGTTGGGCCGCCGCCGAAGCCGCCGGAGCGGAGGAGGAGGAGTTGGGGTCGGCCATGGGAAGAGAGGTTGAGCCTGCGCTCTGATACCAAGCTGAATAGCAAAATTGTATTGTTGTTGCGATTAATTGATCCGTTGTTACAGAGTACAAGATAACAGCGAGAGAGAGAGGAGATCGCGGGCAGTAGTAGTGCTACGTGCTAGCTATCCTAAAGACCAGGGACTCTCTGTTACAATACACAACGGTACAATATGAATATGTGACGTGTCAACAGAGACAGGGTGCTCATGCTCACGTTCGGCTCGGGTTTCAAGTGCAACACTTGTCTGTGGGAGGTGAAGGGTTATATGGTTGACAAGGGCGCATGGGCACAGTGCATCGATCAATACCCACCGGAGAGCACCACAAACCCGTACATGGAGAAGTTTAGCTGGGTTAACGACGTGCAAGGTGATACCGTGTTGTTCTAGAGATATCTGCTAGTTGTTGCACACCCTCAACTGCTTCAGCTACTCCCTGTTTTTCTAAGTATAAGACGTTTTGCTAGTTGTACTCGTATAGAAAATAAACACGACGTTGCATTATTGCACGTCGCGTGTTGGTATTCTGTAGATGTGGATCATGGATACGTGGAATCAGTCATACTGCTAGCAATATGCTGTGTACGTCCTTCGCCTTTTTTTAGATGGTCCTTCGATATACTCCGTACTGGTAAAGTAACAGATGACATGTTTCATGCTCGTGTTCAAACGTGCGATGCGTGTCAGCAAGTTCAAGTTCGTGATGTTTCATGCATGCATCCAAGTCTCTCTAGACGCATGCACGCACAGGCATACGCACACACGCATGGGAACACGCACGCACGAATGCACGCGCGCATGCGCACGCGACTATGACTCCAGTGTCTAGTATCCTAAAGTCGTAATTCTGTAGCCGATCGTTGCTTTCGTTGACTTAATTTTACTATTCGTCTTCTTTTCTGCACTAGTTAGCTCCTTGATCCGCATGCAGTACCCGACGGTTTTCATACATCCTTGTTTTTCTATTCTTGGTTGAACAAGGTTAAGCACATCTGTTATTCAACGTGAATTTTGTAGGAGTCAAAGTCATGTACAAGTATCTTATACCATATCAACGTTTCATTCAAAGCATTTAGCCAATCTAATTATTTGTGTTCATTGAAAAACTTGGTGTGAGATCGAATAAATTTCACATGAATATCAGCACGAAGCCAACCCAATTCTGATAAACAGTCAAGGAAAGTGTATTCCCTTTTTAGTTCAACAAAATGAACTATTTTTACAGTGAAATCATTATTTTCTAAAACATAGTTTATTTCGTTTAAAGCTAAAAATGGTAAAGGGTACCCTAATATTGATCTACTTGCATCTCTAATGGCAAGCATGCAAAAATTCATGTGTTTCTAGTCTTATAGTTTGCACATATCGGAGTCAATAATAGCACATGGAAGTTTTAGCCAAATTCACGTCTCCCCGATTCTTTCTGGTCGTGGGATGGACAATGAGGAGGACACGCGACAACATCTTCATGAAGCCCGACTCTCCCGGTGATGTGGGCCCTGCATCCCGGGATACCCTACCGCATAGACTCCGCCCGTCATTTTTCCTGCCCCGCGTCGCTGGACGGTGGAGCGTGTTCGTGGCCAGGGCCTATTGTCAGTGGACCTGGGCGGGAGCGCTCTCCGTGAGAAGCGTTAGGAGGAGACAGGCACTCCGCACCCACCGTGTCATGGGGCCCAGCGAGAGACGATGTGGCAGCGGGCACCATCGCCGACTGCGGGTTCTCGTGTCCAAGAGCTGACATGGCATCGAAGACACTCGCCCTCTATGTCTTCTCGCGTATGGGCGTCCGTGTGGCTGCCCTCCGGCGAGGTTCCTCGCATCTAGATCGTGCAGTAGGTCTCGTTCGCGTGGTAAAATGACTCTCGCATGCTTTAACCCTACACACGGTTCCGACGATGCGCCATGCCGTGCTTAGGCTATAAAATACCCTCTGTCGTCATTGTTTCTCACAACAGCGCCGAGAGGCCTAGACGCATACAGTTACCAATGACCAGAATAGGTGTCGAAGCTGGTTATGCCCGACACAGGTGTTGGCGCAGCGGCGCAGGGTAAGGTGTGGATCGGGGATCTATGGGGAGGGTTTTCTGGCTGTGTATGGTTGACGAGAGGGCTCGGTGGGACAACGGGACGCACGGAGGAGCGCGTCTCAATCTGGCGGAGAACGCCTTCGAGGACCCGGTCGTGTTTTTGAGTTTCTTTTCGAGAATCTTTAAGTTAAATCGGAGGTCATGATTGTATTTCCTTTTATTTTCATGGACCTTTTTGTTGTATGTTAATCCAAATTCTACAAAGTAGAGGCCAAATTCTACGGATCGTTGATGACCTAGGTTACCACCGCTATATATACTTCTTGTAAGCCGCCGGCTGGGACAAGTTGCATCGGTGAAATCTCCGGCGTTGTGTAAACACTCTCCGTGATAGTGAAGTTTTGCTGGCTGGCGCCCGTGGTTTTTTCCCCCTCTCTTTGTAGGAGAGGGTTTTCCACGTTAAATCTGTGTCCCCCTCGCTGCGATTTTATTTTCGTTCTTCGTTATTTACTTGTCGCAAAGCTAACAAGTGGTATCAGAGCCCCAGGTTCTAATCTAGGGTTTGCGACATGTCGTCATTGAAGTTCGATCTACCACAGCTGGACTACTCCACAAGATTTTGCTTGTGGCAGGTGAAGATGCGGGCGATTCTCGCCCAAACTTCAGATCTGGATGATGCGCTGGATGGATTCGGGGAAAAGGATGCTAAGAGCCGGTCTGACGAAGAGAAGCGGAAGGACCGTACTTACCAACCGAAAGATAAGGATCAGGGTGATGGTAAGGCTGCTGTTGTTTCTGGTGATAGTTCTGACGGTGAATGTTTAGCCGTTTTTGCTGCTTGTGCCTCTCGTGATGATGAATGGATAGTTGATATTGCATGTTCGTTTCATATTTGCTGTAACAAAGATTGGTTCAGTTCATATGAGTGTGTGCAGACTGGAGATTTTGTACGTGTGGGTAATGACAACCCGTACCATATTGTCGGAGTTGGATCTGTTAAGATCAAGACACATGATGGAGTGACGCGTACGTTGAATGAGATGAAGCACATACCAAGCATGGACAGAAATATGATCTCCCTGAGTACCATGGATGTTGATGGATACAAGTACGCTGGTGGGCGTAGATTGTTAAAGGTATCAAAAGGTTCTCTTATTCACATGATAAGTGATATGAATTCTGCTAAGTTATACGTTCTTAGAGGTAGCACTTTGCCTGGTATTGCTGCTGCTGTTACTTCTAATGATTCTGATGATTGTGGTAAAACAAATCTATGGCATATGCGTCTTGGGCATATGAGTGAACATGGCATGGCAGAGTTGGTTAAGAGAGAGCTGATTGATGGTTGCAACTTGGGTAAGTTTGAGTTCTATGAGCACTGCATTTTTGGTAAGCACAAAAGAGTTAAATTCAATGCTTCCATTCATACCACCAAAGGTATTTTAGATTATGTGCATGCTGATGTATGGGGGCCTTCCCGTAAGACTTCTATTGGTGGTGCTAATTACATGCTTACTATTATTGATGACTACTCAAGAAAAGTGTGGCCATATTTTCTGAAACATAAATCTGATGTTTTTGATGCTTTTAAGAAGTAGAAAGTTATGGTAGAAAAGCAAACTGAAAAGAAGGTAAAGGTACTACGTACTGACAATGGTATGGAATTCTGTTCTAATGAGTTTGAGGAGTTTTGCAGTAATGATGGTATGATCAGGCACCACACCATCCCTTGCATTCCCCAGCAGAATGGCGTGGCTGAGCGCATGAACAGGACCATCATCTCGAGGGCTCGCTGTATGTTGTCCAATGCAGGTATGATAGACGTTTCTGGGCTGAAGCAGCCAACACAGCGTGTTACCTCATCAACAGGTCACCTTCTATTTCACTTGAGAAGAAAACTCCTATTGAGGTATGGTCAGGTTCGCCTGCTGATTATTCACAGTTGAGAGTTTTTGGTTGCACTGCTTATGCTCATGTTGATAATGGAAAGTTAGAGCCTAGAGCTGTCAAGTGCATATTTCTTGGTTATGGTTCAGGAGTTAAGGCATATAAATTATGGAATCCTGAAACTAAAAATATTTTGTTGAGTAGGAATGTTGTTTTCAATGAATCCGTTATGTATCATGACAGCTTGCCATCAGATCCCTCTCATGTTGCTGTTGGAGAGGAGGGAGTTCGTGTGCAGGTGGAGCACCTGCAGAATCTGTTGATAATAATGTTATCGTTGATGATACTCATGAGGAAAATATTGATGATGATGTTGTTCAGCACACCTACTGTTTTGCAGCAGCCACAAGAATCTACTGCTGCTGATAGACCGAGGCGTAACATAGTTCCACCTCGTCATTTAATTGAAGAGTGTAATCTTGCTCATTATGCTTTGAGTTATGCTAAACACATGGAGCATGATACTGAACCTGCTACATACAATGAGGCTATTGCATCCGTTGACCACGAGAAGTGGATTTCTGCTATGCAAGAAGAGATGCAATCGCTTGATAAGAATAGCACATGGGAAGTTGTGCGCTTTCCTAGACAGAAGAAGGTTGTCCGCTGTAAGTGGATATACAAGAGAAAGGAAGGTTTGTCTCCTAATGAGCCTCCAAGTTTTAAGGCAAGGTTAGTAGCAAAAGGTTTTAGCCAGATTCCAGGTATCGACTATAATGATGTTTTCTCTCCGGTTGTGAAGCATAGCTCTATTCGTACTTTCTTTGGTATTGTTGCTATGCATGATCTTGAGCTTAAGCAGCTAGATGTAAAGACTGCTTTTCTGCATGGTGACCTGGAGGAGGAGATCTACATGGACCAACCTGAAGGGTTCATAGTTCCTAGAAAAGAGGATTTTGTGTGCAAATTGAAGAGATCGCTTTATGGTTTGAAGCAATCTCCAAGACAGTGGTACAAAAGGTTTGATTCATTTATGATCTCACAAGGTTTTAAGAGGTATCAGTTTGATAGTTGTGTTTACATAAAGTTTGTTAATGGATCACCTATTTACTTGCTGTTATATGTTGATGATATGTTAATTGTTGCCAAGAGCATGAAAGAAATCACTACTTTGAAGGCACACCTAAGTAGTGAATTTGAGATGAAAGATCTTGGTGCTGCTAAGAAAATCCTAGGTATGGAAATTAAACGGGACAGAAATCTAGGTTGTTGTTTCTTAGTCAGCAAAGTTACGTTGAGAAAGTTCTTCAATGTTTTAATATGCATGATGCAAAGTCAGTTAGTACTCCTGTTGCTCCTCACTTTAAATTGTCAGTATTGCAATGTCCTAGTTCCGATGAAGATATTGAGTACATGTCTCGAGTTCCTTATTCTAGTGCTGTTGGTTCCTTGATGTATGCCATGGTTTGCTCTCGCCCTGATTTATCATATGCTATGAGTTTGGTGAGTCGTTACATGGCTAATCCTGGTAAAGAACATTGGAAAGTTGTTCAGTGGATTTTCAGGTACCTCCGTGGCACATCCAACGCTTGCTTGAAGTTTGGTAAGACTGATGAGGGACTCGCAGGCTATGTGGATTCAGATTTTGCTGCCGACTTGGATAAGAGGAGGTCCCTCAGAGGTTATGTGTTCACAGTAGGTGGATGTGCCGTGAGTTGGAAGGCAGCGCTGCAACCAGTTGTTGCTTTATCTACAACCAAAGCAGAATATATGGCTATTGCTGAAGCTTGCAAAGAGTCTGTTTGGTTGAAAAGTTTGTATGCTGAGCTTTGTCAGGATGATTCTTGAATTAACCTATTATGTGACAGTCAAAGTGTTATTTACCTTACTAAGGATCAGATGTTCCATGAGAGAACAAAGCACATTGATATCAAGTACCATTATGTTCGTGATGTTGTTGCACAAGGTACGCTGAAGGAATGCAAGATAAGCACTTATGATAATCCTGCTGATATGATGATAAAGCATGTTCCTGTTGCTAAGTTTGAGCTATGCTCAAGCTTAGTTGGTATAACTGCTTAGCCCAAGTGGTTATTGGCGCCGAAAGTGTTTTCTTTGTTTGTTAAGGGAGATGATTACTGTTGATGCTACAAGGAGGAATTTGTCTCAAGGTGGAGTTTTTTATATGTTGATCCAAATTCTACAAAGTAGAGGCCAACTTCTGACGGAGCGAGGCCCGTCGCCGGGCCGTGCCCAACAGGGACACCTGTGGGGGGTGTGGGGGGCGACAGCCCCCGCGGTACGGATCGTTGATGACCTAGGTTACCACCGCTATATATACTTCTTATAAGCCGCCGGCTGGGACAAGTTGCATCGGTGAAATCCCCGGCGTTGTGTAAACACTCTCCGTGATAGTGAAGTTTCGCTGGCTAGCGCCCGTGGTTTTTTCCCCTCTCTTTGTTGGAGAGGGTTTTCCACGTTAAATCTGTGTCCCCCTCGCTACGATTTTATTTTCGTTCTTCGTTATTTACTTGTCGCAAAGCTAACACTTTTTGTAATATGTACTCCCTGATGGGTTTGTAGCATGGAAAACAAAAAATTTCTACCACAAGAACAAACAAAACCCAGATCTAATCTAGATAAAAGCCAAGATCTAATCTATTAGACATGTGCAACGAGATAGATCTGTACTAACCCTTGTAGATCCGAAAGCCTTGTGCGAGATCAGATCTCGTGGTTGATGTAGACGATCACTTGCCGATCTCAAGATCGAGTAGACGATCATTCCGGCGCCACGTTTCGGACTTATGTTTCATAAAGTAGACATACCCATATCTACTTAAGTCATCTGTGAAAGTGAGAACATAACGATATCCACCACGCGATGCTACACTCATTGGACCACACACATCGGTATGTATTATTTCCAATAAGTCTGTAGCTCGCTCCATTATTCCAGAGAATGGAATCTTAGTCATTTTTCCCATTAGACATGCTTCGCATCTTTCAAGTGATTCAAAATCAAGTGATTCAAGAAGTCCATCAGAATGGAGTTTCTTCATACGCTTCACTCCAATGTGACCAAGACGACACTGCCACATGTATGTAGAATTATCATTCAATTTTGTTCGTTTAGCATCTATGTTGTGAACATGTGTATCACTACTATCGAGATTCAGTAAGAATAAACCATTCATCTCAGGTGCATTACCATAAAAGATATTACTCATATAAATCGAACAACCTTTATTCTCGAACTTAAAAGAGTAACTGACATGGGTATACCCTACAGGTACTCGAGCTTGGTATATATGGTCCAAATACGTATAGGCCCACGGTGTTGCCAAGGCCCAGATAGAAGGACTCGAGTAACCTGCGGACTCTCGATTGCTTGAAGATCAAGAAAAAGCTAAAGATAGAAAGTTTGAAGGGGAAAACCCTAACTTATAACCGACTCGACCTGCTACCCGAGACCTAGCCTATCTATATAAGGGCTAGGAGGGGGCGGCGAGGAGGACACACACAACCCTAGCTTCCACAAACCCTCGCTAGATTGCGTTTGCGCACCGTTGTAACTTTCGACTCCCTCAATAATTCCACGAGCAGACAAGCAGGAGTAGGGACCTCTACGAGGCCTGAACCTGGGTAAATCCTTTGTACCCTGTGTTCTTGTTTGCTAGCCGATAGATGTCTCCAGCGCTCCCTCCTTATCCAAAACCCAAGTCCATAACAATGGGCATTGATGAGTCAAACCCTCGTCAGTAACCGTCTCGCAATAAACAAGATCCAGATATAATGTTCATGCTTAACGCAGGCACCAAATAACAATTATTCAAATTTAAAACTAATCCCGAAGGTAGATGTAGAGGGAGCGTGCCGACGGCGATCACATCAACCTTGGAGCCATTTCCAATGCGCATCGTCACCTCGTCTCTCGCCAGTCTTCGCTTATTCCGCAGCTCCTGTTTCGATTTACAAATATGAGCAACTGAACCAGTATCAAATACCTAGGCACTACTACGATTACTAGTAAGATACACATCAATAACATGTATATCGAATATACCTTTCTTCTTGATGTTGTCGTTCTTCAGATCCGCCAGGTACTTGGGGCAGTTACGCTTCCAGTGACCAGCACCCTTGCAGTAGAAGCATTCAGTTTCAGACTTAGGACCAGCCTTGGACTTCTTAGCAGGTGCGGCAGCTTTCTTGCCGTCCTTCTTGAAGTTGCCCTTGTTCTTAGGCTTGCCCTGTTTCTTGAAATTGGTGGTCTTATTGACCATCAACACTTGGTGCTCCTTCTTGATCTCCACTTCAGCAGTTTTCAGCATGGACGATAGTTCAGGCAACGTCTTGTTCATGCAGTGCATATTGTAGTTCATCACAAAGTTCTTATAACTCGGTGGCAGTGATTGGAGGACACGGTGAATCCCTAACTCATTAGGAATCGTTATCCCCAACTCTTGGAGCTTGTTTGCGTGCCCAGACATGGTGAGCACGTGCTCGCTAACGGAGCTACCATTTTCCATCTTACAGTTAAAGAACTTTTCGGAGGCCTCATAGCTCTCCACGGCCGCGTGAGTCTCAAAAATCAGCCTGGGCTCCTTAATGATCTCAAACGGGTCATGGTGCTCAAAGCGCTTCTCAAGCTCTGTTTCTAAACCGTACAGGATGGCACACTGAACTGTGGAGTAGTGATTTTTCCGAGTAGCATAAACATTCTTTACGTCATCGGTGGCATCTTCTGCAGGTGGGTCACCTAGCGGTGCTTCGAGCACATAGGTCAACTGACCAGCCCTGAGGACAATCTTCAGTCCACGGAACCAGTCCGTGAAGTTGCTTCCATTGTTCTTAAGTTTTTCTTTCTCTAGGAACGCATTGAAATTGATGGAGAGGTTCGCCATAATCTATAACAAATTTGCAAGTAGTTTAGACTAAGTTTATGATGAATTGAGTTCAATCTAAATTCTTTAAATTAACTAGGTGAACTCCCACGCAAAACAACATCCCTCACATTGTCTTTGTGATTACACGAACCAAGTCTACTACACCAAGTCCGATCTTCACGAGAGAAGATGTAGTTTCGTCGGCGAACAATCTTCATGTTCATTATATCATTTATATGACTCATGCTCTACCTTTCGGTATTCCGTGTTCCGAGACCATGTATGTACATGCTAGACTCGTCAAGATTAACCTTAGTTTCCGCATGTGCAAATCTGGCTTGCACCCGTTGTATGCACACGTAGAATCTATCACATCCGATCATCACGAGATGCTTCGAAACGACGAGTCTTAGCAACGGTGCCAACTAAGGACGAACACTTTATTACTTGATATTTAGTAAGAGGGATCATCATATAATGCTACCATCACGATCTAAGCAATACAAGATGCATAAAGGATTAACATCACAGGCAATTCATAATTAGTGTGATATGATATGGCCCTTTCTTCTTATGCCTTTGATCTCCATCTCCAAAGCACGGACATGATCTCCATCATCACCAGCATTGTGTCAAGGTCAGTGGCGCCGCTTCATGGTTGTCCATCATCACTAGCAACTATTACAACTACTTGGAATAAAGCTATTACAAGATGAATAGACACGCAGATCTTAACAAAATTAAAGACAACCATTAGGCTCCTGCCGGTTGCCATATTACAACAAGGATCATTGCATACATCAAATATAATCACAATCACATGATGGCCATATCACATCACAAAACCCCTACAAAAACAAGTTAGACGCCTCTAATTTTCTTTGCATGTTTTACATGGTTTGGGGCTTTCGAATAAGAACGGATCTTACCTACAAAACTGAACCACAACGTTGATACAAGTGCTATCAAGTGCAAAATGTAAATTGGATCTATACTATGGTGAGAGAGACAGACACCCGCAAAGCCACTTGTGCAAAGCAAGTTACACGTCAAGCGTGGAGCAAGTCTCATGTGCTATGACATGTAAGGTTAGCCCGAGCCGCTTCATCCCACCATACCGCAAGATGCAAAGTACACAAAGCAAAAGACG
Source organism: Avena sativa (assembly GCA_916181665.1). NCBI lineage: Eukaryota > Viridiplantae > Streptophyta > Magnoliopsida > Poales > Poaceae > Avena > Avena sativa. The sequence continues at coordinate 86,142,508 of OV702291.1, read as the reverse complement.
GCACGAGCACCAACGCCCACAAAACCATTGTGTTCTACTCGTGCAACAGATCTACGCATAGACACGGCTCTGATACCACTGATGGGTTCGTAGCATGGAAAACAAAAAATTTCTACCGCAAGAACAAACAAAACCCAGATCTAATCTAGATAAAAGCCAAGATCTAATCTATTAGACATGTGCAACGAGATAGATCTGTACTATCCCTTGTAGATCCGAAAGCCTTGTGCGAGATCGGATCTCATGGTTGATGTAGACGATCACTTGCCGATCTCAAGATCGAGTAGACGATCCTTCCGGCGCCGCGTTTCGGCAGCGCTTCCGCAGTCGGTCACACGTGCGGAGTCGATGCAGACCTTCCTCTCCACGTTCTACCGAGCAGCGGAGGTAGTAGATCTCTCCACGGAATCCCAGCAGCACGACGGCGTGGTGGTGGTGGTGGAGTAGGGAATTCTGCAGGGCTTTGCCTAAGCCTGAGCAGAGCGAAGGAGGAGGAGAGAGGCGGCTAGGGCAAGAGTGGAGGGGCAAGGGGGGTGGCGCCTCCACCCCTCTATATATAGAGGGAGGGGTGCGGCCTAGGGTTCCCACCCCTAGGCCCACCTCCTAGGGCCGGCGCACAAGGGAGAGGGGGGAGGGAGTTTCCTTCCCCCCAAGTCTTCCCCTTTCCTTTCTTGGTTTTCAAGTAAAGTCCACGGAACCTTCGAGAACTTTCCGGAACACTCCGAAACCTTCTAGAATCCCCATATAAACACTCCGGAACATTTCCGAACCTAGAAAATGATCTCCATTATATGAATCTTATTCTTCGGACAAATCCGGATCTCCTCGTGATGTCCCAGATCCAATCCGAGACTCCGAACAACATTCGGTCTCCAACTCACATTCCATATCTACCTAAACAGCATCGAACCTTAAGTGTGTCACCCTATGATTCGTGAATATGCAGACATGATGGGGACACTTCTCCGATCAATAACCATCAGCAGGATCTGGAGATCCATAACGGCTCCCACATACTCAACGATGACTTCGTGATCGATAGAACCATTAACATACGAAACCAATTCCCTTTGTCACGTGATACTCTACTTATCCGAGGTTTGATCGTCGGTATCTTCATACCTAGTTCTACCTCGTTACTGATAAGTACTCTTTACTCGTTCCATGATATGTCATCCCTTGTGACCTAGTCACATGCTTGCAAGCTAACTAGATGGAAAACGATGTAGTTCTTTCCATAATTTGTAGCCGAGCAAGCTCTGAAATCACCGAGTGGGCCCAGAGCATATCTATCCGTCATAAGGATGGACAAATCTCAATCTTGGTCCATGCGCTTCAACACATACTTTCAGAATACCCAATGACACCTTTATAACCACCCAGTTATGAAGCGGTGTTTGATGTCATCAAAGTACACATCCGGTGATGGTGATTAACATAACCTCATGGTCGAAGGATTAAATTACTATGCATTTGAAAGCTTGTAGCAATACGAACTTAATGACTTGATCTTATGCTATACTTACTATGGGTGTGTGTCCATCACATCATTCTCCTAATGATATAACCTTGTTATCAATGACATCTAATGTCCATTATCAGGAAACCATGATCATCTATTAATCAACAAGCTAGTTTAACAAGAGACTTACTATGGACTCTTTTACGTTTACAAAACACACATGTATTAGTGTTTTCTTATAATTCAATTATAGCATGGGATGTAAACATTCATCATAAACACAAAGATATAATAATAACCACTTTTATTATTGGCTCTTGGGCATATCTCCAACACTCCCACCCTTGATTAATGAAGCAACTTCCGGGTCCTTCTCCTGTTCATAAAAAATTGACCGACGTAGTAGTACCTCTCTTAGACGATATAAAATATTTTGGTAGCCTATTCAAGGCTACCAAACAATTTATACTTAGAAACGGAGGTGGTATGTAAAACAATTAAAATAGTTTTGCTAATTCTTTGTCGACTGAAAATTAAGTTAAAACTTAACATTCGATCTATATATCCTTGTTCGTGCGTCTATGAGTTGCAAACTGGTTGCAAATGAGATTTTTTTTTTCAATTGCATGGGATAGTGAATGGAGTATTTTCAATTGCAAGTGGATCCCAACAGAAATTATTAAATTGCAATTGGTGTTAAAACTTAGATATTTTTCAGCTACAAATGGGGTGCAACTGATACAAATGATTTTTTGTGTTAAATCACGCAGTAAAATTGATTTATGCAGTACAGATCATTGACTGACAACATTTGACCAAGAATTAACCTAATTCAAATCAGCTTATTCTCCCCATTTCACCAAGCAAACGAATAGCGAATTCACAAGTATACAAATCAGAGGATCCATATAAACGATCCACGCGAACAAATCAACGCAATAAATATTTAGCCTCCAAGAATCGTCGTCCACACGTACTACGACACTCTCGACACCCACTGACATCACACCAGAACATGCACGCACGTACGTGTCCGCTAGTAGGGTCGCATGCCCACGTAGTTGCCGGGCGGGTTGTACACGCACACCGCGAACGTGCCGCGCCCGCCGGCGCAGGTCGCCGTGGCGCACCCGAGCTTGGTGGTGCTGCGCCACACGATCTGCGTGTAGTGCCCGCACGCCCCCCGGCGGCCGCTGCAGGAGTTGGAGGCGCGGTTGTACATGGCGCGCTCCTTCACCACCCACGCCGCCACCACCGCCTCGGGCGTCCACCCGCCGCCGCTGCCGCGGAACAGGTTCTCGCCGTAGGGCCCGTGCGAGTGTTCCAGCGCGCACCCCGCGCGTGCGCGCGTCTCCGCGTACCTGCGCGCGTGCCGCTCCAGCCCGGCGTCCCACGCCAGCGGCTGCACGCGGACGGCGCGGCGCGCCGCGTTGTGCGCGGCGAGGAAGCGGGACGCCTGGCTGCTCTGCCGATAGCCGTAGCCCCAGGCGGCGGCTCCGTCGGCAAGGAGGACGACGGCGATGGCCACGAAAAGGATGACCGCCCCGGCGGAGGGGACGCGGCGGCGAGGAGGCATTCCGATCGACGGCGAGCTTTCCGTAGAATGCAACAGACCAGGTGTTTGTAGTTGACCTTCGTGCCGGTGCTGCCCTACCGTGATGTATGTTTTGCCGCGTATCCTATTTATACGACCCTGGTGCGGGATAGTTTTATGCTGGGCAGGGTGCTGAAGCGAAGGAGTGGCGTCCATGTCGGTCGAGAACTCGACATTGGCATGAATCGAACACGACAGAAAGTCCACGATAACGATACATAGCTGTATGTGCTATCATCTGTCCACAAATTTTCGCCTATGTTTGTTGCGTGATTTGGGGTGCAAAATACTCTACGACATCCCGTACAGATGAGAATGAATGGAACGAAGAGGATTGAGAACTAAGGGAGAGCAAAAAGTATTGTTGTCTCCAATAGTATGAACACTGAACATTGCCTTTCTTTGGGGTCGTGCTGAGCATCCTCCGGTGGATCCAACGCGCCAATCCCCCGAGTCAACAACCGTCCGATGAACTATAACACAATAAACTATAGATACGTTTCCGACAATCAACATCTTCAACCTTGAGCATAAAGATGTTAGACAAACATATACTTTGGCGTTTATTATCAATAGATACAAAGTTCAATATGACCATGGACAATCGTGCAATACACTAATTTTTTCTTTGCCACCCCTGTTCGTCGCGAAATAAAATTCCCGAAGATACATAGAGATGGTTTTTTGGTTACAACTAATCTGAAGCCATGGAAAACAAAGAAATTGGTTGCTCGAGACTTCAACAGCCTCCGTGCCACGGCCTAGGGGGCGCCCTAGGGACCCTCTTGGCTAGCCTGTTGGTGTCCTTAATCTCCACTTTGTCTTGTTAGATTCGTCTCGAATATTTCGAAGCATGTTGTTTAATCTTGTCCTTTTTGAAGTCCCGAAGCTCCTTGAAAGTTAAAAATGAAAAAGAGTTTTTCTTTGCTATCCAGAGGTGAATACCAAAATAATGGGATTTTGTGGAAAATCTCGTAAATCGTTGAAAACAGTGGTAATAACTCCAATTATATGATGCAAATAAGATGCGTAATAACACAATAAACTACTCTCTCCAACCAAAATTAGTTAACTTAGATTTGTCTAGATTTACATCCGTATCTTGACAAAGTTGAGTCAACTAATTTGGGTCGGAGGGAGTACAAAGTTTATACATTTCCAATGTGTCATCATCACCTGATCCACACCTTCCTTATCAATCCTCTGTGATGTGGTCTTGGCATTGTTGTCCTTCCTCACAATCTTGGTGGCGGTTGTATTGAAGATAAATTATATTTGGTTCCATGATGGTTTCTGGTGGAGTGGATGATGGATTAGAAAATATAGGTAAAAGTGTTTATCATAGGTTTGGATAGTGGGATGTAGCCAAGAGCGTGTAACATATTTTTTGAGCTATTATCCACAAGTGTATTAGTAAAATTACAACATTGTTATTTTTTGCATATATCCTAATACATTAGACTAAGTAAAAATAGTTACATAAGAGTGAATTAGGGTCAGATAAATCACGTCAATTTATCATTAAAGCATGCAATTATCTTACCATTTGTAACATGAAGTACTAAGAGAACTTGTTCGTGTATGACATAAAATCCTGCAAATAGTTGTCTTTATTAATTGCCAGTAAAACATGCAATTATGCTCGATCTCTAGGTCAAATGGCCTCTGGCGTAGGTTGTTAATTTATTTCCAAATGTGTCTCTCTTAGTTCTAACTAGTTATCCACTATCCCCATGCCCGTTCTCAAGTCTTTTCTTATCAGTTTTGATGTCTTGTTGTTCAAGTTTGGTCATAGATGGGTTGTCTTCAATTTCCTAAATTTAAATATGAAGTAAGAAACCTAGATAAAGGTTTTTATAGATACATACAAGAACATGTTCTTGCATTAACTTGTGATGTATATCTTGTTAGTATGAATGATTTTACTAGGAATATCCGAACAAAACAACTCAAAAACAATTATTACGCAAATACTCATCAACAAAGTATAAGTTATATTTTATCCATAACTAAGTATTAATAAAATAAAATTGAACATAGTTAAGCCCATCAAATGAGACACTTTCCTTCACAAAATAGTTTATTGATCTTAACATCATTTTGTTACTTAATATTAACACTCAACATTGTAAGTGTGAAACTCAGCCAGCCCACCTACATTGCAGCCGAAAGACCTGGTTTATGCGTATTGATGGACACCATACAATTTGTAGTGTTGGGTAGCCATTGAAAAACTACCACGGCGTGACATCATATTATTTAAATCTCCACGTCATGGTGAACTAGAAGATTGTTTTAGATAGTGTTCTAGAAAAAAAAAACCAATGCTTAATTCAAATGAATATGTGATGCATGAAAGAACATGCATGCATCCACTTCTAGGTGCCGGAACATGTACAGAGATATTTCTAAGCTTAGAGAGTTTATTCTAGAGAGCTCTGTCGTTAAAATCGGAAGAAAGAGCAACAGAGCTGCTAGTATTCTAGCTAAGCGCTAGACTTCCACCTCTGGAACTAGCATACATAGTAATAATGTGTGGCTGGCCCCATATCCCAGCGATTATTGTCTCAGTTATGCATAATCAAAACATTGTAAATCGATGATGTGATTAATATATAAGAGCTATTACCCCTAAAAAGATATATACCATAACCTAGCAACTCATGACGACAAAAAAGGTTCAGCTCAGTCGTCCATGCGGAGACCTCGTGGTCACTAACTTCAGTTATAGGTTTAAGACCTATGGGTACGCATGGACTGCAATAAGCTAGGTTTAGGTTCACAAGAATGTTTCAAGAGTGTTTGGCGTTGTGGATTTTGTTTTATTTGTGCATGTACGCAAGTATGCAACTGTTGTAAGATTTGATCACTTTCTCGCTCCCAAATTGTAGGTTTTTGCTCTTAAATCAATGTCCGCGCACTACAACACATTGTCGTGGACCAACATGAGGTCCCGTGTGGATGACGCGCATCGAAACATGCTTTCAGACATGAAACATATATATTGTGTAAATATTCTATGCTGACCACAAGAAGCGTCTATGAGAAGTACACCTCCGAGTTGTTCTCACTAAGTGGACGGCGCAGCCGTCAGGCGACCATGACGAGTAGGGTGGCGGCCCTGACGGGTGCCGCGAAGGTGTGGAGGCTGCATTTGGGTGGCGAGGTTCTCTGGTATTGTGATGACCGGCGCAGCCGACTGGACGAACATGTCGTCATGTGTTGGATTGGATGTAATGTTGTATATCGTGGTATTTGTATGAATTTGGTGTGGGAGAGTTGTATGCTGGGAGAGAAGGGGTGGTGCCCATGTCGGAGGATGACATGGAATTGAGGAAGATAAAGCCCATGCCAGCTTAGCTAGCTATACGCGCTATATATGTTCGTTGCGTGACCTGGGGCGCAGGATTAGGCATTATTATTATATGGGGATGCACGAATTCGGTGATCCTCTCCGCTGTCAACTCACGAATGACGAGAACGAATTAACGAGCTGGCCACGACAGGAAATGGAAGGTTTCCAACAGCATGCATGTAGCGTTGCCGATTGATTCCTTTGTCGTTTGCGTACGTAGCGCCGCCGGGTCAGGGCTTTTGATTTGTTCTGCACCAGCCCGCCCGGAGATCACAGTTAGGCGTTTCTGTTCTTGGGCCTACTTTCTGCATTCTCCAGGGTCTGGGCCAACACAACAGAGAAGGAAAAGGATGAGCCTAACCGGTCCGGATACATAACAACCCATCGATGGAGATTGTCAGAGAGTTTTTTTTATGGAATCTTGGAGGGAGCCCTACATAATACTAGAACGTATCTACTGCCACTAACTTAAGAAACACATGTTATAAGTTACCAAAATTGACGTAACTAACTCAAGAAACAAAAAGGTCAAATCATGTACTCCCTCCGACCCAAATTAGCTGACTTAGATTTATCTAGATTCAATTGTATCTAGACATAATTTAGATACATCCGTATCTTGACGAATTTGATTCAACTAATTTGGGTCGGAGGGAGTAATTATTTTAAGATGGGATGTGAATTGAAGCCGATCCACACTACAATAGCCCAATTTGGTATTTTATTTTTATTTTTCAAATTGTGGCTCAAACCTGAATTAAAACTCCCTGAGATGATTAGATGCAGGTTGTACGCCTGATGAAGGATAGTTTTCATCATCCCACGACAGTCTCACTTCCAAGAATCGCAAGAGAGTTTATTTGTTCGGCAATCGACTCGGGTCAGCATATTTGGATATCAAAGAGAAAGATATTCGTATAAATGGGAGGATTCTTTCAGACTTTATTCATAAGGTGATTGAGAGATCGTACACGGGGTTTACAAGATGGATCTCAGCGGGTTTATAATACTATCCAGCGAGAATATGGATCTAGGGTTTATGATACTCTAATATCACAATCGGGCTCTTAATCAAGCTATCATTGGATTATACGACCCAAAGCCCACAAAACTCACTATCAAGACCCATATTGTGCCCCTATATAAAATCACAATCACGCTCACTGGGTCGACAAACGAATGGAACCACGTCCTAGCGGAGTCGAATCGGCCATCCAAAATATTGGTATGTGTGTCGGTGTAAAACCATTTGTTGATACACGATGTAATATAGTATATCACCTCATACCCTATACAACAGAACAACACACCACATTTTCTCCACATTGCAGCAGCCCACATATCATCTCCACTATACGACATGTTGGGCATCAAGTTTTGTGGTCTCATAGCAAGCAAGTTGTTGGTATATTTGGACTGAAAAATAAGAGATCGATAAATGGGTGCAGAGAATCCAATATATTCTAGAGTATAAGGATACATTAATATCTGGTATCTTCGGGTTGGCTAGAGAGGACACCATTAGGACATGCCATTTAGAAATTCCATTCCGCGCCTAACCAACTTCCAACCCTAGAAAATCCTAGTCACCCCTCTCTGCAACATCGAGGGTGAAAACATACTAGTCCAGTTCGAATGAGTAAGACTAGGCTCAACTCAGCTCGTACTAAAATTCGAGCTCAGACCGGATCGAGCTTTAAAAATGGTTCATACTCAGTTTCTGACGATCCCGGTCTAGTTTCGAGCTAAACAAGGCAATGGAAATTTCTATAGTCAAAGGCAATTTTTTCATCCAACCACGGTAGAATCATAACAACATAAATATTGTTCTAAGCAAAACAACCAGAATATAAATCCTACCTGATATCATCTCTCCCAAACAATCTACATTAGTTGTTGATAGATTAATCACTGACAATATTACCTTGGCTTATGAGTGCCTGCACCTTGAAGAAAAAGAAGAGCAAGAAGAAGTGCCATTGTGCCTTGAAACTTGATATGATAAAGTCTTATGACCGTGTAGAATGGATATGCTTGGAGAGAATTATGCTAAAACTTGGATTTCACCCTTAGTTTGTGCAGGCAGTAATGAGAGGTGCCACATCAGTCTCGTTTCGGTTTTGTTTAATGGGCACGACACATAAGAGTTTGCTCCTTCCTGGGGCATACACAAGCGTGATACAATATCCCTGTACCTTATTTTCTTAGCTGCCGAAGGCTTGTCATGTTTGTTGAATAGCTATGAAGTGCTTGAGCAAGAGAAAGGAATTAAGGTAGCACCTACAACCCGTATTGTTAATCATTTGTTATTTATAGATGATATGTTGATGTTCTTCAAAGCAAACCAAGAGGGAGCAGCCCTTATATAGAACCTGATTGAACGGTACTGCAATGCATCTGGTCAACGCATCAGTTTGTCTAAATCATCAATATTCTTTAGCAAGGGGTGCCCTAATGCAACAAGAGAAATGGTCAAAAAAATCTTCAAGTTCCAAATGAATCCTTCATGGAAAGGTATTTGGGGCTCCCATTTGATGTTGGTAGAGCTCCGATGTAGATTTCAAGTACCTGAAAGATCATGTGCGGAAAAGAATACAAGGGTGGATTGAAAATATATTATCTGTTGGGGGTAAAGAGGTTTTGATAGAGGCGGTGGCTCAGGCTATCCCTATGTTTTCCGAGAGTCTCATATCTATGGTAAGAAAATTTAGGAAAATGGCAGGGGTGTCTTGGGACATGATAACGATGCTGAAATACGTTGGCGATTTGGGATTCCAAGATATTGAGTTGTTCAATATGGCGATGCTAGCAGGACGAGCTTGGAGAGTGCTTCAAGATCCTAAATCATTGAGTGCACGAATTCTAAAGGCTGCATATTTTCCAACAACAGAATTTCGCAGGAAGAATTAGATGGCCGTCAGTCAAAGATTTGGAGAGCGATTATAGAGGGTAAAGAAGTTCTAGGGATTTCATGCTCAAACCTAGCTGGATCCACAAGGGTTTAATTTGGGAACATAACTGGATCCCTAGGAATTTCATGCTCAAACCTATCGTTGCTATATGTGAAGACCCACCTGAGCTGGTGAGTGATTTGCTGGGATCTTGGGAACATTAACTCAACAATAGAATCATAACAGTGTAAATATTGTTCTAAGCAAAACAACGAGAATATAAATTTCTTCAATGTATCTTTGGTCAAAAGCACATGTGTTATATCTGTGGTGTATATCTGTGTGTAACGCAGTTCTTGTAAGCTCAAAACAAGTGCCATGCATGATTTTCATATGCATATACACAATAGAAATAACACAAAGATATATCTGTGGAGTATATGACTTTCAAAAAAATATGGGAATTAAACCAATAGCACTCTGAATCGCACATACTCCCTCTGTTTTAAAATATAAGACGTTTTAGGTTTATGAAAAAAGTGTATCTAGACTTCTTTTAGTATATAGATTCACTCTAAACTTGAGTGAACCTGCATACTAAAAGAAGTCTAGATACATTTGCGTCACAAAGCTAAAATGTCTTATATTTTGAAACGGAGGGAGTAGATACTTACAAATGCATTAACAAGCACAAGTTTAAGATCGACCGATCGAAACATACATGCATAGTATATCAACTATCAATTGGATCGTTGTAATGTATACGTAACGTAGTATATGACTACAGCACACAAACTATTATTGATCATACCCTAGAACGAAATCCTGCAGATTAATGGAGTTGCTTCCTTGGAGCTGGTGCTGGCCGGCGCCGGCCGTAGGAGCATAGTCGCAAGACGCCATCCAAGTCGAGAACTTCTCATCCGCTCCAACGACGGCGCCTCCATCCGGACACTGCAGCTCCGGCAGCGGAGGAACTCCGCCTTGATAACCTCCGGCCGTGGCTAGCTGCTTGCTGTAGAGAAAGTCGTATAGCTCGTCGACGTGGCCGTAGCCGAAGCCACCGCCTACCATTGGTTCCGAGCTCATCTCGACTGTGCTGGCCACGTCGGCAGCCTCGGCAGGAGGAGAGCAGAACCCTAGCTTGGATCGGTCCTCGAAGCTTCCCGGCGCCGGCATGTAGGTCGCGCCGGAGGAAGAGCTGAGTTGCTCGGCTTCGGCGGCGGACAGGGTGTGACCGGCAACCAAACTCTGAGGATGCTGCTGCGCCGTGACGGCCATCGCTACAGCGTCCGTCGGCGACTCGAGCTTCGGCCACGACTGCGGCGGCGCGTTGCCGGCCATGGCGCCGCAGCCGAACGCGTTGTAGAGGCCCTGCAGCCGCATGTGTAGCTGGATGCGTTCGAGCGCCGACGAGCTCAGGGAACCGTGCGACGTTGCGGCGCCGTTAACGTTGCCGCCGGTGCTGCCGCTCGCCGTGGCCGCCGCGAGATAGGAGGAGGTGTAGGACGTCGTTGGCGCGTCTAGGCTGCCGCGCATGCGGCGAGAGGGCGCGCGCTTGCCGAGGAGCTTCTTCTTGAGCTTGGTGTTCCAGTAGTTCTTGATGTCGTTGTCTGTTCTCCCCGGCAGCTGCGCCGCGATGATCGACCACCTGCATATCCATGCAGGTTAATTGACCCGAGAAATTAGTAGGGAATTTGTGATCTGTACTAGAACGTGGTGCATGCGATGAGGAATTGGAACTGAGGTTAGGTCACTAATTAGTACTGTAGTTACCTGCTGCCGATGCTAATGTAGAGGCTGCAAATGATGTGCTCCTCTTCTTCGGTGAAGTCGCCGTGCTTGATGTTTGGCCTCAGATAGTTGAGCCACCTCAGCCTGCAGCTTTTGCCGCACCTCTTCAGCCCTGCAATCCAGAAATCATGCATAGATCCTCAGTGACAATCTAGCAAGAACACGCAATTGATACAACAAAAACTATTAACTGTCATAGTATAGTACTACATCAAAATTAATTAGCCCATAATTGGCATATAATTATATTTATTACACTAGTAAGAACCAGTTAAGATCGATCACATGCCCTACAATTATCTGTTCATTGGTAATAATTAGGCAAAGCATAATCACATGTTCTAATTATCTTCCTGCAGTTACCAATCTACTTCCGATTTCCATATTTTAGTAGAAAGGAAAAGTTGCTTCTTTCTCAAGCTGATCGATCCCATCTAGCTAGATCTGTCACTCTGCGACAAACAAATAGGCCAATCCACGGATGGAACATCATAGCTTTCTTTTCATCAAAAGTTTAAACTAACTGTAATTTCATTGGCTGTAATTTAAAACCACAGATTGAATCGGCTACCAAACCAATCTCATTGTCCCAACCTACCTTGATTCTGGCTCAAGGTTAGATAGAGGGGAAAAGGAGGAAGATATGATTAGAAAGTTGAGATCAAAGGACAGATATATCCTGTAAAAATGTTGGCTTCCAAATTGACTAAACACGAAAAAGCATACAGTGATAGTACTGGCTAGCTTGATCTCTAGGTCGTAGGCTAGGTAGGTAACTATTTCCATGTCTTGGAACATTAATACTGGTCTATTTATGGGAAAGAACAGACAGATGAGAAATGACCAAATCTAGAGAGAGAGAGAGAGAGAGAGAGAGAGAGAGAGAGAGAGAGAGAGAGAGAGAGAGAGAGAGAAGGGGGAAGAGATAGAGGGGGATGGTGCAGCTAACCACGAGGGCAAGTTCAACCGTGTTAGGCAAAAGCGAAGGAAAAAAGAACACCACCGGCTATCAAGATGGAACTGCGTACCGATCTTCTGCGGGAGCGCGATCCAGTTGCCGCCGGTTCCGTTCTCGTCGATGTACGCCTTGAGCTTGGCGTCCTCCTCCGGCGACCACGGCCCTTTCTTCACCGTCGCCTTGTCGCAGCACGGCGCCCTCCCCATGGCCGCCCGATGGATTAATCGATCTGATCCTCTTATTTCCGGCCGGCGATCGACGCGCGTAGATCGGTACGATCGAAGCTGGCTAGCTAACGGCAGACCGGAGATGAGCTGAGGCGGCAGTAGGACTGGTGGTGATCGATGATGATGTGGGTAGCTGCGGTGTTGGACTGGGGATGGAGGAGCAGTAGTGACGGGTGTGATCGAGTTGGAAGAGACGAGGAAGGGGATGCGCCGAGCTTTATAGCTGGGACTGGGACTCGGCGGACACCGGGAGAAAAATGCGGGACTGCCGCCTTGCCTTGTGATGTGACGGTTGCTTCCCGCAGGGACAGCGGGCTCCGGTCCTGGCTCCCATGCACTCACCAGGATCTTCTCTGCCAAAGCACACTGTGTTGCTTATGCCATGCCTATGTGCGTGTGCTATGCATCCACATATTTCGAGTTTTTCTTTTTGAAGATTTCACCCCTCTATTAATAATTATCAACAACAACCCATCTATTAATAATCATCAACAACAGTACAAAAAATAAGAAGTAACAAAAATTACCATTGGATCACCTAGGGACCGCTACAAACACTAGCGCCACCCCCTAAGGCGCGTCGTCATCCTTGCCCCTCCATCTCAGGAGACGGGCAAAGCTTATCCTACAAGAGTTTGTTATAGTAGATAGACGGAAAGTCATCGTGCTAAGATCTCAAAGGATCAGCGCAGCAGAACATCTACCATCGCCAAAGATGACACACATAGATTGGAAAAGATTGACCTGAAACCACACAAACGAACACGAAAAACAACAGGATACTAGGAGATCCGCCAGACACCGGACTCCACACGCCCTCCGCCGGCGCTAGATGCACCACCGAAGGGAGGATATGCCGAACAAGACTTTATTCTGATATCAAGATGTAGCCGCCGTCTCAACATTCCGAAAAAGACACCAAAAGAAGACCTAAAAAAAGAACGAGAAACGTCCCCTCGGTGAAGGACCGTGGTCCACCACATCTCTGAGGCCCTAAGGCCACCTGAGATGGAGCAGACCAGCAACATTGTCGACGGGAGTGCGGAAACCTAGATGAGTTTCGGAGGCCGCCTGCCAATCATCTCTGTGTTCCTCGTACCAGTTCAGTATTCCCGTCACATATTTCGAGTTTAACTTTCAACAATCAAGTTTATCAAAAACAAGTTATCCACCAATCATATATTACTTAAAAATGCACGGGTTAACTTATCGCAAGACAGAGAACACCACCCCCTACCCCACCGACCCCCATGTTCTCTTTCTATGGGAGCATGCCCCATGCCGTCGACGATTCTAGTTTGAGAAGTACTATACTAGGTTAGAGGATTTCGTCACACGGTCTCGAAGGACTTCTCCATGAGTCTGACCCCTTTGGACAGCTCAACTCCAAGATTAAGCTCACCATAGGTAGTTCGAGATCTTGAGTGACAAGCAGGTTGGGTGTGTCAAGCTCCAACTCATGATGTCCAGGGAGATCATCTTTCCGTTTGAGATAGCCATGGAATATCGATGCAGCTCTCGAATGGTGGAGCATGTCTTGTGCACCCATCTCAAGCATGATTATATTGTGTTGGTGCCACTAGAATGAACTATTTCATATCAAAGGATGGTCATTACTCGGTTGAGTGAGGAGGATGCAAACATAATGTTCTTTCACTAATCTCCCACCTACCGAAAGTAGAAAATTGTCATATATTGTCTTGTGGTTAATGGCATGGTGGTTTCAAACCATGTGACCATGGTGGTGTCTGATGGCTCCAAAAATAGCCATCTTCCACCGCGTTTAAACATTGTTTTTAGTCAAGCAATTGACAAGAACTCTCTATCCTTGCCACTAATGACTAATAATTGTAAAGATATGCAACCCATTACTTTGATTTGTGTTGTGCAGGAAATCATGCTTTTTAATGCGAAATATAGAGTCATAATGAAGGTTTTGAGGAAGTTCACACGACCAAGTAATTCGGGAGCCATTGCCAGGCTTTCGCAGCCGTAACGACTACTGGTACGGGCGGGGTCTGCCCGTACCATCTGCCCATACCATGTGGCGATGGCTTCGTCTCGTAAAACCCTACAACTTCTGTGAAAGACGCCTATATATTTTAAGGCCTCAGCCGCTGCGTAGAAGGCTGCCATTCTTAGATTGCATCACACCACCACCAAAGGAGATCCACACTATAGTCCATCCCTTCCATTTTCCATCCCCTCTATTAGCCATATCCATTACTTTGTACTTTAGATCTCCTTATGATTCGGTGACCATTGTAAGAATATTTCATTTCAATCTAAGTATTTTGCATAATGTTTTCTCTCATTGATCTTATTGTTATGAGTAAGTAGTCCTCACAGGTTGCGGGTTGGGAAGAAACCTCGCAGCAATTATGTGCATCTAATCTATGGGAGCATTGTGTATTGTTTGAAAGAGAGATTTGTATCTTTTCTTTCTTTGTCTCTTGTCTTGATCTTTGGACTTGTAAGTACCCAATACCTCTGAGATTGATAAAGGCTTGAGGTGATATACTTGGCTAGCGGCAATATCATAGGAAACCCAGTGACTGAAAGGGTTGCACGGTCTTCGCTTAGCGACCCATTCGGGATCATAGCAACATCACCACTTAAGGCTTTGATTTGTGTTTTACACTTAATAATCGTTTCTAGCCCAGTGCTTCGTGGTGCACTCGGTTGGATCAAAAGACTATTGCTATGCCTATTTCCTCTCAGGGGCTCTAGTATATTAGGATGTGTTGCCCACAAGAGATAATCTCTATTAAAACATTATGCATGACTATGCTTATTATTATCTTTTATCTCATATGATGTGCAGTTGCAGGTGGATCTTCAACCCTGGCCTATCTCCATCTATTGAATCAACCATGATAAAAGTAAACTAGATTGGTCCGATAAACAAAGGTAAAACAAAGAAACAAAGTCTCGTAGACGTGTCTTTTTTATTTCCTTTTAACGTCGTTTCTAAGGTTCGTTAAACCTAGGTCTACTAGGGAAAAATACTATTATACTATATTCGTAAATCCGGATCGAAGGTATTAGTGTCCTTCGACCATAGTTCCCTTCTCTCTGAGTTGTGGAGTTTCCCGAGTTCTCTATAGACATTGAATTTCTTCGTATAAGCTTCATAGACTTGGCGGACCTTGATGTCACTTCTCGGAGGAGGAGGTGTAGGCGGTTGTCTGGACATGTTGTGTGGAAAGCCCTCTACCCAAGCGACATCACATGCATGTAGTAGAGTTCTTATAGGCTTGTTTAAGTCAACGTGAAGAAACTGACACCATGGATTCTCTTACCAATTTTCACTCTCTAAGTGGATGTGGCTTCCATTGGTTGAACTAGACATTGTTGATCCTCTTGCCAAAGAGGTCAAATGTCACCTGATGTGAAACATCCTACAATCGTCTCCACATCCAACACCTTATGAAATGCTCCAACATATGCTAAGTTTTCATGGACATCAAAGGTGAATTCCTTCCTCTATGTGTATCTTCATATGTCTCTCTTGAATGGGATACTACTTGACCCACATGCTTGTTGCACCTTTAGGTTTATTCATGAATATATATGGAGTCATTGGACGAGACCAAATGAGCGCTAGGACTCATGGGCGACAAGAGAAAAGCGCGGAAGAGAAGAAGGAAGAAGAAGAAGAAGCTAAAACAGGTCGTTTGGTCCCAACTTTGGTTCAAACTGTAACAGTCAATTCCAGACCAAGTTCCAGACTCTAGGATGTCTGTTCTAGGTCGGGTTCTAGGCCTGGTACTTGGCCCGGTTCCTAGCTCGGTTCTAGGTTTGGTTGAACTGGGGGCAGACCAGATGGACTAGTTTGTGCGGTTAAAGGGGCTTTGACCTTTCTAACTTACCCATTCACCCCTTAGCATGTAAATAGGACCCCATGTTCATATGTGAACCCTACAATAAAGCAAATACATGAGATTGGATAGAGCTTTGCTCCTCCATCCCTCCACTTGTGGATAATATCCATACATGGATACCTAGGCTTCTTTAGATTGAATCAAACAGTTGTAGAAGATCTCTTCAGGCACTTGATATCTCTATGGATTGGAATTCTATTGGTACATACTATTTCCATTTGGATTCCACTTGGAGCAATATCTTTCCCTCCTTGTACTCTACCAAGGTATTGCCAATCTTTCATAAGGGATTTTACCTTTGGTCTTTGTCTTGTGATTCTAATGGGTTGGTGGTTCGACTCAATGAGGGAAAACCGATTGTATCGGGTGTGGTGTATCTGTCTGTATCATGTTCTTCGTCTCCTGCATCCAATCCCACCCCACACCCCTCCCCCCCACAAATCCGTGTAGTTCAGGACACCCTAGAGGTTGGATCCTTATCACCCCAGCTCTAAAGGATTATTGCCATATCTGTCTCATCCATATATCCACCAAATTAATGGATAAAACATTGGCTTCAAGGATGTCACCGAGGTTCGCATCATTGGTCGAGGAGACCTTCGAGTGTCTCCTTTTAGTGTACGGGATTGGTGACCGAACCCTGACTTGGTATGCCCACATGTTGGCCATGGATGAGCGGCTATCCTTGTTTAAAGGAGTGTGACCATCCTTCCTCTTCACTAGTTGATGTTCGTAAGAATTTATAAGAAGGCTAGGAGTAGGTGGCTTGCTCGTGATGCGAGATAATCCGTGCATGGCAGTCATTATCATGTCAATTGGGGAAAGTTCTCCTCCCCTTGGATCTCCGCGGGTTGGGGCAACCCAACCTCTTGAGGACCACAATCATCCCCTCAGTTTGATGGTTCAAGAATACTACAAACCCCATCCAACCCTAGTATGGCTTCGACATGCAATTCTCCATTGATGAGTATAGTTTGTTAGTTGCATCCACTATGAGGATTGTTGGGAAGAAACCTACCACTCTCTTGTATGAGATCCAAAGGTTAGATGTGAAGGACAACATCGATCTAGCCCCCAACCTCATTTCTTTCATCTTGAGACAGATGCAAAACGATATACCTTTAGGGAGGAATTGATTTGTGGATTTTCGATCACCGTCATCTGGATGTAGCTTAGACCTTTGCACTATGGAAGTATCCATGTTCGACAGATGTTCATGTATGTGCAACTGTTGTCTTCACTAGATGTCTTGGTTTGGAGTTGGACGACTGCTAGACATTGTACTCACATGTCCTGCAATGCTTCCTCTTTCAAGGGTGCATCTGGTTGTCCCTACTCTTGAGGTCTTCTAAGCTTAACTAGTTCATCGTGCGCCCTTCCTAAGGTCAAATTATTTTTCTGGCTATCCTACTAAGACTTGTGTTGGACTGTTGAGAGCAGTGGCAGAGCCAGGATTAGCGGCGAGTGTTGTCAAAGCTCATAAAAAACTGTAGTGATGTCAAAAATTAGGTATTATGGGGTCGTTTATGGTGTATTATTAGCTGAAGTTTCAATGCTGGCCAATTTTTTGTGTGGTCGCTTGACCACATAGAGTAGGTGCAGCTCCGCCACTGGTTGAGAGGCTTGCAAGGCGTGGAAAACTGTCTCATGCCCCCACAATGCTTGCTTTGTGGTCAGTTGGCGACCTTCTCACCGACTTCTTCTTCTCATGCACCGTGTGGCAAAAGGTCCTCTCTTGGATACGATCAACTTCCCTACTACATGTTGCGGCGAAGACTTTGTGGAGAGGCAAACACCGAACTATTCATTATGCGCACTTTGTCGCACGGACGAGGTCCTCCTGTATGATCATGTTCAAGGATTGATGGATCTTAAAGCGGCGCAACAAAGTCATCTTCAACAACATAGAGTCGGATGTCACTACTTGCTTGATACAACCAAGGCATAGATCGGGTTCTGGGCGAAGCTAGAGGTGATTGGGATAGTGGCACTACTTCTAGCTATGCCTTTCACTCATATTGTAGCATTGTAATTCTATGTTGTTCCCCATCTGTGGGCTTGTACATGATGGTATCTTCTATGAATGCATCAGAAGCAAAACTTTTGCGTCTTCTCTACATAAGACTAGCTCAACCTTTTAAATGACAGCAAAATAGATCAAAAACATTTCTTCTAGACAGCCAAAGCTTTCACCAAGGGGAGGACCTGATGCTTGTGGGGCTTTTTTCTTGGTTCCATTCGACGAGTCAATGGCGAATGGTTTGTTTCCACCTCGGAAACACAAGAACCTTTAGTTCAAACATGATGCCTATAAGAAGGGGACGACGCTCTATTCTGGAATAGCCATGAAAAAAAATTGGTTAAACAAACGGCAAAATTGACAAAACCCATTTCTAGAAAATCTAAATTACCATAACCAATTGCACCGTCCAACACGTTGTTAACCCTATCGAGCCAATATATGGTTGGAATACGAGCGTGCTCCTGCCGCGCGCAACTGATCCTAGCTACCGGACCCGTGTCTGGCTGGCGTGTGACGGCTACTAACGCGGCTCTTTTGAATGAATCCCCCCCCCCCCCCCCCCCCCCCCTGCCTTTCTCCCTCGCGGCCTGCCTACCTTTCCCCCAGATTTATTCCTGTCTCAAGACCTGATCACACAACACCCGCATGCCATTGACGAGTTCCTCCGTGGATCTACCCCTTCTCCATCGCTGCCTGCAGCCTGCCTCGATCTCTCGCTCACTCTATCATCATCTCCGATGTCATGTGTGCCCTAGTGCTGAGCCATCAGACCTAACAGAACAGTAACAGATGTCGCATGCATGGGCTGGACTTGCCCATGAACAGCGAACGACTTTTAGGGCAATTCCAGTCTCAAGGCGCCATTGCCACAACAGTGCTGCTACTACTACTACTAGTATATTATTACCGTCAAACGACACATGCATTGACTAGCTAGCTCTACACATGCGTAGACAATTGTTACAGTGCCGATGGTCCAAGTAGCCGCCGGCCGGGCTAAAGCAGGGGGTGGAGTGCTAGTACTAGATGTTTTTAACTATACTGTAATTAGTTAAGCAACACGTATATGATGCAGTGAGCTAATCACGGTTAGCTACATGTACTTGTCCATACATCCATGGAAGCTATGCTTAAAGCAGGAGTGGTTTTATGTAAACGTGTTGCTGGAGCCACGGAAGCAGCGTGGTAAAAAGTTCAGTTACTTTTTCTGAATATAAATGTGACTAATGTCCAGATGTTTCTCGCTACGGTAGAATCTGTCGAAGTTCCAAGGATCAGAGAATGTACCAACAAGAACTAGCAAGACAGAGGAAAATTAGAAAAGAAAGGGTCAAAAGATCCAGAAGAACTAAGGGAGGCACAGATCAGATGCAACTCGTATATCCTGCATCATCATCGGCCAACTGCGTACCGCCATGCAGGTGTTGCGATCATCTGCAGGGTACATGCTACAGCTTACCAGGTACAGCTTGACTGTGCATACGTCTGTTCTGACCATATCTTCGCCTAGCCGCAGGCTGCCCTGTTTTCCTGTAGTACCGCCTAACTGCCATGGAAATTCTTGTTCAGCTATGAAACTCTACATGTGTGTGTGTGGGTGTTGGAGGGTACTATAGCATCTAGGTACCCTAGAAGAAAAGGGATGGGGAAAAAACGAACAACGATGTGTATCAGTTTCAAGGGTAGCTGCAGGTAACTATTTACAGTCATATGTGCCCAACAACTCTAGCTAACTAGTATCATCATTGGACAGTGATATAAGGAAAAATTACCTGCAACCCATATACACATACATGTGCATCCAAGTGAAGGGAATTAATGCTAACAATTCATCTGGGGGACTAGCTTGTTGACTAGTAGTCTTCAATTCCTTGATAGGAGTACTAATTTACTATGACAATTCATCTTTGGGGACTAGTAGCTGATTGAGTAGTAAGTCTTCAGTTCCATGCATCTAGCTTTGTTTCAACTAGTTAGCTCTCACTTCCTACTGTGTAGACAAGTGGCCGAGGTCCACCTCCAAAATTATGCACCAAGGAGGAAGCTCCAAACACGAAGGTGTTGGGAATTAATGGCAAAAGCTAGCACTTTACACTGCATATTATTAGTATACTAAACTAGAATTAGTCACGCTGGCACGAAACTGACCTCTCACGCATTGACCTTCGTTTCGCCGAGTCATCCACATGACTCTTGAAAAAATCAACTCTCTACGTAACGGATGTGTGCTAAGCCAGCAACAACACGTTGTCAAGCACGACTCGCCGGTCCCACCGCCAGCGACTCGGGTTGAATCCGGCGATGGTAAATTCAGCAGACAGGTGCAACGTGAGCCATCACCATCTCTCCCTCTCTAAAGGCGATCCAAGTTAACCCGGCCAGATCAAGTCCACAGGATAGACTTTGTTAGCCCAAAGCAGGGATGGCTTAAAATAAGCATCCTTCATATGGTAGCAAGGAGGAAAAGGATTTTGGGAGGATCCATTTGGTATTTTCCCGCTTGTCATCTCCTCCAAGGCCATATTCCCCATGCATTGCATCCCACACGGCCCTTGCCTGTCATCAGCAACTTGACACGGTCTTAAATCTTGGCAAAAGGAAAAGGGATACAGGCGCAAAAAGTTTGGGGAAAAGGCGGTAGGAGAATAACCGGATATACATGCCTTTGATTAGCCACATTGGAGTCTAGCATTTGAATCCATGCACAGTAATTGACCTTAGGCTGTACTAGTACCTCGAAGCAAAGTACATGTGAGGCATGCATTGCTTATATTATTATGGTAGTGCATTGTTAGAGTAATCGAAAGGTGATCTACATGGTCTGGTTTTGTGCCACAAGGAGAGGGTGGGGATTTTTCTCCACCCCGAAATCCGCGGTGACGTAGCCCGGTTCACGAATTCCGTCAATCTGAAACATGTATAGAATTGTCTGCGTGTATATGCCCCGACACGGTTTCGCCGACGCCGGATTAGTTTGGAAGGCCACGATGGAAGGGTGACATAGGTTTCCGATCAGACAATTCGCAACCAAGCAATGTATATATCCCGTGATGAACGATAGGAGGAGACGACGATCCACCACGACGACGGAAACATATATGGATCCAAGAACAAGGTCATTACGCCTTTATCACCACGGCACCACCACCACCACCACCATGACGCACACATGCCCTGTCAATCCGTTTTCCAGAACTG
This sequence comes from Avena sativa, assembly GCA_916181665.1. Classification (NCBI taxonomy): domain Eukaryota; kingdom Viridiplantae; phylum Streptophyta; class Magnoliopsida; order Poales; family Poaceae; genus Avena; species Avena sativa. Next base: position 86,121,122 of record OV702291.1, on the reverse strand, counting down.
AAAAAATCATTTTTCCTGGTCTCCAAATACCAGCTGCCACCAGGGCTCATGGCCCTGTGCCGGACAGGAGAAAGCACCACCCTTTCCCCCCGACAAGCTAGCCGGGGATTAGACCGGACGCCTATCTGTCCCTCCCTCCCTCCCTCCCTAGGCCAGGCCCTCCCCATGCTGCTCGCATCATTGGCAAATGATGGCACCGTGCCTTGCATGGCAAAAGGCAACCTGAACTGTACCGCTGCAACTTCACTGTCGAACTGTCACACAGCGACCATGCCGCCCATCTGATTAACCTGCAGAGGATGACCTTTTTAAAACATGGGAAACGAAAGTGTTTTTAGCGCATGGTCAGTGATGTGGATGTCTTGCTCGTTGCTTCGGGACGAAGCACATTCCGTTTGACCAGTTGCAGCAGGCAGCAACCGCTGGTTACCTCAGCCATGGGCTCTCGACAGTTTCTGGTGAAACAGAGCTTTCTGGAGTTAATACTAGAGCTTAGCTGCGTAGCGATAGCGAGCATGATGTTCTTACTATCTGTGTCCGCCAACTTTCTGTCCTTATATTTACTGGAAGAGCTCCTGATCCTGGAAAGAAAAGCGGAGTTTCCAAGCTAAACCAGCAAGCAGATTTTCCCTGTGAGATGTCTGACGTCAGGTCTGCCGATGTAACTGGATCGAGAAGCACCGGAGCTCATATGATGAACATAGCGTTCTGGACTCCTGGCCAATTCATCTGGAGCTGGTGATGTGATGGTAGCCATGGCTGCCGCTGCTGCCACCCTAGCTAACGACTAGCGAAAAGGCGCCCGGCTTAGCTGCACATGTGTCGTCGTGGAGGCGAAACACATGCCGCCGTGCCGGTGGCGGAGAGATCTCACAGGTCTGGAGATTCGCACGGCTGCTGCCGGAGCAAGGGACTGATTGGTGGCAGCACAGGAGGATGAGAAAGGGCTGACACTGTGTCGAATTCTGCCTTGTCGGATGCGACCAAAGGGCAATGTGCCAAGACAGGCCTGAATATTCAATCCGATCCCAGCCTTTTCGTGGGTCTGGACAATGAGCGGGCAGGGAATTCGATCAGGGCCCGCATTTTGGGATCCCAACTAGTTGCCAGTTACTGCCCAAGTCTTGGAGCTGCCATGATTGTTTGATTTTTTTTAACTGGAGAGAGGGAGCAATGTTTCTTCAGTATATTTTGTCAGAAACTACTACACAGAGGGTAAACCACCAACCTCTCTCTCTCTCTCTCTTGGGGCCGACAGCAATTTTTTTGTTTAGTTTCACATAGTATCAAACAGTTTCCTGAAAAGGGTAGCAACTTTTTTCTATATTTTACCAGAAACTGGCTACGGGGTAAAACCCTAAGCCATGAGGAGTTAAATCATGGAAAGAAATGCGAGCATGTTTTTTCTTCGGCTGATTGTTGAGAGTTCTATTTCATATATGAGGCAACAGTGTCCTCGCAAAGGGAGGGTGCGAGAAACCGCGGGCGTGAAGACACCTCCACAGTCTAGGAAATAGGATTACAGTGCCACAATATGCCACCACCCGCATCTCGCTATAATTCAAGATAACTTTCGACTCCAAGAAATTGCGCGAGTACATTATTGTGATGGTAATCTTTGGGCTTTAGACTGACACCATGTCAAATTCTGTCTTATCGAATACAGCCAAGGGCCTGAATATTCAGCCTAATCCCAGGCTTTTCCTGAGCCTGAACAGTGAGCAATCAGGGAATTCAGGGACAGCATTTGGGATCCCAACTACTAGCTGCAAGTTACTGCCGAAGTCTTGGAGCCGGTGCAGTTCCATACTAAATTATTCGATCTAAACCTATTCAAACTGTTTACTGAAAAAGGGGAACAATGTTTGCTTAGTCCTACATTTTGTCACAACTGCTAGATAGGAGGTAAACCACCAACCTCTTGGAGCAGATAGCAATACCAGATTTTGTTAAATTTTGACATGCTTAACTGCTTCCTGAAAAGGAAAGCAACCTTCTACCTGTATTTTACCAGAACTAGATAGAGGGTGAAACTACCAAACCTCTAAGCCACGAGGCGTCAAAATCATGACACGAAATGTGAGTATATTTTTTCTTCGACCGAAGGTTCTATGGAACAGTATCCTCACCGAGGAAGGGTACGAGGAACCGCGGGCGTGGAGACACCTCCGCGGTCTAGGAAAAAGGATCACAGTGCCGCATTGTGCCACCGCATTCGCCTCGCTACGAACATTCAACTCCAAGGAACCACACGAGCGAATTATTGTGATGGTAATGTTTGGAGCTGTCACTTGTGTCAGCCCAAGAATGGCAAAAATCTGATAAAACCAAACTTCCAACTTCCCCAGCTAGAAAGGCACCCATCATTCACATCATCATATTGCAAACTTGAAGGAAAAGCTCACAGTAAACGAGCACAGTGGAAACAGTGTAACTAGTATAAATTGCAATCAGAACAGATGCACTGCATGCTCAAGTCAATCACACTCTCCAGCATGAACCCTAGCAAGCTACCCTGGCTGGCTGGCTAGCATTGCTGCTGTGTCTCAACAAGAGGCCAAGCTGCGCCACACCTACCATCCATCCATCCATCTGTCAACGATGATGTGCCACACACACAATCACACAGACCCTCCCCTCTGTCCCGGGGCGCTTTTTGACTTGTCACCTACGCGCACAAACTAAAACCCTAGATATATAGCTCCCAAGGAACAGATCATTCTGTTCTTCCATGAAATTCTCAAACGGCGCAACGCAACACGCAGAAGAGATCAAAAAGCGGGGGCGACGAAGTGGCGGCCGTCGCCCGATTGTTTACGTGGTTTTGACTTTGGGTGATTTCGGGTGCTTAAGATAATGCTAACATGGGCTAATTGTGCGGTTTGGTGGGCAATCGTGACAGGTGCTCACAGGCGTTGGCTAATCAGTGGTGATGAAAAGCATAACAAGCCTACCCTAAAGCAGCCCCACATGAACCATGCTTGTCCTAAAATAGCTCGCAGACAGATGTACCATTAAGAGATAAGATTGTAAGCTAACAGTGAGCCACTAGTTAATGACACTGTCTGCAAGGTCAAAATGGACTAGTACTAGCTTTTTTCCTCTCAAACATGCATCAAATGCGTGTCACCGAGTGGCTGGCCTAGGAGACTGACCAAAGGTACTGTAGCTAGGTGCATAATTAAGAAGAGACACAAATCACACATTGAACAATAATGTAGATTGAAGCAGGTTCCCTGCTAACAGGCTACTATTTTATAATCTTGGTATGATAGCAATTGTAAAATGAAGTTGGATAACACTATCGCCAGACATGAAACTGTACTCTAATGATCTCCAGAGAGAAGAGAGAAGAGAAAGTCAGGCATGCATAATAGTCAAGGCCAGGGGATGAGAATCTCAGAATGAATGTTCTGAGACAGCAAGCATACAACCATAAACTTCATGGAGCAGAGCAACCTAAACAGCACTATCCATTAACAACTTAGAATTATAAGCAAAGAAAAACAAGATGTTGGGTTCAGTCCCAGTAGTCACCTTTGCTTAATTGACTCGGCGCAATGCAAATCTGGCAATTAGGATTTGCCTCATTGACATTACAAAACTAGGTTGTGATGATGGCCACATTAATTTCTTCAGAAGCCCAATCCAAACCGATTGGCAGTGGGTGATAATTATCAAGAACCAGGACTGATGGCAACATGGAAGTAATGATGTATACATACGGGCAAGACCATTTTCCATCCAACGTGGAAATCTTATTCCGTAAACTATGTACAATCTGAATAACGATATCTCTGTCCGAGTTTGTCCTCTCTCTTCTCAGGACACAATTGCATGAGAAACAGGATAACTGTGTCCAGCTTTGAACTGTGTCTAGTACCATGCACATCTAACATGTGCCGGATAAGGCGAACAAAAATTTATTTACATTACAAGCCAACAGTTCCCATCTTGAGGAATGGATAGATGCACTATATTTCATACAGTAGGCACATGGCAGCTGATGACTCCAAGCTAAAAAAATCCTGCAAACATGAAATGGAAAAAAATCACATTTGCTACCATTTCCAGATCTTAAAGAAACAGGGGAGACGAAGAACCAACTCACGCCAATTATGTTTTTGAACTTCCGTGCCATGGAAGGCCTTCACAAAGTCTCATTTGAACTAAGATAAACCAAGACGCTGCCAAGACACTGTAACATATATTCTGGGTTTGCCTTCCTCAAGTCAGGGAACTGGACATGGGAATCTTTACATGCCTTTGTGTGGCTAATAGCTTTGAGCCTCTACTTCACGTTCATTGCTGCAGCCATTTTCCTCAACCTTTGAGATATTTCAGTGAAGGACGGTCTTTCAGTTGGTTCACACGCCCAACTACCTTCCATCAATGATTTCCATTCAGGGTCGCACCAGGAAGGGATCTGAGGACGAAGAGAATTGTTCACGATGCCCCCTACAAAATGACATGATAATTAACTCCACATGGCGGTGTTAACCAGAAGCAATCAATGGCGTACTACAGGTGCATGACTAATATTGGTAAGCACAAAAGATATATCCACTTTGCAATAACCTATGCAGAATAAAATATGACGTGTAGGGGAAGAGCACAGTTATTATTATTTCCATGACCAATTTCATACTGTCACAGGAAAATCCTAAGGCCTCGTTTGGGAGCCAAGTAAACCAAATCGTCCATAAATTGACAACCGTTGTATATTACTGATCACGATAAAAACCTGTGGCACCATCGGTTATTTTTCCAGCCTGAAATTTGCTTTTTGGAAGAGCTGTAAATTCAACAGGAAAAGCTTAGGAGAACATCTGAGTTCAACCGGAAGAAGTGGAGGAGGATAGCTAGGGGAAGCAGAGGGGGCTACAATAAGCATCGGTGTTGGATATAGGCAACTTCCTCAAGCGCGGCGCCGGACACTGGAGGTGCCTTCCTTCCACGCGGTGGCCGGCGGCAACAGGGAATCGACTGATACGAGCAAGCGGCTGGCAGCGCCTTCCTCCACGCCAGCCCGACAGAGGTTGTCTCCTTGCTCGCAGGAGCCATGACGCCGGCGGTGGGCTCACTGTGTGGCCTGGTCCATCGATCTACCCGACCCTCGATACTCTCAGATTGGGATACCAACCAGCGGAGGTGATTTTTCTTTTCCAGGTGTTAACGATGATCCAACGGATTAATGCCGACCCAATACTGGGCTTCCAAACGTAGAATTCCTTGTTCCAGGCGAGTTACTTTTCTGCGGGGGTTTTACATTGGATTGGGCCTTAAATCTGGCTATCCACAGGGCCTAAAGGGGATAATGGTTCTGAAATTACAGCTCCAGATAGATGGTTGTCTTGGGTAGTGGCATGGATATTTTAACTGGAATCAAGCAAATGTAAAACGAGTGCAGAATTACCTACATGACTACATCTGGTTTCTTTAACTACATTTTTTAATAGTTTAATACATGTATAGCATTTGTCCCTGTAACACATCCTGGAATTTCCATCTGACCATTTCCATTAGTTCACCTTCAAAGCCTTTTGAAGTACTCCACAAAAAAGTTTTTCAAAGTTGTATCAGAGCATACAAAGAAATTCTAAAAGAAAATTTCCAACGAATATGTTTTGAGTCCCAGAGCAAGTTACTCAAACTGATACATCTGCACTAAAAAAAATACTTAAACAAGGAGGAAGGTATAATTAGAAACCAAACATAGCAATCATCATGTACGGATTTCTTGACATTACCAATAATTTCAGCAGCACGCATATCAGAGTATGGGTCATCCCCAGTAAGTAGCTCCCACATCACAATACCAAATGAGTAGACGTCAATCTACAATAAAGATAATTGGTTTTAGTACGAACATAAAAGTTATACATTGTTTATAGATTGAACAATTTGTAAAATACAAAAGGTACTTATGGAAGGACTATTACTTTCTCTGACACCATATCACTTTTCCCACTCAAAAGTTCTGGAGCCATCCATGGTAAGGTTCCTCTAACACCACCAGACACCAAAGTATGCTGCTTCACCTTTGATAACCCGAGATCACCAATCTGATCAAATTAAGATAGGAATATGAAAACAGTTTGGGAGCAATATGAATCCTTCTAGTGACGTCTGCCAAAAGGAGTGGACAAGTAGAAAACAGAGAAGCAATGAAGGGGACTAGGGGAGCGAGTTGGAATTAAACCTTGCAGATCGGTCGTTGTGGATCCCTCATGTTTACCAGTAGGTTCTCACACTTGAGATCAAAATGGACGATATTCTTCCCATGCAAATATTCCATGCCAAATGCAGCATCCATGGCCAATATAACTCTTTTGCGGCGATCAATTGTCCTATACAGGTCCTATATATATTAGAATTTGGATATGGGAGAAATGAGTAATCAAACTGCTCTTTGATTAACGAGCAGTACCTGTCTTTTTTCCTCAAGAATTGTTTGAGAGACCCATTGATCATAAACTCAGTAACAGTTGCTAAGCTTCCATCAGGACCATCACGAACAACACCATAGAAAGAAACTACGTTTGGGTGATGAAGTGAGCTCAGGATCTGAGCTTCTTTCCAGAAATCCGCAATCTGCAAGATCCGATAAATCAGAATTTCAGGCAGTTTCCATGAGAGACCACAGTAAATCTGTACATCCTTTTTCTTCATGTACATAAACTCTACTTTCTATTATTAGTATATATAGAGGCAAGGGCTCCATTACTGTTTTACTTGGAAAAACAAAACCTACCAACTGCAACTAATACAAAACATGAAACTACTCCAGTATTATAATGGAGAAGGGAGAGGTTCCCCACAACAGGTAAATAGAATTTTTGCAACTCTACTAATCCTTAAGACGAGAACTAACAAGGAAATAAAGCATACCAAACGCTCTCTCTCAGATGGCCTTCCATCAAAGCAACTCGCTTTTATTCTTTTGATGGCAACATCACATCCCCTCCATTTACCATGAAAGACTGCCCCATAAGTACCTGAACCCAGCTCTCTGATTTCCTCCAGATCATCATTTTTTATAGTCTGCATGATCGACACAAAGTATAAATAGAATAGAACATAAGCTAAAAAATGAACAGTACCATATATCAAGAGATTAGCAAGACACCTGTAGTCCTTTAGACAAAGCTTCAGCTTCAGCGGGTGTAGATTCGATACCGGAACTTTTGTGCTGGGCACTTCCATGCACATCATTGTCCTGATCTCCATCAGCATTCTGCAGATAAAAAGGATTTAGTGCAGATCATCAGATAGTTTAGTGCTAAATTTATTTGTCAAAGTACTACTTGCACCAGCAGTTACCTCATCAAACTTCTTTCCATCATTGTCATCATCACAAACAGGTGAAATAGCACGAGGAACATCTGGCTGAACCTCTCCTGGCTTCTCAGCCTCTTCCAGTGCAGCCTTTTTAACAGACGCAACAAATTCTGGAAGGAGATTTAATCTGTCCCCTGATATATGCCCACATTCCTGCAATGACATAGCCCCGCCGTCATGTTCTGTAGGTTTGCCCCGTTGGAGATCAACTTCATGTGCAACTCCAACATTGTGAACCAAGGTACTAGGACCACTCGCAGAGTGCGTAGGTTTTGCTTCAGTCACATTTCTAGTATGCCTTTCATCCTCTGGTCCTTCAAATTTCTTTGTTGTGCTAATGTCCAACCTGGACAACTGATCAGCGAGGGGAACTGCACCAACAGATACTCTACCATCAAATGATGCCAACATGGGTCCAGCGCTTGCCCTTTCAGGTAGAATTTCTATCAACGGAGCTCCAGGCTGCTGCTGGGCTGATTCAGGGGCAAAGAAAGGCTGAACATACTGAGTAGTATTTGGATTTGCCCGAGGACCGAGAGCAGAAGAGTTATCTAAAACAGCAGGAATATCATGTCCAACAACTCTATATGGTATGTTGCCATTGGGTAAAGGCCATGGGTTTGGAACTCGGTCATATGCAGGCACACCCGGAACCCTTGGGCTAACATCACCTGTGTTTCTGACAAAGTTTGAGTTAATACTCCCACCATTTGGGATCGGCAGGTGTGGTGATTCATATGATGAGCCTGAATGAACAGGACTGGTTCCCCTCCTTCTCATAGATTGAAGTTGCGGCAAGTTCTGCTGCATTTGGTAAAAGGTATCTCCACCATATGTTGAAGTATGACTGTAATGCTGGCCTGTGGATTCTTCAAAACCTGACGTCTGGACATACGAGCCACTACTAACAACTTGTTGGTTATGATATGTATCATTGATATGCTCGCCACTGCCATGATAATAGTGGGGACTTTCATGGCTTGAGCGACTGTGAGATGCTGAATGCATTTCATATACTTTACTGGGTGCAAATGCAGAATTAGCTGAGTTGCTATCAATGTATGGATCCATCACTCTACCATTACCAGCCAGATTCAACCTTGGATCCTCGTACCTCTGATGGCTTTGGTTGGGATGCCCGTGCCAAGCTCTATCATGAGGATGTGATTCATTGTAGAACATGGGAGGGTGACCACCAGTTTGCTCTTTAACGTAAACACCATTTTCCAGTCTAACATCTTGGCCTACAGCATAATGCTCACCAGGACGAAAATAGTCTTGACGGGGAATAGTAGGGTGAGCCGAATACTCATGTGTCATGCTGGATTGGTCAAAAGTTTGTTGGACTGGCCTCCAACGGGGATCCACATAGCGAGGATCGCTCACTGAACCTTGACCCTTCTGGAATGGTGAACGGGAGTCGTATACAGTGTTTCCATCCAAGAAATTGCCGGGGCGGCCCAAATTCCCTGGGAAGCCAGCATTTTGCTGAATTACAGCACCAGGTGGAAGCCAGACCAAGTTATCCACATGTGGCGGTGACTGAGCCTCATAATGCCGATATTTTGGCGACTGCCTTACAAAGTCATCAGGAATCCTCTCATCAAAATCCTCCGCTCCAACTTGAAACCTTGAAGATGATGGTGAAATGGGAACATCCCTGGGATCGTGCACTCCATACTGCCCTGGAGAGATATATGCAGGGCTCCAAGGGGAATCCATCTCCCCATACCTCTGACTCTGTGATGGGCGAGGAACATTCAAATGGCGCAAACTATCAGGAATCCCCTCATTGCCTCCGATGCCGAAAAGCTGTTCCACTGATACCGGAGAGGAAGGTGACCTCATGTCACCAAGGCTGTTGAGTGCGTCGACATATCTCCTCTCTGTGTCCCGATCATCTCCGTGGTAATGCACAGCTGCTGACACAGCATCATCATCCAGGTGCTGCGAAAACAAGAAGACCCTCAGCCGAGTGAACCCCTCTCCAGCAGCAATGAGCTTGTCATACTCCTCCATCATGTTGACCACATCATCATCGTTAACAACGGAGACCAGCGCATCAAGATCCTCGTCGGGTTGCTGGTACTTGATGATGTCAGCGTCCTCGTAGAGCTCCCGCATCCTCGATGCTAGATCGGAGTAGGATATATCACGCGGCAGCATGACAATCCTAGTGTCACCGCCGACGTAGCGGAGACGGCCGTCGAGCGGGCGGGGCAGGATACTGCCTCCGAAGCTGCACAGGAACTTGGCCATGCGCGGTGCCCCATCAGCCTCGGCGCTGCCCACAGCGGGGGCAGCAGCAGCAGAGGGTGCCATGTGTGCAGAGACTGTGATCAAGTTGGCTTCAGTTGGATCGGCACCAGAGCTAAGCACATCACAGGATTCCAATCCACCCAGCTCCTGCCAGCTGCTGCCACGCTTATGAGCCCCCCCTTCCTGTTGATAGGAGAGCAATAAAAGGATTAGCCACAAACTCACCAACAATTGGCACCCTCCAGACAAGAAACCCAAACACAAAAATCAGACGATTTCCCGCAGATTTCACCCAATAACGCCTCAGATCAGCCTACCGTCACAGAAGAGACAAGAAATTCCTACTTTCCAAGGAACCGAGGGGAAGAATGCGCGGAGTAGCGCGAGATCGCACTTGGAACCCCGAATGCTCTGGCCCCCCCAAATCCCCAATTTGAAACCTCAAAAATAGAATCTCTGCCAGGGAAGCTCCGACAATTTCCCCACACGAGCGATTCCCCAACTGAATTCCCCGCGAATCTCTCGTGGCGGAAACAAACAACAGGGACGCGTTTCCGCCCCCGAAACAGACGGACACGATAAGAACGGCCGAGCGAACGGACGAACTAACTTCCAAAAAAAAAAACAGAAAAAAAAAATTGTCCGTGCGTGTTGGAGATGGATAGATAGAGAGGGAGAGGAGTGAGGGGATGGTGGTGCTGCCGTACCTGCCGCTGGTACGATCCTCGCCTCCTGGGAGGTTGGGTGAGCAAGCAGGGAGGGAGCAGCCGACTTGCGTGGGCTCGCTTCCGGCGGTGCGGTTGCGCTCAGGGGCGGGAAAGGCGAGCGGGAGACGTGGGGGTGGGGGGAAGAGGCGTCCTCCGGATTTGCGGTGGGGTGGAGGAAGGGGGTTGGTTTGGGGATTCGGGGCGCGCGGATATTCGCTGCCGCTAGGGATCACGCGAGCGCCAGAGGGGGCGGGACCATTACCGCCGCCGCCGCCACCGCCACCACCCGGGAAACGGAGAGGGTCGTCGGCGTCGGCGTCAGGTGGGGGTCGTGTGGAGGCGGGCGGTGCGTGCGTGCGTGCGCGAGAGCGCGGCGCAGTACGTGTGGTTGTGGGGAATGTGGTTTGCTGCGGCGCCGGGCCACCCGGGTGGGTCGCTCGCTCGGGGAGGGAGGGAGGGAGGCTGGGCTCGGTTTATGCGGTGGACGCGCGGCGGCGTGGCACGTGTGGCTTCTGTTTTTCGCGATGACGCGATCTCCGTCCCCACGGCCACGCGCGCGGCCTTGGTTTTTATATGGTCGTTGTACCAGGCGAGGGCGAGGCGATCCTCCCCCCGGTGCTTCCGATCCGTCCGTTGCCTGCACGGCAGGGAGTGTCCACGTATACTGCGAGTCATGTGCCCACCCAATTGCAAGTCTGCAATGTTAATCGACTCCCTCTTCGATCCGTAAGTAACAAGCCGCATGTGATGTACTTGCTTCGTCAGCTTGATCGACTGATGTTTTCTTCCACGAGTTGTCAACTATGCCATTACTCCATTAACTCTGCCGGTACTTTCCCCTCCCGCGTCGTCTCGCGTGGGGCGGGCGGGCCTAATCTAGGGCTTTGGGGATAGGGGTGTCGCATGGATGTTGCCCTGGAACATGTGATGATCCGGCAGTCGTGGCCCTTGTCGGAGTGAAGGTTGCAGTTTCTCGGCCAGGTTGGTGTTGTGGGAAGAAGGAGGGCATTCATCGTGAGGGTCGTGGAAGATCCACGATAAAAGGACGAGATGTCACCTAGAGAGGGGTGAATAGGAGTTTTCAAAAACTATTACGAATTTGGCTCGAAAGAATACAAAACTAAACTAAACTTTATTTTATAAAAACAAAACATAAATAAACTAAGCTCAACTAAGTACATCAACAACAAGTTAAGCTAACCAAGATAGCACAAGATAAATATATATAATATAATTGATAAGCAAGATATAGTATTTCAATCTCAATGGCTATCACACGAAAAGTAAACTCGGGTATAGAGATAATCGAGGCACGTGGTAACAAAGATGTATTCATGTGTTCCCTCGAAGTAAGATACATCACGATGGAGAAGTATGGGACCCCACGAAGGATTTTCCAACGCCACAAAGGCTCATCTTTTTCTTCGAGCCAATTCCACGAAGGATATGGGTCCTTTCCTTATGGTTAGTTTTTCCTCCACTATAAAGATGGCAAGCTCCACGAAGAAAAATTCTGATCCTCTTCACAATCTTTCACAAAGAGAACACCGTAGCACCAACCATCAAGTCAACTAGGGGGTCACCCTCCAAGAGTAACAAGTTCACGATCTCTTACCTAAACAAATTATAATGGAGAGCTCAAAAACTTATGCAAGAATGCAAAGTAAGAACACCAAGAGTGCTCAAATCCTTCACTCTCAAATCTCACCAAAGCAACAAGTGCTAAAGAGGAATTAGAGTGAAAGAACAATGGTGGAAATCAACCAATGACTCCAAGATCTAGATATAATGGGTTACTCTCACTTAGAGGAGGAATTGATTGGTGGAGATTGTAGATCTAGATCTCCTTTGTCAAAGTCCTCAAAAGGATACAAGAACCATAGGAGGGATGAGAGAGGAAGCAAGCTCAAGAGGTTCATCAATGGTGGTCAAAAACATGCTCCCGAATCCTAGTAAAACAATGTTCCTCTCCCCTCTGAGGTGACCGATGCCCATACCTCCCCTTTCTCTCTTGTGATGTTCCTCTCCCCTCTGAGGCGACTGATGCCGCTGTCGTCGTCGCGCCCAAATCCGGCCACTCCCGGCCACCTTGACCGCCTCCGCGGTGCTCATCGACGTAGATGGTGACGTCGCGCCCGCCATGTTCGATTCAACACATACGCCCCCTGTTGGATGCATCGACCCCTCCTGTGACTAGGGTTTGGGGCTCCGTCATGGCCTTGATGCTCCCGTGACCCTCTGGTGATGCCCTGGTGTCTGCGATGTTGTCCTCCTCCCATGACTTCCTCCATTGCGGCCTGATGCGGGTTGTAGCGCCCCCTCTGGGGGTGCTCCCTGTGCTGCCATGCTCCACATCACCGTCGGCCTCCTCCTCTGCTTCCTCTTCAAACTATTTGCGAGGACCTCGAGTAAGTTCTCCTACTCCTCTCTTTGTGTTCTCTCTTCCCTCTGCTCCATGCCATGTGATTACTGCACAAATCCCCCATTCAGTGTGCATCCCTAAATTCTAGGGTTCATCCCCTGTCGTGGTGCTTAGCTTAGCCTCTTGGTTAATTTCCTGGGCAATACTCTTGCAGATGACTTTCTGATATGTGTTGCTAAATTCTATTGATCATGTGTTGTTACCTTGTTCTCTATCAGAGAACACTCTGTTAATGCATCGTTAGTATTGTGTGGATGCCCATGTTGTTGTTGTTGTGGATTTACTCCTATGGAGTTGTGGTTCACTTGCTATGGCTTGAGTTGGGATGCTTCTCTGTTAAACTATAGTTGCTTGGTTAATTGCCCTGGTACTTGTCTGTGATGTACCATTGTGATCAGTCTCAGGATTTAATCCTGATACTGTGTAAAACCATGGTGAGTAATGTTTATTCATCTCTCTATGATGATTATTGGATTGATCTTATAGAAAAATGATTCCTATATGCTGCTTGTAGGAAGATGATTTAATTTCTTTGATTTCTGAGGCTTTGCATATGGTGCTTAGTGATAGATAGTGTTGTTGGGATCGCAACATAGAAAACAAAAAAATTCCTACGATGTGAACATCTAAGCACCAAGATCTATCTACCTAGATACAATCAACAGGTGGATATACATCCATAAAGAACATACCCTAGAAGATCGACAAAGCATTGTTAACGAAACTGATTTCGTGGTTGATATAGTCATACACTTGCTGATCTCAAGATCGTGATGAAGTCCAGCGAGTCCAACAGGTCCAACACCAGCAAGTCCAGTAGGTCTAGCACCAGCAAGTCCAGCACCGCAAAGCAGCGGTGCATACGTGATCGCGCACACGTCCGGTACCCTGACAACCTTAGTGTTTTTAAGAATAGTCATTTTTTGTGTTTTTAAATAAAGAAAGCAAACTAGTACAACTATTTTTTTGTGTTTTTGATAAAGAAACAAGCAAACAAAGTAAAAAACTAAGCAAAACAAATAAAACAAAGTAAAGAGATTGGCTATGAGGGCCTCCCCTTTTGAAGATGTCATTGACTCCCCGGCAACGGCGCCAGAAAAATACTTGCTGACTCATGTAATAACGAGCTCGTTGGGGAACCCCAAGAGGAAGGTATGATGAGCACAGCAGTAAGTTTCCCTCATTTATGAAATCAAGGTTATTGAACTAGTAGGAGCAAGGAAATACCTCCAAGGTGTTATTGCCAACTTGGAATCCTGCACAACACAATCACAAAACTTTGCCCCCAACTTAAAGTGAGGTTGTCAATCTCACCGGTTTTGCTGAAAACAAAGGATTAAACGTATTATGTGGAAGAAAGTAAAAGCTTGCAGATAGTAAACAAAAAGCAGTAAACAGTTGTAGATTGATGGTAAAAGAAGGGACCGGGGTCCATAGTTCACTAGTGGTGGCTCTCCTTAAGATAGATGACATGTTGAGTGAATAAACTACAGCGGGGCAATTGACAAACATCGATAAAGCATACATGCATATACTAATCATCTTGACTCCTTTGAGATTTGATTGGGCATTACAATATTATATATAGACCGTAATCCAACTGCATCTATGACTAATAATCCACCTTCAGGTTATCATCCGAACCCCCTCCAGTATTAAGTTGCAAGCAATAGATAATTGCATTACGCATTGCGTGTAAAGTAAATAATACGATTGTTTTATGAACAAAGGATTGTTGTTTTCTCCCTAGTAGCAACAACACATCTAGTACCTTAGAGATTTCTGTTACTTCCCCAGATTACTAGAGGCATGAACCCACTATCGAGCATAAATACTAACTCTTAGAGTTGCTAGCATCTACTTGGCCAAGATAGCTACTAACAACGGAAAGCATGCAAGATCACAAATAACAAAGTCATGATAGAATCAATAATCAATCTGAAATAGCATCTCAATATCCATCGGATCCCCGCAAACACAACATGTAGGATTACAAATAAGTGATCTTGATCATGAACGGAGATCACAAGATCTAGACATGATAGCACAAAGGAGAAGAACCAGCCATCTAGCTACTACATGGACCCGTAGTCCAAGGATGAACTACTCACGCATCACACCGGAGGCTTGCATGGTGATGAAGAAGGCCTCCAGGGTGAATTCTCCCCTCCGGCAGGGTGCCGGGAAGAGCTTCAGATCCCTCCCGATCTAGGGATGGAGATGACGGCGGCTATAAACTCTTTCGTGGAATTTTGATCGGGTACTTAGGGTTTCTATATCGGAGGCATCTTATAGGCGAAAGGGGAGGCCACGGGGGTGCCCTGGGTGGTCGCACGACCCCCTAGCGCGAGCCAGGCCTGGCCGCGTGGCCAGGTGGTGTGGTCGCCCCCTGGCCCCTCTCCGTCTCGTATTCTGGCTCCGTGTCCCCCTCGGTGAAAAACTGACTTTGGCTTTTGTCCCGTCCAATTCCGAGAAAATTCATTTTCTGACTTTCCTGGAACCAAAAACAGCAGAAAACAGGCAGCTGACACTGTGGCATCTTGTTAATAGGTTAGTCCAAGAAAGTGTATAAAAAAGTACTCCAAAGTGTGAACAAAACATAAGAAAGTAGATAAAAACCAAGCATGGAACATCAAAAATTATGGATACTTTAGCAACATATCACTATTCTTTCTAAATAAAGTGAATAGATGATTCCTAAAATCTTTTAGGAAGATGATTATGTGTGTTTAAGAAAGTGTACTTGAGCTTGTACTCAAGCAAAAATGAATTTTCTAGGTCCAGAGGTGCTACACTTTTGGGAATGTGCCATGTATGCTAGCAGCTGTAATTTACAATTATCTAGTTAAGACTAGATCCTCTTTGGTCTATGATGCTGGTCTGAGTACCCTCTGTGCAAGAACAGATGTTTTATACTTGCTGCCTATTATCTGTTGTGTCCAATATGCCCCACTTTATCATGCACTTGCATGAGAACGAATACTGTAAAGTGGATAGTGATTAGATCTACAAGTTTGGGATATACGTAGATACTTGGACTTGCTGTAGTATCTTGTCCTTCTTATTTCTGTGGTTGATCTCCTCCTGGAGCTGTTGTTCCAGCTTGATCTTGTGGCTCCAAGCTTCAGCTTGACCTTGCTATCCACAAAAAACTATCTCCTCCTTCAATACATATCTTGATGTTGATCTCTTGGAGTTTCTATAGTGAAAAGTGGTTTGATCTGGTGGTGTGGTTGCAAGAACTAGTGATGTTGTTGTGTATGATGGTTGGGCTTGTGAAGTGAATAGCAAAGCTTGCTTTGCTCTGTGCTGCTATGATTTAAACTTCCCTCACTCATCTGCTGCTGACACCTCATTGCATGCAATCAGGTGTGTGAGCTGCTTCACTATTGGCTTTGGCTATGGATGAGATCAAGTGAATTTGATCGATTACCCCTTCCATTTACTATATTCTATCCTGGTGAAACTTGCCCCTCATGCCTATGATGTTTGATGTCTACGCACTTCTATTCTTGTAGACAGTTGTTGGGCCTCCAAGTGCAGAGATTTATAGAACAGCAGCAAGTTTTCCCTTAAGTGGATCACCCAAGGTTTATCAAACTCAGGGAGGAAGTGGTCAAAGGTATCCCCTCTCAAGCAACCCTGCAATCAAGATACGAGAAGTCCCTTGTGTCCCCAACACACTCAATACACTTGTCAGGTGTATAGGTGCACTAGTTCGGCGAAGAGATAGTGAAATACAAGTGGTATAGATAATTATAAGTGGTAACGATGATAGAAAATAGCTTGATGGCGTTGAAAAGACTAAAGTAAAACTGAAATAAAGATGGAAGCAAGCAAACATGTAACAGATCTAGTTGCAAACGGTGTTTCAATGCTAAGAAACAAGGCCTAGGGATCATACTTTCACTAGTGAACACTCTCATATAAATATCTTCTCTTTATGATACTACTCTTAACTACTCTCCGGTTGGACACTCTAATCGATGGTAGGGCTATAAAAGCACACCTCAAAGTAAGTCTTTCCCATCTAGATAACCCCACACTGTCACCTTGAGCACTAGATGGTTCCAACAAACACCACAATTTCATAAAGACATCCAACTTCAAATATAACTTATAACAAGTATTTGTAATCTCTAGCCTAGTTCCACCATGGTGCGCACGCTGTCACTTTCACAGACATGGGGAGAGCTGAGATCTATTAAAGCACTTGAGTAGAAAGGTAGATCTACTTGATTACAAAGCTCATGATTACAATATGATCATGCATAGAGAGAGAGAGATGAACACATAGCTACCGGTAGAACCCTTAGCCTCGAGAGAGAACTACTCCCTCCTCATCACGAGAATTAGCAATGGTGATGGAGATGGTGGTGGAGATCGATGGACATGGCTCCGGGGGCACATCCCTGTCCCGGCAGGGTGCCGGAACAGAGACTTTCTGTCCCCCGAATCTCCCCTTCGGTGGCGGCGGTGCTGTGGAACTTTTTGTGGATTTCTGATTGACGATTTAGGGTTTTTGCCTCGGGGGAGATATATAGGCGAAAGAGGCAAGGTCGGTGGCCGGCCAAGGGGCCCACACCATGCCCTGGCGTGGCCTAGGGTTTCCCGTGCCAAGGGGGTGTGGCCACCCTGTGGCCCCTCTCCGACTCTCCTTCTAGCTTCGTGAGTCTTCCGGGAAAATAACAACTTTGGCTTTTGTCCGGTCCAATTCTGAGAATATTCATTTTCTGACTTTCCTGGAACCAAAAACAGCAGAAAACAGGCAACTGGCACTATGGCATCTTGATAATAGGTTAGTCCAAGAAATCATATGAAAAGTACTGCAAAGTTGGAACAAAACACAAGAAAGTAGATAAAACCAAGCATGGAACATCAAAAATTATAGATACATTTGCAATGTATCAACATCCCCAAGCTTAACTCCTGGTCGTCCTCGAGTAGGTAAGTGATAAAAAGAAAGAATAATTTTTAAGGTGACATGCACCATCATAAACTTGATCAAAGTATTTGTAAAACATTGATAGCTGGGATCATAGTACTTCAATCATAACATGAAAGACAAAATTCTAGCAATAAGACAAAGAAACTATGTTGCAACATGAAAAGACACAAACAAAAGATTCATGAATAACAATGCTTTGCAAGACGTTTGTTTGTTTCACATAAATAAAACATAGCATAGTAGTATTCAGCTTGTCCCTCATAGAGTAGCAAATATAAATGCATAGGATACCTTCAAAGTTCAAAAGAGTGACTAGATACAAATAGTTTAAAACAAGCAATATCAAGATATGCATCAATCAACTAGTCTTGGGACAATGCACATAGAAATAAGAATGGCCACTATGCTCTCAAAGTAGGTGCTTAAAGGTAGAAGGTGGAGACTGATACATTGCAAATGTATCTATAATTTTTGATGTTCCATGCTTGGTTTTATCCACTTTCTTGTGTTTTGTCCACACTTTGGAGTACTTTTCATATGATTTCTTGGACTAACCTATTAACAAGAGCCACAGTGCCAGCTGCCTGTGTTCTGTTGTTTTTGGTTCTAGGAAAGTCAGAAAATGAATATTCTCGGAATTGGACGGGACAAAAGCCAAAGTGCCTATTTTTCCGGAAGTCATTAGATGCCAGGATACGAGACGGAGAGGGGCCAGGGGGCCACCACACCACCTGGCCGTGCGGCCTAGCCTGGCCCACGCCAGGGGGTGGTATGGCCGCCTCCGGCACCCCCTCGGCCTTCCCTTCCGCCTATATATTGCCCTCGGGACGAAAACCCTAAGTACCCAATCAAAAATCCACGAAAGAGTCTGTAGCCGCCGTCATCTCCATCCCTAGATTGGGAGGGATCTGAAGCTCTTCCCGGCACCCTGCCGGAGAGGGGAATTCACCCTGGAGGCCTTCTTCATCACCATGCAAGCCTCTGGTGTGATGCGTGAGTAGTTCATCCTTGGACTACGAATCCATGTAGTAGCTAGATGGTTGGTTTCTCCTCCTTTGTGCTTTCATGTTTAGATCTTGTGAGCTCCGTTCATGATCAAGATCATCTATTTGTAATTCATACATGTTGTGTTTGCGGGGATCCGATGGATATTGAGATGCTATTTCAGATTGATTATTGATTCTATCATGTCTTTGTTATGTGAGATCTTGCATGCTTTCCGTTGTTAGTAGCTATCTTGGCCAAGTAGATGCTAGCAACTCCAAGAGTTAGTATTTATGCTCGATAGTGGGTTCATGCCTCTAGTAATCTGGGGAAGTGACAGAAATCTCTAAGGTACTAGATGTGCTGTTGCTACTAGGGAGAAAACAACAATCCTTTGTTCATAGAACAATCGTATTGTTTACTTTACACGCAATTCGTAAAGCAATAAGCTGGTTCTTGCAACTTAATACTGGAGGGGGTTCGGATGATAACCTGAAGGTGGATTATTAGTCATAGATGCAGTTGGATGGCGGTCTATGTATAATGTTGTAATGCCCAATCAAGTTCCAAAGGAGTCAAGATAATTAATATATGCATGTATTGCTTTCTCGATGTTTCTCAATTGCCCCGCTATAATTTGTCCACCCAGCATGTTATCTATCTAAGGAGAGCCACCTCTAGTGAACTATGGATCCCGGTCCTTTCTTTTACATACAATCTATAAACTGTTTACTGCTTTGTGTTTACTTTCTGCAAACTATTACTTCTTTCCATTCAATACGTTTAATCCTTTGTTTTCAGCAAAACATGGTGAGATTGACAACCACATCGTAAGTTGGGGATAGAGTTCTATGGTTGTGTTGTGCAGGTCTCCACGTTGCTACTAGCATCGGTAGTGCGCCCTGCCAAGGCTCAGCTAGCAACACTTTTGGGGTGTTTCTTTGCTCCTACTGGTTCGATTAAACCTTGGTTTCATAACTGAGGGAAACTTGCTATTGTGCTCATCATACCTTCCTCTTGGGGTTCCCAACGAGCTCTACATCAACACCGAGCCATCAAGCATTTTTCTGGCGCCGTTGCCGGGGAGTCAAGGGCATCTTCACAAGGGGAGTCCCTCATAACCAATCTCTTTACTTTGTTATTTTTGTTTTGCTTAGTTTCTTTTTGCTTTGTTTGCTTGTTTCTTTATCAAAAACACAAAAAAATTAGTTCTACTAGTTTGCTTTCTTATTTGAAAACACAAGAAATGACTACTCTTGAAAACACTAAGTTGTATGACTTCACTAGCACCAACAACAATGATTTTATGAGCACGCCTATTGCTCCACCTGTGCCTGAAGATACTTTCTATGAGATAAAACCTGCTTTACTAAATCTTGTTATGAGAGAACAATTTGCTGGTATTGGTAATGAAGATGTTGCTGCCCATCTAAATAACTATGTTGAACTTTGTGAGATGCAAAAGCATAGGGATGTAGATGGTGATATTATTAAGCTGAAATTGTTTCCTTTCTCTTTGAGAGGAAAAGCTAAAGAATGGTTGAATTCCTTAACTAGGAATAGTATTGATTCTTGGTCTAAATGCAAAGATGCTTTCATTGGAAAATACTATCCTCCTGCTAAGATTATATCTATGAGAAGTGAAATAATGAAGTTTAAACAATCTGATAATGAACATGTTTCTCAAGCTTAGGAAAGAATGAAATCTTTGGTTAAGAATTGTCCCACTCATGGACTGACTGCTTGGATGATCATCCAAACTATTTATGCAGGATTGAACTATTCTTCAAGGAACCTATTGGATTCTGCTGCTGGAGGTACCTTTATGACCATCACTTTGCATGCTGCAACAAAACTTCTAGACAATATGATGGTTAATTATTCTGAATGGCATACTGAGAGAGCTCCACAAGGTAGGAAGGTAAATTATGTTGAGGAAACCTCCTCCTTGAGTGATAAGATTGATATTATTATGTCTATGCTTGTTAATGGGAAAACCCATATTGATCCAAATAATGTTCCTTTAGCCTCTTTGGTTGCTCAAGAAGAGCAAGTTGATGTGAACTTCATAAGAAATAACAATTTTGGCAATAATGCTCATAGGAGTAATTTTGGTAACAACAATTATAAGCCATATCCTCCCAACAATGGTAATGCTTATGGAAATTCCTACAACAATAATAGGAGTGCACCCTCTAAACTTGAAGTTATGCTTAAGGACTTTATTAGTAAACAAACTTCTTTCAATAAAACTATTGAGGAAAAACTCTCTAATGCTGAAAGAAATATAGCATCTTTGGCTGAAGCTTAATCTTCTTTGAATAAAATAGCTGTTAAACCTGAAACTAATGAGAAACCCTTTGCAGCTACTAATGCCATACAAGTAAGAATTGATGAAAATGTTAGACTGTTAGCTGAATTACATGCTAAGTGGGAGAGAGAAGATGAAATTGCTAGAAACATTAGTGTTTCTACTATTACCACCACTAGTGTTGAGGCTAGTAATAGTTCTACTACTCTAGATGATAAATTTGATTTTGATCTTGATGGTTGCAATATCTCTGATGTTATTAAGTTCCTACAAAAGCTTGCTAAAAGTCCTAATGCTAGTGCTATGAACATGGCTTTTACAAAACACATTACTGATGCTCTCATAAAGATTAAAGAAGAAAATATGAAACATAAAGCTTCTATTCCTATAAAACAAGAAGATGGTTGGGAACCCATCATTAATATGAAAGTGAATGACTTTGATTTTAAAGCTTTATGTGATCTTGATAGTAGTGTTTCTATTATTCCTAGAAGGATTTATGATATGCTTGATTTGCCTCCTCTTGAAGATTGTTATTTGAATGTCCCACTCAATGATAATGCTAAAAAAAACTCATGGGGAGTCTAATAATGTTCTTATTATGATTAACAATGCCTATGTCCCCGTTGATTTTTATGTTTTGGATGCTGAATGTAATGCTTCTTGTCCTATTACTTTGGGAAGACCTTTTCTTAGAACTGTTGGTGCCATTATTGATATGAAAGAAGGCACCATTAAATATCAACTCCCACTCAAGAAAGGTATAGAACACTTCCCTAAGAAGAGAGAGAAGATTTATTTTGCCTCTCCTATGAAAACAAAATTTGCTCTTAATGCTTCTTCATTTGAGAACACTTGATTCTTTCTTTGCTTCTTATGCCTAACTTAAAGGCGTTAAAGAAAAAGTACTTATTGGGAGATAACCCAAAAGTTTTAGATGAGTCTTGGAAGTTATTACCTCTGTAATAACCGCTCTTTATCCTTTTTATTTGCTTTTTGTGCCAAGAGTAACCTCTAGTGAGAGAGAAGTAATGATTGGAAAAGTTGCTGTCCCGAAACAGATTTCTGTGCTTCAACGTAAAAAATCATGTAAAATCTCTGAACGCCTTTCTGAGGCGTGAATGTTTGTGCTTCTGCCCCAGATTGTTATCTAACTTTCGTTAGTTCAACACTTTTTGATTTGTGCAACAAAAGGTCTTCGAAAAAATTCGTCTTTACCTGCTGGTCTGTTTTGACAGATTTCTGCCATTTTCTGCATTTGCTTCTTGTTGGTTCCTTTTTGAGTTCTTTTGGGGAATTGAGATTTTTGAGGGCAGTGCTACAGTAGCTAGTGTTCTAATGTAAGTTTATTTGGTGTTAGAACTGAACCTTAAGACCTATTATCTTGAGTGCACTAATGTTGCTAATAAAGATTGTGTGAAGTTTTGTATGAAGGAAAAATTTCAGGTGTATGGAAGGAATGAGTAATGAGATGAAGGATGGACTAAAGCTCAAGCTTGGGGATGCCACGCGTGTCACCCCAAGAAATATCCAAGAAGTACAAGCGTCAAAGCTTGGGAATGCCCAAGGCATCCCCTTCTTCATCAATAAAAATTCCAGGTTCCTTCCAAACGCTTCATTTTTATTGTTTCATGCACAGTTGTGTTGTTCTTCGAGCGTCTTCTTTTTCATTTTTGTTTTGGTTTTTCGTTTGCTTGGTTTGCTTAGTTTTCTGAATAAATTGGTTGGAACCCCTCTTTCATACATTGGTTTGCAAATAGTTTGGTTTGGTTTGGAAAAGAGTAGGAAAGTTCATGCTTATGTGGTAAAAAGAGCTTGTTTTTGACTGCGGCCTATGCTTTGTCATGCCATGCTTCATATTGTTTTGGCTATATGCTTAGTATTCTTTGCTGTAGCATGACTTGTTATAAACAATTGAGATTGCTTAATGTGCCTTGGATGAATCATGCGTTGTTTTAGCATATTAAAGCATAGTATAGTGGTATTCTCCTTTGATGCTTTATTTGGGTTGACTTGGCGCATGCTCACACCATGTTATGACTATCTCAAGTCACCATAGCCTTTATGGTCCTTTAGTTTTCAACTTGTAGTATCACTTTATGCTTTGATCAATGATGTTTTGTCGCTCTACATGATTATGGCCATTATTGCTCTCTTAGTTTGTCACTCCCAGTCTTTTGCTAGCCTCCACAACCAAGTATGAGTTCCACTCATGCATCCAACTCCCTAAACTAAGTTATTCCAAAGAGTCCACCATACCTACCTACTAGCTTATGCTATTCCAAGTATATTCATGTTTTTGTTTACCTTCCAAATTAAACTTGTTATGAGAAAACTAGTGATTAAAGCTCTCATGAACTTGATGGCACACTTTATTTTTTTGCATCTAATAAACTTGAACCATTGGGTCCTTCTTTGTTGCGTATATGCTTGCGCTTTATAATTTGAAATTAGCATAACCATGTATCATGGGGAACGCTTTCAACATTGCACTTGTACTTTGTACCCCATTGATATCATGTTCTTTTGCTTACGGATCCCGGCGGTGTGAAATAAAAGTGGAACTTGTAAGATCATGGAGTTTGTATGTGTGTTAGAGAAACGCCTAGGCTGCTAGCCTAAGCCATGCCTAATTGATACATTGCAAATGTATCTATAATTTTTGATGTTCCATGCTTGGTTTTATCCACTTTCTTGTGTTTTGTTCCAACTTTGGAGTACTTTTCATATGATTTCTTGGACTAACCTATTAATAAGAGCCACAGTGCCAGCTGCCTGTTTTTTGCTGTTTTTGGTTCCAGGAAAGTTAGAAAATGAATATTCTCGGAATTGGACGGGACAAAAGCCAAAGTGCCTATTTTTTTTGGAAGGGATCAAGTGCCAGAATACGAGACGGAGAGGGGCCAGGGGCCAGCCACACCACCTGGCCGCACGGCCAGGCCTGGCCCGCGCCAGGGGGTGGTGTGGTGGCTCCCGGCACCCCCTCGGCCTCTCCTTCCGCCTATATATTGCCCTCGGGACGAAAACCCTAAGTACCTGATCAAAAATCCACGAAAGAGTCTGTAGCCGCCGTCATCTCCATCCCTAGATCGGGAGGGATCTAAAGCTCTTCCCAGCACCCTGCCGGAGAGGGGAATTCACCCTGGAGGCCTTCTTCATCACCATGCAAGCCTCCGGTGTGATGCGTGAGTAGTTCATCCTTGGACTACGGATCCATGTAGTAGCTAGATTGCTGGTTTCTCCTCCTTTGTGCTTTCATGTTTAGATCTTGTGAGCTCCGTTCATGATCAAGATCATCTATTTGTAATTCATACATGTTGTGTTTGCGGGGATCCGATGGATATTGAGATGCTATTTCAGATTGATTATTGATTCTATCATGTCTTTGTTATTTGAGATCTTGCATGCTTTCCGTTGTTAGTAGCTATCTTGGCCAAGTAGATGCTAGCAACTCCAAGAGTTTGTATTTATGCTCGATAGTGGGTTCATGCCTCTGGTAATCTAGGGAAGTGATAGAAATCTCTAAGGTACTAGATGTGCTGTTGCTACTAGGGAGAAAACAATAATCCTTTGTTCATAGAACAATCGTATTGTTTACTTTACACGCAGTTTGTAAAGCAATAATCTGTTGCTTGCAACTTAATACTGGAGGGGGTTCAGATGATAACCTGAAGGTGGATTATTAGTCATAGATGCAGTTGGATGGCGGTCTATGTATTATGTTGTAATGCCCAATAATGTCTCAAAGGAGTCAAAATGATTAGTATATGCATGTATTGCTTTCTCGGTGTTTGTCAATTGCCCCGCTGTAATTTGTTTACCCAGCATGTTATCTATCTAAGGAGAGCCACCTCTAGTGAACTATGGATCTCGGTCCTTTTCTTTACATACAATCTATAAATTGTTTCTGCTTTGTGTTTACTTTCTGCAAACTTTTACTTCTTTCCATTCGATACGTTTAATCCTTTGTTTTCCGCAAAACACGGTGAGATTGACAACCTCATCGCAAGTTGGGGACAAAGTTCTGTGGTTGTGTTGTGTAGGTCTCCACGTTGCTACTAGCACCGGTAGTGCGCCCTGCCAAAGCTCAGCTAGTAACACCTTTGAGGTGTTTCCTTGCTCCTACTGGTTCGATTAAACTTTGGTTTCATAACTGAGGGAAACTTGCTGCTGTGCTCATCATACCTTCCTCTTGGTGTTCCCAACGAGCTCTACATCAACCACGAGCCATCAACACTTTTCTGGGCGCCGTGCATTGAGCCATCAAGCATTTTTCTGGCGCCGTTGCCGGGGAGTCAAGGACATCTTCACAAGGGGAGTCCCTCATAACCAATCTCTTTACTTTGTTGTTTTTGTTTTGCTTAGTTTCTTTTTTGCCTCGTTTGCTTGTTTTGTTCTTCAAAAACACAAAAAAATTAGTTCTACTTGTTCGCTTTCTTATCTGAAAACCCAAAAAAATTAAGTCTCCTTTAGTTGTCACCCCTTCCTTAGCTCACCATGTTGATCCCTACTTTCACCTTGAAAGACCTTTCAATTGGTAGTGGTTCTATAATTGGGAAAGATAATATTGAAGAATTCTTTAATCATGTTAGCAAACATGAAGATACCGAGGATAGATCCCTTGTAGAACTTGCTCCAAATTTTGAGATTGCTGTAGCTTCTTTAATTCACATGTTAGAAGCTAGGTTTGTTAACCTCAACCCCTTAATGCAAGTAATGTTTCTTAAGCTTAAAGAAATTGAAGACCCTGAAAAGAGGGATTTTATTCTAGAAATTTTGTTTAAGGAGTTCTATGATGTTGCCAAAGAAGCTAGAAAAGTTTTTGAATGTTTAAATATGCTAGGCTCATGTGTAGATGTGGTTAGTATACGAGAAAAGATGAACAAAACCGAACCTAATGGGGAGGAACCTAAGATACCAATACCCTTCAAACTAGTAGCAATACATGATGCCATAGAAAAGAATCTTGATTGGATTGTTCCTGCAGACCCTTTTGATGAGAATAGTGAACCTAAGAGCATTGAGAAAGGATCCTCTAGAACTTACTTGGATGATATACCTTGCCTTGTTGAAAATATTTCTGGTATTGATCTTAATGCTTCTTCATTTGAGAACACTTGATTCTTTCTTTGCTTCTTATGCCTAACTTAAAGGCGTTAAAGAAAAGTACTTATTAGGAGATAATCCAAGAGTTTTAGATGAGTCTTGGAAGTTATTACCTCTGTAATAACCTCTCCTTATCCTTTTTATTTGCTTTTTGTGCCAAGAGTAACCTCTAATGAGAGAGAAGTAATGATTGGGAAAGTTGCTGTCCCGAAACAGATTTTTGTGCTTCACCGTAAAAAATTCTGAGAGAGCTCCGTATATCGTATTGAGCTGTATTTTTTTGTGCTTCTGTCCCAGGTTGTTACCTAACTTTCGTTAGTTCAACACTTTTTTATTTGAGCAACAGAAGGTCTTCGAAAAAATTCGTCTTTACCTGCTAGTCTGTTTTGACAAATTTCTACCATTTTCTGCATTTGCTTCTTGTTAGTTCCTTCTTGAGTTCC
Source organism: Avena sativa (assembly GCA_916181665.1). Taxonomy (NCBI): domain Eukaryota; kingdom Viridiplantae; phylum Streptophyta; class Magnoliopsida; order Poales; family Poaceae; genus Avena; species Avena sativa. The sequence goes on along the minus strand of OV702291.1, from coordinate 86,094,601 downwards.
TTTGGGGAATTGAGTTTTTTGAGGGAAGTGCTACAGTAGCTAGTGTTCTAATGGAAGTTTATTTGGTGTTAGAACTGAACCTTGAGACTTATTTATCTTAAGTGCACTAATGTTGCTAATGAGATTGTGTGAAGTTTTGTATGAAGGAAAAATTTCAGGTGTATGGAAGGAACGAGTAATGAGATGAAGGATGGACTAAAGCTCAAACTTGGGGATGCCACGCGTGTCACCCCAAGAAATATCCAAAAATTACAAGCGTCAAAGCTTGGGTATGCCCAAGGCATTCCCCTTCTTCATCAATAAAAATTCCAGGTTTCTTCCAAACGCTTCATTTTTATTGTTTCATGCACAGTTGTGTTTTTCTTGGAGCGTCTTCTTTTTCGTTTTTGTTTTGGTTTTTAGTTTGCTTGGTTTGCTTAGTTTTCTGAATAATTTAGTTGGACCCCCTCTTTCATATATTGGTTTGCAAATAGTTTGGTTTGGTTTGGAAAAGAGTAGGAAAGTTCTTACTTATGTGGTAAAAAGAGCTCGTTTTTGACTGTGGCCTATGCTTTGTCATGCAATGCTTGATATTGTTTTGGATTTATGCTTAGTATTCTTTGCTGTAGCATGACTTGTTATAAACAATTGAGATTGCTTAATGTGCCTTGGATGAATCATGCGTTGTTTTAGCATATTAAAGCATAGTATAGTGGTATTCTCCTTTGATGCTTTATTTGGGTTGACTTGGCACATGCTCACACCATGTTATGACTATCTCAAGTCACCATAGCCTTTATGATCCTTTAGTCTTCAACTTGTAGTATCACTTTATGCTTTAATCAATGATGTTTTGTCGCTCTGCATGATTATGGCCATTATTGCTCTCTTAGTTTGTCGCTCCTAGTCTTTTGCTAGCCTCCACAACAAAGTATGAGTTCCACTCATGCATCCAACTACCTAAACCAAGTTATTCCAAAGAGTCCACCATACCTACCTACTATCTCATGCTATTCCAAGTATATTCATGCTTTTGTTTACCTTCCACTTGTTATGAGAAAACTAGTGATTAAAGCTCTCACGAACTTGATGGCACACTTTACTTTTCTTGCCCTTAATAAACTTGAACCATTGTGTCGTCTATGTTGTATATGCTTGCACTTATTTGTTGGGAATTAGCAGAACCATGCTTTCATGGGGAACGCTTTCAACATTGCACTTGGTACTTGTACCTAGTTGATATCATGCTCTTTTGTATATGGATGTCGTCGGTGTGAAATGAAAGGGGAGCTTGTAAGTCCATGGAGTTATGTATATGTGTTAGAGAAACGCCTGGGCCACTGGTCTAATCCATGCCGACATGGTGGAAACCTGCAGCGTAACCATAATGAGCTGTCTATGAAGCATTCTTCTTATAAAAAAAAGGAGTCCTATATTGAGAAAAAAAGAGAAAAGAGAAAAAATGAGATTATGAAAAGAGGAAAGAGAGAAAAAAAGCACCATATTCCCATGGTAAATAAGAAGATTGCTGAGATGCTTGTTGTCTGCTTGCCTTGTCATTTTGATATGGGGATTCTTCCGTATCATCAGGCAAGGGGTACCCCGTTGGCGGTTCTCTATGATACACATATACTTACAATGACAAGAATTTACCGGTAACTAAACTTGAGTAGCATGAGGAGCGGCCCTCGTATACAAGGGACATGAGATTTCTAACTTATACTTCGTCAAGTATGTACACCATAGTTTGTTCACTTTAACCTTAATCACTTCAAGATGCTTATGATAGGGGCAATGAGAGCTGAAAGCTATAAGTACCATAATTTTTGGAAGCTCTTTATGAGACTTGAATCCCTACTTCCTTTTACAAAGGTCTTTCTTCCACCATTATATTGAGTCTCCATCTTATACCTTTATGCACCTACTTTGAGAACATAGTGGCCATTCTTAGTTCTATGTGCATTGTCCCAAGACTAGTTGATTGATGCATACTTTGATATTGCTTGTTGTAAACTATTTGTATCTAGTCACTCTTATGAACTTTGAAGGTGTCCTTGATGCGCTCGACGATCGACGTAGAGCTCGTTGGGAACCCCAAGAGGAAGGTATGATGAGCACAGCAGCAAGTTTCCCTCAGTTATGAAACCAAGGTTTAATCGAACTAGTACGAGCAAGGAAACACCCCAAAGGTGTTACTAGCTAAGCTTTGGGCGCACTACCGGTGCTAGTAGCAACGTGGAGACCTGCACAACACAACCACAGAACTTTTGATGGGTTCGTAGCATGGAAAACAAAAAAATTCTACCGCAAGAACGAACAAAACCCAGATCTAATCTAGATAAAATCCAAGATCTAATCTATTAGATATGTGCAACGAGATAGATCTGTACTAACCCTCGTAGAACCGAAAGCGTTACGAGATTAGATCTCCGGGTTGATGTAGTCGATCACTTGATGATCTCAAGATCGTGTGGACGATCCTTCCGGCGCCGCGATCTGGCAGCGCTTCCGCAGTCGGTCAGACGTGCGGAGTCGAAGCAGACCTTCCTCTCCCCGTTCCAGCAAGCAGCGGAGGTAGTAGATCTTCTCCACGGAATCCCAGCAGCACGACGGCATGGTGGTGGTGGTGGAGTAGAGAATTCTGCAGGGCTTCGCCTAAGCCAGAGCAGAGGGAAGGAGGAGGAGAGAGGCAACTTGAGATCTAGAGAATAGAAGGGGCAAGGGGGCTTGTGCCTCCACCCCTCTATTTAAAGGAGGGAGGCGCCATGGGGAGGTGGAGTCCTTGTAGGACTCCCCTCTCCCTTGGCCGGCGGATCAAGGAGGTGGGGGGAGAGTCCTACTCCCCCACGAATCCTTGTCTTACCCCACAAGGATTCCTTGATCCTTTCTTGGTTTTCAAGTAAACTCCAAGAAATCTTCTAGAACCTTCCGGAACATTCCGAAACCTTCTAGAATCCCCATACAAATACTCCGGAACATTTCCTAACTTAGAAAATGATCCCCAATATATGAATCTCATTCTCCGGACAATTTCGGATCTCCTCGTGATGTCCTGGATCCAATCCGAGACTCCAAACAACATTCGGTCTCCAACGCACATTCCATATCTACTTAAAACAACTTCGAACCTTAAGTGTGTCACCCTACGGTTCGTGAACATGTAGACATGATGGAGACACATCTCTGATCAATAACCATTAGCGGGATCTGGAGATCCATAACAGCTCCCACATACTCAACAATGACTTTGTGATCGATAGAACCATTTAACATACGAAACCAATTCCCTTTGTCACGCGATACTCTACTTATCCGAGGTTTGATCGTTGGTATCTCCATACCTAGTTCTACCTCGTTACTGATAAGTACTCTTTACTCGTTCCATGATATGTCATCCCTTGTGACCTAGTCACATGCTTGCAAGCTAACTAGATGACATTCCACCGAGAGGGCCTAGAGCATATCTATCCGTCATATGGATGGACAAATCCCAATCTTGGTCCATGCGCTTCAACACATACTTTCAGAATACCCAATGTCACCTTTATAACCACCCAGTTACGAAGCAGCGTTTGATGTCATCAAAGTACCCATCCAGTGATGGTGATTAACATAACCTCATGGTCGAAGGATTAGGTTACTATGCATTTGAAAATCTTGTAGCAAAACGAACTTAATGACTTGATCTTATGCTATGCTTACTATGGGTGTGTGTCCATTACATCATTCTCCTAATGACATGATCTTGTTATTAACGACATCCAATGCCCATGATCAGGAAACCATGATCATCCATTAATCAACAAGCTAGTTTAATAAGAGGCTTACTAGGGACTCTTTTATGTTTACAAAACACACAAGTATTAATGATTCCTGTTAATACAATTATAGCATGGGATGTAAACATTTATCATAAACATAAAGATATAATAATAACCACTTTATTATTGCCTCTTGGGCATATCTCCAACAGTCTCCCACTTGCACTAGAGTCAATAATCTAGTTAAAAATTTGTGGATTCAACACCTATGGCTTTCTGGTGTTGTATAGACACTATTGCTAGTGGTAAACATAATCTTCGGATCTGACACTTCCAGGTCCGTGTGTATTTGCATTTCCTTGCGTCTCTACGCATTATTCATTCTCTAATGAGATGGCATTGTATAAATTTGGTCCTTTGGTGAGACCTTTAGTTCCTTGGGATTAAATCATTTTGATACAATTGTCGTACAATGTATCTTCGTAGTATTATCCCGCTATGAACCACACCTAGTTTGATAACAAACTACTTGACACAAATGCCCTCATTTGTTGCTACAATAGCAGTCATATACTTAGCCTTTTGTTGTAGTATCTGTCACAACGTTTTAACTTTGGTACTCAACCAAATCCGTTATGGAACTTCCTTTCCATTACATTGTGCCACCCATAGTTTAAATTGATATAAACTTAATTTGTGACAAAACTAGTATCAACGCAACAATTTACAATGAACTATTTGTCACCACTATATAAATAATATATTCTTAGTTCTTCCAAAGATCATAGGAATATCCCTACTATTGTCCAATGATCATCTTATGAGTCATTCTGGTGTATGCTCATAACATTTAGAGCATAGGACATATATGGATGTGTACATCTCAAATATTGATCAAAATATTCTTGTGATTTCACCAAGTGTCAAAACACTTGAATCTCGTGTCAACACACTTGAATCTTGATTCAGTCCTTTCCGTGCGTCAAGAACCTTTCTTGTTGTTTCCATATTGAACTCATTCAACATCTTATCTATGTACATTTGGCAAAACCATATTAGCACCTCAATCTATCCATATAGACATTGATGCCTAATTATTGGGTTATGCCTAAGTCTTTCATCGAAATGAAATTCTTAACCTGTGTCAATAAAAGATACATCATTTCTAATCAACAATATGTCTTTCTGTTGGAGATATGCCCAAGAGGCAATAATAAAGTGGTTATTATCATATCTTCATACTTATGATAAATGTTTACATACCATGCTATAATTGTATTAACAGGAAACATTAATACTTGTGTGATTTGTAAACATAAAAGAGTCCCTAGTAAAGCCTCTTGTTAAACTAGCTTGTTGGTTAATATATGATCATGGTTTCCTGATCATGAACATAGAGATGTTATTAACAACAGGGTCATATCATTAGGAGAATGATGTGATGGACATACTCCTATAGTTAAGCGTAGCATAAAGATCAAGTCATTTAATATAGTTCATTTGCTATAAGCTTTCTGATACATAGTAACCTAATTCCTTCGACCATGAGATCATGCATATCACCTTTACCGGAAGGATGCTTTGATGACATCAAACACCACACCGTAACAGGGTGGCTATAAAGGTGGCATTGAGTGTTCGGAAAGTATTGGTTGAGACACATGGATCAAGAGTGGGATTTGTCCATCCATATGACGGATAGATATACTCTGGGACCTCTCGGTGGAATGTCATCCAATTAGCTTGCAAGCATGTGACTGGCTCACAAGGGATCACATACCACGGGAACGAGAAAAGAGTACTTATCAGTAACGAGGTTGAACTAGGTATGCAGAGATACCGACGATCATAACCTCGGATAAGTAAAATATCATGAGACAAAGGGAGATTGGTATCGTATGTAAGTGGTTCATTCGATCGCAAAGTAATCGTAGAAATATGTGGGAGCCATATGAATTTCCAGATTCCTCTATTGGTTATTGATCGGAGAAGTGTCTCGATCATGTCCGCATAATTCACGAACCGTAGGGAGACACACTTAAGGATTCGACGTTGTCTGAGTAGTTATGGAATGATGAGAAAGAGACCGAATGTTGTTCGGAGTCTCGAATGGGATTCGGGATATCACGAGGAGATCCGGAATGGTCCGGAGAATAAGATTCATATAAGGAAAGTCCCATTTCGGAGTTGGGGAATGGTTCCAGTGTTTTCATCGGGAATGTTCTAGAATGTTCCGGAATGTCCGGCACTCCGAAAAGGGGAAGGGTACATGAATGTGTCATTGTAAGTTGGAATGATTGCATCATGTACTAGGTGTCATTGCTTTCCAAAATAAAGGGTTTATTCAAATCCTAATTTGAAAAGTCAAACAGCTAGTTTGAAAGTCAAACGACAAGTTTTGGAAAGAGGAGGAGGAGTGGGAAACCGAGTTGGGGAGGGATTCCCTCCTCCAACCGCCGGCCCACCTCCAAGCCGAGTTGGGGAGGGACTCCCCTCCCCTTGGCCGCGCCTCCCACCTATAAAGGGAGGGGCAGGGCTGCCCCTCCTAATACACAAGTACCTCTCCTCCAAAACCCTAGATTGGCGCCACCACCTCCTGCTGCTGCTGCCACCTCCCAGGGTTGCCCTAGCCGCCGACTTGGGGTGCCCCAAACCCTAGCCTCCGGCTCTAGCACCTCCTCCTTGGTGTGTCTAAACCCTAGATCGCCGAGGAGCTCTCTCATACTCCACCATACTCGCTCCGGCTTAAGGCGAAGCCCTGCGAGATCTCCCCTCTACTTCCAGTACCACGCCGTCGTGCTGCCGGAATCGCGAGGAGAGTGCTACAACCTCCGCTGCCTGCTGGAACAAGGGAGAGGAAGGTCTTCGTCGAGTACCGAACGTGTGACCGACTGCGGGAGCGCTGCCGGAACGCAGCGCCAGAAGGATCGTCTACGCGATCTTGAGATCGGCAAGTGTACGACTACATCACCCACGAGAATCTGCTCTCGTTAAACACTTTGGAATCTTCGAGGGTGAGTTATTCCATCGACTCGTTGCTACAATCTAGTAGATAGATCTTGGCTTGTTTGTTTGTATGCGGTAGAAAATTTTGTTTTCCATGCTACGAAACCCTACAGTGGTATCAGAGCCGTGTCTATATGTAGATCTGTTGCACGAGTAGAACACAATGGTCATTGTGGGCGTTGATGCTTTTATTGTCGATTGCTTCTTGTGTACTTTGCATCTTGCGGTATGTTGGGATGAAGCGGCCTGGGCTAACCTTACATGACATCGTTCATGAGACTTGCTCCACGCTTGACATGCAACTTGTATTGCATAAGTGGCTTTGCGGGTGCCTGTTTCTCCTAGCATAGTTAAGATCCAATTTACAACGGGTGATTAACAATACTAGTATCAATGTTGTGGTTCATGTTCGTAAGTTAGAACGACACTTATTTACAGCCCCAAACCACGTAAAATATGCAAAGAAAGTAGAGGCGTCTAACTTTGTTTTGCAGGGGTGTGCAGTGATGTGATATGGCCATGATTGTGATTATATATGATGTATGCAATGTTCCTTATTGTAAGTTGGCAACCGGTAGGAGCCATATGGTTGTCTTTAAATTCTGTTAAGACCCGCGTGTCTATTCAAAGTAGTTGTAATAGTTGAAGCTGGTGGACGACAACCATGAAGAAGCGTCATTGACCTTGATGCTATGCCGGTGATGATGGAGATCATGTTCGTGCTTGAAGATGGAGATCGGAAGCACAAAGAAGAAAGGCCATATCATATCACATATTATGAATTGCATGTGATGTTAATCCTTTATGCATCTTGTATTGCTTAGTAGACGTCGGTAGCATTATAAGATGATCCCTCATGCACATAAATTTCAAGTTCTAAAGTGTTCACCCTTAGTATGCATCGTTGCTAAAGCTTGTTGTTTCGAAGCACCACGTGATGATCGGGTGTGTTAGATTCCGCAAGTGTATACAACGTAAGCAAGCCAGATTTGCTTATGCAGAAGCTAAGGTTTGATCTTGACGAGCCTAGCATGTACAGACATGGTCTCAGGAACACGGATCACCGAAAGGTAAAGCATGAATCATATAGTAGATATGATGAACATGTCGATTGTTCGCCATTGAAACTATATCAACTCTCGTGATGATCGGTTTTGATATGGTGGATTTGGTTCGTGTGATCACTAAAACAATGTGAGGGATGTTGTTTTGAGTGGGAGTTCACCTAGATTAATTTAATTATTAATTAGAACTCAATTTATCATAAATTAAATCAAAGTGAATTTGCATAGTTGTTATAGTCATTGGCATCCGTTTACCACCTTGCGCTTAGTTATAATTGAGATGATAGAACTATAGAATTCTGGTTAGTTACTTTACGAACTGGTATCGTATTGTTTTGAAGTGTTAATCTAAAGTTTAAAAGTCCTATTGCAAACTTTCAGTAAGTTCCGGTTACTCCATGAAGTTTAATAATTGGTATTAAATCAAGAGTGACAATTCCATGTGTTAGTGTATGAGTATCGTGTTTGTCTCCATGATTCTTGATATTCAAAGGATTGTCTTAATATCAAGGTTATCTAGGATCTGAAAGAGTTGTTTCAGAAACCATGATGTGTGGAAGATATTGTGATATCTGAAACGAAGTTTTGGTTGCAACATGATAGAGTATAATATGGCAAAAGTCATGTTCTCATATTTGATGAAGAATTTGCAAAGGGTTGGAGACACTTGTTGTCCTAATCCTCCAAAAGGTTTTGGATAGCAACATTATACTCGTAATTCATTGTTATAAGCTAAAAGTAGCTTGATCATGGACGATTCCATGATAAAGGTGAATATTTGATGTAGGTAAAATGTTTACTACACCAAGAGATTACTAAAGAAAGGAATTTGAAAGAACACCAAACATTTGATGATGGTGATCTACTTCAAAGTGCAAGTCCAAAGACATTGGTATTTAACTATACACCCTTTGGACTATGTGTCATATGTATGACTCCACTATTGATGTTGATAGATTCTTTCAAAACAGAAAAGGAAATACTGAAAGAGAATCTCATAAATATATGGCAGAAAAGAAAAGACTAGAATTGTTCAGTTTAAGTATATAGATGATATACATGTTATGGCTATATTCTTTGCTTATTAAACAATGTGGTTCTTAAGTATTTGATACTGAATTTGTTGGTGTGAATCGTCATACGAAACAACACAATTCATGAACTACAATGGCCTAAATAACTAGCAAAAGAATATGTGATGATATTTATCGAGAACAAATAAAGGGTTATTGTGTTGCTCGTTAAACATCAAAGCTTGCCTTCAAGATTTGTTTTATCAGGTATTATGAGAACAAAAGGGTTGTTCAAATAATTGCCGTAATCCATAAAAGATGGATGATTCACAAATCTCGTTGGAGAAATCACATCCATAAAACTAGTGCTAAAAATGTCGAAAGACAAATTGATTGAAAGATCACTTAGGAAGTGACATCGCCGTTTAAATTATATTGGAAATAAAACATGAAGAAACTCCATGTGGATGGAATTTTGGAGTCTTTTTGATTTTTGATCACATGACGCTTGTGAAACTTTCCTAGAGATAATTAAAACTTCGTTCATAGGCCAAAAGGGAACGAATGACTAGCTTATTGGAACTTGTACATATTGTTGTATGAAATCCATTATATGTAGTCAAGAGCGATGGATTTCAACTTCATATGCTTTCTCCGAAAATTTGAGTGAATATATGAATATTTACTTAATAAGGATGAAGTATGAAACATTTTGAAAAAGTTCAAAGTCTTTCAAGATGAAGTGCAAAACCATTGTAATAAGAATATAAATATTTTATGATAAAGATCATAAAGGACGATATTTGAGTTACAAGTTTAGCATAATACCTAAGATTTAAGGAATCGTTCTGTGGATTTGCATTTCCCGAAACACCATAAGAGTATGGAGCGTTCGAGATGTGTAATTAAAACCTTGTTTGACATGGTAAGATCAAAGGTGTAATTCATAGAACTGCCATTATATTTTAAAGGTTAAAAGCTTTAGAGACTGACGTTTTTCCACTGAAAAGAGCTCCATCATAATCCGTTGAATTGACACCATATAAAGTTATGGTTTGGGATAAAACCCAAGTTGTCCTTTCTTAAACATTGGTATGCTATGCATAAGAAAGATGTTTGCAACCAAAGTCGGATGAACCTGTCTTTGTTAAGTATTCCTCCATAACACCGGAGACAAAAGTATTGTCGCTTAGAACGTCAAGTTTCTTTGAGAAGGAATTTTTCGTGAAAAGTTAAGTGGGAGGACAATAGAACTTTGATAAGGTTAAAAGAACCTTAGCTATATGTGCAAAGTTGCGCAGCGCCGAAAAGTGTTCCGGAGGCAGCAACAATGCCCATGGCTCACGTGCCTCAAAGGTTGTGGTTACGAAGGTCAAAGTTTCTATTGAACCAAGTAGGTCGAGTAAACAATCAAATACCAAGATTTGAGGGTTGAATCATTATTTGAGAATAATGAACGGACTACATGCAAAGAAGTGATGATGGGCCCTGACTCCGTCAAATGGCTTGAAGCCATAAAATCCGTGATAGTTCCATACACGAGAAATCAAGTTTTGAACTTGAAGGACCCTCGAGAAAGGTGTAAGACCTTACAGTTGTGTTTGGATCTATAAAGAAGTAGACATGGATGTTTCACATCTATGAAATAGTCGACATGTTGGGAAAGAGTTCACAAAATGTTCAAAGGTTGACTATGAAAAGATTTTTGATCTTTCATAGCGATATTTAGTCTAGACGGATTAATGTAGCAACCACTACATATAATTTTGTTATGTGGTAGTTGAATAAACAAAACAAGTTCTTCTAATAGAAGAGTTACCTAGGACGTGTGCATGACACGGTCCAAAGGGTTTTGTTAATTCAAAGGATGCTAAATGCATATGCGAACTTCAATGGTTGAAGTAAGCATAGCGGAGTTGGAATCTTCACTATGATGAAACTGTTAAAAGAGTTTAATTTCATCGGAGACAATGAAGATGCTTGCATTTGCAAGAAATTAAGTGGGAGCGCTAAGACATATTTCTAATACATTATGTGGAGGACATATTGTTGATTAGAAATGATGTATCTTTTATTAACACATATTAAGAATTTCATCCTGATGAAAGACTTAGGCAAAACCCAAATATTTGGCATCAATAGACGCTAATATGGTTGTGCCGAAAGTACATAGATGATGTATTGAATGAGTTCAATAAAGAAACTACAAGAAAGGTTCTTGTCGCACAGAAAGGATCGAAAGAGTTCGATGTTGATGATGTATTCAAGTGTATTGACATTTGGTAAAGTGAAACATAGATTCAAGTATAGATTGATACTTGATGTATGAAATCACAAAGAGTATTTATATCAATCATACTGTGATATGTACAAATCCAGATATGTCCTATGCTCTAAATGTTATGAGCATATACCAGAATGATTCATAAGATGATCATTGGACGATAGTAAGGATATTCTTATGATCTTTTGGAAGAACTAAGAGTATATTATTTGTAGAAGTGACAAATAGATGGTTAGTTCATTGTAAAAATACTACATTGATGCTAGTTTTGTCACAGAGTACAAATTAAGTTTATCTCAATCTAAACTAAGGGTGGCACAATATAATGGAAACTAAGTTCCATAATGGATTTGGATGAGTTCCAAAGTTAAGACATTGTGACAGATACTACAACAAAAGGCTAAGTATATAACTGCTGTTATAGCAGCTAAAGAGGGCATTTGTGTCAAGTAGTTTGTTATCAAACTAGGTGTAGTTCACAGTGGGATAATACTATGAAGATATATTGTACGACAATATTATCAACATGTTTTAACCCCAAAGAACTAAAGGTCTCACCGAAGGACCAAATTTATACAAAGCCATCTCATTAAAGAATGAGTGATGCGTAGAGACGCAAAGACATGCAATTACACACGGACCTGGAGGTGTCAGATCCGAAGATCAGTTGACCACTAGCAATCGTGTACATACAACACCAGAAAGCCATAGGTGTTGAATACACAAAGGTTTGAAACTAGATTATTGACTCTAGTGCAAGTGGGAGACTGTTGGAGATATGCCCAAGAGGCAATAATAAAGTGGTTATTATCATATCTTCATACTTATGATAAATGTTTACATACCATGCTATAATTGTATTAACCGGAAACATTAATACTTGTGTGATTTGTAAACATAAAAGAGTCCCTAGTAAAGCCTCTTGTTAAACTAGCTTGTTGGTTAATATATGATCATGGTTTCCTGATCATGAACATAGAGATGTTATTAACAACAGGGTCATATCATTAGGAGAATGATGTGATGGACATACTCCTATAGTTAAGCATAGCATAAAGATCAAGTCATTTAATATAGTTCATTTGCTATAAGCTTTCTGATACATAGTAACCTAATTCCTTCGACCATGAGATCATGCATATCACCTTTACCGGAAGGTTGCTTTGATGACATCAAACACCACACCGTAACAGGGTGGCTATAAAGGTGGCATTGAGTGTTCGGAAAGTATTGGTTGAGACACATGGATCAAGAGTGGGATTTGTCCATCCATATGACGGATAGATATACTCTGGGACCTCTCGGTGGAATGTCATCCAATTAGCTTGCAAGCATGTGACTGGCTCACAAGGGATCACATACCACGGGAACGAGAAAAGAGTACTTATCAGTAACGAGGTTGAACTAGGTATGCAGAGATACCGACGATCATAACCTCGGATAAGTAAAATATCGTGAGACAAAGGGAGATTGGTATCGTATGTAAGTGGTTCATTCGATCGCAAAGTAATCGTAGAAATATGTGGGAGCCATATGAATTTCCAGATTCCTCTATTGGTTATTGATCGGAGAAGTGTCTCGATCATGTCCGCATAATTCACGAACCGTAGGGAGACACACTTAAGGATTCGACGTTGTCTGAGTAGTTATGGAATGATGAGAAAGAGACCGAATGTTGTTCGGAGTCTCGAATGGGATTCGGGATATCACGAGGAGATCCGGAATGGTCCGGAGAATAAGATTCATATAAGGAAAGTCCCATTTCGGAGTTGGGGAATGGTTCCGGTGTTTTCATCGGGAATGTTCTAGAATGTTCCGGAATGTCCGGCACTCCGAAAAGGGGAAGGGTACATGAATGTGTCATTGTAAGTTGGAATGATTGCATCATGTACTAGGTGTCATTGCTGTCCAAAATAAAGGGTTTATTCAAATCCTAATTTGAAAAGTCAAACGGCTAGTTTGAAAGTCAAACGGCAAGTTTTGGAAAGAGGAGGAGGAGTGGGAAACCGAGTTGGGGAGGGATTCCCTCCTCCAACCGCCGGCCCACCTCCAAGCCGAGTTGGGGAGGGACTCCCCTCCCCTTGGCCGCGCCTCCCACCTATAAAGGGAGGGGCAGGGCTGCCCCTCCTAGTACACAAGTACCTCTCCTCCAAAACCCTAGATTGGCGCCACCACCTCCTGCTGCTGCTGCCACCTCCCAGGGTTGCCCTAGCCGCCGACTTGGGGTGCCCCAAACCCTATCCGCCGGCTCTAGCACCTCCTCCTTGGTGTGTCTAAACCCTAGATCGCCGAGGAGCTCTCTCATACTCCACCATACTCGCTCCGGCTTAAGGCGAAGCCCTGCGAGATCTCCCCTCTACTTCCAGTACCACGCCGTCGTGCTGCCGGAATCGCGAGGAGAGTGCTACAACCTCCGCTGCCTGCTGGAACAAGGGAGAGGAAGGTCTTCGTCGAGTACCGAACGTGTGACCGACTGCGGGAGCGCTGCCGGAACGCAGCGCCAGAAGGATCGTCTACGCGATCTTGAGATCGGCAAGTGTACGACTACATCACCCACGAGAATCTGCTCTCGTTAAACACTTTGGAATCTTCGAGGGTGAGTTATTCCATCGACTCGTTGCTACAATCTAGTAGATAGATCTTGGCTTGTTTGTTTGTATGCGGTAGAAAATTTTGTTTTCCATGCTACGAAACCCTACACTTTCCCATAATGTATTAGAAATATGTCTTAGTGCTCCCACTTAATTTCTTGCAAAATGCAAACATCTTCATTGTCTCTGATGAAATTAAACCTTTTAACGGTTTCATCACGGTGAAGATTCCAACTCCGCGATGCTCACTTCAACCATTGAAGTTTTGCATACTCTTTTAGCATCCTTTGAATTAACAAAACCCTTTGGATCGTGTCATGTACACGTCCTAGGTAACCATTCTATTAGAAGGACTTGTTTTGTTTGTTCAACTACCATATACCAAAATATATGTAGTGGTTGCTACATTAATCCGTCCAGACTAAATATCTCTATGAAAGATCAAATCTTATCATAGTCAATTCCTTGAACATTGTCGTAAACTCTTTCCAACATGTTGACTATTTCATAGATGTGAAACATCCATGTCTATTTCTTTATAGATCCATATACGACTGTAAGGTCTTGCACCTTTCCAGAGGGTCTTTCAAATTCAAAGCTTGATTTCTCGTGTATGGAATTATCACGGATTTTATGGCTTCAAGCCACTTAATGAAGTCAGGGCCCATCATTGATTATTTGCATGTAGTCGGTTCATCATTGTCAAACAACAATGATTTTGTTGGAGATATGCCCTAGAGGCAATAATAAATATAGTTATTATTATATATCTTTGTGTTTATGATAAATGTTTGCATTCATGCTATAATAGTATTAACAAGGAAACCATTAATACTTGTGTGATTTGTAAACTTAATTTGAAGTCCCTAGTATAGCCTCTATACTTCACTAGCTTGTTGGTTGATTGATGATGTGGTTTCTTTGTCATGAACATTGAGATGTTATCAACAACAAGATCATATCGTTAGGAGAATGATATGGTGGACATACTCCTATAGACAAGCGTAGCATAAAGATCAAGTCATTTCAATAGTTCAATTGCTATATGCTTTCTGATACATAGTAACCTAATTCCTTCGACCATGAGATCATGCATATCACCTTTGCTGGATGGATGCTTTGATGTCATCAAACACCACACCGTAACAGGGTGGCTATAAAGGTGGCATTGAGTGTTCGGAAAGTATTGGTTGAAACACATGGATCAAGAGTGGGATTTGTCCATCCACATGACGGATAGATATTCTCTGGGCCCTCTCGGTGAAATGTCATCCAATTAGCTTGCAAGCATGTGACTTGGTCACAAGGGATCACATATCACGGGAACGAGAAAAGAGTACTTATCAGTAACGAGGATGAACTAGGTATGCAGAGATACCGACGATCATAACCTCGGATAAGTAACATATCGTGAGACAAAGGGAAATTGGTATCATATGTAAGTGGTTCATTCGATCGCAAAGTAATCGTAGAAATATGTGGGAGCCATATGAATTTCCAGATTCCTCTATTGGTTATTGTTCGGAGAAGTGTCTCGATCATGTCCGCATAATTCACGAACCGTAGGGAGACACACTTAAGGATTCGACGTTGTTTGAGTAGTTATGGTATTATGAGAAAGAGACCGAATGTTGTTCGGAGTCTCGGATGGGATCCGGGATATCACGAGGTGATCCGGAATGGTCCGGAGAATAAGATTCATATAAGGAAAGTCCCGTTTCGGAGTTCGGGAATGATTCCGGTGTTTCCATCGGGAACATTCTAGAAGGTCCCGGAATGTCCGGCACTCCGGAGGGGGAAGGGTACTTGAATGTGTCATTACATGTTGGAATGATTGCATCATGTACTAAGTGTTCTTGCTGTCCCAAATAAAGGATTAAATTGAATCCTAAATTGAAAAAGTCAAACGGCTAGTTTGAAAGTCAAACGGCAGTTTTTGGGAAGTGGGAGGAGAGGAGGAAACCGACTTGAGGGAGGAGTCCTCCTCCCCAAGCCGGCGCCCCACCTAGGCCGAGTTGGGGAGGGACTCCACTCCCTCCCCTTGGCCGGCCAGCCCCTCCCACCTATATAAGGAGGGGCAGGGCTCCCTCCCAACACACACAAGTTTCCTATCCTCTAAACTAAACCCTAGATCTAGACCCCGGTTTAGAGCTATTCGGTTTAGAGCCTTCTAATTGGTTTAGAGCCCTCTAATTGGTGTGTCTAATTACTAGACCACTAATAGCCTCTCTCATAAGCTCCACCATACTCGCACCGGCTTAAGGCGAAGCCCTGCGGGATTTCCCCTCTACTTCCGGTACCACGCCGTTGTGCTGCCGGAATCGCGAGGAGAGTGCTACAACCTCCGCTGCCTGCTGGAACAAGGGAGAGGAAGGTCTTCGTCGAGTACCGAACGTGTGACCGACTGCGGGAGCGCTGCGGGAACGCGGCGCCGGAAGGATCGTCTACGCGATCTTGAGATCGGAAAGAGTACGACTACATCACCCACGAGAATCTGCTCTCGTTAAACACTTTGGAATCTTCGAGGGTGAGTTATTCCATCGACTCGTTGCTACAATCTAGTAGATAGATCTTGGCTTGTTTGTTTGTATGCGATAGAAAATTTTTGTTTTCCATGCTACGAACCCCTACAGTGGTATCAGAGCCGTGTCTATATGTAGATCTGTTGCACGAGTAGAACACAATGGTCATTGTGGGCGTTGATGCTTTTATTGTAGATTGCTTTTTGTGTACTTTGCATCTTGCGGTATGTTGGGATGAAGCGGCCCGGGCTAACCTTACATGACATCGTTCATGAGACTTGCTCCACGCTTGACATGCAACTCGTTTTGCATAAGTGGCTTTGCGGGTGCCTGTTTCTCCTAGCATAGTAAAGATCCAATTTACAACGGGTGATCAACAATGCTAGTATCAATGTTGTGGTTCTTGTTCGTAAGTTAGAACGACACTTATGGAAAGCCCCAAACCACGTAAAATATGCAAAGAAAGTAGAAGCGTCTAACTTTGTTTTGCAGGGGTGTGCAGTGATGTGATATGGCCATGATTGTGATTATATTTGATGTATGCAATGTTCCTTATTGTAAGTTGGCAACCGGCAGGAGCCATATGGTTGTCTTTAATTTCTGTTAAGACCTGCGTGTCTATTCAAAATAGTTGTAATAGTTGAAGCTGGTGGACGACAACCATGGAGAAGCGTCATTGACCTTGATGCTATGCCGGTGATGATGGAGATCATATTCGTGCTTGAAGATGGAGATCGGAAGCACAAAGAAGAAAGGCCATATCATATCACATATTATGAATTGCATGTGATGTTAATCCTTTATGCATCTTGTATTGCTTAGTAGACGACGGTAGCATTATAAGATGATCCCTCATGCACATAAATTTCAAGTTCTAAAGTGTTCACCCTTAGTATGCACCGTTGCCAAAGCTTGCTGCTTCGAAGCACCACGTGATGATCGGGTGTCTTTGATTCCGCGGGTGAATACAACGTAAGCAAGCCAGATTTGCTTATGCGGAAGCTAAGGTTTGATCTTGACGAGCCTAGCATGTACAGACATGGCCTCAGGAACACGGATCGCCGAAAGGCAAAGCATGAATCATATAGTAGATATGATGAACATGATGATTGTTCGCCATTAAAACTATATCAGCTCTCGTGATGATCGGTGTTGATGTAGTGGATTTGGTTCGTGTGATCACTAAAACAATGTGAGGGATGTTGTTTTGAGTGGGAGTTCACCTAGTTTAATTTCATTAATTAATTTGAACTCAATTTGTCATAAACTTAGTCTAAACTATTGCAAATATGTTGTAGATCAATGGCAGCCCCTACCATCAATTTTAATGCGTTCCTAGAGAAAGAAAAGTTGAAAAACAATGGAAGCAACTTCGCGGATTGGTTCCGCAATTTGAGGATTGTCCTCACAGCTGGTAATTTGACCTATGTGCTAGATGCACCGCTAGGTGACCCACCTGCAGCTGATGCTACCGATGAAGTAAAGAATGTTTACCTCGCTCGGAAGAATCAGTACTCCATAGTTCAGTGTGCTATCTTGTATGGTTTAGAATCGGAGCTTCAGAAAAGGTTTGAGAATTCAGACCCATATGATATTGTCGAGGATCTCAAATTAATTTTTGAGACTCATGCGGCAATTGAAAGCTATGAGGCTTCTGAAAAGTTCTTTAACTGCAAGATGGAAGAGGGTAGCTCCGTCAGTGAGCATGTGCTTAAGATGTCTGGGCACGCAAATAAACTTCAAAGTTTGGGTATAGTGATTCCTAATACTTTGGGAGTTTACCGCATCCTCCAATCACTACCACCAAGTTACAAGAACTTTGTGATGAACTACAACATGCAGAACATGAACAAAGAGTTGCCAGAACTATTTGCTATGTTAAAATCTGCAGAAGTGGAGATCAAGAAAGAGCACCAAGTGTTGATGGTCAATAAGACCACCAAATTCAAGAAAGGCAAGTCTAAGCAAAAGGGACACTTCAAGAAGGGTGGTAAGAAAGTTACCACGCCGACGAAGAAGACCAAGGCTGGACCTAAACCTGAAACTGAGTGCTTTTACTGCAAGGGAGAAGGTCACTGGAAGCGGAATTGCCCAAGGTACTTGGCGGATTTGAAGAACGGCAACATCAAGAAGAAAGGTATATCTGATATACATGTTATTGATGTGTATCTCACTAGTACTCGTAGTAGTGCCTGGGTATTTGATACTGGTTCGGTTGCTCATATTTGTAACTCGAAACAGGAGCTGCAGAATAAACGGAAGCTAGTGAAGAACGAGGTGACGATGCGCGTGGGAAACGGATCAAAGGTTGATGTGATCGCGGTCGGCACGCTACCTCTTCATCTACCATCGGGATTAGTTTTATACTTAAATAATTGTTATTTAGTGCCTGCGTTGAGCATGAACATTATATCAGGATCTTGTTTATTGCGAGACGGTTACTTGTTTAAATCCGAGAATAATGGTTGTTCGATTTATATGAGTAATGTGTTTTATGCACATGCACCTTTGATAGATGGTCTATTCATATTGAATCTCGATAGTAGAAATACACATATTAATAACATTGAGGCTAAACGTTTGAAATCAAGCGATAATTTGACCTATATGTGGCACTGTCGTCTTGGTCACATTGGAGTGAAGCGTATGAAGAAACTCCATTCCGATGGACTTCTTGAATCACTTGATTTTGAATCACTTGAAAGATGCGAGGCATGTCTGATGGGTAAAATGACTAAGACTCCATTTTCTGGTATGATGGAGCGAGCTACAGACTTATTGGAAATCATACATACCGATGTGTGTGGTCCAATGAGTGTAGCATCGCGCAGTGGTTATCGTTATGTTCTTACCTTCACGGATGATTTGAGTAGATATGGGTATATCTATTTCATGAAACATAAGTCCGAAACTTTCGAGAAGTTTAAGGAGTTTCAAAGTGAGGTAGAGAATCAACGTAACAAGAAGATTAAATTTCTACGTTCTGATCGTGGAGGTGAATATCTAAGTTACGAGTTTGGCGAGCATTTGAAGAAATGCGGAATACTTTCACAATTGACACCGCCGGGAACACCACAGCGTAATGGTGTGTCTGAACGTCGTAATCGAACTCTCTTAGATATGGTTCGTTCTATGATGTCACTTACAGATTTACCACTATCATTTTGGGGTTATGCATTAGAAACAGCCGCATTCACTTTAAATAGGGCACCGTCTAAATCCGTTGAAACGACACCGTATGAATTATGGTTTGGGAAGAAACCTAAATTGTCGTTCCTTAAAGTTTGGGGATGCGAAGCCTATGTAAAGAAGTTACAGCCGGACAAGCTTGAACCCAAAGCGGAAAAATGCGTCTTCATAGGATACCCGAAGGAAACTATTGGGTATACCTTCTATCATAGATCCGAAGGCAAAATCTTTGTTGCCAAGAATGGATCCTTTCTAGAGAAGGAATTTCTCTCGAAAGAAGTGACTGGAAGGAAAGTAGAACTCGACGAGGTTGTCGAACCTTCTCTCGAAATTGCGAGTAGCGCAGCACCGGAAGAAGTTCCTGTGGTGCCTGCACCAATAAGAGAGGAAGCTAATGATAGTGATCATGAAACTTCGGTTGAAGTTGCTACAGAGCCTCGGAGGTCAACGAGAACTCGTACCACTCCAGATTGGTATGATTCCGTTATGAATGTCATGTTGGTGGACAACACTGATGACCCCGAGACATATGAGGAAGCGATGATGAGCCCAGATTCCAATAAATGGCAAGAAGCCATGAAATCCGAGATTGGATCCATGTACGAAAACCAAGTATGGACTTTGGTGGACTTACCGGATGGCCGGAAGGCTGTCGAGAACAAATGGATTTTCAAGAAGAAAACAGATGCTGATGGTAATGTTACTGTCTATAAAGCTCGACTTGTCGCAAAAGGGTTTCGACAAATTCAAGGAGTTGACTACGATGAGACTTTCTCACCAGTAGCGAAGCTAAAGTCTGTGAGGATTATGTTAGCAATCGCTGCATATTATGATTATGAGATATGGCAGATGGATGTCAAAACAGCATTCCTCAATGGAGACATTGATGAAGAGTTGTATATGATACAACCCAAAGGTTTTGTCGATCCTAAAGATGCTAACAAGGTATGCAAGCTTCAACGGTCCATCTATGGATTGAAGCAAGCATCCCGAAGTTGGAATCAACGTTTTGATAAGGTAATCAAAAGTTTTGGTTTTATACAAACTTATGGAGAAGCTTGTATTTACAAGAAAGTGAGTGGGAGCTCTGTAGCATTCTTAATACTGTATGTGGATGACATATTGTTGATTGGGAATGATGTAGACCTTCTTAATAGTGTCAAGGAATATTTGAATAATAGTTTTTCAATGAAGGATCTTGGCGAAGCAGCTTACATATTAGGCATAAAGATTTATAGAGATAGATCGAAACGCCAAATATCATTGTCACAAAGTACATATTTGGACAAAGTTCTAAAGAGGTTTGGAATGGAAGATAGCAAGAAAGGGTTCTTGCCCATGTTGCCCAATACGACCTTGAGTAAAACTCAAAGTCCGACATCGGCAGAAGATAGAGAAAGGATGAGTAAGACTCCCTATGCCTCAGCCATAGGATCTCTAATGTATGCCATGCTATGTACTAGACCCGACATCGCATATGCTGTTAGTTTAACTAGCAGATATCAAAGTGATCCAGGAGTGGATCATTGGACAGCGGTCAAAAACATCCTTAAGTACTTGAGAAGAACTAAGGATATGGTTCTTTCTTATGGAGGTGATGAACAGCTCGTTGTTAATGGTTACACCGATGCTAGTTGGAACACCGATCCGGATGATTCTAAATCACAATCTGGATACGTATTTATTTTGAATGGTGCAGCAGTTAGCTGGAGGAGTGCAAAGCAAAGCGTTGTGGCGAGATCTTCAACTGAATCGGAATACATGGCTGCTTCGGAGGCTTCACAAGAAGCGATATGGATGAAAGAGTTCATTACAGAGCTGGGTGTGGTTCCTAGTGCGCTGGACCCAATGTCTATCTACTGTGATAACATGGGCGCCATAGCCAATGCGCAAGAACCAAGGTCACACAAGAAGCTGAAGCATATCAAGCTACGTTTTCACGCTATTCGAGAACATATCCAGGATGGGGATATAAAGATTTGCAAAGTACACACAGATCTGAATGTGGCGGATCCGTTGACTAAACCTCTCCCGAGGGCAAAACATGACCAACACCAAACTGCCATGGGTGTTCGGTATATTACCATGTAATCTAGATTAGATGACTCTAGTGCAAGTGGGAGACTGTTGGAGATATGCCCTAGAGGCAATAATAAATATAGTTATTATTATATATCTTTGTGTTTATGATAAATGTTTGCATTCATGCTATAATAGTATTAACAAGGAAACCATTAATACTTGTGTGATTTGTAAACTTAATTTGAAGTCCCTAGTATAGCCTCTATACTTCACTAGCTTGTTGGTTGATTGATGATGTGGTTTCTTTGTCATGAACATTGAGATGTTATCAACAACAAGATCATATCGTTAGGAGAATGATATGGTGGACATACTCCTATAGACAAGCGTAGCATAAAGATCAAGTCATTTCAATAGTTCAATTGCTATATGCTTTCTGATACATAGTAACCTAATTCCTTCGACCATGAGATCATGCATATCACCTTTGCTGGATGGATGCTTTGATGTCATCAAACACCACACCGTAACAGGGTGGCTATAAAGGTGGCATTGAGTGTTCGGAAAGTATTGGTTGAAACACATGGATCAAGAGTGGGATTTGTCCATCCACATGACGGATAGATATTCTCTGGGCCCTCTCGGTGAAATGTCATCCAATTAGCTTGCAAGCATGTGACTTGGTCACAAGGGATCACATATCACGGGAACGAGAAAAGAGTACTTATCAGTAACGAGGATGAACTAGGTATGCAGAGATACCGACGATCATAACCTCGGATAAGTAACATATCGTGAGACAAAGGGAAATTGGTATCATATGTAAGTGGTTCATTCGATCGCAAAGTAATCGTAGAAATATGTGGGAGCCATATGAATTTCCAGATTCCTCTATTGGTTATTGTTCGGAGAAGTGTCTCGATCATGTCCGCATAATTCACGAACCGTAGGGAGACACACTTAAGGATTCGACGTTGTTTGAGTAGTTATGGTATTATGAGAAAGAGACCGAATGTTGTTCGGAGTCTCGGATGGGATCCGGGATATCACGAGGTGATCCGGAATGGTCCGGAGAATAAGATTCATATAAGGAAAGTCCCGTTTCGGAGTTCGGGAATGATTCCGGTGTTTCCATCGGGAACATTCTAGAAGGTCCCGGAATGTCCGGCACTCCGGAGGGGGAAGGGTACTTGAATGTGTCATTACATGTTGGAATGATTGCATCATGTACTAAGTGTTCTTGCTGTCCCAAATAAAGGATTAAATTGAATCCTAAATTGAAAAAGTCAAACGGCTAGTTTGAAAGTCAAACGGCAGTTTTTGGGAAGTGGGAGGAGAGGAGGAAACCGACTTGAGGGAGGAGTCCTCCTCCCCAAGCCGGCGCCCCACCTAGGCCGAGTTGGGGAGGGACTCCACTCCCTCCCCTTGGCCGGCCAGCCCCTCCCACCTATATAAGGAGGGGCAGGGCTCCCTCCCAACACACACAAGTTTCCTATCCTCTAAACTAAACCCTAGATCTAGACCCCGGTTTAGAGCTATTCGGTTTAGAGCCTTCTAATTGGTTTAGAGCCCTCTAATTGGTGTGTCTAATTACTAGACCACTAATAGCCTCTCTCATAAGCTCCACCATACTCGCACCGGCTTAAGGCGAAGCCCTGCGGGATTTCCCCTCTACTTCCGGTACCACGCCGTTGTGCTGCCGGAATCGCGAGGAGAGTGCTACAACCTCCGCTGCCTGCTGGAACAAGGGAGAGGAAGGTCTTCGTCGAGTACCGAACGTGTGACCGACTGCGGGAGCGCTGCGGGAACGCGGCGCCGGAAGGATCGTCTACGCGATCTTGAGATCGGAAAGAGTACGACTACATCACCCACGAGAATCTGCTCTCGTTAAACACTTTGGAATCTTCGAGGGTGAGTTATTCCATCGACTCGTTGCTACAATCTAGTAGATAGATCTTGGCTTGTTTGTTTGTATGCGATAGAAAATTTTTGTTTTCCATGCTACGAACCCCTACAGATTTAACTCTCAAATCTTGGCATTTGATTACTTACCCGACCTACTTGGTTCAATAGGAACTTAAATCCCCGTGACCACAACCTTTGAGGCACGTGAGCCATGAGCATTGTTGCTGCCTCCGGGACACTTACCGACGCTGCGCAACTCAGCACATATTAGCCAAGGTTCAATAACCTTGTCAAAGTTCTATTGTCCTCCCACTTAACTTTTCACCAAAAATTCTTTCTCAAGAAACTCCACATTCTAAGTGACAAACACTTTTGTCTTCGATGTTATGGAGGAATACCCAATGGTTATTCGAAATAACCTACAAAGACATGCTCATCCGACTTTGGTTCTAAACATTTTACTTATGCCTAGCATACCAAAAATTTAAGAAAGGACAACCTCGTTTTATCCCAAACCATGATTTATATGGTGTCATTTCAACGGATCACGATGGAGCTCTTTTAAGTGTAAAAACGGTAGTCACTAAAGCTTTAATCTTTAAAATATAATGGCAGTTTTATAAATGACACCTTTGATCTTACCATGTCAAACAAGGTTTCATTACATATCTTTAACACTCCATACTCCTATGGTGTTTTGGGAAATGCAAATCCATGGAATGATTCCTCATATCTTAGTTGTTTTGCTAAACTTGTAACTCAAACATCTTTCTTTATGATCCAATCATAAACTTTTTATTTTCTTGTTACAATGATTTTCCACTTCATCTTGAAAGTCTTTGAACATTTTCAAATGTTTCATACTTCTTACTTATTGAGTAAGTATATACATATACTCACTCAAATCTTCAGAGAAAGCATATGAAGTTGAAATCCATCGCCCACGACTACACATAATGAACTATATACATCAATATGTATAAATTCCAATCAGTTAGTCGTCCGTTCCTCTTTTGGCCTACGAACGGAGTTTTAATTATCTCCAGGAAAGTATCACAAGCGTCATTTGATCAAAATCAAAGACTCCAAAAAATCCATCAACATGGAGTTTCTTCATGTATCCCTAATATAATTTAAACGGTGATGTCACTTCGCAAGTGATCTTTCAATTATTTGTCTTGCGACATTTTAGCATTAGTTTTATGGTCGTTATTTCTCCAACCAGACTTGTATATCATCCATCTATTATGGAATACGGTAATTATTTGAATAACCTTTTGTCGTCATAATACCTGATCAAAATAACAATTATTGAAACAAATCTTGAAGTCAAGCTTTGATGTTAACGAGCAACACAACAACCCTTTGTTTGTTTTCGATGAACATCATCACATATTCTCTTGCTAGTTACTTAGGCCATTGCAGTTCATGAATTGTGTTGTCCTGTATGACACTTCATACCAACCAATTCGGTATCCAATACCGCAGAACCACATTGTTTAACAACCAAGGAATACAGCCATAACATGTATCTTCTATATACCTAAGTTGGACATCTCCAATCTTTTCTTTTCTGCCAAATATTTTATAGATTCTCTTTCAACAATTTCTTTTCTTTTAAAAGAATCTATCAATATCAATAGCGGTGTCATTCACATGACACATAGTACAAAGTGTGTATAGTCAAATACTAATACCTTTGAACTTGCACTTTGAAGTGGATCACCTTCATCAAATGTTTGGCATTCTTTCAAAATTCCATTCTTTAGTAATCTTTTAGTGTAGTAAACATTTTACTTACATCTTCTATTCATCCTTATCATGACAATTTTCATGATCAAGCTGCTATAGCTTATAAAGGTGAATTGCGAGTATAATGTTTCTTTTCCAAAACCTTTTGGAGGATTAGGACGACTGGCGTCTCCAATCTTCACAAATTCTCATCAAATATGAGGACGTATACTCTATCATGTTGTAACCAACACATTGTTTTAGATATCGCAATACCTTTCACATATGATGGTTTCTGAAACATTGCTTTCAGCTCTTAGATAAACTTGATATTAAAAACAATCTTTTGAGTATCAAGAATCATGGAGGCAAACATGATACATTAGATACTAACACTAGAATTGTTACTCTTGATTTAATACTATTTATTAAACTTCACAGAGTAAACGGAGTTTGCTGAAAGTTTGCAATATGACTTTTAAACTTTAGATTGACACTCAAAACAATACGATACCAGTTCGTAAAGCAAATATCCAGAATTTCTATAGTTCTACTATCTCAACTATAACTAAGCGTAAGGTGGTGAACGGATGCCAATGACTACAACAAACTATGCAAATTCACTTTGATTGTGTTTATGATAAATTGAGTTTGACTAATCCAAATTACAAAAGAACTCCCACTCAAAACAACATCCCTCGAGTTGTTTTAGTGATTACACGAACCAAATCCACTACACCAAGTCTGATCATCACGTGAGATGATGTAGCTTTAAAGGCGAGCAATCAACATGTTCATCATATCATCCATATGACTCATGCTTTACGTTTCGGTATTCCGTGTTCCGAGACCATGTCTATACATGCTAGGCTCGTCAAGATTAACCTTAGTATCCGCATGTGCAAATTTGGCTTGCACCCGTCATATGCACACGTAGAATCTATCACACCCGATCATCACGAGATGCTTCGAAACGACGAGTCTTAGCAACGGTGCCTACTAAGGACGAACACTTTATTACTTGATATTTAGTGAGAGGGATCATCTTATAATGCTACCGTCACGATCTAAGCAATACAAGATGCATAAAGGATTAACATCACAGGCAATTCATAATTAGTGTGATATGATATGGCCCTTTCTTCTTATGCCTTTGATCTCCATCTCCAAAGCACGGACATGATCTCCATCATCACCAGCATTGCGTCAAGGTCAGTGGCGCCGCTTCATGGTTGTCCATCATCACTAGCAACTATTACAACTACTTGGAATAAAGCTATTACAAGATGAATAGACACGCAGGTCTTAACAAAATTAAAGACAACCATTAGGCTCCTGCCGGTTGCCATATTACAACAAGGATCATTGCATACATCAAATATAATCACAATCACATGATGGCCATATCACATCACAAAACCCCTGCAAAAACAAGTTATACGCCTCTAATTTTCTTTGCATGTTTTACGTGGTTTGGGGCTTTCGAATAAGAAAGGATCTTACCTACGAAACTGAACCACAACGTTGATACAGGTGTTATCAAGTGCAAAGTGTAGATTGGATCTATACTATGGTGGGAGAGACAGACACCCGCAAAGCCACTTGTGCAAAGCAAGTTACACGTCAAGCGTGGAGCAAGTCTCATGTGCGATGACATTTAAGGTTAGCCCGAGCCGCTTCATCCCACCATACCGCAAGATGCAAAGTACACAACGCAAAAGACGGCACGAGCACCAACGCCCACAAAACCATTGTGTTCTACTCGTGCAACAGATCTACGCATAGACATGGCTCTGATACCACTGATGGGTTCGTAGCATGGAAAACAAAAAAATTCTACCGCAAGAACGAACAAAACCCAGATCTAATCTAGATAAAAGCCAAGATCTAATCTATTAGACATGTGCAACGAGATAGATCTGTACTAACCCTCGTAGAACCGAAAGCGTTAAGAGATTAGATCTCGGGGTTGATGTAGTCGATCACTTGCCGATCTCAAGATCGTGTGGACGATCCTTTCGGCGTCGTGTTCCGGCAGCGCTTCCGCAGTCGGTCACACGTGCGGAGTCGAAGCAGACATTCCTCTCCCTGTTCCAGCGAGCAGCGGAGGTAGTAGATCTTCTCCACGGAATCCCAGCAGCACGACGGCGTGGTGGTGGTGGTGGAGTAGAGAATTATGCAGCGCTTCGCCTAAGCCAGAGCAGAGGGAAGGAGGAGGAGAGAGGCAACTTGAGATCTAGAGAATAGAAGGGGCAAGGGGGCTTGTGCCTCCACCCCTCTATTTAAAGGAGGGAGGCGCCATGGGGAGGTGGAGTCCTTGTAGGACTCCCCTCTCCCTTGGCCGGCGGATCAAGGAGGTGGGGGAGAGTCCTACTCCCCCACGAATCCTTGTCTTACCCCACAAGGATTCCTTGATCCTTTCTTGGTTTTCAAGTAAACTCCAAGAAATCTTCTAGAACCTTCCGGAACATTCCGAAACCTTCTAGAATCCCCATACAAATACTCCGGAACATTTCCTAACTTAGAAAATGATCCCCAATATATGAATCTCATTCTTCGGACAATTCCGGATCTCCTCGTGATGTCCTGGATCCAATCCGAGACTCCAAACAACATTCGGTCTCCAACGCACATTCCATATCTACTTAAAACAACTTCGAACCTTAAGTGTGTCACCCTACAGTTCGTGAACATGTAGACATGATGGAGACACATCTCCGATCAATAACCATTAGCGGGATCTGGAGATCCATAACAGCTCCCACATACTCAACGATGACTTTGTGATCGATAGAACCATTTAACATACGAAACCAATTCCCTTTGTCACGCGATACTCTACTTATCCGAGGTTTGATCGTTGGTATCTCCATACCTAGTTCTACCTCGTTACTGATAAGTACTCTTTACTCGTTCCGTGATATGTCATCCCTTGTGACCTAGTCACATGCTTGCAAGCTAACTAGATGACATTCCACCGAGAGGGCCCAGAGCATATCTATCCGTCATATGGATGGACAAATCCCAATCTTGGTCCATGCGCTTCAACACATACTTTCAGAATACCCAATGTCACCTTTATAACCACCCAGTTACGAAGCAGCGATTGATGTCATCAAAGTACCCATCCGGTGATGGTGATTAACATAACCTCATGGTCGAAGGATTAGGTTACTATGCATTTGAAAAGCTTGTAGCAAAACGAACTTAATGACTTGATCTTATGCTATGTTTACTATGGGTGTGTGTCCATTACATCATTCTCCTAATGACATGATCTTGTTATTAACGACATCCAATGCCCATGATCAGGAAACCATGATCATCCATTAATCAACAAGCTAGTTTAATAAGAGGCTTACTAGGGACTCTTTTATGTTTACAAAACACACAAGTATTAATGATTCCTGTTAATACAATTATAGCATGGGATGTAAACATTTATCATAAACATAAAGATATAATAATAACCACTTTATTATTGCCTCTTGGGAATATCTCCAACAACTTTGTCCCCAACTTGCGATGAGGTTGTCAATCTCACCGTGTTTTGCGGAAAACAAAGGATTAAATGTATCGAATGGAAAGAAGTAAAAGTTTGCAGAAAGTAAACACAAAGCAGTAAACAGTTGTAGATTATATGTAAAGAAGAAGGACCGGGATCCATAGTTCACTAAAGGTGGCTCTCCTTAGATAAATAACATGTTGGGTGAACAAATTACAGCGGGGAAATTGACAAACACCGAGAAAGCAATACATGCATATACTAATCATCTTGACTCCTTTGAGACTTGATTGGGCAATACAACATAATACATAGACCGCCATCCAACTGCATCTATGACCAATAATCCACCTTCAGGTTATCATCCGAACCCCCTCCAGTATTAAGTTGCAAGCAACAGATTATTGCTTTACGAACTGCGTGTAAGGTAAACAATACAATTGTTCTATGAACAAAGGATCGTTGTTTTCTCCCTAGTAGCAACAACACATCTAGTACCTTAGAGATTTCTGTCACTTCCCCAGATTACCAGAGGCATGAACCCACTATCGAGCATAAATACTAACTCTTGGAGTTGCTAGCATCTACTTGGCCAAGATAGCTACTAACAACGGAAAGCATGCAAGATCTCAAATAACAAAGACATGATAGAATCAATAATCAATCTGAAATAGCATCTCAATATCCATCGGATCCCCGCAAACACAACATGTATGAATTACAAATAGATGATCTTGATCATGAACGGAGCTCACAAGATCTAAACATGAAATCATAAAGGAGGAGAAACCAGCCATCTAGCTACTACATGGATCCGTAGTCCAAGGATGAACTACTCACGCATCACACCGGAGGCTTGCATGGTGATGAAGAAGGCCTTCAGGGTGAATTCCCCTCTCCAGCAGGGTGCCGGGAAGAGCTTCAGATCCCTCCCGATCTAGGGATGGAGATGACGGCGGCTACAGACTCTTTCGTGGATTTTTGATCGGGTACTTAGGGTTTTCGTCCCGAGGGCAACTTATAGGCGGAAGGAGAGGCCGAGGGGGTGCTGGGGTCGGCAGACCACCCCCTGGCGCGGGTCAGGCCTAGCCGCGTGGACAGGTGGTGTGGCCGGCCCCCAGCCCTTCTCCGTCTCGTATTCTGGCACTTGATCCCTTCCGAAAAAATAGGCACTTTGGCTTTTGTCCCGTCCAATTCCAAGAATATTCATTTTCTGACTTTCCTGGAACCAAAAACAGCAGAAAACAGGCAGCTAGCACTGTGGCTCTTGTTAATAGGTTAGTCCAAGAAATCATATGAAAAGTACTCCAAAGTTGGAACAAAACACAAGAAAGTGGATAAAACCAAGCATGGAACATCAAAAATTATAGATACATTTGCAATGTATCAACATCCCCAAGCTTAACTCCTGCTCGTCCTCGAGTAGGTAAGTGATAAAAAGAATAATTTTTGAGGTGACATGCACCATCAAAGACTTGATCAAAGTATTTGCAAAACATCAAAGCTGGGATCATAGTACTTCAATCATAACATGAAAGACAAAGTTCTAGCAATAAGCAAAGAGACTATGATGCAACATGAAAATGCATAAACAAAAGATTCATGAATAACATGCTTTGCAAGACGTTTGTTTTTTTCACATAAAGAAAACATAGCATAAAAGTATTCAGCTTGTCCCTCAATAGAGTAGCAAATATAAATGCATGGGACACCTTCAAAGTTCATAAGAGTGACTAGATACAATAGTTTCAAACAAGCAATAACAAGTTATGCATCAATCAACTAGTGTTGGGACAATGTACATAGAACTAAGAATGGCCACTATGCTCTCAAAGTAGTGCATAAAGATAGAAGGTGGAGACTCAATATAATGGTGGAAGAAAGGCCATTATAAAAGGAAGTAGGGATTCAAGTCACATAAAGAGCTTCCAAAATTTATGGTACTTATAGATTTTAGCTCTCATTGCCACTATCATAAGCATCTTGAAGGTGATTAAGGTTAAAGTGACACAACTAAGAGGATATGCTTGACAAGTTATAAACCGAAATCTCATGCCCCTTACTTACGAAGACCGATCCTCATGCTACTCAACTTCAGTCACGAGTAAGCTCTTGTCATTGTAAGTATATGTGTATCATTAAGAACCGCCAACGGGGTACCCCTTGCACATGATACGGGAGCTTTCCCATAATCAAAATGACAAGGCAAGCAGACAATGAGCATCTCAGCGATCTTTTTATTTGCTATTTGCATAGGTTTTTATTGAGGATGCTTCATAGAGTGCTCATTATGGTGATGCTGGAAGTTTCCACCATGATTAGGCATGGCTTAGGCTAGCGGCCCAGGCGTTTCTCTAAAACACATACAAACTCCATGATCTTAGAAGTTCCACTTTTATTTCACACCGCCGGGATCCGTAAGCAAAAGAACATAATATCAACGGGGTACAAAGTACACGTGCAATGTTGAAAGCGTTCCCCATGGTACATGGTTCTGCTAATTTCAACTTATAAAGCGCAAGCATATACGCAACAAAGAAGGACAAAATGGTTCAAGTTTATTAGAGGCAATAAAGTAAAGTGTGCCATCAAGTTCGTGAGAGCTTTAATCACTAGTTTTCTCATAACAAGTGAAAGGTAGACAAAAGCATGAATATACTTGGAATAACATAAGCTAGTAGGTAGGTATGGTGGACTCTTTGGAATAAATTGGTTTAGGGAGTTGGATGCATGAGTGTAACTCATACTTGGTTGTGGAGGCTAGCAAAAGACTGGGAGCGACAAACTAAGAGAGCAATAATGGCCATAATCATGCAGAGCGACAAAACATCATTGATCAAAGCATAAAGTGATACTACAAGTTGAAAACTAAAGGATCATAAAGGCTATGGTGACTTGAGACAGTCATAACATGGTGTGAGCATGTGCCAAGTCAACCCAAATAAAGCATCAAAGGAGAATACCACTATACTATGCTTTAATATGCTAAAACAACGCATGATTCATCCAAGGCACATTAAGCAATCTCAATTGTTTATAACGAGTCATGCTGCAGCAAAGAATACTAAGCACAAAGCTAAAACAATATCAAGCATGGCATGACAAAGCATAGCCACAGTCAAAAACGAGCTCTTTTTACCACAAAAGTATGCACTTTCCTACTCTTTTCTAAACCAAACCAAACTATTTGCAAACCAAAGTATGAAAGAGGGGGTCCAACCAACTTATTCAGAAAACTAAGCAAACGAAGCAAACTAAAAACCAAAACAAAAACGAAAAAGAAGACGCTCCAAGAAAAACACAACTGTGCATGAAACAATAAAAACGAAGCGTTTGGAAGAAACCTTGAATTTTTATTGATGAAGAAGGGGATGCCTTGGGCATCCCCAAGCTTTGACGCTTGTACTTCTTGGATATTTCTTGGGGTGATACGCGTGGCATTCCCAAGCTTGAGCTTTAGTCCATCCTTCATCTCATTAGTCAGTCCTTCCATATACCTGAAATTTTTTCTTCATACAAAACTTCACACAATCTCATTAGCAACATTAGTGCACTTAAGATAAACAAGTCTCAAGGTTCAGTTCTAACACCAAATAAACTTCCATTAGAACACTAGCTACTGTATCACTTACCTCAAAAAGCTCAATTCCCCAAAAGAACTCAAGAAGGAACCAACAAGAAGCAAATGCAGAAAATGGCAGAAATCTGTCAAAACAGACCAGCAGGTAAAGAAGAATTTTTTCGAAGACCTTATGTTGCTCAAATCAAAAAGTGTTGAACTAACGAAAGTTAGATAACAACCTGGGACAGAAGCACAAAAAAATACAGCTCAATCCGACATACGGAGCTCTCTCAGAATTTTTTACGGTGAAGCACAAAAATCTGTTTCGGGACAGCAACTTCCCCAATCATCACTTCACTCTCATTAGAGGTTATTATTGGCACAAAAAGCAAATAAAAAGGATAAGGAGAGGTTATTACTGAAGTAATAACTTCCAAGACTCATCTAAAACTCTTGGGTTATCTCCCAACAAGTACTTTTCTTTAACGCCTTTAAGTTAGGCATAAGAAGCAAAGAAAGAATCAAGTGTTCTCAAATGAAGAAGCATTAAGACCAAATTTTGTTTTCATAGGAGAAGCAAAAGAAATCTTTTCTCTCTTTTTAGGGAAATGTTATATACCTTTCTTGAGTGGGAGTTTATATTTAATGGTGCCTTCCTTCATATCAATGATGGCACCAACAGTTCTAAGAAAAGGTCTTCCCAAAGTAATAGGACAAGAAGCATTGTATTCAATATCCAAAACATAGAAATCAACGGGGACATAGGAATCATTAACCATAATAAGGACATCATTAAGACTCCCCATGAGTTTCTTTTTATCATTAGCATCAAGTGGGACATTCAAATAACAATCTTCAAGAGGAGGCAAATCAAGCATATCATAAATCCTTCTAGGCATAATAGAAACACTACTATCAAGATCACACAAAGCTTTGAAATCAAAGTCATTCACTTTCATATTAATGATGGGTTCCCAACCATCTTCTTGTTTTATAGGAATAGAAGCTTTATGTTTCATCTTTTCTTCCTTAATCTTTATGAGAGCATCGGTAATGTGTTTTGTAAAAGCCATGTTCATAGCACTAGCATTAGGACTTTTAGCAAGCTTTTGTAGGAACTTAATAACTTCAGAGATATTGCAACCATCAAGATCAAAATCAACTTTATCATCTAAAGTAGTAGGACTATTACTAGCCTCAACACTAGTTGTGGTAATAGTAGAAACACTAATGTTTCTAGCAATTTCATCTTCTATTTCCCACTTAGCATGTAATTCAGCTAATAGTCTAACATTTTCATCAATTCTTACTTGTATGGCATTAGTAGCTGCAAAGGGATTGTCATTAGTTTCAGGTTTAGCAGCCATTTTATTCAAAGAATATTGAACTTCAGCCAAAGATGCTATATTTCTTTCAGCATTAGAGAGTTTTTCCTCAATAGTTTTATTGAAAGCAGTTTGTTTACTAATAAACTCTTTAAGCATAACTTCAAGTTCAGAGGGAGCACTCTTATTATTGTTGTAAGAATTTCCATAAGCATTACCATTGTTGGGAGGGTATGGCTTATAATTGTTGTTACCAAAATTGTTCCTATAAGCATTATTACCATAAGCATTGTTGCCAAAGTTGTTATTTCTTATGAAATTCACATCAACTTGCTCTTCTTGAGCAACCAAAGAGGCTAAAGGAACATTATTTGGATCAATATGGGCTTTCCCATTAACAAGCATAGCCATAATAATATCAATCTTATCACTCAAGGAGGAGGTTTCCTCAACAGAATTTACCTTCTTACCTTGTGGAGCTCTCTTAGTATGCCATTCAGAATAATTAACCATCATATTATCCAATAGTTTTGTTGCAACACCCAAAGTAATGGTCATAAAGGTACCTCCAGCAGCTGAATCCAATAGGTTCCTTGAAGAGTAGTTCAATCCTGCATAAATTTTTTGGATGATCATCCAAGCAGTCAGTCCATGAGTGGGACAATTCTTTACCAAAGATTTCATTCTTTCCCAAGCTTGAGCAACATGCTCATTATCAAGCTGTTTAAACTTCATTATTTCACTTCTCATGGATATAATCTTAGCAGGAGGATAGTATTTTCCAATAAAAGCATCTTTGCACTTAGTCCAAGAATCAATACTATTCCTAGTTAAGGAATTCAACCATTCTTTAGCTTTTCCTCTCAAAGAGAAAGGAAACAATTTCAGCTTAATAATATCACCATCTATATCCCTATGCTTTTGCATCTCACAAAGTTCAACAAAGTTATTTAGATGGGAAGTAGCATCTTCATTACCAATACCAGAAAATTGTTCTCTCATAACAAGATTGAACAAAGCAGGTTTTATCTCAAAGAAAGTATTTTCAGCCACAAGTGGAGCAATAGGAGTGCTCATAAAATCATTGTTGTTGGTGCTACTGAAGTCACACAACTTAGTGTTTTCAAGAGTAGTCATTTTTTTGGGTTTTCAAATAAGAAAGAAAACAAAGTAAAACTAATTTTTGTGTGTTTTTTGAAGAACAAAACAAGCAAACAAAGCAAAAAGAAACTAAGCAAAACAAAAACAACAAAGTAAAGAGATTGGTTATGAGGGACTCCCCTTGTGAAGATGTCCTTGACTCCCCGACAACGGTGCCAGAAAAGATCTGATGGCGTGTAGTTGACGTGGGAGTTTCTTCTTCTTCGTTCCCCAGCAATAGCGCCAGAAAATAGCTTGATGCGCTCGACGATCAACGTAGAGCTCGTTGGGAACCCCAAGAGGAAGGTATGATGAGCACAACAGCAAGTTTCCCTCAGTTATGAAACCAAGGTTTAATCGAACCAGTAGGAGCAAGGAAACACCCCAAAGGTGTTACTAGCTGAGCTTTGGCAGGGCGCACTACCGGTGCTAGTAGCAACGTGGAGACCTGCACAGCACAACCATAGAACTTTGTCCCCAACTTGCGACGAGGTTGTCAATCTCACCGTGTTTTGCGGAAAACAAAGGATTAAACGTATTGAATGGAAAGAAGTAAAAGTTTGCAGAAAGTAAAAACAAAGCAGTAAACAGTTGTAGATTGTATGTAAAGAAGAAGGACCGGGATCCATAGTTCACTAGAGGTGGCTCTCCTTAGATAAATAACAAGCTGGGTGAACAAATTATAGCGGGGCAATTGACAAACACCGAGAAAGCAATACATGCATATACTAATCATCTTGACTCCTTTGAGACTTGATTGGGCAATACAACATAATACATAGACCGCCATCCAACTGCATATATGACCAATAATCCACCTTCAGGTTATCATCCGAACCCCCTCCAGTATTAAGTTGCAAGCAACAGATTATTGCTTTATGAACTGCGTGTAAGGTAAACAATACAATTGTTCTATGAACAAAGGATCGTTGTTTTCTCCCTAGTAGCAACAACACATCTAGTACCTTAGAGATTTCTGTCACTTCCCCAGATTACCAGAGGCATGAATCTACTATCGAGCATAAATACTAACTCTTGGAGTTGCTAGCATCTACTTGGCCAAGATAGCTACTAACAACGGAAAGCATGCAAGATCTCAAATAACAAAGACATGATAGAATCAATAATCAATCTGAAATAGCATCTCAATATCCATCGGATCCCCGCAAACACAACATGTATGAATTACAAATAGATGATCTTGATCATGAACGGAGCTCACAAGATCTAAACATGAAATCATAAAGGAGGAGAAACCAGCCATCTAGCTACTACATGGATCCGTAGTCCAAGGATGAACTACTCACGCATCACACCGGAGGCTTGCATGGTGGTGAAGAAGGCCTTCAGGGTGAATTCCCCTCTCCAGCAGGGTGCCGGGAAGAGCTTCAGATCCCTCCCGATCTAGGGATGGAGATGACGGCGGCTACAGACTCTTTCGTGGATTTTTGATCGGGTACTTAGGGTTTTCGTCCCGAGGGCAACTTATAGGCGGAAGGAGATGCCGAGGGGGTGCTGGGGTCGGCCAGACCACCCCCTGGCGTGGGCCAGGCCTGGCCGCGCGGCCAGGTGGTGTGGCCAGCCCCCAGCCCTTCTCCGTCTCGTATTCTGGCACTTGATCCCTTCCGGAAAAATAGGCACTTTGGCTTTTGTCCCGTCCAATTCCGAGAATATTCATTTTCTGACTTTCCTAGAACCAAAAACAGCAGAAACCAGGCAGCTGGCACTGTGGCTCTTGTTAATAGGTTAGTCCAAGAAATCATATGAAAAGTACTCCAAAGTTGGAACAAAACACAAGAAAGTGGATAAAACCAAGCATGGAACATCAAAAATTATAGATACATTTGCAATGTATCAAGCCGCCGTCATCTCCATCCCTAGATCGGGAGGGATCTGAAGCTCTTCCCGGCACCCTGCCGGAGAGGGGAATTCCCCCTGTAGGCCTTCTTCATCACCATGCAAGCCTCCGGTGTGATGCGTGAGTAGTTCATCCTAGGACTACAGATCCATGTAGTAGCTAGATGGCTGGTTCTCCTCCTTTGTGCTTTCATGTCTAGATCTTGTGAGCTCTGTTCATGATCAAGATCATCTATTTGTAATTCTGCATGCTATGTTTGCGGGGATCCGCTGGATATTGAGATGCTATTTCAAATTGATTATTGATTCTATCATGTCTTTGTTATTTGTGATCTTGCATGCTTTCTGTTGTTAGTAGCTATCTTGGCCAAGTAGATGCTAGCAACTCCAAGAGTTAGTATTTATGCTCGATAGTGGGTTCATGCCTCTGGTAATCTAGGGAAGTGACAGAAATCTCTAAGGTACTAGATGTGTTGTTACTACTAGGGAGAAGACAACAATCCTTTGTTCATAGAACAATTGTATTGTTTACTTTACACGCAGTTCGTAAAGCAATAAACTGTTGCTTGCAACTTAATACTGGAGGGGGTTCGGATGATAACCTGAAGGTGGATTATTGGTCATAGATGCAGTTGGATGGCGGTCTATGTATAATGTTGTAATGCCCAATCGAATCTCAAAGGAGTCAAGATGATTAGTATATGCATGTATTGCTTTCTTTATGTTTCTCAATTGCCCCGTTGTAATTTGTTCACCCAGCATGTTATCTATCTAAGGAGAGCCACCTCTAGTGAACTATGGATCCCGGTCCTTTTCTTTACATACAATCTACAATCTTTTACTACTTTGTGTTTACTTTCTGCAAACTATTACTTCTTTCCATTCGATACGTTTAATCCTTTGTTTTCCGCAAAACACGGTGAGATTGACAACCTCATTGCAAGTTGGGGACAAAGTTCGGTGGTTGTGTTGTGCAGGTCTCCACATTGCTACTAGCACCGGTAGTGCGCCATGCCAAAGCTCAGCTAGTAACACCTTTGGGGTGTTTCCTTGCTCCTACTGGTTTGATTAAACCTTGGTTTCATACTGAGGGAAACTTGCTGCTGTGCTCATCATACCTTCCTCTTGGGGTTCCCAACGAGCTCTACATCAACCACGCTCCAGCATTTTTCTGGCGCCATATACAGAGCCATTTTTTGACAAAAACAGTAGGGAAGTCCCCTACTGTGTCATTTTATTGATTTTATAATGTACAAAAGGTTGAGCCAGGATCAAACTATGTTACAGATGGTTACATTCATAGCGTGTCAAGCCACTCTTGCATACCTTCCTTGAGACTAGGCTTATCTCTATGCATAGTCAAGGTGAAGGTTGCTTTAAAAAAAGAAATACATCTAGTGATGGAGGGATTTAGATCCCTAAAAATATAACCATTTCTTTGCTCCCATATACTCCAGCATCCAGTGATGATAACTTCCATAGGAAAATTGGGACTGAATCTACTTCTAGCATCATTGATCATCTGATGAATCTCCATATCTATGTTCCATTCAAGTCCCAAGGCCCACCAGAACCCTTGGCTGAAGCTGCATTCAAAAAATAGATGCAGCAGGGTTTCCTTAGAATAGGTGTCACATATTACACAATCATTGAATTCCACAAAGAAATTTTTTTCTTGTCATTAAATCCTTGGTGTTTAATCTCTTATTCAGTAGCAGCCAAGCAAAAAATTTGTGTCTTGGGAGACAACATCATTTCCAAATATCCAGTATGGGTTTTGGTGTTAGGTGTGCCCCAATGAGTGCTCTGTAGATATTTCTGGTTTTGAAAGTCTCCCCCATGAAAAATACCATGAATCATGGTCATTAGTGTGGTTTATGCTTCTGATATTCTCCAACATATCAGTAAATTCCTCATGAGAAATAATGGATAAGGGGAGTTGAAAAAGTTCATAAAAATCATTACCAGCTGCAGAGATGGCCTTAGCCATGGTCAAAGTATCATTGTGGCAGAAAGAGTGTAGGTGTGGGTATCTATCTTCAAAGCATTGACTTTTCCATAGATCCTTCCATAGTAGCATAGATTTTCCATTGCCAATTTTGCAGTGAGTCAGATCTCTGTAAATATCAACATAATTCATACAATCTCTCCACCAGAAAGATCCAATATGATTCTTTGAATGTGGGGCAGAATCACCTTGATAGTAAGCTTTCCAAATGAGATCAACCCATGGTATATCAGCCCTGTTGTAGAATTTATGAATATTCTTCAGTAAAAGGGCATGATTTTGTACCCTGAGGTTTATGACACCTAAACCTCCTTGTTCTTTTGGTCTACATACCAAATCCCATTTAGCAAGACATTTGCCATGTTTGTGAATATCTTTTCCTGCCCAGAGGAACTGTCTGCCACCTTTTTTGAAATGGGTAAAAATTGTTAAAGGGACTTTAAAAGAGCACATGGAGTGGATGGGCATAGAATTTAATACAGAATTCAGTAATGTGAGTCTTCCTGTATATGACATGAGAGAAGATAGTCCAGATAGTCTTCTGTCAAATTTGGAAACAATGGGCATCAAGCTATCAATAGATGGTCTTGTGGTACCAAGAGGGAGACCCAGGTAGGTGAAAGGTAAACTCTCCAATTTGCATCCAAAATCAGATGCCAGTTGACATACATATTCCACTGTTATATTGATAGGTACCAGAGTAGATTTGTCATAATTTACCTTGAGCCCTGTCATATTGCTGAATTGTTGGAGTCTGGTCTTGAGATTATTAAGTTGCAAACTATCAGCAAGCATAATCAGCAAAGTGTCATCAGCATATTGAATAATTGGATATTTTTGTCCATAATCATTATCAAGTGGCAGGCTAATTTCATTTCTGTGCCAGGCATCATTGACAATTTCCTGTAATAACTCAGCTGTGCAGACAAATAGAAGGGGGGATAAGGGGTCTCCTTGTCTAACACCTCTTTTGCAGCATATTTTTTCCCTGGGACACCATTCAGTAACATAAAGGTGGAGGCAGAGTACAATATAGATCTTAACAGGGAAATCCATTTGGGGCCAAAACCTTTGGCATTCAGCATATTAATAATTGCATTATATTCAATATTGTCAAATGCTTTCTCATAATCAATCTTCATAATAATAATGGGCTTCTTTGACACATGGCAGATGTGAAGATATTCAAAAGCCCATCCCAAACAATCATGGATATTTTTTCCTTTAATAAAGCCATATTGATTGTTATGTATAATGGGTTTGATAACCTTCTGGAGTCTATTGGCCATAATCTTGGTGATGAATTTAAGTGGAAGACTAACCAGAGAAATGGGTCTGTAGTCATTCATGGTCTCAGGATCATTGATCTTGGGGATGAGAGTAATAAAGGCAGTGTTGATGGCACTCAAATTTACTGATTCATCATAGAACTCCTGTACCAGTTTTACAAAATCTTCTTTGATAATATGCCAGCATTTCTTAAGGAATTTACCATTGAATCCATTAGGGCCAGGTGCTTTATTAGAAGGAAAATCATTGACCACAGAATCAATCTCATCATTAGTGAATGGAGCATCCAGGTGAAGAAGATTATGAGGTGAAATCAAATCATCAAGGTTGATGTCATTAGTAATATTTTCACTTGTGCCAAGTCTGTGCTTGTAAGATTGCCAGATTGCAGCAGCTTTGAGTTCATGCTCAGTCAGAATCAAATTGTCTTCAGACTTGATATGTGTGATGAGATTTCTCCTGAAGCTCTGGGTAGCCACAGCATGGAAAAATCTGGTGTTCTCATCTCCCAATTTGGCCCATCTGATTTTAGCTCTGCTTTTCCAATATATTCTTTTAGCCTCCAGAAGCTTATTGGTATGTTCCATCAAAATCTTTTTAAAATTCTTCTCATGTAGAGCAAGTGGTCTCTGATCCTCTATTCCCTCAAGTAAAGCCAGGATAAATGTGTAGTTCTCAATAGTCTGATTTAGGTTTGAATGCTTTTTGCACCTTTTTTAAGTCCAGCTCTGAGATGTTTTAATTTGCAGCTGATAGCAAGGGCAGTGTCACTGATATAGGGAGCTGAGTTCCAGAGGGTATTCACAGTATCATAGAAACCATCAAATTCCAGCTAGTGGTTCTCAAATCTAAATAATTGTGCTTTAGGAATGGTAGTGCCCACTTGGATACTGATGGGAGTATGATCAGAGCCAATTTTGGAGAGTGGATGAGCCATAGTGTTGGGGAAAGTTGTGGTCCATAAAGGACATGTAAAAATCCAATCCAGCTTGTCAAGAAGAGGGGGTCTTGCATGTTACTCCAGGTGAATGCTCTTCCTTTTAGTGGTACTTCCACAAGGTCATGAGATTGGATGACATTGTTGAAAAGCATCATATTATGAGCATCCCCACCTTCTCTGTTTCTATCATCAGGGCTTCTAATGAGGTTGATATCACCCACTAGCATCCAAGATGAGTAATTGGAGGTATCAATATTATGCATCCAATTGAAAAATTCAGCTCTGTGTTCATTGTGTGCAGGCCCATAAATATTGGTCAAGATCCAGGTGATACTGGAGTGTTTGCATGTAAGAGCCATAGTTAAATGGAATTTCGATTGACTAAGAAGCTCTCCTGAAAAAAGGCTACCATTCCAGATAGTAATTAATCCTCTAGAATTACCAAGTGAAGGAGAAAATGCAAAGTGAGAAAATCTCCTGGGACAGAAATTTCCTTAAATAGGAGTGTTCAAAATCTTCCCTTTTAGTTTCTTGGAGGCAGATAATATCACAGTTGCTAGAATTAACTTTTTCTCTAAGTTGATCATGTCTTATCTCAGAATTGATGCCTCTAACATTCCAGTCAAGAATCATCCAGTTCCTATTCATAATTCAACATGTGAAGGTTCCACAGGTTCTGATCAACATAGTTAATCAGGTATTTATTGGGGACAACTGGCAGATCAGATGAAAGTATAAAAAGCATCTTGGACCCAGATTGAAAATCCCATAAAGGTGTTGATGATGTAAATAACATAAAAGGGGATAAATAAACATCCAGGTACTTAAGCAGATATAGGGATATGGTCCTGCTCATCATGAGCAATAAAGAAGTGCTTATTACATGCCAGATAGTATCAAGTAGATGAAGTTTCAGAAACATAAAATTGTGTGTCATTAAACATATATGACACACATTATTACATGCAGAAGGTTGATGTGACATTAGCCACATTCAGAGAAGAGCTTGTCCTCTGAAATCTCACTAGGAGATATCAGGCATTGGTTGATACCAATGGACTGGATGGTGTCAACAGGGAGGACTGGTGGAGGTGGAGCATCTTGGTCCATGATCACCACCTCATGAGGATGGTCTTTGCTTTTGGCCACCTTCCTGGATTTGCCTGAGGTATTGATCAGAGATGAACATTCTTTCTCCTGGGCTTTAACTACAGCATCTTTGTTCTTGTATCCCTCAGATTGGTTGGTAATCCATTTACTGCGTCTGATAGCAGTCACATCCTTTGGAGCCAGCAATTTGCGTTTGGCCACCAGGGAGATATTGTCTACAATGGCAGCTGAAGAACCACCAATAGATGTATCCACAGAGGTTTGCACATTATTATCAGAAATTTCAGTGATGCAAACAGTAGAAGAGGCTGGCACATGAGGGGCTGTTGCATAAAGTTTTAGAAGACACTTCCTCTGCTTTCCATGCTCAGTATCCACATCAAGAATTTGGAATCCAGCACCATGGATACAAGAGATATCAGTGTTGCCCAGAGTAGTGTGTGCATTCTTAACCATGTCAGTTAGCAGGCCATGGATGGCATTGAAAGAGTCCACAACTTCCATCATTGGTTCAAGTTCAGCAATATGATCAGCATGTGCAGGACTGAGCTAGGGGGGTAGCAATCATTGGTACAATGTCAGCAGCAGGTGCAGCATTTCCATATGGTATTACAACATTGGGAATCACAGGTGCAACATTTTCTGGTTCTTCAGGAACATGATCATGGACCATATCATCCTAGTGTCCACCAAATGGTTGGGGCATGGGGTGTGGGTTACCACCATCAAGTGGAAGAGGATCCTCATCACCACCAAGTCCACCAATCACTCTAGCCTGCAGAACATAAATCACCACAGTCTAGGAATGACCATGTCCTTCATCACTGGTATTATCTCCTAGGACCAGGCTAATAGGGATTTCAAGCATATCTGGCACTCTGATTTTAACCAGGACTCTAGCTCTGTTAGAATAATCTCTGTTCCAGACTAAGAATTTTCCAAATTCACTGACAGATTCTCTAACTTTATCAACTAGCCATGCATCTTGAGGGAAATTAACCATCATCAGCCAGACATCATGTGTAAAAGTCATGTTTCTATGGTTCAGACCTCTATTGTGGGGGATCACCCTAAGAATGTTGTCTCCAACAAAGAAAGGACTACGCCCAATAGCAGTATCCCTAGCGCAAGTATCAGAGAACTATACCAGAGCGGCACCCATGGCAGACCTGGAGAAATTGCGAATGTTGAGGCCGCGATCGTTGAAGTAGTTTCTGATAAGGTGTGCATCCGCGGCGAACTGCTCAGGGTCAGATGGAGGCTCAAGGATGACAATGGCCATGTCATCGCACCGGAGCAGGGCATCTCCACTAAAAATGTGAAAACCCTGACGTCGGCGATGGATGCAGGGTTGGATGACTTCAGCTCCAGGTGGGAGGTGGGGGTTGGGGTTGCAGGGGTAGTTCGCCATTCCTGTGGAGGAGAGGGGGAGGTTGCAGGTGTGAGATTGCAGTGGCGACAATGGCGAGGAAAGAATAGGGCTTTCCTGGAGAGCGGAGGGGTCAAGGAGTACTGTTTCCGAAGTCGTAACGACAAGCCCTCTTTCAGAGGAGATGATATGCTCAGGTTGTTTTTGTTTAATGCGATAAACATGAGATTTTCTCAAACGGATATAACAAAATTTCCTAATGTGTCCATATCCATAACAGCTTTTGCATCGAACTTGAGATGGGCAATCCGGGCTTGAGTGGCCCATTGCAAGGCACCTAGAGCAGATGTGGGCCGAGCAGGGTGGAAGTGATGGGCGGAGTGAACCAGTGGGCCGAATCTCACAAGAGTTTGAGAGAAACTTCGGGCGGGAAACTATATACAGAGCCATCAATTGACAACCTCATCACAAGTTGGGGACAGAGTTCTCTGGTTGTGTTGTGCAGGTCTCCACGTTGCTACTAACACCGGTAGTGCGCCCTGCCAAGGCTCAGCTAGCAACACCTTTGGGGTGTTTCCTTGCTCCTACTGGTTCGATTAAACCTTGGTTTCATAACCGAGGGAAACTTGCTGCTGTTCTCATCATACCTTCCTCTTGGGGTTCCCAATGAGCTCTACATCAACACCGAGCCATCAGAGACTCAATATATAAGTGGAAGAAAGGCCTTCATAGAAGGAAGCAGATATTTAAGTTTCATAAAGAGCTTCCAAAAATTATGGTACTTATAGCTTTCAGCTCTCATTGCCCCTATCATAAGCATCTTGAAGTGTTTAAGGTTAAAGTGAGCAAACTATGGTGTACATGCTTAACGAAGTATAAGTTAGAAATCTCATGTCCCGTGAATACGAGGGCCGCTCCTCATGCTACTCAAGTTTAGTCACCGGTAAGTTCTTGTGATCGTAAGTACATGTGTATCATAGAGAACCGCCA
The DNA here is from genome assembly GCA_916181665.1 of Avena sativa. Taxonomy (NCBI): domain Eukaryota; kingdom Viridiplantae; phylum Streptophyta; class Magnoliopsida; order Poales; family Poaceae; genus Avena; species Avena sativa. Next base: position 86,050,438 of record OV702291.1, on the reverse strand, counting down.
ACAGGGTACCCCTTTCCCGATGATACGAAAGAATCCCCATATCAAAATGACAAGGCAAGCAAACAACGAGCATCTCAGCAATCTTCTTATTTACCATGGGAATATGGTGCTTTTTTCTCTCTTTCCTCTTTTCATAATCTTTTTTTTCTTTTTCTCTTTTTTCTCAATATAGGACTCTTTTTTTTATAAGAAGAATGCTTCATAGACAGCTCATTATGGTTACGCTGCAGGTTTCCACCATGTCAGCATGGATTAGACCAGCGGCCCAGGCGTTTCTCTAACACATATACATAACTTCATGGACTTACAAGCTCCCCTTTCATTTCACACCGACGACATCCATAGACAAAAGAGCATCATATCAACTAGGTACAAAGTACCAACTGCAATGGTGATGGAGATGGTGATGGAGATGAACACATAGCTACCGGTAGAACCCTTAGCCTCGAGAGAGAACTACTCCATCCTCATCACGAGAATCAGCAATGGTGATGGAGATGGTGGTGGAGATCGATGGAGATGGCTCCGGGGGCACTTCCCCGTCCCGGCAGGGTGCCGGAACAGAGACTTTCTGTCCCCCGAATCTCCCCTTCGGTGGCGGCGACGCTGTGGAACTTTTTGTGGATTTCTGATTGACGATTTAGGGTTTTTGCCTTGGGGGAGATATATAGGCGAAAGAGGCAAGGTCGGTGGCCATCCAGGGGCCCACACCATGTCCTGGCGCGGCCTAGGGTTGCCCGTGCCAGGGGGGTGTGGCCACCCTGTGGCCCCTCTCCGACTCTCCTTCTGGCTCCGTGAGTCTTTCGGGAAAATAACAACTTTGGATTTTGTCCGGTCCAATTCCGAGAATATTCATTTTCTGACTTTCCTGGAACCAAAAACTGCAGAAAACAGGCAACTGGCACTGTGGCATCTTGTTAATAGGTTAGTCCAAGAAATCATATGAAAAGTACTGCAAAGTTGGAACAAAACACAAGAAAGTAGATAAAACCAAGCATGGAACATCAAAAATTATAGATACATTTGCAATGTATCAATGTTGTCCCGAGGCTTTAAAATTTTTAAAGAACAGATTCTACACTTGATGAATTTAGTCCCTTTTTATTTAACTTGCTCAATGATGTATTGGAAATAGTACATCTCACTGCTAAAGATTGAGATCAAACTAACACTAACCCCCCTCTCTGTCTAATTCATTTTCTGTCTTTGTTTGTAGGTACAAGACCAAATGATGAAGATAAATAGTTTATGACTAGATAGGTATGAGTTTAGGGTTTTCTTTATTTTCTTTTGTAATCTTTCACTTCCACTCTTTGCAAAGGATTAATGTAATATTATTATTTATTTAATAAAGCTTCTCATTCTTTGAAATTTGTCCCTATGATGTTTTTACTTCATATACCTTTGTATTTGTTTAATAATTGTTAATAAAGGAAAGAATTAAGAAGTAACTATTTGAGTTATTCTTTTTTGCAATGTTTCAATTCTCTTTATTGTTTTATAACAACTAAATATTCAAATAACATTAACTAAATCTTTTTGGAAAACAAATAAACACTAATTACTTCTAATTTTCTAATCTCAACCAAATGATTCAAATTTCAAATATAAATTCAAATTATTCACCCAAATTCATAATAATTCTTAAGGATCATGTCAGAATTTATAACAAACACTCCTAAGAGCTAAATCCTAACTCAAAGTAGTGAAAGAAACTCTAATCTCCCTAGGGTTTTGTTTGGCGAAAAATTTACCCCAATTTTACAGATGAATACATGTAAATGCACAAATTTCTACGTCTACCCTTTGTTGGTTCCTAAACGCTGGGATGTTACAGTCTTCCTCCCTTGAATTAAACTTCATCCCGAAGTTTTACGGAGGTGTACCTAAATAGTTCTGGATAGGATTCTTGTAGGTCATCCTCTTTCTCGCAGGTTGCTTCCCGTTCAGGATGATGTGCCCACTGTACTTTACAGTACTTAATAGCTATGTTCCTTAACCTTTTCCAGTTTTCTTCCAAAATCTTGCAGGGTTTCTCAACGTAAGTCAAATCTGCTTGCAATTCAATCTCTTGATGTGTGATTGCATCATCAGGAACGTTAAGACACTTTCGGAGTTGTGATACATGGAAAATATTATGAACTTGAACCAGCCTTGTTGGTAACTCTAAAGCATATGCAGTATTTCTATTCCGGCTCAGTATCTTGAATGGTCTGATATATCTTGGACTTAATTTCCTTTTTACTCCAAATCTTTTAACTCCTTCATTGGGCTAACTTTGAGATATACCATATCTCCCACTTCTGGATGCCATACTCTTCGACTCTGATCTGCATAACTCCTTTGATGACTTTGAGCTATCTTCAGTCGATCTCTGATGATATCGATAACGTCTTGCTTTTCCTTGATTTAGTTAGTTGCAAACTCTTTGCTACTACCGGATTCACAACAACATATTGACGATCTACATTTTCGACCATAAAGTACCTCATATGGTGCTACCTTCAGACTAATCTGATAGCTATTGTTGTAAGAAAATTCTGCCAAAGGTAGATGATCTTCCCACGAACCTCCAAAATCTAAGGCACATGCTCTTCGCGTATCTTCTAAGATTTGGTTAGTTCTTTCTGTTTGACCTCTAGTCTCTAGATGATAAGCCGTGCTGAAATCCAGTTTTGACCCAAGTGCTTCATGTAGTTGCTTCCATAATGCTAAAGTAAACACAAACCCTTTATGATACAATCTTTTTGGGTACTACATGCTTACTAACGATCTCCTTGACATATACTTCTACTAGCTTCTCATCATTATCCTTTTGATTCACTGGAATGAAATGTGCACTTTTGGTAAGTCTATCAACTATTCTCCATATCATATCCTTTATGTCCGGAGTCATCGGTAATCCTGTATTTTTATTGAATTTGTAAAAATACTTTTACTTGGATGAGATTCAGGCAATTAAATCAACAGAAAGAAATGAATAAATAATCCAAACATGAATTTTTAATATAATAAAAAAATTATATAAATCCTAAAATAGTATTTAAAATAATATTCTTGAATAAAGAAAATTCTAAAATGAAATTCAACTAATCCAAAAATTCTATATTAATCAGTAAAAAGAAATTACAAATAAACCCTAAAAGGAAAAATTGGTAATTTAACCTAAATTAAAAAGAAATCCAAAATTAAGGGGGAAGAACAACACAACTTAATCATTGTGCTTATCAAACAGTGATGTTATTTTAGAACCCAAGATTCAAGGTCAATTTAGACTTGCATGTCCTCTTGGTAATTTACCAAAATAACTTTTCAAATATTACGTTATAATTTGCACTATAAGCAAAATGCCGGTTTATGAATAAAATGGTGGGTAATGGAATGATGGTTGGAATGCAGGTTGAGAAATCATACGGTCGAGATTCCATTGTATTGAAAAAGTTAGGACCTTAACAACAAATATAGTGAATCGTTTAAAGCGAGTTAGAAGAATCTTTTTCCTTTCGTATGTCTCTAGATGCTAGGTCGGGCAGAGTGGAGAGCAGCGTGTGGGCGACTTGAATTTCTTGAAAAGGATATGGTAATCTAGGATATACTTGGTGTTCGAGATCTGCATTTGGTCACACTCACACTGTGGTCAGACGCGTTTTGCATTGCCCTGTGGAGTCTCTCGTGTACCAGGTCCCGGAAGAAGATCACGCTGAATTGATCACCGTATCAACCTGTCCGATTCCACTGCAACCACTGCGGGATCATGCGAGGCAAGGCAACGAGCGAGACGTGTATCCGATATCCTTTTCCGCATTTAATTCACGTCAGGAAAGTTCAGCACATGACCGACCATTGCTGGGCTTTAATTTCTGACTAGTACTACTACTGCTAGCTCAGCTAGAGGATCTATGCATGCATGGCAACAACGACTGGTCGAGTAAACAGCCATAATTTTCAGCAATATGCTCCACATATTCCACACGGAAATTTGTGCTAGAGATTGAGGTTGGGTGGAGTATGCTCGGGAGGGAGGGAGAATATATCTCGATCGTGCCCATATGCGTGACGAGAGCTTGGGAAACTAGCCGACCATGTTATGGGCATGGAGAATATGTTCTCTCCGTCAGGTTCGTCTCGGAGCAGGCTCGATTGATGGCATATCCAGTACGTCCGGTCCTCTCGAAAAAGGGAAAAGGGCCAATTATATTGCTTCCACTCAAGAAAAGAACACTAGAAATTAATTAATAAACCACTGATCGGACAAAAGGAAACGCTGTCGCAGTTCCGTGCCGTTGATCTCTGGAGAGATATCTTTGTTTGGAACATTGCTTATCTCCATCCATACAACTTTGGTAAGAACATTGCTTATCTTCATGCAACTTTACTAAGAACATTGCTTATCTTCATGGAACTTTATTCAGAACATTGCTACTTGAGCTGATTAAGTGGGGCTTGCATGTACACGCAACGGTATCCACACACTTTTTTTTCCAGGTGAACATTTTCCTCAAAATAAAACAGGAGAATATGTATCACATGAATAACGTACGGCATGGAGCGGTGGTTGCTACCGATCGATCTATATGACCATTCTGGGTGCTTGCCCAGCTGTGTACGCCAAGAAAGGCTCGTTGTACGCTTCTCCGAAGATGGACACTCCAGCTCGGCAGCTCGTGATGAGATTTTCCTGCACATTTTCCTGCTGGGGGTTATAGTTAGAGTTGTGGGTACATTTTTGTTCGCGGGAATTCGCACGCAGTCTAGGCGTCAAGCTGCCCGAAAGAGACGTCGGAATATATATCTGGTGATGAAGCAGAGGCAAGAAAATGTACTTATTATGTACTCATGAAAGAAAACAAAAGGTCACCAGGCTCCTGCTTGCCGGCGGTGTGAACCAACCGATCGCAGTCTAGCTATTTCGCAGCAGATAAATAAGGAGGACTAATAACTGCAGAAAAAACGATCTGGAAACCCATCTAGGCTGGAAGCGGTATTACTATGTACTAGTTCGGGACGCCGCGTACGCGACTGCTCCTGCTCGCGTAGTGCATTCCAATTATTTGATCGACGACGCACACCGTAGAGCATGCAGCAGCCCATGGCGGCACGTACGCCAAGTAAGGAGGGGGCTACCGGCGGTCGATCGCGCTGAGAATATCAGATACCGTAGTATTTTAACTTCCTTGTCGCCGCTCGGCGCCGACGTGTGGTGGTACGGTTTCTGTTCCTCGAATTGGCAGTGTGCGTGCTCTCGCGGTCGTGGGCGCACGGCACGACGAAACTGGAAAAAGGTGGGATTCGCCGGCGGCCGTTGTTTCGCTGCCACGTACTGTACAAGGCGCGCCGGGGACCTACTGCTAAATTGTCTGCTGCCTCTTTTTGGCCCGTGGGTTCGGCGCGCGGGAGGTGTTCATGTGCGTGTGGGTGGCCCGAGGGCCGAGGCCACTGATCGAGCACAAATAAAGCTAGCTTTGGCGTACCCGCAAGGCACCGACGGCGAGCGCTCCCACCCCACGGAACATGCGCGATCGACGATCCCAAGAGCCGGAAGCGCAGTCTTCTTGGCATTGGCAGGCGCGAGTCTTCTGAATGTGTTGATCTGCACAATGTTTTCCAAACTCCTCAGAACTGCCAAGTTCCTGCGTGAATGGTGGTGCGCTGTACTGTACGTAGGAGCAGTACTACAAACACACGGATTGAGATTGATCTCTGGGGATATCTTTGTTTGGAACATTGCTTATCTCCATACACCTTTACTACTATCTTTATGCAACTTTACTAAGAACATTGCTTATCTTCATGAAACTTTATTCAGAACATTACTGCTTGAGCAGCTTAAGTGGGGCTTGCATGTGTACGCAACTGTATCCACACACTTTTTTTTTCCGGGTGAACAATTTTCACCAAAATAAAACAAGAGAATATCACATGAATAACGTACGGCATGGAGCGTTGGTCCACCGGGTTTCGCTAATTTTGAAAAACTCTACCAGCATTGCGCTGGTTCGTTCCAATGTGCGCTGATTCGTCGATTTAGGCTTGTTAACAACGAATCTGACGGGCAGGACCCGCTGTTAGGGGTGACATCGCAAGGAGAAAAGAGTCAAAGCAGCCAAATAATAGAAGGGCTACAAATTTTGGGCTTTTTTGTAAATTTTTGAGGTAAAGCTCAATTGTTTCCCTGTCGCCGGATGCCTCACCGGCATGCCCTCCGGCGGCGTGCGGCGGGGAGCTCAGGCGCGCGGCGGTGCGATACGGGACAAGCGAGCTATGGCGCGCGGCGGCACAAGGGGCTACGGGCGCCATGAGCGGGTCGCCGCTAGGCGGTGCGCGGCTGTCGGTGAGCTCGAGGCGGGGCGGCCTGGGTTAGCTTGCGAGATCAGCGCGGGCCTACATGCGAGCTCCGGCATCGATGAGCTGCAGACGAGCTCGAGGCGGGGCACCGCCAGGCGGCGCGTGGCTGCCGACTGCCGACGGGCGAGCTCCGGCGGCCGAACTATGGCGTGGGGCGGCAGGCGAGCTCGGGACAACGCGTGCGAGATCGAGGCGGGCGTGGGCGAGCTTCTGGTGCTCCTTCCCCAAGGCAGGCATGGGGTGATGTGGCTGGCACGGGGGAGCTCCGGCGACGAGGAATCGCAGCGACAGATCGATATTTGACAGGAATCTCAGACGGTTTCTGACCGGAGTTGGGCGCACCACAGGTGTGCAAGAATCCGGTGGGCAGCCGGCGAGGCATCCAGCAATAGGGCCCCGGGCCGGTAGGCGAGCGTGGGTCAAGACGGGAGAGTTGGGATCGGGCCAAAGGTAGAAGACGGGAGAGTTGGGATTGGGCTCCACCTCAGAAATTTATAAAAAAGCCCAAAATTCATGTACCTTCTAATATTTAACTCCTTTGACCCTTTTGGCTTTGCCACATCAGTCTTGATAGTGGGTCCCTATCGTCAGACTCGCGGTTAGTGCCTCCAAATCTTGGCATCAGTGTACATTCCATCGAATCAACGTAATTTCGGTGGATTTTTGCAAATCTCGTCTAATTCGGTGGTTTTCCGAACTTCTCGTGCATATGTGGTGGTTTTTTGCAATTAACTTCCAGTTGGGATTCGTGTAACTGCCCGTTTTAGCTGGTTCATTGCCTAATTGAATGAGATGGCGTCGAGCAAAACCTCTCCCGCGTTTCAGTATAGTAGACGCAACCTCCTCCCAACCAGTCGCAACAGCGAGGATGCATTTTCTATCTATTTTTTTTTGATAAATCTGACATTTTTTTACGAAATTCCACCGATATATTAATAATCATCAATAGTACTCCCTCTGATCCATATTACTTGATTCGAATTTGTCTAGATTCGGATGTATCTAGACATGTTTTAGTGTTAGATACATCCGAATTTAGAAAAAACCAAGTCAACTAATATGGATTGGAGGGAGTAGTACAAAGAGACCTACAAGTAATAAAAATTACAAGTAGATCAATGGACCACCTAGCAACGACTAAAAACACTAGCACACGGGACACGGGGCGAAGGGACGCCGCCGTCCTCGCCCCTCCTCAATCTACTCACCCTGTTGCTCTGTGTTGACACCGATCCGCACAATTTCGGATCGCGGATCCCAGCAGTCAGTCAACGGGTCAGATTTGTAAAAAAAATACATTTTCTGTTGCAACGGTCTGACGCGATCACGAAGCCCGGCCGATCCACCGACACACCCCACGCACGCAGTCTCCAAAATTTCCCCTGAAACGCAACGCCGGTCGCCAGGTGTTGCCTTCGCCCTGGCGCGCGCACGAACGGTCCGGCCCGCATGTGCTTCTGGTGTGCGTCCATCGCCAATGGGGGAAGGCCATCGATTTCCCTTTCCACTTCTGTCGACCCGACCGGTCGGTCACCTCGGTGCGTCCTTCCAATACCAGAGGGACGTCCAATCAGGCATCGAGCTGCAAGCGTCTCACCCCACGGATCATGCGTGATCGATCGATTCCAAGAGCCGGAAGCTCAGTCTTCTTCTGAACCTCGGGGCTTCGAAATGGGTTGATCTGCACCGTTTGTTTCGCATGGAGAGCTGCCAAGTTTGTGCACGAATGTTGGTGCGCTGTAAGAGTTGTACTGCACACGGATTGAGATTGAGACAACACGCGACCAGTCGTGGACGTCCAGTCGCAACAGCAAGGATGCATTTTCTGTTGCAACGAAGCCATGCCCGGCCGATCCACCGACACACCACACGGCACGCAGTCTCCAACTTCAGATCCCCTGATGAAACGCCACGCGCCCACACGCCGCTCGCCAGGTGCTGCCTACGCCCGATTTCCCTGGATTGCGCACGAACGTTCTACTACTAATCGTCCGTTCGACCCGCATGTGCTGCTGACGTGCGTGCGTCGCCAATGCGGGGAGGCCACCGATTTTCCCCTCCCACTTCCGTCGGCCCGACCGGTCATCACCTCGGCGTCCGTCCAATCACATGATCGAGCTGCCTCTGTAGTTGTCCGCGCTGGCCCGCCGGCCGGCGGCGTTGCGATCACCCCCTCCTGGTCCTGGAGCGGAGCGTGACCTCGCGCTGCGCCGCGCACCACTCGCTCTCGGATTCCTTCCAACCGTACGTGACGGCTCCCAATCGATCGGGCGCGCGAGACCAGGGGAACGAGCGGCGCCGGCGCCGGCGTCATCCATCCCGATGATGGCACAGACGGTTTGGATGCATCTCGGATTTGGCACCAGAGCGGATACCTAGCGCTCTAGTTCCGTCTCATCCGATCCTGCCATTGCGGCGCCAGCCTGCCAGATGATGATAACACACGCACGCACGCACGCACGATCGCTTTCGCCACCAGCCCACCACCCAATTGCCGACGCCATGTGCATTTTTTGCCAGTTTTGTACCGGGAGAACAAGAGGGCCGAACGGCATCATGGCCTGCGCTTCCCGGGCTCACTGCGACCGCGAGAGTGGGCGCGAGCCCAACTTCCAAGATAGACCTGCAGAAGCGACGGAAAGACCATGCTCTCAGCTCTGCAAATATTTTAGTCGCATTTTGTAGTAATACTCTGCAATAATTTGGTCAATTTTTCATATAAATAGATAACGCAATTTCTAAAAATAAAAGCAACGGACGCTAACTAATTTTGGAATAATTTTTGAGACATTTTTTTACCTCCAGTTTAAAAGACTTAACATAGTTCTAAAAAAAACATAGTTTTGCCGAATTTAGCCAAAATTTTGGTCAACTTTTAAAATTTACAGAAGAAAAGAAACAATTCTAGTAATTGAAACAATGGACACTGGTTAATTCGGGAAATAGTTCGAGCTCCACAAAGACATATGCAAAATGCAGAATTTAAAAAAAAGATCATCGATTAATTTGGGTAATTTAAAAGTATTTATCATCCATATAAAAGATTTGTCATATTTTGCTTGGATTTGGCCATGATTTGGTCAAATATTCAAAATTCACAGAAGATTCTGAAATCATTCAATGCATTAAAACAATGCACACTAATTAATCTATTAAACTTCGAGACATTTTTACCACTTTTGATAGGTTTGGCCAAAGTATGGTTAAAATTTCAATCATTACAATTTTCCAAAAAAAGGTAATTGAACAAATGAAAAACTAATTAATCTTTTTCGACCAACCATTTTGTATCATCCAAAATTTTCACAATTATGGAATGTTAAATTAAATACTCTTTTTTTTGTTGAAATTATTGATATTTTTTAAAAAATAGGACTTGTTTAAAATGTACTCAACCTTATTGAAAACATTATGAATTTTGGTTGGGAACATCATCGTCATTGGCCTTTTCATCATCGTCGCTCAGTATATGGAGGTCAACCTTATTTCGATGACGATTATGAATTTAAAATGTACTCGACCTTATTCAAAATTAGGACTTGACCTCCATATACCTCATTGGCCTTCCGATCCGTCCGTTTGCCTGCAAGGCAGGGAGTGTCCACGCATGTGACCAGTCACGCAGAGACTCAACTGCAACCAAAGGCTTCCTCGTCGACCCGTAAGTAATAGTCCGCCACTACTAGTACTAGCAGCTTGGTCAGCCCTCAGCTCGACCCAAGCTTTGTTCCTCAAGTTGTCAACTCTGCCATTACTCCATCAACTCAGTGTGACTGCATCCGGTCACACACACACACGTACACACTCTTCTTCGTGCACTTGCACTGCCCTGTGGAGTTTCTCGTGTAGTACCAGGACCAGGTCCCAGAATAAGATCACGATGAATTGATCATCGTATCAATCCGTCCAATTCCGCTGCGGCCACGTCGGGAGCTAGCGAGCGAGACCGGGCATCATTTTCGGCATTCACGTTGGGGAAAGTTCAACACATGACCGACCATGGACTTTTGAACTAGCCAGCCAGCCAGCAGACCGATGGCTACGACTGATGTAAAAGCGTCGTGTGTGAGTTTCAGTCGGCTAGCGCTCGATCAGCTCAGCATGTACGGTGCATATGCTCCCCATATTCCACACGAAAATAATACTCCACAAAAAAAAAATACCCGCTACCTCCTAAAAAAGTTGTCTCAGCGTTGACAAGATTTATATGTATCTATACACTGAAATGTGTCTAGATGCACGGAGAGAGTACTATATGTGATCCACAAATTCCACACGAAGGTAAAATTATTATGTAGAGAGATGGCACCGGAAAAATCACAGTAATGCAGATACAACTGGTTTTTATTGGCCATATGCTCTAGAGTGAGAATATTGCTCATTATACTATAGCTTAAGCTCGAGAAAAAGCGAGCAATCTAAGATCATCTGCCCGCACGCGTATTTGTGGCCGTCTGATCTTCACTTTGAGTCATCTCAACCGTGCAATTTTAGGTGTTGACCGAAGTCTTACAAGCTGGTCCCTCTCATCCCCGCCCTCACCCCCACCCCTATCTCGATCTCGTTCCCCTCTCCCCGAGCTCCCGCCCATCCCAGCCCCTCCTCCGTCTCCCCAGCAACGTGTGCCACCCCCGCCACTCCCGAGCTCTCCCTCTCACCTCCGCTCCCCCGTCCCCTCCACTCATGATAACCTCTGCTCCCATCATATCCCCCCTCTGGACCCAGCGTGGCCCCTTACGTGAAACCCTAGCATGAGCGAAACAACAGATCTACGGGGTTGATAGACACATCCGCGTCTGCTCCTCCTCGCCTCCGGCATCCCACCGACGGCCGGGACTCCTCCCCGGTGCCCCTCCTCCCCCATCGGACCCTCTTTCTCGAGCAGCTCATCCCCCATGATCAAGCTCTGTCGCTAGGTACTTGCCCTCGCGAGTCTCCGTTTTCTTCATATCTATTTATGTATCTATTAATTTCTTGGAAGATATACATTGATAGTATTTTTTGCTGGAATACATGGGTGAGAAAATTCGTGTGTTGTTGGTAACACCAATTTCAACTTGCTCTGTTTCACGACAGAGTAATTTAATCAAGTGCTCGATTGTTTTTTCCTCTAGGTTCTATATGAAAATTTATGCCTAAAATGTTTTTCATGTATCCTCCAACTCATGAGTTAACCATGAACCACAAGTAAGTCATATAAGTAAGCAGACCTCCACTGTGATGTGATCTCTGAGGATGATTACTCAATATTTTGAGTCAGCTGATCTCTGTGATTATGTAATCTATATGAAATGATGCAACCATGGAGAAAGCTAAGTTAGGATGGTTTTAACATATACTATAATGATAGCTTAGTCTTTTTACTATAGAAATTTATCAGATTGGTTACACGGTTTCTTTGACTAATTAATTGCTGCAATAAGTAATAACTCGTGTTTAATCCACACTTGATTACCTTGGTATCAAAAAAAATGTCTATGGTTTTCATAGTTTATATGCTTGTTGGCTGCCGTGAAAACATTTTTGTTGCTCGAATAGGTATGTCGAAACAGTTGTCTTAGCATGAAAAGTAGTCTCTGCTTCTTAATTTATACTTGATCATTGGTATTGCAGACGCATGTAAATGGTCTCAAACAGATGTTTGTTACTTAGATATCTAATTTTTTTCATTGATAAAGACTTCAAAACAAGTGTTTTCATGGATAAGGAGACCAATATAGAGCTGGTAATTTCATGTCATTTCAACAATGAACATGTATGTATTCCTAAAACAAATCAGAATAAGTTGATTTTGCCCCCTCTTAGGCAGTGCAACTGAATTTACTTTTGAATATATTAGCATATCTCGAGAATATATGAGATGCTTGTGTAAATTGATGCATGTTCTATGTTGTTCTACAATTTCTACACGAGTTAACAAAATTTTTAGTGCCCTTGACTTGAAGAAAGCTCTATGATTAATGAACAAGCGGATTACATCGACTAAGTGGGTCCAAAAGAAATGTTATAACTTCTATTTTTATTTTGATGTACAGAAATTATCAAACTTGATTACATATTAGGTCTTGTTTTTATGTAAAGATCCATGGCAACTTTAAAACATATCTTCTCTTTTAAATTTTATTAAACCAGTGAATAATTTGGAATATATCAAGTATAACTCTTGAATAGAATTAGTATATATGCTATCTGGTTATCTACATTGACTAAACTAACCATTTAATAATCCAGCCACTTATAAGTGTTGAGTACAAAGTTGTGCCTTCCCTTAGAGCTATGCAATTGAAATAGTTGCAAGTATCGATTTTGAGGCAGTCTAACAAGGTTACCGTGTGACCTTCATAAGTTAGCTTGTTTTGACATCATTACTTTTTACCTTGATCATGTAATATGTCAGTTTCTTGTGGTACTTAACTTGGTCTATTGCTCGATTTTTTTTGAAGTTTGCTCGATGTATCCTTTTGTTTACTTGAAGAAACATTGATACCCCTATGTTGCTTATGAGCTTGGCCCGCTTCTTGCGTCTAGGGTCAGATCTCTTATTTTTAGACATGTCTAACACGTAAATGACATATTTGTCTACCGATTATTAAACACTCAACCCCGTACATGCTAATATATTTAATTTATAGTAACATAAATAAAACAAAATATGTTACCAGCAGTGAGTACAACGCACCTACCACACTCTACCAAATAGATTGTAGGCGACGCGGCGAAGCGCGCGTGTCCACCTAGTACCCATATACGTGTGGCGGAACACTGAGCAGCAAAAGAGTTTTGGAAACCGAACATGTGGAGCGGAGAATATATTCTCGTCAGCAGGTTCGTTTTGGGGTAGGCTCGACAAATCGATGGCCCACCAATCCAGTTTGGTCTGCATTTGCCTCGGCCAAACTAATAGAGATAATTACAGGATCATAAGTTCTATCAACCATAAATGGCGACATTGGCGTAAAGAAAGAGATAATTGAGCTAAGTTATGTGCTTAGATATATACTAACTTTCTACCTTCATGAGTAAAATCTCCATTCATGAACTCGGATGAATGATGCCTAATGACCTGGATGCCACTCGGACCATTACCCTGGACAGATTGTTTAGAGTCTGGCAAATAATAATGTTCTGTATACCTATCTTGAGCAATGCCTAGAGGTTCCCTACATGCAAGAGCATCAAGGATGCGTTTGGTGGCCTGCATATATCGGTTAGGTGGAGCTGAAATTGCGCCGATTGGTTGCCCGCATGCGACGTTGGGTTGCTCTAGCACAAACTTTAAAGCAGCTCACGTCCATGCCCAACAACAACGTTCGATTTGGACGTTTCTAGGGAACCACCCTCGTCGTGCACTCGGCAGATGCAAATGCGGGCATCGCCCGCACGAGCACGCCCGATGCTGGAGATGGTGGGAGTTTTTTGCCTACAGGGAAAATGTGGGGCGGTAGGTGAGTGAATGTCCCGCCAAAACCATCCCCTATTTCTACCATTCTCGCTCACCGTCGAACCCTCACCCGCCATCTCCCCCCCAGATCGAGCTCCATACCCTTCTCTATCCGCGTCAGGTAAGTAGCTCCCCCTTCTTCAGTGAGCGTCGGTGTCGATGGCTTGGACGACGATGTTAAGAGTACCTCCTCCTCCCTCCTCGTGTACCGGTGATCTGCATTGTCCACCTCCTGTGATAACGGTGAGTAGCCAGGCCTCCACCTAGGGTTCTTAGATCTACACTATTGCTAGGGTTTGTAGATCTAGCTTCTTAGTCTGAATGTGTAGTTTGTTGCTTTATTTGTAGCCTAAATGTGGAGTTTTTAGCTAGAGTTGCAGGATTGATTCGTATTTACAATTTGTTATGCAATGTTGTTAGGGTAGTATTTGTATCTTGAACCATATTGTGTCACCAATAATGTAGTGTAGATCATCTTTCCATGCTGTTAGGGTTCATGGATCTAGTTGTGTTCTTTTTAGCTTCACGTGCATTTCATAGTTCCATTCATATGATCGTTATCTTGTCCCGCAACCTTGCTAGCTAGTTATGCATTATTGGAATCACATGTTCGTCTTGCCAGTTGTGTTTACATGTATTTGTATTGCGTACTCAATGTAGGACTCCTTCTGCTACTAGTTTAGCCAAGCTTTGGTCCCAATTGGGGACTTCCATATCCCCTCTTTCGTGGATGAAAGTCAGACTTTGATGCCTAATCAAGTGGTGTGATACATTACAAATGTATCTATAATTTTTGATGTTCCATGCTTGGTTTTATCTACTTTCTTATGTTTTGTTCCAGCTTTGGAGTACTTTTCATATGATTTCTTGGACTAACCTATTAACAAGATGCCACAGTGTCAGTTGCCTGTTTTCTGCTGTTTTTGGTTCCAGGAAGTCAGAAAATGAATATTCTCGGAATTGGACGGGACAAAAGCGAAAGTTACTATTTTCCCGGAAGACTCATGGAGCCAGAAGGAGAGTCGGAGAGGGGCCATAGGGTGGCCACACCCCCCTTGGTGCGGGAAACCCTAGGTCGCGCCAGGGCATGGTGTGGGCCCCCTGGCCGGCCACCAACCTTGCCTCTTTCGCCTATATATTCCTCCCGAGGCAAAAACCCTAGATCGTCAATCAGAAATCCACGAAAAGTTCCACAGCGCCACCGCCACCGAAGGGGAGATTTGGGGGATAGAAAGTCTCTGTTCCGGCACCCTGCCGGGACGAGGAAGTGCCTCTGGAGCCATCTCCATCGATCTCCACCGCCATCTCCATCACCATTGCTGATTTCCATGATGAGGAGGGAGTAGTTCTCTCTCGAGGCTAAGGGTTCTACCAGTAGCTATGTGTTCATCTCTCTCTCTATGCATGATCATATTGTGATCATGAGCTTGTAATCTATAGATCTACCTTTCTACTCAAGTGCTTTAATAGATCTCTGCTCTCCCCATGTGTGTGAAGGTGACAGTGTGCACACCATGGTGGTACTTAGGCTAGAGATTACAAATACTTGTTATGAGTTATATTTGGAGTTGGATGTCTTTATGAAATTGTGGTGTTTGTTGGACTCATCTAGTACTCAAGGTGACAGTGTGGGGTTTCTAGATGGGAAAGGCTTACTTTGAGGAGTGCTGTTATAGCCCTACCATGGATTAGAGTGTCCAACCGGAGAGTAGTTAAGAGTAGTATCATAAAGAGAAGATATTTATATGAGAGTGTTCGCTAGCGAAAGTATGATCCCTAGGCCTTGTTTCTAAACATTGAAACACCGCTTGCAATTAGATCTATTACATGTTTGCTTGCTTCTATCTTTATTTCATTTTTACTTTAGTCTTTTCCACGCCATCAATCTATCTTCTATCACCGTTACCACTTATAATTATCCATCCCACTTGTATTTCACTATCTCTTCGCTGAACTAGTGCACCTATACACCTGGCAAGTGTATTGGGTGTGTTGGGGACACAAGAGACTTCTTGTATCTTGATTGCAGGGTTGCTTGAGAGGGGATAACTTTGACCACTTCCTCCCTGAGTTCGATAAACCTTGGGTAATCTACTTAAGGGAAAACTTGCTGCTGTTCTACAAACCTCTGCACTTGGAGGCCCAACAACTGTCTACAAGAATAGAAGTGCATAGACATCATGGTGCCATCGATGTCACCCCCTCCAGGGAGTGCCATCCTTTCTTCTGACCCCACTTTGCAAGCCTTCGTCTCCTCCATCAGGGCTAAGGTGTCGGCAAAGCTGGACGCCCATAAGAAGGCACATATGAAGGGGATCATGAAATGGCTCCCCTACATGTCCACCTTTGTTCTGAACAAGATGTGCGAGATCGTGAAGAGCGACTTCCTTATTGAAAAGGGGTTTAAGGAGGTCCACCTCAATGCATGGGCCAAAGATCTGTTCGAGCATTGCGGTGCTGAGGTTTCAATCACTCAGGTGTACAACCACCTGAGGAAGTGGAGGGTGTGTTGGATCCAGGTCAACAAGTTGATCTACGCGCAATGGAGTGAGGACACATTCACCATTCTTCTCGCCGCTGAGCACTTCTATGGACATGTTCAGGTTAGCACCCATGATCATAGACACACTGACTTATTGAACATTATCCCTACCATTGAAGTCTAACACGCTCTCTTGCAATCGTAGGTGCACCCCAAAGACGCTGAGTTCCTCAACAAGCCCATCTAGAACTATGATCAGTTGCAAACTATCTTCTCCTAAGGCCTTGCCACCGGCATGTTTGCCATGGGGGTCAGGTGATCCTCTTGGATCAGCTGAGGACGTTGACACACAAGAGTCAGACGGGACATTGACAATCGAAATACATGATTTCTGAGATATCCACGTGTAAAAGCTTATCGTCCACGGGATATTTTAGGAGATTTAGACGATGATGAGTGGCGGAGCATGACAATCCAACAGAAATCGGAAAATCAGCCTATGTGATAGAATATGCCCATAAAAACATGTTTTTCTACTAAACTCAGTCACCTTAGTCACAGTTAGATTTCGGTGCCAAGATTCATGCAGATTGTTTGCTGTTTTCAACAAAGCGATACATCCTTGGTGTTGCCACGCGTGCATGGGATGTTGTTGTCGAGCACGTGTGGGCTGTTGTTGCCGTGCCTTATCTTGGGCTTTTGTTTCTTGAGGTAGATTGTTAATGACGGTCATCTCTTGTTTTTTCTTTGTTCGATACTGCTTTGATTATAGAACAACAACCAAGACCTTTATTACATTTGCTCTTTCAGTTGCACTTTGGTTTGTTAGTATTTTGTGCAAACCTTTTAGTTGGGCAACTATGTCTATCTTTGAGACATTGTTATTTTGATTTATTGCTCCATCAATTAAAAATGATGGCATGGTAATTATTTTCTTATATTTCGTATCCTCTATTTTCATATTTTAAAATTACTTTAATTTTTATTGTTTGTTCCCTTCTATGTTCCTCTTTTTTCCTTATTTTTATTAGCGCACCCCCCCCCCCCCCCCAATAATGTACTAGCAACTTTTTGCGGGATTTCCTATTTGTGTACTGCTCACCGTCGGATTTTCGTAGTGATTCATTCTAGTGTGGGAGTTGCAAGTGATTTTTTTTGGTTCCACGTGGGCTGGAGCGGAGTATTTTTCAGTTGCAATTAGGTTGCAACCAAGAAAAAATGTACTTGCTCGTGAATCCAGCCAGTTACAAGTAGGATGCAAGTACAACTCCAAAAAAAAATCCTAACCGTGCATTTGCATCATGATTTGTGTCTAGCGAGGAGGTAGTTGCAACTAAGATTTAAAAGTAGATTGCAACTGAGAAGAAATGTCCTTGGCCGTTGGATTTGTAGCGCGCTTGGAGCTGCGGCTAGATTGTAACTGGGTCTTTTCCAGATGCGGATATGTAACCAGTCACGCAGAGACTCAACTGCAATGAACACGTCGCCCCGTAAGTAAACAGTCCGTCGGTACTCGCTAGCTTGGTCAGCTAGACCGAAGCTTTCTTCCTCAAGTTGTCAACTCTGCCGTTACTCCATTAACCCAGCGTGACTCTGCATCTGGTCACACACCACCACGTACACACACACACTTCTTCGTGCACTTGCATTGCCATGTGCAGTGTCCCGCGTACCAGGTCCCCAGAATATAACGATGAATTGATCATCGTATCAATCCGTCCAATTCCTCTGCCGCCACTGGATCGAGCGAGACCGGGCATCATTTTCAGCATTCACGTCGAGAAAGTTCAACGTGACCGACCATGGATCTTTTGACTAGGGAGCAGCATTGCAGCAGGCAGATCTATGCATGGCAACGACTGATGGAAAAGGCAGCCGTAATTAAGTTTCAGTCGGCTAGCTCTCGATCAACAACAACGACATGTATGTACGTGCATATGCTCCCACACTCCACACGGAAAATTGTGCTACAGAATGAGGGACGGTATGTAATATGCTCAATGCGGAGAATAACTGACGCTCCGAACGGTTCTGGAGAGGGCCGGCCCGTTTTGCATGCACCCTTTTTTTCTTTTCTTTTTTTTCTCTTCGTTTTTAATTTTTGTCTTTCCTTTTCCATCTAAATTTTTTCGAACAGTTTTAGTTTTGAACAAATTTTAATTTTGGTGAAATGTTATTTTTAAAAGATTTTAAATTTGAACAAATAATATATTTGAACTTCGCAAAAATGTGAATATTTTTATATATACAAACTTTCAAAATTTTGAACAATTTTTCACAGTCAGGCATTTTTAAAATCTGAACTTTTCATAATTTCAATATTTTTAGATCTGAATATTTTTTAAAAATCATAGTGTTTTTATAATCTGACAATTTTATATTTTCACCAAATAATTTAAAATTTACAGGAAAGATGAATAAAAAAGCAGAAGAAAAAAATAAAAATACCTTACCGAATTGGGTCGTGGCCCATGAATGGACCCTTCACACGGAAGGACCGTCCTTCCTGCTTAAAGCTGGGAATAGGAGCTTTCTAAAGGCATGTACAATATTAGGGAAGACATGACTCCACCTAGTCCTACAAATCATCAAGAGAAGGCAGTAGATAGAAGTTATAGAATATATTATCACTCTAACAATTAATAAAGGGAAGTCAACCTTCACTTTCTTGTACAGTGGAGAAAATACTCTTCTCTTATTTTTTAAGAAATCAACTCTTAACTAAGGGAAGTCAACCTTCACTTTTTTGTTTCTCTCCCCCTCAATTAAGTAAATCCAATGTGACAACTATAAGACTGGTCCTAGTGGTAGTATCATAGCTAGTAGTACTATGCATGCTATGTTGGCAACAATCTGATGTGGCACAACAATTAATGAAGAAAGAGATGATTAGAGTATACCGTATCATAGCACGTAAAACTAAAAATTTCTCATGCAAATAAATCTTGTACACAATTTTGTATTGAGATTTTACAAATCATTAAGTATAGTACTAATATGACACTATTACCATATAATACCATGCACTATGGAGATAGTATAAATACACTAGTATCGTATGTATAATACCAGTAGTATGATACTACCACTATGACCAGCGGAAGGCTGATCATTTCGTGCGTGCCCTAATATACTCTCAAGCTTGATTTCCCGTTCAATAAGGCCTTTCTAAGCACACAATGCAGCTGCGATCCAGCTTAGCTAGATCTCATTCGCTGAATGATCAATTCCATCGATCGTTTTGCTGCTGGGCCTGTGAGAATCAATGGAAAATAATAGTAAGATATTCAATGGGCCAGTTTGGTGGGCTTTGGTCTGGATGGCTACAAGTGAGCCTATATGGGTTTTCTTTGCTTCGATAATTTTGAAGCTAAATATCTTCCGGCCAATCTAATGTTTTTTCATACAAGGACTAAACACATTCGATTCGCTACAATTTTATCTGTGAAAGAGTCACAAGCAAGCTTCTTAACACCAAGTTTATTTCAAGCAAAGATCGATAGCTGATGGTTATAAAAAAACCTTGTCCTCACAGCAGTTAATGAGTTCAAGCGTAGAATAAATCTTGATGTTTCACATCCAGATTAGATTAAGGGGTTGTTAGATTTCACATATGATCATGTACGTACTATATCCGTCTGGAGTAGTGTATGTTAGAATTTGATAAGTTTTGGGCTATTGATCTATTAGACAAATTCTGAAATTCTCTTTGGCCTATTTGTGGATGACAAAATATGGTCGTGCTAGTGGTGTCAAAGTTAACACTCATATTGTTAGTTGAATGAGAGTTACACCTCCTTATATACTAGGTTGTTCTAACACTTACTAAGGTGTGAGAAGAAGAGCAGCTACCGTGCACTCCTCCTCCGGCGGCGCCTGCCTCGCCTCGTCACGACGCGCGCGCGTGCCAGGGGTGTTTCGTCGAGCCGAGTTTTATTTTTGCCAGTCAAAAAAATTAATCATAGATTAAATAATTACGAGTCATCAACAGACGCGTTAATTAAGATACATCAAGACACTGCAACTGAAAGTAAGATACGTCGGGACACTACAACCGAAATTAAGATACATCGGTACTGAGACATACGTCTACCTTTCCTGAGTCCAGCACGGGTACTTTCCGGTCTTGTCCCCACGTTCCTCTACCGCCCGCGCCTCGGCAGCTCTTTCTCTTAATCCCTTTCTTTCCGCCTCACGGTCTCCTTGCGCACCTGTTCCTGCCGCTCATCTTCCTCCCTTCTCTTCCTGTTTAGCTCGTGGTTTCGAGCTTGCTCTGCTCGGAATTCTTTCATTTCTCTCTCCCGTTCGCGGCCTTTCTTTCAGCACGTTCCTCATCAAGAAAGCTCTCCCTTGCACGTCGGCTCCTGTCCGCAGTCTCCTGCACGGCCCAGGCTGGCTGCACCGTTCAATCCAATGGTACCACTTGCAAAGTGGAGGAGAAGACTGCAAGCAAATCAATGGAATGAATAAAAGAACACATGATAACATGAATGGTTCATATTAACCATGCTCTGGGAACATACCGGAGGCCTCTCGTACGACGAACTTGCTTGCCGGGGCGGGCTTGCGTCGTAGTTGGGACACATGAAAAACTTCATGCTCATGCAAGTGGAGAAATCGATCGACTCCTTGACCTTCGCGAGATGGCCGCACCAACAGCGCTCGTGTGTCACCCCTTGCGGCAACCTGGCATCTTTCATCTTCGTAGGCCTATACTCTGGATCCAAACAGGACACACTCATGATGGAGAGGGGAAGGAAATACGAGAAAAAGAGGAAGAACATGGTGAAGAGATACCATCTCGGTGCCAGTATTTATAGGGGCAACTAGTAGGAATTGGCGGGAGAAAACAACGGGAAGAAGTGGTGGGAGATAAACGGCACGAAAGAGTGGCGGGAGAAAACAGCGGGAAAAAGTGGCGGGAGATAAACGGCGCGAAAAAGTGGCGAGAGAAATACTAGCGGGGGAAAGAACGGCGCGAAATAGTGGCGGGATTCAGCCGGCGGGTGATAAACTCTAAACGGCTGGATTAGCCCAACACTGTGCATGATCCATGCAGCCGTCGGCATTTCAATAAATGACATCTCCTGTAGGTTTTTAAAAAAACAATATGTCCTGTCGGTTTTTGAAAAAAGATAGGTCCTGTCGGTTTTTGAAAAAAACGACTGGCTGACTGACAGTCCTCTGACAGGCCCGTCGGCTTTTCAAAAAACGACCGGGTCTGGTCATTTTTTGATAAAACGAGACCACGTTACATTTGTAATTTCCATTTTTCGCGTAATATTCGTGAAATTGATTAAAAAAATGTATTATTTAAAAAATTAGCAGTTATCCATGCTTTGTTTAACATGATTGTTTTCTTCTTGGAAGAAAAGTTTGTTGGCATTCTTTAGGCATTTTGAGGCAAGTTTTTGTTATGTGGCAGCTAACTCATTTTCTGTTTCTTTCACATGGAGGCAACTGAAGTGCCTATGCCGAGTAGGCAGAAGAAGAGGAAATTGCACTACCCACCATGTTTTGGTCCTAGCATTGCACAATTCACCAGGTCTACATTTTTTTTACAGTATTCACCATGTATTGGTCTAATACGTTGCACACAACTCTAAAACTTCATTAGTCTCATGTTAACAATCAACATGATGCTAGTCCCACAAATCCATCGCTTCTAGTACATGATACTGGGCAGAATTTTCGTCTAGAAGTCCATCGCTCCTTGATATACACATCGAGGGTATAGGACTGAAGTTTCATCTAAAAATATGTTGTACTTTTGGGATACACAAAAAGAATAAAATTCAGGAAAAATATTTTTTATTCCTATACAACCACAATTCCTATTTTTTATTCCTACAAATCAAATTTGTTAAATTCGTACAATACTTCTCGAAATGATTAAAAAATATATTATTAAAAAATCGCCCAAAATAGTACGTTTTATGTACCAAAAAATTCACACGAATATATGTATTCATGAGAAAAATTGGAAACTTTTGAAATTCAAATGAACGATTTCCAATTTTTCAAAAACCGGGCATTGAAAAACAAGTAAGGCAGCAACGATAACGGTGTGTCTGTGGCTCATTCCCGCGGCAGTAATGATCGCTAGGTTGGTCCAAAAATCTCGATATTTTTATTATGTTTGGAATACTAGTACTTTGTACTTCTTAAAACTCATGGAATATACTCCCTCTATTTCAAATTACTCTGCATGCACACTTAGCTAGGTGGACTAGTACTCTCTCATTTTTCATCTAATTTTTTTTTAAGATTTTTGGAATACGTAGTACCAATTCTATACTATCTATTTAAAAAATCTCAGGATTTTTTTAATAAAAAATAAGAGAGTACTAGACCATCTAAATAAGCGTGCGTGCAAAGTAATTTGAAACTGAAGAAGGATCATGATCTTTCTCAAGAAGAAAAGAAGAATAAAGAGAACGACTGACTGGTTATATTTTTCAGGTGTTGTGCTCCTGTTGCTCGGCTGGGAGTTTTTTTTAGAGAACCCGCAACAGAGTGCGCGTCATTGTATTAAGTTGACAAGAAAGCCATAGAATGGCTACAACACCACACCTGCCTTTCGGCTTACAACACACTCCTACAACAGGGACGACAAGCCCACCTAGTCCAACCACAAGCCAATAATGGCGAGGAGGCGAACATTGAGGCTCTGGACCGCGTCATAGCCGACATCAAACACTACCACACACGACCATACACCGAGGTTGCCAAGACCAACGTACCACTACATGCGTCTAGAAGATGAAGCGAGCGAATGGCAGGGTCTAGCCAAACTCGGGATGAGTCGACAAGAGAGTGTTGTCGATGACGTACATAGCGCCCCGGGGATTCACACCTTGAGTAGTAGCCAACACCGGCGAGGTCACCGTCTCGAGTGCCACGGGAGGGACACCCCTCGCAGCCTAAACAACGCCTTCAAGAAGGAAGCGACGTGGATGGGCCGCCGCTGCCCGGTCCGACAAGGCAGACCTAGGGATTCCCCTAGCGTCGAGGGGAGGAACGACCAGGCCCAAAGAACACGCCTCCAAGGAGGAAAATGGCACCCGCAGGCGTCACCGTGGTCATCATCGGAAGAACTGAGCAGGGTTTTCACCTAGGCTAGTGGCCGCCCCCGCGAGACGGAGAAAGTTGCCTGCTTTAACCACCACCGCAGGAGGCAAAACTGGTTGCCGACGGAGGAGAATGAAGTCCACAGAACCACCGCAGCAGCCACCCAAAACTCCATGAACAAGACCGAGGTGGTCTGATCAAAGGAACTGGGCCGCTGCCGCCACCAGAGCAGCAACTTCGGGCATCGCCGCCACCGGGACAGGGCCACCGAGGAAGCCCTCCGCAGGACGCGACCAGGGGAAAGCCCGCATGAAACCCATCTAGGCCCGCACGAGCCCATCTGGGCCCTTCACCCCCGGCAGACCGCAGCCAAGCTCGGAGTCGCCGCTCCGGCAACCCGCAGCCTCCCGCCGCGAGCACCGCCACCAGCAAGGATGCCGAGCCCGCGGGAGCGCGCCGCTGCGCCGCCGGGCGATGCTACGCATCAAGAAGGCCGAGGGGCCCGCATGCGAGAAGAGCAGAGGCCCCGCCGCCGCCGTCCGAGGCTGGGCTTTGCCCAACCCTTCAACCGGCGACGGCGAGGTGGGGAGACAGTGGTGGATGAGGTCGCGACGGTGGGGATTGGGGTTCCGCCCGCCGCCGCGAGGGAGGCGACGCGGGGGCGTGGGAATCGTCCTCAATCCGGATAGCTGCAATGTTCGCTCGGTTGGGAGTCATTTTGGCCTCGTTTGCATGGTCAGGACTGATGGCTTTGTGGGACCCAACGTCAGTTTGGCTGTTAACATAATACTAATGAAGTTTTAGAGTAGTGTGCAATATATTAGACCAATACATGGTGAATGCTGCAAAAGAAACGTCGACCTGGTGAATTGTGCAACACTGGGACCAAAACATGGTGGACATTGCAATTTCCTCGGCAGAAGAATGATGGTGAAGGCAGGGTGTACATGATGATGATCAGTTCCACCCTTCTTTAATTTCGTTGCAATAACACTCAGAATCGATCAGTGAGCCAGTGTGACGACGTGGTCGGAGGTCCATCCAGCGGCCATCTCGAAGCCATTGCGGTGGTTCCGATAGTCGTCCATCGCCTGCTCCAGCTCATCCCTGGTGTTCATCACGAAGAAGCCCTCCCGTACCACCGTCTCGCCGTGCGGCCGCGCCGCCACCAGCAAGAACCTGGTCGAGGCGTCGCCATCGCCGCTCCGCGCGTCCACCCCGTCTCCATTGGCGCCGAACACGGCGCACTCGTGCTGGCGCACGGCTCGGGCGGACGACCCGAAGCTAGCCTCGCCGTCGATGATGTAAGCGCAGGCGCTCCAGCCGACGGGGACTGCCAAGTGTAGGTGCGCGCCGGGGCCGACGGTGACGTCGAGGCACATGACCGGGGTGCGCGTCTGGAGCGGCGAGCGCACGCCTAGGGCCTCGCCGACGATGACCTTGACGGACACGCCGTCCTTCTCAACGGTGGGGATGTCGATGCTCGCCAGCTCCTGGTAACTTGGCGCCACCCTGCACAAAGACCTGGATGCTCAGTATTTGCTAATAAAATCCGGCCAGTTCTTTTGATCTTGTTGTAAGCAATGTACGCTACATACATCTTGTCCTTGGCGGCGAGGTTTATCCAGAAGTTGAGCCCCCTCTGCACGCCCTGTCCGGCCGGCAGCTCCGAGTGCACCACCCCACGCCCTACCGTCGTCCACTGCACCCACGTTGACCACAAGTCAGTCAGACATGCATGCATGAATCTAGAGGAATTGGATTGCCAAGAGGCCACAAGTTCAAAAAGAAGGGAACCAATGCAGCCCTACACAGAGAAACTATAATTCTAAAAAACTAAGTACTCTCTCAGATCCCTAATAAGTGTCGCTAATTTAGTATAACATCGGCACTTATTTTGGATTGGAGGGAGTAGAATGTTTTCATGTGAATAAATTCTACGATCAGCACAATGTAACATGTTTCATAGGACTGTAGGGGAGCAAATTCCTAGCAGTTCTCAGTTTACACTATATACATTCAGACCATAACCAATGCATATATATACATCCTTTCTAGTTATCGACACCAGATTGGAGAGAGGGTCGAGTGAAAGAGATTACTCTGAACATACATAGTGGTTTTTGTGCTTAATGGTGTGTAATTTATAGAAATCTAACCTGCGCATCTCCTGCATTGATGGTTCCCTTGTGGCCTGAAAAATCATGGAAACCGATGCTGCCCTGGGAGAAAAACAAAGGAGGAAAATTCAGTTTTCAATGTTCAGCAGCTGCAATTATACAGTAGTAAAAAAAATGTTCAGCTGCAACGTGAAAGGAGAATTCTATCGATTGATACCTCGAGTACGTAGGTAAGGCTCTCGAATCCTGAAGAGGCAGCGGAAAACAGAAACAAAGTAGGATCAGAATCAAGGGATTCATCACTTTAGTAGTAACTAACATGAGATTAACTCCAGCCAATCACGCATGTGTTCACGGATGGTCACAAAGAAATTACAAACCTCTGTGTGGATGATCGCCAAAGTCAGCTGGAGTGGCGACTGTAAAATAAATAAAGTCAGGTGTGGGTGTTAGCTCGATCATATGGGAAACCAATTAATGGACATGTTGGCTTCCAAAATGTGTTACAGTATCTTTTAGCTCCCTCATGGGTCCTAAGCATGGAAACATTTTGTGATTGGGTTGAAATCTTCTGCATAATGACTTGAAAATTTCATTGTGACGAGATAGAATATTATGTACTCCTAATTATTTTCTCCACAACAAGTTGAGATTTCGTTTCAACAGAGCTAAAATTATCAATTTCTTGCTTTGGAAATTACAGAATTTATATCTAAGATTTTTTTTTCTTTTGCATGTATATCTAAGATATTTGACTGTAAATGCGTTGGCACCTCAACTAATAACTAACTATCTGAAGTTGTACAGTGTAGTTTTGGTACTCTTGATCTGCTGGGTACTTTTAACAAAACGGGCATGCATGCCGGCAAGCAAGATGGTATATATTCTCATCCCGGACTATATTAGATTTTATCAGGTTCGTACAAAACTGGGAGTATGTCGTCGTATACGTACATTCGAAGTCATCGAAGGAAAGGATAGGATCTAAACTCTCCAACTCAGGCCTGCAACAAGAGAGATCAATTGTGTAATTAACCAACGACGCTCACAATTCATTACTATATTAGCATAATATTTTTGTTGTAATCATTGGACCGCTGCTTACCCGCCAATGCTCCTCCTGTAGTGGAAGCCATCGCCGAGGGGCCGGCGTTGGCACGTCAAAGTCTGAACCACCGCCCGCGGCTTGCTCAGGGTCATCACGGGGGCCTCGTCACTGCCACACATTCATGCGTTAGAATATGTGTACGAGCAGCCTATTATATCCTCGTGGACACGGATTATTTGTGCGCAATCAGTCACTCAATTACAGGCTACTACTATAGATGATTCCTTCATCTTGGTTTTTTACGCTAGTGAAGAAGAGGAACCTATAGACAGAATGGTGCGTAGAGAAGTACGTACCTTTGGATGGTGATCATCCCGTCGGCGTGGGTCTCCTCGGCCGCCATCGCCGGTGGCGCAACGGCGGCGGCGACGGAGGAGGGAGCGAAGGAGACGCAGGTGCTGCCGGACATGACGATTATGCGACGGGCCGGTCACAAACACTCGATGTATGTCTCTGTGGAGGAGAATGCATCAGGTCGAAGAAGGCGCTGTGGTGGAGTGTGGAGCAACTCTGGTGGTGTATATAAATAGGAGAGCGTGCGTGCGGCGCCGGCGCCGGCGCCGCAAATTAACAAACACTGTGCAGGTGTGAACAGCCGCCGCCCCTTTCCCCACTTCCATGAGGAACAAACACCTCGTTTGAACGGGGTTTTCGTCCTACTCTCCAGCCACTTGTGTCCTTCTCCATCGCCGCCGTCGCGTGTCTGTCCTACCGGCCACGAGCCCGGTTTCCGTGGATCACTTTTTGTCCGGTTTCCGGCCGGGTTTACATGGTGTGAACGGGCCTGGCCTTGATGTCACCCATCAATTCATGGAGGAAATCGGTTCTAGTACTCGTATGTACATGTACGGCCGGCTTCTCCTGCCTCACCAAGGTGGTCGGTACACCGACAGGTTTACTGAAATGTGTACCACATCCTTATTTGCCATCAGTTGGAGTTGGTTTTACGATCACAGAGTTGGTACAACGACGACCCATATCTGAGATCTGGTCATTACTACGAACGATTCATGCATGTCATTAATTAAGTTCAACAAATAAGTAGTAGGACTACTGCATTATGCATGCCGTGTGAACGCAAGGATCCAGCAGCGTAATTAATGAATTCGAAAAGTAAACTTGGATTAAGCTAGCGCATGCGCTGCTCCAAGAATCCCCGGAAAACAAAAGGACCAGACCAAGGCATACGGACAACAATGCCACGTCTAACTTGTCCAGTGTGAATCCGATTCTGATTGTGGCATGTCCAGTGTAAATCCGATTTTAGTTTAGCTAGCTAGGTAGTTTATACTACTCCTTCCGTCTCAAACTAGTTGTCTCAACTTTATGTAGATTCGTGTGTAGTTACATGTGAATGGTTACACGTGAATGTAGAGAAAGCTGCGTGACGGAGGGGGCGTAAAAAAATATGAATACGTAGTGCATCTCTAGCCGAACTCCTATATTTTAGAGGAGTAAAAGCCTTCCTATTCCTTCATTTTTTTTTATTTGCTCCTCTTAATAAAAGAAGTTTCCAGTCGCTCTCCTATACTTAACTCCTTAATTGTTTCCTTATTTTTCTGTTGCAAACCAAATCATTTGAACCAAACATAAACATAAAGCTGTTATAGCCTAAATTATGCAATGGGCAAACCAAATTATTCAATGTTATGAACCAAATTAATTAAAGTAAAAAATCAAGCACACATATGTTCATATGAATTGAAGTGGGCGATACGAGTAGAACTAAGAAGCCTAGTGGAGATCATCTCAGAGCTTGGTATGCATCTCCTTCTCGATGGTTCGGTTGGTGTACAAATGGCCAAATTGGGATCCTAGCCTCAACGAAAACCTCATTCAATATCATGATCATAGTAGTTTACAAATCAACATCCTCTTCTTTCTCCTCCTACCGCGAAGATTCGTCGAAACTCATCTACCTCAACCTCTTCATCTACAGCCGATTCAAAACTGACAGTTTAGGGGTTCGGCTAGAGATGCTCTTATCATAGTATTTTTTTCAAACTTATGACACTAAATTGATATAGTTAGCTTCATCTTAAAATACATTTTTTAATCTACGACAAAGGGAAGGGAGTACCATATTGGTTACTAGTATGGTTTAATAAGTGCATTCATCCATTAAAAGAACTACTACCAAATTAGCAAAAGAACTACTACTTTAATCAACTTAAGCTAATAGCATACAACAAAGAGAAGGGAGTACCATATTGAGTACTAAATACTAGCATACTTTAATCAACTTAGGCTACTAGCAAACTAAATGTCAGTAATTAAGTTCAACATCATCTAGACTAGTAATAAGTACTGCATTAGAGCAACTCCAACAGACGCGCTAAAGCCGCGCCCAAGCGCTAAAACTGAAAATTTCCCACGCGAGAGCCCACGCCGCGCCCTCCAGCAGGCGCTGTATCTTCCCGCGCGCGGGAAAAACTTTGCTGCGTGCCCGCTTCCGCGTGCTTATTTTGGCGCACCACTCAACGCGCGCTTGTTAAATGAAGCGCAGCGCGTGGAAGCAAACCGCCACTTCCTCTTCAGCGCGCGCAGGAAAAATCCCCTCCCCTCCCGCCTCTCTGCCGCCGCGCTGCGCGACCGTCGCCATGCCGCCGCGCTGGCGCCGGGAGCAGGCGGAGGCACTGGCGCCACCGCCTCGCCTCGTGACGGAGGAGGAGCGCCGTCGCCGGCGCGAAAGGGAGCGGTGTCTGCTCATCGTCGAGCGTGATGGGCGCCTGCGGCAGGAGTGGCGTCGCCGCTTCCCTGAAGACGTCACGGCGCAACGGAAGCACGACGCCGAGAAGGCCGCGGCCAAGGCGGCGTGAGGGCGGCGAAGCACCAGGAACGGCACGACCGCCGGGTGGACAAGGCGCGGAGGCGCGCCTTCGTCGAAGCGCAGATCGTCGGGACGACAACCATCTCCGACGACGATCCCCGTTGGGACGACTACTGGTCGTCGACGCGGTGTCCGACACGACACCGGTCTCATCCGGCGATGACTACATCTCGATCTCCTCTTCGGACTAGATCATAGCACTAGTTTCTAGTAGTAGTAGTAGTAGATTCTAGTAGTTGTAGTAATTTCTAGTAGTAGTAGTAGATTCTAGTAGTACTAGTAATTTCTAGTATTTTTTTTGTACTATGTATTTTCTTTCATGTTATATGTAAATTTTCTAGATCTATTTTCTGTCAAATTTGTTGCAAAACCGTGTATGCGTACGCTCTAGTTTAGCGCGCCTGTTGGAGGAGTTTGAGTTCCAAATTTAGCGCGCAAGTTTTAGCGCCTCTGCCGGAAGAGATTTCACGCGTGCTACATATGCGTTTTACAGCACCAAAATTTACGGCTTCTATTGGAGTTGCTCTTATGCATGCCATGTGAACGCGAGGATCCATCAGCGTAACTAATGAATTCGAAAAGTCAGCTGGGATAAGCAAGCGCGCTGTTCCAAGAATCCACAGACAACAAAAGGACCAATGCATACTGACAACAATGCCACATCTAACTTGATCCAGTGTGAATCCAATTCTGATTGTGTCATGTCCAGTGTAAACCCGATTTTAGATTAGCCATGTAGTACTACTAGCTTACAGTACTCCTTCCGTCGCTTGTCTCAACTTTGTGTAGATTTATATATATCTACGCACTAAAATAGGTGTAGATACATGTAAATATAGAAAATATTGAGGCATTTAAACATAGGGAGTACAAGAAAATATAAATACGAAAAGTAGTTTCTAGCCGATCCCCTATATTTAACTCCTTAAATTTATTTTGTTGCAAAACAAATCATTATGCAATGTTGAAACCAAATTATTCTCTTGTTTCAAAAAAAACAAATTAGTCGATATTGCAAACCAAAACAATAAATGTAACAAATCAAATACACCTAGGTTCATATGAATTGAAGTGAATGATAATAGTAGAACTAAGAAGCGTTGTAGAGACGCCAGTGATGCTCGACAAGATCATCTCGGAGCTTGGTATGTATCTCCTTCTTCTCGATGTTTTGGTTGGTGTACAAACGGCCGAATTGGGATCCTAGCCTCGGCTGACGAAAATCCTCGTTCAATAGCATGATCATAGTGGTTTCCAAGTCATCATCATCTTCTTTCTCCTCCTGCGGTGAAGAGTCGTAGAAAATATTTCCCTCAACCTCTTGATCTATAGACGAATTTCAAGACAATTCAAAACCGAATGAAAAACACAAGAAACTCACCTAGATATTTCGTAGAACACCACATTTTTTCATAATGGGTGTTTCACTACTTAAAGGTTGAACCGTTTACACCCGGCCTATGCATACTAGGATGCACGCAGTCGAACACCTCATGGACAAAGGAGGTGAGAACCGCGACCAATGAAGTCGAGCGACGTGGAGTAGGGGAGGAGGGTGGTGGAGGGTCCGGGATGTCGGTGGGGGCAACATGTGGTCGCCGAAATGAACGCCTTCGGGGATGGACGACGCATTGGGGAAGGTCTGTGAGCTGGTGGAGGCGTGGAACTTTTGCTCCCTTGGTCTCGGCCAAGTATCTTTATGAGTAGAGGAGGTTGACTCCTATATTTTTTGCTCTTCTAAAGACGATATAAGTTCGGCCAGGTGCAATTTAGAGGATAAAATCGGATTTTTTGCTTCACTAACAGGTTTTAGGGGTTTGGCTGGAGATGCTCTTATGACATTAATTTTGTTTTGCGAACTATGACACAAAATCGATATAGTTAGCTTCATCTTAAAATACATTTTTTCCATCTATAACAAAGGGAAGGTAATATGGTTTAATAAGTGCATTCATCCATTAATAGAACTACTCCCTCCATCTCAAAATAGATGTCTTAAATTTATTGAAATTTAGATGAATCTATATACGAAATAGTGGCTAGATTCATCTAAATTTTGAGAATCTGCGACGTCTATTTTGAGACGGAGGGAGTACTAAATAGCATCTAACAGCTTCTTTAATCAACTTAGGCAGCTAGGAATCTATGACGGAATCAAACATAGACATGTGAGCTGCGATGAGTACTACCTTCCAGTAATGTGTGAACGCTCGGCCGAAGTTTTCCAGCACTGCGTCCACTATACGCCACTACTGCTGAGATAGCTCGGCTGGATGCAGACCTTCACAGATGGTTTGGTTTCAGTCGAGAGATAGGTAACGTGGCCTTCAGCAGCTAGCCTTGTAAGTGAAACATCATCTACTTGTACGTACTACATGCCGTGTGAACGCAAGGATCCATCAGCGTAATTAATAAATTCGAAAAGTCAGCTGGGATAAGCTAGCGCATGCGCTGTTCCAGGGATCCACATAAAACAAAAGGAACAATATATGCATACGAACAAAACAATGCCTCGTCTAACTTGTCCAGTGTGAATCCGATTCTGATTGTGTCATTTTCAGTGTAAATTCGATTTTAGTTTAGATAAATTTTTAGTACTCCCTCCATCTCAAATTAGTTGTCTCAACTTTGTGTAGTGTGTCGATACACATGCAAATAGAGAGGATTTTTTTTTCTAAAATGAGAGTTAAACCGGCTTTGCGTCAATAGATGCACACGGTCTTTTATTAATAAGTTCAAAATTCCAAAGTCGAGGCATCTAATTTGAGATGGAGGGAGTACAAAAAAATATGACTACTTAGAGCATCTCTAGGTGAACTCCTATATTTTATCAATAAGTTCAAAATTCTAAAGTTGAGGTATCTAATTTGAGATGGAGGGAGAACTTTCTTTATTTTCTCCTCTAAAATCAGTAGTTTCTAGCCGATCCCCCTATAATTAACTCCCTAAAAAAATTGCAAACCAAATCATTTGAACCAAACATAAAGTGGTTACAACCTAAATTATGCAATGTTCAAACCAAATTATTCAATATTACAAACCAAATTAATAAAAGTAACAAATCAAGCACACATAGGTTCATATGAATTAAAGTGGGTGATAAGAGTAGAACTAAGAAGCGTTGTGGAGACGTCGGTGATGCTCAACAAAATCATCTTGGAGCTTGGTATGCATCTCCTTCTTCTCGACGTTTGGGTTGATGTACAAAGGGACAAATTGGGACCCTAGCGTCGGCCGACGAAAACCTCGTTCAATATCATGATCATAGCGGTTTCCAAATCATCATCATCTTCTTCCTCCTCCGGCGAAGAGTCGTCGAAAATCATCTCTCTCAACCTCTCCAAAAATCTAGGTTGAAGCCAATTCAAAACCGAAATGAAAAAAACTCACCTCATTATTTCGTCGAACACCTCGTGGACGAATGAGGTGAGAACCGCGGCCGACGGAGTCAAGCGACGCAGAGCAGGGGAGTCGGGCGGTAGAGGGTCCAGGTTTTCGGCGGCGGCAACTGGTGGTCGCTGGAGTGAACGCCGGCGGGGATGGGTGGCACAACGGGAAAGGTCCGGGCGCTGGTGGAGGCGTGGAATCTTTGTTCCGCTAACCGTTTTTAGGGTTCGACTAGAGATGCTCTTATGACGCTAAATTGATATAGTTAAAAGCTAAATAGCATGGAATAGCTTTCTTTAATCGACTTAGGCTACTAGGAAGCTGTGACGGAATCAAACACATAGATATGCCAACTGTGAGCACCTTTCAGAAATGTGTGAACGCTCGGCTAAAGTTTTCCAGCACTGCGTCCACTATACGCCACTACTGCTGAGATAGCAGACCTTGAGAGATGGGTTGGATGCAGACCTTGAGAGATGGGTTGGTTTCAATCGAGACGTAGCCTTCAGCTAAGCCTTGTACGTAATGCGCTTTCTATCCCCGTTGATGTATGCGCGGCCGAACTGCGATCCTAGTTTCGGCCGCCGAACTTCATCGTTCAAAATGATGGCCATGACCATCTCGACATCGTCGTCCTCCTCCTCCTCTTCCTCCGATGATGAGTCGTCCAAGATGTACTCCCTCAACCTCTTCATCTACATGACGGCGCCGGTTAAATTTGAAAACCAAAACAAACAAATTCGGCTAAAAAAACTTACCTTGCTATTCGGTCGAACACCTCACGGGCGGAGGACGTGACAAGGTTGGCCAGTCGGTCGTCGGGTAGGGCAGAGGAGGTGTCGAGGGCGACAGTGCCTGCCTTCTGCAGCCTTCCTAGCCTCCGATGGCTCGAAGTTGCGGCGAATTGACGGCGACGGAGCCCGATTTGCTCCAAATCGGGGCGGCAACCGGCGAAAACGAGCTCGCCCCGTCGATTCCAGCGACGGCGAGAGGCGGCGAGCGAGGGAGAGGTAGGCCGGAGGGCGACATAGGGACCGGGGTGGGGGCGAGGTATGGGGGTCGCCAGCGGCGACGCCGGCGGGAATGGGTGCGCGGGTCGAGAGGCGGGAGGTTTTCTCGAAAGTGGCTCAGAGGAGTAAATTTAGGAGTCGGCCGCCACTTTTACTCCTCCGATGAGTATAATTTTACTCCTCTAACTGTTTAGGAGTTCGGTTACGTGCCGCCACTGCGTATTTTTACTCCTCTAACCGATTTTAGGGGATCGGTTAGAGATGCCCTTAGTGGGTTCAGTCTAAAATCCACTCATAAGGATACATCATAGTGTGTAAGCAGTACTGGAACTTGTTCCCCGTGTCTTGGTACCGAAAAGGGAGCAGTCGAATCTGAGTAGTGGGCTGTTCAAAAAAGAAGGGTACGTATGTACATGGGAGAGGCTGGCCCAATCCAATCAGAAACCAATAATAATGCTTTGAATCGACAGTGAAACAGTACCAGAAAAAGGTTCCGAAATTAAGAATCTGGAACGTGCATGCTCCCAATTCATGCATGATTGGGACTCTGACTTCGGGAATCTGGAACGTAAAATTGTACAGTACTAGATTCTTACCTGGTTTGTGTTCCCATGCTGCAAACTTTCATTCCTGTGCTTGACCTACGTTGGACGTTAAAACTAAGCTGGTTTGTGTTCCGAGTAGGAGTATACCACATAAGCGGGCAAGTACGTACAATTTTGTACAGTATTTGTTTTGTACAAACAGCAGCACTATTTCACTTTTAACGATCCAACAAGTTGAGCTGAATGCATGCACTTTTGTTGCACAAGAGATCCTCTCTTCCATTATCTAAATAAACAAGTACTACCTCCGTTTCAAAATAAGTGTCGCAGTTTTAGTATAAGTTTGTACTACTAAAGCTGCGACGCTTATTTTGGAACAGAGGGA
Source organism: Avena sativa (assembly GCA_916181665.1). NCBI lineage: Eukaryota > Viridiplantae > Streptophyta > Magnoliopsida > Poales > Poaceae > Avena > Avena sativa. Next base: position 86,015,714 of record OV702291.1, on the reverse strand, counting down.
GTATCTATGAACAAATACTTCTGTCATTATGTTCCTGTATGAACTCAAGAATCTATGAGCAGTCATTCGCTTACGAATTCCACATGATGTTCCTGTATGAACTCAAAGGATCTATGAGTCAGTCATTTGCTTACGAATTCCGCATTCTGCTCCCGTATGAATTCAAGGATCCATGAGTCATTCATTTGCTTATGAATTCCAATGTCAACTGGGACAAGTCTACATATATATTTGCTCTTCCAAGATATACATAAGTAGCTTGATTCTTTGCATTCGGGAACTTCTGTATGCACTGGCCTACAATAATTCGGTCATATTAGTAAGAACCTGTCTTTTCACTCATGTACTATTAAGCAATCTATTTTCTGTCTGCACATAACAAAATCAGATAACCTACTTTATATCATGATGGAATGCTGGACAAGCAAGCACAACCGGACCAGCTATAACAAGCAGCAGGTATTCTCTTGTTTCATCATAAAAAAATGCACAGATGTGTAAAAGGGATTGATGCATATATACCTCTCTATTGGTTCAACACACACAGACATGCATGCCATGTCCTGGAAGAGTTCTCCTAGTGTGTGAACTGGATCTATTGTCATGCACCCAACTTTCTATGCTATGCGTTGGCCTACCAAATCTGTGCATGTGAACGCCCAGCACAATATTTTCAGCATTGTGTCAATCAATATACCTGCAGAAGTCGTCATAGGGTGACGCTGCATTCATTTGTACTTAATATGCTCAGAGCACGCCTTTGCACCAGCTCAATTGAGCACGTTGGGATAAATAGAAAATCAAAAAGTCACCGAGCAAAATAATACTACCAACTTCGCAACAGACAAAGGCTTGCTTTAAGCTTGAGAAATGAACCTCGTAAAATAACACCAATTTTGCAACAGAAAAAGGCCTGCTTTAAACTTGAGAATGAACATCCTAAACACGTGCGACAAAAATAGGAACCAATGTTCTAGAGCAACCTGAATTTTGCATATACAAGTAGATTGCCCAATTCTTGCTCAGCTCTTCCTCTTGTAGACCTTCCATCTCTGTTTCCAGCCCATCTTATTTGAACAATGTGTTCAACATGTTGTGTAATCTACAACGAAAAATCAGTCACAAAAGTAGAAAAAAAGAGCAAATCAACCAAACTGTAAAATAAGTAAAAGCTGGTTAAACAAAGAGGACTATAAACAATTCACTGCAAAATGTTAAAGGCAAACTGAGTGTAATGGCCTCACCATCCTTCTCAAAAGGCTCAAACTGGGTTAGTTCAAGCACAGGAACAAGCTATAGTGGTTGCTCACATAACCTGCAGATATGGTAGTTTCTCGCATCTGCCATAATGACAAGGATTATGAGAGAGCAAAACGCACTACTGTGGGCCCTCTCTAGGTTCCCTCGCTGTCAAACTATGCTAAGAGATTATCTATAGTTGTCATGGAAACAGAAGGCTGTAATGTACACTCCAGATTATACACTGTTTGTGATGGGAGGGCTCAGGGCTGGCCCTGGAGGGGGGCTGGAGGGGCGGCCGCCCCGGGCCCAAGAAAATTGGGGGCCTTCCCTAGATATGTGCTTCATATATAGGCCTAGTATAGATCCCAGAAAAAATAAAACAACAGCAGTTTAGTGTTTCTCTTGGACCTATTGGGTCCTTTTCCTTTGCTAGACAAACTCTTCCGATTACCACGAGTCCAGGACGGCAAGACTAGCGGTCAGATCAGCAATCACATCTATCTCATGACCAGGGCTTGCATTCTTGTGTGGGAGACCTATGTTAGAAGTTGTAACCTTGCATTCTTGTGTGAGAGACCTATGTTAGAAGTTGTAACCTTGCATTCTTGTGTGAGAGACCTATGTGTTAGAAGTTAAAACTACACGCAGTCACTAGCTGGTTTGGGCCGATATATACCGCACGAGCGGGCAAGTACGATTTTGTATTTGTTTTGTACAAACAGCAGCACTATTTCACTTTAACAATCCAACGAGTTGAGCTGAATGCACTTTTATTGCACACAAGCGACCATCTCTTCCATTATCTACTCCCTCCTTTTAGAAATAAGTGATTTAGGTTTGTCTAGATTCGTATGTATCTAGACATGTTTTAGTGTGTAGGAACATTCAAATCTAGACAAATACAAGTCACTTATTTCAGGACGCAGGGAGTAAAAAGTACTCCCTCCGTTTCAAAATATAAGATGTTTTAGCTTTGTAAAAGGAGTGTATCTAGACCCGTTTTAGTCTGTAGGTTCACTCCGAATCTACACACTAAAAGGGATCTAGATACACTTCTTTCACAAAGCTAAAACATCTTATATTTTGAAACAGAGGGAGTATCTATGAACAAATATTTTTTGTCCTATTTCCAACATTATGTTCCTGCATGAACTCAAGGACCTATGAGTCAGTCATTTGCTTACGAATTCTGCATTCTGCTCCTGTATGAACTCAAGGATATACGAGTCAGTCATTTGCTTATGAATTCCAATGTCAGCTGGAACAAGTCTACATATATATTTGCTCTTCCAAGATATACATAGCTTGATTCTTGCCATCGGCAAACTTTTGTATGCATTGACCTAAAATAGTTCGATCATATTAGTAAGAATCGTATTATCACTCATGTATTAAGCAATCTATTTTCTGTGTGCACATAACAAAATCAGATGACCTACTTTATCATGATGGAACCATGGACACACATATGTGTAAAAGGGATTGATGCATATATACCTCTCTATTGGTCCAACACACACAGGCATGCCATGTCCTGGAAGAGTTCTCCTAGAGTGTGAACTGGATCTGTTGTCATGCACCCAACTTTCTATGCGTTGGCCTACCAAATCTGTGCATGTGAACGCCCAGCACAATGTTTTCAGCATTGTGTCAATCAATATACCTGCACGTCATAGGGTGACGCTGCATTCATTTTTATTACTATATGCTTGGGGCACGCCTTTGCACCAGCTCAATCGAGCACGTTGGGATAAATAGGAAAATCAAAAAGTCACCGAGTAAAATAATAGTCCCTCCGATCCTTAATAAGTGTCGCCCATTTTGTACTAAGCTAGTACAGACTTTGTACTTACTAAATGAGCGACACTTATTATGAACCGGAGGGAGTACCAACTTCGCAACAGACAAAGGCCTGCTTTAGAGAAATGAACCTCCTAAACACGTGCGGAAAAAATAGGAACCAATGTTCTAGAGCAACCTGAATTTTGCGTATACAAGTAGATTGCCCAATTCTTGCTCAGCTCTTCCTCTTGTAGATCTTCCACCTCCGTTTCCAGTTCATCTTATTTGAACAATGTGTTTAACTTGTTGTGTAATCTACAATGGAAAATTAGCCACAAAAGTAGAAAAAAGCAAGTCAACAAAGCTCTAAAATAAGTAAAAGCTGGCTAAAACAAAGAGGACTATAAACCAATTCACTGCAAAATGTTAAAGGCAAACTGAGTGTAATGGCCTCACCATCCTTCTCAAAAGGCTCAAACTGGGGTAGTTCAAGCACAGGAACAAGCTACAGTGGTTGCTCACATACCCTGCAGATATGGTAGTTGCTTGCATCTGCCATAATGACAAGGATTACGAGAGAGCAAAGCGCACAAATGTGGGCCCTCTATAGGTTAACTCGCCGTCAAGCTATGGTACAAGATTAACTATAGTTGTCATGGGAAACGGAAGGCCATAATGTACACTCCAGATTATACAATGCTTGTGATGGGAGGGCTATAGAAGCGAAGATCTTGGCAAAAATAGCTGACAGAACTCGTTCGTTCTTCCGATGCCAGCCAGTTGGTTTTTATGGGTAATGCTTCATCTTTTTCTGATGGAACAGGGAAGGTGTAGGATATGCATTTCAAGACATGCCCAGATCTCAACCCCTAATAGGCTTCTGAAAAGGTGTAATTTGATAGCAGAGATCTCTTATTGACTAGCATGGACAATATAATCTAGTACTACAAACGTGACCAACAGATGGACTGAACAGCAAAATAATGTGAGAAAGCTCAACAAGAAACTATATTTGGAGCTGCTGCCAGTGTCACACATAAGTGCGAAATCAAAGGATCTGTGAATTACATAATATTAGAATCGCAAGGATGCAAGGAAACTGTAAGGAGGTATTCAGTCATCGTATGAACAGTGAGGAGCCGCTGTACAGCCAGCATCAAATGGATCTTCTGACGCGCAACAATGCCAGTACTGCAGCACCTTGCCTGAACCCGGGGTATCCATGGTTCCACCAGCGTGAACACTTTCAAATTTTCTCTTTGTTTCTCCTGTAGAGGTGAAACATTGGATTAGCAGTTGACAATTCTATATAGTCATAAAGGCCTAAAGGACAATCAACTAAGCTACACACCAACTGAAATTCTAAAAGCTAGGCCATGAAAGGTAAATGGTTCAATAAATAAACCGACCAAGTCATGACGTATCACATGTTTGCCTAATCAAAATGCAGGCCCGGGCGGACAGGAGTGCACCCTGTGCGGCCACACAGGGCCAAAAAATTTAGGGGGCCGGGTTTTTTTTTTGTATAATTCTATATAGTCATAAAGGCCTGGCAGCAAAAAGAAATTGCAGCCCATCGCTGAGAGTTTGGCTGCATGGAAAATGAGCGCATTGACCAACACGATAAATAGAGATGGGCCAGCCAGGCAATGTCGTCTTCTGCGCGACACGCCTAACGCCTACTCCACCATATGCAATTAGCCGATCAATCCTGAATACTCGATCAGCAGGTGGTTCCCAAATCCCAATCCCAATCCGTCGCCGTCATCTGCAATCAGCCAATCAATCCCGAATACTCGATCAGCAGGTGCGTGCATCGCTCCTCTTTTCTTCTCCAATGCAGGTGTACTTCATTTCCGATCATTTTTGGTCCTTGTCTCCTTCGTTAGTACTTCAATTGATTGTTTTGTTCATATCTTCTATAACTAACTAGTGTTTCAATAATTAAGATTGGAGTCCGAGCCATCATGGGAAAGCAAGATTATGGTGCCCAAAAGCACAAGAGGAAGAAAGAACAGGAGCTAATTAAATCTCAAAGAGGGGCTACGGACAGGTTTATTATCTGATAATCAGTCAGTTGATCTTTCTACCCTTGCACTTGATATTATTCCTTACAATGATCCTAGAGATGGTTAATAATGTTGAGGTAGAGGAATATCAACTTGAATAATTTACCAGGCATATACATTATAATCGATGAATAGTTAAAATTTCTAGTGCCATAGGACTCCATTTTAGAGTTTCGCACAGGGCCCAGATTTTGCTGACTCGGCCATGTCGAAATGCTCAGCCAGATCTTGTAAATACAAGGCTTTGAACCAGCTAAAGCTGCCTATACATGAACATAATTACTTTGGCGTTGTCCGCTAAGCAACTCTATCTGACAAAAAGATGGATACAACTGAACAAGCTCCTCCCCAAATGTGCTAAATTAATCTCTGGATCAAGTGTACGATTGTTGATTTCCTGCGAACCAAGCGCTGAAAACTAACTGAACACTAGGCATACAGGAGTATTTTGTAGATTCTAGGCAGACAGAGGTATTCTGTAGATGCATCTTCAGGTCTTCACTACCGACTTCTACTTGGTATGAAGATAAGCAGGTAGACCACTTGCAAGTGAGACGGACCCTCACCTCCGAAGTGGGCCGTGTGGTAGCGGCAGGCAGAGGGGTGGTTCCCCGCCGGGTCGTACTGCTGCTTGCAGTTCTTGCACGTGCGGAGCACCGGCCCGCCCATGCCTCCGACGGTGGCGGCAGCGTAAACCGGCGTTCGGAGATGGCGCCGCGGGGTGAGGCGGAAGACGGGGCAGGGAAGGGCTGGTGGCCAGAGCAGCGCGGCACGGGCGGGCGGCGCTGCCATGCGCGGCGACGGCGCAAAAAAAAAGCGTGGAAACGAGGGATGGGGAGGGACGGCCGAGCCGGACAGGAAGAAGAGACGGTCTGAGCTTTTTCCTTTTCTTTTTAGAAAGGAGTCCGGCTATCGCATTCTTTTGGGGAATTTTATTTTGTTTTTGCCCATTTTATGTATGGTATTCTAAATTTTGACATTTTTCTTTGCCATTCTACTTCGTAGATTTTGATAGTTCATCATTTTGCCCTTCTACTAGGAGCAAGTCATAAAATAATGATGTTATTCCGATGTACAATTTTGTTTTTTGACTCCATAGTTTTTGCCCCTTCTACTAAGAGCATTCTAACAACTGCAGAATAAAAATAAAATTGCGAGTCAAGGATAACATTGTATTCTTGCAACTCCGTTAGTTCACTTTGGCCGAGCATTTAACATAACGGAAAAAGTATTCCTTTTGTTCACTAATGTAAGATTTTATAGTTTTTTCTTAAAAATGCATGTACCTAGACACGTCTTATTGTTTAGGTTCATTCATTTTCTTCCAAATCTAGACTATTTTGAAAATCTACAAGATCTACATTAGTGAACGGAAAGAGAGTAACAAGTCACCAAGAATTAGAGTCACAGACACAGACCACCCAAGAAGAGAAGTGGAGACTCTCCCTTCTCCCCTCCCCTCCCCTGCTACACTTCTCAGAGACAAATCGCGTCGCCCCGGCCCAATCTGACGCCTTTCTCGCCGGCGTTGCCGGTGAGAAATGGCGGAGGGGCGGTGCCAGTGGCCGTAGTCTAGGTTGTGGTGTTGGCGTTCTGCCGGTAGTGGGCGGTTTGCCCGGTAGAGGAGGCGGAGCTCTGGGTCTTGGCCAGATCTGGAGTTTAGGTGTAGGTCTTCTTGCTCGTTTGTCTCTGCTCCGTCGGCTGGAGAAGGGATTGGGGGCGAGAGACACCGTCTTCTACAATAAAGCTTCGGCCGGTGCTCCCTCTTGGTTTGTTGTGGCTCTGCTTTTGTTGGTTCTCCTCCCGGCCGGCCGTGGTGGCGAGGGGGTTGTGAATAATGGTAGTATGGCGAGCGGACCTGGGGGACTGCAAGGGTGCTTCCCCGCTCCGGTGTTTCGGCGCGTCGCCGGGCGGCGGTCTGTTGGGTCCGCAGCATAGAAAACAAAAAATTTCCTACGATGAGAACTATACGCCAAGATCTATCTACTAGATACAGAGCAACGGGTGGACATACATCCATGGAGAACTTACCCTCGAAGACAACGAGCTTTGTTAACGAGTAGGAACTCGTGGTTGATGTAGTCGTACACTTGCCGATCTTAAGATCGTGAGGAAGTCCGAGCGCCGCAACTCAGCAGCGCATCCGCACTCGCACACACGTTCAAGCCACCGGACAACCTCCACCTTCTCGCTCTAGCGATCCAGCGGAAGCAGCAACTCCTTCCAGACGAAATGCCACCGGGAACATGTATCTCACTAATCCGAGACCATGGGGGAATAATTCTAGAGGGGGAGAGAGATCCTTCACAAGGAGGTGTGAGGATGAAGGAGGGAATGGGTGGCCTTTTATAGGAGGAGGGGGGGGGGTGCCCCCTCTCTCCATGGCCGGCGCATGGGGGGTGACCCCTCACCTCCCCCATTCATGTGGTGGTAACCCCTACACATTAAAATGCCTCTTCACATTCCCTTTTAAAGTCTCCACTTTAAATGCATTAAATTTCTCCAAATTTAATGCTCTCTTATTTAATAAAACTCTTTTTATTAAATTTATTCAGAATTTTGTTAATTACTTTAATTAACAAACATTCACATATAGCCCCTTGCAATATTTCAATATCACATGCAGAACCACCTTCTGCAATTTCACCCGAAACAATTTCTGGTTTCTATTAAAACAATTCCTGCGCTTTGCAATTCTTTCATCTGAAACATATGTGCTCCAAAATGGTGTCTGGTAACTCTTAAGTGTGCCACCCTACGGTTCGCGAATAATGCAGACATGATCGAGACCCTTTTCCGATCAATAATCAGCAGCGGGACCTGGAGATCCGTACTGACTCCTACACATTCAACGATGACTCCTGTGATCGTGAGAACCTTTAACGCTTGTAACTAAATCCCTTTGTCTCTCGATATATTACATGTCCGAGATTCGATCATCGGTATCTCCATACCTAGTTTGATCTCGTTACCGACATGCACTCTTTTCTCGTTCCCGTGATATAACATTCTAGTGATCACATCACTTTGCTTGCAAGCTATCCTAATGTGATATCATCGAGAGGCCCAGAGTATATCTATCCGTCATCTGGATTGACAAATTCCACTCTTGATCCATGAGCCTCAACATAACACCTTCGTAGTACTGAACCCATCTTTATAGTCACCCTGTTACGGTGTGATGTTTAATGTTATCAAGATACTCTTCCGGTGTTAGCAATTAACATGATCTCATGGTCTAAGGATAAAGATTACTTCGTATGATGTTATAGCAATATAAACATAATGACTTAATCGTAATGCTATACTTCGGATGAATGTTCATCACATGATTTCACAAATGCTGTGACCTTGTTATAAACAACATCCAATGTCCATGATCAGGAAACCTTGATCATCTTGTTAATCAACAAGCTAGTCTATAAGAGAGGCATAACTAGGAACCCTTTTTGTTTATTAAACACACATGTATTGATGTTTCCTATCAATACAATTATAGCATGCAAAATAAACATCTATCATATACAAGGAATACATAATAACAACTTTATTATTGCCTCTCAGGGCATATTTCCTTCAGTCTCCCACTTGCACTAGAGACAATAATCTAGTTTATATAGTGATAAATCTAACACCCATGGAGTTCTGGTGTTGATCATGTTTTTCCCTAGGGAGTACTTTAGTCAACGGATCTGCTACATTCAGGTCCGTGTGTACTTTACAAATCTTTATATCTCCATCCTTGACATACTCGCGGATGGAGTGAAACCGGCGCTTAATATGCTTGGAATTCTTGTGAGACCTTGGTTCCTTGGTGTTGGCTATGGCTCCATTATTGTCACAATAGATCACCATTGGGTCCAACGCACTAGGAACCACACCTAGTTCCGTTATGAACTCCTTTATCCAAACCGCTTCCTGTGCTGCTTCTGAAGCAGCAACATATTCCGCCTCCGTCGTTGATCCAGCCACCACAGGTTGTTTGGAGCTCCTCCAACTAACTGCTGCTCCGTTCAAGAGAAATACGCATCCGGATTGAGACTTAGAGTCATCCGAATCAGTGTCAAAGCTAGCATCGACATAACACTTAGCGACTAGCTCTTCTTCACCTCCGTATACAAGAAACATATCCTTAGTTCTTCTCAAGTACTTAAGGAAATTCTTGACCGCTATCCAGTGTTCCGAACCTGGATCAGATTGGTACCTACTAGTCAAACTAATAGCATGTGCCACATCCGGTCTTGTACATAGCATGGCATACATTATAGAGCCTATGGCTGAGGCATAGGGGATCTTATCCATTATCTCTCTTTCTTTCGCCGTAGCCGGACTTTGAGTCTTACTCAATGTCTTGCCTTGCAACATAGGTAAGTACCCCTTCTTACTTCCGTCCATATTAAACTTCTTTAATATCTTATCAAGGTATGTACTCTGCGATAGCCCAATTAGGCGTCTTGATCTATCTCTATAGATTTTAATGCCTAATATATATGAAGCTTCACCAAGGTCCTTCATAAAAAAATTGTTGTTTAGATAACTTTTAACACTGTTTAAAAGATCTATATCATTTCCAATCAATAATATGTTATCCACATATAATATCAGAAATGCCACATTTCTCCCACTCACTTTCTTGTAAATACAAGCCTCTCCATAAGTTTGGACAAATCCAAACTCTTTGATCACCTCATCAAAGCGGAGATTCCAACTCCGGGATGCTTGCTTCAGTCCATAGATGGATCGCTGAAGTTTGCACACCTTATCAGCATCCTTAGGATCGACAAAACCCTTAGGTTGTATCATATACAACTCTTCTTCAATATTACCATTGAGGAACGCAGTTTTAACATCCATCTGCCATATTTCATAATCAAAATAATGCAGCAATTGCTAACACAATCCTAACCGACTTAAGCATCGCTACGGGAGAGAATGTCTCATCGTAGTCAACTCCTTGAATTTGTCAAAACCCCTTTGCGACAAGTCGAGCCTTATAGATGGTTACATTACCATCAACATCAGTTTTTCTTTTGAAAATCCATTTATTCTCAACGGCCTTTCGATCGTGAGGTAAGTCCACCAAGGTCCAAACCTGGTTTTCGTACATGGATTCCATCTCGGATTTCATGGCTTCTAGCCATTTGTTGGAATCAGGGCTCATCATCGCTTCTTCATACGTCGCAGGGTCATTTATTTCATCAATCATGAAATTCATAATAGGATTGCCGTACAGTTCAGGAGCTGCACGTGTCCTGCTTGACCTGCGAGGTTCGGTAGTATCCTCTTTCGGAGTTTCATGATCAATATCATTAGCTCTCTCTTCATTAGGTGAAGTGAACTCCGAAACAACTTCTGGAGCTGCGCTACTCGCCATTTCATGAAGAGAAGGTTCAATAACCTCTTCGAGTTCTACCTTCCGACTACTCACACCTTTCGCGAGAAACTCCTTCTCAAGAAAGGATCCATTCTTGGCAACAAAGACCTTGCCCTCAGATCTGTGATAGAAGGTATACCCAATCGTTTCCTTAGGGTATCCTATGAAGACGTATTTTTCCGCTTTGGGTTCGAGTTTATCCGGTTGAAGTTTCTTCACATAAACATCACATCCCCAAACTTTAAGAAATGATAGCTTAGGTTTGTTTCCAAACCATAATTCATACGGTGTCTTTTCAACGGATTTAGATGGTGCCCTATTTAAAGTGAATGCAGCGGTTTCCAGTGCATAATCCCAAAATGACAGTGGCAAGTCAGTCAGAGACATCATAGATCGAACCATATCCAATAAAGTACGATTACGAAGTTCTGACACACCATTACATTGTGGTGTTTCGGCAGGCGTGAGTTGTGAAACTATTCCACAGTCTTTCATATGTGTGCTAAACTCGTAACTAAGATACTCTCCTCCACGGTCGGACCGTAGAAATTTGATCTTTCTGTTACGATGATTTTCCACTTCATTCTAAAATTCTTTGAACTTTTCAAAAGTTTCAGACTTGTGTTTCATCAAATAGATATACCCATATCTACTCAAATCATTCGTGAAAGTAACAAAATAACGATATCCACCTCGTGCTGACACACTCATTGGTCCACACACATCATTATGTATGATTTCCAATAAATTTGTCACCCGTTCCATTGAACCAGAAAACGACGTTCTAGTCATCTTGCCCATAAGGCATGGCTCACATGTATCAAATGATTCAAAATCAAGTGATTCCAAAAGTCCATCAGAATGGAGTTTCTTCATGTGTTTAACGCCAATATGACCTAGACGGCAGTGCCACATATATGTAGATATATCATTATCAAGTTTAATCCTTTTAGCATCAACATTATGAATATGCGTAATACTACTATCGAGATCCAACAGAAATAAACCATTCAACACAGGTGCATGACCATAAAAGATATTATTCATATAAATCGAACAACCATTGTTTTCAGACTTAAACGAATAACCACTTTGCATCAAACACGATCCGAATACAATGTTCATGCTCAGTGCAGGCACCAAATAACAATTATTCAGGTTTATAACTAATCCCGACGGCATATGGAGAGGCAGCGTTCCGATGGCGATCACATCAACTCTTGATCCATTGCCGACCCACATCGTGACCTCATCCCTTGCTAGTTGTCGCTTGTTCCGCAGCCCCTGAACCGAGTTACATATATTAGCAACCGATCCCGTATCAAATACCCAGGTGCTACTGCGAGTACTAGTCAAGTACACATCAATAACATGTATATCACATATACCTTTGTTTGCCTTGCCGGCCTTCTTGTCCGCCAAATACTTGGGGCAGTTGCACTTCCAATGGCCAGTCCCCTTGCAATAGTAGCACTCGGTGTCAGACTTAGGGCCAGCTCGGGGTTTCTTTTCAGGCGCGGCAACAGATTTGCCACCCTTCTTTCCCTTCTGCTTGCCTTTCTTGTCCTTCTTGAAACCAGTGGTCTTATTGATCATCAACACTTGATGTTCTTTCCTAATCTCCACTTCTGCAGTCTTAAGCATTGACAGAAGCTCGGGAAGAGACTTCTTCATGCCCTGCATATTATAGTTCATCACGAAGCTCTTATAGCTAGGTGGCAGAGATTGGAGAACACGATGTATGCCTAAGTCAAGGGGAATCGTTATTCCCAAGGACACAAGATTATCGGCGTACCCAGACATTTTGAGTACGTGCTCACTAACGGAGCTGTTTTCCTCCATCATGCAGCTAAAGAACTTTTCTGTAGCATTATAACTCTCTACGGCAGCATGGGTATCGAAAATCATTTTCAATTCTCCCATGGTATCAAAGGCATTGCCATTTTCGAAATGTTTTCGAAGTTCTGGCTCTAGCCCATACAGTATGCCGCAATGAACTAAGTTGTGGTCCTCCTGACGAGTCACATAGACATTCTTTTCCTCGTCAGGGGCATCAGGAGCTGGTGGGGGGCCTAGCGGTGCATCTAGCACATATTGCTTTTGTGCAGCAGTGAGGAGAATCCTCAAATTCATAGCCCAGTTGGTGAAGTTGCTACCATTCGCAGCAAGTTTCTCTTTCTCCATGAACACATTGAAATTAAAAGCAGGTGGTGCCATCTACAACAGAATTTACAAAGTATATTTAGACTAAGTTTATGATAGATTGAGTTCAACTAATCCAAATTACTAATGAACTCCCACTCAAAAACGACATCCCTCATGTCCTTTTGGTGATTACATGAACCAAATCCACTACACCAAGTCCGATCATCACGTGAGTCGGTGTAGCTTGAAAGGCGAGCATCTATATGGGCATCATATCAACTATATGACTCATGCTTAACCTTTCGGTCCGTGTTCCGAGGCCATGTCTGTACATGCTAGGCTCGTCAAGTAAGAACCTTAGTATTTGCGTGTGTAAAACTGTCTTACACCCGTTGTATGAAAGCGTAGAGTCGAGAACACCCGATCATCACGTGATGCCTCAAAACACGATCCACAAAACGGTGTATACTTATGGAAGAACACATTTTATCTTGATATCTAAATGAGGGATCATCTTATAATGCTACCAAAAGCGCCAAACTAGCAATATAAGATGCTAACATCTAATGTGTGAAGTGATATGATATGGTCCATGCATTTGATCTCTATCATTTGCATCGTGGTATGATCTCTATCATTCCTTTGTGTGTAAGGCCAAGGTCTATGGAACTTACACGTTAAGTGAGTTGTAAGAGTATCTATCATACATCTACTTACAACAATACCATATTAAAACACTAGCCCAGCAACGATCTAAACTAGACGCCTCTAATTTATCAATTGCAAGTTTTACGTGGCTTAGGGCTTTCGGAGATAGAACCGGTCTAACCTACGAACATGAACCACAACAAGAATAATCAAGTTATTAGCAACTCATTGTAAATCAGATATTGACTATAGTAGGAGAGACAGACACCCGCCAGCCACTTATGCAAAACTAGTTGTATGTCAGTCGTGGAACCGGTCTCATGTACGATGACATGTAAGGTTGGTCCGGGCCGCTTCATCCCACTATGCCACCAATATCCAAAGTACATAGAAGATGCAATAACATGATCATCATCGCCCACATATAAACATATGTGTACTACCCGTGCAAAGCACCTACGCATAGATCAAGCTCTGATACCACTGTTGGGTCCGCAGCATAGAAAATAAAAATTTTCCTACGATGAGAACTATACGCCAAGATCTATCTACTAGATACAGAGCAACGGGTGGACATACATCCATGGAGAACTTACCCTCGAAGACAACGAGCTTTGTTAACGAGTAGGAACTCGTGGTTGATGTAGTCGTACACTTGCCGATCTCAAGATCGTGAGGAAGTCCGAGCGCCGCAACTCAGCAGCGCATCCGCACTCGCACACACGTTCAAGCCACCGGACAACCTCCACCTCCTCGCTCCAGCGATCCAGCGGAAGCAGCAACTCCTTCCAGACGAAATGCCACCGGGAACATGTATCTCGCTAATCCGAGACCATGGGGGAATAATTCTAGAGGGGGAGAGAGATCCTTCACAAGGAGGTGTGAGGATGAAGAAGAGAATGGGTGGCCTTTTATAGGAGGAGGGGGGGTGCCCCCTCTCTCCATGTCCGGCGCATGGGGGGGGTGACCCCTCACCTCCCCCATTCATGTGGTGGTAACCCCTCCACATTAAAATGCCTCTTCACATTCCCTTTTAAAGTCTCCAATTTAAATGCATTAAATTTCTCCAAATTTAATGCTCTCTCATTTAATAAAACTCTTTTTATTAAATTTATTCAGAATTTTGTTAATTACTTTAATTGACAAACATTCACATATAGCCCCTTGCAATATTTTAATATCACATGCAGAACCACCTTCTGCAATTTCACCCGAAACAATTTCCAGTTTCTATTAAAACAATTCCTGCGCTTTGCAATTCTTTCGTCTGAAACATATGTGCTCCAAAATGGTGTCCGGTAACTCTTAAGTGTGCCACCCTATGGTTCGCGAATAATGCAGACATGATCGAGACCCTTCTCCGATCAATAATCAGCAGCGGGACCTGGAGTTCCGTACTGACTCCTACACATTCAACGATGACTCCTGTGATCATGAGAACCTTTAACGCTTGTAACTAAATCCCTTTGTCTCTCGATATATTACATGTCCGAGATTCGATCATTGGTATCTCCAGATCTAGTTTGATCTCGTTACCGACATGCACTCTTTTCTCGTTCCCGTGATATAACATTCTAGTAATCACATCACTTTGCTTGCAAGCTATCCTAATGTGATATCACCGAGAGGGCCCAGAGTATATCTATCCGTCATCTGGATTGACAAATTCCACTCTTGATCCATGAGCCTCAACATAACACCTTCGTAGTACTGAACCCATCTTTATAGTCACCCTGTTACGGTGTGATGTTTAATGTTATCAAGATACTCTTCCGGTGTTAGCAATTAACATGATCTCATGGTCTAAGGATAAAGATTACTTCATATGATGTTATAGCAATATAAACATAATGACTTGATCGTAATGCTATACTTCGGATGAATGTTCATCACATCATTTCACAAATGCTGTGACCTTGTTATTAACAACATCCAATGTCCATGATCAGGAAACCTTGATCATCTTGTTAATCAACAAGCTAGTCTATAAGAGAGGCATAACTAGGAACCCTTTTTGTTTATTAAACACACATGTATTGATGTTTCCTATCAATACAATTATAGCATGCAAAATAAACATCTATCATATCCAAGGAATACATAATAACAACTTTATTATTGCCTCTCAGGGCATATTTCCTTCACGGTCTGCCAAAGGCCAATCCGAGCTCTCGAGGCGGGAGTTGGTGGTGCTCTCTGGCAGGCAAAGCCCCTCCTCAAGAAAGCACCGCTGATACATTGCAAATGTATCTATAATTTTTGATGTTCCATGCTTGGTTTTATCCACTTTCTTGTGTTTTGTTCCAACTTTAGAGTACTTTTCATATGATTTCTTGGACTAACCTATTAACAAGAGCCACAGTGCCAGCTGCCCGTTTTCTGCTGTTTTTGGTTCCAGAAAAGTCAGAAAATGAATATTCTCGGAATTGGACGGGACAAAAGCCAAAGTGCCTATTTTTCTGGAAGGGATCAAGTGCCAAAATACAAGACGGAGAAGGGCCAGGGAGCCACCACACCACGTGGCCGCGCGGCCAGGCCTGGCCCTCGCCAGGGGGTGGTGTGGCCGCTCCGTCCGCCTATATATTTCCCTCAGGACGAAAACCCTAAGTACCCGATCAAAAATCCACAAAAGAGTCTATATCCGCCGTCATCTCCATCCCTAGATCGGGAGGGATCTGAAGCTCTTCCCGGCACCCTGCCAGAGAGGGGAATTCACCCTGGAGGCCTTCTTCGTCACCATGCAAGCCTCCGGTGTGATGCGTGAGTAGTTCATCCTTGGACTACGGATCCATGTAGTAGCTAGATGACCGGTTCTCCTCCTTTGTGCTTTCATGTTTAGATCTTGTGAGCTCCGTTCATGATCAAGATCATATATTTGTAATTCATACATGTTATGTTTGCAGGGATCCGATGGATATTGAGATGCTATTTCAGATTGATTATTGATTCTATCATGTCTTTGTTATTTGTGATCTTGCATGATTTCCGTTCTTAGTAGCTATCTTGGCCAAGTAGATGCTAGCAATTCCAAGTGTTAGTATTTATGCTCGATAGTGGGTTCATGCCTCTGGTAATCTGGGGAAGTGACAGAAATCTCTAAGGTACTAGATGTATTGTTGCTACTAGGGAGAAAACAACAATCCTTTATTCATAGAACAATCATATTGTTTACTTTACACGCAGTTCGTAAAGCAATAATCTGTTGCTTGCAACTTAATACTGGAGGGGGTTCGGATGATAACCTGAATGTGGATTATTAGTCATAGATGCAGTTGGATGGCGGTCTATGTATTATGTTGTAATGCCCATTCAAGTCTTAAAAGAGCCAAGATGATTAGTATATGCATGTATTGCTTTCTCGGTGTTTGTCAATTGCCCCGATGTAATTTGTTCACGCAGCATGTTATCTATCTAAGGAGAGCCACCTCTAGTGAACTATTGATCCCGGTCCTTTCTCTTTACATACAATCTACAACTGTTTACTGCTTTGTGTTTACTTTCTGCAAACTTTTACTTCTTTCTATTCGATACGTTTAATCCTTTGTTTTCCGCAAAACACGGTGAGATTGACAACCTCATCGCAAGTTGGGGACAAAGTTCTGTGGTTGTGTTGTGCAGGTCTCCACGTTGCTACTAGCACCGGTAGTGCGCCCTGCCAAAGCTCAGCTAGTAACACATTTGGGGTGTTTCCTTGCTCCTACTGGTTCGATTAAATCTTGGTTTTATAACTGAGGAAAAACTTACTGTTGTGCTCATCATACCTTCCTATTGGGGTTCCCAACGAGCTCTACGTCGAACGACGAGCACATCAGCCGCCGCTGTCCCTCTGGTGGCCATCGTGCTGCTCTCTCTCTCTTGGCTGGCCGTGGCGGCGGGGAAGAGATAGAGGGCGGCCCTTCTGCTGCTATTCTGGGCCAGCGGCTCCCTGGTGCAGCTAAATCCTCTCTCGGGAGCTCAACCACGGTGGTCATGGAGGCCATCGGTCTTGTTTGCCGAAAGACGGCTTCTCCCGGTGCCGGATTCGCGGCGTTTGCTCAACCTCCAGATGGGAGGCCCTTCTGCGACTTCTCGTCGGCGCTCCACGCTCTCCTCTCCCCAAGTGGCAGGTTCCCCGGTGGAGAGGTTGACGGTCGGCGACGTCGTCGTCCTTGTGGCGGTGGCCAAGGACCTGATCGCTTTTCTTGCAAGCTTTCCAGGGTCCTAGATGCTTTTTTTCTCGGGCCATGTTGTATTTTTCACCTGTTGTAAGGTCCTGCTTGTACTTTGGCTTGTAACCGCTGGAATTTAATGCACCTCTCAGGGGTCCTTCGTGGCCCCTATCACTGTTCAACAAAAAAGTCACCAAGAATTAGAGTAGTGAAAGATAAATAGGTCAAAACTTAGAACGGCATAAGCAATATGGGTAAAACAAAGAATCCCTTCCGGTGCTGCTGGGCTGACTCTCACGTACAACACATTGTGAGATGAAGTCTGGAAGGGATTTTAGTGATATAATAATACAAACTAGCAGGGGCTTAGAGCATCTCTAGCAGTAACCGCAAATAGCAAACCGTAAATATCGGAGTACGAGGCGTTGAATCCGCGAGTACTCTTTTCAGGAGGAGAGGTGGCGCCGAATCCGCGAGTACTCACTTCAGGAGGAGAGGCGGCGCCAAGCAATGCCCGTAAAACCTAAACTGAATAATTTGAATTTGCGAACAGAAAAAGAACAACCTTCACGGCAAAATTCAGAGAACGAACACTGCGGATTTCAGTTTGATTTCAGCATAATTATATGCTAATTCTAAACAAAAGCATACGACACACACTTTCTACACAAAATGCGGCTTCCCGAGCCTTGCGCGTCGCCGGATGGTGGCGGAGACGACGACGCCGCTCTAGTCGAGGTGGATCACTAGAGGCTCCGCCGCCTCCTTGGCCTTCTCCACCTCCTGGCACCGGAGGCATTCCACCGCGCGCTCCTCCACCTCCTGGCGCTCGATGAGCCGGAGCGCTTCGGCGAGCTCCCTCTCCTCCGCGTCGACCTCATGCAGGTCCGTGTGCTCCGAGCGGCGGCGAAGGCGCAGCAGTGCGCGCTGCTCCGCCTCGTCGGATTCCACAAAATCGCCGGGGACCACCGACCCGCCGTCGCTCTCGTCGGAGTTGTCGCTCTCTCCGGGCGTTACGTAATCGCGATACCCGGAGGAGCTTGAGCTCGACGGATACGGCGGGCGTGGCAGCGACGAGCCCGCCTCCGAGGCGGTTCCCCTGTACCACGCGGGGGCGTAGGGGAGGAGCGACGCCGGCACGTGCGTCGAATGCACATACCGGAGCGCGACGCGCTTCTTGGCGCCGACGGAACGAATGCGGGCGAGCTCCTCCTCGGTTTTGAGGAGCTGGCCACGCGAGCCGATGCGGCGCTTCCTAGACGAGTTCTCGGGACGCATGGCGGCGAGGCGGAGCGTTTGGTGGCGGTGGCATAGGGAATGGTGGCGGTGGCGAGCTGGATTTGATGGCTGGAGAGTTGCCGGCGATGGCGGAGAGGGATAGGATTTCGCTTGGGTCGCGCTCTCCGACCGCTAGATATGTTGGTCGCAGCGTGCGTTTAACGAGCCACCGATAAACAAACACTTACACTGCGCACGTCCTGTCCGCTGATGCTCTTGTGCTTAGCAGTCAAGCTGTCTAGGCTCGTCCGCTCTTCCACTCTGTCGCTACTCTCTACTAATATAATTGTGCACGTGCAACCCTCGATTTAGTTCCGATACTCGTAATTTGCACAATTTAATCCGTGTATTCGTCAATTGGACTTGATTTTCTAAAAGCATGTTGGTCGTTGAATTTAAGCTGACGCGGACACCTGGACATGGGTCCCACTTGCAGGAAAGCGACTGGCGTGAAAACTTGCAGGACCTCCCACATCTAGAACATACATTTCCGCGGCTACTGGTGTTGTTTCCACGTCATCTCCCTGCTATGAGAAAAAGTTACAAGTTTCAGTCCAATGATCATCGCCATTGTCGAATAGTCTCTTGTAAGTGGGATCTGCATCCACTTGTCGTCCGCGTTAGCTCAAATTTGACAGAAAACATGCGTTTGGACTAAATCGAGTACAATTGACAAGTATCAGGATTAAATCGAGCTATTCGGATAAGTACAAGGACTATTGTTGTATTTTGCAACATTTATGGTTGTTTTTGCAATTTTCTCAGATGGGGGAGGATGTTCTTTCAAGATTTCAGTCCACGTGTCATCCGCGTGAGCGAATTGGACTAAATCGAACACAATTCACAACAGAATTCAGCAAATTCCGAGTACGAAGACTAAATCGAGCCAGCCCGACAAATATAGGAATCGTTGTTGTATTTAACTCATTGGGGGTGTTTCTGTCTCTGCTGGCCCTCTCTCTTCTTGATATGTCTGAAGACAATGACAATGCCTGAGTCCGTCTCATACTGCTGCTCAATGCTCAGTCAGGACTGTATATACCCCTCCGTTTTAAAATATAAAATAGTTTAGCTTTATAAAAGGAGTGTATGTAGATCTCTTTTAGCGTGTATTTTCATCTAGGTTTAAAGTAAATCTACATATTAAAAGAGGTCTAGATACAATACTTTTACAAAGCTAAAATATCTTATATTTTGAAACGGAGGGAGAGGAAGTATACATTAATATTATCAATTAATTGGTGATAACAGAGTGTTCCATCTTGCGGAATAAGAAGTTGTATCAGCTTTGCTACTACTCCCTCCGCTCCGTTCGGAAATATAAGACGTTTTAACGTTGTGAATCGAATGTATCTTCACATCTTTTAGTGTATATGTTCGTAGAGGTTCAGAGCGAACTTTACACTAAAAAATGTCTAGATACACTCATAGCATAAAGCTAAACTGTCTTATATTTTTAAACGGATGGAGTATGTGTGAACCGCATTATACACTACCGATGGGGCATATCAGCGGTAAAAGAACTATTACTTTTTCCTTCTTTCTCTACCACTTCCGGTGAGCTGCTTCTCCCTGTCTCTGTCTTAGTAAATAACCCATTGTTTTATCCGTATGAACCGAACGAGCTTATTGGTTCGCTTGTTGTGTCAGGAGCAAGGAGTCGATGCTCCACTGTGTAGGGAATGGACGCAATGAGGCTTTTGTACCGTTTTTGGTATACATAGTGCATGGCCTAAGCCGCAAGGCACCATACCATTCAATTGACCAATCTGAACTTCTAAACCCCGTTTATACAAAACTGATTTTTTTTCCGAAATGGAAACATAGTGCCGGCCGCTGCATCGATCGATGCATGCAGCCTTTTATTAAATTATTGAATATCAAATATTACAGAAGTGTTATACTACGAGTCGCACTGATTTATAAATAACTGATGGGAAGAATATAAACAAACATGTGATTCATGATGAATGAACTAAGATAACTGGGGGAGGAAAAGCTCTCAACAAATACATGCGGTACTAACCTCTCAGCCTAAATCCCCAACCCCACACAGTACAGTCTACAGAGGATTCCCCAAATCTGTTAGCACTCTACCAAAGATAAACTTACTTCCTCATTACGTCACACACACACAAGATTTAGCAAAGCATACGGTTGAACAAAAAATTCGAGTGCTCAGCCAAATTGGGACATGTTCCATGTTGATACCACATTCTTCTTTTCTTTGTGTGCGTGCAGTCCTGGCCTCTCGATAAACTTGTAAACTTTAGACACACACTCTGAAGTGGGGTAGACTCTTCCTCCCCTGCTCCAGTAACTCTTTCATTGGTCAATACAACAAGAGAGTCGGTAAATAACTAAATACACTTATACAAATTGAAAATGACAACCATTAATTTTAAAGTATGATCCAATATCGGTGCACCTCATGCCAACACATGTGCTGTTATGATTATAGAGCCATACTGTCTCCATTGACCATGAGAAAAAATACTAAAGTATCTTTACAAGGTTCATGGGTTTAGAAGGCGAAAGAGAGAAAAAATATTGGGGAACTTAACACTGGTAGAGAGCACCACATGGAAAACCAGCCCGTGATAATCATATGTATTTGTGCAATCAGATCAAACAATAAACTAAAAGAGGAAAAATTGTTTATCTTAACTTTGTTGCCTCAAAACATTTCCTAGGAAAGTCATTGTATAGGTGAAAAATGTAATCAACGTGTACCCACAAGTTAGAAAATTTCTATAGGCTGGTATTATGCAGTGTGAAATAAATGGTAGGCTATGTAGTGTATTTCCGAGAAACCCTTTTCTACACCCGGGTGCATATGCACCCGATATGAATAAAATATTTTTTTAAAAGTTAAAATTTTTGAAAAAAAAATATGATCATGTGTAGCTTCATGTTTAAGGTGCACACGAAGTCATTCCACCGAAAACCGATATGTTTTTAGTGTTGTGTAAAAAAGATAAATTTTTGCATCATAGAGCATGTTACTTTAGCACCAAATTTTGTCTTTTTTGCACAAGCCACCTAAAATGTTCATTCTCCGTGAAACTACTTTGCGCGCACCTAAAACTTCGAGTTCTACATGCACATATTTTTTTTGATTTTTTTGACATTTCAAATTTTGACAAAAATCAAATTCAAATAAAGGATGCATATACACCGGGAGCAAAAAAGTCCACGTCCTACTTTGTTAGGAAGCTTCTAGATATAAATGCTCTTCGTTAGTAAGCGTGCATGTACAACACATGTCTTACCAAATAAACCACAGAACTGAGAAGCTACCTGCAACCAATTATTTTTTACCTGGAGACAAGCAACTTTGATCACCTAGAGAATAAAGAATTCAAATTTGGAGATAAAGTTTTGCTCTACAATTCTCGGCTAAATATCTTTGCACGAAAGTTAAGATCCAAGTGGGAAGGGCCATATGAAGTTGATGAAGCATATCCCTCGGGGACGGTGAAATTGAAAGGCCAGACCCCTGCCGCATCTTGGATTGTTAACGGGCAGCGCCTGAAGCACTACAAAGTTTGAGAGGTATACGCAATGGAGCTAACTTATTTGATAACAGCCGATGAATTCATCAAGCAACGATACAGTTAGATATCTGCTAATCCTTTTCTCTCTTTTTTCTCTTTTGAGACTCCATCCGTCTTTGTGGATGTTTTCTTCTTTTTTCTCTCGTTTTCCTGAACATAATGAGCTATTTTTCGACCTGGTACAGGAGGACAGCACGGTCGGACACGTCTGTACCGTAGGTCGTTAAGCGCTCAGTATTCCATTTGGTTTTTTGCTCGTCTTTACGGATTGGTACGATCGGACCGTACAGTGAGCTCCCCCCGCACGCCAGGTCGTTATTCCCTCTATAATTTGCGTCTCGTTTCTGTCTCTTTTTTATTAAAAAAACTCTCTCTTTACCGCCTCAAAAAGGTCGGTAATTGTCAGTACAGGTGCACCATACATGGCGATCCCATCCGTACCGAAGGGCAACACCAGCAGCGGCTGCCCTATTTTGGGAGATTTCTCTTTTATTTTTTATTTTCTTCCTTCATTTTTCCTTTTGCCTCTAGGTTTTTAGGTTTTTTTTCTAATCTCACTTCTTTTCTTTCCATTATCTCCATGCATCAAATCTTACTTGATCATCCAAGAGCTATGCAACTTTTTCATATCAAAAGATCTGGATCAAGAAGGAGGAGGTTCCCACGATAAGAACCAAGAAGGGGGAGTCTAAAGAAGGTTCTTCATCTTCATCGACTCAGGAACCAGCTCAAGTGATGCCACTTCCCAATTGGGAGGACATGTTCCCACACAAGCTGGAGATGATGAGGCATGTAGAACAACGGAGGAACAAGGAGAAATATCCACCAAATCCTTGTAGGTATAATCTTCGTGAATCCTCTCTCAAATTTTCTCATGGTTTCCCATCCCCAAACAAGGGGAGCAAGATGAGATTAGGGAGAAGATCGCTAATCTCAAAAAAGTCTCCAAAGCATGTGTTGAAACCATTGTGAGGGGATTGATTTCTACTGGATGATGGGAAAAGACCTTGAGAAGAAGGTAAATGGCATCGATAGTAGGGTTCAAATCTTGACTAAAATTGATGTTGAGATGGCCGATGATAGGGAGCTACTTTTCAAGATAATAAAAGAGTAACATGCTAGCATTACCAAACTATACACTCGCTTTGCATGCATTGCCCATGCTTACAACCTCAAAAGGGAGGAGGATGAAGAGGATGGTGCTTTCTTCACCATGAAGAAGGAATAGGTACTCACAAGGAGTTATGTGATCCCTCCTGGATTGACTTCAAGATTGGGGACAAGCAAGATTCTAGCTTGGATAAGTTGATGAGTCCATTTTTGAAGCATATATACCTTATGTTTTTGCATAAGTAGAGTTAACGTGTACTTGTGTATACCGCAACACTGCTTGATAGAAGCATCCCCAACCAACTTTATGCGTTTATTCGCGAGACTGGTCCATGCTTGACATACGGTTGTACCGTATAAGTGGCTTTGGGGGTGTTAGTTTCTCTCGTAGTAGTTGGTATGTCATTTGCAACGGAGGGCCTCTAAAGGGGTGTAGTAGAGACAATCATTCAATCATATTGTGGTTGAAGTTCGTAGGTAAGAACGGTTCTTGCGCGAAAGCCCTAACAGCCATGTAAAACATGCAAAAATAAAGTAGAAGCGTCTAACTTTGGTTTGCAGGGGCTTTGTGATGCGATATGGTTATAGTCAAGGTAAAGTAGTTTATTTTATGTTGCTAAATAGTAGTAGCAGTCATCATAATGGTGGACTACAAGACCGGAGGTGCCGGTACCCCCGGTGCCCATGGCACCAGAACTCTGGCGCCGGACCCGGAGACGCATGATGGAGATCACAACATGAAGGACCATGTCACATCGCATTTACATATGATGTTTATTATTTGTGCATCTTGTTGTGTGCTAGTATTAGATACTCAACGATAGCGTAAATAAGATGATCTCTAAAACATAATACCAACAAAAGTGTTCTCCCTTAGTGTGCACCACCAAGAAAGTTCTCTATTATGAGGCACACTGTGACGATCGGGTGTCAGACATATTTGCGTTTGCATACAATGGGTGTAAGCCATGTTGCATAGCTAATACATGTAAGATAAAAGCTGGCGATCCTAGCATGTACAGACATGGCCTCGGAACACAAGATGATCGAAAGATCAAGCACTAGTCGCATGAATGATGTGATCGACATTTCAGTGTCCACCTTTGAAACTATATCGCCGACCGTGACAATCGGGGGTGGTGTAGTGAATGAGGATCGTGTAATCACTAAAACCTTTTTGGGGATAATTGTTTTTTGTGGAGTTCTTATTTAACTCACATAATTATAAACTTAGTTTAAAACCTTCTGCAATTGGAAAATGTAGAATATGGTTTGCCGTGAAGCTTCTTTTGGGATTGTTGAGTGGGTAGTTGCTGAAAAGCTCAAACGATATGGATCAAACTTCCCTGAGTGGCTTGTGCGTCTGAATGACCTCCTTAGTGAAAACAACGTGGTTGACTACATACGCTATGTGCTGGATCTAGATGAGCCAGATCACTATGAGACCCCACGATAGCGGGAAGACCACTATTATCGTCAAGAAATGTCCACTTACATTCAACTGATAATGCGTTACAGGATGGCTGACGAACTACATCCACTCATGGGTGATCTTGACCCACATGGGATGGTGGATCAGCTGAGAGCGGAGTTCGTAAGCCAGGTGCCCATGTGGAAGCACGAGCTGCTTGAAGATTTCCTTTCCATAAAGATGGAGGAACACACTTGCCTAGACAGTCACTTGGAGCGCATGCGTGATGCACACATGAGACTGGTTTATTTCATGGACTACTGGATGACCGATGCCTTTGCAATAGGCGTGTTGCTACGGTCACTACCTCCCAGCTATCAGTGACACGCTGGACCTGCATCATGAGAGGTGATGTGGAAACACAAGATTTCCACGAGTTCATAACACATATCAGGAATGTGAAAGTTGAACCCAATGCCGGAGAGTTCGTCAATAACGAAGGTATATATGATATATAGTTGCATAAATGTTATAGTTTGCAAACACTTGTTGAAGTATTGAAGTATCTGATACTTGTTCTATTTTGTGAAAATAGGTCCTTCATGAGAGCTGCCTACTAGAGAGGAGGTGACGTTGCGTGTTGATGGCGAGCATGATGATGATGGCCGGCGACACTCTCCCTCGACATTTATCATTTGGTTTATCGTTTTCAATAATTATTGTAATCGATGGATTATGAACTTTATTAGTGTGTCTCGCACTTCAAGAGATGGTTATTCATATGAGTTTGTAACAAAACCATTGTTCTACTTTTATGAATGATTTCTATTTATGTTCATATGTTTTTTTGATTATGTGTGAATTTTTCGTGTTGTAAAACTAATTGATAATGCATGAACATTTGTAAAATATTGAAATGCCTTGAAAATACCCAACTTAATGATATATTCATTTTGAATGAAACCATTTTTTGAAATTCAAAAGTTATGTTGGTAATATGTGAAAGTCATTTGATCTCTTGTCACATACAAATCATGCCCAAGTTCGGCAAGATAACTAAAACACCGCGTATTGTATGAATACAAAGTGTTTGATGAATTGTTGAAAGGAAATACATATTCGATGTATTGTATTTCAATGAAGTGGTGATTATCATTTTGTAATTGTTGATTTTAGTAAAATAGTTTACCAAATGAAACATGAGCGTAAAACTATTTGATATGATTAAAGAATTTCATCATCAAAGGGTATTGAAGATAAAAGAGAATTAAATTACCATGATTCGATCAACGGTAATGAAATTTAAAATTATGAAATTGGTATAAGAACTTGTGAAATGCGATGCATTTTGATACGTTGCAGTGCAAAGCATCACAATATGATATTTGACATTGAGTGGGTAAATAGGTCGTGCCAGATAAAGCATGCTAGTGTTAGTGTGAATATCATTAGTTGGAAATAGCGAACACTCATTTAGGATGAAGTAAACCATCTAAAATTCATGAGATCGGCACCATATCCTATATGGATTGTCGTGGAAGTTTTGGACTTATTCGATACCACCAAAACAACAGTGAACAAATCTTTGTAGTGTATTCATTGAATACAAAAATCCATGACTAAAAACAAAAAGGAAGGCAAAACTAGTGTTGCTGAAAATTTGGTGCGTTTTCGAGAAAGTATGTTCTCGACAATGATATTAGTGGAAGAAAGTGAAAGCACGATGAAGGTCCATGACCCTACATCATAGTGTTGAGAAGCGCAACGGAATGTGTTCCAGAACTCACCTCTTCACATAAAATAAAGAGATCAATGAAGATGATCATTGTGTTTTAATTGTTCCTTTACTAAATAGAGTAGGATTCACAAATATGCTCTACACCATGTGTGGAGACATTTGTGAATCACTTGTTATGTTATCAAAACACGACATACCTACGAACTACAAAGGAAGTAATGATGGTAAACTGAAATTACGAGAAATTCCTGAAGTAAGTTTCGCTTAAGATTTAAAAGTAAAATATTACTGAATCTTTCAATTAAAGGGGGTTACTTGATATTTCCGAAAGACCGCAAGGTAATACGGAAAAGGTGAAAGACAAAGCATGATTCGCCCTGAATAATGTCTTGGGAGAATTCAAAAGAATTTGATTTAGAAGTGCTGATTTCTAATGGTTTCTCTCGTAAAAAAACTCTCAATTTGATGAATTGATCAAGGGGTTTTGAAGCCATTCAAAATATTGAGAAGATATGCAATTTGCATAAAATTGAGTGGTAGCTATAGAGTCTTCCTAAACTAATATGTGAATGTCATATTTTTGAGTGGGAGCAATGTAAGTTTTGAACTCAAATATGTAGGTGACATATTTTGAGTGGGAGCTTAACGTAAATTCATATGTGTATATGACACATTAAGAATGAGAGCACAAGTACTAATAAATTTTGATTTATAAGAGTAAAGTTGAAAGAAAATATATTACATTATTATGTTGGAATGTATTCCTAAAAGAGATTTTCCTAAAAGAGATTTGATGACCCACAAGTATAGGGGGTGTATCGCAGTATTTTCGATAAGTAAGAGTGTCGAACCAAACGAGGAGCAGAAGGTGTTGACGGGTGGCTTGGAGCATGAATTCTCTGTAAATATTTAGCAAACGGATTTTTAGGGGTTTTTGATAATGCAGATAAATAAAGTATGAGTAAATAAAAGACAATAATAATAAATGCAGCAAGTGGCCCAATCCTTTCTTTAGCAAAGGACAAGTCGGTTGTATTACTTAAGATGACCAAACATTCTCGAGGACACATGGGAATACTGTCAAGTGCTTTCGCTTCATATTAGTTGATTAATCTTCTTTAGTTTGATAACTGTTGTGTGGGTGAACCTGTGCTAATGTACCGACCTTCCTAGGACCAATACATACTTCTGATTATACCCCTTGCAAGCATCCGCAAGTACAAGAAAGTAATTAAGATAGAAACCTAACCACAACTTTAAACTCTGAGATCCTAACCTCCCTTGTGCAAAGGTTTCCTAAGGGGGGTTCAGGTTTCTGTCACTCCGGCAACCCCTATGATTAGTAGCCAAATACACAATGCATTCCCCTAGGCCCATAAAGGTGAAGTGTCATGTAGTCGATGTTCACATGACACCACTAGAAGAATAACACCACAACTTAAATATCAACCCATTGAATCTTTCTCAATACAATTCCACTACTAACAACATGACTTCTACCATGTCCTCAAGAACTAAACGAACTACTAACGAGACATCATATGGATCAAGATCAGAGATGAAATAATGAGAAGTAACAATCTGAACATAACAATAATTCAATGGTTCCACTCAATAGCATCAATTACAACAAGTAATCAATACCGAGAAAGTTTCCCCTAAGAACTATGCAAAATTCAACCCAATTGTTATAGCGGTATGAAGTGGTGATGATGGTGCTGGTGGAAATGATGATGGAGATGATGATGATGATCCCGATGAAGTCCAGCTTGATGATGGTGTTGATGGAGACGATCTCCCCTCTCCAGGAAGGAATTTCCCCAACAGATTTCTGCCTGCCGGAGAGCTCTTTCTCTCTCTGCAGTTCTCCGCCCTGCAGAGGCGGTGGAATCTTTCTGTGGTCACTCCCCGAGGCTTAGTGTTTCGTGGGGATAATATACGCCAAAGAGGAGAGATGGAGGTGGGCCAGGGTGGCTACACCACCTGGTGGCGCGGCCAGGGTGGCCCGCGCCAGGGGGTGGTGTGGGCCCCCTGTGGCCCAACTCCGCCCCCCTTCTGGCATCCTTCGTCTTCTGGAAAAATAGATTTTTCTATGTATTTTCTGCGAATTTCGCCTCCAAACAGTGCCTTTTCCATCAGAATCCTGACTTCAGCGGTCCATCCTCCAAAAGTCATCAACCATGCAAAAACAGATGAAATAACATAAGTATCATCTCTTAATATGAAATATATCAATGAATAATAGTAAATTATGATATAGAATAGTGATGCAAAATGGACGTATCAACTCCCCCCAAGCTTAGACTTCGCTTGTCCCCAAGCAAAAACTGAGCTTAATAAACATGACCTCAGGTTTATGGAGTGAAGTGTCGATAAAAGAATACAGACAAGAGGCATCACATTCATCAATACATAAATCATAATATCAGACAAATCATCATTATATAACTTTAACTTGCAATAAGTAAAGGAAGCACAATAAAGATACATACAGTATATCATAATTGGTAATGGAAAACTTTGCTCTTGGTCAATGGATAGCTAACAATTTGTAGGAGTTCAAACATAAAGAGGTTTTCAATGATAACTTTCAAAGTAATACTCTCTAAGATAAGAGCAATGTGCAAAACAAGGAACATAAGAAACATGATTGAATAAATTATCATATGAATGAATGCAACAACTCAAAATACTTGCTGAGATAGAAAGGAACAGGTTTACTGACTCAACTAAAAGTAAAAGATAGGCCCTTCGCAGAGGGAAGCATGGATTTCAAGTTTCATCAGGAGCTTCCAAAAATCATGGTACTTATTAGCTTTTAGCTCTCATTGCCCCTATCATAAGCATCTTAGGTGATTAAAGTTAAAGTGAACAAACTATGGAGAGTATGCTTGACAAAGTATAAGTTGGCAATCTCATGTCCCTTGAATACGAGGGCCGCTCCTCATGCTACTCAAGTTTAGTTACCGGTAAGTTCTTGTCATAGTAAGGACATGTGTGTCATAGAGAACCGCCAACGGAGTACCCCTTGCCCGATGATACGGAAGAATCCCCATATCAAAATGACAAGGCAAGCAGACAATAAGCATCTCACCATCTTCTTATTTACCATGGGAAAATGGTGCTTTTTTCTCTCTTTCCTCTTTTCTCATCTTTTTTTGTTTTTCAATCTCTATCTCTTTTTTTATAAGAAGAATGCTTCATAGACTGCTCATTATGGTTATGCTGTAGGTTTCCACCATGATTAGGCATGGATTAGACCAGCCGCCTAGGCGTTTCTCTAACACACATACATAACTCCATGGACTTACAAGCTCCCCTTTCATTTCACACCGACGACATCCATAAACAAAAGAGCATGATATCAACTGGGTACAATGTACAAGTGCAATGTTGAAAGCGTTCCCCATGACAGCATGGTTCTGCTAATCCCAACGTATAAGTGCAAGCATATACAACATAGACGACACAATTGTTCAAGTTTATTAGGGGCAAGGAAAGTAAAGTGTGCCATCAAGTTCATGAGAGCTTTAATCACTAATTTTCACATAACAATTTTAATTCTAAAGGTAGATAAAAACATGAATTTACTTGGAATAGCAATAATGCTAATAGGTAGGTATGGTGGACACAAATGGCATAGGTTTTTGTTTAAGGATTGGATGCACGAGAAGCATTCCCTCTCAGTATAGGTTTTTGGCTAGCAAGGCTGGGTAGCAAGCATAAGAGTTGAAGGAAACAAACAAACATAAAGGTGATAAAAACAAACATGCAATCTTCCTTGGAAGCACAAAAGATCTTAACTAGAGAATACTAAGCTTATGAGCAAATCAAGAAACATGATGATGAAATTATATTTCTTAAGAGTACTTTTATCTTTTTCATTCAATTCTCATAATAGTGTTGCTACTGACCGAGCCAGGTTTGCCAAAACCAACTAAATTTACTCAATGATCCCAAAGTGATACCAATACTAACAACAAGATGAATCATATAACAGAAATTGAAAACTAATATAAGATATGCAAAAGAGTAAATGATAGAACTTCTCATTAATATTCCATAACGATAACTCACACCAAGGAATTAATAGATATCTAACTAGAGGAGATACACTTCCATAATGCAAACCATCCTACGTGATAACTTCTCTATTAATGATATGACTCTACTAAAAAGGTAAAAAGATAGAAGATAATGATGTGATACCACGGCACTCCCCCAGGCTTGGAACAAACCAAGGGGATGCCAAAACCTGATGACGAATTACTACTTCATTGGTGGGGGTGTTCTCTCGTCCTCGTCCGACTTCCAAGGTAAGGGCTCCCCATCAACAAAAGACATCCTGGTCTCCAACATCCTGAAACTAGCAGCAACACTTATGCGTTTAAACCTAACCTCATACTCACAGTTTTGATTTTGCACATCGTAGAGATGTGCTTGTAGTTGGTTGGTTATATGGTGGAGTGAGAGAATTTCATCCTTAAGCTCAGTAGTCTCGTTCTGGTGCTCGACGATGAGTTCTGAACTAATCTTATGGATGATATCCACTTCGCGTTCCGCCATCTTATTGTACCTAAAGACTTCTTACTCCAGTGCTTTCATCCTGTCCTCCAGACTGCCTTCACCTTTAGGGCCCTGAACCTCTTTTATCTGTACCTCCCCATTAATGGCTCAATGCACGGCGCCCAGAAAATTGCTTGATGACGGTGTTGATGTAGAGCTCGTTGGGAACCCCAAGAGGAAGGTATGATGAGCACAACAGCAAGTTTCCCTCAGTTACGAAACCAAGGTTTAATCGAACCAGTAGGAGCAAGGAAACACCTCAAAGGTGTTACTAGCTGAGCTTTGGCAGGGCGCACTACCGGTGCTAGTAGCAACGTGGAGACCTGCACAACACAACCACAGAACTTTGTCCCCAACTTGTGATGAGGTTGTCAATCTCACCGTGTTTTGCGGAAAACAAAGGATTAAACGTATCGAATGGAAAGAAGTAAAAGTTTGCAGAAAGTAAACACAAAGCAGTAAATAGTTGTAGATTGTATGTAAAGTAAAAGGACCGGGATCCATAGTTCATGTAACATCCCAAAAATTTAATCCAAGCTTATCAAGATCAAATCATCCAAAATAGGGTTAACAAAAACTTTTCCAAATTTAAAATGAAAGCATTCATATGTGTATGCATTTAAAATAGGAGTTGTTTGAATTGCCATGATTGATTGATCCAATGCTTGTAAAATGTTTCTTAGGTGATTTAAACATCATCTACATCATTCCCAAACTTTTCTTAAAGAAAATCAAATCAAAAAGATTTAAAAAGAAGGAATGGTCATTTTGGTAAATTTAACTCTCATGCCTACTTTGGCTATTCCTAGTACTCAATTCTTAACAGAAACAATTCTTGATTTTGCACCCCTTGCTAGTACACATAATGAGGTACCGAGGCCCACCTTTTGATCTGCTAAAAACATTCTGTTAACTATTTTCAATGGCAGTTTAAAATTGAATCTAATGCATATGCATAGATCACCCCTATTTCAAAAACCATCTATTTGAGCTCCACTTTCAAAACCCTTGCAACCAGAGGCTACCTAGCACTAGTGGAGAACACCCAAAAAAATTTGAAACCAAAATTCAAAAGTTTTTCTCTTTCAGCCATTTCATCAAACACCTTGCTGGCAAGATCATATTGGCCTAACTAATACTGTTTTGTGTTGATTTTGTCTAGCAATTGCAATGTGCTTTGATCATCTTTGTCCCCCTCAAGCCTGACCAGACCAACCCCAGCCTCTTCCCTAAACCCTAGCCGCACTGCACTGCCATGCCGAGCCCTCTCTCGCCGGCCGACCGTGCACTCGCAGTAGCCGCCCTCTCCAGCCTCCCTCACCATGTCTAGCAAGTTGCATGTGGTCCACCTCCACCGCCCAACCAGCCCAAGGCCAGAGACAGAGAGCAGAGCGACAAGGAACTGCGTGCCCGGAGCCGGTCGAGCATGCCGACGCCGCCTCCAGAGCGCGCCCTGTCCCCGCTCGCACAGACCGCCCCTTGGCACTAGCCCGTGCCCGCCGCTCCGCCTCGACCTGGAGAACACCCCAGACATCCCCGTTCGCCGCCCAAAGCCTCACAGCCACCGCTCGCCATGGACACCGCCGCCTCTGCCTCTCAGAGCGCCACCTCGCCCAGACCGCATGCCACCGCCCCTACGGTCGCATTCAATTCCTAGAGCACCGCCAGGAGACCGCCCGTCGATCGCCAACCCCCGCCATGCCTCTACCTCGCCGTAGCCATGTCGCCACCGTCGACTGTCCATCCCGCTCGGTCTCACCGTCGGGCCTATAAAAGGAGCCCTCCCCAGCCTCTTCTCTCCACACCATTCCACTCCCCTCACCTCTATGAACCTCACCCACCTCTAGCCGGAGCAAGTGGAGCAGCAGCTCGCCGGAATTGGAGCCGGAGCAGCCGCCTCAGGAGGAGAAGGGCGCCGTTGATTTCGACCACCCCAAGCTCCACCGCAACCACGCCTCGCCTCGTCGTCGTCTTCCACGTTGTTTGCCCGCCTCGCCGACCCCGCTGGAGCCCTGGTACGCCCCCAGTAGACCCCCACCGAGCCGCTAGGGTTTGAGCTCACCGGCAACCTGTTCGTCGTCGACGACGACCCTCAGCCGTTGATCTCGCTTCTAATCGCACGGCCCACAACGCTCATACCGTTTCGCGTTTTAAGTGCCGCTGACACACGGGACCCCCTGTCAGCTGAGCCCCACGCCGCGGAGCACCACTGGGCCGGCCCAAGTCCTTTCCCGCGCTAGCCCATAGATTCAAATCTGGATTTTTCGTTTTAGTTAAATCTATTTTTTGTCCCCTAGTTTGAAAATCAATTCAGAGAGTTTTAGAAATCCAAATTGCATGAAACCAATTTTGTCTGAAAGGTATTAAAATGATCTATCCAAGCCCGTTGGATTTAATTCAATTAGAGTTATAGATGTCTCCTAGTAAAAACAATAAAACAGAAGCTTTTGCAACTTGCAACATTTTTATAAAATCAACCAAGTTAGCTTTTGAGTTGATTCCAACTCACAAAAATCACATTTCATCATATCTATCTAAGTATGTAATAATATTAAGGTTTACATGCAGTGACTTTGGACTAGTACCGAAATAATGCTATATAGGCATTTCTAGTCACTTTAAATCATTAAATAATGAACTTAAACCAAAGTAATATTGATCCAACCTTTAAATCTCATTCCCACATGTTAGAATATGTGGTGAGGACAGGTGTCCACATGATCCCATATTTTGGTGGTGAATATTAATTTTAGTTAATATTTCAATGAGTAGAAATTACTTTTCTAAAATAAAAAGGATGAAACTATTGAAATTAAACTTGTGATGCTTGTGATGATAATAGATCATCAATTGTGTGTATTAGAATGCTATCTAGCCTAGTTAAGTATTGTTTGGTGATTGTCTACTCCCTATGTATTTATAGACGCTAGTACCAACCAAGCTTTCAAGGAGGAGGAGTTCTACCAAGAAGAAGAAGAAGAAAACTTCAACCACTGCACCAACCAAGGCAAGCTACTATTAGCAAGCTAGGATTGAACTAGATGGTTTAGCAAAGATGCTTAGGGAATGCTTTGATTATACCACTTTGACTAGTATTTACCCCAAGTATTATTTTCAAGCTTTACTTCCTTTACTTTACCCAAAGTTCTTTACTTGTTTTGAAGGTAGCATAAAAAGGATAAAACTTGACCTATTTAGAAACCTTTAGATGTCATTCTATGGCATGAGATTGAACCCATCACTTCCACCTTAGTGAAGACTCTTAACTTAGTAGTTTAGAGTAGATCAAAAACTTGAGTCACTTTAGATGGGAACACTTGGTGAACATGAATTGTGAAAACCTTGGAATGATGAGTCATTCTATTGAGATGTTTTGACATGTGTTGAGAAACACAAATGGTTTATGATGATGAAAATGATGAGGCATGAGCCTTAACCCTTTTATAAAACTGATGGTTGGATTCGGATGCGATACCATTCCAAATTTACCGTACAACCACACTACCTGAATTGGGTAAGGCTTAGCTGGAAATTTATATGCATTAGTATTAGTTCCCTCGCGGGAGAGGTTTGAGCTGAGGCTACCTCTCATGATGTTCACCTATGCAGTGCCCAAGATGACTGATGGTCATGGTTGGGAGGCCATGCTCATAGGAGAGGTGCTTATACTAGGGTGTGTAAAGGGAAGGTTATGTTTGATTATCTACAAACTAAGTATGATGATTCAGGGTTATCCCTGATAGATGTATCGAATCTTGTGGTGAAAGTGTACCACCACTGTAGAGTCTCAAACTATTCGAATAGCCGCGTCCGCGGTTATGGACAGTTGGAATGGCCATACTGTTTCGTTGTCAGATGTTTTCCAAATAACTTGAAATGAATGATGAATCTTGACTTGACCACAACAGGGTTGTGTTTATGATACTAGCTTTCCAACTTAAGTGATTCTAGAAATTTTATTTTATCTTTCTTTGCTTCAGAACTCAGCTTAGGTTTCAAACTTAACCTTATAGTTAAGCATAGAGTTAGCACTTGACTTAGAACTATATTACTTGTTAGTGGTAGTTTGCGAGTACTTAAAGAGTACTCATGGCTTTTGTCCCTGGCTATTCTCATGGACAGACTATGAAGGAGACTATCAAGATGATGGCCAGCAGGACGGCTATGATAACTAGGACTATCTGCCTTCGTCAGCATTGCCTGTGCCCTTGAAGATGGACCCCATCGCTACGCTTATCTTTTATTTCCACTGCTTGTTGTATGAAAGACTGGATCATGAGGTCCTTATTTGTGTAAAACCTTATGTATGGTTTGTAATGGATGATGTACTGTGATATCCAATCCGTTATGTCTCGCAAAAATGGTAATCCTAGGATTGTGAGGTATGGCATAACGGGCATCTGGGATTAAAAATCCGGGTGTTGACAAGTTGGTATCAGAGCCATCCTGACCATAGGAGACCCTAGGTAGAATGGACGTCCAAACAAAAACTTAGTTTCAAAACCAAAGTGAGTATTTATGAAAAACTATTTCCTCTCTTATACTTGTGAACTCATTCTTTCTCAAAAATTCATGTTCCTCAAAATTCTTACATTACTACTTAAAATTTGACACACTTGATCACTTCACTAATTTCCTCATCCTTAATTCTTGTAGATGGAGACTCAATTCAGCAAGTTCTACCAGTTGGGAAATGGAGGTCAGCTGATCTTCGAGAGGGATCTGGATTCACTGTCAGAGTTACTGGGACGCCCACATCTGGAGTTTCTTGGAGCTCAACTTCCAGGACCCCCAGGAGGAGACCTACAATGGCTAGTCACCGCAGATCTTCGAGGAAGCATCAAAGCACCAACTTTCGGGAGAATTCAGTTCTCCGTGAGAGAGAACAACTGGCTAGATGGATTAGCCAGGGCAATGCATGAAGCTCTCGCACGTCTATGTGCCCTCAACGTCAACAAGATCCAAGGAACCTGTTTTTCCCACTATGCAAGACGTGACTTCATGGGAATGCCGATGGAGATGCCAAGTCATCCAGAGTTGAGGTGTCAAGTGGAGAACCTTGATTTCTTGCTTCATGACAGACAGCAGGAACTGGACAATGCCAGGGAGTTAGCCAACCAGAACCGTGCCATTGCCGACCAGAAGGCCCAGACTTTCACACTGCTCGTCCAAGATCGCCAGTCTCTTTGTCGCTAGCGTGCAAAGAAGGATCGCACCATCGCCCGTCTTCGCAAGAAGGTGGCCAACCTCGAGAAGACCGTCAAGGAGCAGGAAGCTCAGCTTGCCGCCAAGGAAGAAGAAGATGAGGGTGAAGACATCCAGGGAGATATGGATTCTTACCTCAGCAACGATGATGACTTTCTGGAGGAGGATGCTGTGGACTTCTACACTGATGATGAAGACTCCGACTTCATCGACGATGAGTAGAGGCACTAGAGCATTGTCGTAGCATGAGATGTATCATCTCATTGTATCGTAGCTTGCAGAATGGTTCTTCAAACCATCTGTTTTCCCCTTTGCTTGTTGTGGTGTGTGTTGTATCAGGTGCTTGCTTGCTTGAATGAAAAAGAAGTTAGTTGAAAAACCTGAGTCTAACTCAATGTTTTAGCTTTGAAAACCCAAAACCATGAACCTTAGACTTTCCCTCTTACCCCTATATCTATCTCAATCTTCAGATGACTCGTAGAACCAAGGAGGGAGCAGCTCGTCGCAGGACCCAATGCTGCAGATCTTGCAGAATCTCATCGCGGACCGTGAAGCAAGCAGGGCCGAACGTCAAGCCAACTTAGCAACATTGCAGCAGATCGCCCAAATGGCTCTCAACAACCAAGGACATGGAAATCAGGATCACCAAGGATCCAAACTCAAAAACTTTCAGAACACCAATCCCCCAATCTTTAACCAATCTGAAAACCCATTAGATGCTGATGACTGGTTACAGACCATGGAAAACAACCTCGAAGTTGCAGGAGTTGATGAAAATGAGAAAGTTCTCTTTGCCACCCACTATCTGGCGGGAGATGCAAGAGCTTGGTGGAATAGCATCCGCAATATGAACCATGGTCAAGTGATGACATGGGAAGCATTCAAAGTCAAGTTCAGTCACACCCACGTGCCGCAAGGTCTCATCAACAGGATGCGAGATGAATTCCGCTAATTGAAGCAAGGAAGAATGACTGTGGTGGAGTACCATGACAGATTCCTGTCACTTGCCAGATATGCCCCCGATGAAATCAACACGGAGGCCAAGAAGAAGGAGAGATTCTTGAACGGACTGCATGATGAGATGCAGACTGTCCTCGTCAACATCCGTTTCCAGGATCTCGAAGAGCTAGTTGACTCTGCCATTCAGATGGAAGGGAAGATTAACCAGGCAAACAAGAACCGCAAGCATCATATGATGCAGCAGTCTGGATCTAGTAGTCACCAGAAGTACCGTCCCAACCCTTCACCAGGATATGCACCA
This sequence comes from Avena sativa, assembly GCA_916181665.1. NCBI lineage: Eukaryota > Viridiplantae > Streptophyta > Magnoliopsida > Poales > Poaceae > Avena > Avena sativa. The sequence goes on along the minus strand of OV702291.1, from coordinate 85,978,180 downwards.
AGGAACAACCGACCCCCAAATTCTCGCCCAAGCTACCCCAACCGTAGCGGAAGCAATGTGAAGTCCGGAGGAAACAATCACAACTCTGGCAATGCCAACCATTTCAACCGTGCCCCTCCCAAGAGCAACAACAACAACACTGCACCCAGAACTGGCAGCAATGTTGTACCTGTTGCTGTCAAGGACAAGTCTCAGATCACTTGTTTCGAGTGTGGAGTGAAGGGTCAGTACTCTAATGAGTGTCCCAAGAAGACTGCCGCCAATGCCCCTGTGAATGCCCCAGCTCAGTAGCAGCGTCGTGTTCAACCAGGAAGGAGATTTGCCCCAGGAAACCCGCACAACCGCAACGGTCGTCTCTTCCACATGAACGCAGAAGAAGCCCAGGAAGCGCCAGATGTAGTGCTGGGTATGTTTTCTGTCAACTCATTTTTAGTAAGAGTATTGTTTGATTCTGGAGCATCGCATTCATTTGTCACCGAAGAATTTGTATGCACTAGTAAGATTCACCCAACCAACCTGAAGCATGTCATGATAGTTCAAATCCCCGGTTCAACTACAAAAGCTAGAAAAATTTGCAAAGCTGTACCTATCAGAATACATGGGATAGATTTTTATGCCAACCTAATTGTACTTGGAACCAAAGGATTGGAAGTAGTACTCGGTATGGACTGGATGCCAAGGCATAAAGGACTGATAGACTGTGCTAAGAAAGCCATCACCATGACCAGTAGTTCTGGAGTAACAGTAGAGCATATCTCTGAAACCTTACCCCGTCAATTCAAGTGCAACAAGAGTGTAGCCCTGCCCACCATTGACCAAGTCAGAGTAGTCTGTGAATACCCCGACGTATTTCCAGATGAATTGCCAGGTATGCCCCCGGATAGGGATATTGAGTTCATTATCGAACTAATCCCCGGAAGCGGACCTATAGCCCAGAGACCCTATACCATGAACCCCTCAGAGTTAGTGGAACTGAAGAAGCAGTTGGATGCCATGTTAGCAACAGGCTTGATTCAGCCAAGCGCATCGCCATGGAGATCACTAGTGTTATTCGTCGACAAGAAAGATGGAGGCAATCGTCTGTGTACAGATTACAGAAAGTTGAATGACGTCACCATCAAGAACAAGTACCCTTTGCCAAAGATAGAGGATCTATTTGATCAGTTGACTAGAGCTCAGGTATTCTCAAAGATTGATCTTAGGACTGGTTATCACCAACTTAAGATTCGTGCAACGGATATTCCGAAGACTGCCTTTACTACTCGCTATGGTTTATACGAGTATACGGTTATGTCTTTTGGATTAACCAATGCCCCTGCTTATTTCATGAATCTCATGAATAAGATCTTTATGAATTTCCTAGATAAGTTTGTAGTTGTGTTTATCGATGACATCCTTATCTACTCCAAGTCAGAAGAAGAGCATGAGCAACATCTGAGAATCATTCTAGAAACCCTGAGAGAGCATCAGTTATATGCCAAGTTCAGCAAGTGTGAGTTTTGGCTGAAAGAAGTAGGATTCCTAGGACATATTGTGTCTGCCGGAGGAGTCTCTGTTGATCCCACCAAGATCAAAGATGTCTAAGAATGGGAAGCCCCAACCAATCAAACCCAAGTTCATTCATTTCTCGGATTAGCGGGATATTACCGCAAGTTCGTAGAAGGATCCTCGAGCATAGCCCGACCAATGACCCAATTGTTGAAGAAGGACAAGAAGTTTGAATGGACAGACAAGTGTGAAGCCAGTTTCCAAGAGCTGAAGAAGAGATTGATATCAGCCCCAATTTTAATCATGCCAGACATCAAGAAGCCGTTTGATGTGTATTGTGATGCATCCAAGATTGGCCTCGGATGTGTATTGATGCAAGAAGGCAAAGTCATCACGTATCTGTCTCGACAACTGAAGCAGCATGAGCAGAACTATCCGACACATTATCTTGAGCTAGCAGCCGTGGTTCTAGCATTGAAGACATGGCGTCATTATTTGATGGGTAATCGCTGTGAGATTTACTCAGACCATAAGAGCTTGAAGTATATCTTCACTCAGAAGGAGCTGAATATGAGGCAAAGAAGATGGATAGAGTTAATCAAGGATTATGACCTTGACATTCACTATCACCCCGGCAAAGCCAATGTGGTAGCGGATGCTCTTAGCAAATTGCCGTGTAGGCTTAACACCATGATCAAAGAGAAGCAACCAAGTTTGTATGAGGAGTTGGAGCAGTTCAGGACTGAGTTAGTTAGCAAAGGATTCCTAGATAGCATTGAACTTCAACCCACTTTGTTGAGCCAAATCAAGGAAGCCCAGAAAGGAAATGAAAGTATCGATGGAATCAAACGTCGTATTGGTACAGGAAAGGTACCTGGATTCACCGAAGACGAAGAAGGAGTACTGTGGTACAAAGGACATATCTGTGTGCCAGCAGATTTGGAGCTGAAGGAAGTTATCATGAAGGAAGCTCATTATACTCTTTATTCTATCCACCCCGGAGGAACAAAGATGTATCAGGATTTGAAAGAGCAATTTTGGTGGCACAAGATGAAGAGAGAGATCGAAAGCTACATCGCCAAATGTGACATCTGTCAAAGAGTCAAATCAGAGCATCAAAGACCTGCAGGACTATTGCAACCATTGCAGATTCCGGAATGGAAATGGGATTCTGTCGGAATGGACTTTATCACCGGTTTACCTACTTCTAGTAGGGGAAATGACTCAATCAGGGTCATAGTTGATAGACTGTCCAAGGTATACCACTTCATACCTGTCAAGACAACCTACCAGAGTGCAAAGCTAGCAGAGCTATACATTGCTAGGATTGTTAGTTTGCATGGAACCCCCAAGACCATCGTATCAGATCGAGGAACCCAGTTTACTTCAAGATTTTGGCAGAAAGTTTAGGAAGGTTTAGGAACCAAGTTGAACTTCAGTACCGCGTATCACCCGCAAACAGATGGACAAACTGAGAGAGTCAATCAGATCTTAGAGGATATGCTTAGAGCTTGTGTGTTGGAATACGGGTCAAAATGGGAAGACTGCCTGCCTTTCGCAGAATTCTCATACAACAACACTTATCAGGCTAGTTTGCAGATGGCACCATTTGAATTCCTATACGGAAGAAAGTGTCGTACCCCTTTGAATTGGTCACAAGTAGGAGAGAGTCAGATCTTTGGACCCGACATTCTCCGAGAAGCAGAAGAGAAAGTTCACAAAGTCCGTGAGCACCTCAAGACCGCCCAATCCAGACAGAAGAGCTATGCTGACAAAAGAAGGAGAGACCTGACTTTCAATGTCGGAGATTTCGTATATCTCAAGGTTTCACCATTGAAGGGAACTCAACGCTTCAGTCTGAAGGGAAAGTTAGCCCCAGATATATCGGACCTTTCAAGATTCTGAACCGCCGAGGAGAAGTATCGTATCAACTGGAACTTCCTAAAGAGATGTCAGCCATCCACAATGTGTTCCATATCTCGTTACTTCGCAAATGCTTGGAAGTGCCTGAGAAGACTGAAGTTTTCAAGAATATCGATCATAGAGCTGTGGAAATCAACAATGACCTGACCTATTGGGAAGTACCCATCCGTATCTTAGAAGAAGCCTACAGAACCACCAGGACCAGGAGTATCAAGTTTCTTAAGATTCAGTGGAGCAACCATACCGAGGAGGAAGCCACTTGGGAGCGTGAAGATTACATTAGGACAGTGTTCCCAGATCTCTTTAGTTCCTTGTTTTCTTTGTAAATCTCGGGACGAGATTTTGTTTAAGGGGGGAAGGTTTGTAACATCCCAAAACTTTAATCCAAGCTTATCAAGATCAAATCATCTAAAAATAGGGTTAACAAAAACTTTTCCAAATTTAAAATGAAAGCATTCATATGTGTATGCATTTAAAATAGGAGTTGTTTGAATTGCCATGATTGATTGATCCAATGCTTGTAAAATGTTTCTTAGGTGATTTAAACATCATCTACATCATTCCCAAACTTTTCTTAAAGAAAATCAAATAAAAAAGAATTAAAAAGAAGGAATGGTCATTTTGGCAAATTTAACTCTCATGCCTACTTTGGCTATTCCTAGTACTCAATTCTTAACAGAAACAATTCTTGATCTTTGCACCCCTTGCTAGTACACATAATGAGGTACCAAGGCCCACCTTTTGATCTGCTAAAAACATTCTGTTAACTATTTTAAATGGCAGTTTAAAATTGAATCTAATGCATATGCATAGATCACCCCTATTTCAAAAACCATCTATTTGAGCTCCACTTTCAAAACCCTTGCAACCAGAGGCTACCTAGCACTAGTGGAGAACACCCAAAAAAAATTGAAACCAAAATTCAAAAGATTTTCTCTTTTGGCCATTTCATCAAACACCTTGCTGGCAAGATCATATTGGGCTAACTAATACTGTTTTGGGTTGATTTTGTCTAGCAATTGCAATGTGATTTGATCATCTTTGTCCCCCTCAAGCCTGACCAGACCAACCCTAGCCTCTTCCCTAAACCCTAGCCACACTGCACTATGATGCCGAGCCCTCTCTCGCTGGCCGGCCGTGCACTCGCAGCAGCCGCCCTCTCCAGCCTCCCTCATCAAGTCTAGCAAGTTGCATGTGGTCCACCTCCACCGCCCAACCAGCCCCAGGCCAGAGACAGAGAGAAGAGCGACCAGGAACCGCCGTGCCCGGAGCCGGTCGAGAATGCCGATGCTGCCCCCAGAGCGTGCCCTGTCCCCGCTCGCACAGACCGCCCCTTGGCACCAGCCCGCGCCTGTCGCTCCGCCTCGACCTGGAGAACACCCCAGACATCCCCGTTCGCCGCCCAAAGCCTCACAGCCACCGCTTGCCATGGACATCGCCGCCTCTGCCTCTCAGAGCGCCACCTCGCCCAGACCGCGTGCCACCGCCCCTACGGTCGCATTCAATTCCTAGAGCACCGCCAGGAGACCGCCTCTCGATCGCCAACCCCCGCCATGCCTCTACCTCGCCGTAGCCATGTCGCCACCGTCTACTGCCCATCCCGCTCGGTCTCACCGTCGGGCCTATAAAAGGAGCCCTCCCCAGCCTCTTCTCTCCACACCATTCCACTCCCCTCACCTCTCTGAACCTCACCCACCTCTAGCCGGAGCAAGTGGAGCAGCAGCTCGCCGGAATTGGAGCCGGAGCAGCCGCCTTAGGAGGAGAAGGGCGCTGTTGATTTCGACCACCCCAAGCTCCACCGTAACCACGCCTCGCCTCGTCGTCGTCTTCCACGTTGTTTGCCCGCCTCGCCGACCCCGCTGGAGCCCTGGTACGCCCCCAGTAGACCCCCACCGAGCCGATAGGGTTTGAGCTCACCGGCAACCTGTTCGTCGTCGACGACGACCCTCAGCCGTTGATCTCGCTTCTAATCGCACGGCCCACAACGCTCATACCGTTTCGCGTTTTAAGTGTCGCTGACACACGGGACCCCCCTGTCAGCTGAGCCCCACGCCGCGGAGCGCCACTGGGCCGGCCCAAGTCCTTTCCCGCGCTAGCCCATAGATTCAAATCTGGATTTTTCGTTTTAGTTAAATCTATTTTCTGTCCCCTAGTTTGAAAATCAATTCAGAGAGTTTTAGAAATCCAAATTGCATGAAACCAATTTTGTCTGAAAGGTATTAAAATGATCTATCCAAGCCCGTTGGATTTAATTCAATTAGAGTTATAGATGTCTCCTAGTAAAAACAATAAAACAGAAGCTTTTGCAACTTGCAACATTTTTATAAAATCAACCAAGTTAGCTTTTGAGTTGATTCCAACTCACAAAAATCACATTTCATCATATCTATCTAAGTATGTAATAATATTAAGGTTTACATGCAGTGACTTTGGACTAGTACCGAAATAATGCTATATAGGCATTTCTAGTCACTTTAAATCATTAAATAATGAACTTAAACCAAAGTAATATTGATCCAACCTTTAAATCTCATTCCCACATGTTAGAATATGTGGTGAGGACAGGTGTCCACATGATCCCATATTTTGGTGGTGAATATTAATTTTAGTTAATATTTCAATGAGTAGAAATTACTTTTCTAAAATAAAAAGGATGAAACTATTGAAATTAAACTTGTGATGCTTGTGATGATAATAGATCATCAATTGTGTGTATTAGAATGCTATCTAGCCTAGTTAAGTATTGTTTGGTGATTGTCTACTCCCTATGTATTTATAGACGCTAGTACCGACCAAGCTTTCAAGGAGGAGGAGTTCAACCAAGAAGAAGAAGAAAACTTCAACCACTACACCAACCAAGGCAAGCTACTATTAGCAAGCTAGGATTGAACTAGATGGTTTAGCAAAGATGCTTAGGGCATGCTTTGATTATACCACTTTGACTAGTATTTACCCCAAGTATTATTTTCAAGCTTTACTTCCTTTACTTTACCCAAAGTTCTTTACTTGTTTTGAAGGTAGCATAAAAAGTATAAAACTTGACCTATTTAGAAACCTTTAGATGTCATTCTATGGCATGAGATTGAACCCATCACTTCCACCTTAGTGAACACTCTTAACTTAGTAGTTTAGAGTAGATCAAAAACTTGAGTCACTTTAGATGGGAACACTTTGTGAAAATGAATTGTGAAAACCTTGGAATGATGAGTCATTCTATTGAGATGTTTTGACATGTGTTGAGAAACGCAAATGGTTTATGATGATGAAAATGATGAGGCATGAGCCTTAACCCTTTTATAAAACTGATGGTTGGATTCGGATGCGATACCATTCCAAATTTACCGTACAACCACACTACCTGAATTGGGTAAGGCTTAGCTGGAAATTTATATGCATTAGCATTAGTTCCCTCGCGGGAGAGGTTTGAGCTGAGGCTACCTCTCATGATGTCCACCTATGTAGTGCCCAAGATGACTGATGGTCATGGTTGGGAGGCCATGCACATAGGAGAGGTGCTTATACTAGGGTGTGTAAAGGGAAGGTTATGTTTGATTATCTGCATACTAAGTATGATGATTCAGGGTTATCCCTGACAGATGTATCGAATCTTGTGGTGAAAGTGTACCACCTCTGCAGAGTCTCAAACCATTCGAATAGCCGCGTCCGCGGTTATGGACAATTGGAATGGCCATACTGTTTCGTTGTCAGATGTTTTCCAAATAACTTGAAATGAATGATGAATCTTGACTTGACCACAACAGGGTTGTGTTTATGATACTAGCTTTCCAACTTAAGTGATTCTAGAAATTTTATTTTATCTTTCTTTGCTTCAGAACTCAGCTTAGGTTTCAAACTTAACCTTATAGTTAAGCATAGAGTTAGCACTTGACTTAGAACTATATTACTTGTTAGTGGTAGTTTGCGAGTACTTAAAGAGTACTCATGGCTTTTGTCCCTGGCTATTCTCATGGCCAGACTATAAAGGAGACTATCAAGATGATGGCCAGTAGGACGGCTATGATAACTAGGACTATCTGCCTTCGTCAGCATTGCATGTGCCCCTAAAGATGGACCCCACCGCTACGCTTATCTTTTATTTCCGCTGCTTGTTGTATGAAAGACTGGATCATGAGATCCTTATTTGTGTAAAACCTTATGTATGGTTTGTAATGGATGATGTACTGTGATATCCAATCCGTTATGTCTCGCAAAAATGGTAATCCTGGGATTGCGAGGTATGGCATAACGGGCATCTGGGATTAAAAATCCGGGTGTTGACAGTTCACTAGAGGTGGCTCTTCTTAGATAGATAACGTGCTGGGTGAACAAATTACAGCGGGGTAATTGACAAACACCGAGAAAGCAATACATGCATATACTAATCATCTTGACTCCTTTGAGACTTGATTGGGCATTACAACATAATACATAGACTGCCATCCAACTGCATCTATGACTAATAATCCACCTTCAGGTTATCATCCGAACCCCCTCCAGTATTAAGTTGCAAGCAACAAATTATTGCTTTACGAACTACGTGTAAAGTAAACAATACGATTGTTCTATGAACAAAGGATTGTTGTTTTCTCCCTAGTAGCAACAGCACATCTAGTACCTTAGAGATTTCTGTCACTTCCCCAGATTACCAGAGGCATGAACCCACTATCGAGCATAAATACTAACTCTTGGAGTTGCTAGCATCTACTTGGCCAAGATAGCTACTAACAACGGAAAGCATGCAAGATCTCAAATAACAAAGACATGATAGAATCAATAATCAATCTGAAATAGCATCTCAATATCCATCGGATCCCCGCAAACACAACATGCAGAATTACAAATAGATGATCTGATCATGAACGGAGCTCACAAGATCTAGACATGAAAGCACAAAGGAGGAGAACTAGCCATCTAGCTACTACATGGATCCGTAGTCCAAGGATGAACTACTCACGCATCACACCGGAGGCTTGCATGGTGATGAAGAAGGCCTCCAGGGTGAATTCCCCTCTCCGGCAAGGTGCCGGGAAGAGCTTCAGATCCGTCCCGATCTAGGGATGGAGATGACGGCGGCTACAGACTCTTTCATGGATTTTTGATCGGGCACTTAGGGTTTTCGTCCCGAGGGCATCTTATAGTCGGAAGGGGAGGCTGAGGGGGTGCCTGGGCTGGCCACACCACCCCCTGGCGTGGGCCAGGCCTAGCCGTGCGGCCAGGTGGTGTGGCCGCCCTCTGGCCCTTCTCCGTCTCGTATTCTGGCACTTGATGACATCCGGAAAAATAGGCACTTTGGCTTTTGTCCCGTCCAATTCCGAGAATATTCATTTTCTGACTTTCCTGGAACCAAAAACAACAGAAAACAGGCAACTGGCACTGTGGCTCTTGTTAATAGGTTAGTCCAAGAAATCATATAAAAAGTACTCCAAAGTTGGAACAAAACACAAGAAAGTGGATAAAACCAAGCATGGAACATCAAAAATTATAGATACATTTGCAATGTATCAGCGATGTCATCCATACATAATGTGTTCCATATCTCGTTACTTCGCAAATGCCTAGAAGTTCCGGAGAAGACATAAGTGTTCAAGAACATCGATCACCGAGCCATAGATATCAACAAGGATCTAACGTATCGGGAAGTACCCATTCGTAATTTGTAAGAAGCCTTCAGAACCACCAGGACCCGGAGTATCAACTTTTAACTTTTTATTTAAAGAGTCTAGCATTTTCATATGCTTCACTCCTCCATTCATCCAACAAACTTAAGTCAAATAATCTTTTCTCACCAGCAAGTTTGAAGTCTCTATTAAGTTCTTTCACTGCCTAATAAGCTTTGTGTTCTAATTCTAAAGGCAGGTGGCAAGCTTTCCCATAAACCATTTTGTAAGGAGACATTCCCATAGGATTTTTATAAGCATTTCTATTGTTAGAAATAATGGGCTAATTTATTTAAGCCCATATGTGATTTCAGTTTATCCCTAAATCTCAAAGCCCATGTGTGTGGAAGCCCATGTGTGATTTAGCCCAATTTGGTGGCAGCTCACATATGAGTGGAGTGGGAGCTAAAGTTTAGTCCCACATGGAAAGTTGGAGGAGAGTTACACCACCTTATAAGGTGGAGTGGTTCACCACTTAGTAAAGTGAGTTAGAAGAGGAGAACTACACGCGCGCTCCTCCTCCGACGATGCCGCCGCTCGCCCGCCCGCCCGCTCGTCTCGTCACGACGCGCGCGCGCCGCGGGTTGCGGGAATCTCGCCGAGCCGAGCTTTATTTTTGCTGCTTGGGGAAACTTGTGCGGTTTTGACAAACATGTCAACAGTCAGCCTATTCAGGTCATTCCCAGATCGTGGGCTATCTGTAACCGACCCAAACGTGCGCAACGTGGGCTTGTTCCACGACATGCCCTATGCGGGATTCCCGAGCCGCTCTATATAAATGCCAGTGCGGCTTCCACCACGGACACACCAAAAACCAATCTAGGGTTTTGCCTCCTCTCTGCCTTGCACCGCCACCGTAGTCTACTCCATCTCGCTTGCCGGTGTGCACCGGTGAACAGGAGAGCAGGTCTCCGGAACCACTCGTCTTTGCGATCCTGTATGGGAGAAGGCGAATAAGGTTTTTGGGAAGCGCTCTGCGGGACTGCTCGAGTTCTGCATCCCGGCTCGTCTTCCGCTAGCAACACGGATGGGTATGGTAATTTATTTACTGTTCTTTCAGTGTTTCAATCACCATGTTGGTGGATTGATACAGGTGCTAATGTTCATGTGTGTGCTGACATCTGTATGTTCACTTCTTATCAGGTCGCATGGGATTCTTCCGTCCTAATGGGGAATGGATCACATGCTTCTATTGGTGGTGTTGGCATAGTGGATCTGAAATTTACTTCCGGAAAGATCGTGCAGCTAAGGAACGTGCAGCATGTCCCTACTATGAACAAGAATCTCGTTAGTGGCTCCCTTCTATGCAGAGATGGGTTCAAGGTTGTGTTAGAGTCTAATAAAGTCGCTGTTTTGAAACATGGACAATTTATTGGTAAAGGTTATGAGTTTGGAGGCTTGTTCCTTTTCTCTCTTTTAGAGTTTTGTAATAAATCCGTGAATCATATATGTGGTGATGTTAATGATGATACCAGTGTTTGGCACTCTCGTTTATGTCACATTAATTTTGGTTTGATGTCTTGGATGTCCAACATGAGTTTAATTCTGAATTTCACTATTGCCAAAGGTTCTAAGTGCCATAGTTGTGTGCAATCAAAGCAACCTCGAAAGCCCCACAAGGCTACCGAGGAGAGAAACTTGGCACCTCTAGAACTCATACATTCTGATCTATGTGAGATGAATGGTGTGTTGACAAAAGGTGAAAAGAGATATTTCATGACATTGATTGATGATGCGACTAGATACTGCTATGTTTATTTGTTGCGCACTAAAGATGAAGCTTTAGACTACTTTAAAGTTTATAAAGCCAAAGTTGAAAATCAACTAGAGAGAAAGATCAAACGTCTTAGGTCGGATCGTGGTGGTGAATATTTTCCCAAAATCTTTGACGAGTTCCGTGAGGAAAAACCGAGAGGGGTTGCCGAGAGGAAAAACCGCACGCTGACTGACTTGGTGAATTCCATGCTAGCCACTGCTGGTTTATCAAAGGCATGGTGGGGGGAGGCTTTGTTGACTTCATGTCATGTCCTGAATAGAGTTCCTAACAAGAATAAAGAAAAGACCCCTTATGAGGAGTGGGCTAGGAGAAAACCATCACTTGCATATTTGCGCACTTGGGGGGTGTTTGGCTAAGGTCAATATACCGATTCCCAAGAAACGCAAACTTGGACGTAAGACAGTGGATTGTATCTTTCTAGGATATGCTCCGCGGAGTATAGGCTATAGATCTCTAGTGGTTAAGTCTGAGGTTCCTGATATGCATGTTGATATTATAATGGAATCTCATGATGCAACATTCTTTGAGAATATGTTTCCTATGAAGGATATGCATAACATTGCTAGAATTTCTTCTAAAATACTTCCTGAATCTAGTGCATCTATTGATAATTTTGAACAAACACATGAGGAAGTCCTAGAGAAGGATGACGATGAACCTCCCACAAGGAGTAAGAGACAGAGGATTGCAAAATCCTTTGGTAATGATTTCATTGTGTACCTTGTGGACGATACTACTAGGTCCATTGCAGAGGCATATGCATCTCCTGACGCAGATGATTGGAAAGAAGCTGTCCAAAATGAGATGGACTCGATTCTTTCTAATGGAACTTGGGAACTATCAGAACGACCCTACGGTTGCAAACCTATGGGATGTAAGTGGGTGTTCAATAAGAAGTTAAGGCCTGACGGTACTATTGAGAAGTACAAGGCACGACCTGTAGCAAAGGGCTACACACAGAAAGAAGGCGAATATTACTTTGACACCTATTCACCTGTCGCTAGACTGACCACCATTCGAGTACTACTGTCCCTGGCTGCTTCTTATGGTCTTCTCGTTCATCAAATGGATGTGAAGACAGCTTTCCTTAATGGAGAGTTGGAAGAGGTGATCTATATGGATTAGCCAGATGGGTTTGTAGTAAAAGGTGAAGAGACAAAGGTGTGCAAGTTGTTAAAATCTTTATATGGCCTAAAATAAGCACCTAAGAAATGGCATGAGAAGTTTGACAGAACTCTACTTTCTGCTGGCTTTGTCATTAATGAGGCTGATAGGTGTGTGTACTATCGCCATGGTGGGGGCGATAGCGTTATATTATGTTTGTACGTGGATTATATTCTGATCTTTGATACAAACATGGATATGATAAATGAAGTCAAGTCTTTCCTATCAAAGAGTTTTGATATGAAAGATTTGGGAGAGGCTGATGTGATTCTGAACATCAAGCTTATTAAGAACGAGAATGGGATTACTTTAACACAATCTCATTATGTTGAGAAGGTCTTGAGCCGTTTGGCTTTATTGATGGCAAGACTTCTCCAACACCTTATGATCCCAGTTTGACATTGCAAAAGAATAAGAAGGAGCCAACAGACCAGTTGAAATATTCACAAATTGTTGGTTCTCTCATGTACTTAGCAAGCGCTACAAGACCCGATATCTCTTTTGCTGTGAGCAAGTTGAGTAGGTTCATGTCTAACCCGGGTATTGATCATTGGCATGCACTTTAATGGGTCATGCGCTATCTATGTGGTACAATGAGCTATTAGATTCAATATTCAGGGCACCATGCTGTGCTTGAAGGATATAGTGATTCGAACTAGATCTCTGACGTTGATGAACTCTACGCCACGAGTGGGTATGTGTTTACCCTTGGAGGTGGCACAATCTCATGGAGATCTCGTAGACAGACCATATTGATGAGGTCAACTACGGAAGCAGAACTTACTACTTTAGACACAGCCACTGTTGAGTCAGAATGGCTGCGTGAACTCTTGATGGACTTGCCTGTGGTTGAAAAACCTGTGTCGGCAATCCTTTTGAATTGTGACAACCAAACTGTTATTGTCAAAGTGAACAATTCTAAGGATAATGCGAAGTCATCAAGAAACGTCAAGAGACGTTTGAAATCTGTCAGGAAATTGAGAAACTCTGGAGTAATAACTGTTACGTATATTCAAACAGATAAAAACCTGGCAGATCCCTTTACAAAGGTACTATCACGAATTGTGATAGAAAATGCATCGAGGGAGATGGGGTTGAAACCCATGGATGTCACACCATAGCGGTAACCCAACCTATGTGATCGGAGATCCCGTGAATTAGGATCTGGGAAGAACAAGCTAGTGGTTTGACTGAGGAGAGTACTTTTGTAACCCTCTCTAGGTGAAGATGCATGACTCTCAAATCTGTAAGGCAGGTTGGCAACATGCCTTACTGTGTTTCTGTTGGCTATAACTAGCGAAGATGCCGTCCTACAGGGCATTCTTGAAAGAACACACCTATATGAGCTCGACTGTAAACGTCGCGGTCTATGAGACTTGGGAGGTCTCTAGTAAACTCATGAAGAGACCAGGGAGTATTTCGCATATGCTCCAACCCCCGGGGTAGGCTACTGGCAGCCAGGTACTAGTTATGATTTTGAGTGAAATCTATTGGCACCAAACTTGCAATTCAAGGTTCGTCCATTGTTCAAGTTGCTGATAGACGTAGTTCAAGATTCTAAGCGGATGTTCAACTTAGCAGTCTCTGCTGAAACACTAGTATATAAACAAGTAGCGAGGATTGGCAAATCTTCAAATGGGCATTTGAGATCTGGTGGGGGATTGTTAGAAATAATGGGCTAATTTATTTAAGCCCATATGTGATTTCAGTTTATCCCTAAATCTCAAAGCCCATGTGTGATTTAGCCCAATCTGGTGGCAGCTCACATATGAGTGGAGTGGGAGCTAAAGTTTAGTCCCACATGGAAAGTTGGAGGAGAGTTACACCACCTTATAAGGTGGAGTGGTTCACCACTTAGTAAAGTGAGTGAGAAGATGAGAACTACACGCGCGCTCCTCCTCCAACAATGCCGCCGCTCGCCCGCCCGCCTGCCCGCTCGTCTCGTCACGACGCGCGCGTGCGCCGCGGGTTGCGGGAATCTCGCCGAGCTGAGCTTTATTTTTGTTGCTTGGGAAAACTTGTGTGGTTTTGACAGACGTGTCAACAGTTAGCCTATTCGGGTCGCTTCCGAATCGTGGGCTATCTGTAACCGACCCGAACATGCGCAACATGGGCTTGGTCCACGACGTGCCCTATGCGGGATTCCCGAGCCACTCTATATAAACGCTAGTGCATCTTCCACCATGGACACATGAAAAACCAATCTAGGGTTTTGCCTCCTCTCTGCCTTGCGCCACCACCATAGTCTACTCCATCCCGCTTGCTGGCGTGCACCAGCAAACGGGAGAGCAGGTCTCCGGAACCACTCGTCTTTGCGATCCTGTACGGGAGAAGGCGAATAAGGTTTTTGGGAAGCGCTCTGCGCGACTGCTCGAGTTCTGCATCATGGCTCGTCTTCCATCCAAGTCGGGCGGTGCTGACTATCATCGTCTTCGCCGCCGTCTGCTTCGATCAATCTTCCCCAAGGATACTGCTGCGACTACTGCAATCGAACGGTACGTGCGACGTGCTGCTGTCTGGTTATTCATCATGTTCTGCGAGTACATGTTTAGCTATTGCCTATTTCTGTTCATCTTGTTGTTTAGTACATCTAGTATGTTCGAGTTACATGTGCTAGTAGCTGGTATTGTCATGTTTAATATTCTGGAATTAATCACGGAAATTGTGCCTAATTATCCAACATCTATAAGCCCATAAAGCATTGATACGTTGCTAACGTATCTATAATTTTTGATGTTCCATGCTTGTTTTATATCTACTTTCTTATGTTTTGTCCACACTTTGGAGTATTTTTATACACTTTCTTGGGCTAACCTATCAACAAGATGCCACAGTGCTAGCTGCCTGTTTTCTACTGTTTTTGGTTCTAGGAAAGTCAAAAAATAAATATTCTCAGAATTGGACGGGACAAAAGCCAAAGTCAATATTTCACCGAGGGGACACGGAGCCAGAAGACGAGACGGAGAGGGGCCAGAGGCCGGCCACACCACCTGGCCTCGTGGCCAGGCCTGGCCCGCGCCAGCGGGTGGTGTGGCCACCTAGGGCACCCCCTCGGCCTCCCCTTTCGCCTATATATCGCCTCCGATACAGAAACCCTAAGTACCCGATCAAAATTCCACGAAAGAGTCTGTAGCCACTGTCATCTCCATCCCTAGATCGGGAGGGATCTGAAGCTCTTCCCGGCACCCTGCCAGAGGGGAGAATTCACCCTGGAGGCCTTCCGCATCACCATGTCTGCCTCCGGGGTGACGCGTGAGTAGTTCATCCCTGGACTACGGGTCCATGTAGTAGCTAGATGGTTGGTTCTTCTCCTTTGTGCTACCATGTCTAGATCTTGTGAGCTCCGTTCATGATCAAGATCATCTATTTGTAATCATACATGTTGTGTTTGTGGGGATCCGATGGATATTGAGATGCTATTTCAGAATGATTATTGATTCTATCATGTCTTTGTTATTTGTGATCTTGCATGCTCTCCGTTGTTAGTAGCTATCTTGGCCGAGTAGATGCTAGCAGGAGTATTTATGCTCGATAGTGGGTTCATGCCTCTAGTAATCTAGGAAAGTGACAGAAATATCTAAGGTACTAGATGTGCTATTGCTACTAGGGAGAAAACAACAATCCTTTGTTCATGGAACAATCGTATTGTTTACTTTACACACAATGCTTAATGCAATTATCTGTTGCTTGCAACTTAATACTGGAGGGGGTTCGGATGATAACCTAAAGGTGGATTATTAGTCATATATGCAGTTGGATTACGGTCTATGTATAATGTTGTAATGCCCAATCAAATCTCATAGAAGTCAAGATGATTAGTATATGAATGTATGCTTTCTCGATGTTTGTCAATTGCCCTGCTGTAATTTGTTCACCCAACATGTCGTTTATCTTAAGGAGGATCACCACTAGTGAACTATGGACCCCGGTCCTTTCTTTTACCATCAATCTACAACTATTTACTGTTTTCTGTTTACTTTATGCAAGTAATTACTATCTTCCACACAATACGTTTAATCCTTTGTTTTCAGCAAACCGGTGAGATTGACAACCTCACTGTAAGTTGGGGGCAAAGTTCTATGGTTGTGTTGTGCAGGATTCCAAGTTGGAAACAACACCTTGGAGGTGTTTCTTTGCTCCTACTGGTTGGATAACCTTGGTTTCATAATTGAGGGAAAACTTGTTGATGTGCTCATCATACCTTCCTCTTGGGGTTCCCCAACGAGCTCGATATATTTTTGGCCATCAAGCATCATTCAACTTTTTAGCCCAATTTTTTCTAGATCTATTAACAGTCTTTTGCAAGATGGATTTAATTTCTCTATTTGATAGTTCTACTTGCCCACTAGTTTGGGGATGATAAGCTGAAGCAATTCTATGATTAACATCATATTTAGCAAGGGTATTTCTAAAGCCACCATGAATGAAATGAGAGCCTCCATCAGTTATAAGATACCTAGGCACTCCAAACCTAGGAAAGATAATATCCTTAAGCATCTTTAAAGAGGTCTCACCATCAACACTTTTTGTAGGTATGGCTTCTACCCACTTAGTAACATAGTCAACAACAACAAGAATATGAGTATAACCTTTTGAAGGGGGAAAAGGACCCATAAAGTCGAATCCCCAACAATCAAATGGTTCAATAACAAGAGAGTAATTCATAGGCACCTCATTGCGTCTAGAAATATTACCAACTCGTTGACACTCATCACATGATAAGACAAATTTTCTTGCATCTTTAGAAAGGGTAGGCCAGTAAAAACCTGATTGTAGCACCTTTTGTGCGGTTCTATGTCCCGCATGATGTCCTCCATAGGCGCTACCATGACATTTCCACAATATCTCCTTTTGTTCATCTTCTGAACACATCTTCATATAATATCATCCACGCCCTCTTTATATAAATGTGGGTCATCCCAAAAATAATGCCTTAAATCGTAAAAGAATTTCCTTCTTTGCTGGGCTGTAAAAGTTGGAGGAAAATACTTGGAGACAATAAAGTTAGCATAATCAGCATACCAAGGGATCCCTCGTGAGCTTACCCCTACTGCAGCCAACTGTTCATTGGGAAACTATCATTAATAGGCATAGGATCAAAAGAGATGTTTTCCAATCGAGATAAATTATTAGCAACAAGATTTTCAGCTCCTTTCCTATCTACAATATGTAGATCAAACTCTTGTAAAAGCAGCACCCATCTAATAAGCCTAGGCTTAGCATCTTTCTTCGTCATAAGGTACTTAATAGCAGCATGATCAGTATGAATGGTAACTTTTGAATCAACAATATAAGGTCTAAACTTATCACAAGCAAAGACAACAGCTAAGAATTCTTTTTTAGTAGTAGCATAATTCTTTTGAGCAGCTCAAGAGTCTTACTAGCATAATGGATAACATTTAATTTTCTATCTATTTGTTGCCCAAGAACAACACCTACAGCAAAATCACTAGCGTCGCACATGATTTCAAAGGGTAAGTTCCAATCAGGTGGTTGGACAATAGGAGCAGTAGTTAAAGCCTTCTTTAGAGTTTCAAAAGCTTCCTTACAATCATCATCAAAAACAAAGGGTACATATTTTTGGAGAAGATTAGTGAGGAGTTTTGATATCTTAGAGAAATCTTTAATAAACCTTCTATAGAAACCAGCATGACCAAGGATACTACGAATACCTTTGACGTCTCTTGGACAGGGTATTTTCTCAATTGCTTCAACTTTAGCTCTGTCAACTTCAATGCCTCTTTCAGAATTTTTATGGCCAAGGACAATCCCTTCATTGACCATGAAGTGGCATTTCTCCCAATTAAGAACACGATTGGTTTCTTCACATCTCTGCAAAACTTTATCAAGGTTGTGCAGACAATTATCAAAAGAAGTTCCATAGACGGAAAAATTGTCCATGGATACTTCCACAATTTCCTCACAAAAAACATGAAAGATAGCAGACATGCATCTTTGAAAAGTAGCAGGAGCATTACCCAAACCAAAAGGCATACGCCTATAAGCATAGGTTCCATAAGGGCACGTAAAAGTAGTTTTTTCTTGATCTTGTTGTTTAACAGCAATTTGAGAAAAACTAGAGTATCCATCAAGAAAACAAAAATGGGTCTTTTTAGACAACCTTTCTAACATTTGACCAATAAAAGGCAGTGGGTAATGATCTGTCTTAGTAACTTTGTTAACCTTTCTGAAATCAATGCACATCCTATAACCTACTACTATTCTTTGGGGATTAATCTCATCATTATCATTAGGCACAACGGTAATTCCCCTTTCTTAGGGACACAATGAACAGGACTAACCCATTCACTATCAGCAATAGAATAAATAATACCAACATCAAGGAGTTTTAATACCTCGTTTCTTACCACTTCCTTCATTTTAGGATTTAAATGATGTTGGTATTCTACCACTGGTTTTGCATCGAGTTCTATATTGATAGCATGTTGACATATAGTAGGAGAAATCCCCTTTAAATCATCAAGGGTATATCCCATAGCTCCTCGGTGTTTCTTCAATACTTCCAATAATCTTTCCTCTTCCTTCCATGAAAGTTTAGAACTAATAATAAGAGGATATATTTTCTTATCATCAATGTAAGCATATTTAAGATCATCACGTAAAGGTTTTAGATCGAAAACCGGATCCTTTTTAGGTGGCAATGTGGTACCCAAATCTTCCACATGCAAGTTATGCTTAAGCATCTTAGGTTGACAACGGAGAATCTCGTCAATCTCATTTCTTTCTTCCATGAAGATTTCACTTTCGTGGTCTTCAATAAATTGCTGCAAAGCATTGTGAGGAGCAAGAGAAATATAAGCAAGTTTTTCAACTCTAAAATCCACATTAGGAGTTTCATTTTCACAAGGAACTTTAGTAAATTTCAAAAAATTAAACTCATAAGATTCCCCATCAAATTTAGTTAAAATTTTCTCCATTTTACATTCTATAATGGCTCCACACGTGTTCAAGAAAGGTCTACCAAAAAATGATAGGATAGGTTTTACTAGCAGCTAAACCTAGTACTGGAAAATCAGCAGGATATTTAATCTTACCACAAAGAACTTCCACATCTCTTACAATGCCAATTGGAGAGATAGTCTCTCTATTTGCAAGGTGAATGACCACATCAATTTATTCTAGTTCACATGGACTAATTTCATGCATAATTTCTTTGTAAAGCTCGTAAGGAATAACACTTGAACTTGCACCAATATCACATAAACCATAATAGCAATGATCACCAATTCTAACAGAAAGCACAGGGACACTAGCTTTTTTAGTTCTATTAGGATGTGAGACAATATTAGAAGCATCCTCAAAAAATACAATGTGTCCATATTCTACACTTTTAGTGACAAGGTCTTTCACAATTGCTACTGCAGGTTCAATGTTTATTTGTTCATCAGGTTTTACAACTCTCTTTGTACTTTTATTAATTACACTAGTTATCATAGGATGCTCCTTTACCTTATCCAGGAAAGGCATTTTCTCGATATAAGGTTCAGGTAAGATGTGATCAATAGTGCAAAATTCAGTACTTCTAGCAGGAACACAATCAACAACATCTTTAGATGGTGCACGATACTTGTTCCATTCTTCTTTTGGAATCTCAATGTATGAGGCAAAAGCTTTAAGACAATTTGCAATAACTTGATAATCAAGACCGTAAGCATTACTAATATTTTGAAAGTCATCAGTTCCCATAAAAGATTCAATGCATTCATAATTATAATTTATACCCAACTTCCTTCCTTTATCATTCTCCCATGCTTTAGAATTGTCTTGAATACGGTCTAGAAGATCCCGTTTAGCTTCTTCTTTCATGCATGTAAATGATCTAGCACAAGAAGCATCCAATAGATCCTTATCATGAAGAGAAAGCCTTGCATAAAAGTTATCGATGATACTATTGTTGTGGAGCTCATGAATAGGACATTTGAGCATTAGTAACTTCAGTCTCCCCCAAGATTGAGTTGTACTCTCTCCATCAAGAGGCCAAAAGTTGTATATTTGATTCCGATCTTTATGAATCTCACTAAGAGGGTAAAATTTGGAATAAAAGAGAGGCACTACTTCCTCCCATTCAAGAGATTAGCCATCCTTCAGCAGCTTATACCATTCCTCAGCTCTTCTTTTCAGTGATAATGAGAATAACTTCTTCTTGACTTGATCGGTTGTAATACCTGCACACTTGAACAACCCACGTAATTCGTATATAAAGAGCAAATGATCACCGGGATGGACAATTCCATCTCCAAAATAGTAGTTATCCATAACACGATCAACAATTCTTGTAGGTATTTTAAAAGTATCATTTTCAGCAGGTGGAGGTTCATCTACTACCTTAGCAGTGGTAGTAGCATTACGAAATAAGAAACTAAGTGAATTATCCATATTGAGATAAAGTAACTAACAGAAATAAACAATACTCACAATAGAAGTTTCCTTTACCAGTTCCACTCTCCAATAGTGCTTCACTCCCCAACAACGGCGCCAGAAAATAGTCTTGATGACCCACAAGTATAGGGAGTGTATCGCAGTATTTTTGATAAATAAGAGTGTCGAACTGATGACCCACAAGTATAGGGGGTGTATCATAGTATTTTCGATAGGTAAGAGTGTCGAACCCAACGAGGAGCAGAAGGTGCTGGCTAGTGGTATGGATCAGGAATTCTCTGCAAATACTTAGCAAACGGATTTTTAGGGGTATTTGATAAAGCAAGTAAACAAAGTATGAGTAAATAAAAGACAGTAGGAATAAATACAGCAAGTGGCCCAATCCTTTATGCAGCAAAGGACAAGCCGATTGTATTACTTAAGATGACCAAACGTTCTCGAGGACACATGGGAAGACTGTCAAGTGCTTTCGCTTCATATAGTTGATTAATCTTCTTTAGCTTGCTAAGTGTTGTGTGGGTGAACCTGTGCTAATGTACCGACCTTCCTAGGACTAATACATACTTGTGATTATACCCCTTGCAAACATCTGTAAGTACAAGAAAGTAATTAAGGTAGAAACCTAACCACAACTTTAAACTCTAAGACCCTTACGTCCCTCGTGCAATGGTTTCCTAACGGGGGTTCAGGTTTCTGTCACTCCGGCAACCCCTACGATTAGTAGCCAAATACACAATGCATTCCCCTAGGCCCATATAGGTGAAGTGTCATGTAGTCGACGTTCACATGACACCACTAGAAGAAGTACACCACAACTTAAATATCATACTAATGAATCTTTCTCAACACAATTCCACTACTAATAACATGACTTCTCCCATGTCCTCAAGAACAAAACGAACTACTTGATGACCCACAAGTATAGGGGGTGTATCGCAGTATTTTCGAGGGAAGTGAAACCCAATTTATTGATTCGACACAAGGGGAGCCAAAGAATATTTATAAGCCTTAACAACTGAGTTGTCAATTCAGCTGCACCTGGAAAAAATCTTGCTCACAACAGTTTATCAGTAGCAACAATTTTGTAGTAGGAATAGTAAAGTAACAGCAGTAGTAAAGCAAAGAAAGTAGTAACAAAAGCAGTAAACAGTGGGATTCGAGTGCGGTAGGCATAGGGATGGATGGACGGGCGTTGCATGGACAAGACAATTCACATAGCAATCAGAACGTAGGGCAATTGCCGATAAATAAGATAAAGCATCCAAGTACTAGACAATCCTAGGCATGTGTTCCAAATATAGTCATACGTGCTCGCAATGAGAACTTGCACAACATCTTTTGTCCTGCCAGCCCGTTTGCAGTGGGGCCTCTAGGGAACTACTGGCAATTAAGGTGCTCCTTTTAATAGAGCACCGGAGCAAAGCATTAACACTCCGTGAACACATGTGATCCTCACATCAAAGACTTTCCCTTCCGGCTACCCCGATTTCTGTCACTTCGGGACCATAGGTTCCAGACAACGACGTGTGTATACAACTTGTAGATAAGACTAGAAACAATACTATCATAATGAATCAATAATAAGTTCAGATCTGAAATCATGGCACTCGGGCCCTAGTGACAAGCATTAAGCACAACAAGTCGCAACAAAGTCATAAAGCACTAATAAAAGATACTAGGCACCATGCCCTACCAATCTGATGCCATTACATGAACGATCTCATCCAATCCCTACCATCCCCATAGCCTACAGCGGGGGATTACTCACTCATAGATGGGGGAAACATGGATGGTCGATGGAGAAGCGATGGTGATGATCTCCTCCAATTCCCTGTCCCGGCAGGGTGCCAACGGAGTTTCTGGTGCTGTTTCGTGGAATCTGGTGGTGGCGGCAGAGCGGAACTCCTTCTGGAAAAACGTCGAACCCCCCGAAGTTTTTAGGTCAGAAGGCTCCTTATAGGCGAAGAGAGAGAGGCCGAGGGGGTGCCTGGGGGGCCCACAGCCCCCCCTGGCGCAGCCTGGCCTGGCCCGCGCCACCAGGTGGTGTGGCCACCCCTTGGCTCTTCTCCATCTCGTATTCTGGCTCCTGGAGTCTTCGGGTGAAATAGGATTTTTGGCATATTTTCCGGGATTTTTCCTGATAGTTGGTTTTCTGCACAAAAAGTAGACACCAAGGCAATTCTACTGAAAACAGCATCAGTCCGCATTAGTGGTATCCAAATCACACAAGTTTAGAGGAGAAACAATAGCAAAAGTGTTCGGGAAAGTAGATACGTTTTGGACGTATCAACTCCCCCCAAGCTTAGCTTATTGCTTGTCCTCAAGCAATTCAGTTGAAAACTGAGTGCGATAAAAGAACTTTCACGAACACATTTGCTTCATATGATGTAAATATTCTCAGCAAAGTGATCAACTACTTAGACAATTCATAATAAAGAGTATGCTACCAAGTCTACTTAATAGTCATTGCAAGCTATGAAGAGATTCCAACTCAAGAATAATAAGTAGTATGAAGCACAAACATAAGCAACATTACAATGCTCATAAAAAGGTATGATAGAGTGGTATCTCGCTTGACTTTGATTATGAATATCAAGGAACCTCTGAAGTTCAAGTGATGACTAGAAGTAAAGATATCAAGGATACACGCATCAAAGTCATAACACAAATAATCAAGTAATGGAACAAACATAAAGAATGACAACTATGCTCTCAAGAAGGTGCTCAAAGAATATGTGGAGACTCAACAAGTAGAAGAAAAAGGTTTTGAATAATTTTGAAAGGCTTCCAAATGCTAAAAGTATGGTACTCATTAGCTTTGAGCTCTCATTGCCCCTATCATAAGCATCTTTAATGTGGTTAAGGTGAAAGTGACACAACTAAGAGGATATGCTTGACAAGTTATAAATCAAAGTCTCATGCCCCTTACTTATGAAGACCGATCCTCATGCTACTCAACTTCAGTCACAAGTAAGCTCTTGTCATTGTAAGTATATACGTATCATAGAGAACCGCCAACGGGGTACCCCTTGCACATGACACGGGAGCTATCACATAATCAAAATACAAGGCAAGCAGACAATGAGCATCTCAGCGATCTTTTTATTTACTATGTGCATAGATTTTTTATTGAGGATGCTTCATAGAATGCTCATTATGGTTATGCTGCAAGTTTCCACCATGATTAGGCATGGCTTAGGCTAGCGGCACAGGCGTTTCTCTAACATACATACAAACTCCATGATCTTACAAGTTCTACTTTTATTTCACACCGCCGGGATCCATAAGCAAAAGAACATGATATCAACTAGGTACAAAATACCTATGAAGCGTTGAAAGCGGTCCCCATGATACATGGTTCTGCTAACTTCAACTCATAAAGCGCAAGCATATGCACAACAAATAAGGACGCAATGGTTCAGGTTTATTAAGTGCAAGAAAATAAAGTGTGTCATCAAGTTTGTGAGAGCTTTACTAACTAACTTTCTCATAACAAGCAAACATTTTATTAGGAAGAAAACAAAGCATATTGAATATGCACGGGAGTAGCAAATGATGTTAATAGGTAGGTATGGTGGACACTTTGGAAATATTTGGTTTAGGGAGTTGGGAACTTGAGTAAAACACTCAGTGGAAGTGAAGGCTAGCAATAGTAAGGGAGCGACAAATGAGAGAGCAATAGCTGTCATTATCATGCTTGCAAGAAAACAAGACTACTCATGGCATGAAAGTGATGCAATATCCTCAAGGCAAAATAATTCATCAAAGCTTAACTGATTATCACAGTCATGTGCATGCATGAGCATGTGCCAAGTCAATCAAATGAAATATTCAGAGGATACCACGGTGTCATACCAATTTATGAACAGAGCAATGCAAGCAAACATTCATAAGACATGCTACAAACTATTAGCGAGTTGGAGCTAATCATAAGAAAGCAAGAACTACTAAGCATCCAAAGATAACATACACCCTACTTGAACGGACTAAGCATGCCCACAGTGATGAGTATATGTACAAAAATGAAAACAAATAGAGTTCGTTACCAGCCTCTTACCACCCCTCAAGTTGTCATTGATCCTCATTATTGCTCTTCACTTGTGTGGCTTGAATAATAATATGAAACCAATATCCACTGAGGACTGCCGAACCCTGAAGCAAACTCGCAAAAACCAAAGAAGAACGACAAATATTTTTGGTGTTTTCGATTTTTAAACAAGAACCAAAAGGGAAAAACAAACAAAGCGAAATCTTTTTGGGTTTTTCGAATAGTTCAAACAAAGAAAAAAGGGAAAAGCAAACCAAGGCAAAAAGAAGAAGCAAACCAAAGAGAAATAACAAAAATATTTTTGGTCTTTTTGTGTTTTTAGAAAGCAAAAGCAAAGAAGGACGAAAACTAAAAAGAGAACGAAATCATGAATATACAAAGTGCCGACGCATCATGATATGGAGATGAGTGCGGTGTCGGCATACCTCCCCCCAAGCTTAGGATTTTGGCCTAAGTGGGTATCAATCCCAAGGTGGCCAGGATGAAGTGTCACCCTGGTACGACGAAGAGGTCCCCTCATCCTGGTGCGAGCTCGAGTACGTCCCTCCGTTATGTGCGAAGTAATCATAGGAGGGCACATCCTCCTGATGATGCTCGTGGAAACCCAGCAAGCGAAGCTGCTCGTCCACCTCCTCCTTGGAGCGCGACCATGGTCTCCTGTGAACACTAAACAAAGCAAGCTGTGGCAAGAGGATCTCCCTTTCATCCCCGTCAATGAAAAGCATCCTATATACTAGATTGTTCAAATCATAGGTACAAGTGACAAAGTGATGAGTTTTCATGGCAACAAGGTCAAGCCTCTGTGGTGCCAGCATAGCATCATCGGGATCCACTGAAAGACCTAATGCATTGACTATGCGTGATGCAATGATGCCCCCATAAATAGCCCCCCTAGCAGCTAGGCGGTGAGCAATAAGCGAGCCAAGATTGTACCGAGTATCATTGTTAAGTGCAGAAGCAAGGAATGCTAAATGATAGTTGGAGATATTACTAGTGTTCTCCCTACCCAATACACTAGTGGCAAGATAATATGCAACGTATCTAAGAGCAGGGAGTTGGATGTTTCTTATCTTCCCGCGTTGCACTACGCGGTCATCATCATTGGTCACCCCTCGGTAAAGCTCCAACAAATCAGCGGGTCGCCCTTGAATTTTCTTCACGGTCCTTGTCATACGCACACCTACAATACTGCAAAATCTCTCCAAAGGCATGGTGAAGGGCAGATCATATATTTTAAAAGAGACAGTAGATTGATAGGGTGTGTTAGTAAACGTGAAGCTCTCAACAAAAGTTTTGGTGAGCATAGCGTATTGTGCACTCTCATCTTGCATATATGAGGTCAAACCAACCCTCTCAATCAGTAGCAAGAAATCATCAAGAATACCTGCAGCTTGCAAGAAAGTAAAACAAGGAAAAGAGGATGGGTGAGCATCCCCATCATCCCTTTCACTGCCAATACGAGTTGCAATGAGATCTTCATTGTATGATGGCCTAGCTTGAGAGGCTGTCCTCGAGGGCCTCGACCTCCTAGGTGCATCACTCTCAAATATCTCTCCAAAAGTATGGTTGTTCATGCTTGGTATTCTGAAATTTAAACACCTATTAAACAAGTGATTACAAAGTAAATATAATGAAGGATTCTACTCATAGGGACTTGCAAGAGGCCTAAACATGCATCAAAACTATATCTCTAAGCATCAAACAAGCTTACAAGCTCTCATAACCAGTCACCTACAGCAGCAAAATACTCAACATATAATCCACTAAACACAAATCCACTTGGACAAGGGGAGGAGTCACATACTAGGGAACAAATGCTCCAAATTTCAGCAAGAAAGATGGGCTGAGCAAGGAGATCGAAAAAATCGAGAGCAAGCATAGCAAGAACGCGATTTTGAGCTATGAACTGGAGCTTACTCGGGAGAGAGAAGAAAGTGGCAGGTGAGAGAGTTAGTGGGGGGCCAGGGGTGGCCCACACCAGGGCATGGCGCCACCCAAGGCTGGCCGTGCCACCATGTGGTGTGCCTGCCTGGTGGGCCCCCTGGTACCTACTAGGTACTCCTCTGCCCCTTTTCACGTAAAAAATTAATATGAATTTTTTGGAATTTTTCGAGACACTTTATTTTTGGGCATTTTTCAGAAATAGAAGAATGATTTTTCTGACAGACATATTTTTTTCTTTTGGAAACATGATGCAAGGACAAAACAAGGCTAGAACTACAGAAGCTCTAACATGCAAGCAACTAACAACACAAAGAAAACTAAACGAAAGCAAAAACTAAAATGCAACGGATAGAAGTAAGCAGAGATAATCATGGTGAAAACATTGTTTTGTTCAATGAAATCCTTTTGTTAACAAGGTTGATCAAGTCTTGCTACCAAAACAATTTCATATGAGACAAAACTTTGTACTCCACTAATGATTATGTTACCTTAACCTTGATAGCAATGGTCCCAATCATAATAGTTTCAAATTTTTCTCTTTGTATGGGACAATATATTTCTCC
Organism: Avena sativa; assembly: GCA_916181665.1. NCBI lineage: Eukaryota > Viridiplantae > Streptophyta > Magnoliopsida > Poales > Poaceae > Avena > Avena sativa. The sequence continues at coordinate 85,951,216 of OV702291.1, read as the reverse complement.
AACTTGAATGCCTTCAACATGTTCATTTGAATTCAAACCATAAGTCCTTTCAATCTTCTTGGGGAAATAGATAGTATGTTCCTTGTCATTAACATTGAAGGTCACCTTTCCTTGATTACAATTAGTAACAGTTCCTGCAATATTAAGAAAAGGTCTCCCAAGAATAATAGACATATTATCATCTTCAGGCATTTCAAGCACAACAAAATCAGTTAATATCAAGCAATTGTGAGCCACCTGAACAGGTACATCCTCACATATATCCACAGGAATAGTGGTAGATTTATCAGCCATTTGCAAAGATATATCAGTTGGTATCATTTTTCAAGCTGAAGCCTCTTATAGAGAGAGAAAGGCATAACACTAACTCCAGCTCCCAAATTACACAAAGCAGTTCTAACATAACTGTTCTTAATAGAGCAAGGGATAGTTGGAATCCCTGGGTCTCCAAGTTTCTTAGGAACCTTACCATTGAAGGAATAATTAGCAAGCAAAGTAGAAATTTCTTCATTAGGGATCTTCCTTTTTTTCGAGACAATGTCCTTCATATACTTTGAGTAAGGAGGCAATTTAATAGCATCAGTCAAAGGAATTTGCAAGAATAAAGGCTTCATCCATTCACAAAACTTTTTATAGTGTTCATCTTCCTTTGACTTGTGTTTCTTATCAGGGAAAGGCATAGGTTTTTGGACCCAAGGTTCTCTTTCACTACCATGTTTCTTAGCAATAAAATCTTCTTTGGTGTATTTAGTATTCTTAGTGTGGTTTTCAGGTTCTTGTTCAACTTTTTCTTCATTAGGAACAACATTTTCTTCATTACCATTTTCAGTTTCATCATCAGAGATAGATATACTATTAGGATCTATAGCAGGTTCAGAGGGTTCTACAACAGTTTTATGTTTCTTTTTCCTTTTCTTACGAGTAGAACCACCATTTTCAGCTTGTTGAGAATCCTGCTCAATTCTTTTGGGATGCCCCTCAGGATATAGAGGATCCCGGGTAGCAGCACCACTTCTAGTTCTAATTTCATAAGCATGTTTTTCTTTAGCAACATTAACTAGCAAGTCATTTTGCACTTTAACAAGTTGATCTATTTGAGTTTGAACCATTTGAAAGTTCTTAACAATCATTTTAACATCATTAGAGGTTCTTTCCACGATATCTTTCAACTCAACAATAGCTCTAGTGTTTTCCATTAGATGATTTTGCACCCTTTTATTAAAGTTATCTTGCTTAACAATAAAGATATCAAATTCTCCTAAGCATTGATCAGGAGGTTTAGAGTAAGGGATATCACCTTCATCAAAGTGTTGGAGAGAGTGTACCTCAATAGTGGATGAGTAGGGAATAGGCTTACATAATTCTTCTATAGGAGGTAAATTCTTGACATCTGCAGCTTTAATTCCCTTCTCCTTAAGACATTTCTTAGCTTCCTTCATCACTTCATCATTTAATTTAATAACTCACCTCTTCTTTGATGTTGGAATAGGCACAGGAATAGATGGTTCAGGTACAATTACTTCAGGTATAGCTTGTTTAGGAGGATTCCAATCTTCATAATTCTTGCTTATTTTAGCCATTAATTCCTCAGCTTCCTTAGGAGTCCTATTCCTGAAAACACAATCAGCACAACTATCTAGGTATGTCCTAGATTCCTCGGTTAGTCCATTATAAAATATATCAAGAAGCTCATTCTTAGGTAATGGACTTCCATCTTGTGCATGAATCAAAGCACAAAACCTTGCCCAAGATTCGGGCAATACCTCTTTTTCTCCCTGTTTAAAATCAAAAAGTTCCTGCAAAATAGCATGTCTAGCACTCGGAGGAAAATATTTATGCAGGAAAGCACTAATCAAGCACTCAGGGCTATCAATAGATCCCGGAGGTAAATTACTAAACCAAGTTTTAGCTTCTCCTTTCAGTGAAAAGGGAAAAATCTTAGCAACAAAGTAAGTACGCATCTTAATATCATCAGAAAACAAGCCACTCATGGTAGAAATTTCATTCATATGTGCTACCGCACTTTCATTCTTAGTCCCACAAAAAGGTTCTTTCTCGACAATAGCTATGTAAGATAGATCGAGAGAGAAATCATAATCTTCATCTATAATTTTTATGGGAGAAGCAGCACACTTAGCAGCAGGATATAATTTCGGTCTAATAGTACGCCTCTCAAGGAGACTCTTAGCAGCGCTCCTATCATGGGTGTTCTTACATTCTTCAATAAACTCATCGGTCATCTCAACATAACCATCTTCAATATCATAACTCTCACTAGACTCAGGTGAGCTAACAGGTGTGGTAGTGTCTTCATTAGGAGTTTCGGTATTTCCAGCTATAGTTCCAGCAATCATAGCATCTAGGAAAGTACCTAATGAACCACTCTTATCAAGCACAGTAGAAGCAGCATCATAAGCATCAGAAGTTTCAGATTCAGCAGTAGTAGCAGTGTGTGTAGCATGTGTATGTGGTGGTGTAAGGAACTTACTCAAAACAGACAGTGAATCAAGAGCAGCAGAGGTGTTTAGAACCGTACCTCTTCTTGTAGTGGATGGTAAAATAGGAACCTTGCCATCACGAGATTTGCCCATGATGGATGGATATCAGCAAACAATAGAGAATCCAAGTGAACTTGATAAATAAAGCTATGCCCCCCGGCAACGGCGCCAGAAAATAGTCTTGATGACCCACAAGTATAGGGGGTGTATCGCAGTATTTTCGAGGGAAGTGAATCCCAATTTATTGATTCGACACAAGGGGAGCCAAAGAATATTTATAAGCCTTAACAACTGAGTTGTCAATTCAGCTGCACTTGGAAACAATCTTGCTCACGGCAGTTTATCAGTAGCAACAGTTTTGTAGTAGGAATAGTAAAGTAACAGCAGTAGTAAAGCAAAGACAGTAGTAACAAAAGCAGTAAACATCGGGATTCGAGTGCGGTAGGCATAGGGATGGATGGACGGGCTTTGCATGGACAAGACAATTCACATAGCAATCAGAACGTAGGGCAATTGCCGATAAATAAGATAAAGCATCCAAGTACTAGACAATCCTAGGCATGTGTTCCAAATATAGTCATACGTGCTCGCAATGAGAACTTGCACAACATCTTTTGTCCTGCCAGCCCGTTTGCAGTGGGGCCTCTAGGGAACTACTGGCAATTAAGGTGCTCCTTTTAATAGAGCACTGGAGCAAAGCATTAACACCCCGTGAACACATGTGATCCTCACATCAAAGCCATTCCCTTCTGGTTATCCCTATTTCTATCACTTCGGGGCCATAGGTTCCGGACAACAACGTGTGTATACAACTTGCAGATAAGACCAAGAACAATACTATCATAATGAATCAATAACATGTTCAGATCTGAAATCATGGCACTCGGGCCCTAGTGACAAGCATTAAGCACAACAAGTCGCAACAAAGTCATAAAGCACTAATAAAAGATACTAGGCACCATGCCCTAACAATCTGATGCCATTACATGAACGATCTCATCCAATCCCTACCATCCCCATAGCCTACAGCGGGGGATTACTCACTCATAGATGGGGGAAACATGGATGGTCGATGGAGAAGCGATGGTGATGATGATGATGATGACGATGATCTCCTCCAATTCCCCGTCCCGGCAGGGTGCCAGAACGGAGTTTCTGGTGCTGGTTCATGGAATCTGGTGGTGGCGGCGGAGCGGAACTCCTTCTGGAAAAACGTCGAACCCCCTAAAGTTTTTAGGTCAGTAGGCTCCTTATAGGCGAAGAGAGAGGCCGAGGGGGTGCCTGGGGGCCCACACCACCCCCTGGCGTGGCCTGGCCTGGCCCGCGCCACTAGGTGGTGTGGCCACCCCCTGGCTCTTCTCCGTCTCGTATTCTGGCTCCTAGAGTCTTCAGGTGAACTAGGATTTTTGGCATATTTTCCGGGATTTTTCCTGATAGTTGGTTTTCTGCACAAAAAGTAGACACCAAGGCAATTCTGGTGAAAACAACGTCAGTCAGCATTAGTTGTATCCAAATCACACAAGTTTAGAGGAGAAACAATAGCAAAAGTGTTCGGGAAAGTAGATACGTTTTGGACGTATCACTACTCACAAGACATCATATGGATCATGATCAGAGATGGAATAATGATGTATAACAATCTGAACATAAACAATAATTCAACGGTTCACTCAATAGCATCAACTACAAAGAGTAATCAACACCGGGAAAGTTTCCCCTAAGAACTATGCAAGATTCAACCCAATTGTTACAGCAATAAGGAGATGGTGATGAGGGTGCTGATGGTGATGATGGTGGTGATGATGATGATGCCGATGAAGTCCAGCTTGATGGTGGTGTTGATGGCGACGATCTCCCCTCTCCGGGAAGGAATTCCCCCGGCAGAAATCTGTCTGCCGGAGAGATCTTTCTCTCTCGGTATTTTCTGCCCCGCAGAGGCGGCAGAATCTTTCTGTGGTCGCTCCCCAAGTCTTAGGGTTTCGGGAGGATAATATACGCTAGAGGGGAGAGCCAGGAGTGGACCAGGGCAGCCACACCACCTGGTGGCGCGGCCTAGGCTAACCCGCGCCAGGGGGTGGTGTGGGCCCCCTGTGGCCCATCTCCAGCCCCCCTTCTGGCTTCCTCCGTCTTCGGGAAAAATAGGATTTTCCATGTATTTTCCCGGATTTTCTGATCTTCGCGAATTTTGCCTCCAAACAACACCTTTTCCATCAGAATCCTGACTGCAGCGGTCCATGCTCCAAAAGTCATCAACCATGCAAAAACAGATGAAATAACATAAGTATCATCTCTTAATATGAAATATATCAATGAATAACAGTAAATTATGATATAGAATAGTGATGCAAAATGGACGTATCAACTCCCCCCAAGCTTAGACTTCGCTTGTCCCCAAGCGAAACTGATCTCAATAAACATGACCTATGACCTCAGGTTTATGGAGTGAAGAGTCGATAAAATAATATGGACAAGAAGCATCACATTCATCAATACATAGATCATAATAGAAGACAACTCACTATTATATAACTCAACTTGCAATTAGTAAAGGAAACACAATAAAGATACATAAAGTAAATCATAATTGGTAATGGCAAACTTAGCTCTTGGTCGAAGAATAGTTGATAAATTGCTGGAGTTCACAAATAACTGGTTTTCAATGATAGCCTTCAAAGTAGTAAACACCTAGATAAGAGCAATGTGCAAAACAAGGAACATAAGAAACATGATTGAATAAATCATCATATGAATGAATGAAACACAACAACTCAAAATACTTGCTGAGATAGATGGGAATAGGTTTACTGACTCAACTAAAAAGTAAAAGAAAGGCCCTTTGCAGAGGGAAACATGGATTACAAGTTTCATAAAGAGCTCCCAAAAATTATGATACTTACTAGCTTTCAGCTCTCATTGCCTCTATCATAGGCATCTTTAGGTGATTAAGGTTAAAGTGATCAAATATGAGGATATGCTTGACAAGTTGTAAGTTGAAAATCTCATGTCCCTTGAATACGAGGGCCGCTCCTCATGCTACTCAAGTTTAGTCACCGGTAAGTTCTTGTCATCGTAAGCATATGTGTATCATAGAGAACTGCCAACGGGGCACCCCTTGCCTGATGATACGGAAGAATCCCCATATCAAAATGACAAGGCAAGCAGACAACAAGCATCTCTGCAATCTTCTTATTTACCATGGGAATATGGTGCTTTTTTCTCTCTTTCCTCTTTTCATAATCTTTTTTTTCTTTTTCTCTTTTTTCTCAATCTCTATCTCCTTTTTTATAAGAGGAATGCTTCATAGATGCTCGTTATGGTTACGCTGTAGGTTTCCACCATGTCAGCATGGATTAGACCAGCGGCCCAAGCGTTTCTCTAACACACATGCATAACTCCATGGACTTACAAGCTCCCCTTTCATTTCACACTGATGGCATCCATAGACAAAAGAACATGATATCAACTTGGTACAAAGTACTAGTGCAATGTTGAAAGCGTTCCCCATGATAGCATGGTTCTGCTAATTCACAACTTACAAAGCGCAAGCATATACGCAACATAGGTGAGCACAATGGTTCAAGTTTGTTAAATGCAAGAAAGTAAAGTGTGCCATCAAGTTCGTGAGAGCTTTAATCACTAATTTTCACATAACAAGTTTAATTTGGAAGGTAGATAAAAACAAGAATTTACTTGGAATAGCAATAGTGCTAATAGGTAGGTATGGTGGACACAAATGGCATAGGTTTTGGTTTAAAGGAGGTGGATGCACGAGAAGAATTCCCTCTCAGTACATGTTTTTGGCTAGCAAGGCTGGGTAGCAAGTATAAGAGTTGAAGGTAACAAACAAACATACAAGTGATAAAAACAAACATGCAATCTTCCTTGGAAGCACAAAAGATCTTAACTAGAGAATACTAGACTTATGAGCAAATGAAGAAAGAAAGATGAAGAAATTATTTTTCTTTAGAGTACTTCTATCTTTTTCATTCAACTCTCAAAAATAGTGTTGCTACTAACCGAGCCAGGTTTGCCAAAACCAACTAAATTTACTCAATGATCCCAAAGTGATACCAATACTAACAACAAGATCAATCATATAACCACGAATTGAAAACTAATATAAGCTATGCAAAAGAGTAAATGATAGAACTTCTCATTAATATTCCATAACGGCAACTCACACTAAGGGATACATATCTAACGAGAGAGGGGACACTTCCATAATGCAAACCATCCTACATAATAACTTCTCTATTCATGATATGACTCTACTAATAAGGTAAAAAGGTAGAAGATAGTGATATGATACCACGGCACTCCCCCAAGCTTGGAACAAACCAAGGGGATGCCAAACCTGATGACGAATTACTCCTTTGGTGGTGGTGGTATCCTCTCGATGAGCTCTTTGATCAGTTTCCCCAAGTCCTCAATCTCGAAGGTGAGATTACGAATAAGCTGTGAGTTTTGCTCAATGCAGCTCATGATCATGTCGGGTTGAGAATCCCAGCTCTTGCGATTTTTCTTCCGCTCTTCTTCCTTGCAGTCTTCTTTTCCTGCATGGTTATGGATAAAGGTATAGAAGGGACTCTTGGTGCTTGGAGAAGGTGTCCGTGGTGCCAAGCAGTGACGCGGAGGCTTCCCTCCAGTTGACATCCATGCAGTCCTTCTGATCCTGGCAGGGTTCGCCACCACTCCAATGCTTTCAACGGTAGTGCCGGTGTGCTTTGCCTCCTCTTCACCTTCACACTTGATCTCCTTCTCCTGCCCGGGGTCTTGGAGATCTCCCTCCATAGGCTCCTTTCCTTTATCCTTGGCGAACACCATTGTGCTTCAAAGCTTTCAAAGATAGTTCCTGGCAGAAACAGATCGAAACAAAAACACGATATATGAACCTCAGGAGATCCGGGGGATTATATATTACGAAGTTTCACAACAAAAGGAAGGTACTGGTAGAAAACGAGTTGGAGGCGGAGTCCGGGGTGGACTCACCACCTGGTGGCGCGGCCAGGGGAAGTCCCGCGCCACAGGGTGGTGTGAGCCACCCTGGCTCCGTTTCCGTCTCTCTTTCGCTTCGTAGCTTTCCTTATTGTCTAAAAACTGCAAAAATATAGTTGGATAGTATTTTCGCGGAACTTTTCTTACCAGAACTGTTACCTATTTGGAAACGGACTCTGCAGGTCTCTGAATTTGGTATCTAGTAGATTCTTCCAGAGTTACCACTTAAATAACATCAATATCTTCATCTTCATGCACTTATTACTTGAGTCATGAAACCTTTCACTTTCTCATTACACCATTACCTCCACTACCTGGAAATTTCTTTCACACAAAACTTCACACAGTTCTCATTAGCAACATTAGTATAAGTGAAGTGATAAAACCTTTTGAGTCCAACTTCAACTGAAAACCATCAAAACATAAGCTACTATAGCAACTCCTTCCGAAACCCAAAAAGAATTCAAAAAGGAAATCGAATAAAGAAGCAAATGCAAGAGTGGCAAAATCTGTCAAAACAGACCAGCAGGTAAAGATCAATTTTTTCGAAAATCTTCTGTTGCTCAAATCAAAAAGTGAAAAACTAACGAAAGTTAAATAACAACCTCGGGCAGAAGCACAAAAAATTACAGCTCAATCCGACATACAGAGATCTCTCACGAATGTTTACGGTGAAGCACAAAAATCTGTTTCAGGACAGCAACTTCCCCAATCTTACTTCTCTATCATTAGAGGTTGATCTTGACACAAAAACCAAACAAAACGGATAAGGAGAGGTTATTACCGAAGTAATAACTTCCAAGACTCAAAGAAACAAAAACAAACTGAAAGCAAAAACAAATTAGTTGTCTCCCAAAAAGCTCTTTCTTTATAGCCATTAAGATGGGCATGATAATTTTGAAGATGCTCACATAGGAATATGAATTGAAGTGAAAAAAGAGCATTAAGAAGCAAAAATACACACGTTTAAGTCTAACCCACTTCCTATGCAAGGGAATTTTTTAAACAAACAAGTTGTTGAAACCAGAGGCTACTTGCATAAGAAGTCAAAAGAAGTGCAACATAAAAACTTTCAGCATAAAACGAGGAAACTTGATATTATTGAGATGCATAAGAACACTTTTCCCTCTCTCATAGTAACTTTCAGTATCATGCATAAACTTAACAATATAACTACCACAATGACCATCATAACAATGATCACTTATCCTAACAGAAAACACAGGAATACTAGCTCTCATAACACTACTTTGTGAAACAATATTAGAGGTATCCTTACAAAGGATAGTGTGTCCATCTTCTTCATATTTAGCAACAAAGTCTTTCACATTTTCTATAATAGGTTCATCAACCATACTAGATATCATAGAATGTTCCTTTATCTTAACTGGGAAAGGCATTTTCTCAATATAAGGTTCAGGTAAAACATGATTAGCAGTATAAACTTTAGTATTTTTTGCAGGAACACTCTTAGCAACATATTTATAAGGTTCATGATACTTATTCCACTTATTTTTAGGCACTTCAATGTAGGAAGCAAAAGCCTTAAAATAAGAAGCAATAGCTTGAGAGTCTAGACCATAAGCATTTTTAATATTTTGAAAGTCATCAGTTCCCATAAAAGATTCAATGCATTCATAATCATAATTTATACCTGACTTTCTACCTTTGTCATTCTCCCAAGCTTCAGCATTATCTTGAATATGGTCCAGGAGATCCCATTTAGCTTCTTCTTCCATGCGAGTGAATGATCCAGCACAAGAAGCATCTAATAAATCCTTGTCATGTAGAGGGAGCCTTGCATAAAAGTTATTGATAATAATATTATTGGGGAGCTCATGAATGGGACATTTGAGCATTAGTAACTTCAATCTCCCCCAAGTTTGAGTTGTACTCTCTCCATCAAGAGGCCAAAAGTTGTATATTTTATTCCGATCTTTATGAATCTCACTAGGAGGATAAACCTTTGAATAAAAGAGAGGCACTATTTCCTCCCATTCCATAGCTTGACCATTCTTCAGCAGCTTATACCATTCCTCAGCTCTTCCTTTCAGTGATAATGAGAATAACTTCTTCTTAACTTTTTTCCCCATACAACCCCCATCACATAGGGGTCGGGTTCCACTATCAACCGATAATGGAACAAAAGTCACCACCATAACCACGACCTCAGGTTCATGCTCCTGGGAGCCACTACTACCAACAAAGCTGTTCTCTTCAGCTAGCTACACAAAAGAAAAAAAGAAAAAAAGAGAGGGAGATGCAAGATCACCGCCATAGACGAGGCTAGTGTTTTCTAAGCTGCCACAACTAACACCACAACTACCAGGACCAAAGTAAGGCAATCAAATGACAAAAGGTTCTCCATATTGAAAACATGACAGTTGGCTCTTTTTTTCAGTCTTCTTCCTGCTCATCAGATGGGGATCTGGGTCGCTTGCGGCTAAATGATGGTAGCCCCAGCAGAGGCACCCTCGCCCTATCCATGCCTTTTGCGTCACCCAGCGCATTTCTCTGCAATATCTCTGCTCCTTCCCGCAGCATCTCCCCTTCCTCAGCATCATGAAGACCTGCCCAATGTTTCATAAAAACACAAGAATACATCACTAGATCCACAGGGGACTTGATTAGTTTATGTTCAAAACAAGCTCTGTTCTTAGCTTCCAGATAGCCCAACAGATAGCAGCAATAGCTGTTATCTGAATATTATGACTCACAGCCAAAAACCTAATTATCCACCGAAAATATTGGGAAAAGGATCCAGGCCTGGTATCAGCACCCACAGATCTTGCCACCACACTCCAAACATATTTGGCCGCAGGACAGGAGAAAAACAGATGCCCTATCGACTCCTCCTGGTCACAAAACCTGCATAAAGTGTCACCCTTCCACTTCCTTCTCTTCATATTATCTTTGGATGGAATTGCATTATGCCAAATAAGCCACAGCCAAATTTTAATTTTCAGAGGGACTTTTGCCTTCCACAGATGTTTAAAGCTCATGTCCACACCCCAATTTGCCAGATGGTTATACATCGATTTAACACTAAACAACCCTGACTTTGTCCACAACCATCTGGTTTATCATCATCCCTAGATAGTGAAATGCCAGCCAACAGCCCCTGCATATTTCTGTATTGCACCTGATTATCCCTGTCCAACCATCTTCTAAATGAACATTGCCAGTTTCTTCCAGCCATCTCAGCAACAGTCACACTTTGCTGTCGACATATCTCAAACAACTCAGGGAATTTACTTTTCAAAGGTATATCCATGCACCAAGCACCCCCCCAGAAATTTGTCCTCACCCCATTCCCCACCACCATTCTTCTCCCAGACATATAGATTTCTTTGACCATCAGCAAATCATCCGAGCAAGCAGAATCCCTTTGTTTATGCCTGATTGAAAAGATTCCTCCACTGCCCAGGTATTTCTTCCTCACAAACATTTGCCATGGACCATTCTCAGACTCCAACCTCCACCACCACTTGCACAACAGGCTGATATTAAAAATTCTAATGTTCTTTATCCCCAGGCCAACTTTTTTCTTAGGTCTGCACACATATTTCCACTTAACAAACTGATATTTCTTTTTTCCTGCTTTACCATACCAGAAGAAAGACCTGGTATGTTTTTCCACTTCCTCCACATTTGTCTTATGTAAGAGGAACATAGACATGGGATACACTGCCACACTGGAAATGCAAGAAGTAATCTTGATGTATCTGCCACCCACAGAAAGTGCACCTCCCATCCATCCATCCATCTTTTTACCCAGTTTATCTCCAATGAATCTCATATCAGATACAGAACATTTCCTACTACCCACAGGAAGACCCAAGTATTTGATAGGCCATTCACCTATCTGACAATTCAACAGAGTAGCATACATCTCCTGCTTTGTATCATCTTCCAGAACCATCATCAATTCACTTTTCTCAAAATTGATCTTGAGCCCAGACATTGCTTCAAACAAGTATAATAATAGTTTCAAATTCCTGGCACCCTCCACATCATCCTTAATGAATAGAATGGTATCATCAGCATACTGCAGAATGGCTATTCCTTTCACAAATAGATTATCAACAAGCCCTATAAACAAATCACCTGCCTGTGCATTCAACACAATCTTGGCCAAACAATCCCCTGCCATATTAAACAGGAAAGGAGAAAAAGGATCACCCTGCCTCACACCTTTATAACTCCCAAAATATGGTCCAACTTCATCATTGATTTTCACACTGAGAGTCCCTTGAGTAACAACACTTCTCAACCAAATCAGCCAATCATTATTGAACTCTTTTTGTTTACAACAATGAAACAGGAATTCCCAGTTAACTTTGTCATATGATTTTTCAAAATCCAACTTCAGAACCACCCCTTGTTGCTTCTGAAATTTAGCCTCTTTCAAAATTTCATGCAGCAGGGTGACCCCATCAAATATATACCTTCCTTTAATGAAAGCTGTCTGACAAGTTTCAATTAGTTTCTGCATCACAGGTTCAACTCTGACTGTCAAGGCTTTTGTAAAAATCTTGAAAATCACCTGTAGCAAACATATAGGCCTAAATTTCTGTATAATGTCAGCCTCCTTACTCTTGGGCAGCAAAGTGATAATCCCATAATTGATACTTGCCAAATCAATTTTGTGAGAATGAAAATCATCAAAAACATCCATAATGTCCTGTTTGATAATTTGCCAGCAGAATTGATAGAATTCTACAAGCAAACCATCAGGACCAGTAGCCTTATTTTTTTCCATCAGTTCAATTACATCTTTAATTTCCTCCTCTGAGAAAGGTCTTCCCATGCTCTCTCTATCTTCTTCATTAAGCTTTTCCTCAGCAGTCCAGTTGTTATCTGCCAGCCTAATAGCAAAACCATCAGCAGGGCAAACAACTTTTTATAATATTCAGTGGCATGTTTCAAGAGATCATAGGTCCCCTGAATCTGCCTTTCCCCATCCTGCATAGAGAAAATCATTTTTTTCCTCCTGACCCCATTTGCCACTCTATGAAAATAATCAGTATTACTACCCCCCTTCAAAAGCCAATTATCTCTTGATCTCTGTTGCCAATACTGCTCTTCCTTCTCATACACTTCTAATAGTTCCTTCTGAATTTGAGCTTTCCTTATCTGCCGCTCCTTGTTAAGCAGAATGAGTTCCTCAATATCTTCTAACTCCTTCAGTTCTTCATCCAGTTGTTTTCTGTGTTTTTTCTCCTGGCCTCTAATATGAACACCCCACCCTTTCAGATCATTCCTGACATTCTTAAGTTTTTTCTGCAGCCTATCCAAACTATTTTTGCTTCTAACAGGTTTACTCTACACCTTTTTTATCCTCTCCATAAACTCAGCATTCCCCAACCAACTTTTCTCGAATCTAAACTCTTTCTTTCCACCTGCTTGCCCTTCCATCGTATCCAGAAGCAAAGGGTTGTGATCAAAGATCTCTCTAGACAACTTATGTACTGTCGTCAAAGGAAACAGGCTTTCCCATTTTTGACAAACAAGAATCCTATCCAGCTTCTCCAAGGTAGGAATAGCTTGATTGTTGGTCCAGGTAAATTGCCCACCTGACATCTGCAGTTCCCTCATATCATAAGTATTTATCATAGAATTGAACATGTGACTCCATGTACTTAGGACATGGGCCTTATTTTTATCAGAGACAAATCTCATGATGTTAAAGTCACCTCCAACTAGCAAAGAAATATTCTGATCCCTGCAAATATCTGCCAATTCAATCAAAAATTCATCCTTGTGCTTATTCTGTGTAGCCCCATATACCACCACCAGATGCCAATGAATCTGTTTGTCAAGATCATATACTTTCATCTTAACATGGAATTTTCCCACCGAAAAATCACACCTGTCAAACCTGAAGGAACGTAGGCCCCCCAGGATACCACCAGATTTCCCCACAGAAGGCAACCAACTCCAAGAAAATTGATTCATAGGATCAATTTTCCTGAAAAACCCATCAGAATATTCTTTTTTCATGTCTCCTGCAAGCCAACAAATCCAAGCGTTCCCTCTGCATCAAATTGGTCAGATAGGAACTCATACCTTTCTTACCCACCCCCCTACAATTTATAATAGCACCTATCATGATATCTTTTTCCTCTCCCTTGTTCCAGTTACAACACCACTCATAGGGTGATAGTTGTTAACTTTCACAACAGCTGCCTTTAACTTACTTTGACCATTCTTCAAATTCCCAACTGACTTTCTCTTTTTTTATTTTTCCTAGAAATCACAAGGGTAAACTCAACATCCTCTTCCTTACCATCTCTCCACTCAAGATACTCTACCTGTCCCATCTGATCAACAACCTCATTACCCTCCCTTTTTTCCTTATCAGCTAGTTTATGCCTAGCTATCTCTAGGTCTTTAAGAGAATTAATGAACTCAAAACTCAAAGAAGAATGTTATACCCCCATTTCTAAAGCCCTACCAATAATATCTTCATCATCCAACACAGCAAAGGAATTAAAGAGGGACAAGTTTGTACCTGATAGATCTCTCTGTGTAGCTTGAGCCATGGAGCTTTCATTCATATTTGAACTCCCACCCTGAGTAGCCAGCCTCTTACTCATTCTGACCAAGGGATCCTCCACATTTGTCTCACTTTTTTCAACACCCCCTCCCTGAGATTCTTGCTGAGAACTCTGACTCTCCTGGGCCAAATTTTCAGGTTGTGAAGCCCCCACCTGCATCTCCACCTGCTCCTACACCTGTTCCTCCCCTACCCCAACATTTGGTGCCTGAATAGTAGGTGGGTTATTCTCCACATCAGCACCACTTTCAGCAGATGAAGTATCATGCTCACCAGACCCCTCTTCACTACTTTCATCATCTTCCCCAGCACCTCCCTATTCCTCCTCAATTTGTTCCAACAAATGGCCATACATTTTCTTATGCTCATAATACTTACCACTACTCTTATTCTGCAACAGATCTTGCACAAAATCCTGAAAAGATTGACCTCCACCAGCAGGATCATCAGGGTTAAACACTGCCCTATTTCCTGAGGAGCCAGAGCATGAGCAACTTCTAGGTGCACTTCTCCCATTTCCTGATTCTGAACTGGTTCAACCACATCTCTCTGCTGTATATTGTTACCAGCACCTCCCTCCACCTGTTGATTCTGACTATCACCAACTGTCCCACTGTTGTCACTGATCACAATACCCCTTGCAGATTACCACTTGGCCAAACTTTAGCCACCCTAGCACCAAAAGACATGTCTCCTGTATCTGTGGAATCCCTCTCCTCCTCCCTAGGACCCTTCCTGTTTTCACAATCAGCACATTGTGGGAGATCCCTGTTGACCTGACCTGCCCCAACAGATGCACCAGTTGCAGCAACATTTGCCCCCAGACTAGATTCAACTCTATCAACATTAGTCACTGTGAGCACAGGTCTGCTACTGTCTTCAGGAGCATTAACAGCAGGTTGAGCATTCCTCCCATCCACATTGACAGAGATAGGTATAGATGGCACTTCCCCAGGAGCAAAAATTTCCCTGGTATATTTGAATTCATACATCCCACCTTTCATCTCCCCTCTCCTTGTATTAGGCACCAAAGTAACATCCAGACATGCGACTTTAACCCTAACATATGCCAGGTTCCTGAGACTATTTCTTCTTAACTTGATCTGTAGTAATACCTACACACTTAAACAACCCGCATAATTCATGTATAAAGAGTAAATGATCACCAGGATGGACAGTTCCATCCCCAACATAGTAGTTATCCATTACACGATCAATAATTCTTGTAGGTATTTTAAAAAGCATCATTCTCAGCAGGTGGTGGTTCATCTACTACCTTAGCAGTGGTAGTAGCATTACCAAATAAGAAACTCAGCGAATTATCCATAACAAAATAAAGCAACTAACGGAAGTAAACAATACTCATAGTAGAACTTTCCTTTACCAGTTCCACTCTCCAATAGCGCTTCACTCCCCGGCAACGGCGCCCGAAAATAGTCTTGATGACCCACAAGTATAGGGGGTGTATCGCAGTATTTTCGATAAGTAAGAGTGTCGAACCCAACAAGGAGCAGAAGGTGCTGGCTAGTGGTATGGATCAGGAATTCTCTGCAAATACTTAGCAAACGGATTTTTAGGGGTATTTGATAAAGCAAGTAAACAAAGTACGAGTAAATAAAAGACAGTAGGAATAAATGTAGCAAGTGGCCCAATCCTTCATGCAGCAAAGGACAAGCCAGTTGTATTACTTAAGATGACTAAACGTTCTCGAGGACACATGGGAAGACTATCAAGTGCTTTCACTTCATATAGTTGATTAATCTTCTTTAGCTTGCTAAGTGTTGTGTGGGTGAACCTGTGCTAATGTACTGACCTTCCTAGGACTAATACATACTTGTGATTATACCCCTCACAAACATCCGTAAGTACAAGAAAGTAATTAAGGTAGAAACCTAACCACAACTTTAAACTCTAAGACCCTTACGTCCCTCGTGCAATGGTTTCCTAACGGGGGTTCAGGTTTTTGTCAGTCCGGCAACCCCTATGATTAGTAGCCAAATACACAATGCATTCCCCTAGGCCCATATAGGTGAAGTGTCATGTAGTCGACGTTCACATGACACCACTAGAAGAAGTACGCCACAACTTAAATATCAAACTATTGAATCTTTCTCAACACAATTCCACTACTAACAACATGACTTCTCCCATGTCCTCAAGAACAAAATGAACTACTCACAAGACATCATATGGATCATGATCAGAGATGGAATAATGATGTATAACAATCTGAACATGAACAATAATTCAATGGTTCACTCAATAGCATCAACTACAAAGAGTAATCAACACCGGGAAAGTTTCCCCTAGGAACTATGCAAGATTCAACCCAATTGTTACAGCAATATGGAGATGGTGATGAGGGTGCTGATGGTGATGATGGTGGTGGTGATGATGATGATGATCCCGATGAAGTCTAGGTTGATGGTGGTATTGATGGCGACGATCTCCCCTCTCCGGGAAGGAATTCCCCCGGTAGAAATCTGTCTGTCAGAGAGATCTTTCTCTCTCAGTTTTTTCTGCCCCGCAGAGGCGGAAGAATCTTTCTGTGGTCGGTCCCCAAGTCTTAGGGTTCCGGGAGGATAATATACGCCATAGGGGAGAGCCAGGGTGGACCAGGGCGGCCACACCATCTGGTGGCGCGGCCTAGGCTGGCCCGCGCCAGGGGGTGGTGTGGGCCCCCTGTGGCCCATCTCCAGCCCTCCTTCTGGCTTCCTTCGTCTTCTGAAAAATAGGATTTTCCATGTATTTTCCCGGATTTTCTGATCTTCGCGAATTTTGCCTCCAAACAACACCTTTTCCATCAAAATCCTGACTGCAGCGGTCCATGCTCCAAAAGTCATCAACCATGCAAAAACAGATGAAATAACATAAGTATCATCTCTTAATATGAAATATATCAATGAATAACAGTAAATTATGATATAGAATAGTGATGCAAAATGGACGTATCACGAACCCAATGAGGAGCAGAAGGTGTTGACGAGTGGCTTGGAGCAGGAATTCTCTGTAAATACTTAGCAAACAGATTTTTAGGGGTTTTTCATAATGCAGATAAATAAAGTACGAGTAAATAAAAGACAATAATAATAAATGCAGCAAGTGGCCCATCCTTTCTTTAGCAAAGGACAAGCTGGTTGTATTACTTAAGATGACCAAATGTTCTCGAGGACACATGGGAATACTATCAAGTGCTTTCGCTTCATATTAGTTGATTAATCTTCTTTAGTTTGATAAGTGTTGTGTGGGTGAACCTGTGCTAATTTACCGACCTTCCTAGGACTAATACATACTTCTGATTATACCCCTCGCAAGCATCAGCAAGTAGAAGAAAGTAATTAAGATAGAAACCTAACCATAACTTTAAACTCTGAGATCCTAACCACCCTTGTGCAAAGGTTTCCTAAGGGGGGTTCAGGTTTCTGTCACTCCGGCAACCCCTACGATTAGTAGCCAAATACATAATGCATTCCCCTAGGCCCATAAAGGTGAAGTGTCATGTAGTCGATGTTCACATGACACCACTAGAAGAATAACACCACAACTTAAATATCAACCCATTGAATCTTTCTCAACACAATTCCACTACTAACAACATGACTTCGCCCAGGTCCTCAAGAACTAAACGAACTACTCACGAGACATCATATGGATCAAGATTAGAGATGAAATAATGATAAGTAACAATATGAACATAACAATAATTCAATGGTTCCACTCAATAGCATCAACTACAACAAGTAATCAATGTCGGGAAAGTTTCCCCTAAGAACTATGCAAGATTTAACCCAATTGTTACAGCGGTATGAAGTGGTGATTATGGTGCTGGTGGAGATGATGATGGATATGATGATGATGATCCCGATGAAGTCCAGCTTGATGGTTGTGTTGATGGCGATGATCTCCCATCTCCGGGAAGGAATTTCCTCGGCAGATTTCTGCCTGTCGCAGAGCTCTTTCTCTCTCTGCAATTTTCCGCCCTATAGAGGCGGTGGAATCTTTCTGTGGTTGCTCCCTGAGGCTTAGGGTTTTGTGGGGATAATATACGCCAAAGAGGAGAGCTGGAGGTGGGCCAGGGGTGGTGTGGGCCCCTTGTGGACCAACTCCACTCCCCCTTCTGGCATCCTTCGTCTTCTGGAAAAATAGAATTTTCCATGTATTTTATAGGATTTTCTGATCTTCGCGAATTTCGCCTCCAAACAGTTCCTTTTCCATCAGAATCCTGACTTCAGCGGTCCATCCTCCAAAAGGCATCAACCATGCAAAAACAGATGAAATAACATAAGTATCATCTCTTAATATGAAATATATCAATGAATAATAGTAAATTATGATATAGAATAGTGATGCAAAATGGACGTATCAAGATTCTAAAGCAGTTTCAGAATGGAATTGATGAAGGAATGGTCCTTAATCATTCAAGTTAGGATTAGCATTGAGCACAACATCAATGATTAAAAGAAAGAAAACGGATGATCGTCATTCACTATGTTTTGACATAGGTTATGTCTTAGAAACCATGTGAAAACTCAACATAATGTGATTCAAGAAGAAAAGTTCAGAAGTGATTAAGTGTGAATCACTGAACATTGAGTTGAGCTTGCCCACAGTGTCTAATGAGAGCTGTAGTCATGTTTCCAAGTTCCATGAAGGACGACATGCCTAAAACATAAAGTGTCATGCTAAAGGGTATATGTTAACCTTAAAAGATTGGAAATTTTGGTGTTGAGAATACCTACTTAAGTCAAAGAGAAAGGATGGTAATAAACATCGAAAACTGCACATGGTGCACTATTGTTTTTGATGACTGTATTTAAAATAAAAGTATAAGGATACATGTTGTGGCTAATGTCATGTATAATGTTGTGGCTAGAGAAGCTCGTATTCTCACAGAGAGTGTGTCCCAGGGAACAATGCCCATGAGAAAGTTCACATTGACTAATCTAACATTACTGTTGGATCCTAGAACCAACCTCACTCCGTTGCTATAACTACTATACATACACAAGATGTTATCATGAGATGATAAAGTATTAATGTCAATTAAGGTGACATTAGTAAGTTGCAAAGGATATAAGGGGATGTAAAGTCCAGACCGTAGACTCAAGCTCTTCCATGAGCAAGCATGATCAGAAATTCTAGGTTGTATGGTGCCGATGATTAGTAAACAAATGCAGCTAGTTTATTTGTACTCTAGTGCAAGTGGGAGGAAGTTGGAAATATTCCCTAGAGACAAATAATAATATAGATTATTATCATATTTCACAAAGCTTATAATTAGGTTTTATATCATGCTATAACTGTATTGAAAGGAAACGTCAATACATGTGTGATATGTAAACAACCAACAGTTCCCGGTGAATCTCTAGTGACTGGTTCATCGGTCAACGGATGATCAAGGTTTCCTGATCATGTGGCATTTATGCCAGTTAACAATGGAGTCACCTCATTAGGAGAATGAGATGATGATCACACCCAATCTAAGCATCATAACACGATCATGTCACAAAGTTCAAGTTATGATGATTAAGAAACGTAGTGTCTTGTTTCTTAGACCGTGAGACCATATTAATCACTTCACCCGAGAGTGCCTTGATTGCATCAAACATCACTCGGTTAAAAGGTGATCATAAAAGTGTCTTCAGGTATTCAGAGGGGCATGTAAAGGCCTATGTGTCAAGAGCAGGATTTGTCCATTCGGGTGACAGAGAGATACTCAAGGGACCACTCGGAGAAGTTATATCCATAAAGATGCGCATCATGTGACTAGGTCACGAGGATATCACTTGTCGAGACGAGTAAAGTAACATTTGTTGGTAATGATATTGAACACGACATGGTGATGTCATTGATCAGATCTCGGACAATGCAAGTATCACAGAGGCAAAAGGAATAGAATATAGCGTTTATGGTTCAACGACAAAGATTCATGGAATGCACATGGGTCATCATGGGCATCTAGGTCCCGCTGATGATCATTGGTCCGAGAGGAATCTCGAACATGTCTATAGTATTCCCGAACCATGGGCTATCACACTCAAGGGCTTGATGATGCTCGGAGATCATTTTGGTATCATCATAATCACCGAAGAAAAGAAAGGGAGAAAACCGGAAGGGTTTTGGGAAAATCCAGAGGATGTCCGAAGTGGGATGGAAAGAGTTCCATAGCCACGAAAGTTGAATAATATGTGAGTAAATGTTAAATATTGATTTAATCATTTATTTGTAATCATTTAAATAAAACAAAAGGAATTAAAATGGTTAAATACCTAATTGGGCCAAAATCCCTAGGGGAAAAGGCCCATGAGGGAAAAGACCAAAAGGGGGAAGGGAGGAGGGGCCGCATGGGCCCCATGCACCCGCCGACAGGGCCCATGAGGGCCTTGGTCGGCCGGCCACCCCCTCCCCCTCCCCCTCTCCTCTCCCTTGTTTAGACCCACATGGCTTAGCTAATAAGCTATGCGGTCCTTTTTCCCTATATATTGAGAGGTATTTGGAGGAAATAAACACACCAATAAATAATAGAAGGTTCCCTCTATTTGGGGAGACCTCCAGTTATTTATCTCTCTCTCTCCCGAGACCGTGATCCCAAGTTTGGGCTGCGTGAATAGGAGACTTATTCACCGCAGAGCACCATCGCCCTACGGGATTTGGATCGAGAAGGTCTACTTCCGCGATCTCTGCTGGATCGGAGGAGCGGGAGTCATCAGCAAGGGCCGGATGTGTGTAACTCCCTCGGAGGTGCTGCACTTGCGGCACTAGGAGTTGCCGGAGCCGCAGGAGCCATCGGACTTCAGAACAACCGTGAGGTCAGTGTCGGTACGACTACATCAACCACATTCTCCTGAACATTGACAAAACTTTTTGGTAATCAACTAGTAAGTTCGCGAAAATCCCCTCCCATTACTTCATTACTAATAGATAGGTCATGACATTAGGGTTGTTAGCGTAGGAAAAATTTATTGTTTTCAGGCGTGAACCCCTACATGAGGTACATGCCTAAATCCACCCATCACCGACAAGCTCAGTACCTTTAGTAAGATGACCTTTTCCTCTAGCAGAGTTTCTTCAGCTCCTGTTTAGCCTCCAATTGGTGATCTCGATGACTTCATCTTGATCTTGAGGTGAGAGGTCTTAGTGAATGCTTGAGGTCTTGTGATAAGGTCTCCCGCATGTGTTGACATCTCGACCATGTTGACCTTTCCATGCGCTCGTATTTAGAGAAGGTTTGACGAGCCTTCCCATATCAGACGTCCCAAGGTAATGGGCTTATGATGAGATCCTGCAAAAAGGTTAATAACAAAAGGGAAGAATAATCCTTCAATGGAGGTGTCAATACCTTGGTGACTAAAGAAGGTCTAGGGAGAGGTCCCTTCGTGATGTGAAGTACCAAACCGAGAGGTCGAGAAGGCATCCGTAATTCTAGCTCCTATCATGTTGCAACGATACCTATGGACCCATGTGACGTGGTAAGGTCGTAACGGGGTTTAGGCCTAGTCTAGGATGATGTAATCAATGATGCTGACAACTGCTTTGACTTCTTCTATGACTTGAGGAGGTTTGTGAAGGGGTTCCATGGTAGAAAACAAAAAATTCCAACTACGAGAATGTACCAACCCAAGATCTATATATGGATAAGTATAGTAATGAGTGGGCTACGATATTCATACCTTTGAAGACCGAACGCGGGATTATCTTCCTGCACAAACATTGCTGATGAAGCCGAGTGAATAAGACCTCAAGGTCTAGAAGGCTCCAAGCGTCCAGCATCACTAATGGTAGTGCCTCGTCGAGTTTTACAACGTCCGGTGTAAAAGACGTCTCTCGGGCCCCCGGTCCAGCAAGGTAGCAAAAGAAGAAGATCTGGACTAATTCCATCAACACGAGATCATGCGCTGGGTGGAGAATTCTCTGCCTCATGGAGCACATTCAAAACTTGGGAACACACATGAGAGGGAAAGAGGGAGGGAGAGAGAGAATGACAAAGTCCAATTGTGGGATAATGATTTAGGGTGGAATGATACCTCTACATATAGGAAAAGTCTAAGCACTCCCACCCTCCAAGTCCTGGGATGGGACTAAACCTTGGAGAGGTGGGAGGGGGAGCTGGCCGGCAGTGGGAGCGGGCCCCACGCGCGTGCTAGGCCCAATTGACGGTCGGCGATGGTGGGAGCCCTCCACCCGCGCACCCAAGCCCACATAGGGCAGCTGCCTCCCCCTTAGGGCCTCCTCCCTCCTAGGGAGGGCGGGGCTTTTTCCTTATTCTTTTATTTAAATAATTATATTTAATATTAATTCAACAATTAAATATTAAATATACTTTATTTAATTCCTTCTTATTCAGAACTCCTTTTGAATAGTTTCCGAACACTTCAGTATTTCTCCAGAACATTTTCGGCTCTCTCTCTTCCTATTTCTCTATTGGTTGTGGATCAACCCGCAACGTCTTTTACCCTTAAGCATTACACCCTTACAGTTTGAGAATATTCAGACATGAACGAGACATCTCTTCGATCAATGACCAATAATGGTATCTGGAAACACATGATGGTCCCTTCATATTCTACGAATTTGGTTATTCTCTTGAACCTTCTAAACGTTGAGTCTTATTCCTTTTGCACAATGATATCTGGTTTGTCCAAGACCTAATCTCATGTATCCATATATAGTTCTATATATCTTGTTACCGACAAACACGTTTACTCATTCCCGGGATATTACATCCTCGTGACCTAGTCACATGCTTGCAAGCTCATTGATGTAATCTCACCAGTGGGCCCAGAGTACCTCACTACTAGGGAAAACCCTACTCGAGGCACACCATAAATTTCATTCGAGGCGCATATGGGATGCGCCTCGAGGGCCATACTGCTAGTATTTTTTTACCCGAGACGCATCTGATATGCCTTGTGTATACCCTACATATGCGAGGCGCATATTGATATGCACCTCATATAAATATATACAAGGCACATATAGGTATGCGCCTCGCATATGTAGGGTATATACGTCGCATACCACATGTGCCTCACATATATTTTTTAGATGCACCTTGCATAGTTTTGATAGATGCTCCTCCAATAGCCTTACAGATGCGCCTCGAATGACATTTTAGAAATTCAAATTTTATAGTCCAGAATATAGTACAAAATACAGTATTATACAGTACAGAATACAATATAAATATCACATAATTTCCAGAAAGTTGTAATTGGCCAAAACATAGTAGAATCAACACGAAGACAAGTACATCACACATCAACTTGAATTAATCCACGACATACGAGTTCACACATCAACCAACTAGTACAACACACAACACCAATAAGTGTGTGCCAAGTTCACGTCTCTCGAGGATCGAGTACAAGTTCACAATCACATTACAACTACACGATGGAGCTCTCTAGGTGAAGTAGAGCACACAACCTACCATGAAGAGCAAGGTGGTGATCACGACGAAGTTCCTCCACTTTTTCCTCCCGTGCTTCCTCCATTTCTCTTGTGCCACCTCTCTACTTGTGTAACCTTTGTAGTTGTTGCCCTAGAAGTTGGTCACTTGCTTCTGGCAGTCTTCCCACTCCTCGTACACACTTGGAACCCTACCGACGTACACAACATAACACTTCTTCGCCATCTCCTTTACACAAGATAGATGATATTAGCTATGTCAGTGGAAAGCAATAATATTTCACAAGATAAAATCATGCATATATATATGGGTGCCTCGTACTCTACATTAAATAGGGAACAATCTCCCAATCATAGTAAAATCAGGGGAACAATGGAACTTCTTATCTGAATCAACAACAAATTAATGATGACCTAAATATTAATTTGGATCTGAATTAACATCCTAGTGGATATAGCTCGAGTAAGGTGGGTGCGCCTTTGTGAAAGAAATTCAGGCACAGACGGAGTGGTTGCATGTACTTGTTCCAGACGTAGGTGAAGGGAGAGGGGTGCTCACCTGGAAGTCGAAGACAAGGTAGGTGGCGCAGGTCGGAGACGAGGTAGGCGGCACAGGTAGGAGATGAGGTAGGCTCTTCTCCTCCTCCTTATCATGGCGGCAGGCTCCTCCTTCTCACGGAGACGACGTAGTCACTGCAGGAGGAGCGGTGCAGGA
This sequence comes from Avena sativa, assembly GCA_916181665.1. Lineage (NCBI taxonomy): Eukaryota > Viridiplantae > Streptophyta > Magnoliopsida > Poales > Poaceae > Avena > Avena sativa. The sequence continues at coordinate 85,927,041 of OV702291.1, read as the reverse complement.
GAGAGGGTGAAAGGGGAAGGGGAGGGGCGGCTCACCTACGGATGTTAGACTCGGAGGCGTGTTCAAGGACGGTGAACTAGACGACATGTGGTGCACGGTAGTTGCGGCAGGAGGTCACTGCACAGGAGGAGCGACACAGGTGAGCAGCACAGGGGAGAGGGGTGAGGGGAAAGGGGAAAGGGGAAGGGGGAGGGGCGGCTCACCTGCGGACGGCGGACTCGACAGCATGCGGCGCACGGTGGTTACAGGGAAGGATGGAGGAGAGAACGACGACGAACTGTGAGAATGAAGGGGGAGAGAGGCGCGTGCGGCGTCTGTCTCTGATCCTTGGCCAGCTACTTACACGAGACGCATATCTACAGGATGCGCCTCGTATAATAGTGGACCTGTACTAAAAAACCCAGGAGCGCCTGTTTGTTCACAAAGCCATTCGTAGCCTAGTAGCTAGACACCCGACCCTTTGTTCCCTGTACTATGGCTACACATGTTCGAGTCCTGGTGGCCACCTTTTTTGTAACTTAAAAAAGCAATTTGAATGTATAAACATTGTATAAAATTAATAAGAATTATAAACATTGTCTAAAAATAGTATAAATATTTTAAATATCCAAATATTGTCAAAACAATAGAAGTGATAATTAAGAATGTGTCGATACATAATAATGACACACACGCACGCGGCACGTTGTGCTTGGGAGCTAGCTAGCATTTCTTGACAATTATCTTATTTTCCTTCTTTGTCGTGGTTGAATAGGTTAGGTTCAGAACGTCTTCACTTCTTCTCTTGAATGGGAGTCCTTTTTTAGGTAGGCTTGTGGTGTATGGTGCTTGGTCGCCGTATCCGTATTCCATCTTCGGGTCACCATACTTGTCAAAGTCTTGCTCGTTGACGACTCCGTCCATTCCGATGATGTTCCTTTTGCCTCTCCTGACGACAACCTGGCTAGGCTTTGACGGGTCAGTAATGTAGAAGCATTGGTCGACTTTACTAGCCAAAACCCATATCTCATTTCTCGCGGGTACGTTCGTGTCGGTGGTCTTTGACTTTGGTGGTATAACCATGTGGTGAAATACCACTCTTCTTTTTCGACGCTCTTGGCCCACCTGACATGGAACATCGGCACCTTTTTCATAACGTAGTCGAGCCCCCATATCTCCTTGATCCTTCCGTAGTATCTTTCTGGGACGTCGTCGGTGTATAATATCCTCGTTACCCCTAAGTTCTGGTAATCGCAGTTATTGTCCTTTTCCTTGGTGTAGAACATGTATCCATTGATCTCGTATGCATGATAGGTCATCAGGTAGTGCGCGGCGCCCTGTGACAAGGCGAATATGAGTTTCTCATCCTCCAAAGACTCGCCCTGTGGTGGATTAGCAAGAACCTTCTTCCTTAACCACTGCGTGAAACCAAAGTTGTGCTCTTTGATTACATATTCCTCCATCCTTACCTAGAAGCGGTCATTGTACTTCTTCTTGATAAACTCTTTGTGCTCTTGTATATATGGATCCACCACATGCAGGTGTTGTAGCGCGACCAGGTTTGCTTTTTGAAAGTCCTTGGTTCAGTCCTCGAAGTCGACATGCTTTGCGCGCTGACCCTCGTGGTGACCCCATCCAGCGAGCCTCCCAAGGTGCTTGTTGAATGGCAGACCAACAGGGGTCTCGGTTTGTAGAAAGTTTGAGCAGAAAGAGATGCGCTCTTTGGCCAGGAAGCCATTTGCAAAGCTTCCATATGGATGGGACCTGTTACAAACGTATCCCTTGATGTGTCCATTCAGCCTTGCTATGGGAATCTGGAACAAATCACATTTAATGGATATGGAGTACAAGAGACCAACAGTGTTGATCATGAAGAATTGATCCCAAATCCGTATTTTAATGCATTGCGTGGCCGCCGCGGCGAGGCGAAGGTGTGCCGTAGGAGGGCCATCGAGTAGACAACACCGATGACGAGGACGACCTCGATCGCGACGCCGAGGACCTGTGTCAGAAGGGCGGTGGCGCCAGGCGAGAAGGCGGTGGCATCGTTAGCCACGGGTTGTTACCCACGGTGATGTGGTCTAGGACCACCTAGAGGGAGCTAGGGCGCTCCACCACCGGAGATGGCGGAGCCGGTTCTTGTTGTCCGGCGGGGGACCATCAGCGTCGTATGTGTGAATCCTGTTGTGGCATTCTTGTTCGAAGAACAGCGCCCATGACAGGTGGTTATCAAGGTCCCAGGCGGGGCGGCGCGCTCCTCGGGAGTAAGAAAGCCGTAGTAATGGTGATACATGGCCTGCTGCCGTGGGTGGCCGGCCACCAACACTGGTAGCACCGCCAGCTCACCGGCGCTGATGACCCATCCGTTCAGAAGCCGGCAGTCCAGTGGGACCGGATAGTCGCCCTCGAACAAAGACACCACTTCTTGCACGGCGAGGAAGTGCCGCCCCCAATCGTTCGAGGCAGCGCTGTCGCCGGGGAACCTCTCCATAGCATTCTAGGGTGTTGGATTGAGAGAGAAGGGGCGGCGGGAGAAGAACACAGATGAGAAGGGACGATGGGCCGACGAGGTTTTTTTTGAAGGAGATATGCCCTAGAGGCAAATAATAAATAGGTTTTTATTGTCATATCTCAATTAGTTTACAATAGTTTCATATTGTGCTATAACCGTGCCAAGTAGAAACATTGGTACAGGTGTGGTATGAAACAACCAAGTCCCTAGTAGCCTCTATTCATACTAGTTCGTTGGTCATGAAGATGATCTAGGTTTCAAGATCATGGGCATTTATGCCGACTAACAACGGGGTCATATCATTGGAGAATGATGTGATTGGACATTCCTCAAAGGATTGCAACACGATCAAGTCATATAGTTCATTGTTGCAAGAGTTATACCTAGACTCCTTCTCCTTAGACCGTGAGCTCATATTACTCACTATTTCTCGACGCTGCTTAGTGAATGCCTCCCTTTGATAATGCACTGATGGCCGTGACGATCGGGGGATGTGTAGAGGATAGGGATCATGTGATCACTAAAATCATCCAGTGGATGACAATTTTAGTGGAGACCAATTATAAATTGATCTCATATTATAAACTTAGTCTAGATGTCTGTTTGCAAATATGTTAGTAGATTTTGGCCTATCCCATTGAGGTCCTTTGCGACCATGGGAATATATTGCTTAATTTGGAACTTAGCAAAAGGGTCCAACTTCATAGATTAATACCCACGCCTGAGGGATATCCTCGTAAAAGGTGATCTTCTCTTCTTGATACAATAACCATTAGGAGATAATTCGATGACTCCAGAATGTTTGGAAAAACACTTAGCGATCGTGCATGAAGAGTTGAGAACTCTTAGAAGCGCTTGATTACAAAAGGAGGTCATGGATGAAAAGGTATATGTTAGATACAAAAAATTATAAATGTGGTTCTTGCAAAACTCGTTGCAGTTTGCAAAGTATTTGATACTTGTCCCGTTTTGTGAAAACAGGATGATCTGCTTGAGAATTGCTGGATTTGAGACAACGTGGCTTGATGATGGCAAGCAAAACAGTTGATGGCCGACATCACCACTTTCCTCAAAGTTTGTCATTTGGATTAGTGGACTTGAATATAATTTTGTAATCCTTGTTTGTGTGTCTTGCTTTTGGCAAGACGATTATTCATATGAACAAGTTACAAACCAGTTTGTACTATTCTTATGAACAATACCTTATGGTCACATTATGATTATAAATAAGTTATTCTCATCACTATGTTAATGATAATAGTTTAAACATTTATAAAGGATTAGAATGCTAAAAGATATCCAAAGTTTAATAATGAAAATACACTATAGTTTAAGTCATTTTGGTTATTGCAGGTTCTTTATGAAAGATCGGGGTCCTAGATGCTTAATCTAGAGACTTTGCAAAACCATGCCTCTTGGGCAGAATGACTAAAACTCCGCATTCTGGTAAAACGGTGATATGTGAAGAAATGTTGAAACTTATACATAGTGATGTATTGTACTTTTAACAAATAGTGGAAATCATTAGTTAATTGTGGACTTAAGTGAATAAGCATATTTACTTAATGAAACATGAAGTTTGAAATGATTTGAATTGTTCAAATGAGTTCATGACTAAATGGGATATTGAATTAACTGAATTAACAAGTCTCTTCGATTTGATCGACATGACTAAAGAATTCAACTTAAGTTTAGCATAAAAGGGACTTGTGAAAGATGTTTCACAAATTATGATAATTGGATGAATTCAAACTTTGTTGAAATATCTAAACATCATAATCATTATGTATTAGATACATATGGTATAATATTATCTCTTATCAGGGTTATAGTTGTCGTTTAGAGTTAAAGATCAAAATAAGAAAACACTCATTTGAAATACAAAGGAACATCTGAAGATTCATGGAAACAACACCATAAGTGTTATGGCACGTTCGAGTTTCTAGAGATTTCGACAAGTCGAAGTCGTGGCGAATAAACAAGTCTTTGTAAAGCATTCTTAGGAAGCTATGGATGCATCGTCCACAATGAGCAAACCAGTTGTTGTCCAAAGCTGACGTGTCTTGATAAAGATACATGTGGAAGAAAGTAAAATATCAAACAAGGTATTTGACCTTACCTCTGAATTGTTGAGTGGCGCAGTGGAATTTGTTTCATGAATCCAAACTCTACAAATAGAGGAGAAACTAATGATAATGATCATAAAGTTTTAGTGAATGTAAGTAGGATTCAAGTATATATTCTACAAGTTTGTGGAATTATATTGTTGATTCACTTGTCATGTTTTGAACAAGACATACCTACGAATTACAAAGAAGTGTGATGGACCTAAGTACGAGAAATGAATGGTCATTGAAATCTCGTTAGTGGAATTCTCGATTTGATGGTGATCAAGGAATTTTGGAATGTCCAAGAGTATCGAGAGGACCTAGATTTGAGTGGGAGCAAATCAGCTTGGCTAATTCATAAATATGTAGCTGACATATTTTGAGTGGGAGCTAAGTGAAATCCCTGGATCTCAAACATGAATGTCATATTTGAGTGGGAGCGTGAAATCATTCTGAGATATGTGGACGACATATGTGAATGAAGTGGTTGGTGTTTAAGTTAGGATGAAGTTGAAGTTATTAAACAATAAGATCTATTGAGATAGATTGGTGAGTTTAATAAACACTGAATGTCAAATGCTTCCTGGACTTGATTCTGAAAGATGTTCAGAATGTCCTAAGCAAGATTCTAAAGTAGCTCAGAATGGAACAAGGTGAGAAATAATTCTTACCATATGAAGCATTGAGTTAGTATTGTAACTATGGTTGAAAGAAAGAGATGCATTGCATCTCCTATGCCTCAGTCATAGGTTCTTCCATATAACCATGTTGTATACTCGACGTAATGTGACCCGAGGTTCTGGTTGGTAAGACAAAGTCTTAACTGTAAGAATGTGTCTTTGAGTGATTCCTGAGTTGATCACTGAACTAGAATTAAGTTTATACTTAAATGGCAAGAAGCAAAGTAAGTGGCATAGTTGCATTTCATGCATTAGGATCTACATAGATATAGAAGTATAAATGTTGCATCTGATGTGATGTATAATGTTATGGCGGGGCTAGTTCGCTTTTAATGTAGAATGATGTGTCCCAGGGCCCAGTGCCCATGAGAAAGCCCTCGAGGTTGATCTAAAGTCACTGTAAGCTCCTAGAATCCGGCCTCGTTTTGCTGCCATGACTATAGTATATGCACAAAGGATAGCAAAATGTGTTTCGAAGTTTAGATGACAACGGTGAAAACGACCGTCATCATAAACACCAGAGACAAAAGTCTCACTTTGTCGCTAAACAAATACTTCGACCCATTATAAGATAATGGTGTGAATGTCACAGTTAGGAAGACATTAACGATTTGCAAAAGACATAATGATCTGGTAAAACAGAACATGGACATGACGTTTCCCATGAGCATGCATGATCTGTAAACGCATATGGTATATGGTTTATATGAGTAAAATGCGAGCTAGGTTATTTGTACTCTAGTGCAAGTGGGAGACTGAAGGAGATATGCCCTAGAGGCAAATAATAAATAGGTTTTTATTGTCATATCTCAATTAGTTTATAATAGTTTCATATTGTGCTATAACTGTTCCAAGTAGAAACATTGGTACAGGTGTGGTATGAAACAACCAAGTCCCTAGTAGCCTCTATTCATACTAGTTCGTTGGTCATGAAGATGATCTGGGTTTCAAGATCATGGGCATTTATGCCGACTGACAACGGGATCATATCATTGGAGAATGATGTGATTGGACATTCCTTGAAGGATTGCAACACGATCAAGTCATATAGTTCATTGTTGCAACAGCTATACCTAGACTCCTTCTCCTTAGACCGTGAGCTCATATTACTCATTATTTCCCGAGGCTGCTTAGACTGCATCAAGCGCCACTTGGTAATACAGTGGTAATAAAGGTGTACGTTGGGTATTCTGAAGGAACAGTAGATGGCATGTGACTGCAAGACCAGGATTTGTTCACCCACATAATGGATAAAGATACATACGGCTGGCTTGGTGAGATTACATCCATAAATGTTGCAACATGTGACTAGGTCACGGGGATATAATATCACAGTAACAAGAAAACAGAACTTGTTGTGAACGAGATTGAACAAGGTATGGGATACCAATGATCGGATCTCGGACAAGTTGTATCGAGAAACAAAAGGAAGAGGATGCTACATTTAGCGGTTCAAATGACATTGTCATCAGGAATGCATAGGGGTCACATGGACATCCCTGGTCCCTCTGTTGATCATTGATACAGATCATGTCTAGAGCATTCCCAAGCCATGAGAGGATACACTTAAGGGTACGATGAGAGCGATCATTCGTAAGATGGAATCACAGTAGAGAAAGAGAAAGCCGGAATCGTTCCGCAAAGAGATCCGAAGTTGTTCGGAGAAAGAATAAATGAAAAGACCGGAAAAGTGTTTTCGAATAAATGGGAATTTAAATATATTCTAAATAATATTTAAGTTACGATTTATAAAGACAACTTTTTTATTAGGCCAAATTCCGGAGGGAAAAGGCCTAGAATAAAAGCTGTAGAAAAATAAAGGGAAAAAGAAAAAGAAACATCCCATGTGGGCGTTTTTTATTAACCGCCGCACGGGGGCGGACCACAACCGCCGGGCCTGCTCGACCTGGCCCACGCGGGCGCTAGGGAGATGGGCCGCCGGGGCGAGCCGGCCCACCCGGGCTCTGCCTCGCCAGGTCGCCTCATGGGCGCGCGGGGGCACCGGCCCACCCGGGCCATTGGCTCCAGGCTGCCGCGGGCGGGAGGCTGCTGGGCACAAGGTGGGCCGCGCCAAGGCCCACCCGGCCAACCCTTTCCCAGGCTGCTATGTGCTGCCTCCCTCTTGCCATTTGGGCTGCCCAGATTTGGCCCGTCCGGCTGGGGACGAAAATCCCTTTATTTCCTGTTTATTATTAGTCCCACATGGCTAACCTCATGGGGAGGGCACACCCCCTCCGCCTATATAAAGGGGTGCCTATGGGTGGGATTAAACACACAATTTGAGAAGTCCTTTGGTTGACTTTCTCCCTCCCTCTCTCTATACCTTGTGACCATGCCCCCAAGTCTGGGTTGTGCGATCGAGGCACACTTGCAGCACGCCGTTGCGCTACAGGGATTCCTAGCCGGATATCAACTTCCGCACTCCCGGCGGGATCAGGGAGCCGGAGGTCTCATCATGCACCGGATGTGTACGAAGACACGAGGCACAACACTTGGGGTGCTTAAATATCCTGAGCCGGAGCTGTTGCATGATGAAGATGAAGAAGGAGCAAGGGGTCACCTGCGAGGAGCTTCGCGACCTCGAGGTCAGCTTCGAGTACGACTACTTCAACCACGTTCCCCGCGGAACATTAATCGCGTACGGTCTACAAGGGTATGTATTCTCTATGCACTGGCCTTTACCGCATTACTACATAGATAGATCCTAGGAAGTTTTGGGTTTACATCGTAGGAATTTTTTTGTTTTCCGTAGCCGATCCCCTTCAGCTTTATAGTGTGGAGGGGAGCCGGGGAGGTGGGCGAGCGGTCATTAATGCCGACACAGGACACGAGGAGGAGGGAACGATACACATTTACATTGAAGCCGACCGTTGCCGCATCCAATCGACTACCACATGCACCATTAATTGCGGCGCGACAAGCGAGACGAGGAGGAAGACGATACGTCTTCCCTGCTGCCGCTTACATGGGTGGCCCACTAGGACTGGCTCCTTCGTGCGCTGTGTTCCCGCCAAAATGCGCGCATTCGGCGTCCCCGATAGCCCCCCTATGGGTTGGCTTCGGCCTGGGGGCGCCGGATATAATCTTGGGTCACGCCGAGGCCAAAACCAAAATGGTGGGAGGGGGACTGAGCGTCCATTTTCGTGTCGGCGCCCCTATAGGCCTTTGGGGGCGAGTTGTAGCACCCCAGTAAAACCACTACTAGAAAATCGCGTGTTGTTTTTATTTTGTGCATCATCATGAATGCATGCTCATGTCATCATGCCACATTGCATTTGGGCATCGTCATCATCATGCATTTGCTTGGCTAAAACTATTCTCTATAATCATATCCTTGTTTTCTATTTGTCTCCCTCCTTAGTTCAAATGTAAAACCCGGTCCTTCCGGATATTTTGTTTCGTCTAAACTAATTACCAAAGGACTTTTATAAACATAAAACAAGAGAAATAATAAAGGTTATGTTTTTTTGAACGGGAGGCAGCCAGCCAGGCCAAAACCTGGCCAGCTACCTACAACCCCATCTGCAATGGCCAACTCCTAGCCCAACTCACGAGCCGCAGCAAGCCAGCAGCCCCGCTGCCACCTCGTGGCCTAGCAGGCCCACCCGCGGATCCTATCCTCAAACCCTAACCAGGGGACCCAGTGCCCCAGCGTTTTTGCACTCCACCCCCCGCAGTCGGTCATTTTCCCTCAGACCCCTGCCTTCCTTCTTTCTCTCACTCCCGTCCTCCCACCAACTCCCATCTCGCTTGACTCTGTCCCGCACAGAGAGGGAGCCTGACCCCGACGACACCCCCTGCAGCGTTATGCCGCCACCGCATGAGCCCTCGTCCTCCCCGTCGCTAGAGGTCCTCCTCGCTGGCCCCGCTCACCACCAGCAGGCCTCGCCGCCCTGTCCGCTGCTCGCCTTCCTGGTGGTTGACGCCCACCGCTCTCCGCCTCGGCCAACCACGCGGTGCGAGCCCCGCCCCTATGCCGGTCACCACCACCTTCTAATGCGGCTCCGACCTGCACGGTCGCGGGCGCCCTCTGCCCCGACCTTGGTCGTCTGCAGACGCTGCTCCCAGCCCTGCGCCCCGAGCTCCATGTCCTCGTCATCATCGCCTCGTGCCGCCGCGTGAGCCCCTCATCGCCTCGCGCCGCCAGAGCCCTGCACCGCGTCTCCCCGCCGCCACCGTCGCGAGGTCGCCGCCTCTCACATCCGCGTGCCCGCGGTGCCCGTCTCCGGCGCCCGTGGCCCATGCTCGACCGTGCCCCCTGCCATGGCCACCCGCGAACACCCTCCTCTACCCCGAGTCGTTCCGCCGTTGCTAGAGAGACGCTGTGCTTGTCTCCGGCCAGTCCCTCCCTGTCGACCTGGTCCGAGCTCCACCCAGCCTTCGTCTCCGTTCGTCCGGCCGCCTCCTGCGTCCCTTCTTCTCCCACCGCCTGCTCCTCGCCCGGCACCGCCTTTGGCTACCTTCAAGCGCCACCAAGTACGTGTGCCTCTGCCTCGCACGTCTGCCCTGTCCGGCGACCACCACCTGCTTGATGTGGAGCTCTGTCTCCTATTCTGTTTCCTCTAGAAAAGTGGTGTTGCTGTTTCCTTTGTCACACCCGTGCAGGCAGATACCAGCAACAGTTTTACCTCGCTGCATGTTTTCCGATGCAATATCAGCGCTAGGGGATCCATGTTGCTCCCAGCGTGTGTACATGTTGATGCCGTGAGACACGACCCTGCTATCTAGTGTCTTTTGCCCGAGGCATCTAGCAAGATCTGCCCCCAAGTGTCCTCTCGGCTCCCCGCTTCGACAAGATGTACGGGGCAAAGCTTGGATGACACCAACGAGTTAAAGTTCTCTCGAGCCGAAAACCCAAGGATGCCAACATGGAACCCGGTGGTGATGACGCTGATTCGACAAGACCTCTTTCCCCGAAACCGAAGATGATGCCCACTCAAGATCTCCTTCCCGGATCCAAAGACCGATTCCGCCGATCCTGAACCCCGTCGAACCCCGAACCAAGATCGTCGAGTCCCCTATGTGTGAGCCCCTTTACAATCCTCTATTTTATACAATGCCATATAAACTTGTTGCATATGAAATCATCCATACTCGCATACATGTTTATTTGTTTGGGGGTGCTTTGTCAATCCACCTAATTATTAAATATGGAGCGCATATGCGGGCAAATCTAGTCTTATATTGGCTCCATTTAAATTTGTGTAGAGAACCGATGCCATGTTTTGTCTTATTAATACAACACTTAAATTGCGGGTTAGCTAAATAACATGAACCTATTAATTAATTGTCGGGACCCCGATTCCGCTTAATATTGCCTAGTTGCATCATATCCTTGCCATGTCATGCATCATATCATAAACATGGCAGATCTTCTGCCCTAATATTAAATAGTGCATCTGGTGTTTCTTTTAGTGATTTTCTTCTTCGCGGATTAGGCCGTTGAGTTGATGCGAGTATCGGCAAGTCCTTCGGATAATGTACCTTCGGCACTGTTTCCAAGGCAAGAAATCTCCCCCTTTCTACCTATTTTTGCATTTGTAGTCTTTACTTCCTCCTGTTGATCTATTGCTATCTGTATTGTGATGCTTTAGTTTCTATGCACCATTTATATTCCTTGCAGCCTCTATATTGCCTTCGACACATCCTATTGCCTGTTGTTTGATAGATAGTCGGCCTTGCGAGTCGTAGTTGCTTGCTCAGGTGTTGCTTCGCGTCGTTGTTGTTCCTCCGTTGTGGGAAGGTTGGCACCTGCTTAAGGGTGGAGATGATCATGACTTTAATTACAACTTGATATTAAAATGCTGGGAATAGACATAACTAATGGAGAGGCACCGGTGGGCAATAGCTAATATTTGGTTCTTCCACACTCACTTGTATCCCGTAGGCCTCGAGTACTTGATACCTGTTCCTTGACTATTCGCACTATCCACATACGGGAGACTCTATGAATCCCCCTTTGCCTGAGCTTGATTCACACTTTATTTCTTGGGGACACAAACTAGTTTGGGGCTTTATTACTATCTTGTACTTATGTCATGCTTTACTACTTTATTTACGATTGTGCGTGGAGAACCTGTACTGCTTTGGATCATGCCACGTTTTCGCGGTATCGACAAGCCTAGTCACACTTTAGGGTTCCCAGTCGTTTACAGCCGTCGTCACAAACCTTGGGTCCGTTATAGAGCCGGCCAACTTTCTTGCGGGTAGCTTAGTGGGGTGGCCCCCTGAAATATTTTATGAATCATGTGATTGCTTTGTCGTGAAAGCCTTGTTGGGTTTTGATTTGGTTTTTCCGAGGTTGATCGTGTGTGTGTTACTATTTGTGCACCCCTGCAGGATAGATCTTTCTGAAAGCCGTGTCCGCGGTAATGGACGACTTGGAGCACATTATCTTGATCATAGACAAGCATAACTAAAGTAGTGCTATAAATTTGACTTAATATGTGACTAGTAATCAGCTTCACTACAGTTGAATGGATAATAAAAGTGCCAACAACTGGTGGAACTGGGGTGTATCGTGTCATGTTATACCTGCCTAGTAAGTATCGCAACTCCAATGGAATGAAATAGAAGTGCCAACAACTGCTGGGTTTGGGATGTCACATGATAATTGTATCTAACTAGTAAGTAGTGCAACTACAACAGAATGGTTAACTAAAACTGCCCACTACTATGAGATCAGGATGACTCATGCTATTTATATCTAACTAGTAATGCTGCAACTATAATGGAATGAATAAAACTGCCAACTGTGTGAGTTCCTTGGTTTGACTTCCTCGTTTGGTCTCGAGGGGGAAAGACCAGGATGGGTATGATTGGTGTTAGTATCAGGTTGGTCCCGCACAGGTCTTTCTTATCTCTCTATGATAGCCGACAGTTGTATCGAGTCTCTATAGGTTGTTTAGTGCTGCTTCGCTGCCGCTTCAGTCCACCATACCTATGTAGGCGAGAGCCGCCGAATTCTAGCCTCGCCGTGTACTGGCCTCAGTATCGACCGCTTCCTTTTTCCTTTGCCCTTTGTCAGCACCCCTTTTGTTTAAAAGGTATGAGTTCGATGTCGTTAGCAGGGTTAACCTTTCGGCTTGGCCTGGGAAGGGTTATGGACGCCATTGGTTATTCTTCAGGGCTCTTAGCCTCATTTGCATCTTATCTGTACTTGGATATTTTATCGTTTTCGAGGTGATTTGAATCTTTGTACTGTATATTTGTATTCTTGACTCATGGAGTCGTTGTTTATATATATATGTTCTGTGGGTCCCATCGTGGACTATTGTGTAATGATATTACTTCATTTTCCACCCGCACGCAAGTGCCTGGTGGGCATCTTTGAATTGTTTCTATGCGGGTTTGGCGGGAATCACTGAAACTTGCATAGGGCCGATTCGAGGGTGTTACAAAGTGGTATCAGAGCTCAGCAGTTGCAATACCCCACTGGTCCAGCCTATAGGATAACCTAGCTAACGGTCGATATAGAGTGTCAAAACTATTTTGCAAAATCGGTTGGATAGATCTAAGTAGGCCTGTTTTTCCTCCTTACCCCTATGCTATTCTACTCTTACCCATGCATGTTTTGAATCTACTCTTATCTTTTCTTTGAGTCCAGGATTTCTCGTGGTTGGGTTTCTGTCGTACCTTTAGGGTTTTGCTTCCTCTCTTTTATAACGGTGGTCCTACAATCATCGAATATGCATCTCATTTGTTGTACCCTTTATTCAATCTTTTTGGTCCTTGAACTCTTTATCTGTATCTGCACCTTGACGCATACTCGTATCATTGAAAAACATATGAGAAGGATGAGCATTGGTGAAGCTGGAGTACACCTTGAGCATGTGTTGTTCATGCCAATGGAACCATCACGAAACCTAATCATTATGTCTTTTCATATGATTTCCTTTGTATCTTCTGGCATTTTCCAACACGACGATGTCATCTATGAAGAGCCTGCATCACTCCTTTGTCTCCGAACATTGCTTGTGAAGATCTTCAGTCTGAATTCCGAAAGTTGGTTGCATGATTCTTCTATTCATGTACGGAGTAATGCTCCGAGTGCGGGATGGACTGATCGCCCTACCCGACTCTTACTATTCACTCGTGTACATTGAACCGGTGGATCAATGTGAATTTTACTCCTCTCACAGAAGTTATAGGTGGCCTTATCTTTTGAGACCTTTACCTTCGTCCTTGTTTCTCCGGAGTGTTCTCTTGACGAACATGAACAACGACCCCTTGTTGGTGGTGTCGCCGATTTCAGGACGGAGCAAGAACACTTGTTAGTGGTGTCACGAGGATCTACATGAAGCGAGAAGATTCAGCTTGTCAGCCTTATTCCCCATACCATGAGGCGGATCTAGAGGGCGAGATCCATTGTTAGTGGTGTCGAATTGTAGCACCCCGGTAAAACCACTACTAGAAAATCGCGTGTTGTTTCTATTTTGTGCATCATCATGAATGCATGCTCATGTCATCATGCCACATTGCATTTGAGCATCGTCATCATCATGCATTTGTTTGGCTAAAACTGTTTTCTATAAGCCTATCCTTGTTTTCTATTTGTCTCCCTCTTTAGTTCAAATGTAAAACCTGGTCCTTCCGGATATTTTGTTTCGTCTAAACTAATTACCAAAGGGCTTTTATAAACATAAAACAAGAGAAATAATAAAGGTTATGTTTTTTTGAACGGGAGGCAGCCAGCCAGGCCAAAACCCGGCCAGCTACCTACAACCCCATCCACAATGGCCACTCCCAGCCCAACTCCCGAGCCGCAGCAAGCCACCAGCCCCGCTGCCACCTCGCGGCCCAGAAGGCCCACCCACGGATCCTATCCTCAAACCCTAACCAGGGGACCCGGTGCCCCAGCGTTTTTGCACTCCACCCCCCCCCCCTCGCCACCGGTCGTTTTCCCTCAGACCCTTGCCTTCCTTCTTTCTCTCACTCCCGTCCTCCCACCAACTCCCATCTCGCTCGACTATGTCCTGCACATAGAGGGAGCCTGACCCCGATGACCCCCCCTGCAGCATTCTGCCGCTGCCGCATGAGCTCTCGTCCTCCCCGCCGCCAGAGGTCCTCCATGCTGGCCCCGCTCGCCACCAGCAGGCCTCGCCACCCTGTCCCCTGCTCGCCTTCCTGGTGGTCGACGCCCACCGCTCTCCGCCTCGGCCAACCACGCGGTGCGAGCCCCGCCCCTACGCCGGTCACCACCACCTTTCGACGTGGCTCCGACCTGCACGGCCGCGGGCGCCCTCTGCCTCGACCTTGGCTGTCTATAGACACTGCTCCCAGCCCTGCGCCCCGACCTCCATGTCCCCGTCCTCATCGCCTAGCACCGCCGCGTGAGCCCCTCATTGCCTCGCGCCACCGGAACCCTGCATCGTGTCTCCCCGTCGCCACCATCACGAGGTCGCCGCCTCTCACATCCACGCGCCCGCGGCCCATGCTCGCCCGTTCCCCCTGCCATGGCTGCCCGCGAGCGCCCTCCTCTGCCCCGAGCCATGCCGTTGTTGCTAGAGAGCCGATGTGCTTGTCTCCGGCCAGTCCCTCCCTGTCGACCCGGTCCGATCTCCACCTAGCTTTCGTCTCCATTTGTCCGGCCACCTCCTGCGTCCCTTCTTCTGCCGCCGTCTGCTCCTTACTCGGCACCGCCTTCGGCCACCTTCAAGCACCACCAAGGACGTGTGCCTCTGCCTCGCACGTCTGCCTTGTCCGGTGACCACCACCTTCTTGATGTGGAGCTCTGTCTCCTGTTCTGTTTCCTCTAGAAAAGTGGTGTTGCTGTTTCCTTTGTCACACCCGTGCATGCAGATACCAGCAGCAGTTTTACCTCGCTGCATGTTTTCCGACGCAATATCAGCGCTAGGGGATCCATGTTGCTCCCAGCGTGTGTACATGTTGATGCCGTGAGTCACGACCCTGCTATCCGGTGTCTTTTGCCCAAGGCATCTATCAAGATCTGCCCCCAAGTGCCCTATCGGCTCCCCGCTTCGACAAGATATACGGGGAAAAGCATGGATGACACCGACGAGTTAAAGTTCTCTGCAGCCGAAAACCCAAGTACGCCAACATGGAACCTGGTGGTGATGACACTGATTCGACAAGACCTCTTTCCCCGAAACCGAAGATGATGCCCACTCAAGATCTCCTTCCCGGATCCGAAGACCGATTCCGCCGATCCCGAACCCCGTCGAACCTCGAACCAAGATCGTCGAGTCCCCTATGTGTGAGCCCCTTTACAATCCTCTATTTTATACAATACCATATAAACTTGTTGCATATGAAATCATCCATACTCGCATACATGTTTATTTGTTTGGGGGTGCTTTGTCAATCCACCTAATTATTAAATATGGAGCGCAAATCTAGTCTTATATTGGCTCCATTTAAATTTGTGTAGAGAACCGATGCCATGTTTTGCCTTATTAATACAATACTTAAATTGCGGGTTAGCTAAATAACATGAACCTATTAATTAATTGTTGGGACCCCGATCCCACTTAATATTGCCTAGTTGCATCATATCCTTGCCATGTCATGCATCATATCATAAAGATGTCGGATCTTCTTCCGTAGTATTAAATAGTGCATCAAGTGTTTCTTTTAGTTATTTGCTTCTTCGTGGATTAGGCCGTTGAGTTGATGCGAGTATCAGCAAGTCCTTCGGATAATGTACCTTCGGCAGTGTTTCTCAGGCGAGCAATCTCCCCCTTTCTACCTATTTTTGCATTTATAGTCTTTACTTCCTCCTGTTGATCTATTGCTATCCGTATTGCGATGCTTTAGTTTTCGTGCACCATTTATATTCCTTGCAGCCTCTATATTGCCTTGGACACATCCTATTGCCTGTTGTTTGATAGATAGTCGGCCTTGCGAGTCGTAGTTGCTTGCTCAGGTGCTGCTTCGCGTCGTTGTTGTTCCACCATTGTGGGAAGGTTGGCACATGCTTAAGGGTGGATATGATCATGACTTTAATTACAACTTGATATTAAAATGCTGGGAATAGATATAACTAATGCAGAGGCACCGGTGGGCAATAGCTAATATTTGGTTCTTCCACGCTCACTTGTGTCCCGTAGGCCTCGAGTACTTGATACCTATTCCTTGACTATTCGCACTATCCATATACGGGAGACTCTATGAATCCCTCTTTGCCTGAGCTTGATTCACACTTTATTTCTTGGGGCCACAAACTAGTTTGGGGCTTTATTACTATCATGTACTTATGTCATGCTTTACTGTTTTATTTACGATTGTGCGTGGAGCACCTATACTGTTTTGGATCGTGCCACGTTTTCGCGGTATCGACAAGCCCAGTCACACTTTCGGGTTCCCAATCATTTACAACCGTCGTCACAAACCCTGGGTCCGTTCTGAAGCCGGACAACTTCGTTGCGGGTAGCTTAGTGAGGTGCCCATCTGAAATATTTTATGAATCCTGTGATTGCTTTGTCGTGAAAGCCTCGTTGGGTTTTGATTTGGTTTTTCCGAGGTTGATTGTGTGTGTGTTGCTATTTGTGCACCCCTGCAGGGTAGATCTTTCTGAAAGCCGTGTCCGCGGTTATGGACGACTTGGAACACAATATTTCGATTATAGACAAGCATAACTAAAGTAGTGCTATAAATTTGACTTAATATGTGACTAGTAATCAGCTTCACTACAATGGAATGGATAATAAAAGTGCCAACAACTGGTAGAACTGGGGGTGTATCGTGTCATGTTATACCTGCCTAGTAAGTATCGCAACTCCAATGGAATAAAATAAAAGTGCCAACAACTGCTGGGTTTGGGATGTCACATGCTAATTGTATCTAACTAGTAAGTAGTGCAACTACAACAGAATGATTAACTAAAACTGCCCACTGATATGAGATCAGGATGACTCATGCTATCTATATATGACTAGTAAATGTTGCAACTATAATGGAATAAATAAAACTGCCAACTGTGTGAGTTCCTTGGTTTGACTTCCTCGTTTGGTCTCGAGGGGGAAAGACCAGCATGGGTATGATTGGTGTTAGTATCAGGTTGGTCCCGCACAGATGTTTCTTATCTCTCTCGGATAGCCGACGGTTGTATCAAGTCTCTATAGGTTGTTTAGTGCTGCTTCGCTGCCGCTTCAGTCCACCATACCTATGTAGGCGAGAGCCGCCGAATTCTAGCCTCGCCGTGTACTGGCCTCAGTACTGACCGCTTCCTTTTTCCTTTGCCCTTTGTCGGCACCCCTTTTGTTTAACAGGTACGAGTTCGATGTCGTTAGTAGGGTTAACCTTCCGGCTTGGCCTGGGCAGGGTTATGGACGCCATTGGTTATTCTTCAGGACTCTTAGCCCTATTTGTATCTTATCCGTACTCGGATATTGTATCGTTTTCGAGGTGATTTGGATCTTTGTACTGTATATTTGTATTCTTGACTCATGGAGTCGTTGTTGTATATATATGTTCTGTGGGTCCCATCATGGACTATTGTGTAATGATATTACTTCGTTTTCCACCCGCACGCAAGTGCCTGGTGGGCATCTTTGAATCGTTTCTATGCGGGTTTGGCGGGAATCGCTGAAACTTGCATAGGGCCGATTCGAGGGTGTTACACGAGTGGAGATGCTCTTAGTAGGGGAAAGCTTCTATGTTGTTACCTTTGTGGAAAGCTCTTGAAATAGGCTTTCGCCCAGCTTTATAAATAAAGCAATCATCCATACAGCGTTTAACCAAGTATGAATTCGATCGAACAAAAATGTTGGGGCAACAGCTAAAACATGCCCAAGAAGAAAATAAATGAAAGTAACGGCGAATCAATGGAAGGAGGGTAACCCGCCGCCGCTGCGCCCTTCAAAATTGTCCCACCACGCTCCTAGTACATTGAAGCACCTATTACCAAACAATACCTTTAAGAAGGGATGCGTCGTCGACACGACGTTGTTGTCCGGATCAGCGCACTGGACCTAGGGTTTCCCCTAGTACTCGAGGTAGAGTGGTCTGGGGATATCATGACGCCCTCTAGGAAGGAATGGTGCCACCTAAAGGCGGCACCGTGTCGGAGTCAAACAGGTCGACAAGGATTTCTCCCTAACCCCACCCACAAAAAAACCTCGGGCGATTCGAAGCACCACCACCAATCTTGCCGCTCACCAACACACCCCATCACAATCTTGCAGTCACCTTCGTCATCGTCTCATCATGCACGCCGGCGAGCGACCCTCAAGACGAAGGCAGAGAACAATGCTCGAGTTAGGGACAACAGTGCCTCGATCCCCGACAGGAGCTGCGTCAAAGCCACTATCTCCAAGAGGCTGCACGGTTGCGGGCGTGCCGGCCCGCCGCAGCCCAGATCGGGCCTGAGGAGGCCCGGATCTTGGCCGGGAGGAGCCGACGCCAAGACGTCGTGCCCGGAGCTGCACCACCCCGCCTTGCCATCGGCGCCGTCGCCCAATGCTACCCGGAGGAAGGCCGGATCGTCCCTTCCCGAGTAGCACGTCCGCCGTTGAGAAAAACCAGCCCCGACTAGCTCCCAGGACACGGGGAGAGAAAAGCCACCACCGGCGGCGGCGACGAGAGGTGAAGGGAGGAGGATGAGGGGAGCCGCGCCGCCGCCCTCGGGGGGACGGGAGCACGTGGGTTCTGTTTGATATGGTAAATGTTCTCACCTTTGTGGAAAGCTCCGTGTGACTTAATAGTGGTAGAGACTTTTTTTCCTTCTGTTTGACGGGTCTTTCCCCGTTCAATGGCTCTTTGGAGCAGCAATACTAGCGTGGCTTTGCCGGCAATTTTGACTAGTCTTACAAAAGCAGAACAAATGATCATATTTTAACAAGACAGTGAAAATTCATGCAACGACGCCATCCGTCTCAGTTTAGAAATACATGTGGGTACTCAAACTCCCGTCCCACACTCCTAGCCCACTCAGCGTTTTATAGACACCAACCTGCCCCCATCCATCAGATACATATATCACCCAACCAAAAACTTGATGTTAAAAGGCAAATTGACAAGAGAATAAGTTATAGAATTGCCAAAAGGAAATCCTAATTTGAACAGATCAAAGCCAGCAGATACACATGGGCATAATTATATTTCTCATCAACATGGTGCATTGGATAGTCACATTGCAGGGCCACTTGTTCGTATCAGGAATAAATATTCTGGTGAACAGGGTACAAAGAACACATAAGCTTCAGACCCTCCACGAAACGGGCAACTCAGGTTGGTTATTAGCGAGGGACTGAGGCCGCATCGTCGTCACATCATGGCGTAAATCATCGATGGTTCTGTTCAAAACGATTCCTCGAAGCTTTTGGTTGGTCCATCGGAGGTTGTGCACCTGCATTTGCACAAGCACACCGTCACTAATTTAGTCAGGCCATATGCCTACACTTATTTCCTTATTGGAACCGAGTTTGGTATAATAGTTACATGGAAATTCTCCGAGTAGAAAAAAACAGAGCAGTAGAAATCAAGATAAAGTTAAAAACAGAGCAGTAGAAACCAAAATAAAGTTGAAATAGCGTTTGACTAACATTGAGAAAGTTGACTCTTTAGTGGCCCGTGACAACTCAAAACTCCAGCTCCAGTACCTTCTATTAAAAGGGAAGCCTCATCACATGATACAAAGTATTTCTGGCCAGATCATTCCAAGGATTGAACCCACCTTGAGCTCCCTGCTCAAACACAAATAACGTCGCAATTAATTGACAAGTCTGTATCATGATCGCAGAACCAAGAGTTAGTTTTTAATACTACAAACCATTTGATGTCTTGGGAAGCATGGATCACATAGTCAAGTAAGTATCCACCATAAACCAAGAAGGCTCGAATTTCCGATCATTAGAAAATAATGTCAAAGGCGGGAGGACTCAACAAGGAAAAGATAGGCCCATGTAACGCAGAGTGACCCCAAGACACAAGCGATGTCCTCGGTTTCGATGCTACATGGGAAGTAGGGATTTGCTAAGGTATGCACAATGGATATTTGCCAACTATGAAGCAACTAGCCATGAGCGCTAAGCTCTATATGATGAATAAATGGGTAGTAAGCAAATTGATAAAGCGTCCGCCAAAGCAATAAGACTTATCTCGCTATAAATGACGGCCGAGAGCTTGATAGAGAGAAAACATGGCATCTCTCTTACTCTACTTTACTCATTTCTTTCTACGTCATTTTTTTCTTTCTTTTCTTATTTTTTCCTTTTTTGTTTTTGTCTTTTTCCTGTCCTAGAGAAGGTTGAGAGATGCCGATAAAAACTCTAATATACGAAAATGCCAGTGAGGCATTAAATGGCAAGGAAAATTTCATCATATCCAGCACTAGAAATGACTAATATGCCTCCTTTGAAGATGCGCAAAGCAAAATATAAATGTGCATGGCAAAAGAATCCACTACTTAGAATAGCAAATGAGGTGCTATGATAGGTAGATATGGTGGACTCATTGGAAAACTCAAGTGGCTTTTCGGGAGTTTCTCTTTATTTATTTTTGTGCCAATCTTGCTTTCAGGCAATTTGTTCTTTTTTTTCTCTCACGATTGATTCAACTGTTTCATCAACCTTGTTTTTTACCTCTCGCATCTCACTTTTCCTAATGAGAAACTCCACAAGGGGTTTGGATGTACTGGCGGAGTATGCTAGATCCCAATGTAGGAAATGCAATGCCAAGTACGAATGAGGCTAGCAACAAAAGATAAACGGATGATCGGCTTGGAGAACAACTTGTCATGATGAAGTGCAAACCTGAAAATGTTCACTGTATAGAAAGGTTGTCGAAGCATAGTGAATTCCAAAACAATCTACGATAGCTCATTTATTTCTGAACAAGTAAGTACACCAACATGTCTTGATGAGTGAGCACCAAGCTTTAAATGCAAAGTATTTTTATGCACTACCTGCACAGAAGACAGAATGGTGAGGACACCTTAGGAACACAAAAAACAAAAACAAAAACAATGAAATGCCATTTACTGATTTTTCAACTTGTATTAAGATAAATCGTGTGGAGAAAAACTTGGATAATGCTTTACGAAAAATATTTTTCTTCAGAACCAAAAAAGGAAAACTGAATGTAAAATTCGTTTCAGACCATATATCTGATATGTCGGGAGGTTAATTGATATTCTAATTGGAAGATCATATGCTTGGGAACAAACTGAGTAAGATGTTAGAATAATAGTAAGAGTTTAAACTTGCAAATCAAATGTATTTACCAGATTTATGTGCAGGAAGAAGATACCAGACAGGACCGTAATGTGAGAATAATGCACGGACGGACCAGGAAAATGTACTACTCCAAGATAGAGCGCCCTGTACAGCGTATGAAAATAGAGAACTGTTCAGATTAAGCACCATTGAGGCAAACTAAACCTGAAAAATGGTTACACGTGTGTGGGACCAGGAAAAAGCAAGGTTAAATGGGGACAGATACAAGCAAGGAAGCATTGGTCCACATGAAGGGAGAAGTGGATGTGGATTAACTATCGAAGTACATGACAATTAAGCATGTACTAACCAGATTATGGACAGGATGGAAGATACAGTTGAGATTTCCAGGACTAGCGTCTCTTCAGTTGGATTGAACTTTATCATATCATGACAACTTGCTTACAAAGAGAACCATATCTTACTGAATCGACTGCTCTTTTTATTAAATGCATTTACTTCTGAGGAGAATAATCTAAAAAGACCAGAGTAGCGTCGTAATTGGCATTAGCTTCTGGTTGTACGTTCTAATTGAAAAAGGGAGCAGATCAACTAGAATAAGGCACTTACAATTGCATCACGTATCAGTAGTGACTAGTGAGGCAGGTTTGCGTGTAAAAGGCTTTGCAATGTGTAAACCATCTGGACAAGTGACATCCCAATTTAATGTTGGCTGATCAGAAGGAGAATTACTCTAGTGTTTCATGGACATGAAAAAAAAAACTTTTGCACAAGAAGTTACTTACTGCTGACTGGTTCAGAACCTTTCGTCGTTCAAGAAAACATCAGAGCTGTATTAAGGAAACTTCAGAACATCTTCAAAATGGCAGGTGGTGAATTCGTGAGTCTTCCTATTGCTGATGTAAATCATATTCCAAAGCTTGCATCTGCTTCTAAAGAAAACCAGACCTTAGTATGAAGATAAAAAATTACCGTTCAGCTTTTCCAATTTAGATCTTCTAAAGTCTTAGGATAATTTACAGGCTTCGACATATAGCTTGGTTGTAGAAACTTTTGGCTTCCTAGAAAACTAAGATATTTCTATTTTTTTGAAATAAAGAAAGGAATAAGACATGCGCCAACTTCTTCAAGTTTGGGAATGACTTATATGACATTAACCTCTTGAATGTGAACCTTAAAATGTTTGCTTAGCATATCCAGGAAACTATCATTTTTATTTTCTGAAATCATCTAGGTATCGATATGGTAGAGCAGGCATAATGTTTTATTTTACATGTACATACCAGATCCATGTACAGGAAGATTGTACCACACAAGACCCTCATGGATAGAGTGGATCCTACAAGTGGATAGAGCCCTGCACAATTAATAACAGAACAGCTTTCAGAATATGCAGTTTGTGGCAAACCAAACAGAAAAAATGATCTAAAGGTCAAATGTACGTACTAACCAGATCATTCCAAGGATTGAACCCACCTTGAGCTCCCTACTCAAACACAAATAACGTCGCAATTAATTGACAAGTCCGTATCATGATCGCAGAACCAAGAGTTAGTTTTTAATAGTACAAACCATTTGATGTCTTGGGAAGCATGGATCACATAGTCAAGTAAGCATCCCCCATAAACCAAGAAGTCTCGAATTTCCGATCATTAGAAAATAATGTCAAAGGCGGGAGGACTCGACAAGGAAAAGATAGGCCCATGTAACACAGAGTGACCCCAAGACACAAGCGATGTCCTCGGTTTCGATGCTACATGGGAAGTAGGGATTTGCTAAGGTATGCACAATGGATATTTGCCAAGTATGAAGCAACTAACCATGAGCGCTAAGCTCTATATGATGAATAAATGGGTAGTAAGCAAATTGATAAAGCGTCCGCCAAAGCAATAAGACTTATCTCGCTATAAATGACGGCCAAGAGCTTGATAGAGAGAAAACATGGCATCTCTCTTACTCTACTTTACTCATTTCTTTCTACGTCATTTTTTTCTTTCTTTTCTTATTTTTTCCTTTTTTGTTTTTGTCTTTTTCCTGTCCTAGAGAAGGTTGAGAGATGCCGATAAAAACTCTAATATACGAAAATGCCAGTGAGGCATTAAATGGCAAGGAAAATTTCATCATATCCAGCACTAGAAATGACTAATATGCCTCCTTTGAAGATGCGCAAAGCAAAATATAAATGTGCATGGCAAAAGAATCCACTACTTAGAATAGCAAATGAGGTGCTATGATAGGTAGATATGGTGGACTCATTGGAAAACTCAAGTGGCTTTTCGGGAGTTTCTCTTTATTTATTTTTGTGCCAATCTTGCTTTCAGGCAATTTGTTCTTTTTTTTCTCTCACGATTGATTCAACTGTTTCATCAACCTTGTTTTTTACCTCTCGCATCTCACTTTTCCTAATGAGAAACTCCACAAGGGGTTTGGATGTACTGGCGGAGTACGCTAGATCCCAATGTAGGAAATGCAATGCCAAGTACGGATGAGGCTAGCAACAAAAGATAAACGGATGATCGGCTTGGAGAACAACTTGTCATGATGAAGTGCAAACCTGAAAATGTTCACTGTATAGAAAGGTTGTCGAAGCATAGTGAATTCCAAAACAATCTACGATAGCTCATTTATTTCTGAACAAGTAAGTACACCAACATGTCTTGATGAGTGAGCACCAAGCTTTAAATGCAAAGTATTTTTATGCACTACCTGCACAGAAGACAGAATGGTGAGGACACCTTAGGAACACAAAAAACAAAAACAAAAACAATGAAATGCCATTTACTGATTTTTCAACTTGTATTAAGATAAATCGTGTGGAGAAAAACTTGGATAATGCTTTACGAAAAATATTTTTCTTCAGAACCAAAAAAGGAAAACTGAATGTAAAATTCGTTTCAGACCATATATCTGATATGTCGGGAGTTTAATGATATTCTAATTGGAAGATCATATGCTTGGGAACAAACTGAGTAAGATGTTAGAATAATAGTAAGAGTATAAACTTGCAAATCAAATGTATTTACCAGATTTATGTGCAGGAAGAAGATACCAGACAGGATCGTAATGTGAGAATAATGCACGGACGGACCAGGAAAATGTACTACTCCAAGATAGAGCGCCCTGTACAGCGTATGAAAATAGAGAACTGTTCAGATTAAGCACCATTGAGGCAAACTAAACCTGAAAAATGGTTACACGTGTGTGGGACCAGGAAAAAGCAAGGTTAAATGGGGACAGATACAAGCAAGGAAGCATTGGTCCACATGAAGGGAGAAGTGGATGTGGATTAACTATCGAAGTACATGACAATTAAGCATGTACTAACCAGATTATGGACAGGATGGAAGATACAGTTGAGATTTCCAGGACTAGCGTCTCTTCAGTTGGATTGAACTTTATCATATCATGACAACTTGCTTACAAAGAGAACCATATCTTACTGAATCGACTGCTCTTTTTATTAAATGCATTTACTTCTGAGGAGAATAATCTAAAAAGACCAGAGTAGCGTCGTAATTGGCATTAGCTTCTGGTTGTACGTTCTAATTGAAAAAGGGAGCAGATCAACTAGAATAAGGCACTTACAATTGCATCACGTATCAGTAGTGACTAGTGAGGCAGGTTTGCGTGTAAACGGCTTTGAAATATGTAAACCATATGGACAAGTGACATTCCAATTTAATGTTGCCTGATCAGAAGGAAAATTACTCTAGTGTTTCATGGACATCAATAAAAAATAAAATTTCTTTTGCACAAGAAGTTACTTACTGCTGACTGGTTCAGAACCTTTCGTCGTTCAAGAAAACATCAGAGCTGTATTAAGGAAACTTCAGAACATCTTCAAAATGGCAAGTGGTGAATTCGTGAGTCTTCCTATTGCTGATGTAAATCATATTCCAAAGCTTGCATCTGGTTCTAAAGAAAACCAGGCCTTAGTATGAAGATAAAAAATTACCGTTCAGCTTTTCCAATGTAGATCTTCTAAAGTCTTGGGATAATTTACAGGCTTCCACATATAGCTTGGTTGTAGAAACTTTTGGCTTCCTAGAAAACGAAGATATTTCTATTTTTTGAAATAAAGAAAGGAATAAGACATGCGCCAACTTCTTCAAGTTTGGGAATGACTTATATGACATTAACCTCTTGAATGTGAACCTTAAAATGTTTGCTTAGCATATCCAGGAAACTATCATTTTTATTTTCTGAAATCATCTAGTTATCGATATGGTAGAGCAGGCATAATGTTTTATTTTACATGTACATACCAGATCCATGTACAGGAAGATTGTACCACACAAGACCCTCATGGATAGAGCCCTGCACAATTAATAACAGAACAGCTTTCAGAATATGCAGTATGTGGCAAACCAAACAGAAAAAATGATCTAAAGGTCAAATGTACGTACTGAGCAGACTCATTTACAGGCAGAGGATAGGATGCCTTGTGAGAACTGTGGAGGATGGGGGGTCGTGTGAGTTATACAAGGGTACAAAACTGAACAGGTCCAATACGGAGCCTGCAGGGTAGATGGAAACAGAAAACTCGTTATATAGTAAAGAGGCAAACAAAACCAAAAAAATTGTTTTCACATGTATAAATCAGAAGAAAAAAACAAGGTAATTGGGGAAAGATACAAAAAAATAATGGCATGAAGGTAAAAGTGGATTTAAATACAGCAGATTAAATTTCTAGACAGTGTGTGGAACTGTTGGATTATAAGTTGATTTGGCATGTACTAACCAGATCATGCATAGGATGTAAGATACAACTCATGCTTGCGGTGGCAACTAGAGTATGAGGACTGTGCTTGGATAAAAAGAGAAATCAACGAGGCTAGAAGATGTATAAATCAAAGGGGAAAAAGCGAGCCCTGCAGAGAGTTGTATAACAAGTGGTTAGAATAAGTTGAATGGTTTTGATGCTTATGAGGTTAGAAAAAGGCTAAGGGAACTCGGAATGAGTATTTGCGAACAAAGAAGAGTTTTGTTACCTTGGATTGGTCAGATTTTCACCACTAAAATTGTCCCTCTGAACTTGTGGCTGTAAAAAGAAGATAGAACCCTGCAGAGTAGATGGAAACATAAAGCTATTCGTCAGATTATACAGTAACAAGGTAATCGAAAGCAGATAAATGTTCTGATTGTGTGATCCGGAAAGAGTAAAGCGGGACAGGTTAAATTGCATAATATTGAATTATTTGTTCACATGAGAGGAAAAGCGGCTAGGAAACCAAGAAAATAGCAGGATGTGGATAAACATACTGTAGTTGAAATTTCTAAATCGAGCTTTAAATCGTTGGATTATGCATGTACTAGCCAGATATGTATAGGGATGTAATAATATACAGAATGTGGACTACTCGCTTTCGCTGGCAACTGGGAGCCAGATAACGAACTACACTTGAGACATTGAATTCTATTATGAGGCCGGTGATGTACCAATCAAAATGATTTACAAAAATAGCTGTGCACAGAAGATTAATTAAAATTAGTGGGCCAGTCATATAAAAAGATGCAATTTCTACTATCGAGCCAAACAAAATATAGGAGAATGATCGTGATGCTTGGGATGTTTGGAAAAGAAAAGGAAACTTTGTGAGTAGGAACAGAGAATGAGTAGAGAACAAGGATAATTACCGTTCTAAAGTCTTAGGATAATTTACAGGCTTCCACATATAGCTTGGTTGTAGAAACTTTTGGCTTCCTAGAAAACTAAGATATTTCTATTTTTTGAAATAAAGAAAGGAATAAGACATGCGCCAACTTCTTCAAGTTTGGGAATGACTTATATGACATTAACCTCTTGAATGTGGACCTTAAAATGTTTGCTTAGCATATCCAGGAAACTATCATTTTTATTTTCTGAAATCATCTAGGTATCGATATGGTAGAGCAGGCATAATGTTTTATTTTACATGTACATACCAGATCCATGTACAGGAAGATTGTACCACACAAGACCCTCATGGATAGAGTGAATCCTACAAGTGGATAGAGCCCTGCACAATTAATAACAGAACAGCTTTCAGAATATGCAGTATGTGGCAAACCAAACAGAAAAAATGATCTAAAGGTCAAATGTACGTACTGACCAGACTCATTTACAGGCAGAGGATAGGATGTCTTGTGAGAACTGTGGAGGATGGCGGGTCGTGTGAGTTATACAAGGGTACAAAACTGTACGGGTCCAATACGGAGCCTGCAGGGTAGATGGAAACAGAAGTTACATAGTGAAGAGGTAAACAAAACCAGAAAAAATGTTTTCACATGTATAAATCAGAAGAAAAAACAAGGTAATTGGGGAAAGATACAAAAAATATATATTTGTTGGCATGAAGGTAAAAGTGGATTTATATAGAGCAGATTAAATTTCTAGACAGTGTGTGGAACTGTTGGATTATAAGTTGATTTGGCATGTACTAACCAGATCATGCATAGGATGTAAGATACAACTCATGCTTGCGGTGGCAACTAGAGTATGAGGACTGTGCTTGGATAAAAAGAGAAATCAACGAGGCTAGAAGATGTATAAATCAAAGGGGAAAAGGCGAGCCCTGCACAGAGTTGTATAACAAGTGGTTAGAATAAGTTGAATGGTTTTGATGCTTATGAGGTTAGAAAAAGGCTAAGGGAACTCGGAATGAGTATTTGCGATCAAAGAAGAGTTTTGTTACCTTGGATTGGTCAGATTTTCACCACTAAAATTTGTCCCTCTGAACTTGTGGCTGTAAAAAGAAGATAGAACCCTGCAGAGTAGATGGAAACATAAAGCTATTCATCAGATTATACAGTAACAAGGTAATGGAAAGCAGATAAATGTTCTGATTGTGTGTGATCCGGAAAGAGTAAAGCGGGACAGGTTAAATTGCATAATATTGAATTATTTGTTCACATGAGAGGAAAAGCGGCTAGGAAACCAAGAAAATAGCAGGATGTGGATAAACATACTGTAGTTGAAATTTCTAAATCGAGCTTGAAATCGTTGGATTATGCATGTACTAACCAGATTATGTATAGGGATGTAATAATATACAGAATGTGGACTACCTGCTTTCGCTGGCAACTGGGAGCCAGATAATGAACTACACTTGAGACATTGAATTCTACTATGAGGCCGGTGATGTACCAATCTAAATGATTTACTCCGTACAAAAATAGCTCTGCACAGAAGATTAATTAAAACTAGTGGGCCAGTCATATAAAAAGATGCAATTTCTACTATCGATCGAGCCAAACAAAATATAGGAGAATGATCGTGATGCTTGGGATGTTTGGAAATGAAAAGGAAACTTTGTGAGTAGGAACAGAGAATGAGTAGAGAACAAGGATGCGTTTGTTACCTTGGATTCATCATGCTCTGATTATTGGAATTGTCCCAGTTAACTTGCGGCAGCGCCTTGTTAGCTCCTTGTTGTTCCAACTACTGACATCCAGTACTCGCAGGGAACTTGGGAGGCTGTCCATGGGCCGCGATTTGATGTCAGGACATTGGGAGATCTCTAATTCCTGCAGAGAACTGGGAAAGCAGTCCTTGGGCAGCGATTTGATGGCATGACAAGCGAAGATCGTTAACTTGTGCAGAGATCTCGGGAGGCCGCCCTTGGGCAGGGATTTGATTGCATGACAAAAGTAGATCGCTAATTTCTCGAGTCTGGAAAGTGTATGTAGCGTTGCTGGGAGGAACTGCAAGTTGTCGCAGTGAGAAAATTGGAGCTCTTGGAGAGAGGTGAGGAGCTGGAGGGCCTCATCGGAGATGGGCTCCACCTCTTTGCTACCATCAAAGGTCAAGCTGGTGAGGGAGGAAGAGAGGAGGCGGCAGGTGGGCACCGACAGAACTGCTGCGGGGCCTTGGATGTTTAAGCTCTGTAGTTTTGAGGAATGAAGCTCTTGTGGTGGTGGATCTACGAAGAAGAATTTGGGAGTATCGGTGATGGATAGTTGGGTAAGTTGACCTTGGGCGGTGAGGAGGGGCCAGACGCCCTCGCCTCTCACATCTCCACAATTCGATATCATTAATTCAGTGAGAGAGGTGAGGTTGGAGAGTATCTCCAACGTCTCCATGCCCCCCAGGTTCCGTAGTTTTTCAAGTGAGGTCGGGAAACAAGCATAAGAGGAAAGAAACTTGGGGCAAGACCGTATGTCCGCCATGCGGAGGGAGTAGAGACGCTGGAGAATTCCTGTTGCAGCATTGTTGTTGTTGCCCCCTGACCCTGAGCTGGGGGTGGGGGCTATGCTCAGCTCAGGGCAATCATAGACGTACAACGACTGTAGTTGGGTAGGCAAGAGCAGCCGTCCTTCTGCTGCCGCTATTTCCACTCCTTCTCGTGTCTCTTGCTCTACCACACCAAGTTCTATTACCTTCTCATAATTCAATATAGCCAGGTGGATGAGCCTCGTGCAACGGGAAAGCAGTTGAGTCAATTCTTTCCCGCTAGCACAACTTTTCTGAATGCCGACTTGTTCAATTGGACATTTGTACGTGCCATTATTGCTCTCGCCTCTAGTTGGCGACACAAGAACATTTGAACCACCACGTATGTCGAGGGTTGTTAGAGACGTTAGCATTTGAATGCGATCCAAACTTAAAGGGGGACAATTATCTATACTCATAAATGTTAGAACGCTCATATTACAGAAATCCAACTCGTTCCAAAACAAGCTATCTATGCCACCCACACCGCTAATTACCAAATCGAATCCCCGTCCTCGGTAAATACTTTCTGAATAACGTAGCTTCTTGAACCTTAAGCCCGTTCTTGCTATGAATATGGAGCGCAGAGCACGGGTCCAAGGAACAGGCGGCATTGACGTCAATTTTGGGCAATCTTCAATGCTGAGATTCCTTAGTCTAGGGAGCCAAATCATCTTTCCTACTCCTTGCTCTGGCTGATAGCAAGTAGAACATGAAAACTGCAGCTCCATAAGTTCAGGGCAGTCTTCAATAATGAGACCTTCTAAATGACAGAACAATTGACAACTTTTAGTTCCAACCCACTTCGTCAATTTTGGTATCTTAACTAACTCCAGCCTTTTCAAATTGTGAAAGCCTTGGCTTGCGACGCAACCCTGCCACTCAATTCCGAGATCATCAACTAACCACAGCTCCCCTAATGGTGGGAAAGTTTTCCAAGATACATTATCCAAACTAAGAGATTCCAATTTTTTCAAAAAAAGGTCCGAACCTAGCCATGTTGGGCAACTAGTGCCTCCATGCCCTCTAATGCGCAGGTGAGTAAGATTACTTTGGGGTAAAAGACAATCAAGAACGTTATCTTCTCTTGTGGGATTCTTGTCAGATCGCTTAGCAGCCCATTCTAATGATAGCCTCTGTAAGTGGTTTCTGTGTATTGGTTTAGTTCCATTTATCTCTTTTTCTTGCCCCCTTTCAAGATTACAAATCCTAAGTGATCCTCCAAGCTCTGTTAATTCATCTAGCTGACTTAGTTCAAAACCGGCACTACGTTTTCCAACTTCAAAACTCCTCAATTCCAATAGTAATTTGAGTTTTCCCACCTCAGATATTTTAGAATGTAGTTCGTCATTTCGCACAACAAAGTAACGCAATTTTACAAGGTTACTCATATCTCTTATTGTATCAAGAGGGCCTCGCCATTCTCCTAAATCTATGACCTCCAGATGATAAAGTCTAGACAACATACTAGGGACGTCAGTGGATTTATAATCCACTGTCCTGATTCTAAGGTAGCGAAGATGGATAGTTTTTGAAAAAATGCGCAAAATATCCTTGACAGAACATGGTGCTTCGTACAAAAGAATGGTACGAAAGGCTTTAGCTTCACTAAACAAATCACCAAATGTCTTGGCAAAGCTTCCATGGTATTGTCCAAATAACATCAAAGTGTGTAGGCTTTCAACATTCAAAATTTTATCTAGTGCACGCAGATCCCTACTGTAGTCCAGAAAAGTCATTCTGTCCTTAACATCTTTATCGTCTACAAAGATAGACAAGTGGCGTACAGATCGGGGAATTTGTATGGACCTCACGTTAGAACTATGTATGCTAAGACATTCTTGTGAAGAAACCTTGACAGCCAAGTTGTGCAACAAATCATGGATAACATAACGGGTACTACCATCTTCTTTTTCACTCTTCGTGAAAAAACCATGGTTGACCAACTCGTCTAAATAGCACAGTCCAACATCTTCAATCCTGGTGTTCGGATCACATGAATGCAAAATACCTAGTCCTATCCACAAGCGAACTAACTCTTTGCTATCAAACTCATAATCCTCCGGGAACAAACCACAATAGGAAAAACACTTTTGCAGATGGAAAGGGAGATGATCATAGCTAAGTCTTAGAGCTGGCATAATATCATTGTCACTTGTTTTTAGTTCCCATTCTTTGCTTTCTAGAACTCTATTCCAGTGTTCCAAAGTAAGTTTGTTCCTTAGTAGTCTACCTACAGTTTTAATGGCGAGAGGGGAACCCTTCAAATGGGGCACAATTTGTTTGCCAATATCAAAAAAATCAGGATGATTTTTCCACGGTATTTCATTGCCAAATACACATGCTTCGAAGAAAGACATACTACTTCTAAAATCTAGACTCCCCAATTGTTCTAAACAATCTTTTGTCCCAACCATCTTTGCTACCGCCGGAATTCGAGTTGTGACTATAACCACATTACCTTTTGACCCCGCTTTCTTGAATGGTGCTAATAGTTTCTGCCACTCATCATCAGGATGTGTCCACACATCATCCAAGACAAGTAAGAAACTCTTAGATTTTAGTCTTTGTTCAATACGTTCTCCGTCACTAGCATTTTTGTTTTCACCATCAACTTCCGGGATCTTCTTTAACATCTCTTGTGCTAATGAACTTGCACTAAAATTGAGGGAGACACATATCCAAATCGGAACCTGGAAACGACTTTTCACTTCGTCATATATGTGCTGGGTAAAAGTTGTCTTCCCGATACCCCCCGGGCCAACAATTGGAAGCACGGTAAGTTCATTGGCAGAATATTTACCATGGGCTATGCGATTTACAATGTTGTTCTTTTGTTCATCCCTCCCATATAATTTAGGTTCTATAATCTCTGGGGTGGTTTTGGGTCTATTGGTAGCAATTTCTTGGGAAGTAGTACGGCTGGAACCCAACAGCTCTAGGTTAAGAATTGTGGAAACCTTAGCACATACAGGCTTCAACTGCTCTATGATTTCCACAATTCTTGTGGACATTTCCACCCTATCAAACTTCAGTTTTGGTAACTGGATGTCCCGGTTTGATCTGTGTGGTGCGTTGGACCCCAACGGCCAGGCACCACACAGGAATCGCCCTCCACATCGTCCTGGCATGTCGGAATGCTCCAACATGCCACGGCTATTAGCAGAGGAGCATGAGGTAGGCTTGAGTTTGTTGGCCATACCTTTGGCGACATGGCCAGCATTGAGGGCTAGGTTGCAGAGGCATCCCTTGGCATGCACATCGGCGGCATGGTAGGTACCATCGAGAGCATCCTGGATGCGGAAATACTCCACCTCGTCAAGTGCATCATCGGCCTTGTATGCCAAATTTCGCAGCTTGTGCAGCAGCTCCTTGAGCGCAACGCTGCGAACGTCCCTGCCTTGTGCGTTATCGAGCATACCATGCACGTACAGCAGCTCCATCTTGAGGGCGTCCATGTTGTGACCAAGCTCGGTGCTGGCTGCCCACGACTCCAGCAAGCCATCCGTGACGGGGGCGAGCGCCTTGCCCACCGCCCACTGTGTCGCGTTGATGGCGAAGTCCATATATCCTCACACTGAAAAATCAATTGCACATACAGTTAATTAGAGAGAACCTTATTGAGGGACCTTGAGAGCAAATCCCATGAGACTTAACTAAAATGGCTAAATTTGCTTTCAAAGTGATGAATCGAACCCTGTTCGGTCGGTGCAAAGCTGAAGCTGAGCAATTGCGCAGCTTGTTGCAAAGCAAAAAAGCAATTAGCAGGTAGTAGCGCGTGTGTGTAGTGAGCGTTGTTTGGCATGTAGAAGGGAAGATATATAGAGATTAGAGTTCCTTGAAACTAAAGCAAAAGAACCGAATAATAGAGGAAAGTAATGGCAGGCAGCAAAGCGTCCGATTGCGTGGCGCGAAACTAAAGCATAGCATATGGATTTACTTTAGACTGTCCGTGTTGTCTACACTCAAGCGTTTGGTATTGTCCCTTACTTGAGAAATAATCCCATAGGGACCGTTGGAAGCAGCAGCGAACAACGAACATACAGGAGGATGAGTTTGTTTCTAACACTCAGATTCTCCAGCTACGTGGCGATGGTCTCTTTGTATTGTAAGCACGAACAAATGGGATTTGCTTTAGCGTCATCACAAATTTAATTAGCGCCACGCCGGGATTAACCATGGAAAGCCGCCAAGAAGTGGATTTGATAAACTGCCACCGTAAGCATCCCATGGAGAAACTAGGTAGACACCGACCGCAA
Organism: Avena sativa; assembly: GCA_916181665.1. Classification (NCBI taxonomy): domain Eukaryota; kingdom Viridiplantae; phylum Streptophyta; class Magnoliopsida; order Poales; family Poaceae; genus Avena; species Avena sativa. Next base: position 85,893,176 of record OV702291.1, on the reverse strand, counting down.
ATCAATTGCACCAGTGAATCGGCGAAAATAGATGTTGAGCTAGTGTATCCGAGAAATTAGGTAGACACCGCAAATCAATTCGCACAAGAAAGCTTCTCGAAACGCATTTCTACGATTCGTGCTGTGCATTTAGTACCTCGTGACGTGGGGCGGCGCGTCCAGGCGAGCGCAGAAGGCCGAGCTGGCTGGCGGCGATGGGGGCGATTTAGCCTCCGCCGCGCTTGGTGTCGACGGAGAGGGCAAAGAGCGCGCGCACGGCGGCCTTCATCTCGGCCTGGAGAGCACTCAATCCCAGCTGCATCGTGTCCGAACTTGCGGAAGCATACCAAGCGTCCGCACGCATCCCAGCTGCACCGACTCATCCGGCCGGTCGCCTGGGAGCAGCAGGTCGGGGTACACGGTCGCCGACGAGGATAAGAATGGCAAGGCGCAGGCGTGTTGCGCGAGAAGTAGAGGAAGAACAACGCGCTGCGTGGAAGAGAGTCAGCGGCGGCGTAGGAGGGGTGGGACGGCGGAGCTGGATGGGCGAACGGTGGCGGGGCATGGCGGCGGCGGCCGGGGGGACTCTGTTCGGCCGTGCTTTTTTTTTCTTTTTTTCTTTTAGAGGTTGCTTTCGCAGATAGCGAGCGGGGCAATGTTGACAATTTGGACGGTTTTACGCTTTTCTGTTCAGATATATTACTCGTTCTGCCACCGCAAAGTGAAACACTGGACTGTTCTTCTCCGCTGCGTGGCATAGCACCTCAACCCTATCCAGTCGTTTCCCTCAGTTGCGACTCGCGCAGAGGAGAGGCGTTGCCTGGGTCGTGCCCGGACCTCCGGGGACATCGGTGGCGGCGGCCAAGCTCCGCGAATCGGTGGCGGCGAGGAGATGGTAGTATTACTACGGAGCCGCTTAGGTCTAGGCGAGGGCGGAGGCCGGTGGTGGGGGAGATGGTGGCTCAGCCGGGAAGGAGGAGGAGGCGCGATCGTGGCGGACTGGCGAAGGAGAGCTGAAGGGGGAGGGGCGCGGACGCAGTCTGCAAATCAACCCGCAATAGCTCAAAAAAAACCTTGCAATTCCATGCCATCTTCCTCACGCGAGGCCGCGCGCCGCCCCTGGTGAGTGGTGACCCACCGTAGCATCCCCGGTCACCCCGTCCCCTGGACCCCTGACGAGAAGAGAGGGCACGCAACCCAGCGCACTGCCACGACGAGAAGAGTGGGCTCAAGAGTAAAGGGGAGCGAGGAGGCCAGGCCCTCACATCCGGATTTTGGTGATCTACCAATCGATGGTGTCCCTAATCTCTGTCAGGTTGCTGCAGCGGTCACTCGAGGAATCAAGCCCAGGCCCGTCGCGGCGGTCCGGACGCACATCAGCGCGTGGACAGATCGCCAGGTCGCTGGTAATGTACTCTGAAGATTTCTAACGACTATTGTCTGCTTCCATGCTCGAGTTCAGCTGAAGATGGCCATGAGCCCACGATGCCGACCATATCACCATACGGCCGGAGGCGTATATGGACATGGTGCTGCAAGGAAGCCTGCACATGGGTGAGGGGATTCTGCTATCACTAATTTTTCTGCTTCTCACGCTGCTCCGCTCAGTGGCGTCTTTCAATGTGTTGGAAAAGCTCGTGTGTGTGAAAAGATTACAAACCTAGGAGCTATTTTAACGAATGCTTCTCAGGATGGCACCGAATATATGGAATGAACGGGACTTTGGTGTTCTATATGATGCCTGCCCACGGGAGTACCACTCAGATATATATTGGTCTGAACGAAAGCGTTCATGGCCTAGGGACTTTGGTTTTGTCCAGAATATGTGGTTAACAAGTTTGAACCGGCTTCTCCAAGAATAGAGCGTGGGGCAAGAGGAGCTCAAATGTTTACACTAATGATTCTTTAAAAGAACAACATTATGATGTATGCATTTAATTGTGCTGAAACGATATGCTTAAATATCAAGCAAGTTGATTTGAAAAATAAAACATTGTACTCCCTCCGTCCAAAAATAAGTGACTTGCATTTGTCGAGATTCGCATGTATCTATACATTAAAACATGTCTATATACATAAAAATTTAGACAAATACAAGTCATTTATTTTTAGATGGAGGGAGTAATACTCTCGGCTATTCAATACTCCACATAGCTGTACTCCAAGAGGGTGCTGAAGTAACTGTATCATTTCATATCCAAGCAATGCGTGTTAGAAGAGGCATTGGCGATCAAGGTGTTGAGTTGGTCGACCACAAAGCCATGACGCGAAACTCCAAAACATATGTATCTTGTACCGTGGCAACGCACGGGTATTTCGCTAGTTAGTAGATAGATTCCTTCTGGTCTCTGGATACTTGCATTGTCCGAGATCTGATCAATGATATCATCATATCGGGTTCAATCTTGTTATCGACAAATACTACTTGACTCGTTCCGACAAGTGATATCTCTGTGATCAAGTCACACTCTGCGCAACTATTGGATATAACTTCTTCGAGTGGGTCATCGAGTATTTTTCCGTCACGTGGATAGACAAATCCCGCTCTTGACGTATAATGCCTTTACTGTTTCTCCGAATACCTGGACACACCTTTATGATCACCGTTTAACCGTGTGACATTTGATGCTATCAAAGTACCCTCGGTTAACAGCGATTGATATAGCCTCACGGACTAAGCAATATTACACTAGGTCTATTCTAATCATCGTAACTTGAACTTCGTGACATGATCGGATCATGATATTTAGGTTGGGTATTAGTTCATCATCTCATTCTTATAATAAGGTGACTTCATTTCCAACTGACATAAATATACATGATCAGGAAACCTTGCTCATCTGTTGACCAATGAACCGGTGACTAGACTTTCACCGGGAACCCCTGGTTGTTTATATATCACACGTGTATTGACATTTTCTTTCAATACAGTTATAGCATGATATAAAACTTAATCATAAACTTTATAAAATATGATAATAATTGTTATTACTATTTGTCTCTAGGGTATATTTCCAACAATATCATCCATCCAAAGGTCCTCCCAAAACCTTGTAGAGGAGCCAACTCCAACTACAAAATGACCTCTATTAAAAAAATCATCTTTCACCTGCATAAGTCCCTTCCAAAAGGGGGAATCGGTTGGTTTCTTCTGGACTTCAAACAGTGTCTTTTGAGTGAAGTACTTATTGTGTAACAGCTCTTGCCACACCCCTTCCTCATCAAGCAATTTATAGAGCCATTTGCTCAATAAACATGTATCCTTGAGTTCAAGTACACCACCTTGATCTTTTGGTCTACAAAAATATATTCCATTTTATTAATCTATATTTTCGTTTATTCTCATCATTTTTCTAGAAATAAAGTCGCTTCCTTACCCCCCTTTTGTATCTTTAGAAAAAACAACATGAACATAGGTAGTCTCGTTAAAATAGAGTTGATAAGGACTAAGCAGTCACCATATGAAAGTAGCGTGCCCTTCCAGTGTCCCATTTTTCCTTCTAATTGGGTCTCCACTAGGTACCAATCTGACTTTTTAATTTTCTATAACGGATAGGTATACCTAGGTATCTAAATGGAAAGGAACCAGACTCATGATCGGTGATAGGTGGATTAAGACCTATAAATTACATGGGTCTTACTTCACTTTCCTGCCCATGAAGATATCAACTCTTGTGACTCAGAGACCGACATCCAGAAAAAAGAGGTGGCGGCACGGCAGCCCGCGTTGGCGGTCGTGCCTTGATGAGGCGTGTTTATGAATCATTGTCAGGAATCCCAACAAGTCATTCCCATCCGTGGGACAGGTTCGTCAGGCTCTCCTAGGATTATGCTGGAGCATTGACGGTACTTGACACTTCCTTGCGTGTCTGGCCTTGGCCGCTGCGATTACCGAGGTCATGATGATGTAGATGCCTCGATGACCGCGGTGGTCATGCACGTAGTTGGCGGTTTTAATGCTCATGTCCCACTATGTGAACGCGCTCGCATAGTCATGGCCCGACGGTTTGTGAACTCCGCCGCCCACGCCACATCTTACTTAAATGTTTCATCCTCGACAGAGGGCAAACCGATTCTTCATTCTCCTAACTCTTCGTCTTCTTCCTCCTACTCTACCCCATGGCATACAAGTGTCAAGGGGCTACAATAGAGCACGCAATCCTGGCGAACCTAGAGGCTGAGGGACTTCTTCTATCTTCTCTTCTAGTTCCTAGGTGGGCCCGGGAGGGGAGACGGTGCCCATCCCACACTCACACGAGCAGGTACTTTTTTACTTCCTCGGACGGGGGCTCAGTCCATGTCAACCCCTTCGTGAAAAGGGTCTTGTACTGGCATGGCATCCATCTCTACCAACTCACTCTGGGTAGAATTCTTCACCTCACATGCTTCACAGCGTTTTGCGAGGGCTATCTTGGTATTTGGCCTCATCTTGGGTTGTGGATTTCCACGTTCCGCCTACAGGGCCACATAGATGGTGAGGGCCACATCGTTGTGCCCGTACCTTCTGGCTATCCGGATCTTCAATTGTGTCCCAACCCTGAGGGGCGGGAGCACTCCTTATTTTATTACAATGATGTGTTTGATTCTCCTAGGGAGGGGCTTCCCCCTTTCAATCCCCTAGTTCTGGCTGTGCAGTTTGGTTGGGACGCACCGGTCGAGAGCCAGTCTGCCCCCCGAGGTGGTGGCCTTACTCGAGAGGCTAGGCGGCTAGTCCGGAACGGCCTTAGGGGCTTTGATCTTTTATCCTTTTGGAGGTTTTGTCGGGTCCAACCTCTACAGCCTTGTTATGCACCGTCTCAAAATCCATAGTGACATATTGAAAGCATGTTTAAGAAAACTGAGACGAATGTCTATGCGTGTAGAGACGTAGTGGGAGCTGACCATGAAGATGTGCTTGCATGATGTCTCTACCAAATGTTCAGATGCTTCAAAGCGTTCTAATGAGAGAAAATCATTTTATTTTCTCATTGACCAAATTATCAACTCATGTGGTGAAGGGACACATTAGTAATGTGTAGTGAATTGCATGAAAAAATAAATTAATTAAGGTAAATTGTACTTTACAACTGAGCTGTATGTAAATATAAAAGAGGGACGAGAACAAAAAAAAGTACTTCAGTGCTCGTGTGCTTCTAACTACATGGAATCTATGTACTTCTAACTACCTAGAGTCTATCTAAACTTTTGAATGTACATGTCTTTGCGCAACATGTAGATTTTTTCCCTTGTGGTCTTTAATTGCAATTCATTAAAATTCTTCAAATAAAAATATCGCTGACATCGCTTCAAAAAAGATTATTCATTTAGTTACTTACAAACTAAAGGTGGATACCAAACCAGTTTTGTCACGGTCAGTAATTGTTCAACATTTTCCAAAATAGGTACCTTCTTAGCCAGGGTAGTTAGAAATGATGATAACTCTGCACGGAATAATCTAACTAATGCTAGAGAAAAAATAAATAAAGATTGAATATGGAAATCATCAGTTGGTAAGATCTTATACTTAAATGGTAGCTATGGTTGCAAGAATTATTTGAGTTTAAAATTACATATTTAAGTACCTTACTCATTAGCTTTAAGAAATAAGTGCAGTCAGCCTGATGTAGCAATATCCTTATGATGCATCATCGGAACCTTTTCAATTTTCTTCTGGGCTGTAAAACTTGAAGCTTTGATGTATTTTAGTTGAAGCCTATCAGGAACAAAGGGTTAGTGGTGTTGACTTGAGACAATTTAAGGTAAAAATGATGAAAGGTACCAAAGAACCTGAGGTATATAATATATCCATAAGCCATACACATTGGTCTCGATTACTTAAGTGATGTAGCAACAAGAATTTCTTATTAACTAATGCAGCAACATCTATTTATTATTAGTTTTAAACAAATAAGTATAGCCAGCTGGTGCAAAAAATCCTATATGATGCATATCAATTTTGCTTCTGGACATTACAACATGGAAGCTTTGTTTGCGTTTTGTTTTAAGCCTATTAGGAACCAAGGTTAGTGGAATTGATTGAAGACAAACTAAGTTGATGAAATATAATAAAAGAACTTGAGCTATATGATATATCCACAAATTTACCGATTGGTCTCGATTACTTAGCGATGTACTACTAACATACATCTCCAATAAGACATGAAGAATGAAGCAAGGTCAAGGCTAACTTAACCTGAAAATGCTAGGCTAAAGATATGGCCATCAATTTGCTGTGTCAACTTCTGCATGTTGTACTTAATTGGAAGGCCGGATAACATGCATACTTAAAATAGAGAACTAGTTCCATGTTAGTAAATTACCTGTAGGTCCATTGGTCTAGGTAAATCGCATACAATGAAAGCTTTCTATGGCTAACACATGAATGACATAAGTACTCACAGAATTCCGTTTGATCATGCTTATATCATGAAATTGACAAGTACTCTCTCTGTCCTGAAAAAGATGTCACAAATTTGGTTAAATTCGGATATATTTATATATTAAATAGTGTCTAGATACGATAAATTTAGACAAATCTGCGGCATTTTTTTCAAAGAGGACATAGTGTCTAGATACGTCTATTTAATTGGCACACAACTCTTTGGCACATGGGCACCACCGGTTCCTTCACTTTCAAATTTTTGAAAATTTTAAAACTTCACACTTCTGTGTCTCCAAAAATTATGGCGTTAAATATATATATATAGATATATACATGAGGAGTGTAGGCAAAAAAATTACACTAAAAAATACGTTGTATTTTGAGAAATACAAAAAGGCAAATTTCTAACAAAAAGATATACTACCTTATATTATTTTTACTACTATTTACTATCATAAATTTGTCTTCTTATGTATTTTTTGCATACACTCCTTCTGTATATATCTATCTATATATTTAACGCCATAATTTTTGGGGATATAGAAATATAAGGTTTTGAAATTTTAAAAAATCTAAACGTGAATGTAGCACTGCACTAGTGCCATGTTCCCAAAATCCCTTCTCATTGAGACATATGGAGTATTGAACTTGCTTTAGAGCAAGACCAATAATATATCCAGCACCTGTAGACATCATAAATATACATTGTTACAATAAGAGCAAGGACAATAGTATAGCCAGCTGTTGGCTGCCATGCCATCTATAGTCAACTTAGAGCTAGCATGTACAATAGTGAGCTATAAAAATATACCATTTTAGCAGTACATAGCCCATTTTTCACTCTCTTAAAGTGCCTAAGAGCACGCGCTAGAGCTGACTCTTGCATGAGAGCTCACTCTTCTTCTCCTTCCTATTCTCTCTCTTCGAACTAGGCAAGAAAATAATATTTTAATCCTTATAGCCAGCTGACTAGGACTTATTGTACTTGCTCTAAGTTGGCTATAGTGTTGGCTATATAGAATGTTAAGCATTTAATGCTCGCATGGCATGCAAGACTTACTCCATACCAACAATCCACTTATAGTACTTGATGCAGGCTGCATGCTGACTATAGCTTCTTGTTTCTTGTGCCGCAGCTGGCTGTAGATGAAGAACCCGCTTTCTTCTCTTTCCTTACTTCTCTTTCTCCTTCACCTAGGATTTTGTTGATGTGGAATAGCTTATAGCCAGCTAATTAGGACTTATTGTACTTGTTCTTAGGGCTACACCGCGTGTACAATAGTAGATGCACAGGCTCATGAGATTTGAAAGCTCAGTGGCAGAGCTTGGGCCAAAGTGCTGGGGAGGGGGGGGGGGGGAATGGGCCGGGAGGGGGGCGGTGGCCCCCCTGAACTACATATAGCTCCGCCAGTGCTCATGCTACTACAAGCTCTCGGAGGTGCAAGTTGCGGAAGTGGGTCCGCCGTCATTGGAAATGTGCCTCAGCTGGTATATACCATAACAATGTGAGAGACCACGGGTGCTCTGTATGGCGCGCGAGACGTGGCTGCGGTTACGTTATTTTACGACCTGTATGGACTTTTGTTACGTTATAAACTAGCACGGTGATCCTCATATATACGAGGGCAACATCTTTACTCTTTAGTTATTTTTCTATAATTTCTCTTTAATTATTTATAATCTCATATTATGCCGATGAGATATGATGTGATCTTCTACCACCAAAGATATCATGCAAATAAACAATTAAGCTACAGGGAACATCTTTAATCATCCTTACTTTTCATACAAATGATCATTGTGCTATTTCCACCGTGCTAATCATATGTTTTGCTTTTATGTATTCCTTTATTTTATTTTTGAAGGAAACGTGAGCTTTATTAATATCAAATAGCACTGTTCATACAATCACGCTCTGCATGTGCCAACATGCAAAAAGGTACTGTTCCGAACGAAACATCACACAACTCACGCTTACCCATTTGTGCTAATTCATGCGCAACTTTATTGCTAATCCTTCCAACTTTGCAAATACGGATATCAGGAATTCCAATCATCCGGTCCTTGGCCTCCTGGTATAGGCTCCAACAAGATGATCTATCCTCGGTCTCTTGTGCAAGTACCTGAACTACTCTGTAGCAATCAGACTCCATGACAGTCGGTTTGTCAATGTGCAATTTAGCTAATCTAAGGCCTCCCAGCATGGCCAACACTTCTGCCTCCTCTGCGCTTGCACAGGCAGCCACATGCTTCCACGATGATAGACTTATCTTGCCGGCCGGTATGATCACGAGCGACCGCACCCAGCCTAGCTACACCAGATCTAGCATCCCAGCCAGCATCTACATTGATTTTTGCCCATCCTTGATCCGGTGGTCTCCACTTCGATGTTGCGTCATCACAAGGTTCCGCTTTACCTTTGACATCTGTCGTGAAATTTGGCAGGACTCTGAGTGTTTCCACATAATTCTGTTGAAAAGAGATGGATACTGTAACTGAAGCTTTGCCATCGCCATGTACGGTATTTGTCAGGGGGATGACCCCAGGTACCCCAACCGAACAAGAACCGGGCAGTCGGATCGCGTCCGGATGACCAAGCACAGTCGGACAGGGCAGGACAGGCCGGCTACCGTTCGGTAGCCGGGTCAGCAAGAAGTAGCCGGCTACGGCGACGTAGCCGGACCCAATCAGTGAGACAGGACGACGTGCGTATCAGTGCACGGTGCGTCCTGCACGATGACAAGACCGGCAACCACCCGGCCATACCGAAGACTTTGCGGGGTGACGCGGGAACAGTGGCCCGATGCTGACGACAGGCTCGCACGGCGTCCACTGTGCCTACGACAGCCATACCGCTCGTACTCTGATAAGACATACCATACCGGACACTGTAGATGACCAGTCGGCTGGGACCCGCATGTGGGGCCCGCTAGTCGGATTGGCCAGGGAGACCGTTGCCTCTCTGCCTATATAAGGAGAGGCAAGGCCTCAGTAGAAGGGGTTGGTCTCACAGCATTTAAGGCAGTAGCTAGCGGATACAGCTCAAGGAGCACTTGTATTTCATTTATCCCACATAGTCAGATCCGGCAGGAGTAGGGGCTTTACCTCCTCACGAGGGCCCCGAACCTGGGTACTTCCTGCGTCCAGCTACGCTCGCTCGTATCTAATCCCGCCTGCGGACGCCGTCGATAGCTTCCCTGCTAGTCCCCACACCTCTATCTAACCTCTTCAGGTACTGTTGTTCCCAGTTGGCGCCCACCATGGGGCAAGATGGCTTCGACCGGAGTCACGTTCCGCACGGGACCCCGCACTTCAGCCGGTGAGCGCGTGGCCTCCGGCCTGGTGCTCACGCTCGGCAGGTTCGACTGCGTCATCGACAACGCTTCCTGCTTTGACGGAACCTCCTTCCCGACGAACGGTACCGTCCTGCTATTCGGCGACCTCCCTGTCTACGTCGCCACCGTTCCAGAGCGTTTCCCCAGTGAAATCGTCTCTGTCGCGGAGCTGCCGCATCCAGGCGGTAGCACCTCCGTCGCGTCCCGCGGCGTGGAGGTCATGATGGCCGGTTCCAGCTATCATCCCCGCCAGCCGCGGGAGTGAGGCGTGGACAAGGTCGGAACTTCCGCTCCCCCGCAGCCTTGGAACTCGGTGGAGGATGCCATTGATCGGCTCCTGACGCCGGTTAACCTCGGGGATAACCCGGAGGAAGCGGAGGCCAACTTCACCATGGAGAGACAGATCCTCCTCTAGGAGGCCATGGAGCTGGCGGCAGCCCGCAAGCAACTCGAGATCACCCGGCGCGAGTACGACCGCGCGCATGGCCTCACTCCGGCTACCGCGGAGCCAAGCCAGCGTGGCCAGGTACGGCGTCGGGGCGGCGAGCTGGGCGGTAGGATGGAAAAGGACGGGGAACCGGATCCCGTGCCCGTCCTCACGCGGCCCACCTACAGCACGCCCATCAAGAACCTGCGCGCGGCGCGAGCCGCGGCAGAGGAACTACCCAGCCTGGAGGGCAAGGAGCGAGCCCGCCAGCACGCTCGCGTGCAGGAGCTCCTCCGCGTCGTGGACGAGCAAGCCAGTGCCAACCGGCAGACGCAGGAAGACCTCAGCTACTCCAGGGGGAGCAAGCTACCTACCAACAGCAGGGGCGCGCCACGCAACACCCAGCAGGCGTCCTCCCCTCGGCCGGCTAGGGCCCGCAGCAGGCGCCGCAGCTCTGGCAACAGGGGCCAGCCGCGCCAGGAGAAGACGGTGAACAGCAACCTGCCGCCTCCCCCTCCACCAACCGGGGCGCCCAGACCAGCCGGTTCCCGTCTCTCGGGTCGGGTGGGAAAGCCCAACCCGGACTGTCCGGATGCCCGCGACCGCATCGAGCTCCTCGCTCAAGCGCGCGTCACGGAGGAGGAAGATTCTACCGGTCCGGTTTGTTTCGGACCCCGCATCCGGAACGAACCGTTTCCGGATAAATTCTCCCTGCCAAGGGACACCCCCAAGTACGACAACAGCATGAAGCCGGAAGATTGGCTGACCGACTACGCTACGGCAGTCGGCATCGCCCATGGGAACAAGCGCACAGCCGTGCGCTACGTCCCCCTCATGCTAACCGGATCCACAAGGACATGGCTCAACAGCCTTGCGCCCAATAGCATTAACGCCTGGCCTGACTTCGAGAAGGTGTTCGTCCGCAACTTCAACGGCACGTACAAACGTCCAGGGCGCCCGCGCGACCTAGCCTTGTGCGTCCAGGGTGACCGCGAGACCGACCGCGAGTACCTCGCCAAGTGGACGGAGCTGTGCAACACCTGTGAGGGCATCCTGGAGAGCCAGGCCATCAGTTTCTTCATCGAGGGTTGCCGAGAGGGCACCATGCTTCGCCACCGGCTACTATGTGACGAGCCGAAAACCATGGCGGAGCTCATGACGGTTGCGGACCAGTACGCCACGGCGGATGCCGCCATGAAGAAGCCCCTCCGAGTAAACGCGGACGGGCGTCCGACTCCCACGGAGCCGGCTCGCGACCGACCAAGCAACCTGGCTGGAGAAGCCGGGTCCTCCAGGCGCCACGGCAACGACAACCGGTTCCATGGGGACCGCCAGGCTGGACAGCAGAAGCCTCGCTACAACGCGCGGCAGGTCAATGCTGTGGAGGGCGCGCCCGACGCACCGGCTAATGAGGCAAGAAGGCAGAAGCCACGGCTCACCTTTGACCAGATGTTTGACGGCCCGTGCAAGTGGCATAGCGGTCCCTTCAAACCGGCTATGCACACCACCCAGAACTGCAGCTGGACCCGCCAGCTAAAGGACCAGGGCAACCAGCCTCGTCTTCCCCCTCGCCCCCCCAGGTGTACCTCCCCCACCGGCTAGGGGGGCCGGCGATAATGGTAACGGCGGCAACGGCGGCAACAACAACAACGGCTACCCACAGCCGCATGCCGCCTACCACATCTTCGAGATGGAGCAGGACGACAAGCACAGCCGCAGGCGACGCTCCAAGGAGGTCAATGCCATCGTCTCTCCGGTCCCCCAGTACCTGAACTGGTCGGAAACCCCCATCACCCCCTACGGGGCTTTCTGCTACGTAACCATGCCTTTCGGCCTAAAGAATGCAGGCGCCACTTATCAGTGATGTATGTAGAAATTCTTGCACTCGCAGATAGGCCGAAACATACACGCTTACGTGGATGACGTGGTCATCAAGACCAAGGAGAAGCGCACCCTCCTCGAGGATCTAGGAGAAACATTTGGCAACCTCCGCCAGTACCGGATGAAGCTGAACCCGGAGAAGTGCGTCTTCGGGGTGCCGTCCGGCCAGCTCCTCGGTTTCCTCGTTTCTCAACGAGGTATCGAGGCGAATCCGGCGAAAATCGCGGCCATCGAGAGGATGAAGCCGCCCAGGAATCTGCTTGGGGTCCAGAAATTCACCGGATGCCTGGCTTCCCTCAGTCGCTTCGTCAGCCGGCTAGGGGAGAAGGCACTCCCGTTGTACCAGCTGATGAAGAAGACGAACAAGTTCTCCTGGACTGCGCAAGCCAACACCGCGTTTCACGACCTCAAGCTCATGCTATCCACAGCACCGGTTCTAGCCACGCCGGCTAGCAAGGAGCCGATGTTGCTCTATATAGCAGCCATCAGCCGGGTCGTCAGCGTCGTCCTGGTGGTGGAGCGCCCTGAGGAAGGCAAGGCTCAGCCGGTTCAGAGGCCCGTCTACTACCTCAGCGAGGTTCTCTCCCTCTCTAAGCAGAACTACCCCCACTACCAGAAGATGTGCTACAGCGTGTACCTAGCATGCAAGAAGCTCAAGCACTACTTCCAGGAGCATCCGATTAAGGTCGTGTGCACTGCACCCCTTTCGGAAATCATTGGCAACAAGGACGCCACCGGTCGAGTCGCCAAATGGGCCATCGAGCTCGCCGCCTACTCCATCCAGTACGAGCCCCGGCTCACGATCAAGTCGCACGCATTGGCGGACTTCCTAGTCGACTGGGCAGAGACCCAGTATCTCCCACCGGTTCCGGATTCGGACCACTGGAAGATGCACTTCGACAGGTCGAAGATGCTCGGGGGCTTGGGAGCCGGCATCGTGCTCACCTCACCCAAGGGCGACCGGCTGGAGTACGTGCTGCAGATCCACTTCAAGGCCTCCAACAACGTAGCCAAATATGAGGCACTGGAGCACGGGCTCCGGCTGGCCAAGGAGATCGGCGTCAACCGGATCCTGTGCTTCGGTGATTCGGATCTGGTGGTGCAGCAAGTGTCCGGAGAGTGGGATGCCAGGGACGCAAACATGGCCCTCTACCGGTTCCACATCCAGAAGCTCAGCGCCTCCTTTGACGGGTGCGAATTTCACCACGTCCCCCGCGTCAACAACGAGGCAGCCGATTCGCTCTCCAAGATCGGATCCACCAGGCAGGCAATCCCACCAGGGGTCTCCTTGGAGCACCTGCGCAATCCGTCCATCAACCCGTCGCCAGAATTAGACTCCATCGTCTGGGCAGGGAGCATTCCGGCTGGCGGAACGGCAGAAGCGGAGCCGGCAGAACCACCAAAGAAGAAGACCCGCACCAATTCTGGCAAGGCAGTGCCCTCCGGCTCGCAAGACCCGGGGGCTGCCGGTGCATCATGTTGGGTCCGTAGCATAGAAAACAAAACCTTTCCTATGGTGTGAACTACACGCCAAGATCTATCTACTAGGTACAAAGCAAACGGGTGGACATACATCCATAGAGAACTTACCCTTGACGACAACGAGCTTTGTTAACGAGTAGGAACTCGTGGTTGATGTAGTCGTACACTTGCCGATCTCAAGATCGTGAGGAAGTCCGAGCGCCGCAACTCAGCAGTGCATCCGCACTCGCACACACGTTCAAGCCACTGGACAACCTCCACCTCCTCGCTCCAGCGATCCAGCGGAAGCAGCAACTCCTTCCAGACGAAATGCCACCGGGAACATGTATCTCGCTAATCCGAGACCATGGGGAAATAATTCTAGAGGGGGAGAGAGATCCTTCACAAGGAGGTGTGTGGATGAAGGAGGGAATGGGTGGCCTTTTATAGGAGGAGGGGGGTGCCCCCTCTCTCCATGGCCGGCGCATGGGGGGGTGACCCCTCACCTCCCCCATTCATGTGGTGGTAACTCCTCCACATTGAAATGCCTCTTCACATTCCCTTTTAAAGTCTCCACTTTAAATGCCTTAAGTTTCTCCAAAATTAATGCTCTCTCATTTAATAAAAACTCTTTTATTAAATTTATTCAGAATTTTGTTAATTACTTTAATTAACAAACATTCACATATAGCCCCTTGCAATATTTCAATATCACAAGCAGAACCACCTTCTGCAATTTCACCCAAAACAATTTCCGGTTTCTATTGAAACAATTCATGCGCTTTGCAATTCTTTCGTCTGAAACATATGTGCTCCAAAATGGTGTCCGGTAACTCTTAAGTGTGCCACCCTACGGTTCGCGAATAATGCAGACATGATCGAGACCCTTCTCCGATCAATAATCAGCAGCGGGACCTGGAGATCCGTACTTACTCCTACACATTCAACGATGAATCCTGTGATCGTGAGAACCTTTAACGCTTGTAACTAAATCCCTTTGTCTCTCGATATATTACATGTCCGAGATTCGATCATCGGTATCTCCATACCTAGTTTGATCTCATTACCGACATGCACTCTTTTCTCGTTCCCGTGATATAACATTCTAGTGATCACATCACTTGCTTGCAAGCTATCCTAATGTGATATCACCGAGAGGGCCCAGAGTATATCTATCCGTCATCTGGATTGACAAATTCCACTTTTGATCCATGAGCCTCAACATAACACCTTCGTAGCACTGAACCCATCTTTATAGTCGCCCTATTACGGTGTGACGTTTGATGTTATCAAGATACTCTTCCGGTGTTAGCAATTAACATGATCTCATGGTCTAAGGATAAAGATCACTTCGTATGATGTTATAGCAATATAAACACAATGACTTGATCGTAATGCTATACTTCGGATGAATGTTCATCACATCATTCCACCAATGGTGTGACCTTGTTATTAACAACATCCAATGTCCATGATCAGGAAACCTTGATCATCTTGTTAATCAACAAGCTAGTCTATAAGAGAGGCATGACTAGGAACCATTTTTGTTTATTAAACACACATGTATTGATGTTTCCTATCAATATAATTATAGCATGTAAAATAAACATCTATCATATATAAGGAATACATAATAACAACTTTATTATTGCCTCTCAGGGCATATTTCCTTCAGTCTCCCACTTGCACTAGAGACAATAATCTAGTTCACATAGTGATAAATCTAACACCCATGGAGTTCTGGTCTTGATCATGTTTTGCCCTAGGGAGTACTTTAGTCAACGGATCTGCTACATTCAGGTCCGTGTGCACTTTACAAATCTTTATATCTCCATCCTTGACATGTTCGCGGATGGAGTGAAACCGGCGCTTAATATGCTTGGAATTCTTGTGAGACCTTGGTTCCTTGGCGTTGGCTATGGCTCCATTGTTGTCACAATAGATCACCATCGGGTCCAACGCACTGGGAACCACACCCAGTTCTGTTATGAACTCTTTCATCCAAACTGCTTCCTGCGCCGCTTCTGAAGCAGCAACATATTCCGCCTCCGTTGTTGATCCAGCTACCACAGGTTGTTTGGAGCTCCTCCAACTAACGGCTGCTCCATTCAAGAGAAATACGTATCCGGATTGAGACTTAGAGTCATCCGGATCAGTGTCAAAGCTAGCATCGACATAACACTTAGCGACTAGCTCTTCTTCACCTCCGTATACAAGAAACATATCCTTAGTTCTTCTCAAGTACTTAAGGATATTCTTGACCGCTATCCAGTGTTCCGAACCTGGATCAGATTGGTACCTACTAGTCAAACTAATACCATGTGCCACATCCGGTCTTGTACATAGCATGGCATACATTATAGAGCCTATGGCTGAGGCATAGGGGATCCTATCCATTATCTCTCTTTCTTCCGCTGTAGCCGGACTTTGAGTCTTACTCAATCTCTTGCCTTGCAACATAGGTAAGAACCCCTTCTTACTTCCGTCCATATTAAACTTCTTTAATATCTTATCAAGCTATGTACTCTGCGATAGCCCAATTAGGCGTCTTGATCTATCTCTATAGATTTTAATGCCTAATATATATGAAGCTTCACCAAGGTCTTTCATCAAAAATTTGCTGTTTAGATAACTTTTAACACTGTTTAAAAGATCTAAATCATTTCCAACCAATAATATGTCATCCACATATAATATTAGAAATGCCACATTGCTCCCACTCACTTTCTTGTAAATACAAGCCTCTCCATAAGTTTGGACAAATCCAAACTCTTTGATCTCCTCATCAAAGCGGAGATTCCAACTCCGTGATGCTTGCTTCAGTCCATAGATGGATCGCTGAAGTTTGCACACATTATTAACATCCTTAGGATCGACAAAACCCTTAGGTTGTATCATATACAACTCTTCGTCAATATTACCATTGAGGAACGCAGTTTTGACATCCATCTGCCATATTTCATAATCGAAATATGCAGCAATTGCTAACATAATCCTAACTGACTTAAGCATCGCTACAGGAGAGAATGTCTCATCGTAGTCAACTCCTTGAATTTGTCGAAACCCCTTTGCGACAAGTCGAGCCTTATAGATGGTCACATTACCATCAGCATCAGTTTTTCTTTTGAAAATCCATTTATTCTCAACGGCCTTTTGGTCGTGAGATAAGTCCACCAAGTTCCAAACTTGGTTCTCGTACATGGATTCCATCTCGGATTTCATGGCTTCTAGCCATTTGTTGGAATCCGGGCTCATCATCGCTTCTTCATATGTCGCAGGGTCATCCATTTCATCAATCATGAAATTCATAACAGGATTGCCGTACAGTTCAGGAGCTGCACGTGTCCCGCTTGACCTGCGAGGTTCGGTACTGTCCTCTTTCGGAGTTTCATGATCAATATCATTAGCTCTCTCTTCATCAGGTGAGTTCAACTCCGAAACAACTTTCGGTGCTGCGCCACTCGCCATTCCATGAAGAGAAGGTTCAATGACCTTTTCGAGTTCTACCTTCCGACTACTCACACCTTTCGCGAGAAACTCCTTCTCAAGAAAGGATCCATTCTTGGCAACAAAGACCTTGCCCTCGGATCTGTGATAGAAGGTATACCCAATCGTTTCCTTAGGGTATCCTATGAAGACGCATTTTTCCGCTTTGGGTTCGAGTTTATCCGGTTGAAGTTTCTTCACATAAACATCGCATCCCTAAACTTTAAGAAATGACAGCTTAGGTTTGTTTCCAAACCATAATTCTTACGGTGTCTTTTCAACGGATTTAGATGGTGCCCTATTTAAAGTGAATGGAGCGGTTTCCAGTGCATAACCCCAAAACGACAGTGGCAAGTCAGTCAGAGACATCATAGATCGAACCATATCCAATAAAGTACGATTACGATGTTCTGACACACCATTACGTTGTGGTGTTCCGACAGGCGTGAGTTGTGAAACTATTCCACAGTCTTTCATATGTGTGCTAAACTCGTAACTAAGATACTCTCCTCCACGGTCGGACCGCAGAAATTTGATCTTTCTGTTACGATGATTTTCCACTTCATTCTGAAATTCTTTGAACTTTTCAAAGGTTTCAAACTTATGTTTCATCAAATAGATATACCCGTATCTACTCAAATCATCTGTGAAAGTAACAAAATAATGATATCCACCTCGCGCCGACACACTCATTGGTCCACACACATCAGTATGTATGATTTCCAATAAATGTGTCGCCCGTTCCATTGAACCGGAAAACAGCGTTCTAGTCATCTTGCCCATAAGGCATGGTTCACATGTATCAAATGATTCAAAATCAAGTGATTCCAAAAGTCCATCAGAATGGAGTTTCTTCATGCATTTAACACCAATATGACCTAGACGGCAGTGCCACATATATGTAGATATATCATTATCAAGTTTAATCCTTTTAGCATCAACATTATGAATATGCGTAATACTACTATCGAGATCCAACATAAATAAACCATTCAACACAGGTGCATGACCATAAAAGATATTATTCATATAAATCGAACAACCATTGTTTTAAGACTAAAACGAATAACCACTTTGCATCAAACACGATCCGGATACAATGTTCATACTCAGTGCAGGCACCAAATAACAATTATTCAGGTTTATAACTAATCCCGATGGCATATGGAGAGGCAGCGTTCCGACGGTGATCACATCAACTCTTGATCCATTGCCGACCCGCATCGTGACCTCATCCCTTGCTAGTTGTTGCTTGTTCCGCAACCCCTGAACCGAGTTACATATATTAGCAACTGATCCCGTATCAAATACCCAGGTGCTACTGCGAGTACTAGTCAAGTACACATCAATAACATGTATATCACATATACCTTTGTTTGCCTTGCCGGCCTTCTTGTCTGCCAAATACTTGGGGCAGTTGCGCTTCCAATGGTCAGTCCCCTTGCAATATTAACACTCGGTGTCAGACTTAGGGCCAGCTCGGGGTTTCTTTTCAGGCGCGGCAACAGATTTGCCGCCCTTCTTTCCCTTCCGCTTGCCTTTCTTGTCCTTCTTAAAACCGGTGGTCTTATTGATCATCAACACTTGATGTTCTTTCCTAATCTCCACTTCTGCAGTCTTAAGCATTGACAGAAGCTCGGGAAGAGACTTCTTCATGCCCTGCATATTATAGTTCATCATGAAGCTCTTGTAGCTAGGTGACAGAGATTGGAGAACACGATGTATGCCTAAGTCAATGGGAATCGTTATTCCCAAGGACACAAGCTTATCGGCGTACCCAGACATTTTGAGTACGTGCTCACTAACGGAGCTGTTCTCTTCCATCATGCAGCTAAAAAACTTTTTAGAAGCATTATAACTCTCTATGGCAGCATGGGTATCGAAAATCATTTTCAATTCTCCCATGGTATCAAAGGCATTGCCACTTTCGAAACGTTTTCGAAGTTTTGGCTCTAGCCCATACAGTATGCCGCAATGAACTAAGTTGTGGTCCTCCTGACGAGTTATATAGACGTTCTTTTCCTCGTCAGGGCATCAGGAGCTGGTGGGGGGCCTAGCGGCGCCTCTAGCACATATTGCTTTTGTGCAGCAGTGAGGAGGAATCCTCAAATTCATAGCCCAGTTGGTGAAGTTGCTACCATTCGCAGCAAGCTTCTCTTTCTCCATGAACACATTGAAATTAAAAGCAGGTGGTGCCATCTACAACATAATTTGTAAAATCTATTTAGACTAAGTTTATGATAGATTGAGTTCAACTAATCCAAATTACTAATGAACTCCCACTCAAATACGACATCCCTCGTGTCCTTTTGGTGATTACATGAACCAAATCCACTACACCAA
Source organism: Avena sativa (assembly GCA_916181665.1). Classification (NCBI taxonomy): domain Eukaryota; kingdom Viridiplantae; phylum Streptophyta; class Magnoliopsida; order Poales; family Poaceae; genus Avena; species Avena sativa. The sequence continues at coordinate 85,873,903 of OV702291.1, read as the reverse complement.
GTCCGATCATCACGTGAGTCGGTGTAGCTTCAAAGGCGAGCATCTATATGGGCATCATATCAACTATATGACTCATGCTTAACCTTTCGGTCCGTGTTTCGAGGCCATGTCTGTACATGCTAGGCTCGTCAAGTAAGAACCTTAGTATTCGCGTGTGTAAAACTGTCTTACACTCGTTGTATGAAAGCGTAGAGTCGAGAACACCCGATCATCACGTGATGCCTCAAAACACGATCCACAAAACGATGCATACTTAAGAAAGAACACATTTTATCTTGATATCTAAATGAGGGATCATCTTATAATGCTACCAAAAGCGCCAAACTAGCAATATAAGATGCTAACATCTAATGTGTGAAGTGAGGTGATATGGTCCATGCATTTGATCTCTATCATTTGCATCGTGGTATGATCGCTATCATTCCTTTGTGTATAAGGCCAAGGTCTATGGAACTTACACGTTAAGTGAGTTGTAAGAGTATCTATCATACATCTACTTACAACAATACCATATCAAGACACTAGCCCAGCAACGATCTAAACTAGACGCCTCTAATTTATTAATTGCAAGTTTTACGTGGCTTAGGGCTTTCGGAGATAGAACCGGTCTTACCTACGAACATGAACCACAACGAGGATAACCAAGTTATTAGCAACTCGTTGTAAATCAGTTATTGACTATAGTAGGAGAGACAGACACCCGCTAGCCACTTATGCAAAACTAGTTGCATGTCAGTTGTGGAACCGGTCTCATGTATGATGACATGTAAGGTTGGTCCGGGCCGCTTCATCCCACTATGCCACCAACATCCGAAGTACATAGAAGATGCAATAACATGATCATCATCGCCCACATATAAACATATGTGTACTACCCGTGCAAAGCACCTACGCATAGATCAGGTTCTGATACCACTGTTGGGTCCGCAGCATAGAAAACAAAAAATTTCCTACGATGAGAACTATACGCCAAGATCTATCTACTAGATACAGAGCAACGGGTGGACATACATCCATGGAGAACTTACCCTCGAAGACAACGAGTTTTGTTAACGAGTAGGAACTCGTGGTTGATGTAGTCGTACGCTTGCCGATCTCAAGATCGTGTGGAAGTCCGAGCGCCGCAAATCAGCAGCGCATCCGTCCTCGCACAGACGTTCAAGCCACCGGACAACCTCCACCTCCTCGCTCCAGCAAATCAGCGGAAGCAGCAACTCCTTCCAGACGCAAGGCCACCGGGAACATGTATCTCGCTAATCAGACACCATGGGGAAATATCTAGAGGGGGAGAGAGATCCTTCACGAGGAGGTGTGGTTTGTGAGAGGGGAGAGGGGGGCTTTATATAGGAGGGAGGGAGACCCCTCCCCTCCCATAGCCGGCGCATGAGGGGGGGACTCCTCCCCTCCTTCATTCATGTGGTGAACCTCCACTCACATAAACATGGCCTCCACCCAAAATCCCACTCACATGTATTTAATTTCCACCAAATTAAATGCAACTCTCAATTAATAAAACTCTTTTATTTATTTTATTCAGAATTTTGTTAATTACTTTAATTAACAAACATTCACATAAAACCCCTTGCAATATTTCAATATCACATGTAGAACCACTTTCTGCAATTTCACCCGAAATAATTCCTGTTTCTATCGAAATATTTCCTGCGCTTTGCAAACCTTTTGTCTGGAACATATGTGCTCCTAAATGGTGTCCGGCAACCCTTAAGTGTGTCACCCTACGGTTAGCGAATAATGCAGACATGATTGAGACTCCTTTTAGATCAATAATCAGAAGCGGGACCTGGAGATCCATACTGACTCCTGCATATTCAACGATGACTTCTGTGATCGTGAGAACCTTTAACGTCAGCAATTTAATCCCTTTGTCTCATGATATAGTACATGTCCGAGATTCGATCATCGGTATCCAAATACCTAGTTTGATCTCGTTACCGACATGCACTCTTTTCTCGTTCCCGTGATATAACATTCTAGTGATCACATCACTTGCTTGCAAGCTATCTTAATGTGATATCACCGAGAGGGCCCAAAGTATATCTATCCGTCATCGGGATTGACAAATTCCACTCTTGATCCATGAGCCTCAACATAACACCTTCATAGCACTGAACCCACCTTTATGGTCACCCTGTTACGGTGTGACGTTTGATGTTATCAAGATACTCTTCCGGTGTTAGCAATTAACATGATCTCATGGTCTAAGGACTAAGACTACTTTGTATGATGTTATAGAAATATAAACATAATGACTTGATCGTAATGCTATACTTCAGATGAATGTTCATCACATCATTTCACAAATGCTGTGACCTTGTTATTAACAACATCCAATGTCCATGATCAGGAAACCTTGATTATCTTGTTAATCAACAAGCTAGTCTATAAGAGAGGCATAACTAGGAACCCTTTTGTTTATTAAACACATATGTATTGATGTTTCCTATCAATACAATTATAGCATGCAAAATAAACATCTATCATATACAAGGAATACATAATAACAACTTTATTATTGCCTCTCAGGGCATATTTCCTTCAATATTCATTTGAGTATGTAAACAACCAGTTTACTATTGTTCATACTATATGTAAACACCCAGTTTTACTATTGTTCATACTGTATTTGATCCTGTTTTTCTTGTTTGCCTATTGTTTATACCGTATGGAAACAATCATATATTATCTCTGACTTAGTTTCCATTAAGCTAGGTACTCCTATTAGCTGGTCATGGCTAGAGTATGATCATGTTAGTATTATCAACATCTCAAAATATCACCATGACAAAGCATGATACTCATTTTCTTCTACTTAATCTCAGGCGATTGCATTCAGCGATGAAGTGGGTGTTAGATTTTGGATGAGATTCCTAGGAGTAGAATAGTTTGCTGATTCAGTCTATATGTTTCAGTCAACTTCTCTAGTGGAAATACAGTTGAAGATATTCTTAAGTTGAACTCCTTTGAGGCTACTGCTGCTCTTGGTCAAGTTTGTTAGACCTTTAGGATCACTAGGCGTCGATCTAGAGAGTGTGAGTGAGATGTACATACCGTCGGCCTTCGAGGTTGACGACGAGCTCGTCATGGAGCTCGACAGAGAGGTGGCGGTGGTGAGGTGGGTGAATCCCGCCGCTACAGCGCTAGCCAGATTGGTGGCTTTGGGCTTGGATGTGTCGGTGGGGTGAGACGGGCGAGCAACCTCGAGAGTCGTGCCCCTAGCCCCCACCTCTTCTATATAGCGCTGCGCGACAGGGGCCCACCAACGATGATAACGTTGGGCGCCCCCGATCAGGGCGCTGGACCAAGTTGTCCGTCCGTTGGGACGAACGTGGGGAGATCATACTAACATTCTCCCCCTTGATCTCATCTTTCATTTAACTCATTACTTCAAACTTATACTTTGGCACCCATTCCACCATAGATCAACATATAGGGCATGTCTCGTCATAATGGTCAGTTACGCACCATAGATTCAACAGCCACTATACGCCTTTCTATTTTGAAATAGGTTCTAGTTCTAGGCCCTTAATATCCAGGTATCATAGGCTTTCCCGTAAACCCATGCCGGCTAAGTGTTCTCTGAACACACTGGGTGGTAAGCCTTTGTGAGCGGATCTGCGAGCATTTCCTTTGTACTTATATGCTCTAAACTTATGGTATGATCCTGGATTCTTTATTTCACAACATAAAACTTAATATTAATGTGTTTGGCAGCAACACTTGACTTATTGTTGTGAGCATAGAATACTGCTGGCTCATTGTCGCAGTACATTCTGAGTGGTCTTTGAATGCTGTTTACCACTCTCAACCCGGGTATAAACTTCTTTAACCAGTTTGCTTGCCCCGTGGATGCATAACATGCTACATACTCAGCCACCATCGTGGATGATGCCGTGATGGTTTGCTTGGAGCTTTTCCACGACACAGCTCCCCCCGCGAGAGTAAATATATATCCTGACGTGGACTTTCTTTCATCTATATCTCCCGCATAATCTGCATCTGAATACCCTTCTATCTCAAGGGAATCAGATCTTCTGTACGTCAACATGAGGCCTTTTGTGCCTTTTGTATAACATAATGCCTTCTTCACCATTTTCCAGTGATCTATTCCTGGATTGCTTTGAAATCTGCCATGTACCCCGGTAACAAAAGCGAAGTCAGGGCGTGTACATACTTGAGCATACATCAAACTTCCGACAGCAGAAGCATATGGAACCGCTTTCATTTGATCGATCTCATATTGGTTCCTGGGACACTGGAAATTCCCAAATCTATCGCCCTTGACTATGGGAGAAGGCGTAGCATTACTCGCATGCATACCATACTTCTTCAGAACCTTTTCTAAGTATGCCTTTTGCAATAGCCCTAAGACCCCTTTTTCTCTATCTCGGAGAATCTCAATTCCTAGAACGAATGAAGCTTCACCGAGGTCTTTCATATCAAAATTCGAGGACAAGAACTTCTTTGTTTCCAATAGTAGACTAACATCACTACTGGCAGGTAGAATGTCATCCACATACAGGATAAGGAAAATGAATTTCCCATTCTTGAACTTTGCATATACGCAATTGTCCTCTTCATTCTCATCGAAACCAAACTTTCTTATTGTTTCATGGAACTTTAAGTACCATTGCCTGGAGGCCTGTTTTAATCCATAAATAGATTTCTTCAGACGACACCCCATATGTTCTTTTCCTTCCACAACAAAACCCATGGGTTGTGCCATGTAAACTTTTTCTTCTAGGTCTCCATTTAGGAAAGCCGTCTTCACATCCATCTGATGCGATTCTAAATCATAGTGTGCCACTAAAGCCATTACGATTCTAAAAGAATCCTTACTTGAGACTAGAGAAAATATCTCATTGTAATCTATTCCCTCTCTTTGGGTGAAGCCTTTAGCAACAAATCGTGCTTTATATCTTTCAATATTCCCTCTAGAGTCACATTTTGTTTTGTAGACCCATTTACAGCCTATTGTTTTGGCTCCTTTAGGAATTTCTTCTAAATCCCAGACTTTGTTACTACTCATGGATCTCATTTCATCTTCCATGGCTTCAAGCCACTTCGATGAGTGAGCACCTTTGATGGCTTCTTCAAATGTGGTGGGATCACCCTCCATTTGAACTTCTTCACGAACATAGAATTCAAAATCGTTGGGAATAGCTGGCTTTCTAGTTCTTTGAGACCTTCTAAGGGTCTCGCCTTCTGGCACATTCTCTGTATGGGGCTGTTGCAACTCTCCCTCTTGTGTGACAATAGGGTCTTCATTTTCATTCATTGTTGCCACGGGAGAACTAACAACAGGTGTCACATCGACATTTTCCTGTGTCGGTGCAGCAGCAGGTATCGAGAAAAACGGTTCCTGAATCATCGGAGTGGGTGCATGCACCCGCTTCTCCTCAAGGTTGATTTCTCGCGATATCGTGCTCCCCCCTGATCATCTGATCCTCCAGAAACACAACGTGTCTCGTTTCCACAAACTTAGTAAATCTGTCTGGACAATAGAAACGATAACCTTTTGACTTGTCTGGATAGCCAATGAAATGGCAACTTACTGTTTTAGGATCTAACTTCCCAAGGTTTGGGTTGAAGAGCTTAGCCTCAGCTGGATAGCCCCACACTCGCAAATAATTGAGTGAGGGTTCACGACTAGTCCATAACTCATATGGTGTTTTAGAGACCGACTTACTAGGAACTCGATTAAGTATGTGAATGGCGGTTTTTAACACCTCCATCCACAAGACAACGGGTAAGGTGGAGTAACTTAACATGCTTCTTACCATATCCATTAAGGTACGGTTACGTCTTCCAGCTACTCCATTCTGCTGAGGCTCGCCCGACATTGAATACTGGGCTACTATACCATGTTCCTGTAGAAACCTTGCAAAGGGTCCAGGAACCTGGCCATATGGGGTGTGCCGACCGTAGTATTCGCCTCCACGATCGGACCTTACTACTTTAATTTTTAAACTGTGCTGATTTTCAACTTCAGCCTTAAATATCTTAAATTTATCCAATGCTTCAGAACGCTCTCTAATTGGATAAATATAACCATAACGCGAATAATCATCCGTGAATGTTATGAAAGAATCATATCCATCCACATATGTCATAGAAAACGGACCGCATATATCCGTATGAATTATTTCTAAGACTCCTGTACTTCTTTTGGTGCCCTTTTTAATGTTCTTTACGAACTTTCCTTTAATGCAATCGATGCATTGCTCTAAATTTGAAAATTCTAAAGGCGGTAGAATTGATTCTTTTACTAAGCGTTCTATTCCCCCCCCTCGAAATATGGCCTAAACGATAGTGCCATAATTTCGAAGAGACATCATCAATTCTTTTCCTTTTATTCTTTCCATTCAGGGATGAGGAGGCATTCTCATTCTCAGCGCTTAATGCATACACATTCTCACAAAGTGATAAAAAATAAAGCTTGTTTTGTCTGAAGGCAAGACCAACAATCTCATTATTACGCTTGAGTTTACATTGTCCATCACCAAAATGGCAAGAAAAACCATCATCATCTAAGCGCGATACACTTATTAAGTTTCGATGCAAAGAGGGTACATAAAGTACATCTACTAGTAAAAGTACAAAGCCATTTGATATGGGAGATCTCCAATAGCTTCGACTTCAGCTTGGACGCCATTTGCCACCTTAATTCTTATTTCTCCTCTTTGCAGGGTCCTTCTCATACGGAATCCCTGTAATGAATTTGCAACGTGGACAGTTGCACCTGAGTCAATCCACCAAGTAGATTTTGCATAACTTAAAAATAGTGATTTATCAAAAAAAGTAATTAAATCCTCACCTTTCTTGCACAGATGCTTTAGGAAGCTCACACAGTCAATCATGTAGTGGCCCTTTTCCTTGCACCACCTGCAGGTGTCCTTGTCCACCTCCTGCTGTCGGTGATCATCATCCTTTCCATGAGGCTTAGAAGGAGGGGGAGGCCCCTGAGGTTTCCCTTGTGGCCTCCCTTGTGGCCTGGAACCCTGAAAGTTCCTTTTCTTGGTTGGGTTCAGGTAGTTCACAGAATCACCAGATTGCCCCTTGAGCCTCTCTTCTTCTTGTACGCACATGGCCATCATCTTCTCAATGCCCCACTTTTCTGGCTGTGCGTTGTAGTTCACAGCAAAAGTCTCAAATTGGTTTGGTAGTGAGGCAACGATCAGGTGGATGATGAACTCGACTGGGAGCTCCATGTCCATGGGCTTAAGCTTGGAAGACATGTTGCTCATTCGCAATATATGGTCCCTTACTCCACCACCAGTGTACCTTGTAGTAACAAGTTTCTTAATGAGAGAGCTCGCATAGGCCTTTGAAGACCCAGTAAACTGACTCTCTACCTTCTTCAGGTACTCACTGGCAGTGCTACATTCTGGGATTGCTCCCCTTATTGCTTCTATAATGGAGCTCTTAATGACCATCAAGCACTTTCTGTTGGACGAGTCCCACTTTGCACGATCAAGGTCGTACTTCATTCTTATTGGTCCATGGTCGTGGACCCTTTTGTTGAAGTCATCTTCACTTTCTTTCTCGCCCTCACGGGGTCCTCAGGTTCTTTGGGACAGGTCTCAATCAGTGCCAAGTCGAGGTCAAGCAAAGCAAGCCCCATCTCCACCTTCTCTCGCCATGAGCCGTAGTTCCCTCCATTGAGGGGCTCAATAGCCGAGATGAAACTCATGGGATTGCCTAAAAACAAAATATCATCGAAACGAGTTAATTCAATGTTGGTCAAATTAAAAACATGAAACTTCTCAATATTAATTCTACATCACCATTAGGCAGAAATAGAACTAATAGCGATGAAACTTATTATCCATAGTGAAAATCTTACTAACAACATTGGTCATCAAATAAAATCATCACTTTATTGCATTTGAGCAATTACTTTTAACTATTTGCAGCGGAAAAGTATGAATAAAATTCATCAACTTTATAATTTACAGAAGCTTTACTGTTACTTTATTAATTTTCTACACAAAATTTCGTTGGATAATTTTGCTATAGAAAAAAAACCGTGCAAAAATTACATCAAAAGACAGCCTCTGTAAAAGAATAAAGACAGAAAACTGGCACTGTTCACGCGCGCGTGGTGGATAACGGCCCACCGCCCCTGTGCAGCCTCCACTGTGCTCCGCACAGCGTGTCTGCCGCTCGGCCCACGGCCCCCACGGCCCGACGCCGACCACCACGCTCGATCGTGGCCGTTGATTTGCCCTCGTTGCATCGGACGGCCGCGCGCAGCCCTCGCTGGGTCAAAACCACCCCGACCCGGCCACCCCTAACCCTAACGCCCATTTTCTCCCCCCCCCCCCCGCGCAGCTCGCTCTCTGGCGGCGCTCCTCCTCCGTCCCGCTAGCAAGAGCGACGGCGAGGAGTGGCTCCGCCGGCCGCGCGAGGCGCGTCGGGCCCTCCCCCTTCCTCTCCTCTCTGTCTCACTGCCGCACGCGCCACTGCGCCGCCGGAAAAATAAAACGCCGACGAGCGATGGCGGGCCGGAGCAAACAGAGGGAGGCACCGCCGTCGAACGGTCTGGCTGCGGTGCCCCTTGATTATTCTTTTTCCTTTCGGGTGGTGCTGTGAGTGGAGGCCGACCGTGGAGGCCGCCTCCGCCTCTTTTCTTTCCTTTTGATTCGGACTTTTCCTTTCTTGTTTCTTATTCGGGGAGGGTATGGGGCTTTTCTTCTCTGTTTTGATTTGGGTTTGGGAAAAGCGTACGAAAAGGGAAAAACAGTGGGCTTTCTCTGCGGGATTTGGGGTTTTAGACTATGCGGGAGATGCTATTCTTTTCGATTCTAGATCGATTTGATCCGAGGAAGAAGGGATCTTTGGCTTTGGGTTTGATTTTCTTCACCCCAGAGGGGTTATGTTCTTCCCGACCTCGGCTTGTCGATGCGTCGGGATCGAGAGGAACGGCGCGGCCTTGCGGCGGCGCTTTTGGAAACCCTAGCTTTTTAACTTTTCTTCCTCGGATCTACTGCTTTCTCTACTAGATCAACTAGCCTAGCTGCTCTGATACCATTGTTAGACCTTTAGGATCGCTAGGCGTTGATCTAGAGAGTGTGAGTGGGATGTACATACCGTCGGCCTTCGAGGTTGACGACGAGCTCGTCATGGAGCTCCACAGAGAGGTGGCGGCGGTGAGGTGGGTTAATCCCGCCGCTACAGTGCTAGCCAGATCGGTGGCTTTGGGCTTGGATGTGTCGGTGGGATGAGACGGACGACCAACCTCGCGAGTCGTGCCCCCGGCCCCACCTCTTCTATATAGCGCTGCGCGACAGGGGCCCACCAACGATGATAACGTTGGACGCCCCCGATCAGGGTGCTGGACCAAGTCGTCCGTCTCAACGGACGGACGTGGGGAGATCATACTAACAAAGTCAGGTACAGCCCGGAGTCGGCGGGCAATTATGTTGAGGTATAGAGGACTGTTTGTATACGGTCTCCAGGTAGTTGAATAAAGAAAGAAGTATAGTGATCACAGTTTCTGTTCTATGGCAGGTTTACGTGGAAAAAGGGCCGGTCATCGAAGCTATTGTTGGGTTGCCTAGGAAAATTAAAGGATCCGACGAGGAGGAGCTGGCGAGGAGAAACCTGGAGGTGCACTCTGCTCCCATGGCGGGCGCTCTGCTCGTGCTAGCTGCCGACGATCGATTCCGACGAGGAGCTGGCAAGGAGAATCCTGGAGGTGCGCTCTACCCCTGCTGGGCGGGGGCGAGCTGCGCTCGATCGATTCAAACGAGCTGTTGGTGGCGGGCTGCCGGCGAGCTACTGGGTGGGGGTCGGTACGCCGGTGAGCTGCCGACGATCCATTTCGGCGAGCTGCTGGGTGGAGGCGGGCTGCTGGCGACCTGGGCGATGCCCGCGATTCCAGCAAGGATCTGGATTCACCTGACCCGCGTGTTTCTGTGATCGATCTTGACTTTCGGCCGTGAGGCTGGGCGACGATCCTAGCTGGGTATTCAAATTTGAAATTGTCGATCGCTGTTCAGACAGTTTCCGGGGCATTTTTGTACATTGCCGCAATTTTCGGTGTCTTATATTCCTAAACGGAGGGAGTATATAAAAAAGGATGATGGAGTTTTAAAAAAAACTTGAACCTGCGCATAATGGTTGATTAAACTCAAGAATCATCAGCACGTAATTGGTACCCCCAAACGAAGCAAAAAGAAAACGGGATCTAACCGTGGCTCAAAGATCCTATCAAATGTTCAATGCCTCAGAAGATGAAGCACCAGCCGCGCACTAAAAAATAATGTACACAAATCTTAAATTTTGATGGGCCAAATGAACTGTTCAAAATAGAAATTGTCTTGGGAAGGGAGGGCCACAGCCCGGTATAGTCCCCAAAAGGCTACCACCCAGCTTCTCGTGCATGAACCGGATCCAAATCTATTTATTTGGCCATTGTATACTACCAATCGAGCGAACACACTTCCCGCATGTTTGGAGAAAACACTACTGGTCACACGGACGCCGTTTACACGCGACTCGTTCCAGTCATTTTATGGATCCTGGGTCATGGTTACTGTCCCACAAGAGTTGATGTGTATCCCATATAGAGGATTTCAGTTTGGAAAAGGATACGGACCCCAGGGATCCGTGCATCCCATCCCCCGAGTAATGCTACACCTACGCGCAGTCTTCTACGAAAAAGGCTTACGGACTCAAGGGATGTAGCGGTTAGAAATTAATTTGGTCCGCTTTTTCAGAATGCGTAGAAAGTTTAACCAATCAAATCAGTACATGTCAGCCCGTAAGGTCTCTGTAACATGCACAGCCCGTAAGTCCAGCATTACCGCCATCCCCCGGTTGTCGCTCTCGCTCGTGTTGTGGGTGAGACCAGGAAACGCATCTTATCTTCTTCCTCGACGCGATGGAAGCAAAGTTTCGCTTCTCTCTTCCGCCGCGCGTCCTGCCGCCTCCTTGCTGCGCGCCGCTGCCTCACAGCTGCGTGTCGCCGCCTCTCTGCTGCACATCGTCCATCCCTGCTGCGGGCCGCAGCCATCTCCCTCCGCCGCTAGATGCAGCGCCTCCCTGTCCGTGCTTCCTCGTGCGCCACCGGGATGGAGGCCACACCCCACGAAGCCCGTGTGCACCTACGTCCTGCAGCTCGCCGGAAGCTGCCGTCGTTGATGTCCACCCCGGTAAGCATGTCCACTCCGCCGGGGATGGAGGCCACCCGCCATGGCTACCGGCCCAGCTCGAGGGGAGGGCTCGCTGGCGCCTGAGCTCGTCCTCGCGCAAGGGCCAGGGACGCAAACCCCCGCAATGGAGCTCTTCGGCGGGATGTGGTGGTGCTGCCATTGTTCTATTATTTTTTTATTGAGAAATTTTCGCTACAATGGCTCTGTAAATTTGCGACATAGAAGATACTTTTCTGCTACATGTTTTCTGGATTTTGCATAACAATAAAATTTTGCTACCTTAGCATATTATTTTTGCTATGTATTTATATATTATTTGCTGCTTTTGCACAATTTTTTTGCTACAACCAAATTCTCCGGTTATGCTACATGATCTCCGGCGGAAGTCTCCGGTGATGTCCCATTTGTTGTAGTAGAAAAAACATTTTGCTACAACCGTTTCGCCCTTTTGCTACAATAGCGTAAATTATTTGCTACGAGGTATTCGGCGATGTTTTTTCCACCAAGAGTCTCCGACAAAGTCGGTTTTGCTACATTAGAAAAAAAAATTACTACAAGGTCTCTAGCGAGGACTAGTCTATATGTTCTTTTTCTGGACCGAACCATTTTCTACTACATGTAGCAAAAGCAAGATTATTTGTAGCAAAAGAGGGACTATTTTGTAGCAAAAGCGGGATGAAGGGACGAGAACGAGATCTGACCATCGATCAGGCTCGATCGGACGGCTGGGGACCCGGGGGATGGAAAGTTTCCATCCCCTAGGGGACGCCTAACACTGCCCTTTCGATTTCACATTCCATTGGCAACTACATCCCATTGTGACTATGTGTGAAATGTATTGTTAATTTTCAGTTAGCTAACTAGTATTAGTATTAGTATTAGCAGCGGCAGCAGGAGCAGGAGCAGTAGATGAGCAGCAGCAGTAGTAGCAGTAGATGTAGCAGTAGCAGCAGCAGTAGTATTAGTATTAATATGTATTAGTATTAGTAGTAGTATTAGTAGTAGCAGCAACAGTAGTAATAGTAGTAGTAAAATACAAATGTTCATTCATATTGTCGTTGTATTGGGAATGGCAGTACCTAAGAAGGTTAGATAGAGGTGTGGGGACTAGCAGGGAAGCTATCGACGGCGTCCGCATGCGAGATTGGATACAAGCAAGCGTAGCTGGACGCGGAAAGTACCCAGGTTCGGAGCCCTCGTGATGAGGTAAAGCTCCTACTCCTGCCTGATCTGACTATGAGGGATATACGAACTACAAGTGATCCTCGAGCTGTGTTCTCTAGCTACTTGCCTTAAATGCACTGAGACCAACCCTTTCTACTAAGGCCTTGCCTCTCCTTATATAGGCAGAGAGGAAAAGGTCTCACTGGCTAGTCCGACTGGCGGGCCCCACAGGCGGGTCCCAGCCGTCTAGTCATCTACAGTATCCAGTATGGCTTGTCTTATCGGAGTATGAGCGGTATGGCTGTCGTAGGCACAGTGGACGCCGTGCGAGCCCGTCGTCAGCACATGCCACCGTTCCAGCGTCACCCACGCAAAGTCTTCGGTATGGGCGGGTGGTTGCCCGTCTTGTCATCGTACAGGGCGTACCATGTACTGATACGCACGTCGTCCTGTCTCACTGATTGGGTTCGGCTACGTCGCCGTATCCGGCTGTCTCTTGCTGATCCGGCTACCGGGTGATAGCCGGCCCGTCTTGTCCTGTCTGGCTGCATCTGGTCAGCCGGACGCGATCCGACTGTCCTGTTTCTTATCCGGATGGAATACCCGAGGATCATCCCCCTGACACTAGCCCCCGAGCGCGTGTGGATTCCGCCCTTAGGCGAAATGTGCGCGCGCTCCTTCTTGCTTTTTGAATTTTCGTCCAACTGAGCCTGGTGGTTGCGCTACCCGTGACGTCAGTGCTGACGCCGGCCACGCGCGCACGTGCCATCATTGCTCTGCGGCGGGCAGCGTAACGTCCCGTCACACGTCGCCTCGGGAAACTGTTGTCCGGCGCTTCGGTTCTCGCTCCAGGATCTTCTGCGCATCCTGCCCTGGCACACGGGATCTAGGCCGCGGTTGGGGTGTGGGTTGCCCGGATGCGCGCCACGTGGCCCCGTCGACGGTTGCCCTTCCGGTCCTTTAAAGGGACGCCGCGGCGGAGGCAGTTCCTTTCCTTCGCTCCCCCGCTGCAGTTTCCTTCTCCCTCGCGTGCTCCTGCTTTTGCGCTCTTGCACTCTGCGCCGCCCGCTCGCCGTCGTCGACGCTACGGGCCACCGCCACTCTTCCGTCGCCGCTCCTCTCCACTAGCCGGAAATGGCCGCCGACCGCGGGGCTTGGTGCGGCTCCTCCGTCATTAAAGACCAAATCGCGAAGTACCACGCCACCCGCGTCCTCCCGCCGGCGGAGGAGGTGGCGGTGCGGTTGGCGCCGGCGGGGGAGGTGTCGCCGCATCCGGCGGAAGGGGAGCGCGTCATCTTCCTCTCCCACCTGGCGTACGGGTTCGCCCTTCCAGTGAACCCCTTCGTTCTGACGTTCCTCGCCTTCTTCGACCTCCGTCTTCACCACCTCGGCGCCAACGCTATTGGGATACTGGCGCACTTCATGGCTTTCTGCGAGAGCTATCTCGGGATTCAGCCGGATCTCGGGCTCTTCTGCCGGCTCTTCTGAGTCCGGCCGCAGGTGCAGTACACGAAGGGGCCGCTAGTCGTCTGCGGCGGCGCCTCCATCTACTCCCGCTCCCAATCCGGCTACCCCAAATTCTTGCTCTAGGACACGGTATGGCTGTGGCAGCAGTCGTACTTCTACGTCAAGAACGTCACCAACGTCGACCGGATAAATCTTCCGGCCTTCCAGGATGTTCAGTCCAGCCGTAGAACTGGGACTTGAAGTTCCATGGCGACAAGGCGGAGACGGATGCGATGCTGCAGCGCATGCGGTCCCTCGTCACCTGCCAGCTAACCGGCTGGGACATCACTCTTACCTGGATGTCCCGGCTGATGATGCCGATGCAGCAGCAGGCGCACAAGATGTGCTATTACTCCGGCCGGCTGGACCCGACCCGGCTGTCGCCCCGCGATCCCCGCTACCACAACTTGAAGGAGTGATTGTGGACGATCAGCAAGGAGCGATTGCCGGAGAACTAGAAGTTCAGTCTGGCGCCCTACAGCCGGGAGAACCACGCGCCCCGGGTAAGTTCTTATAGTCGGAAACTTTATTTGCTCTTTCTGTGTTGTTTCCTTGTTCGGTCTGACTGGCTTCTTGTATTCGGCAGATCTTCGCCTGCATCCTTCACGAGGAGGGCGAGGCTCCCCTCGAGGCATTCACGCCTGACTTGCCCAAGCCGCGTGCTCGGCGGTCCGGCGAGGAATCGGATGGGGACGGCGACGCCTTCTCCAACCGGAATGACGAGCCGGCCGCCGACCCGCACACGGAGGTGCACGAGAAGGAGGAGGACGTGCCGACCGCGGAGCCGGTGACGCGCTCCGCGACGGACGGCGAGGCAGGAGGGAGCGGCTCCAGCCGTTCTGGCTCCTGCCGGCCCGCAACGGAGGAGCCGGCTCCCAAGAGGAGCCGGTCTGGCGCCTTGCCGCCAAGACGTCTTGGCCGGAAGAAGGGGCCGCCCCCAATTGTGTCAGGGTACATTTTTTCTCTCCCCCTCTATCTTTTGGCGCTTTCTGTCTACTTGCCCTCTTTCTTGTTTTTCTGACTTTGGTTTATTTTGCTTTTGCCTTCTCCTCCTTGTCTTTAGCGTGTTGGTCTCTTTCGGAGCTGCGAGCCCGGCACAGGCGCCGACCGGGTCGCCTCCCCGTGCCCCAACTGCAACAACCGGTGCCTCTCCTTCTTCTGAGGCGCAGCCTCCGCCTTCCTTTCGAGCTGAGCCGGCTGCCTCCGCCCAGCCGGAAGGTCCCCAGCCGGAAGCGGAGCCCTCCCAGCCGGTAGGCTCTTCCGCGGGCGCGCGGGGGGTTGCAACAAGGAGCTCGTCGTTGTTGGTGATGACAACTCCGATGAGGAGCTTGGGGAAGAATGGCGAACGGCGGTGGTCGCTGTGAAGGAATCCTTGGCCGTCAACACCGTGGACGATGACGCTTCCTCTGCCGCTTCGCTGTTGGACCTTGCCGCCACGCTCGAGCTGGCGGTGAAGGAGATCCGGCTGTTGGAGGCCACAGCCGGCGGGAACCGGACGTTGGAGCAGAAGCTTGCTGCCGCCAACGGGACTTCCCAGAGTAAGTTCGCTTCACCCAGCTCGCTTTTTTTTTACTGATAGCTGGTTTTGTTGCAGCCATTCTCGTGTGCGCTCAGCGCGAGATCGATCGCTTGAAGAAAGCGAACGACCGGCTGAGCAGGTCCAACTCCACTCTGCAGCTGCAGAACAAGGATTGGCACGCGCGGGTAGACGGTTTGGAGGCCACCGTCAAGGAGTGTTGGGTCTGCAGCATAGAAAACAAAAAATTTCCTACGGTGTGAACTACACGCCAAGATCTATCTACTAGGTACAAAGCAAACGGGTGGACATACATCCATAGAGAACTTACCCTTGACGACAACGAGCTTTGTTAACGAGTAGGAACTCGTGGTTGATGTAGTCGTACACTTGCCGATCTCAAGATCGTGAGGAAGTCCGAGCGCCGCAACTCAGCAGTGCATCCGCACTCGCACACACGTTCAAGCCACTGGACAACCTCCACCTCCTCGCTCCAGCGATCCAGCGGAAGCAGCAACTCCTTCCAGACGAAATGCCACCGGGAACATGTATCTCGCTAATCCGAGACCATGGGGAAATAATTCTAGAGGGGGAGAGAGATCCTTCACAAGGAGGTGTGTGGATGAAGGAGGGAATGGGTGGCCTTTTATAGGAGGAGGGGGGTGCCCCCTCTCTCCATGGCCGGCGCATGGGGGGGTGACCCCTCACCTCCCCCATTCATGTGGTGGTAACTCCTCCACATTGAAATGCCTCTTCACATTCCCTTTTAAAGTCTCCACTTTAAATGCCTTAAGTTTCTCCAAAATTAATGCTCTCTCATTTAATAAAAACTCTTTTATTAAATTTATTCAGAATTTTGTTAATTACTTTAATTAACAAACATTCACATATAGCCCCTTGCAATATTTCAATATCACAAGCAGAACCACCTTCTGCAATTTCACCCAAAACAATTTCCGGTTTCTATTGAAACAATTCATGCGCTTTGCAATTCTTTCGTCTGAAACATATGTGCTCCAAAATGGTGTCCGGTAACTCTTAAGTGTGCCACCCTACGGTTCGCGAATAATGCAGACATGATCGAGACCCTTCTCCGATCAATAATCAGCAGCGGGACCTGGAGATCCGTACTTACTCCTACACATTCAACGATGAATCCTGTGATCGTGAGAACCTTTAACGCTTGTAACTAAATCCCTTTGTCTCTCGATATATTACATGTCCGAGATTCGATCATCGGTATCTCCATACCTAGTTTGATCTCATTACCGACATGCACTCTTTTCTCGTTCCCGTGATATAACATTCTAGTGATCACATCACTTGCTTGCAAGCTATCCTAATGTGATATCACCGAGAGGGCCCAGAGTATATCTATCCGTCATCTGGATTGACAAATTCCACTTTTGATCCATGAGCCTCAACATAACACCTTCGTAGCACTGAACCCATCTTTATAGTCGCCCTATTACGGTGTGACGTTTGATGTTATCAAGATACTCTTCCGGTGTTAGCAATTAACATGATCTCATGGTCTAAGGATAAAGATCACTTCGTATGATGTTATAGCAATATAAACACAATGACTTGATCGTAATGCTATACTTCGGATGAATGTTCATCACATCATTCCACCAATGGTGTGACCTTGTTATTAACAACATCCAATGTCCATGATCAGGAAACCTTGATCATCTTGTTAATCAACAAGCTAGTCTATAAGAGAGGCATGACTAGGAACCATTTTTGTTTATTAAACACACATGTATTGATGTTTCCTATCAATATAATTATAGCATGTAAAATAAACATCTATCATATATAAGGAATACATAATAACAACTTTATTATTGCCTCTCAGGGCATATTTCCTTCAGTCTCCCACTTGCACTAGAGACAATAATCTAGTTCACATAGTGATAAATCTAACACCCATGGAGTTCTGGTCTTGATCATGTTTTGCCCTAGGGAGTACTTTAGTCAACGGATCTGCTACATTCAGGTCCGTGTGCACTTTACAAATCTTTATATCTCCATCCTTGACATGTTCGCGGATGGAGTGAAACCGGCGCTTAATATGCTTGGAATTCTTGTGAGACCTTGGTTCCTTGGCGTTGGCTATGGCTCCATTGTTGTCACAATAGATCACCATCGGGTCCAACACACTGGGAACCACACCCAGTTCTGTTATGAACTCTTTCATCCAAACTGCTTCCTGTGCCGCTTCTGAAGCAGCAACATATTCCGCCTCCGTTGTTGATCCAGCAACCACAGGTTGTTTGGAGCTCCTCCAACTAACTGCTGCTCCATTCAAGAGAAATACGTATCCGGATTGAGACTTAGAGTCATCCGGATCAGTGTCAAAGCTAGCATCGACATAACACTTAGCGACTAGCTCTTCTTCACCTCCGTATACAAGAAACATATCCTTAGTTCTTCTCAAGTACTTAAGGATATTCTTGACCGCTATCCAGTGTTCCGAACCTGGATCAGATTGGTACCTACTAGTCAAACTAATAGCATGTGCCACATCCGGTCTTGTACATAGCATGGCATACATTATAGAGCCTATGGCTGAGGCATAGGGGATCCTATCCATTATCTCTCTTTCTTCCGCCGTAGCCGGACTTTGAGTCTTACTCAATGTCTTGCCTTGCAACATAGGTAAGAACCCCTTCTTACTTCCGTCCATATTAAACTTCTTTAATATCTTATCAAGGTATGTACTCTGCGATAGCCCAATTAGGCGTCTTGATCTATCTCTATAGATTTTAATGCCTAATATATATGAAGCTTCACCAAGGTCCTTCATCAAAAATTTGCTGTTTAGATAACTTTTAACACTGTTTAAAAGATCTAAATCATTTCCAATCAATAATATGTCATCCACATATAATATTAGAAATGCCACATTGCTCCCACTCACTTTCTTGTAAATACAAGCCTCTCCATAAGTTTGGACAAATCCAAACTCTTTGATCACCTCACCAAAGCGGAGATTCCAACTCCGTGATGCTTGCTTTAGTCCATAGATGGATCGCTGAAGTTTGCACACCTTATTAACATCCTTAGGATCGACAAAACCCTTAGGTTGTATCATATACAACTCTTCTTCAATATTACCATTGAGGAACGCAGTTTTGACATCCATCTGCCATATTTCATAATCGAAATATGCAACAATTGCTAACATAATCCTAACCGACTTAAGCATCGCTACGGGAGAGAATGTCTCATCGTAGTCAACTCCTTGAATTTGTCGAAACCCCTTTGTGACAAGTCAAGCCTTATAGATGGTCACATTACCATCAGCATCAGTTTTTCTTTGGAAAATCCATTTATTCTCAACGGCCTTTCGGTCGTGAGGTAAGTCCACCAAGTTCCAAACTTGGTTCTCGTACATGGATTCCATCTCGGATTTCATGGCTTCTAGCCATTTGTTGGAATCCGGGCTCATCATCGCTTCTTCATATGTCGCAGGGTCATCCATTTCATCAATCATGAAATTCATAACAGGATTGCCGTACAGTTCAGGAGCTGCACGTGTCCTGCTTGACCTGCGAGGTTCGGTAGTGTCCTCTTTCGGAGTTTCATGATCAATATCATTAGCTCTCTCTTCATCAGGTGAGTTCAACTCCGAAACAACTTCCGGTGCTGCGCCACTCGCCATTCCATGAAGAGAAGGTTCAATGACCTTTTCGAGTTCTACCTTCCGACTACTCACACCTTTTGCGAGAAACTCCTTCTCAAGAAAGGATCCATTCTTGGCAACAAAGACCTTGCCCTCGGATCTGTGATAGAAGGTATACCCAATAGTTTCCTTAGGGTATCCTATGAAGACGCATTTTTCCGCTTTGGGTTCGAGTTTATCCGGTTGAAGTTTCTTCACATAAACATCGCATCCCCAAACTTTAAGAAATGACAGCTTAGGTTTGTTTCCAAACCATAATTCATACGGTGTCTTTTCAACGGATTTAGATGGTACCCTATTTAAAGTGAATGGAGCGGTTTCCAGTGCATAACCCCAAAATGACAGTGGCAAGTCAGTCAGAGACATCATAGATCGAACCATATCCAATAAAGTACGATTACGACGTTCGGACACACCATTACGTTGTGGTGTTCCGGCAGGCGTGAGTTGTGAAACTATTCCAGTCTTTCATATGTGTGCTAAACTCGTAACTAAGATACTCTCCTCCATGGTCGGCCCGCAGAAATTTGATCTTTCTGTTATGATGATTTTCCACTTCATTCTGAAATTCTTTGAACTTTTCAAAAATTTCAGACTTGTGTTTCATCAAATAGATATACCCATATCTACTCAAATCATCCGTGAAAGTAACAAAATAACGATATCCACCTCGCGCCGACATACTCATTGGTCCACACACATATGTATGTATGATTTCCAATAGATCTGTCGCCTGTTCCATTGAACCGGAAAACGACGTTCTAGTCATCTTGCCCATAAGGCATGGCTCACATGTATCAAATGATTAAAAATCAAGTGATTCCAAAAGTCCATCAGAATGGAGTTTCTTCATGCGTTTAACGCCAATATGACCTAGACGGCAGTGCCACATATATGTAGATATATCATTATCAAGTTTAATCCTTTTAGCATCAAAATTATGAATATGCGTAATACTACTATCGAGATCCAACAGAAATAAACCATTCAACATAGGTGCATGACCATAAAAGATATTATTCATATAAATCGAACAACCATTGTTTTCAGACTTAAATGAATAACCACTTTGCATCAAACACGATCCGGATACAATGTTCATGCTCAGTGCAGGCACCAAATAACAATTATTTAGGTTTATATCTAATCTCGATGGCATATGGAGAGGCAGCGTTCCGACGGTGATCACATCAACTCTTGATCCATTGCCGACCCGCATCGAGACCTCATCCCTTGCTAGTTGTCGCTTGTTCCGCAGCCCCTGAACCGAGTTACATATATTAGCAACCGATTCCGTATCAAATACCCAGGTGCTAGTGCGAGTACTAGTCAAGTACACATCAATAACATCTATATCACATATACCTTTGTTTGCCTTGCCAGACTTCTTGTCCGCCAAATACTTGGGGCAGTTGCGCTTCCAATGGCCAGTCCCCTTGCAATAGTAGCACTCGGTGTCAGACTTAGGGCCAGCTCGGGGTTTCTTTTCAGGCGTGGCAAACTTGCCACCCTTCTTTCCCTTGTGCTTGCCTTTCTTGTCCTTCTTGAAACCGGTGTTCCTATTGATCATCAACACTTGATGTTCTTTCCTAATCTCCACTTCTACAGTCTTAAGCACTGACAGAAGCTCGGGAAGAGACTTCTTCATGCCCTGCATATTATAGTTCATCACGAAGTTCTTGTAGCTAGGTGACAGAGATTGGAGAACACGATGTATGCCTAAGTCAATGGGAATCGTTATTCCCAAGGACACAAGCTTATCGGCGTACCGAGACATTTTGAGTACGTGCTCACTAACGGAGCTGTTTTCCTCCATCATGCAGCTAAAGAACTTTTCTGTAGCATTATAACTCTCTACGGCAGCATGGGTATCGAAAATCATTTTCAATTCTCCCATGGTATCAAAGGCATTGCCATTTTTGAAATGCTTTCGAAGTTCTGGATCTAGCCCATACAGTATGCCGCAATGAACTAAGTTATGGTCCTCCTGACGAGTTATATAGACGTTCTTTTCCTCGTTAGGGGCATCAGGAGCTGGTGGGGGGCCTAGCGGCGCATCTAGCACATATTGCTTTTGTGCAGCAGTGAGGAGAATCCTCAAATTCATAGCCCAGTTGTTGAAGTTGCTACCATTCGCAGCAAGTTTCTCTTTCTCCATGAACACATTGAAATTAAAAGCAGGTGGTGCCATCTACAACAGAATTTGTAAAGTATATTTAGACTATGTTTATGATAGATTGAGTTCAACTAATCCAAATTACTAATGAACTCCCACTCAAAAACGACATCCCTCGTGTCCTTTTGATGATTACATGAACCAAATCCACTACACCAAGTCCGATCATCACGTGAGTCGGTGTAGCTTCAAAGGCGAGCATCTATATGGGCATCATATCAACTATATGACTCATGCTTAACCTTTCGGTCCGTGTTCCGAGGCCATGTCTGTACATGCTAGGCTCGTCAAGTAAGAACCTTAGTATTTGCGTGTGTAAAACTGTCTTACACCCGTTGTATGAAAGCGTAGAGTTGAAAACACCCGATCATCACGTGATGCCTCAAAACACGATCCACAAAACGGTGCATACTTAAGGAAGAACACATTTTATCTTGATATCTAAATGAGGGATCATCTTATAATGCTACCAAACGCGCCAAACTAGCAATATAAGATGCTAACATCTAATGTGTGAAGTGAAGTGATATGGTCCATGCATTTGATCTCTATCATTTGCATCGTGGTATGATCTCTATCATTCCTTTGTGTGTAAGGCCAGGGTCTATGGAACTTACACATTAAGTGAGTTGTAAGAGTATCTATTATACATCTACTTACAACAATACCATATCAAAACACTAGCCCAGCAACGATCTAAACTAGACGCCTCTAATTTATCAATTGCAAGTTTTATGTGGCTTAGGGCTTTCGGAGATAGAACCTGTCTAACATGAACCACAACGAGGATAACCAAGTTATTAGCAACTCGTTGTAAATCAGATATTGACTATAGTAGGAGAGACAGACACCCGCCAGCCACTTATGCAAAACAAGTTGCATATTAGTCGTGGAACCGGTCTCATGTATGATGACATGTAAGGTTGGTCCGGGCCGCTTCATCCCACTATGCCACCAATATCCAAAGTACATAGAAGATGCAATAACATGATCATCATCGCCCACATATAAACATATGTGTACTACCCGTGCAAAGCACCTACGCATAGATCAGGCTCTGATACCACTGTTGGGTCCGCAACATAGAAAACAAAAAATTTCCTACGGTGTGAACTACACGCCAAGATCTATCTACTAGGTACAAAGCAAACGGGTGGACATACATCCATAGAGAACTTACCCTCGAAGACAACGAGCTTTGTTAACGAGTAGGAATTCGTGGTTGATGTAGTCGTACACTTGTCGATCTCAAGATCGTGAGGAAGTCCGAGCGCCGCAACTCAGCAGCGCATCCGCACTCGCACACACGTTCAAGCCACCGGACAACCTCCACCTCCTCGCTCCAACGATCCAGCGGAAGCAGCAACTCCTTCCTGACGAAATGCCACCGGGAACATGTATCTCGCTAATCCGAGACCATGGGGGAATAATTCTAGAGGGGGAGAGAGATCCTTCACAAGGAGGTGTGAGGATGAAGGAGGGAATGGGTGGAATTTTACAGGAGGAGTGGGGTGCCCCCTCTCTCCATGGCCGGCGCATGGGGGGTGACCCCTCACCTCCCCCATTCATGTGGTGGTAACTCCTCCACATTAAAATGCCTCTTCACATTCCCTTTTAAAGTCTCCACTTTAAATGCATTAAGTTTCTCCAAATTTAATGCTCTCTCATTTAATAAAAACTCTTTTATTAAATTTATTCAGAATTTTGTTAATTACTTTAATTAACAAACATTCACATATAGCCCCTTGCAATATTTCAATATCACATGCAGAACCACCTTCTGCAATTTCACCCGAAACAATTTCCGGTTTCTATTGAAACAATTCCTGCGCTTTGCAATTCTTTCGTCTGAAACATATGTGATCCAAAATGGTGTCCGGTAACTCTTAAGTGTGCCACCCTACGGTTCGCGAATAATGCAGACATGATCGAGACCCTTCTCCGATCAATAATCAGCAGCGGGACCTGGAGATCCGTACTGACTCCTACACATTCAACGATGACTCCTGTGATCGTGAGAACCTTTAACGCTTGTAGCTAAATCCCTTTGTCTCTCGATATATTACATGTCCGAGATTCGATCATCGGTATCTCCATACCTAGTTTGATCTCGTTACCGACATGCACTCTTTTCTCGTTCCCGTGATATAACATTCTAGTGATCACATCACTTGCTTGCAAGCTATCCTAATGTGATATCACCGAGAGGGCCCAGAGTATATCTATCCGTCATCTGGATTGACAAATTCCACTCTTGATCCATGAGCCTCAACATAACGCCTTCATAGCACTGAACCCATCTTTATAGTCACCCTGTTACGGTGTGACGTTTGATGTTATCAAGATACTCTTTCGGTGTTAGCAATTAACATGATCTCATGGTCTAAGGATAAAGATTACTTCGTATGATGTTATAGCAATATAAACACAATGACTTGATCATAATGCTATACTTCGGATGAATGTTCATCACATCATTCCACCAATGGTGTGACCTTGTTATTAACAACATCCAATGTCCATGATCAGGAAACCTTGATCATCTTGTTAATCAACAAGCTAGTATATAAGAGAGGCATGACTAGGAACCCTTTTTGTTTATTAAACACACATGTATTGATGTTTCCTATCAATACAATTATAGCATGTAAAATAAACATCTATCATATATAAGGAATACATAATAACAACTTTATTATTGCCTCTCAGGCCATATTTCCTTCAAGGAGCGTGACGCCTCGCTCGCTAGCCGGGCCGAAGCCTTCACCCTTCTCGAGGCCCAGAACAAGGACCAAGAGAAGGAGATCAAACGGCTAGCGATCAAGGAGAAGGTGCTGGTGGAGGAGCTGATGCAGGTCGACCACACTGTCAAGGGTAAGTTCCTTTTCCCGTCTTCCTTTCTTTCCGGATCCGGTAGCCGGATCTGACCCTTTTTTCTGACAACCTTTTACCCCGACATAGACCTGCTGGCCTACAACCAGCTGCAGGAGAACTGGTCGGGAGCCCAGCCGACGGCCCAGGAGCTCGTCGTCCTTCTTGGCGAGGAAGCTGTGAAGCTTCATCAGGCGGCACGGGACGTCTTCTCCTTCATGTGGCCGGAGGCTCCGGTTCCGGAGACAATGGCGCAGCTGGCGGCAAAGGTGGGAGAGGTGCCGGCTGCGGTGGACCGGCTGCGGGACTTGGCGGTGCAGGCCGGAGCGGAGATGACTCTGGCCCTCATGCTTTCCTGGTACAAGGACGCCCACGTCGAGAAGATCGATGGTGGCTTCCGTGCCGGAGCCGATCTTGCCGCCATCTGCCAAGCCCATCCGGAGCTCCGCGGATCCGCCATCAAGATCGCCGATTACGTGGATCCCGACGAGGCGCTCACCGACTCGGAGTCCGTCGGTACTCCTGATGCGGAGGGCTCGATGCCACCGCCCGCAGGCACCGGAATCGAATCAAGCTTCACGCCTCCTCCGCCGCCTGAAGCTTCTGTCGGCCAAGATCCCCCGCACGACAAGGGTCCTGCCGTCTAGTTATTGCCCCGGGATGCCGGGTGTATTTGTCTTTTGTTATATGTTCACAAACCTTGTCTGCTTGTACCGGCTGTCTTTGACGCCGGGTAACTTATGGGAGCTTCGTCTCTCTTTTGTTTGTTATTGTTGAAATTCTTGAATCTCCCTTGTGTTGAGTTTTCCTTTTTCGTATTTTGCCCGGCTAACTTCGTCCGGCTACACACCTTTAGCCGGACGACCTACACCTCCAGTGGGGGCGCGCTAGCGCACCCACTGGGTGTAGCCCCGAGATTCGGAGTAGCTGGCGCAGCCAGGTGCTTCGAATCTTTCTTATTTCTCCCAAGTCTTCTAACTTTATCCGACTGGCCTCGTCCCAGTCAGCCGCTTTCGTTGGCTGAACGCCTTCAGCCGGGGGAACTAACATTCCAGTGGGGGCGCGCGAGCGCACCCACTGGGTGTAGCCCCCGAGATTCGGAGTAGCTGGCGTAGCCAGGTGCTTCGAATCTTTCTTGTCTTTTCTTGCTCCCGCCCTTGCCCTCACCTAGGCTCCGAACGGCCGGCTAAACGCCCTTAGCCGGTCAGGAACTACAAGATTCCACTAGGGGGCGCGAGTGCACCCAGTGGGTGTAGCCCCCGAGATTCGGAGCGCTTGATGAAGGCAAGGACTTCGAATCTTCTTTCCTTCTCCTGAATTCCGACTCGAGGTAGTCGGACAAGAATGTACATACACATACACACACGTCCACATAGGTTAGTAGGTTAGTCTGTCAAATTGTAGCCGGAAAACGGCTTGTTTTTTTTCAAAAACTGGCTTGCTCCTTTCTAGACACTTAGTCGCCTTCCCGTGTGCTCTGCTGTTTTCGCTGCATCCTTGCCAGGCAGCCGGGTTGCGGTCTGCAGCCAGAATCGAAGGGAGCTGACAGTACATTACGCACGGTACTAACGGCTTAGTAGTTGGATTGGTTTGAGCTAGTTGCAAGGCCAGGACGCCCGATCTGTCGCGTCTCCTCCCCATTTTTCGTGTGGGATGCCTCGGGCTTTTCCTCTTGCTAGCCGGACAGCTGGGTTGCGGTCTGTAGCTGAGACAAAGAGTGGGCCTCTGACATCGTCACACACTACTCAGCCGGTTTGTTGAATTGGCAGGTCGGGCCAGCCGGCGAGCCCCCGGGTAGGGGTTGCCGGAGCCGGAAAATTTGAACCGGAAAACAGGTGCACACACATTTCTAGAAGGAGCCCCCGAGATTCTCGTGGGGTGTAGCATCCCAATTGTCTAACAATTGCAATGCTACTAGCCTAGTCTATATAAATGCTACTTCCTATATATAATTGTTGCATCATAATTATATCATGCTCATGTCATCATGCCACCTTGCATTTGAGCATCATATAAAACCCTTTTTGTTTTGGTTCTTCTCTCATATGCATTGTAAATTGTTTTTGCCTCTTGATATTGTATTTGGTTATTGATATATTGCTTAAATGCCCAAGTTGAGTTGGGGGCATATCTTTTATTCCAATTCCACAACCTCTCTTTGTCACCACCTTAGAATTCCACCATCCCATTATCCATGAGCTTGTTTTTCTTCTTCTTTTGTTTTTAATCTAGCTCATGTGGGTGGGGTGGATCTAAATCTATCAATTCTTTTGCTTGGCCTTTATTCCACTTCTTGGGAATGCATAAGAATAATGCCATGCTATTATTTTGTTTCACAAGAATTTAATCAGGGCTTTTATTATTTTGCATGAGCCATGCAAGAGTACCACCACCTTTAGCCAATTGTTTCTCTCTTGGTTTAAATGGGTTTTCTCTTTATGGGGCCATATCCATCCATCACCTCTATCCCTCTCTACCACTCCTTTTTGTTTGATCTTGTTTGAGCTTGCTAAAAACCCTACACCACTTCCACCCATTCTTGTATGATCTAGCTTGATGCATGCAAGAACCTAAAACCCTAAGCCCCCCTCTCTCATCTCTCCTCTCTCTACCATGTTGGTCCCATCTAGCCTCCTCGCCCCCTCTCTCCAAAAACCTAACCCGAGCCCTACCTAGCTAACCCGAGCCACCCTCTCTAGCATGCCCTAGCTAAAACCGAGCTAACCCTCTCCCTTAGGAGCATGAACCACCAGCTCCATCACATGCCCCTCCCCTGGTTCCCCTCTTTCTCTCTTAACAAAACAACAAGAGAGAGAGGAGAAGAAGTCACCGAGACCTTCTCTCTACCTTGCCAAAAGCTACCATCCTCCCACGTGCTCTTCCCTCCCACCTTCATCTTTTCCACCGGCCCCAGATCGAGATCCACCTCGCCTGGCTCCCTCTTCCTCCCCTCCTTCGGCCAACCAACCAAGGCAAGGCCACGCCCGAGAAAACATAAACCTAGCTTGGTCTACCTCCTCCCTCGTCGGCCCGGTGAGTTGCAGCACGCCCGGGCATACCAGGACCTCCCTCTGTCTCCTCTACCTCACCCTGCACCGGCCACGCCTCGCCGGAGTCCTCTGAAGCTCCCCGGGCACGCCACAGCCACCGGATCAGAAGCTCGCAGAATCCCTGCCTCTGCTCCTCCCGTTCCACCCCTCGTGCCAGCGACGTCACGGATGAACCCTGGTGAGCCTCTCAATCTCCTAGACACGTCCGTCCTCCTCCTAGCAGCCCAGACTCGTCGGACGTTCCGTCGAGCGAGCTCCGTGCGCCGCCGCTGCGATGTCCGTCGTGTCTGTAGCAGCAACCGCAGCATCCGTCCGCCCCTGTTCCTCACCCTGCCCCGCGCGCTGTAGACCACCTCTGTGCAAGTTCGCTGAACGAAAGATGTAGCCCGTGGTTCCCTCTATGTTTTTCGTTTTTGGGGCGACGCGTTTCGTCCAGCGGAGGCGTCGCCACCGTCGCCGGAAGACAGCCAGGTCCGCCACCGTCAGAGCCGGATCCGTCAACGCGGATGCAGCAGCCGATGTCCTTCTTGCACTTAGCCCCCTGCCTTTTTTCCCGCCTAAACCCGCAGCCCCAGGAGCCCACCTGTCAGTCGGCCACCGCTTTCGCAAAAGGGCACCTTAGTTTCCGGGAAAACTCCACCGTGCAGTCCTCGGACCGCCCACATGTCGCATCCCCGCTGGGTGACGCGCGCGCGTGGCCCCCGCTGCCCCGACCCCAGCTGTCAGCGGTTGCGGCTAGGCCAGCCCGCGGTGTAAAAGGGTTTTTCCGCACGCTACGTCGCCAGTCGGACTGGCCCCACCCGTCAACGACTCGGGCTAGCCCCCTCCGGGTGTAAAAAGTTATGCGTTTATCTGTTTTAAATAAACCTTTTCAGAAAGTGTTTTAAATTCAAATTCAAATCTGTTTTTCATATCTTTTAAAATATAATTCCAAATTCAACATATGATATATGTTTTTGAATCAGAAAAATGTGAGGAATTCAAATATGCCATTCAAAATATTGTTTGAGCACTTTAAAATTTCGAGATGATTAAAATTACAATAAAATGCCCTTTTTCTTAATTAATTAATAACTTTGGTTTTATAACTCCAAATTTGACAAATGATATGTCTAAATCGATCAGCGCGACGAGCCCGTTCTATCTATGCATTCCATGTTCTGAATTGCAGCATGCATCATATAAATATAAAGGTTACAGCAACTTATTTGAGGCTAAAAGGTGACTAAAACTCCATAAAATGCTTTATTCTTGTATTCCACACCTCACCCATGCCATGCTACATTGTTGCCATGCAAATTGTGCATCATTCATCATGGCATGATTGTTTGCTTGTCGCATTTTAATTCATATGCTTGTGCACTCTATTTATGTTGGCCCTTGTTTGTTTGGTTCTTCTTCGAATAGACGCTGAGCAGGGGATATATCAAGAAACCCAGGAGCACTACCCAGATCCACCCCTCGCTTCAACCGAGCTGCCAGGCAAGCACTACCACATGCTGGCATACATATAGTACCTATTGCCTCTATCTTATTCTTCCATCATTGAGTCGCGATTGCATTAAACTGAATCCCAAGTACTGCATAGTCTTTACATTTAAACCCCACCGAAGCTTGTTCCTCCATCCCATGAGCCATTACCACAGGAGTTGTTTGAGCCATGCGGGTCGTAGAACAGGATGTGTAGGGTATGTGAGTGTCTGATGGATAACGAGGTACCTAAACAACTTAACCTGAGTAGTAATGGGATAACTAATGAAAGTGGCACCGGTGAGCAATATCTGCTATTTGGTTTTTCATGCTCACTTGTGTCCCGCAGGACCCCGAGTACTTGATTCCTGTTCCTTGACTATTCGCACTATCCACATCCGGGAGGCCTTATGAACCCCCCTGAGCCAGAGCTTGATTCATTCTTATTTCTTGGAGCCACAAAGTAGTTTGGGGCTTTATGACTATCCTGTACTTATGCCATGCTTTACTGCTTTATTTAAGATTGTGCGTGGAGCACCTGTACTGTTTAGGACCGTGACACGTTTTCGCTGTATTGACAAGCCCAGTCACATTTTCGGGTTCCCAGTCGTTTACCGCCGTCCACACAAACCCTGGGTCCGTTTCGGAGCCGGCCAACTTCGTTGCGGGTAGCTTAGTGGGGTGCCCCCCTAAAATATTTCTGAATCCTATGATCGCTTTGTCGTGAATGCCTCGTTGGGTTTTGATTTGGTTTTTCCGAGGTTGATCGAGTGTGTGTTGCTATTTGTGCACCCCTGCAGGGTAAATCTTTCTGAAAGCCGTGTCCGCGGTTATGGACGACTTGGAGCACCGTTTCTCGATCATAGACAAGTATAACTAAAGTACCGCTTTTAATTTGACTAAGTACCTGACTAGTAAATAGTGCAACACTCATGGAATGGATAATAAAACTGCCAACGGATGGGGGGCTGTTCGTCCTCTTCCTCGTTGGTAAGCGAGGAGGAGGATGGATCTGTTAATATTACTGTTATAACTGTTGTTATTAATTCCCGGACATCCGTCTATCTTTGGTTAGGCGGATGGTTAGCGAGTATCCCTAGAATTGTTAGGTATTATCTTTTGCTGCAATTGCGTCACCCCAGGTTGTGTCCCCTTTAGAGGCATAAAGACTTGCTGAGTACCCCTAGGGTCTCACACGATAAATTGCTTGATTCAGATGAACAGGTACACTCGCAAGATGGATACTGGGTGGAGGAGACGAACGATGAGGGCAACGATCACTCGGTGTAGAGATTACGGGAACAGGGATCCGTGAGATCTGTGGGCGGGATGTGTTTATTTATGGGGCATCTTATGCCGATTTGCTTCTTATCCGTACTCGGATCTTGTTTTCCGCTTCCGCCTGATACTCTGATGTTTGATGTATGAGGAGATATCCTAAACTATTATATCTATCTAGGATATTTGGATCTTGCCGTATGGCGTTGCAATATTTCTATTTCTTTTAGATGGAATGGCTCTGAGGACTGTTGTATGGTGGCTTGCATACATACTCATTTGTGTATGTAGTTGATCCCTTCGCCTGCTGATTACGCCGCTCGTTCTTGTCCCGATGTTTTGGAAATGGCTAGGACGGTCGAAAGGTCTACCTGTGAGTGGCATTTGGCCCCACCGTACTATTTTAACCATTTTCGCTCATCCAGGCTTGTAACTAAGAGCGTAATTCACCGAGGTAGTTACATGGGGGTCCCCATTTTCATTCATGGGGTTTTTGGGATACATACACTGCCTGGCGACTAGGTGTAAAACGGGCACAGCAGGGCCGCATTCCAAGGACGCTCGGTCTCCTCGTCTGATTTGTCCATCTTGTTCTTGCGCGGCTGCTGTGCGTTGATGAGGTAATAGGAGTCGTTGGGCAGCGCCCGGCTGATGATGAAGGGGCCCTTCCAGGGTGGTGATAGCTTGTGCATGCCCTTCGTGTCTTGCACCAGCCGGAGAACCAGGTCGCCTTCGCGGAATGCGACTTGGCGAACCCGGCTTGAATGGTAGCGACGTAGTCGCTGCTGGTACAGGGTTGATCTGGACAGGGCCAGCTCGCGGGCCTCCTCTAGGAGGTCCACCCCGTCCTCCCGCGCCTCCTTGTTGGCTTTTTCGTCATACAGGAGCTTGCGAGGGGAGTCGAACTCGATGTCGGCGGAGAGGACGGCTTCCGATCCATAGACCAGGAAGAATGGCGTGTAGCCGGTTGACCTATTCGGTGTGGTGCGGAGGCTCCACAGCACAGTCGGAAGCTCTTCGATCCAACATCCGGGTGACCGCTCCAACGGCTCGATGAGACGTGGCTTGATGCCGGCTAGCACCAAGCCGTTTGCTCGTTCGACTTGCCCGTTGGACTGCGGGTGTGCAACGGAGGCGAGGTCTAGCCGGATGCCCTTGTTGCTGCAGAACCGGGCGAAGGCCCCCTTGGCGAAGTTCGTGCCGTTGTCGGTGATGATGTTGTTGGGGTAGCCGAAGCGGTTGATGATGTCGGTGAAGAAAGTAACAACCGTCGCTCCATCTAGCTTCCGGATAGGCTTGGCCTCGATCCACTTTGTGAACTTGTCCACCTCTACCAGCAGGTGGGTCATGCCCGCGCGTGCTCGCTTGAAGGGACCGACCATGTCGAGGCCCCAAACTGCGAAGGGCCAGGTGATCGGTATGGTCTTGAGTACTGAGGTTGGCATGTGCCTGAGCTGCCCGAAGCGCTGGCACCCATTGCACGCGCGGACCAGCTGCTCGGCATCCTCGAGGGCGGTGGGCCAATAGAAACCATGGTCGAATGCCTTGGCGACTATCGCCCTTGACGAAGCGTGGTGCCCGCACTCACCCTGGTGGATATCCTTGAGTAGTCGGTAGCCCGTGTCCACATCAACACATCTTTGGAAGATACCGGATACACTGCGCTTGTATAGCTCGTCGTTTATGATGGTGTATGTATGCGCGCGGCGCCGGATTTGCCTGGCCTCCACCTCGTCGTCCGGGAGTTCTCCATTGGCGATGTAGCTCATGAAGGGCTGTGCCCAGGATGGCACTTCTCGGATGACGAGGACGCTCCTGTCCTCCGGCTGACGGATGTCGGGGGGTCGTCCGGGTGGAATACCCGGGACGGCAGCCCCCGAGCCACTAGGCGAGCCGGCAGCCCCCGGGTCTTGCGAGCCGGAAGGCACTGCCTGGCCGGAATTGGTGTGGGTTTTCTTCTTTGGTGGTTCTGCCGGCTCCGCTTCTGCTGTTCCGCCAGCCGGAACGCTTCCCGCCTAGACGATGGAGTCTGATTCCGGCGACGGGTTGATGGATGGCTTGCGCAGATGCTCCAAGGAGACCCCTGGTGGGATGGCCTACCTGGTGGATCCTATCATGGAGAGCGCATCAGCTGCCTCGTTGTTGGTGTGGGGGACGTGGTGAAATTTGCATCCGTCGAAGGAGGCGCTGAGCTTCTGGATGTGGAATGGGTAGAGGGCCATGTTTGCGTCTTTGGCGTCCCATTCTCCGGACACCTGCTGCACCACCAAATCCGAATCACCGAAGCACAAGATCCGGTTGACGCCGATCTCCTTGGCCAGCCGGAGCCCGTGCGCCAGTGCCTCGTATTCGGCTATGTTGTTGGAGGCCTTGAAGTGGATCTGCAGCACATACTCCAGCCGGTCTCCTTTGGGCGAGGTGAGCACGATGCCGGCTCCCAAGCCCCCGAGCATCTTCGACCCGTCGAAGTGCATCCGCCAGTGGTCCGAATCCGGAACCGGTGGGAGGTACTGGGTCTCGGCCCAGTCGACGAGGAAGTCCGCCAATGCCTGCGACTTGATCGTGAGCCGGGGCTCGTACTGGATGGAGTAGGCGGCAAGCTCGATGGCCCACTTGGCGACTCGTCCGGTGGCATCCTTGTTGCCGATGATTTCCGAAAGGGGTGCAGTGCACACGACCTTGATCGGGTGCTCCTGGAAGTAGTGCTTGAGCTTCTTGCATGCCAGGTACACATCGTAGCACATCTTCTGGTAGTGGGGGTAGTTCTGCTTGGAGAGGGAGAGAACCTTGCTGAAGTAGTAGACGGGTCTCTGAACCGGCTGAGCCTTGCCTTCCTCTGGGCGCTCCACCACCAGGACGACGCTGATGACCCGGCTGATGGCTGCTATATAGAGCAACATCGGCTCCTTGCTAGCCGGCATGGCTAGAACCGGTGCTGTGGATAGCATGCGCTTGAGGTCGTGAAACGCGGTGTCGGCTTGCGAAGTCCAGGAGAACTTGTCTGTCTTCTTCATCAGCTGGAATAACGGGAGTGCCTTCTCTCCTAGCCGGCTGACGAAACGACTGAGGGAAGCCAGGCATCCGGTGAACTTCTGGACTCCAAGCAGGTTCTTGGGCGGCTGCATCCTCTCGATGGCCGCGATCTTCTCCGGATTTGCCTCGATACCTCGTTGTGATATGAGGAAACCGAGTAGCTGACCGGATGGTACTCCGAAGACGCACTTCTCTGAGTTCAGCTTCATCTGGTACTGGTGGAGGTTGCCGAATGTTTCTCCCAGATCCTCGAGGAGGGTGCGCTTGTCCTTGGTCTTGATGACCACATTATCCACGTAAGCGTGCACGTTTCGGTCTATCTGCGAGTGCAAGCATTTCTGCATACATCGCTGATAGGTGGTGCCTGCGTTCTTTAGGCCGAAAGGCATGGTTACATAGCAGAAAGCCCCGTAGGGGGTGATAAATGATGTCTTAATCTGATCAGCCGGGTTTAGCCGGATCTGATTGTACCCGGAATAACAATCTAGAAAAGACAACAAATCACAGCCGGCCGTGGAATCGATGACTTGATCGATACAGGGCAAGGCGAAGGGGTCTTTCGGGCATGCCTTGTTCAGGCTGGTGTAGTCGATACACATGCGCCAGGTCTTGTTCTTCTTCAACACCAAGACTGGGTTCGCCAACCAGTCCGGGTGGTACACTTCCATGATGAACCCGGCTGCAAGGAGCCGGGTGATCTCGTCACCGATTATCTTTCTCTTCTCCTCTGCGAACCGGCGCAGAGGTTGCTTGACCGGCTTGGCATCCGGACGCACATGAAGTGAGTGCTCGGCGAACTCCCTGGGCACACCCGGCATGTCCTTGGGGGACCATGCGAAGATGTCCCGATTCTCACGGAGGAAGTCGATGAGCACGCCTTCCTATTTCCTGTCCAAGCCGGTGCCAATGGTGACGAACTTAGTCGGGTCGGAGGGGTCGAGCAGCATCCTCTTCGTCTCCTTCGCTGGCTAGAAAGCTCCCTCTCCAGCCGGTTTGCTGCTAGCCGGAATGTCCTACTGGGCCATGGACACATTGCGCATGATCACGCGCTTCTCCTCGGCTATGATGAGGGCCTCTGCCAGTTTAGAACCGGCTGAGGCGCACTCCATCGACCGTCTGAAGCAGCCGGCGATGGTGATCACGCCGTGGGGTCCCGACATCTTCGTCTTGAGGTATGCGTAGTGGGGGATGGCCATGAACTTGGCGAGGGCGGGGCGCCCGAGGAGAGCATGGTAGGGGCTTGTCAAATTTACCACCTCAAACCAGATTGGTTCGCGGCGGAAGTTCTCCTTAGTCCCGAAGATGACGTCCAGCTGGATTTTCCCCAGCAGGGCGCAGGCTGGCCCCGGCAGTACGCCGTGGAACATCGTGGTAGTCGGGCGCAGGTCGCTTTCGCGAATGCCCAGCTTCTCCAGCGAGGACTAGTAGAGGAGGTTGAGGCTGCTGCCCCCGTTGATGAGGACGCGCAAGAATCGGCAGGTGCGCACGTTGGAGACGATGAGAGGGTCGAGCACCATGGCGTAGCCCCCGGGAGTCGGCAGATGCTCAGGCTGATCCGCTCGGCTCCAGGTGATGGGAGTTTCCGACCAGTTCAGGTACTAGGGGACCGGAGAGACGATGTGGTAGGCGGCGTGCTTGTTGTCCTGCTCCGTCTCGAAGATGTGGTAGGCGGCGTGCGGCTGGGGGTAGCCGTTGTTGTTGTTGCCGCCATTGCCGTTGTTACCATCATTACCGGCTCCCCTAGCCGGTGGTGGAGGTCCACCCGGTGGGGGAGGCGGGAGACGAGGCTGGTTGCCCTGGTCCTTTAGCTGGTGGGTCCAGCTGCAGTTCCGGGTGGTGTGCGTAGCCGGTTTGAAGGGACCGCTATGCCACTTGCACGGGCCGTCAAACATCTGGTCGAAGGTGAGCCGCGGCTTCTGCCTTCTTGCCTCGTTAGCCGGTGCGTCGAGCGCGCCCTCCACAGCGTTGACCTGCCGCGCGTGGTAGCGAGGCTTCTGCTGTCCGGCCTGGCAGTCCCCATGGAACCGGTTGTCGTTGCCGTGGCATCTGGAGGATCCGGCTTCTCCTACCGGGTTGCTTGGTCGGTCGCGAGCCGGCTCCGTCGGAGTCGGACGGCCGTCCGCGTTTACTCGGAGGGGCTTCTTCATGGCGGCATCCGCCATGGCGTACTGGTCCGCAACCGTCATGAGCTCCGCCATGGTTTTCGGCTCGTCACACAGTAGCCGGTGGCGAAGCATGGTGCCCTCTCGGCAACCTTCAATGAAGAAGCTGATGGCTTGGCTCTCTAGGATGCCCTCGCAAGTGTTGCGTAACTCCGTCCACTTGGCGAGGTACTCGCGGTCGGTCTCGCGGTCGCCCTGGACGCACAAGGCCAGGTCGCGCGGACACCCTGGATGTTTGTACGTGCCGTTGAAGTTGCGGACGAACACCTTCTCGAAGTCAGGCCAGGCGTTGATGCCATTGGGCGCGAGGCTATTAAGCCATGTCCTTGCCGACCCGGTTAGCATGAGAGGGATGTAGCGCATGGCTGTGCGGTTGTTCCCGTGGGCGATGCCGACTGCCGTAGCGTAGTCGGTCAACCAGTCTTCCGGCTTCATGCTGCTGTCGTACTTGGGGGTGTCCCTGGGCAGGGAGAATTTATCCGGAAACGGCTCGTTCCGAATGCGGGGTCCGAAACAAACCGGGCCGGTTGAATCTTCCTCCTCCGTGACGCGTGCTTGAGCGAGGAGCTCGATGCGGTCGCGGGCATCCGGACAATCCGGGTTGGGCGCTCCCACCCGGCCTGAGAGATGGGAGCCGGCTGGTCTGGGCGCTCCGGCTGGCGGTGGGGGAGGTGGCGGGTTGCTATTCACCGTCTGCTCCTGGCGCGGCTGACCCCTGTTGCCCGAGCTGCGACGCCTGCTGCGGGCCCTGGGCGGCTGAGGGGAGGACGCCTGCTGGGTGTCGCGCGGCGCGCCCCTGCTGTTGGCAGGTAGCTTGCTCCCCCTGGAGTAGCTAAGGTCTTCCTGCATCTGCCGGTTGGCACCGGCCTGCTCGTCCACGACGCGGAGGAGCTCCTGCACGCGAGCGTGCTGGCGGGCTCGCGCCTCGCCCACCAGGCTGGGTAGCTCTTCCGCCGCGGCTCGCGCCGCGCGCAGGTTCTTGATGGGCGTGCTGTAGGTGGGCCGTGTGAGGGCAGGCGCGGGATCCGGTTCCCCATCCTTTTCCATCGTACCGCCCAGCTCACCGCCCCGACGCCGTACCTGGCCGCGCCGGCTCGGCTCCGCGGTAGCCGGAGTGAGGCCGTGTGCGCAGTCGTACTCGCGCCGAGTGATCTCGAGTTGCTTGCGGGCTGGAGGAGGATCTGTCTCTCCATGGTGAAGTTGGCCTCCACTTCCTCCGGGTTATCCCCGAGGTTAACCGGCGTCAGGAGCCGATCAATGGCATCCTCCATCGGGTTCCGAGGCTGCGGGGGAGCGGAAGTTCCGAC
The DNA here is from genome assembly GCA_916181665.1 of Avena sativa. Taxonomy (NCBI): domain Eukaryota; kingdom Viridiplantae; phylum Streptophyta; class Magnoliopsida; order Poales; family Poaceae; genus Avena; species Avena sativa. The sequence continues at coordinate 85,837,502 of OV702291.1, read as the reverse complement.
CTCGTCCGCGCCTCGCTTCCGCGGCTGGCGGGGATGTGAGCTAGATCCGGCCATCATGACCTCCACGCCGCGGGGTGCGGCAGAGGTGCTGCCGTCTGAGCGCGGCAGCTCCGCGACAGAGACGATTTCCCTAAGGAAACGCTCCGGGACGGTGGCGACGTAGACGGGGAGATCGCCGAATAGTAGGACGGTTCCGTTCGCTGGGAAGGAAGTTCCGGCGAAGCAGGAGGCGTTGTCGATGACGCAGTCGAACTTGCCGAGCGTGAGCACCAGGCCGGAGGCCACGCGCTCACCGGCTGAAGTGCGGGGTCCCGTGCGGAACGTGACTCCGGTCGAAGCCATCAGCCCCACGATGGGCGCCAACTGTCGTTGTATTGGAAACGACAGTACCTAAGGAGGTTAGATAGAGGTGTGGGGACTAGGAGGGAAGCTATCGACGGCGTCCGCAGGCGAGATTGGATACAAGCAAGCATAACTGGACGCAGGAAGTACCCAGGTTCGGAGCCCTCGTGATGAGGTAAAGCTCCTACTCCTGCCTGATCTGACTATGAGGGATATACGAACTACAAGTGCTCCTCGAGTTGTGTTCTCTAGCTACTGCCTTAAATGCACTGAGACCAACCCTTTCTACTGAGGCCTTGCCTCTCCTTATATAGGCAGAGAGGCAAATGTCTCACTAGCTAGTCCAACAGGCGGGCCCCACAGGCGGGTCCCAGCCGACTAGTCATCTACAGTATTCAGTATGGCTTGTCTTATCGGAGTATGAGCGGTATGGCTGTCGTAGGCACAGTGGACGCCGTGCGAGCCCGTCGTCAGCACATGCCAATGTTCCAGCGTCACCCACGCAAAGTCTTCGGTATGGGCAGGTGGTTGCCTGTCTTGTCATCGTACAGGGCGTACCGTGTACTGATACGCACGTCGTCCTGTCTCACTAATTGGGTCCGGCTACGTCGCCGTATCCGGCTGTCTCTTGCTGATCCGGCTACCGGGTGATAGCCGGACCGTCTTGTCCTGTCCGGCTGCATCTGGTCAGCCGGACCCGATCCGACTGTCCTGTTTCTTATCCGGATGGGGGTACCCGGGGATCATCCGCTGACACATATGTGTTCTTACTATTTAAGAGATGCTATGATGTGTTGCATCGATGTATCCACTAAACTTCTTTCTTTGATAGTATAATTTTCTTACAAGATTAAATATTTACATTTCTGTCCCACTGTCACATTGCCTTCGAAGGCTCTTCCAATTAAACCACACACTATACTTTTACCATACAGTATGATGAATGTCGAATGTAAGGAAGTTGTTCAAGGTAGTTTTTACCCATCGTGAATCACAATGATAAAGGTCAAGCCACGCATATTGTTCCAATACATGTTCAGTCTCGAAGGAAAGCCCAGGGCCCTTGTGCAGTCCCAATCCTGAATATTAAAAGAATATCTAAACTGTAAATATAAAATTGAAAACTCAGACAATATACATTATTCAGCAAAAATAAGCAATATATGGTATAATCCGTTATGGTTTTATCTATGACATTAGGAAATTCCACCAAAGATAGAACATCTTATGCCTTCATTTGACATTTTGTACTTGTACATTCTAGTAAGCTCCATTTAACAAGTCATCTGTGAAGGGTATCTGTTGTACACTATGTGATAACAAAGTTTCATATAAAAAATTGAGTGCTTTGGTATTTATACCTCCAGAATCCTGCAAACATGCGGAGGCACATGTAGATAGACAAAGCTATCCAAATTCCAATAAAACCACCATAACTTGTGAGGGTGACAATGCAAACGATACTGACAATAGCCACAAGTATCTGCGAATTCAGAATTCAATAGAACGCGTCAGAAGAAAAGGATGGAGAACTAGAACACAAGTAAGTGAAATAGAACACAAGGACTTGCCATTGAATAAGCCGCATATGCAAAATCAGATGCTCCATAATTGACACCATCAAAAACAAAAGCTAACGCGTTGATTGGTTGAGTGAGTGCAACAAACTGCAGATAGAAAACAAATCTCTATGCGGTTAGAGAAATTTCCACGAGGTAATTAAATATAAGAAAAGACTGTGATACCATTAAGTATGAACTACATGAAGTCATGAAAATGTAAGTCTAACATTTCAAGACATTACAACAGTCTTAGGATTTAGCATGTAATTATACCGGTGTTGCCATGTAAATATGATTCAGTACATCCTGGTTTTCTGTAAATAATGTTGAACCTATACGAAGGCCAACTCCAATAAGTATGCTCAGGAGAACTCCCAAAACCATTCCGAGCTGCAAAATAAACAGTCCTTCAAGGAGAAGAAAGAATCCACAAAAAATGCATATTTCCATGTAAGGAATAAAACGTACCTGTAACACGCGGGAAGCTGTGGCTATAGCCTTCGATTGGTCCTTGCGAGCAAATGCACTTGCAAGTATAGCCTGTGAAAGTATGGTTGGAATTAATACATAACAAGAATAAAACAAAGATATATGCATATTTCTAGATGCTAGAGCTATTTTAAGTTATTATTATAGAAAATCTCATGATTTATGGTCAGCGTTAGAGGACCCAGAAACATAATTGTTTAAATGTGTGAATTGCGTCTTAAATAAAATTAAAGTTCAACAAAGTAAAACATAGCATAGCAAAAATGATGGCAAGCTATTTCCTATAGTTGTTAAGTGCTATGGTGATGAATTTCTATTTTTCTTGTTATGGAGATGCTACCCCTGGCATTTGCATCAACTGATGCATGCATCAAAAGCTAATTCTCTTTAAAACACATGCATACTATGTTTGCCAGTCATTAATCAAACAAGAGCAGAAAGTACTTTGCTAACCTGCGCAGCAAAAGCCAACCCATCCGCGAGAAGGGAAGAAGCCAACCATATCTGCAGGCAAATCTGAAATGCAGCCATTTGAGTTGAACCTAGTCGTGCAGCCATTGATGCAGATAGGGTCACACAACATGTTGCCGCAATAACTCTGGTAAGTAACAGAAAGCCTGGATAGTGCAAAAGTAAAGTGCTTTACATAACCCAAAATGCTCAAGTATAGAAAGGCATGTAGCACTTTCTTAGTATGAAATTAGATGTTATCACAGGCAACAACATAAGTCAAATGTAGAAAAAAGAAATAACTAATGAACTAGACGACGACCATTGTAACTTGAATCCATGAAGATAATCTTATCCTTAAGAACAAATATGGTTAAATGCTTTATTAATGATCTTTGCCCAAACAAGAATAACTATAATGGTCTATGGCTGAAAACTAGAAATCTTCCCTAGAGTAACAATTCATTCTAGTGGCAAATCCATCATAGGCGACGGAACTCTTGAAGTTTATGTCGCATGTCAGTTTTCTTCAATATAGTTGGAAGATTTTGTAATAAACAGCTGGTTGTGTGAAAATATGGTACGTCGAGAAAGACAGTCACCTAAATTATCTAACAAGAAAGGCGTACATGGTAGAAGTTCTTAGTTACTACCATCAATCCAATATACATGAAGTCCTAGAGAGCATGTAATCAAGCTCCTTTAATTTAGGCCACCAACTATATTTCTCACGAAAAATAGTTTCACAGTAATTTTTTCAAAAAGTACTTATATTCATACAAAGGTTAACCATCATTTCTGCTGATTAAAGATTGTGAAAAATCCAAGATGCCAGCAAGAGTAGATCATAGCAAAATTACAAATATTTTACCATTTTTAAGGAACCGGCCAATCTGCAAATGTTTCAAGCTGGGTGGCAATAGTTCAACATGCAAGCGTAATTTCCATAAGAGTATGGCTGCAATGAAATATCTACAGAAGAACCATTGTGCAGTCAAAAGAGATATAGACAATAATTTCATAAATTTGGAAAAAGTGTGAACCTTGGTACTACTAAACGAAAACAATACCATCTGCCAAAAAGAGAAAGAATAGTACTACATACTGTGATATAACATGAGCAACTGCTGCACCACCGACACCATAATGGAACACAAACATAAATATCGGATCCAAAACAATATTGATTGTATCTCCAACCACTGGTGATCATAAAAAAGCAATTAAATTGTGTTAGGCATGGATGGAATTCTTCACATCGAGTCTACCCATTAATCCTCACATTACAGTTCAAATCCAAAAAACATGTGTGTTACTTTGATTAAGATTGAAATATGAGCTTGAAAGTTATTAGATATGGGTTCAAAGGGACAGCTTAAATAATCATTATTTCAAAATTGTTTGAGCGGTAAACCTCTTGATCATACCTTACTCCGTCCATTCTCTTTGACATGTAACTTCCAAAGTGTACACTACTGAACCATTTAGAACTACATATATACATGCAGACATTTAGACCTATTACATGAAAGTTATATTGGTATAATAATAAGAAGGAAATTGCTATATGATTATAATCTGAATAACTTCTATGAAAATTATGTTCAAAAGAATATATTTTTACATCAAAGACAACAGGAAGACCAAGTTATTGTCTTGAATGAAAAGTGAAAAGAGAGAGATCACACGTAGTAATATTCAGACAAGTAAATATATCGTACCACTTGCATATAGAGGAGTCTTTGTATCTTTAAGTCCACGAAACACCCCTTGCATTGCCAGAGATAAGAGAACAGCAGGAGCACCTAGAGATCTGAGTACCAAGTACTGCAGAGCAGGCTTTAGCATGCCAGAATCCTATTTGGAAGATGCATTTCAGTTAAGCAATTTAAATCTATCCAACTGGAAAAACAACGAGGAACTAGTTGCAAAAAAGAAGTTCAAATGAAAACTCAAGATCTTTCAAGTCCAACTGATTTGTAGCAACAATTACATACGAAGAAAGTCCACTTTTGGTCCTTGAACTTTATCAAAAGTTCAATTTTCGTCCTAAATGTTTTTAAGGTACAAAACGAACCCTCAACTTTGCTAATAGTTCAAATAGTCGGTTTTGTTGAGTTTAATAGCATACTAGAATCTAATCGAAGCCAACTTGAACCAGGAAAAAGGAGGAAAGTCGAATCAACCAGAACTGATCCCCGGGCAACTCCGGAATCCCTCTACAATGTTGCCACACCGTTCCCTCTATAGCTTATGCCTTCGTTCTCCTCCCCTGCTACTAAAATTCAGCGCCACCAACGGTGCTAGGGACGACAACGAGTCCAGTACCCGCGAGGCGAGGTAGCGCGGGATGCCGCCGACATTCAATATTCCAATCTCAAAAGCTAAAGTATGTCCACATCCAACTATGAATAATTAAACTTCTAACTTCTAAAACAAATGAAGCTACTTAATAATAGTAGTGACCTAAATATCAGATTTTGATGGAAGGCATTAAATTAGTTTTCAAATACATGTCAAAGCTGATGTCGCGAATAATTAATGTTTATGCTAAAACAAATTAGTTTACACCATAAAAATAGAAAAAAAAATGAAGGAACAATTTACCGGTTTCACACCCATGAAGCCTAAGATAGGTTTTGCACATAAGACAAGCAGTACAGTTTGAACAAGGCCAAGCACCCCACCAACTAGCAATGCTGTAGAAACCGATGGTATATTTTTCCTTTCAACCTCCCTTGAGTCAGTTTGGAAAGGCGACTTTCCGGCGGAAGTGGTACTAGTATCTGGTTAAATTTCCAATATATCAAATAAAGATGCATATATATAGCTCAGCCATATAACTTTCTAGAAGGAGAACAGCAAAATCTTACCTTCACGAGGAATCAGTTGATCCATTTCGCAATCTGAAACATTGCGTTCCTTATCTGAGCTGATTTCATCTTTGCATCTGTCACTGGAAGTAGCGTCTTCCTCTGCAACAAATGATGTGGTGACGCTCACAAGGGGGAATATTGCGATTCTTGATACTTGATTGAACACTGCAATAGATACACCTACGGCTGCGAGCTCTACTGGACCTGCTTGTCACAAAACACATCACAGTGATGAAATTAGCATTATGCAAAATGAGCTAAAAGTCCAAAAAAATGGTTTACAAAAACGTGATGTAACTGCAATATTAAGTTTAGAAATAATCTCATTTTGAATTCACTAGCGATCATTCTCAGCATCTGTTGTTTAATACACGCTCCGTCTCAAATACATGTCAAAGATTTGTCTATATTCACATGTATCTAGACGTGTCTTAGGGCATTGATACATTTGAGTTTAGACAAATCTTCAACACGGAGAGAGTACTACAAAATAATAATGCTTAGAAGATGGTACGATGCAAAATTATCTCCAATCCTGCCTAGAGCAGGTTAAAAGAAGTTAGAAAGTAGGCACGGAAAGCGGAACAAGGAGAAGGGGAATCGAGCAAGCAAAACCTATGTGGCCAATGAAGGCGGTGTCCACGAGGGAAGCGAGCGGGTCTGCCAAGAGCGCGAGCGCGCCCGGCACGGCTATCCCCATGATCTCCTTCCCGAGGTCGTCCCGCCTGAACGCGAGCCTGCACGACGACGAACCAGATGAAAAGAAAAGGTCAAAATAGAGGGAGCGAGCGGCCTCCGGCCTCTGGCTGGCTGATCGACGACCTACCTCGCGCCGTTGGAGAAGACGCTGAGCGGGTGGCGTCCGCCGCCGTCCATGGCGCCCGCCCTCCCGGCAGCCGAGAAGGAAGGAGACGGACAGACAGCCAGCGGCACCGCGCGCGCGCAGGCGTCAGGTCATGGACGGCCGAGCGTGGTGCAGAAGCACCCGCAGCCCGGCTTTGGAATGGAATAGCATTCGGTTCGCGTCGCGCGTGCGTGGGTGGAAGACGCGATGGAGCGCATAATTGGTCGTGGAACCCGGAATGGAATGCGCCGCGCAGGACGGGGCTTGCCTGGGTGGGTGGGGTAGCAGACCTGCGCGGGCGTGGCCACACCTCTCTCCGATTCTTTTCTTTTTTTTTGGAACGCGAGTGCTTTATTAAACAGTGAACATAGAGTCTGTTAGATTAAAATGAGTAGTACACAATTGAATGAATTAACTGATATCTTATTCCATCGATGTTCAATATATTTATAAAAGGGAAGAGACGCATCGAAGAGATGCGTCCGTTCGTGAGGGGGTACGAGAGAAAGGTCGGTTTACTATGAACCGCCATAGACACAATATAAACCGTCATAGATACAATGGGAGGATTATTTCTTTAATTATTCTATTTAATTAAATCCTAACACTCCCCCTAATCCTTCTTGTCTTCATGATTGATCATCTTTGAAATCATCTTCTCTAAAAACCATGTGGGAAAAAATGAGAAGAAATATACAATATGCCATGAAAAACTCCTTTTAAAAACCCTGTGGGAAAATAAGGAGGAAATGACAAATTTTATCCATGCTTATACTGATATTGTCTCATTAAAAATCTTTCATGAGAAACCATTAGAAAAAACTCACAAAGGAAAAGAGTGCAATACTGAAGATCTGATAATCTTTAACAGGTCTTAACCTGGGAGATTTCTCCTCCTGAACTTTGCAAGTCACGAAGTCTTCTCATACCAATTCTATGTACATATTTGTGAAACAACGAATTTGGTAATGACTTGGTAAACAAATCAGCGAGGTTATCACATGATTTCGTTTGCAAAATATTTATTTCCCCACTCTTTCGTAACTCATGGGGATAAAACAGCTTAGGAGCAATATGCTTTGTAATATTGGTCTTAATATAACTTGTCTGCATCTATACAATACAAGCAGCATTATCCTCATAGATAATGGTGGGTGATTCTAGCGAACCAATTCCACTTGAACCTTGGACAAAGTTCATCATTCTGCGAAGCCATACACATTCCCGTGATGCTTCATACAAAGCAATTATCTCAGAATGATTCGTGGATGTAGCCACCAATGTTTGCTTTGTCGACTTCCAAGAGAAGGTTGTACCTCCATGTAAGAAGACAAATCTAGTCTATGATCTAGCATTATGGGGATCTGATAAGTATCCAGCATCACAATACCCCACCATGGTTCTCTCTCGATTTTTCTGATAGAACAAACCAAGATCTTTGGTGTCCTGAAGATATCTTAAAATATTCGTCACACCAGCCCAATGCCTTTTTGTCGACGATGCGCTGTATCTAGCCAACAGATTAATTGCAAACGATATATCAGGTCTCGTGCAGTTTGCTAGATAAATTAGTGCACCAATTGCACTAAGGTACGGGAACTCTGGTCCCAATACCTCTTCATTATCATCCTTAGATCTAAAAGGGTCTTTGTCTCTATCAAGAGACCTAACAACCATAGGTGTTTTTGACGGGTATGATTTATCCATATTGAATTTCTCCAATATCTTTTGGATATAAGTAGACTGATGAAACCAATATTCTAGAAGGAATATGTTCAAGTTGTAAACCAAGATAAAATTTGGTTTTACCCAAATCTTTCATCTCAAATTCTGTCTTAAGATGATTACTAGCCTCATGTATCTCTTGTGTAGTACCAATGATATTCAAATCATCCACATACACAGAGATTATACAAAATCCATTAGTAGATTTCTTCATGAATACACATGGGCAATCATCATTATTCAAGTACCCTTTCTGCAAAAGGAACTCACTTAGTCGGTTGTACCACATTCTACCCGACTGCTTCAAGCCGTATAACGACCTCTGTAGCTTTACACAATACATTTTGCGATCAGCCTTCGGATCCGGAATCTTCATTCCCTCAGGGACTTTCATGTAGATATTTGTATCCAGTGACCCATATAAATATGTGGTCACCGCATCCATCAATTAGATATACAAATTCATTTGCACTGCGAGTGATATCAAGTATCGGAACATGATTCCACTCATCATAGGAGAATATGTTTCATCGTAATCGATACCAGGTTTATGTGTAAAACCTTGTGCTATAAACCTCGTCTTATATCTCACCACCTCATTGTTTTCGTTCCTCTTTCGAACAAAAACCCATTTTGCCCCAACGGGGAAAACATTCTAAGGAGTAGGTATTACTGCAGTAAATACCCCTCTCTTGGTAAGCGAGCACAGATCATCCTCAATTGCAACCATCCATTTGGACTAGTCTGAGCGTTTCATACACTCTACCATGGTCTTAGGTTCACGGTCCAATGCCAGGTCATTTTCAATCTTTGAGGAGAAAAATATGTCGACATTTGTAGACTTTCTGTTGAATGATTCTCCTGATTCTACATAGTTTGTGGAAATCTCTTCAATAACTTCAGAGTCATCGTGATTTCTCTCAATGATTGAATCGTGGTGTTCCATTGTCCCAGCACCTATATTTGTGTGCACACTTGTGCTTGGCCCTGGATGATGAACATCCTTTAGGTGTATTTCTTCAACACTTGATTGAACATCAACCCGTGGTTGACCTACATTTACTGTTTTAGAGATCCTCATTCCCTACGGATGCTTCTTAGAAGTTTTGTCCATTTTGTCCAGATTTCTCCCTCTCTTGGGAACTTGAGTGGTCTTAGCTATCTCAACTCTCTCTGGGACATTCATAGCAGGAACATGGGATTTAGTAACACCTTTATAGTAAGTAAATGCATCTGGTAGATTGTTTGCAATATTTTGCAAATTTATTATCCTCTAAACCTCCAGTTCATATTCATTCGTATGTAGATCTAAAGACTGAATGCCTTCAACATTCCAATCTATTTCCTGGCTTTTTTGTGGTCCTTTTCTCCCCCTAATGCCGGAAAATTATCCTCATTGAAGATGCAATCAGCGTACCGGGCTGTGAAGATATCCTCTGTTAGAGGCTCCAGGTACTTTATAATCGACGGAGAAGTATACCCCACATAGATACCCATCTTTCTATGTGGACCCATCGATGTACGCTGAGGTGGTGATATCGGCACGTACATGATACATTGCAAATGTATCTATAATTTTTGATGTTCTATGCTTGGTTTTATCCACTTTCTTGTGTTTTGTTCCAACTTTGGAGTACTTTTATTATGATTTCTTGGACTAACCTATTAACAAGAGCCACAGTGCCAGCTGCCTGTTTTCTGTTGTTTTTGGTTCCAGAAAAGTCAGAAAATGAATATTCTCGGAATTGGACGGGACAAAAGCCAAAGTGCCTATTTTTCCGGAAGGGATCAAGTGCCAGAATACGATACGGAGAAGGGTTGGGGGCCAGCCACACCACCTGGCCGCGCGGCCAGGCCTGGCCCGCGCCAGGGGGTGGTCTGGCCGCCCCCAGCACCCCCTCGTCCTCTCTTTCCGCCTATAAGTTGCCCTCAGGACGAAAATCCTAAGTACCCGATCAAAAATCCACGAAAGAGTCTGTAGCCGCCGCCATCTCCATTCCTAGATCGGGTGGGATCTGAAGCTCTTCCCGGCACCCTGCCGGAGAGGGGAATTCACCCTGGAGGCCTTCTTCATTACCATGCAAGCCTCCGGCGTGATGCGTGAGTAGTTCATCCTTGGACTACGGATCCATGTAGTAGCTAGATGGCTGGTTTCTCCTCCTTTGTGCTTTCATGTTTAGATCTTGTGAGCTCCGTTCATGATCAAGATCATCTATTTGTAATTCATACATGTTGTGTTTGCAGGGATCCGATGGATATTGAGATGTTATTTCAGATTGATTATTGATTCTATTATGTCTTTGTTATTTGAGATCTTGCATGCTTTCCGTTGTTAGTAGCTATCTTGGCCAAGTAGATGCTAGCAACTCCAAGAGTTAGTATTTATGCTCGATAGTGGGTTCATGCCTCTGGTAATCTGGGGAAGTGACAGAAATCTCTAAGGTACTAGATGTGTTGTTGCTACTAGGGAGAAAACAATAATCCTTTGTTCATAGAACAATCATATTGTTTACCTTACACGCAGTTCGTAAAGCAATAATCTGTTGCTTGCAACTTAATACTGGAGGGGGTTCGGATGATAACCTGAAGGTGAACTATTAGTCATAGATGCAGTTGGATGGCGGTCTATGTATTATGTTGTATTGCCCAATCAAGTCTCAAAGGAGTCAAGATGATTAGTATATGCATGTATTGCTTTCTCGGTGTTTGTCAATTGCCTCACTGTAATTTGTTCACCCAGCATGTTATCTATCTAAGGAGAGCCACCTCTAGTGAACTATGGATCCCGGTCCTTGTCTTTTACATACAATCTACAATCTTTTACTGCTTTGTGTTTACTTTCTGCAAACTTTTACTTCTTTCCATTCGATACGTTTAATCCTTTGTTTTCCACAAAACACGATGAGATTGACAACCTCATCGCAAGTTGGGGAGAAAGTTCCGTGGTTGTGTTGTGCAGGTCTCCACGTTGCTACTAGCACCGGTAGTGCGCCATGCCAAAGCTCAGGTAGTAACACCTTTGGGGTGTTTCCTTGCTCCTACTGGTTCGATTAAACCTTGGTTTCATAACTGAGGGAAACTTGCTGTTGTGCTCATCATACCTTCCTCTTGGGTTCCCAATGAGCTCTACATCAACACCACGCACCAAGCACTTTTCTGGGCGCCGTGTATTGAGCCATCAGTACACAACGCAACCGAATTGCGGTGACCCAGCATACCACTGCATGTGTAGTACACTATAGTCGTTGACATGACATCTACAAAATACTGTTCCGTAAATATCACATCCCTCAGAGTGGTATAATAGAAGCATTGCGGGTCCATATTACAAACATACACACTTCATTATTATTACAAACCAGAAGTTCCAACTTCAAGTGTTACAAATTACAAACCAAACTTAAGTAGTTTCAGCGGAAGATATAAAATCCAAACTCATACTTTGAATTGAGCTCACCAACTTATTCTATATAGTTCCTGCTGCTCGGCTCAATTGGTTTACGAATAACTAATACAACTAATCGGACTCGTTGCCCTGCACTCCGTAGCGTATCTCGTAGTCCACCCCTTCAACTCCTCTGGACAGGTCTGTCTCTTCATAGTAGACATCCTCTTGTCCTTCAACTGCGTACATTGAAGGGTCTTCTGGATTCTTAGAGTCTAAGCAAGGGTTCAAAAGAAAGAGTGAGAAACAATGTTACCCAGCAAGTTCATTATATGCAAGGTGGGAAGTTTGATGCTCTATCTACCACCTCGGACTATCAGTCCTTGGCTCTATGCAGTTTTCATAAACATTTCTCCAAAGATTGATTTTATTATCAAAACTATGCCCATCAGCCTTCATAGGTTGACCAGAACTTCATGGAGTTCCTTTCCTGCCGCGTTCGTAGCTCCTTCCCGGAACAGGGAGTAACATGTCACAATTCTTACACTCTGTAGAGGTGTGTTGCTTTACCCATGAGAGATCAACTCCTTGTTGCACAACCGGGCGTACTTTCCCGTCCACAATTCTGTGATGTGGGGCCCAGTAGGTGATCCAAGCCAATCACTGCCCTCTCCGCGATCCCATATGTCTGCACGATCCTCCGGGCCGAGCTCCATCTCTGTTAAGCCCCCATTTTTTGGCAAGATATAACCCTGATGAGTTCCCGAAGACTCTATGAGCTGGTGATGCCCCTAGCAAGCTCCATAAAGGTCTGACTATACCTTCGGCAGCCACTCATAGATAATCTAGATACCAAAATCGTGGGGCCTAAGGGTGCCCACACATATGCTGGATCCACACAAGGAATCCCAGCGTCACGATAAGGTCATCTTGCCTCCATATGAAAGGAAGAAGATACAACTGACTTCTCCGTCCCATTCCAAATCTCATGGTTAACGCGTAATATACGGCGCTAGAATCACTGATGTCATGGGCTGTTAATCCTAAGGTGTCTTGTGCAGTTAGAATCCTAATTCCACTGCCAATATTTATCATCACTTAGGATGATAACCAATTTTTTTATTAGAGAAGATAATATTTTCTTTTTCTAGATCATAGATGATAACACACAATTTGCAATATCTTTGATAAAGACTCTTCAAAGGACATGAGCAAGTGATGAACTTGCCTTGTGACTGCAAGGTAGTGAAGTCGGATGCTTCCACGTGACCTTGAGCTCCCGTTTCTACAAAGAACCATTATTGCCCGGTAAGGACAATATTTAAAGAAGCAATATGAAATGCATAGTAATGTCATGTAATGGTTTATTATCTCCTTCTTTGCGTATTTTACCCTCTTAGTAAAATTTTGCTATTTTCTTTAATTAATGAAATAAAAATATTGTTCTAAGAGTTAAAAATATGAACTTATTTAAAAAATTACTCTTTTAAATATTTACTAAAATTCCTTTAAAGAAATAAGACTTTATTTTTATCACACTGAATTTACTTTTCAAAATACAAACTAGTATTTTTCTATAATAATATATTCATTTAAGATCTTAAAGATGAGTTTTATTCAATTTGAAGTGTTTCATATATTTTTATAAAATTCAAAAGTAATTGGCAAAAAATTAATAATGGACCTAATTTTTAGTTACCCAAAAATTCTATTAATTATTTTTATTTAATAGGGGATATTTTTGTGAGTTCATAGATATATTATTTATGTTTTTAAGACTTTTACTTATTTTTCTAGAGTTGTTTTTGTTTCAGGGTTATATTTGTAAATATTTCTTTTAAACAACTCCTTTAAAATATGGGCCTGGCCCACTAGGCTGGCCCGGCCCAACCTGACCCGGCCCACATGGCCTGATTAAGTCCACCAGGGTAGTACTGGGCTGCCCACAGGCCTAGTACCCCCACGCACTCACTCTCCTCTCCCCTCTCTCTCTTTCACTCACGTGGTCACCTCCTCCGCTCGCTGCCGCCATCGCACACGAGTCCGGCCTAGTCCAGCCGCAGCCATGGTGCAAGATGTCTAAGTTGATGTCGCCGCTCCATTCTGTCCGAGCAGATCTGCCGATAGGGTCCTCTCCTAGCCGCATTGACCCCTGCCCGAGGCTAGGGTTAGGGTTTGGCCGCCCTGGAGCTTCGGTGATGGTGCACCAGGGGTACTCACCGTGCACTTCCCTTCATCTCCGGCTGGTTCTGATGGGCTGCAGGCGTGGGTTGTAGCGCCCCTTCGGGGTGCTCCCTGTACCACCGCTTCTGCATTGCCACCGGCCACTCCTCTACCTCCTCTTCAGTTACTTTTGCGAGGACATCGAGTAAGTTTGGGTACTTTCTCTTAGTTCTCCTCTCTTGTGCTCTAGCTAACTTCCCTGGCATGATTAACATGATTAGCCCCCCTGTCGAGAGTTCATCTCTGAACCCTAGGGTTCCTACCCTGCAGAATATGTTGTTGCCACCTTGTTCTCTATCAGAGAACCCTCTATGAAAGTATATTGAATCCTTATGTGATTACCCTTGTTACATCTGTGATGGGTTCATTATATTGGATTGAGACTCACTGTTATGCTAGAGTTGGGATGCTCTCTTTTGATAGTTCTTTGATGACCCACAAGTATAGGGGTGTATCGCAGTATTTTCGATAAGTAAGAGTGTCGAACCCAACGAGGAGCAGAAGGTGCTGGCGAGTGGCTAGGAGCAGGAATTCTCTATAAATACTTAGCAAATAGATTTTTAGGGTTTTTTGATAATGCAGGTAAATAAAGTACGAGTAAATAGAAGACAATAAGAATAAATGCAGCAAGTGGCCCAATCCTTTCTTTAGCAAAGGACAAGCCGGTTGTATTACTTACGATGACCAAACATTCTCGAGGACACATGGGAATATCGTCAAATGCTTTCTCTTCATATAGTTGATTAATCTTCTTTAGTTTGATAAGTGTTGTGTGGGTGAACCTATGCTAATGTACCGACCTTCCTAGGACTAATACATACTTGTGATTATACCCCTTGCAAGCATCCGCAAGTACAAGAAAGTAATTAAGGTAGAACCTAACTGAAGGAGTTATGCTCTAGAGGAAAATAATAAAGTGTATTATTTGATATACCTCCTGTATGTTCATAATACGTTTCATACTGTGCTATAACTGTGTTAATACGAAACGTTAATACACGTGTGGTATGTAAACAAACCCTGTCTCTAGTTACCTCTAGTGAACTAGTTCATTGGTCATGAGGATGGTCTATGTTTCAAGACCATGGGCATTTATGCCAACTGACAATGAGGTCATGTTATTAGTTAAATAACATGATAGACAAACATCCGACCGTTATATCGTAATGAGATCTAGTTACAAAGTTCACCATTGATGATAAAATACAGAGAACCTCGCAACCTGATCCTTTGACTGTGAGGTAATGCAAATCACCATTCTGGAAGAAGCTTAGATGGTTATCAAGAATCATCTCATAACAGGGTGATCAAAAAGGTGCCACTCAGGTTTTCCGAAGGAATGCGTAGAGGAGTACATATCAAGACCAGGATTTGTCTATTCCATGTAACGGACAGATACATGTGGCCATCTCGATGACATTGCATTAATGAAGCTTGCAAGCATGTGACTAGGTCACAGAATGCAATGACATGATAACGAGTAAAACAAGTTCATCGGTAACGAGATCGAACTAAGGTATACAGATACCGAAGATCAAGTCTCGGATGAATTAGGTATCGTATGACAAAGGGAATGGGGAATGGCTATCTCACGGTTCGAGCGATTGTATTCGTGAAACGCACGGGGGTTACATGGCCATCCAGGTCCCTCTATTGATCATTGATATGAGAATGGTCTCTATCATGTTCGAAGTGTTTCCAAACCGAAGGATGTCACGCTTAAGGCTGGGGACGCTTAGGGTAGATGAGGTATCGTATGAGAAATAGAGAGAGAAACCGGAATAGTTTCGGTAACATCCGATGGAGACCGGAAGGGGTCCGGAAGATGTTTCGGAGTGAAGGAATAATATAATATGTGTATTTGAATGTTAATTGGAGAATTAATTTTAAATATATTTTATTTTATTTTAAAAGGCACTATATTGCTAATGGGCCTCACCCGAGGGGAGGCCCAAGTGGGCAAGGCGCCTAAGGGGTGGGGGCCAGCCGGCCTAGGGCTAATGGGCCACCCGAGTGGGGCCCACCTAGGGCCGACGGCTGCCCCATGGTGGCCGGCGGGTGTGGGCATTAGTCCCACACCGCCTGGCCCCTAGGTGGTGCGCCCCCCCTCCTACTATATATAGGGGTCCCCCTTCCCCTTGGAAGACACCCATTCCTCTCATTCTCTCTCTTCTACTGAGGACTTTCCCGTAATATTGGGGAGGACCTCATGGTTGAGTTCTCCACCTTCACACTACCGTCGTGTGATCGGCGATCCGACATCTACTTCTTCCGCTGCTCGGCTGGATTGAAGCCCGGTTGACGTCCACTACACCGGACGTGTGACGAACTTCGGAGGCACCACACTTGGGGTGCTGCTCGTCTTCATCAATATACGCCTTCCTGCGTAAGGCGTGCCTCTCTCTGCAAAGGTATGAATACTGTATTCCTTCTCCATTACTTATGTCTACATAGTATAGATCCTGGCATTAGTGTTCGAGTAGATAGAAATTTTTTGTTTTCTGCTACGGAACCCTTCAGTGGTATCAGAGCGGGTCTATGGGTAGACATGTCGTACGAATAGAACACATAGCAATATGTGGACATTGATTCTATAGTTGCTACCCTCTTTAGTATTATTGTTCATATCGCGACACTGTTTGATGAAGCGTCCCCCAACCGACCTCACGTGGTGATTCACGAGACTGGTCCACAAATCAAAGTGGCTTAGGGGGGTGTCTGTCTCTCTGCAGTAGTTGATATGGCATTAACACTGGAGGGCCCTGAAAAGGGAAGAAGAACGGCAATCATTGAATCCATGTTGTGGCTCGACGTTCGTAGGTGGGAAAGGGTTCTACTGCGAAAGCCCTAAAGCCGCGTAAAACATGCAATAGTTAATATAGAAGCGTCTATATTTGTTATTGCATAGGGGCAAGTATTGTAACATGGCAATGACAAGTTTATGAAACTCTCATTAAAGTTGTTGATGATGATCACGAAGCTATAACCATGTCATAACACTTCACTTTAGAAGTATCACTTATTGTGCTAGTATACTTACTAGATGGTAGCATAATAAGATAATCCCTCATAGTATTCCAGTTATCGTATTCCCCTTGTGTGTGCACCACCAAGAAAGTTCTTCGGTATGAGGCGATCCAGGGTGACAGGCCTGGGTGTCAGACATATCTACGTTCACATGTAGTGGGTGTAAGCCATGTTGCACTGCAAATACACACGAGTTAGGACTGGCGAGCCTAGCACGCTAGAGAAGCGTGGCCTCGGGATACAAGAGACCGAAAGGTCGAGCATGAATCACATAGTTGATGTGATCGACATTAGGGAATGTCCACCTTTGATACTGCACTAATGGCCGTGACGATCAGGGAAGGTGCAGAGGATAGGGATCATGTGATCACTAAACGAGTAGAGGGATGTTCGTTTAAGTGGGAGTTCTTTTAGTTAAAACTCGAACTCATTATTATGAACATAGTCTAAATACTTTGCAAATTCCTCTATAGATGTCTCGCCCACCCACCTTCAACCTTAGCACTTTCCTCGAGAAGGACAAGCTGAAAACTGATGGAACCAACTTCACCGCATGGTTCCGCAATCTTAGGATCCTCCTAGTCCCCTACAAGTTGACTTATGTCATCGAGGCTGAGCTTCTAGCTAAGCCTGCAGATTCCGCCTCTGAGGACAAAAAGAATGTCTGGCAGTCCAAGGCGGATGATTTCTCCCTCATCCAGAGTGGAATGCTCTATGCCATGGAGTTGGAGCTTCAAAAGCGTTTTGAGAAGATGAACGCTTTTGAGATCATTGAAGATCTCAAGGCTGTCTTTGCTCCACAGGCTCGTGGAGAGAGGTATGATGCTTCCGAGCTCTTCTTCTCTGCTAAAATGAAAGAGCACAGCAGTATTAGTGAGCACGTGGTCAAAATGTCTGGCTACGTTAAACGCTTAAACGCCCTGGATTGCAAGATCCCGGAGGAACTCGCTATAGATAGGGTGTTGCATTCGCTGTCCCCTAGCTACAAGGGTTTTGTGATGAACTACAACATGCAAGGAATAACTAAGACCCTTGCTGAGGTGTTTGCCATGCTCAAAACTGCTGAGGTTGAAATCAAGAAGGAACACATGGTGCTGATGGTCAACAAGACCACCAACTTTAAGAAACCGGGGCAAAAGGGAAAAGGCAAGAGCAAGAAGCCTAAGAGGGATGGCAAGTTTGTTGCCACCACCTCAAAGGCTGCCAAGCCCGGCACTTCATGCTTCTACTGCAAAGGGAATGGGCACTAGAAATGCAACTGCCCCAAATACCTTGAAGACAAGCGAGCTGGCAAGATAGCCATTCCAGACAAAGGTATATATGATATACATGTTATTGATGTATTCCTTACAAGCGCTAGGGGTAACACCTAGGTATTTGATATCGGATCTGTTGCTCACATTTGTAACTCTCAGCAGGATCTGCAGAGTAGGAGGCGCCTGAGGAAGGACGAGGTGACGATGCGCGTCGGCAATGGCTCGAAGGTCGAAGTGATGGCCGTCGGCACCCTGCATCTGTGTCTACCGTCAGAATTATTGTTGATTTTGAATAAATGCTATTATGTACTCGCACTGAGTATGAATATTGTGAGTGGGTCTTGCTTATTGCAAGACCATTATTCGTTTAAATCAGGAACAAATGGTTGTTCAATTTATATGAATGATATTTTCTATGTTCATGCACCTGTACGTGATGGTTTATTCTTACTTGATCATGATTGTGATACACACATCCATAGTGTTGATGCTAAACGTTGTAAACATAGTGACGATAATTCTATGTACATATGGCATTGCCGTCTTGGTCATATTGGCATAAAGCGCATGAAGAAGCTTCATTCAGAAGGGCTTCTTAGATCATTGGACTTTGAATCCCTTGATACATGTGAGCCATGTCTCATGGGCAAAATGATCAGGACACCATTCTCCGGTATAATGGAGAGAGCCGTAGACCTTCTTGGGATCATACATACGGATGTATGTGGACCAATGAGTGTCTCAACCCGCAATGGTTATCGTTACTTTGTTACCTTTACTGACGACTTGAGCAGATATGGATATATCTACTTGATGAAGCACAAATCTGAAACCTTTGAAAAGTTCAAGGAATTTCAGAATGAGGTAGAGAATCAACTTAACAAGAAAATCAAGCACCTTCAATCGGATCGAGGAGGCGAGTATTTGAGTTATGAGTTTAACATGCACTTAAAGGACTGTGGGATTGTACCATAGCTTACGCCAGTCGGAACACCACAACGTAATGGTGTGTCGGAACGTCGTAACCGAACCCCTATTGGATAGCGTACGGTCCATGATGTCTTTAACTGATTTGTCTGTGTCTTTTTGGGGATACGCGTTGGAAACCGCCGCTTTTATTTTAAATAGAGCACCATCCAAATCCGTGGAGATGACCCCATATGAGATGTGGCATGGCAAGAAGCCATTATTGTCATTTCTAAAAGTTTGGGGTTGTGAGGCTTATGTTAAGAAACTGCAGCCTGACAAACTCGAACCTAAATCGGAAAAATGTATCTTTGTAGGATACCCGAGGGAAACCATTGGGTATACCTTCTACAACCAAGCCGAAGGCAAAACATTTGTCGCTAAAAATGGCACCTTTCTTGAAAAGGAGTTTCTTGCAAAGGGAGTTAGTGGAAGGAAAATAGAGTTAGATGAAATTGTTGACCCTTCTCTCCGTATTCTGAGTAGCGCAGCGGAAACTATTCCAAAACCGCTCTCCAACATGGAGGAAGAGTCCATTGATGCTGATCAAAACAATGACGTCGAGACTCCTGAGGTTCGCAGGTCTACAAGGATTCGTGCCACTCCAGATTGGTACAGTAGCCTTGTAATGTCTGTCATATTAGATGATCAAGATGAACCAGCAAACTACAAAGAAGCTATGGGTAGTGCTAACTTCGAGAAATGGCTAGAAGCCATGAAATCCGAAATAGGATCCATGTATGAAAACCAAGTTTGGACCTTGGTGGATCTTCTAGAAGGTCGCAAGGCCGTGGAAAATAAATGGATCTTTAAGAAGAAGACGAATGCGAATGGTAATAACTGTTCACAAAGCTCGACTTGTCGCAAAGGGTTTTCGACAAATCCAAGGAGTTGACTACGATGAGACTTATTCTCCCGTAGTAATGCTTAAGGCTGTCAGGATTTTAATAGCAATTGCTGCACATTTCGACTATGAAATTTGGCAGATGGATGTCAAAACCGCATTCCTCAATGGTCACATTGATGAAGAGTTGTATATGATGCAACCAGAAGGTTTTGTTGATCCTAAGGATGCAGGAAAGGTGTGCAAGCTCCAACGGTCCATTTATGGGTTAAAGCAAGCATCTCGGAGCTGGAACCAACGTTTTGATCAAGTGATCAAAAGTTTCGGATTTATCCAGAACCAACAAGAGTTCTGTGTTTACAAGAAAGCGAGTGGGAGCTCGGTAGTTTCCTTAGTAGTATATGTGGATGACATATTACTCATGGGAAACGATGTGGATCTTATGAATAGCGTGAAAGCGTATTTGAGCAACCAATTTTCCATGAAGGATCTAGGTGAAGCTGCATACATATTAGGAATCAAGATCTATAGAGATAGACCAAGGCACCTAATAGCATTAAGTCAGAGTACTTACATAGATAAGATTTTGAAGAGATTCAAAATGGAAAACACCAAGAGGGGTTTTACACCTATGATGAAGAATTGCAACTTGAGTGTGACTCAATGTCCTGTAACGGACAATGATAGAGAGAAGATGTCTGACGTCCCCTATGCTTCTGCAATAGGATCTATCATGTATGCAATGCTTAGTACCCGACCTGATGTGGCATTGGCTCTTAGTTTGACGATCCGATATCAGAGTAATCCAGGACCGGATCACTGGACAACTGTGAAAAATATCCTAAAGTATCTGAGAAGAACAAGGGATATGTTACTAATATATGGAGGAAATGATGAAGCTCTAAATGTAACAGGTTACGTAGATGCGAGCTGGAATTCAGATCATGATGACTCTAAGTCTCAAACAAGATTTGTTTTCTTGGTGAATGGTGGGGCCGTAAGTTGGAAGAAGCAGTCGGTGGTGGCACAATCTTCAATGGAGTCTGAATACATTGCTGCAGCAGATGCAGCAAATGAAGCTGTTTGGCGAAGGAATTTCGTCATCGAACTAGGACTTTTTCCCAATGCACAAGACCCCGTGACAATCTATTGTGATAACACGGGGGCTATTGCAAATGCAAGGGAACCAAGAACTCATTCCACAGCCAAACACATCAAGCTTAGATTTCACGTCATCCGACAGATTGTTGAAGAAGGTGAAGTCAAGATTTGCAAAGTAGATGCGGAACTGAATGTAGCAGATCCTTTGACTAAAGCTCTCCAACATGACAAGAACGAACAACACCGAGATTCCATTGGTGTTAGGTTCCTGCCTATTGTAAACTAGTTTTGTATATACTCTAGTGCAAGTGGGAGACTGGAGGAGTTATGCCCTAGAGGAAAATAATAAAGTGTATTATTTGATATACCTCCTGTATGTTCATAATACGTTTCATACTGTGCTATAACTGTGTTAATACGAAACGTTAATACACGTGTGGTATATAAACAAACTGTGTCTCTAGTTACCTCTAGTGAACTAGTTCATTGGTCATGAGGATGATCTATGTTTCAAGACCATGGGCATTTATGCCAACTGACAATGAGGT
This sequence comes from Avena sativa, assembly GCA_916181665.1. NCBI lineage: Eukaryota > Viridiplantae > Streptophyta > Magnoliopsida > Poales > Poaceae > Avena > Avena sativa. The sequence continues at coordinate 85,815,864 of OV702291.1, read as the reverse complement.
CATGTTATTAGTTAAATAACATGATAGACAAACATACGACCGTTATATCGTAATGAGATCTAGTTACAAAGTTCACCATTGATGATAAAACACAGAGAACCTCGCAACCTGATCCTTTGACTGTGAGGTAATGCAAATCACCATTCTGGAAGAAGCTTAGATGGTTATCAAGAATCATCTCATAAGAGGGTGATCAAAAAGGTGCCACTCAAGTTTTCCGAAGGAATGCGTAGAGGAGTACATATCAAGACCAGGATTTGTCTAGTCCATGTAACAGACAGATACATGTGGCATCTCGGTGACATTGCATTAATGAAGCTTGCAAGCATGTGACTAGGTCACAGAATGCAATGACATGATAACGAGTAAAACAAGTTCATCGGTAACGAGATCGAACTAAGGTATACAGATACTGAAGATCAAGTCTCGGATGAATTAGGTATCGTATGACAAAGGGAATGGGGAACGACTATCTCATGGTTCGAGCGATTGTATTCATGAAACGCACAGGGGTCACATGGCCATCCAGGTCCCTCTGTTGATCATTGATATGAGAATGGTCTCTATCATGTCCGGAGTGTTTATGAACCGAAGGATGTCACGCTTAAGGGTGGGGACGCTTAGGGTAGATGAGGTATCGTATGAGAAATAGAGAGAGAGAAACCGGAATAGTTTCGGTAACATCCGATGGAGATCGGAAGGGGTCCGGAAGATGTTCCAGAGTGAAGGAATAATATAATATGTGTATTTGAATGTTAATTGGAGAATTAATATTAAATATATATTTTATTTTATTTTAAAAGGCACTATATTGCTAATGGGCCTCACCCGAGGGGAGGCCCAAGTGGGCAATGCGCCTAAGGGGTGGGGGCCAGCCGGCCTAGGGCTAATGGGCCACCCGAGTGGGTCCTACCTAGGGCCGGCGGATGCCCTAAGGTGGCCGGCGGGTGTGGGCATTAGTCCCACACCGCCTGGCCCCTAGGTGGTGCGCCCCCCTCCTACTATATATAGGGGTCCCCCCTTCCCCTTGGAAGACACCCATTCCTCTCATTCTCTCTCTGTCTCTTCTACTGAGGACTTTCCCGTAATATTGGGGAGGACCTCGTGGTTGAGTTCTCCACCTTCACACTACCGTCGTGTGATCAGCGATCCGGCATCTACTTCTTCCGCTGCTCGGCTGGATCAAAGCCCGGTTGACGTCCACTACACCGGACGTGTGACGAACTTCGGAGGCACCACACTTGGGGTGCTACTCATCTTCATCAATATACGCCTTCCTGCGTAAGGCGTGCCTCTCTCTGCAAAGGTATGAATACTGTAGTCCTTCTCCGTTACTTATGTATACATAGTATAGATCCTGGTATTAGTGTTCGAGTAGATATAAATTTTTTGTTTTCTGCTACGGAACCCTTCACTAACCACAGCTTTAAACTCTAAGACCCTGACATCCCTTGTGCAAAGGTTTCCTAACGGGGGTTCAAGTTTCTGTCACTCCGGCAACCCCTACGATTAGTAGCCAAATACATAATGCATTCGCCTAGGCCCATATAGGTGAAGTGTCATGTAGTCGACGTTCACATGACACCACTAGAAGAAGTACACCACAACTTAAATATCAAATCATTGAATCTTTCTCAACACAATTCCACTACTAACAACATGACTTCTCCCATGTCCTCAAGAACTAAACGAACTACTCACAAGACATCATATGGATCATGATCAGAGATGAAATAATGATGTGTAACAATCTGAACATAAACGATAATTCAATGGTTCACTCAATAGCATCAACTACAAGGAGTAATCAACACTGGGAAAGTTTCCCCTAAGAACAATGCAAGATTCAACCCAATTGTTACAATAGTATGGAGTGGAGATGATGATGGTGATGAAGATGATGATGGACATGATGATGATGATCCCGATGAAGTCCAGCTTGAGGGTGGTGTTGATGGCGACGATCTCCCCTCTCCGGGAAGGAATTCCCCCGGCAGAATTCTGTCTACCGGAGAGATCTTTCTCTCTCGGTGTTTTCCGCCCGGCAAAGGCGGCGTAATCTTTCTATGGTCGCTCCCCGAGTCTTAGGGTTTCAGGAGGATAATATACGCTAGATGGGAGAGCCTGGAGTGGACCAGGACGGCCACACCACCTGGTGGCACGGCCTGGGGTGGCCCGTGCCAGGAGGTGGTGTGGGACCCTGTGGCCCATCTCCACTCTTCCTTCTGCCAACCTTCATCTTCTGAAAAAATAGGATTTTCCATGTATTTTCCTGGATTTTGTGATCTTCGCGAATTTCGCCTCCAAATAGCCCCGTTTCCATCAGAATCCTGACTGCAGCGGTCCATGCTCCAAAAGTCATCAACCATGCAAAAACAAATGAAATAACATAAGTATCATCTCTTAATATGAAATATATCAATAAATAACAGTAAATTATGATATAGAATAGTGATGCAAAATGGACGTATCAACTCCCCCCAAGCTTAGACTTCGCTTGCCTCCAAGCGAAACTGAGCTCAATAAACATGACCTCAGGTTTATGGAGTGAAGAGTCGATAAAAGCATACGGACAAGAAGCATCACATTCATCAATACATAAATCATAATAGAAGACAACTCACTATTATACAACTTAACTTGCAATAAGTAAAGGAAACACAATAAGGATACAAGAAGTAAATCATAATTGGTAATGGCAAACTTAGATCTTGGTCGAAGAATAGTTGACAATTTGCAGGAGTTCACAAATAACTGGTTTTCAATGATAGCTTTCAAAGTAATACTCACTAAGATAAGAGCAAAGTGCAAAACAAGGAACATAAGAAACATGTTTGAACAAATCATCATATGAATGAATGAAACACAACAACTCAAAATACTTGCTGAGATAGAAAAGAGTAGGTTTACTGACTCAATTAAAAAGGTAAAAGAAAGGCCCTTCACAGAGGGAAGCAGGGATTTCAAGTTTCATAAAGAGCTTCCGAAAATTATGATACTTATTAGCTTTCAGCTCTCATTGCCCCTATCATAAGCATCTTTAGGTGATTAAGGTTAAAGTGACACAACTAAAAGGATATGCTTGACAAGTTATAAATTTAAGTCTCATGCCCCTTACTTACAAAGACCAAACCTCATGCTACTCAACTTCAGTCACGAGTAAGCTCTTGTCATTGTAAGTACATATCTATCATAGAGAACCGCCAACGGGGTACCCCTTGCACATGATACAGGAGCTATCCCATAATCAAAATGACAAGGCAAGTAGCCAATGAGCATCTCAGCAATCTTTTTATTTGCTATTTGCATAGGTTTTTATTGAGGATGCTTCATAGAATGCTCATTATGGTTATGCTGCAAGTTTCCACCATGATTAGGCATGGCTTAGGCTAGCGGCCCTGGAGTTTCTTTAACACACATACAAACTCCATGATCTTACAAGTTCCCCTTTTATTTCACACCGCCGGGATCCATAAGCAAAAGAATCATGATATCAACTAGGTGCAAAGTACCAGTGCAATGTTGAAAGTGTTCCCCATGACAGCATGGTTCTGCTAACTTCAACTTATAAAGCACAAGCATATACACAACAAAGATGGACACACTGGTTCAAGATTATTAAATGCAAGAAAGTAAAGTGTGCCATCAAGTTCGTGAGAGCTTTAATCACTAATTTTCACATAACAAGTTTAATTTGGAAGGTACATAAAAACATGAATTTACTTGAAATAGCAATAATGCTAATAGGTAGGTATGGTGGACACAAATGGCATAGGTTTTGGTTTAAGGATTGGATGCACGAGAAGAATTCCCTCTCAGTATAGGTTTTTGGCTAGCAAGGCTGGGTAGCAAGCATAAGAGTTGAAGGAAACAAACAAACATACAAGTGATAAAAACAAACATGCAATCTTCCTTGGAAGCACAAAAGATCTTAACTAGAGAATACTAAACTTATGAGCAAATCAAGAAAGAAAGATGATGAAATTATATTTCTTTAAGAGTACTTTTATCTTTTTCATTCAATTCTCAAAATAGTGTTGCTACTGACCGAGCCAGGTTTGCCAAAACCAACTAAATTAACTCAATGATCCTAAAGTGATACCAATACTAACAACAAGATCAATCACATAACCATGAATTGAAAACTAATATAAGATATGCAAAAGATTAAATGATAGAACTTCTCATTAATATTCCATAACGGCAAATCACACCAAGGGATACATATCTAACGAGAGAGAGGATACTTCCATAATGCAAACCATCCTACACGATAACTTCTTTATTCATGATACGACTCTACTAAAAAGGTAAAAAGATAAAAGATAATGATGTGATACCGTGGCACTCCCCCAAGCTTGGAACAAACCAAGGGGATTCCAAAACCTGATGACGAATTACTCCTTCGGTAGTGGTGGTATTCTCTCGTCATCATCCAGTAAGGGATCCCCATCAACGAAAGACATCCTAGTCTCCATCATCCTGAAACTAGCAGCATCACTTATGTGTTTAAACCTAACCTCATACTCACAATTTTGATTTTGAGCGTCATAGAGCTGCGCTTGTAGTTGGTTGGTTGTTTGGTGGAGTGAGAGAATTTCATCCTTGAGCTCAGCAGTCTCCTTTTGATGCTCGGAGATGAGTTCGGAACAAATCTTATGGATGATATCCACTTCGCGTTCCGCCATCTTTTTGTACCTAAAGACTTCTTGCTCCAGCGCTTCCAACCTGTCCTCCAGACTTCCTTCACCTTTAGGGCCTTGAACCTCTTTTATCCGTACCTCCCCATCTTCAAGCAACAACTCCTTGGGATGAATCTTCAATTCACGCATGTATGGGTTGATGATATCTACTGAGGAATCTTCCTTGGCTGATCTAGAGAAAAACATTGTGGCTCCAAAACTGGGACTCTACCTGTCAGAAACAGATCGAAATGAAAACACGACGAGAACACAATATACGACCCTCGGAGGATCCGCGGGATTATATATTACGAAGTTTTACAATAAAAGGAAGTTACTGGGAGAAAACAGGTTGGAGACGGAGTCCAGGGCGGCCACACCACATGGTGGCGCGGATAGGGGTGGGCCCGCGCCACAGGGTGGTGTGAGCCACCCAGGCTCCGTTTCCGTCTCCCTTTCGCTTCGTTGCTTTCCTTGTTGGATAAAAACTACAAAAATATAACTGGACAGAATTTCCGCGAAACTTTTCTTACCAGAGCTGTTACCTATTCGAAAACAGACTCTACAGGTCTCTGAATTTGGTCTTTAGTAGATTCTTCTGGAGTTACCGCTTGAATAACATGAATATCTTCATCTTCATACACTTATTTCTTGAGTCATGAAACTCCAGTGGGCATCATTGTAGGTGACCGTCCAATATCAGTGGGCATACTGAGATACGAGTCTTGTAGGGATTCGTTGTAAACTCCAAGATTTTGTTTGACATCATCCTTGATCTCTGAACGATAGCCATTACCAAAGAATATTGTTGATTTATCAAGGTTGATTTTCTGTCCCGAACCTTTACAAAAGAGGTCCAAGGTATGGTGAAGGGCATCCACACTCCTACCATCACTCCGAGTAAAGAAGATACTGTCATCTGTAAACAACAAGTGTGTTATAGAAGGTCCAAGTCTACCATTTTTTGATATCTTGTAGTGCGCCTTGAACCTCCTGTTTCTGCAGAAGACATGATAACCCTTCAGTGCAAAGGAGAAAGAGATAGGGACTAATAGGATCCCCTTGACAGATGCCTCCCGAAGGCACCACATGCTTTGTAAGATCTCCATTAACTCGAACGACATAGCGAACAAGCGTGACACACCTCATAACTAAGCTAATCTAGGTACTGTCAAAACCCAGTCTTGAGAGGCACCCATGCAAATAATTCCACTCCACTCTGTCATATGACTTCATCATATCGATCTTCAAAGCAAAGAAAGGTCTCTTGGCACGTTGTTGTCGAATTGTATGAATACATTCAAAAGCAATAAGGGCATTGTCCGTGATCAATCTCCCAGGGACAAACACACTTTGATTTCAGACACAACGGCAGAAAAAATTAGCTTCAGCCGGTTAGCCAGAACCTTGGAAGCTATTTTGTACAAAACATTGCACAAACTAATTGGACGGAAGTTCTTGAGGTGTTGAGGGTTATTGACTTTTTGGATGAGAACAATTGCCGAGTCACAAAAACCCTCAGGAATGATGCCCCCTATCAATAAACTTTTTACTGCATCACAAATCTCCCTACTGAGAAACTCCCAATGAGTCTGATAAAACAACGTTGGGAAACCATCAGGTCCCGGGGCCTTCGTGGGGCCCATCTGAAAGAGTGTTATCTTGATCTCCTCATCTGTATAAGTCTTAGTCAAAGATTCATTCATCTCATTAGTAACTTTAACCGGGATGGCATCAAGAATAACATCAAGGGATGGGCAAGGTTCGGAGGTAAAGAGATGCTCATAAAAATGATGCACCATACCTTTGATATCTGACATATCCTCCACATTTGAACCATCTTCCTTCATGAGGCGAGAAATTTTGTTGGCACATTTCCTAGCTGACACCCTCGCATGGAAGAATGTGGTGTTTCTGTCCCCCTCACGGAGCCAGTCCACCCTAAACTGCTGGCTGACCATGATATCCTCCCTCTCAAAGAGCTCACAGAGAGCATTTTCAGCCACTCGAATTTCCGCAGAGTCCGCGTCGTGCGAGCGCATGCCATGGAGTTTCTGTTCCAGGTTCTGGATCTTTTTTCGAATGGCTCCAAAGGATTCCCGGCTCCACCGCTTCAGCGTACCCGCCAACCGATGCAGGTTATCACATGTGGCTTGGAGAGAAGTAGAACCATTTCGCCCCTCTTCCCAAGCCTTCTCCATCACCCCACGATAATCCAGTGGCCACAACCATGCCGCCTCAAAGAGAAAAGACTGTCGAACCAGAGCAAAGATGCGTGGTACATCCAACCCCTCAACCTTGATGGAGATTGCAAAGTGATCCGACGTCGTGGTGATCACATTCTCAACAAGGTAACCACCGAAGCGCTCAGTGAATGCTCCATTTGTGACTGCACGGTCAAGTCGGACACGAACCACATGCTCTCCTTCTTGTCTATTATTCCTCGTAAATTCCGGTCCCGAGTAGCCAAGATGAACCAAGCCACAGTCAAAAATGCAATCACGGAACAAGGCCATTTGGGAGTCTGATCAGTCATTAGAGCCAATTCTTGCAGCCTGACAAATTCTTGCTCGGCGCCGAAGCACCAGGAGCATCATGATCTCCCCTAGCGGAATTGGAGCCCGCCATCGCACTCACGATCCGAAAAACCCGCTCGAAACAAGGGTAGGAAACGAAACCAGAGACGGATCAAAGGAGGGGAGAGGTAGCAGGCGAGGATCAACGAGCCACGGGGTGGAGGTGGACGATGGGAGTGAAGCCTTGCCGCCGGCAAACAGAGTCGTGAGAAGTTAGGGTTCCGCCTCTAGATCACGAGAGAGGAGCCTAACGTAACTGACATTCCGATTCCGGGTTCGGAAGGCGTCTGCATGCATTTCATGGTTTTGTCAAGGAATTGCACACGGCCCACAATCATATTTAGCACAATCACTACTCTCTCCGTTCATAATTATCTCGTGTTCTGGGTTTATTTAAAGCTAAACTTTGCAAAATTTGATCAAGAATATGAATAAAAATATCAACATTTATAATTCAAAATGCATATAATATGAAAATATAGCACATAACAATTCTAATACAATATATCTTACATTTTAGATGTTGTTATTTTTTGTTCGTTATATAGCCAAAGTTAACAAAGTTTGACTTCTAATAAACCCAGAATGCGAGGTAATTGTAAATGGAAGGAATAATTTTTATGGGATATCCTAAGATTCTATCTCCTTGTAGCCAGCCAACTTCCGGATGAGTGGTCATAGTGACACGACCATTGCATGCATTTCAGAAACCTATAGTTTTTTTTTAGAATAACTCTAGTTGTCGCTCTAATTCAATCGATTTTCCCCTACCACCGTTTTGGTGCCATGGGACGGAGGGGAGAGGGGTTCGCCTCTTATCCACTGTAGATATTTTTCTATCAAATTTGCTAGTTCTTAGGTGGCTGAGAACTTTTTATGCTTCAACCACCTTTCTCATTATTAGATTTACTTCGCGATTTGTACAATATGAGAGTTATCATAAGCCCGTCGGAGTGTGGTCGTACAAGAGCCTCAAATATTTGGGGGCTCAAAATTTTCTTACAGAGGTAAGATTTGACATCCCATTCCCACTAGACCGCAATGTCCCCGGCAGTGGCAGACCTACGTGAGAAGGGGAGGCCTCTCCGGCGTGAAGCAGTGTACCCCGCTCGTTACTCTGGTTTCTATCGGAAGGGGACCAAGGGCCAGGCCATTTACAGAGCTCTGTTTCTTGTCGAACAGTTCCGATAGTGAGGTGGAAGAAAGAAAAAATGGGCCAGGAATAGTGGGCTTAAGTGTGTTGTGATTGTGGAAGACCATTTCTCTATTTCACAGTGCTTCTCAATATATACACATGGACATGGTAGACTCCCAATACCTTGATAGATCCTAGCCTAGGACGCACGCGATCACAGTGGTTTGCAAGTGGAACTCTGAATTTTGTCGCCTGCTCTGATACTCTCCCTGAACGAACACAAGAACATACAGAGAACAGGAGTATTTTTTTGCGACGCCTTAAAACTTGCGTCTTTTCTTCTCTTGCCTTTTATTCCAGGTTCACCTCGAGGTAGCGAACGTGACCGAATCCTACGCTGTTCACGATCCACTAAACCCGCGCCGTCCCACGGAGTCGACCGTGTCCAGATTACAACTGAAGAACCGAAACAAACGGATCAGGCCTCTACGTGAACACAGCACGTATCAGGCTTATTACTACTACTACGACACAAACGACGTGTCTAGACTATGTTTCAGAAAATAAGACTAACTAAGAAACTGACAACCAGATTATTTTCCAACATTCTCTCCCTTAATCTTGTTGTCATCAGGTCACTTCCTTAACACCGATGGCACTCCTCAGCTCCTGAAACTTTGCCCTCCCGAGCGACTTGGTCAGGATGTCTGCCAACTGATCCTCTGTTCTGACATGACTGATGTTCACTTTCCCAGCCTCCACACACTCCCGCACGAAATGATATCTGGTGTCAATATGTTTACTGCGGTCATGAAAAACTGGGTTCTTACTGAGTGAAATGGCAGATTGATTGTCCACCTTCAGTTCCACTTTGGCTGGCTCTGAATCTAGTATCTCTGCTAACAGTCTTGCCAACCAGATGCTCTGACAATCACCTGAAGTAGCTGCCATATATTCAGCCTCACAAGACGATATGGCAACCACCTTTTGCTTCTGTGATACCCATGAAATTGGACTTGAACCAAGATAGAATAACAGACCAATGGTGCTCTTCCTGTCGTCCACATCTCCGGCATGGTCACTATCACAGTAGCCAACTAACTGCAGTTCTCTTCCCTTCTCATAGAAACACCCAAACTTTAGTGTTCCCCTGATATATCTGAGGATGTGTTTCACTGCAGTCATATGCTCTGCTGTTGGTTGCTCCATGTACCTGCTTACAAGACCACCAGAGTAGCACAGATCAGGCCTTGTATGTAGCAGATATCTGAGACTGCCCACCACGCTTTGATAGTAAGTGCAGTCAACTGATGGAGCCTTGCTCATCTTGCTCAACTTCAGACGAGGCTCCATTGGAGTTTGACTACAGTTGCAGTCTTTCATTCCACATTTCTCCAAAATTCTTGATGCATACGCGGATTGATTCAGATAGAAGCCTTGAGGAGTTTGCTTTACCTCAATTCCCAGGTAATAACTCAGTAGCTCGAGATCGCTCATATAGAACAACGATTTCATCTGAACCTTGAAGGCTTCAATGTCAGCAACATTTTTCCCAGTAATAACTAAATCGTCCACGTACACACCGACTAATAGTGCTGCACCTTTTCTGTTTTGCTTGTAGAGAGCTGGCTCAGATGGACACTTCTCAAAACCGAGATTGATCAGTGTCCTATCTAGTTTAGCATTCCATGCCCTAGGTGCCTGTCTGAGCCCATATAAAGCTTTATGCAGCTTAAGCACCTTGTGCTCCTCTCCCTTAACAACGAAACCTGACGGTTGTGCAACATATACCTCTTCCTCGAGTTCACCATTGAGAAATGCGGATTTTACATCCATGTGGTGAATTTCCCAGCCCTCATGTGCTGCTAGTGCTAGGAGCAGTCTCACGGTTTCCATCCTTGCAACAGGTGCGAAAACTTCGTCAAAATCAACTCCTTGACGCTGCACGTATCCCTTCGCAACTAGCCGAGCTTTGTGTTTCACCACATTTCCAGATGACTCCTTTTTAAGCTTATAGACCCATTTCAATCCAATTGGTTTTTGTCCTTTTGGCAACTCACACATCTTCCATGTATTGTTACTGACAATGGAATCCATCTCTTCCTTCATAGCTCTCTGCCAACATGCCTGTGTCTCAGCTTCAGCAAAAGTACTTGGCTCCTCGGTGCCAAGCAGGCATAGCCCAGAATAGGCCATGTCAATCTCTGATGAATCATCATAGATGTCATTTAGAGACCTTTTTCCTCGTGGTCCTTCAGATGGTTCAGTCCAAGGACTTTGAGGAGTGTCCATGGATGCCGGTGTTTGCCGCACTGGTGTACCAATTGAGGGTGTGGCCTCCTCAGTATCTGCTCGATGTGTCCTTACTGCAGTCTGAGGTGATGTGGGTGTTACTGCCACTTCACCTTTCTCAATGACAGGACACGCTTCAACACCTGCACCCCGTGCCGAATAATGAACAGTGAACGTGGCTTCCTCGCTGCTAGCAGTGACTGCACTGTCTTGCCAATCCCAACACCCGTCTTCTTCAAAGACTACGTCTCGAGAGATAACAAGCTTCCTCTTTGATGGATCATACAAGCGGTAAGTTTTTGACCCTGGTTCGTACCCGATGAAAATCATCTGAGAGCTTCTATCAGAGAGCTTGTTCATTCCTGGACCCATGCGCTTCACATGTGCTACGCATCCAAATGCGCGCAGGTGTTGCACATTCGGTTTCCTCCCATGCCAGGCTTGATAGGGCGTCATTCCACGCACACTCTTGGTCAGAGATCGATTCAACAGGTATACTGCAGTAGCAACAACCTCCCCCCAGAATTTTGCAGGCATATCCATGCTTTTCAGCAAACTCCTAGCCATCCCGACCACTGTCTGATTCCTCCTCTCCACTACACCATTCTGCTGTGGTGTATATGGTGCCGTGAGATAGTGTTTGATTCCTCGATCTTCACAGTAGCTGGCAAAAGAGTTTGAGGTGAACTCCCCACCGCGATCAGTTCTAATGGCTGCAACTTTCAGATTCCTTTTTGTCTCTGCTGCGGCTTGAATTTTCCTGAATGCACCGAGAGCTTCATCCTTGGTACTGAGAAGGGACACCCACATGAAACGTGAGTAGTCATCAACAAGGAGAAAAAAATATCGCTTCCCTCCAGGTGTAGCTGGTTCGATAGGCCCACATAGATCAGCATGAACAAGCTGCAGTTGTTGAGTTGCGTGGTAGCCTGTCTGAGCAGGAAAAGGAAGGCGACGCTGTTTTGCAACCATACAGCCATCACACACCTGCTCAACTTGTTCCAAGACTGGCATTCCTTCAACCATGCCTTCTGTCTCAAGTGTCTTGAGAGAACGAAAATTGACATGCCCGTATCTCATGTGCCACAGCCAGGACGTTTCCTTTGCATGAGCCAGCAAGCATACAGGTTCAGTCTTCTGAATATTTAGGATATACATACGGTTCCTGGTTCTCTTCACTCGAGCCAGGACCTTTCTTTCACGATCCAGCACCGTCATGACACCACCCTCAGCTGAGTACTTGCAACCATTTTCATCTAGCTGACCCAAACTAATAATGTTATTTTTCAGTCTGGGTATGTAATACACATCAGCTAGCACCCGGTGTTCGCCTGTGTGACACTGCATTAGAACAGAGCCGCGTCCACAGATCTCAACAGCTGAACCATCCCCGAATCGAACTCTTCCTTTCACTGTTCGATCCAGTTGGGCAAACTTGTCTGATCTACCTGTCATGTGATTGCTTGCCCCGGTGTCTAGGTACCATGGCAACTCATGTTCTCCATTGAGCTTTGGAACCACCTTTTCCTCATTGAGAAGTACATGTTCCTCTGCTTCAGACTCAGACAACACAAGTTCACATGTCTCTAGCATCAGCAGTGCTGGGTCGTCTTCCTCTTCCTTCTTCTGAGCGAGATTTGCTTTCTCTCGCTTTGGTTCTGGGCAATCTGACTGAAAATGACCCTTGTCATTACAGTTGTAGCATCTGACCTTCTTGATGTCTAATTTGCCCTTTCTCTTCTGCTTTTCGCCACTCTTGCCAAGCCTGTTGTTGTCTTGGCGACCGAAATTTTTCTTTCCAGCAGAACTACCTGAACCTCCGGCGCTGTCACCACTCTTCTTCCCTTTCATGAGTTGCTCTAGCGCCCGGGTGACAAGCATGAGTTGCTCATCCCCTTTTCCGCCGCCACTGCGACGGCGACCTCTCTGGCCATTCTCATATGCCGCCAACCTGCCCACGGCTTCAGACACTGGCATGGTGGACAAATCCCCCCACTGCTCGATGGTATTAACGACATCTGTGAACCTGTCGGGAACGGCATTGAACAACACCTCAATGACAGATTCATCATCGATTTTCTCACCTAGCGAGCGTATCTCGGCGACGAGAGTGGTGAGCTTCTGTCCGAACGCGACGATTGTCTCGCCGTCGTCCATCTGCATCTGGTCCAATTGGCGCTTGAGCTGCTTGACCCGCGCCTTCTTGACGCGATCCTCGCCGACACGCATCTGCCGGATGGCATCCCACGCCTCTGCAGCGGTCTCGTACTCCGCGATGGCCATCACCATGGCGTCAGGGAGAGACTGCGAGAGCGCGGCGAACGCGTCCTCGTCCCTGGCCTGGTTGTACTCCAATTTCCCGTCGACCGCTGACCAGCAACCGAGGGTGCGCATAATGATGCGCATCTTGACAGCCCAGACGCCGTAGTTGGTCTCGGTGAGCTGCGGATAGTGCACCGGCACCCCGCCGCGCGACGGAGCCCTGACGATGAGCGCACCACCGCTCGTGTCTGCGTCAGGATCGTCCGCCTTCTTCGGCGGGGGCTGCTTCTCGCCGATCTTCGCCATGGCACTCCGACCCGCTGCTGCTCCGCCACCAAATCGCCTCCCGAACCCTAAGGCTCTGATACCAAATGATAGATCCTAGCCTAGGACGCACGCGATCACAGTGGTTTGCAAGTGGAACTCTGAATTTTGTCGCCTGCTCTGATACTCTCCCTGAACGAACACAAGAACATACAGAGAACAGGAGTATTTTTTTGCGACGCCTTAAAACTTGCGTCTTTTCTTCTCTTGCCTTTTATTCCAGGTTCACCTCGAGGTAGCGAAGGTGACCGAATCCTACGCTGTTCACGATCCACTAAACCCGCGCCGTCCCACGGAGTCGACCGTGTCCAGATTACAACTGAAGAACCGAAACAAACGGATCAGGCCTCTACGTGAACACAGCACGTATCAGGCTTATTACTACTACTACGACACAAACGACGTGTCTAGACTATGTTTCAGAAAATAAGACTAACTAAGAAACTGACAACCAGATTATTTTCCAACATACCTAGCTCAACTGGTAGTGATATTGGTTCCAGGCTCTGTCCTGGCATAAATATGTACTGATCAACTGCTCCAGTACTTTTGTTCGAAGAGCTTCGTACCTACGCAGACCATGCATGAAAATTCAGTACCCGCAAATTAATGTTCAAAAAAAAAAGGCAAGAGCTGATGATGTTATGTCGGAGATCGGAATGGCTTAGCAGGCGCAAGATGCTGGTCAATGAACTCGATAAGTAGATAGGAGCGTGGCAATTTGCCATCTACTTACCACTGCACAGTGGTGAACTTACCTTGAGCTGAATTTGAAGAAACCAGGAGGAGAGCGGCGATTCTACCGTGCATGTCTGTGCCGTCGATTTGTATTGATTTTCTGCTTTATGATTCGTGCTGCTCGATTTCATCAAGTTTCATCATGTTTCAGAAATGGATTGCAATAAAACAGGGTAAAACAGTGTACTTGATCTACCGTGCATGCTAGTCACACTTCCCAAACCCAAGGGCCCTTCAAGCATACCGTGACTGTAGTTGCTCTGGCAGCTGGTCAGCCTGAAAAATGCAGTGGTACACATGCTTGGCGACACAAAGGAGTGCAGCATGCGGTCCATCTTTTATTTATACATGCACACATAAATCACAAATACACATACGTACATACAAGCGAGCTTCCACACATACAATATACTACTCGGCCCGTTCGTGCTCCTCCCCTCCTATCGCCATGGACGGCGTGCGAAGTAGAATTTTTATTCTATTGGAGGCTGCAGACACGGAGCAGTACACGACGGTGTCTAGGCTGCCGGCACCACTTGACCGAGGAGGGCCTGAGTGGCCGCGCCTGCGACGTGAGCGGGGAGCTTCTTGGGTGGAGTGTAGCAGGGGCCGCTCTGGCACCCGCCGCCACAGTAGTCGCCACCAAGGCCGCAGTACCCGTACACGCTGCAGCACTGGTTGTCGGCGCACGGACTGTCGCGGCCGCAGCCGAGGGCCGTCGCTGCAGCGAAGGCAAGGACCAGCAAGCCCAGTGCGACGGCCTTCGTCTTCATGGCCATCTTCACAGAAATTTTACTGCTTGGAAGAAGCTTTCCTCTTCTTTAGGTGTTATGGAGTTTCTTGGATGATCGATTGATGAAGCTTCCGATGCCGGGCGAGCCGTTATATAGACGCGTGGTATGCCCGTGCCGTGGTGCCTCGACGACTGAACAGCAGCAGCTGAGCAGCATCTCTGCAGCCACGTGAAGTTAATTACAGCACAATACAGCTAGCGCGACGCCTAGCCGTAGGTTCCTCAACATTCAAAGGTGGGTTAGCTAAAACCTTTAGCTGGAATCAAAATCTTTAGCCTGGGGTTGTCCAACATTCAAAGGACTCAACCTAGGTTCTCCTTCAATGACTGAAGCTGACGAGCTGTGCAGATTTCGTGGAAACGATAAGCTACTACGAGCAATGGACCCCCGGAACCTTCCTTCTTGCGGGAAACGTGAGTTTGGGAAGGAACAGACCACACCCGGGCCTATACATTGTGTGTTAATTACACAAGAAATTCTATATATGTAATTGGCATTTACGTAATATTAATATATACTCTTTTCTAAAAAAAAAAACTCTATATACCTAAACCTAACGATAAACCGAGATCGCAATCTATACACTTCTCCCCCAAGAGGTCAGATGCGCATTCAATCTCACCTGTCGCCTGTCGGTTGAGTAATAAGGGTATAATTGGCCATGTAAAAGTTGGAAACTTGGAAAAAAAATCTATCTATCTATTATAGCAATATAAAAGTCTTTTTCGAGTCATTAGGTTGATCCACATCACCTCAATTATTTGGTTGGTTGGATCTTAGATTTGTGGTTAGGATTTAATAGGAAACAAATAGTTACGTAACTACATCTACCTGTTTGACACGTTCGATTATGTACACATCTCCAAAGGGAACAGCCGCACCATATATAAGACTAGATGACCGGTTGATGTTAGTAGTTTTTTAAATTACACGTATCTATCTAGGACTCTAGCTATGCCTGATTAAAAAGTTATATTAGGACAACCCACAACTACGAGTCTACGACTCACGTTTGATATGGCATGGTGGCGCAGGACTAAGGAACGCCCGATGATTTGGACCGGGAGTACTACATACACAAACGTTGTCAGCCACGACGTGCTGTTCAGCTCTGATGCGGTGCTCATGGCGTCGAACGAGACGGCGAGAATGGTAGTGGATAATGTGTCTGTACGTGGGCTGATTAATATAAGGGAACTCGGCCATTGAATATATTTTGCAGGGAATTATGGACTTATGTTGTTTTTCCGTTATTCTAGAATAATGGAAGCATGCTGATAAATGCTTTTCTAGAACTATTTTCATAAAGAGGATATAGTTAAATATTCATGAGTTTTACCGCCTTAATTTTCCTATAATAAAAAATAGTGTGTATTGATAATCCATTTTTAGATATTATCAAGCAAACCCCCAAAATGCGTTTCAAATAGACAAAAATATATAAGGAAACTCCGGCACTGAACCTATCAATTAAGCATTAAATAGCAAACCAACCTGTGGTTGGGTGGCTAGGAGGGTGGTTGTACCCCCAGCCCACCAGAGTTCAAACCCCAGGTTTGACACTGTGTGTTGCATAAAAGGCAGAATATTCTTTCAGTGGGAGGCGACGTTCCCGTCGACAGCGAGGCGCCTGTGGTGACTTCGTCAATCTCAAGACCCGATCTGCTGGCTCAGGCTCTCGGAGGTGCTCATAGGGGTAGGGTGTGCGTGTGTGCGTTCATAGGGGTGGGTGCATGTACGTGTTGTGAGCGTCTACGATTGTACTGTGTTTCAAAAAAAAGATTTTAAAAAAATTAAGCATTAAATAGGTGATATACATATATTTTACGTACACACAAGCAAACTCCAAACTGATTAGCACTTTTATACTAATACATTACTCTATTTACAATATTAGTAGTTCGGGACATTGATCATGTCCTCAAAGCAATAATATGAACAAAGAATTATTTTGAAAGTGGTCAGAATTAATACAATTACCTATTATGAAAAATTATATCATGAAAAAAACCTAGCTTACTTATTAGTTTGATATTTTCGATCTGCTAATCCGTTCTTTAATTGATGGCGAGACAATGCCACCTATGTCAACAATTTCTTTAAACTACTTATATCATTTATGTCACAAATTTTCTTAAAGTAATTACATTTACTCTTACTTTTGCTCAATTATATAAAGTAAAATGTGTTATGAGTCATTTATATGCTATTCTCCATACTGAATTTAGTAGTATATGTTGGTAAAAATGGTGACAATACAATCATATGGTGTCACGGTACCCTACAAGTAGATGCCACGTCAATCAAAACATCTTTAGAGAGGTCCCGGCCATTCGAAAAAATAGAAATATATGAAATTAACCATTGAAGGGTAATTGTTCAGTGTGAAGTAGAATGACCAAATTTACATTGTATCAAAAGTTTTGCACCAAAAAATATAATTTTTTCCTTCAAAATATGGGCGTAGCGGGTTAGAAGTATAAGGTGTGCCTTATAGAGAGGAGCACCTATTATATCCATAGATGGGATCCATATTTCAATATGAAATTAAAAGATAAAGTCATGCCTTCAAGAATTTATCCATGTCTTGACGATTCTGTATTTTAGAATAAAGAGGAATCGGAAGTAAGAAATATCTACATAATTGACAAAAACTTACGATTTTTAAAACAGTAATTAAAGATGTTACCCTCGCAAATGCGAGGTCCACATCACCAAAATTATTTTGATGGTTACATCTAATACTTACAGATAGGATTTATCAAAAAAAAAAATAGTTAGGTAACTATGTAATTTGGTTTGACACAACTATAGTTTGTTTGACACGCCTGGTTGGTGTACGCGAGAAAGCTTCGCGAGTACATGCATGGGCCATGAAACAAAGAACTAAGGCCCACCCATGCACATCGTTGCAGAGGCAAATTTCTGAATTAATCCTTCTCGCAATTAAGCAGCTCAATCTTCAAAAAAAAAAACTCAATCTTCGCAACCGGGGGAAAGGGAAATCTACTGTACGTATCAAGAGGATGCACATACATACATCGAAGTCATGACCACGCAAGGTCACGTACTGCCGACTGGAAACTACTTGATGTCCTAATTTTATGTTCGAATAAATTACGAGATCCTATGAATGCATAATGCGCATAAAATACTTGTAGACTTGGATCTCAACTCTGAAGCTGATCGATCTGGCCAGACAGAGTCCGTGTAAAATACGTATGGACAAAGAGATCAACTCTCAAGCTGATCGATCCGGCCAGTTGTTCAACTTGGATAGACATGCATGTATTGTTTGATTAACTTGAACAAGAAAATTAAGCAGATCTAGAAAATTAATTGTTTTACAGACACATGCATGAGTACACAAGAAGTAATAATCTGAAGATAATATTTTTGCAAGAAAAAGAAAGATTACTACACATAATATATAGATATAATTTATGAAAGTTAAGTTAACCTCATAGATTTAAAAAAAATAGTATGAAAAATTGATTTTCCAGAGTATGTCCAAGAGACGCACTTCTCGTGCAAACAGACCGTGCATAAGTCACTTCATTTGTAATATGTCCAAGAAAAGGAAGGAACGTCGATCGGGGTGACTCATGGACTACTACACAATGCATGTCCCGTAAAGTAACATTTAGAATTAGACAGATTCAAAATACATTTATTAGGATATCACCCCAACACCCAAGACATTGTTGTGAAGAACCAATGAGCGTAACACAATTAAACTACATTCCCGGAGATTGTTTAAAGGTTAAGAAAAGTGGATGAATATTTAAACATGTTATATTAAATGAAACGTAGAAGGATAGGGAGGAGGTTGGAGGCGAAGGCAGTTCCAAAGTGAAAGAGGCATCTAGGATCCCCGGTGAAAGATTCATCTAGCGGTATTTTTTTTGAAAATAATAAGCATAATGTTAACCACTGAAATAAGAAATAAACACCCTTACAAATTCCAATGAAAATGTAAACCTATTTAAAGCAATTACCCTATTTCAACCACCTGGTCCACACACAGTAAACAACTAGCTTAAAAACCATCACTTAAGTGTTCCACAAGTGACACATTTTTGCATTTATCAGTTACTCAATTAAATCACAATACAATAAAATAAGAGAGATGTACTAGAGGTTATGATAAAATAAGAAGTATTTAACCATCAAATGAATAGACCAATTTGTATAGATGGACCACAAATCATAAGTATTCACAAGTGTGACTAAACAAATCATTGTTAATGCATCATTACAATTTGAACTATTCGTACCAGATTTTTTTACTTCAAGGTCAAATTTTGGTACAAAATCACAATGTATATGGTAGTTAAAGGAGACATGTTAGGAGTTCAAAAAGAATCAAAACATGTTTTGGTTAATGTAGCGGACCATCTTTCTATTCGTAGGTCACAAATAATCTATGTTTAGAACTATGTGTAAACAATATCAAAACTATCATATTGTTAAAATGTTTAAAAATCATAGCTAATAGATATTCATAGTTGTACTTATAAAAATTGCAGTTAGTAGTCATCATAACTATATGAGGTCTTAAACATACCACAACTGATATGTCTTCTTAATGTGTATAAAGCTTAATAATTAATAATATATCTCATAGAAGTGTATGAGGTTATAGTTAATCACAATATACTCAACTCTTCAAAGACAAATAATGCATGAGATTAATCAATGATATGTATAAATATAATCCTATGGTTGTACAATTTGAACGATTAAAGATGACATGCAATTGATAAGAAATAGATTTTTATAATTCATATATATGCAATAAATGTTGGAGATATGCCCAAGAGGCAATAATAAAGTGGTTATTATTATATCTTTATGTTTATGATAAATGTTTACATCCCATGCTATAATTGTATTAACCGGAAACATTAATACTTGTGTGTTTTGTAAACATAAAAGAGTCTCTAGTAAGCCTCTTGTTAAACTAGCTTGTTGATTAATGGATGATCATGGTTTCCTGATCATGGACATTGGATGTCATTAATAACAAGGTTATATCATTAGGAGAATGATGTGATGGACACACACCCATAGTAAGCGTAGCATAAGATCAAGTCATTAAGTTCGTATTGCTGCAAGCCTTCAAATGCATAGTAACCTAATCCTTCGACCATGAGGTTATGTTAATCACCATCACCGGATGGATACTTTGATGACATCAAACACCGCTTCGTAACTGGATGGTTATAAAGGTGTCATTGGGTATTCTGAAAGTATGTGTTGAAGCGCATGGACCAAGATTGGGATTTGTCCATCCATATGACGGATAGATATGCTCTGGGCCCTCTCGGTGGAATGTCATCTAGTTAGCTTGCAAGCATGTGACTAGGTCACAAGGGATAACATATCACGGAACGAGTAAAGAGTACTTATCAGTAACAAGGTAGAACTAGGTATGGAGATACCGACGATCAAACCTCGGATAAGTAGAATATCGCGTGACAAAGGGAATTGGTTTCGTATGTTAATGGTTCTATCGATCACAAAGTCATCGTTGAG
Source organism: Avena sativa (assembly GCA_916181665.1). NCBI lineage: Eukaryota > Viridiplantae > Streptophyta > Magnoliopsida > Poales > Poaceae > Avena > Avena sativa. The sequence continues at coordinate 85,795,523 of OV702291.1, read as the reverse complement.
TATGTGGGAGCTGTTATGGATCTCCAGATCCCGCTGATGGTTATTGATCGGAGAGGTGTCTTCATCATGTCTGCATATTCACGAACCGAAGGGGTGACACACTTAAGGTTCGAAGCTGTTTTTAAAGTAGATATGGAATATGCGTTGGAGACTGAATGTTGTTCGGAGTCTCGGATTGGATCCGGGACATCACGAGGAGATCCGGAATTGTCCGGAGAATAAGATTCATATATTGGGGATCATTTTCTAAGTTAGGAAATGTTCCGGAGTGTTTTATGGAGATTCTAGAAGGTTTCAGAATGTTCTGGAAGGTTGTAGAAGATTTCTTGGAGTTTGCTTGAAAACCAAGAAAGGATCAAGGAGTCTTTGTGGGGCATGACATGGATTCGTGGGGGAGGAGGATTCCGTCCCCCCTCCCAATCCGCCGGCCAAGGAGGAAGGGGAGTCCTACTAGGACTCCACCTCCCATGGCGCCTCCCTCCTTTAAATAGAGGGGAGGGGCGCCACCCCCTAGCACTCTCCCATAACAAACCCTAGCCGCCGCCTCTCTCCTCCTCCTTCGCTCTGCTCCGGCTTAGGCGAAGCCCTGCAGAAATCTCTACTCCACCACCACCACACCGTTGTGCTGCTGGGATTCCGTGGACAAGATCTACTACCTCCGCTGCTCGCTGGAACGGGGAGAGGAAGGTCTGCTTCGACTCCGCACGTGTGACCGACTGCGGAAGCGCTGCCGGAACACGGCGCCGGAAGGATCGTCCACACGATCTTGAGATCGGCAAGTGATCGACTACATCAACCACGAGATCCGATCTCGTAACGCTTTCGGGCCTACAAGGGTTAGTACAGATCTATCTCGTTGCACATGTCTAATAGATTAGATCTTGGCTTTTATCTAGATTAGATCTGGGTTTTGTTCGTTCTTGCGATAGAATTTTTTTGTTTTCCATGCTACGAACCCATCAGTGGTATCAGAGCCGTGTCTATGCGTAGATATGTTGCACGAGTAGAACACAATGGTTTTGTGGGCGTTGCAGCTCGTGCCGTCTTTTGTTTTGTGTACTTTGCATCTTGCGGTATGGTGGGATGAAGCGGCTCGGGTTAACCTTACATGTCATCGCACATGAGACTTGCTCCACAGTTGACGTGCAACTCGTATTGCACAAGTGGCTTTGCGGGTGTCTGTCTCTCCCATCATAGTATAGATCCAATCTACACTTTGCACTTGATAGCACCTGTATCAACGTTGTGGTTCAGTTTCGCAGGTAAGATCCATTCTTATTCGAAAGCCGCAAACCACGTAAAACATGCAAAGAAAATTAGAGGCGTCTAACTTGTTTTTGCAGGGGTTTTGTGATATGATATGGCCATCATATGATTGTGATTATATTTGATGTATGCAATGATCCTTGTTGTAATATGGCAACCGGCAGGAGCCTAATGGTTGTCTTTAAATCTGTTAAGACCTGCGTGTCTATTCATCTTGTAATAGCTTTATTCTAAGTAGTTGTAATAGTTGCTAGTGATGATGGACAACCATGAAGCGGCGCCACTGACCTTGACGCAATGCTGGTGATGATGGAGATCATGTCCGTGCTTTGAAGATGGAGATCAAAGGCATAAGAAGAAAGGGCCATATCATATCACACTAATTATGAATTGCCTGTGATGTTAATCCTTTATGCATCTTGTATTGCTTAGATCGCGACGGTAGCATTATAAGATGATCCCTCTCACTAAATATCAAGTAATAAAGTGTTCGTCCTTAGTAGGCACCGTTGCTAAGACTCGTCGTTTTGAAGCATCTCGTGATGATCGGGTGTGATAGATTCTACGTGTGCATACGACGGGTGCAAGCCAGATTTGCACATACGGATACTAAGGTTAATCTTGACGATCCTAGCATGTACAGACATGGTCTCGGAACACGGAATACCGAAAGGTAAAGCATGAGTCATATGGATGATATGATGAACATGTTGATTGTTCGCCTTTAAAGCTACATCATCTCACGTGATGATCGGACTTGGTGTAGTGGATTTGGTTCGTGTAATCACTAAAACAACTCGAGGGATGTTGTTTTGAGTGGGAGTTCTTTTGTAATTTGGATTAGTCAAACTCAATTTATCATAAACACAATCAAAGTGAATTTGCATAGTTTGTTGTAGTCATTGGCATCCGTTCACCACCTTACGCTTAGTTATAGTTGAGATAGTAGAACTATAGAATTTCTGGATATTTGCTTTGCGAACTGGTATCGTATTGTTTTGAGTGTCAATCTAAAGTTTAAAAGTCAAATTGAAAACTTTCAGCAAACTCCGTTTATTCTGTGACGTTTAATAAACAGTATTAAATCAAGAGTAACAATTCCAGTGTTAGTATCTAATGTATCATGTTTGCCTCCATGATTCTTGATACTCAAAAAATTGTTTTTAATATCAAGTTTATCTAAGAGCTGAAAGCAATGTTTCAGAAACCATCATATGTGAAAGGTATTACGATATCTAAAACAATGTGTTGGTTACAACATGATAGAGTATACGTCCTCATATTTGATGAGAATTTATGAAGATTGGAGACGCCAGTCGTTCTAATCCTCTAAAAGGTTTTGGAAAAGAAACATTATACTCGCAATTCACCTTTATAAGCTATAGCAGCTTGATCATGAAAATTGTCATGATAAGGATGAATAGAAGATGTAAGTAAAATGTTTACTACACTAAAAGATTACTAAAGAATGGAATTTTGAAAGAATGCCAAACATTTGATGAAGGTGATCCACTTCAAAGTGCAAGTTCAAAGGTATTAGTATTTGACTATACACACTTTGTACTATGTGTCATGTGAATGACACCACTATTGATGTTGATAGATTCTTTTAAAAGAAAAGGAATTGTTGAAAGAGAGTCTATAAAATATTTGGCAGAAAAGAAAAGATTGGAGATGTCCAACTTAGGTATATAGAAGATACATGTTATGGCTGTATTCCTTGGTTGTTAAACAATGTGGTTCTGCGGTATTGGATACCGAATTGGTTGGTATGAAGTGTCATACAGGACAACACAATTCATGAACTGCAATGGCCTAAGTAACTAGCAAGAGAATATGTGATGATGTTCATCGAAAACAAACAAAGGGTTGTTGTGTTGCTCGTTAACATCAAAGCTTGCCTTCAAGATTTGTTTCAATAATTGTTATTTTGATCAGGTATTATGACGACAAAAGGTTGTTCAAATAATTACCGTATTCCATAATAGATGGATGATATACAAGTCTGGTTGGAAAAATAACGACCATAAAACTAATGCTAAAATGTTGCAAGACAAATGATTGAAAGATCACTTGCGAAGTGACATCACCGTTTAAATTATATTAGGGATACATGAAGAAACTCCATGTTGATGGATTTTTGGAGTCTTTGATTTTGATCAAATGACGCTTGTGATACTTTCCTGGAGATAATTAAAACTCCGTTCGTAGGCCAAAAGAGGAACGGACGACTAACTGATTGGAATTTGTACATATTGATGTATATAGTTCATTATGTGTAGTCGTGGGCGATGAATTTCAACTTCATATGCTTTCTCCGAAGATTTGAGTGAGTATATGTATATACTTACTCAATAAGGAAGAAGTATGAAATATTTGAAAATGTTCAAAGACTTTCAAGATGAAGTGGAAAATTATTGTAACAAGAAAATAAAAAAGTTTATGATTGGATCATAAAGAAAGATGTTTGAGTTACAAGTTTAGCAAAACACCTAAGATTTGAGGAATCGTTCCATGGATTTGTATTTCCCAAAACACCATAGGAGTATGGAGTGTTCGAGATATGTAATGAAACCTTGTTTGACATGGTAAGATCAAAGGTGTCATTTATAAAACTACCATTATATTTTAAAGATTAAAGCTTTAGTGACTACCGCTTTTACACTGAAAAGAGCTTCATCGTGATCCATTGAAATGACACCATATAAGTCATGGTTTAGGATAAAACCCAGGTTGTCCTTTCTTAAATTTTTGGTATGCTAGGCATAAGTAAAGTGTTTACATCCAAAGTCGGATGAGCATGTCTTTGTAGGTTATTTCGAATAACCATTGGGTATTCCTCCATAACACCGAAGACAAAAGTGTTTGTCGCTTAGAGTGTCAAGTTTCTTGAGAAGGAATTTTGGTAAAAAGTTAAGTGGGAGGACAATAGAACTTTGACAAGGTTGTTGAACCTTGGCTAATATGTGCTGAGTTGCGCAGCGTCGGAAAGTGTCCCGGAGGCAGCAACAATGCTCATGGCTCACGCGCCTCAAAGGTTGTGGTCACGGAGATCTAAGTTACTATTGAACCAAGTAGGTCGGGTAAGTAATCAAATGCCAAGATTTGAGAGTTAAATCATTGTTGTTTGACAATGATGAACCGACTACAAGCAAAGAAGCAATGATGGACCCTGACTTCGTTAAGTGGCTTGAAGCCATAAAATCCGTGATAATTCCATACACGAGAAATCAAGCTTTGAATTTGAAAGACCCTCTGGAAAGGTGCAAGACCTTACAGTCGTATATGGATCTATAAACAAATAGACATGGATGTTTCACATCTATGAAATAGTCGACATGTCGGAAAGAGTTTACGACAATGTTTAAGGAATTGACTATGATAAGATTTGATCTTTCATAGCGATATTTAGTCTGGACGGATTAATGTAGCAACCACTACATATATTTTGGTATATGGTAGTTGAACAAACAAAACAAGTTCTTCTAATAGAATGGTTACCTAGGACGTATACATGACATGATCCAAAGGTTTTTTTGTTAATTCAAAGGATGCTAAAAGAGTATGCAAAACTTCAATGGTTGAAGTGAGCATCGCGGAGTTAGAATCTTCACCGTGATGAAACCGTTAAAACGTTTAACTTCATCAGAAACGATGAAGATGTTTGCATTTTTGCAAGAAATTAAATGGGAGCGCTAAGACATATTTCTAATACATTATGTGAAAGACATATTGTTGATTAGAAATGATGTATCTTTTATTGACACAGGTTAAGAATTTCATTTCGATGAAAGACTTAGGCATAACCAAAGAATTAGGCATCAATGTCTATATGGATAGATTGAGGCGCTAATATGGTTTTGCCAAATGTACATAGATAAGATGTTGAATGAGTTCAATATGGAAACAACAAGAAAGGTTCTTGACGCACGGAAAGGACTGAATCAAGATTCAAGTGTGTTGACACGAGATTCAAGTGTTTTGACACTTGGTGAAATCACAAGAATATTTTGATCAATCATTCTTTGAGATGTACACATCCAGATATGTCCTATGCTCTAAATGTTATGAGCATATACCAGAATGACTCATAAGATGATCATTGGACAATAGTAGGGATATTCCTATGATTTTGGAAGAGCTAAGAATATATTATTTATATAGTGGTGACAAATAGTTCATTGTAAATTGTTACATTGATACTAGTTTTGTCACAAATTAAGTTTATCTCAATTTAAACTATGGGTGGCACAATGTAATGGAAAGGAAGTTCCATAACGGATTTGGTTGAGTACCAAAGTTAAAACATTGTGACAGATACTACAACAAAAGGCTAAGTATATGACTACTATTGTAGCAGCAAATGAGGGCATTTGCGTCAAGTAGTTTGTTATCAAACTAGGTGTGGTTCATAGCGGGATAATACTATGAAGATACATTGTATGACAATTGTATCAACATGATTTAATCCCAAGGAACTAAAGGTCTCACCAAAGGACCAAATTTATACAATGCCATCTCATTGGAGAATGAGTAATGCGTAGAGACGCAAGGACATGCAAATACACACGGACCTGGAAGTCTCAGATCCGAAGATTATGTTTACCACTAGCAATAGTGTCTATACAATACCAAAAAGCCATAGGTGTTGAATGCACAAATTTTTAACTAGATTATTGACTCTAGTGCAAGTGGGAGACTGTTGGAGATATGCCCAAGAGGCAATAATAAAGTGGTTATTATTATATCTTTATGTTTATGATAAATGTTTACATCCCATGCAATATTTGTATTAACCGGAAACATTAATACTTGTGTGTTTTGTAAACATAAGAGAGTCCCTAGTAAGCCTCTTGTTAAACTAGCTTGTTGATTAATGGATGATCATGGTTTCCTGATCATGGATATTGGATGTCATTAATAACAAGGTTATATCATTAGGAGAATGATGTGATGGACACACACCCATAGTAAGCGTAGCATAAGATCAAGTCATTAAGTTCGTATTGCTGCAAGCTTTCAAATGCATAGTAACCTAATCCTTCGACCATGAGGTTATGTTAATCACCATCACCGGATGGATACTTTGATGACATCAAACACCGCTCGTAACTGGGTGGTTATAAAGGTGTCATTGGGTATTCTGAAAGTATGTGTTGAAGCGCATGGACCAAGATTGAGATTTGTCCATCCATATGACGGATAGATATGCTCTGGGCCCTCTCGGTGGAATGTCATCTAGTTAGCTTGCAAGCATGTGACTAGGTCACAAGGGATGACATATCACGGAACGAGTAAAGAGTACTTATCAGTAACGAGGTAGAACTAGGTATGGAGATACCGACGATCAAACCTCGGATAAGTAGAATATCACGTGACAAAGGGAATTGGTTTCGTATGTTAATGGTTCTATTGATTACAAAGTCATCGTTGAGTATGTGGGAGCTGTTATGGATCTCCAGATCCCGCTGATGGTTATTGATCAGAGAGGTGTTTTCATCATGTCTGCATATTCGCGAACCGTAGGGTGACACACTTAAGGTTCAAAGTTGTTTTTAAAGTAGATATGGAATATGCGTTGGAGACCGAATATTGTTCGGAGTCTTAGATTGGATCCGGGACATCACGAGGAGATCCGGAATTATCCGGAGAATAAGATTCATATATTGGGGATCATTTTCTAAGTTAGGAAATGTTCCGGAGTGTTTGTATGGAGATTCTAGAAGGTTTCAGAATGTTCTAGAAGGTTCTAGAAGATTTCTTGGAGTTTGCTTGAAAACCAAGAAAGGATCAAGGAGTCTTTGTGGGGCAAGACACGGATTCGTGGAGGAGGAGGATTCCTTCCCCCCTCCCAATCCGCCGGCCAAGGAGGGAGGGGAGTCCTAGGACTCCCCCTCCCATGGCGCCTCCCTCCTTTAAATAGAGGGGAGGGGGCGCCACCCCCTAGCACTCTCCCATAACAAACCCTAGCCGCCGCCTCTCTCCTCCTCCTTCGCTCTGCTCCGGCTTAGGCGAAGCCCTGCAGAAATATCTACTCCACCACCACCACCACACCATCGTGCTGCTGGGATTCCGTGGAGAAGATCTACTACCTCCGCTGCTCGCTGGAACGGGGAGAGGAAGTTCTGCTTCGACTCCGCACGTGTGACCGACTGCGGAAGCGCTGCCGGAACGCGGCGCCGGAAGGATCGTCCACACGAGCTTGAGATCAGCAAGTGATCGACTACATCAACCACGAGATCCGATCTCGTAACTCTTTCGGGTCTACAAGGGTTAGTACAGATCTATCTCGTTGCACATGTCTAATAGATTAGATCTTGGCTTTTATCTAGATTAGATCTGGGTTTTTGTTCGTTCTTGCGGTAGAAATTTTTTGTTTTCCATGCTACGAACCCATCAATAAATGTGATAGTGTCACATTCCCTTCTGAAGACGATATAACAAAGGTGTACAGGAATCTATCCCTGTAACCTTACAATTTAGTGTTTGAAGGTAAACTAGATTGGAGTTTTGCAATCGGCTTTAAGCTTGATGATGCGATCATTAATAGCCTGTCAAAATTATAGTAGAATAAAATCGTGAAATCGAGCGAAAGTTATCATAGAGGTGAAGGATCGGTAGTTAGTTATTAAGTATCTGGAAAAAAACTAAAGGAAGATGATAATGCCCCTAGATAGCAATCAATGCCAAAATTTGAGTCGTTATCAAGAGATGTAAGCGATAGTATATATTTTCTTCATAATCCAACAAGATATGTGGCGATGTATATTATAAATAATTTTGAAATGATGTTAACACTTAATTATTTGAATAAATATCGAGCTAGCATGATTACTTGTGAGGATTATAAATCTTAGAAAGAATTTCTACAAATCATAGTCAAGTGGAAATAAAAGTTGCTTTGACTATAACATTTAGGAAAAAACTTTATATCCATGGTTTTCATATGATGTGATTAATTAAATGATCTTTTTTGTAAATTTTCATGTCTTTGATAAAGTTTCTATGTTTTATTATTCTTAAAATTTCATCGGACATGTCATTGCAATTTGTAATCATGTAGAAAGAATGATGACTGGATAAAATGCCAAAACTGTGATATCTATGCCAACCTACAAGTGAGTGAGATCACAAAATGAAAATGGATTGATTTTTATAGATGGCCCTCAACTCATAAATATTCAAAAGGGTAACTAAACAGATCATTGGTAATGTGTCATTACAATTTGAACTATGCATATGACAAAAAGAGTGTCTACTTTACAGTCACATTATAGTAGAAAATCAAAATATGCTTGGTAGTTAAAGGAGACATCTATGGAGTTCTCAAAGAATCAAAACATGTTTTTGTTAATGTAGTGGACCCTCTTTCTATTTGTAGATTAGGAATAATTGATGTTGACCTATATTTTAACAAGGATAAAGTATTATTCTATTTTATTCGCAAAAAATATTTATCTTGGGTCATAATGGTCTACGGATTGTAGCGTCATTACTCAAGTAAATCGTAACTATTTGCCAAATATGAATGTTAGCCTTACATACTCATGTAACACCACATACAAATTATCATCTTACTAGCTCATAGTCTAAACTTTAATTGAATATACAACACAAATGACTCATATGGTCATTTATGTAATTATTTTGTAAATAGCCTAATAATCATCGACCTAGGAATTAAAGATGAGCAAAGATGTTGTGTACACATGAGATATCTATTTAGCATGAAATGTGGCTAAAATTTACAAGTTTTCTGCATTTATGTATTTTATCATTAATTATAGATGGAAACACTAAAAGACATTGATCTTCTCTACATACAAAAAATATGGTTATGCCCTCGCATTTACGAGGGCCACCATGATAGTCTATTATATACTAAAAGCAATATAAGGGTGTTTTTTGAGGTACCGCGTTAAGCCATATCATCCAAGATTATTTTAACTGTTAGATCTATTATTAATGGTTTAGATTAAATCTGAGATTAAAATATAAGTAGTGTTACGTAAGACAGACGTAAACATGTATAAAATATATTTTACGTCACGTTATTTTATAGAAAGACACGAAGTTAATCCATATAATGTGAACCATACTTTGTGTTCAACCCGCTAAATATATTGAGACATACGTTTCACGTGTAAAAAACAAAATACCAACGTGTTGATTGTTGGCTCTAGATTTGTGGGCAAGCACATATAGCATTGGATTCGCGTCACACGTTAAATGACACAGGAACGAATCCGTTTCATGCACGAGTGCAATCTATCTAGTAGTATTATATATTAAAAGTAATATAAGTGGAACCGACACGTTTATTGTTAAGCCACAACGGGCACAACGCACGGAAGCCAACTCGGATGTCCCATTAACCAAAGAAAAAAAAGCTACAAACGTACCGGTAGGCGGTAGCTAGGATTTAATTAGAAACCCCGCACTGGACAAGTCTAACTTCTACAGTATTTTTCTAAAAAAAACTTAGGTGGGTGGTATTGGTTTTGAATATATTCATACGGCAGGCTACCCAGGGCGGAAGAGGGGGGGGGGGGGGTCCCCCATGGTTCGTCCCCCAACAAAAACTACACGTAATCTATACCTAATAATAAAAGACGGATTGTTTCTTCCGGTCCAACACTTTTTTGGACCCTTTTACCCTCCCACTAAACCGCCTATTACCACCAGGCCATCGGTAAGTAATCAACGGTTCGTTTCTGACCTTGGGCCATACAACCCTGCTCCACAACACACCAGCGCGCTCCTTCTGTTCATTCATTCTTCCCGCTAGGGTTTCCACAGTCGCCACCGCATCCTAGGTCCTCCCACCTCTACACGCAGCAGCGGTCGCATCCGAGGTCCTGTCACCCGACGTCTGCGTCCTCCCACCTCTACGCGTAGCGGCGGCCGCATCTCCGGCATCCCGTGTCCCGCTGCAGGTGTAGGGACTGAGGCAATGACAGCTTTGGCGATGCACAGGACGGGCGTGATGCGCGCCATCAAAGATACCCACGAGCGATTTGGCCGATTCTTCTTCTGCTTCCCCGAGGGTGAGTTCGCCGTCGACGTCTTCGATTGCGTCGCCAGCCACAAATTCCAATCCCCTTTGATTCGATTCGATTCGATGGCCGATGTTCTCTCTCTCCGCCTCTGTCTCAAGGCCGCCTCTGCCTCTAGGATGAAATCAACAATGCAGGTTTCCTAGATTCATTGTGGAGGGACATTGACAATGGGAGGCTGGTTCAGATATCGTCTCGCATGGCCTCACATGGCGCATCTTCATGATGAATTGGTTCAAGTGGACGGTGGAGAAGTTCGAGCGCCTCAACAACTTCGAGAGGTTGTGGCGTCTCCATCGTGGTGTAGATCGATAGCAAGTCGCTGTGAATTAACCTGCACTCCCCTTCCCTGTCGATTCCCCTATCGATTCAGCGAAACGGCACCTGCTAGATGTGTCTATGCACGTGTTGCTACGTGGTGATGTGCATGTAGTTCGGCAAGGAGGTGACAGAGCTGAGACTGGGCGGCCGTGATAGAAGCCCCTCCGGCGGTGTTGGAGGTGCAGGCGAGACTTGCGTGGACCGCGCGACTCTGACGGTGAGACCTACGTGCGTGAGTCTGTGCGAGGCCTTGGTCTGACTTTTCTTGCCCCTGCCAATTAGTGGTAATTGTGAACTTCGCTCTAGGCTGAATTTACAGGTTTTTAGGCAGTAGATAAAAATAATTAGATTTCTCCTTCATATTTTAAGGAGTATGAGCTTCTTCACATTGCAGAACCGAGAAAACGCTGAAGACCGGATGTATGATCCAGTGCCTATAGATGTGGCTACCGCATCATGCACAAGAAGCACAGCCGCCGCACAGTGTGGTTGTGAGATTAAGGAAGACATCTGTGTGTGTGCTCTAGACTTATTTTGTTGCTACTGTTACAATGCATGCTTGAACACCTTACTTTGTGCATACCTTAGTAGCTTGATACATTTGAGCAGGAAATTCTATTTGTGCAGAAGGAGATGTGGTTCTTCGTATGTGTGCCAGGTAACGATTTCTTGCAGGCCGATGTGAAGACTGTTGAATTGTACGTCCAGATGAAGCTGCAGCTGCTGAACCCAGTAAGGTAGAAGGGGGTTCATGATTCACACACTTAACTGAGCTTGCAATGGTTGGGCCATGTGATTTTCTATGGAGTTTTGATGTTTTTCGCTGTGTTAGTCTGTTATTTAGAAATAGCAGAACAACGTGTACTTGCCTGCGGAGATGGGGATCATAGGCAAGCAACCGACGAACTGCTTCCACCAGACGCTAACGGCGAGTGACACCAGCACGCATGGCGGGTTCTCCGTGCCCCGCCATACCGCTGAGTGGGTCTTCCCTCTTGCCAATAACAAATGGTATAGTGTGGTTTGTAGGTTTCACACATTAGCCTCCTACTCAGGAGCTAATGCCTATTCATGATAGAGTGAGAATGGTCTTAAATGAAGTTTCTTAATTAATCTGACTTCTTTGCTATGGAAACAGTTTGAATTCTCGCATAATTAATTAATCAAATCATCTCCTTTTCTATGTGCGTGTGCGTGTGTGTTTTCTAAAAGACGGTCAGCACTGCTTTCATTGATAATAGATAGAACAAAAAAGGTTTGTTAAATAAAGCATCAGGGCTTTCTTGAGGAGAGAAAGGCAAATGAGAATGTACTAAATTAAATTATACAGCATCAGATTTTTCCTTTGTCCAAGTGTGTGCGTGCCCACATAAATATCAACTGTTTGTGTACAATGCGGTTTAAGCAACTCTTTACTGGAATATAAAATTGAAATTCTTTTTTATCGTCTTGCAAAAAGTAGACCATTGAAGAATAATAATTTGCGTGTGGTACCATTTAGATTATAGTAGTACTTCAATAGAGTGCGGTACCTGATTGAATATATGTTACAATTGACATGAATATTTCAGCAGATGTTTATAAAATATTCATGAGTCTGGTAATAACAAAATTGAGCATGGGGCACTAACTCCTTATTAGTCAGGTACTAACAGAACTGAGCATGTGGGACTAACTCCTATACTGGTTTTCACTCTTTCTAGCCAGTAAAAATGTATAGAATGCAGGTTATTATTCTATGTCATAGGCTCATATTTTCACGGAGCACGAGTAATTTGTCATGGATTCTTCACTGCAGAATGTGCTCCATTTTAGTAACTATAATTTGCTTCATTACTAAAAGAAGTTGGCTTAACAAAAATATTAATCGGAGAACACTAAGAAGTTGCACAAAAAATGGTTGAAATATATACTACGGACTACTTTTCTAGGTCACTTGACCCATTGAGATTTTTTTCATTTTAAGTATTGAAAATTCAATGCAATATTTAGTAAAGAATAAACCCGTAGCAACGCACGGACACTCTGCTAGTACTATACATAATTACATAATACTATACATATACGTATATATACTGCACTCCGGTGGCCATTGTTTTTTATAGCGTTCTGGTGGCCATTGCTAATCACGTCTAGTTTACTAGGTCTAGAGCCCAACTGTTGGTAGAAATCAGTGATCCATCAAGATCTGTATTTTCCGGAGCCCAATAGGCAATAGCCCATTTGCCTGTCTACCCATGTTTAACCGGCTAGGCATCGATCGTGTAGTATTGCCCAGTTTAGAACGCGTGTCTCGCCTTCGAAATCAGGTCCAATATCGATTCATCCATCTGTCGCTGCCAAGAATTCTTAGGGTTCCTGGCACCGCTCGCTGCTTCCGCTTGCAAGCCGGCAAGACGCCGACCCTGGACGGCTTGTTCCTGCAGCCGTAGTAGCGGACGGCGGTCGCCCTGGTCATAGATCGTCGCCCGCTTGTCAGATGTTCACGCACGGTTATTTATCAAGGTATACAACTATGCATATTTTTATATACTACCTAATCCGATCTAGCTCTATTTTTTAGCTTAAATAAACTTCGTCAGTGGCAAACAAACATAAGCCACATAATATATATTTTCCCCGCCTATTTCTTCACTCTCGAATCTGGTCTCGAATGAAAATATTAAATCTGATTGTTTGTGGCCACTTAGACTTGTAAAGTGGTACCAGCATCCTTTTGTCGCGGTTTGTTAATTATATATCTATGTTAATATTAAGAATAGTTTTATATTCATATAGTAATATTATTGCTAAGTATGCTATTTTTTGGACTTAAATCTTGATAAACTATATTCAATTGCTATCGTCATGGTTTCGCACCCCCTATACCCAAATCCTGGCTCCGCCCCTGAGGCTACCTCTGATCTTCCGTCAGAAAGGAAAAAAAAAATCTCAAGCAGATCGGTGATGAAGAAAAGCTCCAACACCGATACATATGGAAAGCTAACTCCTTAACGGATCGCTCATAAGAAAAAACTCGGAAGCTGATGTACACGTTCACTTTTTCTTACTGTATTATATATTACGCTTATGCCTGTCAGCACTGATCGCGCTCATTGGAAAAAAAAACTCAGAAAGCTGATATACACACATTCTGACTTTTGCTTATTATTCGCGTGTACGTGTCAGGACATGATCGCATCCTGGTAGGCAAATATATGGGACTCTCTGAAGTAGACTTAGTTGTACGTGTATATAGCATAATCATCAAGTAGATTATACAAAAAAAGTTGATTTCCGAGAGTAATTCTACTTTATATTTTTGGACCAAGAGACACATCCTTCGGAAGATAGATTGTCTACCGATCACTCTATCAGCAATATCCGGAGAAAAACAAAAGGATAATCGATGATAATCACTAATTGCATGGACTACTACACATAAATTAAATTGTAAGTTGTATAAGTTAATTTAACCTCATCAATCTAAAAAAATAGTAGGAAAAGTTGGTTTTCTAAAGTAGCACCCAACGTTTTTGCAACAAGAAACACACTTCTTGCAAAACAGACGATTCATCCGTCGCTCTATTTGTAATATGACCAAAAAATAGGACAATCGATGAGAATCATTGGTTCCATGGACTACTACACAATACATATCCCATAAGGAAACATCGAGAATTAGACGGATTCAAAATGCATTTATCAGGACATCATCCCAACACCCAAGACGTTATTGTGAAGAACCAATGACGTAAGAGACTTAAACTACATTCTTGGAGATTATTTAGTGCATGCCTTACCTCCCAAAGACGTTCACCAGCTGTTGAAGGTCAAGGAAAGTGGGTGCGTATTGAAACATGTTCTATTAAATAAAAAGTAAAAGGATAGGGAGGAGGTTTGAGGTGAAGGGAGTTCCAAAACAAAGAGTCGTCTAGGCTCCCGAGCGGAATATTTATCTAGCGGTACTTTTTTAAGATAAAAGCATAATGTTTAATAATAAAATAAGAAATAAACATCATTACGAATTCCAATGAATATATAAACCCAATAAAAATATTTTCCCGGTTTTAACCTCCCGGTCCACGCACAGTCAGACACTCGAGGTTTGTATTGATGGACCACAACTCATAAATATTCACAACTGTAACTAAAGAGATCATTGATAATGCATCATTACAATTTGAACTATCCATATCACAAAAAATAGTCCACTTCAGAGTCAAATTATGGTAGAAAATCACGATTTGCATGGTAGTATGAGGAGTCACGTGAGGAGTTCACAAAGAATCAGAACATGTTTTTGTTAATGTAGTGGACCCTCTTTCTATTCATAGATCACAAATAATTGTTGTTCAGAACTATGTGTAAACAATATTAAAGCAATCATATTATCATAGTTTTGTTTAAAAGATCATAGCCTAATAGATATTCATAGTTGTACTTAAGCAAATCACAGTTAGTAGTCATCATAATTGTACTTAAACATATCACAATTGATAGGTCTTCTTAATGTGTATAATGTTTAATAGTTAATAATATTTTCAACAAAAGTGTATCTGGTTTAAAATTGATCACAATATACTCAATTCTTCAAAGCCATATGATTCATGAGCTTACTTCATGCCATATATAGATATCATCCTATGATTGTATAGTTTGAACGATTAAAGATGGCAGGCAATTCATAACAAATATATTTCCTTACATTTTATATATATGCAAAAAATGTGGTTGTGTTACCTTACCTTATAAAGACGATATAACAAAGTTGTATATGTATTTCTCCCTATAACCTTACAATTCATAGCCTCGCAAAACTATAGTAGAATAAAATAGTGAATTGGGTTTAAGCTTGATTATGAGATCATTAGTAGCCTTGCAAAACTATAGTAGAATAAAATAGTGAAATCTGACAAAGGTTGTGTATAGAGGCGGAGGATTGTTTGTCAGTTGTTATGCATGTACAAAAAACCTTAAGTAAGACGATGATATTGCTATATAGCAATCAACACGAAAAAATTGAGTTGTTATCAAGAGATGTAACCGATATTATATATATATTCTTCATAATACAACAAGATATGTGGCCATTTTTATTATAAATAATTTTAAAGTGATGCTAACATTCAATTATTTGGAAAACTATCGTGCTAGCCTAATTACTTGTGAGCATTATAAATCTTAGAAAGGATTTCTATAAATCATAGCCCACTAGAAACAAAAATTGCTTTGAATGTAACATTTAGGAAAAAAATTATATCCACGGTTTGCATATGATGAGATTAATTAATCGGTCTTTTATGTAAATTTTCATGTCTTTGTGACAACGTTTCTATAGTTTATTAGTCTTAAAATTAATTTAACACGCCACTGAAATTTGCAATCATGTATAAAGAATAATGACCAATTAAAATTCCAAAACTATGATATCTATGCCAACCTACAAGTGAGTGAGATTGGAGAAAAATGAATGGACCGATTTGTATAGATGGACCAAAAATCATAAATATTCACAAAGGTAACTAAATAAATCATTGTTAATGCATCATTACAATTTGAAGTATCTATACCATAAAAAAATTCTACTTCAGAGTCAAAATATGGTAGAAAACCACAATATGCATGGTAGTTAAAAGAGACATGTGAGGAGTTCTCAAAGGATCAAAACATATTTTTTGTTAATGTAGAGGACCCTCTTCTATTCATAGATCACAAATAATTGATGTTGAATTATATTTTAACAAGGATAAATTATTATTTTACTATTCAGAAAAATATTTATGTTATATCATAATGGTCTAATGATTGTAGCGTCATTACTCAAGTAAGTCATAACTATTTGCCAATATGAATGTTAGCCTTACGTAATGATGTAACACCACATACAAACTACCAACTTGCTAGCTCATGTGACTCATATGGTCATTAATATAGTGTTTTTTTAAATAGCCTAATAATCATCCACATAGGAATTAAAATGATTAAAGTTGTTTTCTATACATGGGATATCTATTTAGCATGAAATTTGGCTAAAATGTACTCTATAAGTTTTCTCCAATTATTTACTTTACTATCAATCATGGATGAAAACACTAAAATACGTTGATCTGCCCTAAAAAAAATAACCATGCTAGTTATATACTAAAAGCAATATATAGATATATAATAGGGACATCAGGTTAAGCCACATCATCTAAATTATTTTAGTCGTTAGATTTAAATTTTGCCAATAATACTTTATATCATAACCGTAAAAAATACCTAACAATTATGAGACATGTGTTCATTTAGTGCACCACGCGGGTCTAACATGTAATACGGCTAATTTTTTTTAAATAATACATTTTTTTATTGAATTTTACAAATAATATACAAAACAGGCAAATTGCAAATCTGTTGGCGTGTCGTCCGTTGAACGGACGAAGGCAGTGTGTCGTCCGTTCAACGGACGAAACAGTGCCTTCGTCCGTTCAACGGACGACACACTGCCTTCGTCCATTCAACGGACGACACGCCCTACCACTATTGCAGCTTGGCATTGATTTGGTGGCGCAGGTATCGTCTGCTCAAAGGACGAACCCATCTGTCGTCCGCGCAATCAACGAAGGAGCTCTGTCGTCCGTTGAACGGACGACGGATGGACAGAAATGAAAATTGCTAAATTTGCGTATTATTTATGAAAATGAATAAAAAAATGTATTATTTAAAAAAAATTAGCTGTAATACGCGCAAGCGCAACGTAAAGACGTGGGGTCCAACACGTCTCTAGTCCAAAACAAAATTCACGTAGGTTGGGTTCAGTCCCGATGGCAGATTTGTTTTTAAAAGGTGTCCTACACAGAAAAGGCCCGGCGCGCATTTAATATGTTTATGGAAACAATCTTCAAACTAGGACCGCTAAAATCTGAACGATTTGGTTGGGTACAGTCTGCCAGCAGATTTTTCTTAAACAAAAGGGTGTACTAGGAAGAAAAGTGCCGGCGTGCATCTGATATGTTTATGAAAACTATCTTCAAACTCAATTTGAAAATTTGAAACAAAATTGTTTGAGTACAAATAGGTGACAATACTGTTTTTCACATGTTCCTACGATATGAATAGAAATATTATTTCATTTTAGTATGAAAATATATTTAGCTACTCTATCATAAATACCGTCAAAGCATCACTTGGAGTTACCTATGTGGTCTTGAATAATATTCGACCACAACATATTTTTTTCGTAGTTAAAATTTCAGTGCGATCGTCTTGAGGTAAGAGCATATACAAGCAACACGCATGGCCAATAGTATCACGACTCCATAAGTACGTAACTTTCATATACTCCCTCTGTTCGGAAATACAAGACATTTTAACTTTGTGCAATGAGCTTATCTATACACTTTTTAGTGTATAGGTTCATTCCAAACCTATACGAATCTATGCACTAAAAGATGTATAGATACATTCGATTTACAAAGCTAAAACGTCTTATATGTCCGAACGGAGGGAGTAGTTTCTAAGTAAAATACGGTTAAATAGATATTTTGTTAGGAAATCCACATGCGTCCTTTTTTCGATAAAGGTTGTTATTTTTGTATCAATAAGGTATCAGCCACGCCAGCCCTCTCAAGAACTCAATGTCTCAAGTTTCAGTAAGACTTTTTTTGTTAATCAAGATCAATAAGTCAGACGTGACATTTTATTAGGAGTACATTTTATTAGTGGAAGGCACGCAAGCGCCAGCCCCGTGGTGGTGCCTCTGGAGGAAGAGGCGACGATCGAGGCAAGAAGAAGGGCGGCCAGCCACACCAGGCCACGCCACCACCGGGCGCCGCCAATGTCGCCGACAAGGACAAATGCCGCTACTGCGGCAAGAAGGGTCACTGGGCCAGTGAGTGCCGCAAGAAACATCAGGATGAAGCGGCAAAGGCGGCGGGAGCACCGGCCGCTGCGAACCTTGTCCAGGCCGAGGAAGACGACGACAGGCCGACAACGATGATGGCCTGCGTCCAGGAGGTGGTAGAGGGCGATGCTCTCCCACCTGCCACTGCTCATCCCTCGACACTGACAACGGGCAGTAGTGGCACGCGCACCGGCGGCACGCGCACCGGCGGCACACGCACCGGCGGCCATGTCTTCCTCAACGAGGAGCGGGCGATCATCACACCGCAAGTGATGAGAACCATTGTGACATGGTGTGGTATCTCGACACTGGAGCCACCAACCACATGACGGGATCTGAGGAGGCATTTGCCGTCCTGGACCGCTCCGTCTCTGGGAAGGTGCGGTTCGCCAACGGCTCACTGGTCGACATCCGCGGGTGTGACACCGTTGTGTTCGCCGTCGATGGGGGAGACCATCACGCGTTCAAGGAGGTGTTCTTCATCCCGGCATTGAAAAGCAGTGTCGTGAGCCTTGGCCAGCTCGACGAAGGGTGGTTTGACATCCACATACGACGCGGCGTGCTTGCCGTTCGCGATCATCGGCAACGCTTGCTGTTCGAGGTAAAGCGATCATAGAATCGTTTGTACAAACTCACCTTCACTCCTGTGCATCCAGTGTGCCTCGCCACTGGAAACATAAACGAGGCATGGCGCTGGCACGCGCGGCTTGGGCATCTCCACTTCGACGGGCTGCGGAGAATGGCCGTGGCGAGCTCATGCATGGCCTGCCGCACATCGATCATGCTGATGAATTCCGCGAGGCGTGTCTAGCGGGGAAGCAGCAGCGACTGGCGTTCCCGCAAAAGGCACGGTTCCGTGCGCAGAAGCCACTCAAGCTTGTGCATGGGGACCTGTGTGGGCCGATCACGCCGCCCGCACCAGGAGGCAGCCGCTACATTCTGCTCCTAATCGATGATCGGAGCAGATTCACGTGGGTGGAGCTCCTTGCATCCAAGGACGAAGTTGCGGCTGCAATTATCAAGATACATGCGGCCACAGAGGTGGAGTGCGGGCACAAGCTGCACGTTCTTCACACCGATCGCGGTGGGGAATTCACCTAGGCCACATTCTACAAACACTGTGCCAAGACCGGCGTGCAGCGCCACCTCACCGCAACAGAACGGTGTAGTGGAAAGGAGGAACCAGACGATCTTGGGCATGGCAAGGAGCATGATAAACGCCAAGCAGGTTCTGAGCGAGTTTTGGGGGGAGGCTGTATTGATGGTAGCCTTCATCCTCAATCGTTCCTTCAAGGAGCGTCGATGGCATGATGCCCTATGAGGCCTGGCATGGGGTGAAACCCGACATCAGATTCGTGCGCGTGTTTGGAAGCGTTGGACACGTCAAGGTGGCCAAGCCACACCTGAAGAAACTTGACGATCGTAGCTCACCAATGGTGTTCGCCGTCTACGCGATCGGGTCCAAGGCGTACAAGATGTACGACTCCGCCACGAAACGTGTGCATGTGTCGTGTGATGTGATCTTTGACGAGGATGCAAGGTGGAACTGGGAGGCACCAGGAGAACCACCGGCGGGCAGCTCATTCACTGTTGAGTATCCCCTATACAGGACACGCACGGCCACGACAGAGAAAACTGGCAAAATCTCTGCCACGGCAGCAAATTCGGCCTCAACCTCTGTCGCGACAGGACGTGGCAGCCGTGTGACACCTCCAGCCGCGGCCTCCGTCACGGCACTCACGCCGGCCACACCTACTGCATCTGGCGACGCAGCCTCTTCGGAGCCTCGCCCGGTGCGTTTCGTCACTCCTCCAAGTGCTCCATCAGCTCTTTTCGATGCCGACACCGATACAGGCTGGTTGCTGATCTGCTTGGCGAACCAGCTGAAGCGGCACAGCAGGCAGAGCGCTGCCCGTCAGTCGACGACGAGGCCCTGCACCTTGTCTCTGGGGAGGAGCCATCCACATTTGCTGAGGCGGAGCAGGAAGATTGCTGGCGCAGTGCAATACTCGATGAGCTCTAGGCGATCAACGACAACAGTACCTGGACCTTGACTTCTCTCCCCGCAGGTCATCGGGCGATTGGCCTAAAATGGGTTTACAAGATCAAGAAGGACGAGACTGGCAACACCGTCAAGAACAAGGCCTGTCTCGTGGCCAAAGGATACGTGCAGCGAGCTGGAGTTGATTTTGAAGAAGTTTTCGCTCCGGTGGCCAGATTGGAATCTATTAGACTGATCTTGGCACTGGCGGCTCATCGAGGATGGGATGTTCACCACATGGACGTGAAATCCACATTCTTGAATGGTGATCTAGAGGAGGTGGTCTATGTCACTCAGCCACCTGGGTTCACTACAGAAGGACGAGAGCGCGATGTGTACAGATTACACAAG
The DNA here is from genome assembly GCA_916181665.1 of Avena sativa. NCBI lineage: Eukaryota > Viridiplantae > Streptophyta > Magnoliopsida > Poales > Poaceae > Avena > Avena sativa. Next base: position 85,774,621 of record OV702291.1, on the reverse strand, counting down.
GCCCTGTATGGTCTCCGTCAGGCTCCGAGAGCGTGGAACGCAAAGCTGGACACAAGCCTCGCCTCCGGCCTCCCTCGGTTTCACCCGCAGCGCCACATAACACGGGGTCCACGCGCGCGGAGCAGGCGATGCACAACCGATCGTCGGCGTCTACGTCGATGATCTTGTGATCACTGGTGCAAAGTGGGAGGAGGTGCACCACTTCAAACAGGAAATGAAGGAACTCTTCTCCATGAGTGATCTTGGCCTGCTTCGATACTACCTCGGGCTCGAAGTCAAACAGGACCATGGGCGCACCACGATCAGGCAGCATATGCGAGCAAGCTACTTGAAAATGCTGGCATGACGGGCTGCAATCCCGTACGCACTCCAATGGAGGTGCGTTGCCAGCTGAGCAAAGAGAGCAAGGAGGATCCGGTGGATGCCACGTTCTACGGAAGTGTCATCAGCAGTCTCAAGTATTTGGTGCACACATGCGCGGACATCACATTCGCCGTGGGATTCTTGAGCAGATTCATGGAGACACCTGCGAGTGATCATCTTGCAGCCGTGAAGCACCTCCTTCGCTATATCGCGGGTACACTGAACCATGGAGTGGTGTATCGTCGCGGTGACAGTGAGCAGCTGGTCGGTTTCAGTGACTCCGACCACGCTGGCGATGTGGACTCGAGGAAGAGCTCATCCGGCGCGCTGTTCTTCCTCGGGAACAGCCCAGTCAGCTGTCAGTCCCAGAAGCAGAAGGTCGTCGCCACCTCTTCGTGCGAAGCGGAGTACATCGCGGCGGCAACAACAGTGTGCCAGGGCCTGTGGCTTGCTCGTCTTCACGGCGAGCTGCTGAACCAACCAGTGGCACCTGTCGTCTAAGCCTTGAAGTTTAGATCAGTAGCCATTTTAGGGACTTGCTTGATAGACCCCAAAGTTAATTCCTCTCTGTACTTCAAGCTTGCTAGGAAACTTCACCCTGTACACATTACTATGATAGTGGAAAACCTCCCACTGGAAGTTATCAGCTGGCACTATTACGATTTTACGAGTAGACTGCACGCACAAGTTCAGCAGTAAAAATCGTAACTCCAATGCTGAAACTTCAATGCACAATAGTACACATGATTGTCCTTTGCATCCACTGAACAAAGTTCTCAAAAAACTTCAACGCAAGCTCGTTCAGATATCAATAGTGGAGCAATGAGCAATTCGATTTTTATAACAAAACAAAGATGGCATTTCATTTGTCTACTACTATGTGTCAATAACAAAACCAAGTGTCCTGAAAGAAACGGCAACTTCAGTCAGTTCTACAGGACTGACAGGTGATAAACAGTAGCTATGAGTACATATTAGCACTCCATAGAGTCGTAACTTGACAAAACAGTTTTAAAGCAAGGCTCTTAGAGAAGCAATCACATTCTAGAGACACCTCGAGGGCATGAACCACAGCCCTTTCAGCCAGCGGGAGAAAAAAATGAAGTTTACGCGTCTGGAAGCAAAAAATGAAATTTGAGGTTTAGTAGTAAGATCAGCTTAATGAGCGCTTTAGGTGGGAATGTAACACAGGCGCAAGTACATTCCGGCAGAACCTTTTAAACTCTTGTCACATAAGATCACTTACTTATTCACTCGGATAGCTTTTTCCAACATAAGCAAACATAATGGACTCCAATATATGGAGCGGACGTTCCACGTGGCGATGGTTTAGCTTGACAGTTGCCATCAACCGTCAATCAAGCAGCTGGTTTGCTCCATGCGCTAAAATTCAAACGTTGGATCAACATAACTTTTCAACAAAATTGCATACATGCTAGCATCAGTTAAGATCAGAGTTGTGGTAGGCATAAAACCTAAGTTATGCTCGTCTCATCACTCATTAGTACTGGCGATCCCATCATTCGTGATAATAGATTAACAAACAGAAAATGAACTCTAAAAAGGATATAGATATGGGATGCAAAAACATGTCCTCAGTTCAGTTGTATCACAAAGTTGCTTGCTAAAGCTGGAGCTGAGAATTGTTGGACGAGCGAGTTCACGCTTGACGAATGTGCGAGCATGGAACTCACTCCCGCGACAGAAATAACAGAGCCAGCCCTCAGGCGCACGAGATGGAGATGGTGGAGGCGGTGTGCGCCCAAGACGAGCATGGCCCTGAACTCTGGCCTCGCCATCATCGGGACTCAGGATGGGAACGGGCCGGGTTGCCCCGCCGGGTCTCTGGCCTGACCGAAAAAAGAGGCAATAGGGTCAGCCGGGTCGGCCTCATACAGGAATTGGATCAGCGGAGCCGGCTTCGAGTGACCCAACGGGTCGACGAGGTCGACCCATTCCTGAGGATTGGACGTACAACTAGGCTAGCTCTAATCGGTTCATTTTATTCTGAAGCTAGCTTGGTCCGCAAGTAGCGGCAGATCAAACTCCAGTTATAGATGTATTGGAATTTGATCAAGCTTTTGCTACTCCATCCCGACGTACATATGTACTGTATTTGGTTATGGCCACAAAATCCCTACAGCTAACTTACCGTAAAAAATATCCATATAGCTTGCTTAATACATATAACAATAAGCCTGTTATATGTTGATCCAAATTCTACAAAGTAAAGGCTAACTTCTGACGGAGCGGAGCGAGGTCCGTCGCCAGAGGCTTGGGCCGATCGTCGAAGACCTAGGTTTCCACCGTTATATAAACCTCTTATAAGCCGCCGGCTGAGATAAGTTGCATCTGTAAAATCCCCGACGTTGTGTTAAAACTCCCGGTTATAGTGAAGTTTTGCGGGCTGGCGCTCGTGGTTTTTTCCTCTCTTTGTTGGAGAGGTTTTTCCACGTTAAATCTGTATCCTCTTGCTGTGATTCCTTTATCGTTCTTCGTTATTTGATTGTCGCAAAGCTAACAAGTGGCATCAGAGCACCAGGTTCTAATCTAGGGTTTGCGACATGTCGTCATTGAAGTTCGATCTACCGCAGCTGGACTACACCACAAGATTTTGCTTGTGGCAGGTGAAGATGCGGGCGATTCTCGCCCGAACTTCAGATCTAGATGAAGCGCTGGAAGGATTCGGGAAAGAGGATGCTAAGAGCTGGTCTGACGAAGAGAAGCGGAAGGACCGTAAGGCTTTATCTTTGATTCAACTTCATCTGTCCAATAATATTTTGCAGGAAGTTTTGGCAGAGAAATCTGCTGCTGCTCTTTGGCTGAAACTAGAATCGATCTACATGTCAAAGGATCCGACCAGTAAGATGCATGTGAAGATGAAGTTGTTCTCGCATAGATTGCAGGAAGGTGGATCGGTAATGAATCACTTATCTATTTTCAGAGAGATTTTTTCTGATTTGCAATCTATGGAAGTAAAATATGATGATGAGGATCTAACTTTATTACTCTTATACTCGCTGCCTAGTTCTTATACACACTTTCGTGATACAATATTTTTGAGCCATGATAAAATAACCCTTGATGAAGTACAAGAGGCCCTCAAACAGAGGGAAAAGATGAAAACTATGGTGCAGGCAGATGGGGCGTCATCCAAGGCTGAAGCTCTACAGGTTCATGGTAGGACCGAGCAGAGATCTAACAACTATGGCAACCGAGAGAAGAGCAAAGATGGCAGAAGTCATTCGAAGTCCAAGGGAAAGGACAAGTGAAAGGGCATTTCCTATCCTATGTGATTTTGATGTTTGTTGACAACACATGTGTCGGACTAATCATTTGCTAAGTGAGTCGCAGGTTTTAACGAAGAAAAGGGCATTCGGTTCCCCTCTAAAATGTTCTCTCAAGATATAGTTTTTCTAGGGCTTTTTGCTTGAGTTCTAGGAACACCGTACTATCAAGAGGGGGTCCGCGTTGGAAAGTTTGGGTGGAATCATCTCTATTTTGCAAAACCTCAAGCTTTCCCTCTAGTGGAGATATCAGGAGGTGCCTGCCCTTGCGGCTGTGGCTTCTAGCTCTATGCGGTCCGGTAGTACCGGATTTCCTAACGGTACTACCGCTCAGCGCCCGGTAGTATCGCTTGGCAGTACCGCGGGAGTCTGAGGCGTCTTGGCGAGTTGCGCCTCCCCTCTGTTCTCCCCGGTACCACTGATCAGTACCACCGTCCCCGTCCGGTACCACCGCTCTGGTGGGCGGTACTACCACTTAGCGGTAGCACCGCTTCCCAGAGCCACTACCACCGCGGGGGACAGAAGCCACGACGATGCAGCTAGTGCCAACCCGGTACCCAGTCCGGTACCTGTCCGGTAGTACCGCTGTTTTTCGGTACTACCGCTCATAGGACCGGTACTACCGGTTGGCGACTGGCTACAACAGGCAGATCCCTCTTGAGGGTATAAATAGAGCCTTCTTCTCCAACAAGAAGTGTGACTCTTTTATCTCTCTCCTCCATTGTTCTTGAGCTCCATTTCTACTAGATCTCCCTCCCTAGCCCTCCAATCTCCTTGATACTTTGAGGCTTGGTGGAGGAGGTCTAGATCTAGGTTTTCACCAAAGAAAAGTTGATTCCCCCATGGTTTCCTTTGTGGATCTTGTTACTCTTGGGTTCTTTGAACCCTAGACGGAAGAGGTCGGTCTTGGAGCTCGGGCATTTGTTGTAAAGCTTTGGGATTGTGTTGGGAGACTCCGGGTGTGTGGAGGTCTTCTCCACAAGTTTGTAAAGGTTTCGGTTGCCACCTTCAAGGTCACGGCATAGTGGATCGGGTGCTTGCCGTGAGGCGGGTGCTTGGGAGAATAGGGTGAGGCCTTCTGTGGCGCTGGTGGTCTTAGTACCACCAACCCCTCCAACGGAGACGTACTTCCCTTCAAAAGGAAGGAACTTCGGGAAAACATCTTCATGTCTACTCTCGGTTAATTCTATCCTTTACTCTTTCCTTATTGTTACTTGCTTGCTTGTTTGTCCTCTAAGTTCTCTCACCTAGTGCACATCTAGAGAACTTACTTTATGTTTAGCCTTAATTTGAAAAGTAGTTAAAATTTGAGTAGCTCCTATTCACCCCCCTAGTCCCCTATACTGATCTTTCAATTGGTATCAGAGCAAGGTGCTCTTTTTGGCTTAACCGCCTAAGAGAAGTATGGGCGACCCTAAGGGGAGTGAAACCACCTCCGAAGTAACACCCGTCTCTAAGAGTGAGCTATCCGCATCCATGGATATGCTTCACCAAGAAATGAAAGACTTGCTTGAATTATATCTTGGTAAAAAGGAAGTGGTTGTTGCCGATACCATTGATAACCCATCAAGTGGTTCAAAGCTGGTGGAAGATCCTCTCAAGGATTCTCCCAACGACGATGAGGGCAATAAGGCAAAAAGCAACCCCATGGGAAACATGCCACCACTGCTTAGTTATAATCATGCTCCTCTTCCTATGCCACATATCAATCATCATGGTCCACCACCTAAGCTTGATGTGTCTAATTTCGCCAATTGGCAATATCTCATGCGCTCTCACTTCAAAAGTTCTAGTGTGCATCTTTGGAAGGTTGTGGAGTTCGGCTTCTATCCACGCGACCCCTACAACATGACTCCTACCAAGGAAATCAACAATCAACTCAATGCCATGGCAATGGCAATTATCCAAGATGCCTTGACTCATGAGAAAATGACTCACATTCGGTCTTATGACACCGCCAAGGAAGCTTGGAATGCTCTTCAACGTGTCTATCTTGGTAATCAAAGCATTCAAAACTCCAAGTTTGAAGAAATGCACTATGAAGCTGATGCTTTTGTTGGGAAGGAGGATGAGACTCCCGAGGATCTCTATCGAAGGGTCACAGCTCTTTCAATTAGGATGATCGATCATGGTAGTAGGGATGTGGATGACAAGTGGATCAAGCGCAAATTCATGCAATCCATCTTGCCCTTCCAACGGGAGTTGTCCAACAACATTCGCCGAAGACCGGACTTCTATGCCATGTCATCCCATGAAGTGTTAAATGAGTTTGTGGCTCTTGGAATTATGAACAAGACGGTCGACGATGCTCTTGCTCGTGCTCGTAGATTGGACTCTCCCACTCTTGCTTTGAATGCCAAGGTTCATGTCTATGAAGAAGATGTTGACTCCTTGGGGAAGATTGAAGGTGATGACGAAGACATCAACTGTGCTCTCCATGAGCAATTAGCTCTCGTCTCTAGAAGGTTTTGGAAGAACCAAGGAAGGGGCAATGGGTCAAAGGCTACCATAACTACCTCAAGACCCAAGTTGAGGACATGTTACAATTGTGGAGAAAACCAACCATTTCATTTACGAATGCCCATATGAGAAGAGAGAATACCATGGTGGAAGACTTATATTGAAATCTAAGTTCAAGCCAACTCCCAACAAGAACTTCGTCAAGAAAGTTCAAAACAAGAACTTTGGGAACAAGAACTTCCCTAACAAGAAGGAGCCACAAAAATACGTGTTGGTGGCCCGTGAAGAATATGAAGAGAACGATGACAATGATAGTGATGAGGAAGATGATGGACAGATTGTTGGAGTGGCTGCCATTGCTACAATTGCCACCACCTCCTCTACCACCACCTCAACCGCTTCACCGATGTCCCTCTTCGATTCTCCCAATGAGAACAAGCGGGCATCCAAGTCTACGTGTATCATGGCTACTACTAATACATCAACGTTTTCACCAACCTCCCTCTTTGACTCACCCAATGAGGATAAGCTCGTCACCAAGGCCACATGTCTTATGGCTAAGGCCTCTATGGTAACCACCCCATCCACTATTCTCCCTATTATTGATGCATCTACACTTGATGATGATATGAGTCTTAAGATTAAGAAGGAGATAGTGGAGTCCACTAGTTGCTTGAATTATCTAGAGGATGAAGCTAAAATATGTGTTGAGTCTTTGATGAGTCAATTAGGTGAAGCCCGCGACATCATTGATGAGAGGGATGACTCCATCTCGGAAATGTTTGGCCATGATCAGGAGGCTGCCATGGAGATTGCCGCCTTAAACAATGCTCTTGAGGAAGAGCAAAAGAAAAGAGTTGCTCTTGAGGAAACCTATGTTGCCCATGTAGAATCTTTTAACTTGAATATCTCTAAACTTGTTAAAGAACGTGATCATGCTATTTCCCTAACTAATGTGCTTAAAAAGGAAAAACTTGAGTTTGGGGTTAGTCATGATAGACTAAAGGAAGGAATGGAGAGACTCAAGAAGGACCATGAGGCCTTGTTGAGAAAATTCTCTACCCTTTCAAAGTCACATGAGCAACTTCAAACTCAAGTGACAAAAAATGCTTCAACCTTGTCATCTAGTAGTGTTTCATGTTCTACTAACTCTTGTTGTGAGCATGGAGATCTTTTCGAGGAGAACAAGAAGTTGAAATCTACCATTGAGAAAGGCCTCGTCTCATGCATACAAGGAGATAAAAGCCTCAATGACCTTTTGAGCAATCAAAGGGACAATGTGGATAAAGAAGGACTTGGATTTGCTTCTAAGTCAAAGAAGAAGAACAAGAGCAAGAAGAATAAGACTTTTTCCACTCCTCCTTCCAAAATGATTACTTTTGTGAAAGAGGGGGAGATGGCAAAAGAGAAGCAACCAAGTATCCGCAAGGGTGGAGATGAACCCTCTCACAATGACTTTGCGGGAAAATATAATCCTTCCTATGTTCTTATGAAATCTTATGATGGTCATGTCTATGCTAAATATGTAGGCACCACTTATGGTGATGATTACCATTGGTCCATTTGGGTTCCTAAGATTCTTGTGACTAACAAAAGAGGACCCATTCAATGATGGGTACCTAAAACCAAGAATTAATCTCTTGTAGGGATATGCTTTCGGTGGGAGAAAATGGGTGGTTGATAGTGGTGCCACGAGTCATATGACCGGAAGCAATGAGATGCTTGATGAAACAGGACCTAATACTTCCAATATGTGTGTCACTTATGGAGATAGATCAACATCTAAGGTATTGGGTTTGGGTAAGGTAGTGGTCACTACGGATATATCCTTTGTGGACATTATGCTTGTCAAAACCCTTTCATACAATTTACTTTCCGTACATCAACTCATGCTTATGGTGTCTACTTTACCCCGAAGGTTGTGGTTCTCATGTGGATAAAGACTCTCTCTATAGCCTTTGTTGGTTATGTCGAGAACAGTTTGTATGTGGTAGATTTCAATAAGAAACCCACACTGTCCGCGACATGCCTAATGGCCAAAGGTGACGTGGGATGGCTTTGGCATTGCCGTCTTGCCCACGTCAACATGAGGTCTTTGCAAAGTCTCCACATGGGAGGCCACATCCTTGGTTTAAAAGATAACGTCCGTTTTGTCAAAGATCGTGTGTGTAGGGCATGCATCGAAGGAAAGCTCCATGAGTCGGCTCACCCCCCAACTACAACCATTTACTCCGATGGGATCTTGGAACTCCTACACATGGACCTCTTTGGTCCTCCTTCCTTTGATAGTCTTGGGGGGAAGAGGTATTGTTTGGTTATTTTTGATGACTACTCAAGATACACATGGGTATATTTCTTCAAGAAGAAGAGTGAGACTCCACAAACCGTCATCAATTTTGCCAATGAAGTGCAACGTCAACATAATAAGAAGATCTTGGCCATTAGAAGTGACAATGGGACCGAGTTCAAGAACTACACCCTTGATGAGTTTCTTGGTGATGAGGGGATCAAGAATCAATATTCCGCTCCTTATACCCCTCAATAAAATGGTGTGGCGGAAAGGAAGAACCAGACTCTTATGGATATGGCAAGGACCATTATTGCGGAGTTCAAGTCTCCTTATAATTTTTTGGCCGAAGCTATCTCTACCGCTTGTCATATTTCCAACCGGGTTTATCTTCGCAAGTATTTGGATATGACTCCATATGAGATCCTCACCGGCACGAAGCCAAGCATTCACTATCTTCGGGTGTTTGGGTGCAAGTGCTACATTCTCAAGAAAGGTAACCGCTATCTAAGTTCAAGTCTCACACTATTGAAGGTATCTTTGTTGGCTATGCACCGGACTCTCATGCCTATAGGGTCTATAACAAGTCCACCAGACAAGTTATAGTATCCTCTAACATGAAGTTTGATGAGCATAATGGCTCCCAAGTGGGGCAAATAGATCTTGGTGATGTAGGTGATGAAATTCCTCCTCAAGCCATAATAAGAATGGGTGTGGGATTTTTCCGCCCCGTTGAGGAAGCCCTTGTGGTTGAAGGAGAAGGACAATGCTCTACTCAAGTGGAGCCCTCACCTATTCAAGATCAACATCAACCCCATAGCCATCAATATGTCATTGTTGAAAAGATAGCAAATGATCAAGGTCAAGCTCAAGCCAATGATGGGTGTTCTTCACCCCTTATTGATCAAGGTCAAGCTCATGAAGGTGATCAAGGTCAAAATATCGAGCAAGCTCAAAGAGAGGAGCAAGCTCCTTTTCAAGGTCAAGACGAGGATCAAAATGGTGGTGATGACCAAGTAGCTTCTCAAGAATTCGTTGAAGAAGCTCATGCTTGTTGTGAAGAAAGAAGGATCACCAAGCTCATCCGTGAAGGAATTACTCTTGAAAATGTTGTTGGTGATCTTGAAAGGGGCATTTCTACCCGTAATCAAGTGGCTAACTTTGTTGGCCACAATAGTTTTATCTCTTGTGTAGAGCCCCAAAAGGTGTATGAAGCGCTCGAAGACCCGGATTGGCTTGAGGCCATGCATGAAGAACTTCACAACTTCAAGCGCAACAAAGTGTGGTCATTGGTGGAAAGACCCAAGGAGTGTCGTAATGTCATCGGGACCAAGTGGATCTTTAAGAACAAGAAAGATGCAAATGGGATGGTCGTTCGCAACAAGGCAAGATTGGTGTCTCAAGGCTTCTCTCAAGTCGAGGGTGTGGACTACAGTGAAACTTTCGCCCCTGTTGCCCGTCTTGAACCCATTCGTATCTTGCTTGCATATGCATCTCATCATAACTTTAAGTTACAACAAATGGATGTTAAGAGTGCATTTCTTAATGGTCCCTTAAATGAGTTGGTGTATGTCAAGCAACCTCCGGATTTTAAGGATCCCAAGTTTCCAAACCATGTCTACAAACTTGATAAGGCAATCTATGGCCTTAAGCAAGATCCCCTGCATGGTATGAGCACCTTAAAAAGTTGTTGGTAGACCGTGGTTTCAAAGTTGGGCTAATCGACCCCACTCTTTTTACTAAGAGATTTGGAGGAAACTTGTTCATATGCCAAATTTATGTTGATGATATTATATTTGGGTCTCCTAACAAAGCCTTCAATGATGTCTTTGTTAAGCTAATGACCGATGAGTTCGAAATGTCTATGATGGGTGAATTGCAATTCTTCCTTAGATTTGAAGTGAAACAATTGATTGGAGGTATCTTCATTAATCAAGCCAAGTACATTCAAGATATGCTCAAGAGGTTCGAGTTGACGGACTTAAATGGAGCCAAGACTCCCATGCCTTTCAAGTGTGATCTTACTCTTGATATAAAGGGTAAAGATGTGGATCAAAAGGTATATCGATCTATGATTGGTTCTTTGCTTTATCTTTGTGCATCCAGACCAGATATCATGTTAAGTGTGGGTATTTGTGCACGGTTTCAAGCCTCCCCAAAAGAAAGCCACCTTGTGGCGGTCAAGCGAATCTTTAGATATTTAGTTGATACCCCAAACTTTGGCTTATGGTACCCCAAGGGCTCAAGCTTTGTTCTTCATGGTTTCACGGATTCGGATTGGGCAGGAGACAAAGTTGGAAGGAAATCAACCTCCAAGGCTTGCCAATTCCATGGTAGGTCCTTGGTGTGTTGGTCATGTTGGGGTTCCGCGTATAAAAACAATAAATTTTTCTCTACGCCCTAGAACCCCTGAAGCTGCAAGGACCTATCTATTAGTAACACAGTAACGGGAGGGGCTTTTCGCGAACTTACCCTTGAGGACCGATAAGCGTTGTCAATGCTCAGGAGAGCGTGGTTGATGTAGACGAGCCGAAGCCAACCTCAAGGTCGTGATGAAGTCCTTGCGCTCCTATGGCTCCAACGACTTGAGTGCCTCAAGTGCGACACCTCGCGGGGAGTTACACTCGTCCGGTGCCTAACGATGACTCCCGCTTCCCCGATCCAGCAGTAGTTGTGGAAGTAGAGCTCCCAGATCCGAATCCCGCAGCGCGACGGCGCTCCGCGATGAAGATGTCTCTCGCTCGCGCAGTCCAGACTTGGGACCACGGTCACGAGAGAGATAGGGGAGGGAGAAAATATCAATTAGAGGTCCTCCCAAAAGTGAGAAGACCTTTATTGATTATTGGTGTATTTAATTTGGCCAAATACCCCCACTATATATAGGGGAGGGGAGGTACTACCTCCCTCAAAGTCCCGGGGTGGGACTAAAGGAGGGGAGGAGGGAGGGGTGGCCGCCGGCCACCCTAGTGGGCCCTGTATGGGGGGGGCTAGGCCCAGCCGGCCAGCCCCCTTGCCCCTTCTCCCTCTCTCCTTTCCCTAATGGGCCCTCTCCCTCCAGAAATTGGCCCATTAAGCCTTTTGACCATTTAAATTGATTTTCTCTTTATTAAATAATTATGAATAAATGATTAAATCAACATTTAACATTCATTCACACATTATTCAATCTCCGTGGCTATGGAACACCTTCGACCTCCACTACGGACATCCTCTGGACTTACCGAAACCCTTCTGGTTTTCTCTCTACTATTCTTTGGTGATTCTACCGATCCTATAAACACTCTCTTAGCATCATCAAGCCCTTAAGCGTGATACCACACGGTTCGGGAACACTCCATACATGGTCGGGACACTCCCGCACTAATGATCAACAGAGGGACTTGGATGGCCATGTGACCCCTGTGCGTTCCACGAAGATCTTCCGTCGTTTGAACCGAGACAGTCGTGTCTTATTCTCTTTGTCACTCGATACTTGCATTGTCCAAGATCTAATCAATGACATCACCATGTCGTGTTCAATATCATTACTGAACAATGCTACTTGACTCGTTCCGATAGATGATATCCCCGTGATCAAATCACATGTTGCACAGCTATTGGACATAACCTCTACGAGTGGGCCCTTCGAGTATGTTCCCGTCACATGGACGGACAAATCCTGCTCTTGACATATATTGCCTCTACGGTTTCCTCCGAGTACTTGAACACACCTTTATAACCACTGTATTACCAAGTGGCGCTTGATGCTATCAAAGCACTCTCGGGAAACAGTGATTGATATAGCCTCACGGTCTAAGGAATAGTCTATGAGGATCCATTTCTAATCATCATAACTTGAACTTCGTGACATGATCGGGTCACGATGTTTAGGTTGGGTATTGGTTCATGATCTCATTCTCGTAATTAGATGACTTCATTTCCAACTAGCATAAATGCCACATGATCAGGAAAGATGATCATCTGTTGACCAATGAACCAGTGACTAGAGTTTCACTGGGAATCCCTGGTTGTTTGTATATCACACGTGTATTGATGTTTCCACTCAATACAGTTATAGCATGATATAAAACTTAATCATAAACTATATGAAATATGATAATAGTCCTTATAACTATTTGTCTCTAGGGCATATTTCCAATAGGTCATCAAAGAAACAAAATTGTGTCTCCTTGTCCTCCGCCGAAGCTGAGTATATTGCGGCCGCTAGTTGTTGTGCTCAACTCTTGTGGATGAGGCAAACTTTAAAGGATTACAGTGTCACTTATGACAAAGTTCCTCTTCTTTGTGATAATGAAAGTGCCATCAAGATCGCCCACAACCCGGTGCAACACACAAGAACGAAGCACATTGATATTCATCACCATTTCATCCGAGAGCATGTGAACAATGGTGACATTGATCTCTCTTATGCGAGCATCGAGAAGAATCTAGCGGATTTATTCACCAAGCCCCTTGATGATAAGAGATTCCGAGAGTTAAGGCATGAGCTAAATATCATTGATTCGAGTAATGTGGCTTGAGATCATGCACCCATACCCATGCTTCATATGTTATTCCATCTAGATGTAGGCATGGACATAGGAGGAGTGCTGTCCTAACTTATTGGGCCATCCCTCCCCCCATTATGCCCAAAGTGACCCAAATCATTCTCTTAATATCATTATGTGATATGTGAGCTTCAATGATGAGTTTTGGTAATGGACCCAAGATACATCTTCGCGGTGCCAAGCCGAATATACTCATACATGGTGGCCTAGGCCACCACCCTCTCCTTTGAGAGGTCGTGCTTTCCTCTTGGTTGTCTTCCGGTTGTTTTTCTTGTTTTTGGTGACTTGCACTCCTATTTGGTTCTTGTGAGATTTCTCCTCTTTTAGAGTGCATTAGTCCCTTTATCAGTTTGGTATCTCAACCCAAGCCCCCTTCTCTATCGCCTCAAACCCTTTCCTTCCGCATAAGAACCTTCCACATAAATCTGGTATTTTTTCTCTGGTGCAACCGGTACTACCGGACGTACCGTGGTACTACCGGACCGAACTCGTTCCTAGGGTGATTCCTTGAAACTGGTTCTGGTGCGGTACTACCGGGTCGCCTAGCGCTAGTACCGGTGACCAGTACTACCGGTTTCTGTAACCAGTACTACCGGTCGGCGTGGAGTTATAGGGTGGATCGGGGGGTGAGGCACCGCCTATGCCTCATTTTCCCCCAACTCCCCCTACTCTCTCCTGTCGCCGCCGCCAGGGAAAAGTGCCGCCGGAGTCCGCCGTCGCCGCCTCCTCCACCGGATCCTCACCGGATCCGGTCTCCTTGCGGGCTTCTCCTCCTTCTCCTCCTCCATGGACATTGGTACAATCTCCCCTCCCCATCCTCTCTTGCTTCTCCCTATGAGTCTAGATCTTGTCGATTCATGGCTAGAAGTTTGTATCTAGGGGTTTGTACTGCGTGTTTCCTGCACATCTCCACTCCCTCCATGTCGAAATCACGTTTTAGGGACTAGGTGCCATGGATTCTTGGTCCGCTTGTACCAGATTCGTGTGGGATCCTGACCGACTGGTAGTACCGGGGGATTCTCCGGTACTACCGCTCGCGTGTGGTACTACCTCTCCACGGTTCCGGTACTACCGCTCTCGCGCGGTACTACCGCCCACCGAGTCTGGTACTACCGTACCTGGCAGACTACACCTTCTTCCTAAACCATGACTTCTATGTGGTTCCTTTTTCTGGGTTGTTGTGCCCTTATCTCCCTGCTATCCTTCCTTTTGCTTTCACAGGTGCAGGTGGTTCTGGGGGTTCTAGGAAGTGCTCCAAGTCTCGCCATGAGATTGAGGAGGAAGGGTCAGAGTCAGAGCAGGAGGTCTTGCCTCAGCCTAGTGCTTGCATGAAGTTGAGGACTCGGGGTGGTCATGGCGATGGTGCCAAGCGGTCTTCCGGCTGTGGGGTGGCTCCCCCTCCTCTGCCTCCTCCATCTTCCGGTCGTACCAAGATTCAGAGTTCTGGGCAATCAGGGCCACCGATGTTGTGTGATGTGTCTGATACTAACTTTGCTGCCATGCGGTCTGAAAATCCTTATGGTATGAACCGTGGCCGTGACAAGGAGGAGAGCTTGTTCTACACGGAGTTTCAAGAGCGTGTGTACAACAAGGTTATCATGAACAATGACAAGATTGTGCTACCACAGAAATGGATTGACATGGCTCATCTGAACAAGCATCTTGATTACTTTGGGGAAGCGAAGGAGATTTGCACCAATATTGGTTTGCTTCCCATCATGCAGTTCCAGCAGGATTATGATCCTTCCATCATTGCTCAGTTCTATGCCACTGTCCACTTCAAGAAGAATCAGACAAGGACCTTCATCTGGATGACTCAAGGAAGTGTGAAGAAGGCCACCTTGGTGGAGTTTGGCGACATTCTTGGCTATGAGGATCGTGGTTTTGACCTACCGTGCAGCTTTCAGTGTCACAATAATGAGCATCCCATGAAGAAGGACGTCCTTGCTCCTTTCTATATTCATGGCCACGGTGTTGCTGGTAAGATCAAGGACCTCCTCCCCGCTTATGATATTGTGTACCACATCCTTCGTGAGACTGTTGCTCCTCGTGCGGGCAACCAAGATGAGATTCATGACTTCTTGGTGGATATCATGTCCCACGTCCATTCCAACCGTGACTCCGGTGTTCCCCTTGATGTTATGGACTGCATTTGGAATGAGATGGTTGTTGCTACTTGCACTAGGCGGGTGCCTCCTTTTGCCCCGTACATCATGGCTCTTATCATCTCCAAGAGCGAGCGTATATCTCGGAATATCCCTTCTCTCCGCCTTGTCAAACATCGGAGTAAGGCCTTGTTAATCAAGAAGCACGCCAAGCCCCGCAATGCAGCCGGTCAAGAAGTGGATGAAGAAGGCAATGTGGTTGAAGGGAACTCGGGTAATGAAGATAGTGGCCGCGACTAAGACTTTGTTGTATCTCGTCGTGAGCATGTGCAACCCTCATGGGCAAAGAGGATGGAAGCCAAGATCAAGAAGGTGTTTTGCTTCCAAGTTGACAACCAAAAGCGCATGTATGAGGCCCATGTCTATGCCAAGAAAGCTGCTGCTCGTCAGAAAGATTTGATGGAAGCCTAGTAGTTGACTGTCTCCGAAGGCTCCGAGAACAACATCACTCCGGTAGAGCAATAGTTCTCCAAGCATAGCAATTGGGAGTTTGATGATGCCGCTTCCTCCTTTTGTGCTCCTCCCCCATGGTGATGATGAGGAGTGATCTTCGGGACGCTAGTCTTTCTCTACTCCCTTTTTAGCGTCTTGATGCCAAAGGGGGAGAAGGGCCGTAGGGTACGGGATTTGCATGGGAAAGTCACAAGCTCGTTCTTTCTTTGATATTTGGTCACTTGTGAACTTTTTATTACCGCATATTATTTGTGAACTCCGTGTGCTACCTATTTGTGCTATGTAAGTCAAGACTATGTGGCTTTCTTGTGGATCCATCGTATGTGACTTATGGGTATTATTATATGGATCCATCTCGTGTGTGAATGCCATTTATTGTATTATTACTCTAGTTTTATTCACTTTGTGCAAAGGTATGAACTCCTCGTCCCTCTCTATACCTTTGCTCTTATTGTTGGCTTGTAAAATAGAGGGGGAGACCGTCTCTATTTTTCAAACCAAGTGCTCTATCATAATATCTTTCATGCAAATGTGTGTTGTCATCAAACACCAAAAAGGGGGAGATTGAAAGGGCATTTCCTATCCTATGTGATTTTGATGTTTGTTGACAACACATGTGTCGGGCTAATCGTTTGCTAAGTGAGTCGCAGGTTTTAACAAAGAAAAGGGCATTCGGTACCCCTCTAAAATGTTCTCTCAAGATATAGTTTTTCTAGGGCTTTTTGCTTGAGTCGTAGGAACACAGTACTATCAAGAGGGGGTCCGTGTTGGAAAGTTTGGGTGGAATCATCTCTATTTTGAAAAACCTCAAGCTTTCCCTCTAGTGGAGATACTAGGAGGTGTCTGGCCTTGCGGCTGTGGCTTCTAGCTCTATGCGGTCTGGTAGTACCGGATTTCCTAACCGGTACTACCTCTCAGCGCCTAGTAGTACCGCTTAGTGGTACCGCGGGAGTCTGAGGCATCTTGGCGAGTTGCGCCTCCCCTCTATTCTCCTCGGTACCATTGATCAGTACCACCATCCCCGTCCGGTACCACCTCTGGTGGGAGGTACTACCGCTTAGCGGTAGCACCGCTTCCCAGAGCCACTACCACCGCGGGGGACAGAAGCCACGACGATGCAGCTAGCACCAACCCGGTACCCAGTCCGGTACCTATCCGGTAGTACCGCTATTTTTCGGTACTACCGCTCATAGGACCGGTACTACCGGTTGGCGACTGGCTGCAACAGGCAGATCCCTCTTGAGGGTATAAATAGAGCCTTCTTCTCCAACAAGAAGTGTGACTCTTTTATCTCTCTCCTCCATTGTTCTTGAGCTCCATTTCTACTAGGTCTCCCTCCCTAGCCCTCCAATCTCCTTGATACTTTGAGGCTTGGTGGAGGAGGTCTAGATCTAGGTTTTCACCAAAGCAAAGTTGATTCCCCCGTGGTTTCCTTTGTGGATCTTGTTACTCTTGGGTTCTTTGAACCCTAGACGGAAGAGGTCGATCTCGGAGCTCGGGCATTTGTTGTAAAGCTTCGGGATTGTGTTGGGAAACTCCGTGTGTGTGGAGGTCTTCTCAACAAGTTTGTAAAGGTTTTGGTAGCCACCTTCAAGGTCACCGCATAGTGGATCGGGTACTTGCCGTGAGGCGGGTGCTTGGGAGAATAGGGTGAGGCCTTCTGTGGCGCTGGTGGTCTTAGTACCACCCACCCTCCAACGGAGACGTACCTCCCTTCAAAAGGAAGGAACTTTGGGAAAACATCTTCGTGTCTACTCTCGGTTACTTCTATCCTTTACTCTTTCCTTATTATTACATGCTTGCTTGTTTGTCCTATAAGTTCTCTCACCTAGTGCACATCTAGAGAACTTACTTTGTGTTTAGCCTTAATTTGAAAAGTAGTTAAAATTTGAGTAGCTCCTATTCACCCCCCTCTAGTCGCCTATACCAATCTTTCAACAAGTTCTACATGTATTGTAAGAAATCTAATCATGTTATTGATGATTGTTGGAAGCTACAGAATAAGGAGAAAAGGAACGGGACTTACCAACCGAAAGATAAGGATCAAGGTACTGGTAAGGCTGCTGTTGTTTCTGGTGATAGTTCTGACGATGAATGTTTAGCTATTTTTGCTGCTTGTGCATCTCGTGATGATGAATGGATATTTGATACTGCATGTTTGTTTCATATTTGCTGTAACAAAGATTGGTTCAGTTCATATGAGTCTGTGCAGACTGGAGATTTTGTACGTGTGGGGAATAACAACCCATGCCATATTGTCGGAGTTGGATCTTTTAAGATCAGGACACATGATGGCGTGACGCGTACGTTGAATGAGGTGAAGCACATACCAAGCATGGCCAGAAATCTGATCTCCCTGAGTACCATGGACGTTGATGGATACAAGTACGCCGGTGGGCATAGGTTGTTGAAGGTATCAAAAGGTTCTCTTATTCACATGATATGTGATATGAATTCTGCTAAGTTATATGTTCTTAGAGGTAGCACTTTTCCTGGTATTGCTGCTGCTGTTACTTCTAATGATTCTGATGATTGTGGTAAAACAAATCTGTGGCATATGCGTTTTGGGCATATGAGCGAACATGGCATGGCAGAGTTGGTTAAGAGAGAACTGATTGATGGTTGTAACTTGGATAAATTTGAGTTCTATGAGCACTACGTTTTTGGTAAGCATAAAAGAGTTAAATTCAATGCTTCTGTTCATACCACCAAAGGCATTTAGGTTATGTGCCTGCTAATGTATGGGGGCCTTCCCGTAAGACATCTATTGGTGGTGCTAATTACATGCTTACAATTATTGATGACCACTCAATAAAAGTGTGGCCATATTTTCTGAAACATAAATTTGATGTTTTTGATGCTTTTAAGAAGTGGAAAGTTATGGTAGAAAAGCAAACTGAAAAGAAGGTAAAGAAACTATGTACTGACAATGGTATGGAATTCTGTTCTAATGAGTTTGAGGAGTTTTGTAGTAATGATGGTATGATCAGGCACCACACCATCCCTTACACCCCTCAGCAGAATGGCGTGGCTGAGCGCATGAATAGAACCATCATCTCGAGGGCTCGCTATATGTTGTCTAATGCAGGAATGCATAGACGTTTCTGGGCTGAAGCAGCCAACACAGCGTGCTACCTCATCAACAGGTCACCTTCTATTCCACTTGAGAATAAAACTCCTATTGAGGTATGGTCAGGTTCGCCTGCTGATTATTCACAGTTGAGAGTTTTTGGTTGCACTGTTTATGCTCACGTTGATAATGGAAAGTTAGAGCCTAGAGCTGTTTAGTGCATGTTCCTTGGTTATGGTTCAGGAGTTAAGGCATATAAAACTATGGAATCCTGAAACTAAAAAGATTTTGTTGAGTCGGAACGTTGTTTTCAATGAATCCATTATGTATCATGACAGCTTGCCATCAGATCCCTCTCCTGTTGCTGTTGGAGAGGAGGGAGTTAGTGTGCAGGTGGAGCACCTACAGAAAACTGTTGATAATAATGATGTTGTTGTTGATGATACTCATTAGGAAAATATTGATGATGATGTTGTTCAGCACTCACCTACTGTTTTGCAGTAGCCACAAGAATCTATTGATGCTGATAGACCGAGGCGTAACATAGTTCCACCTCGTCGTTTAATTGAAGAGTGTAATCTTGCTCATTATGCTCTGAGTTGTGCTGAACAGGTGGAGCATGATACTTAACCTGCTACATACAATGAGGCTGTTGCATCTGTTGACCGCGAGAAGTGGGTTTCTGCTATGCAAGAAGAGATGCAATCGCTTGATAAGAATGACACATGGGAAGTTGTGCGCTTACCTAAACATAAGAAGGTCGTACGTTGTAAGTGAATATAAAAGAGAAAGGAAGGTTTCTCTCCTAATGAGCCTCCAAGGTTTAAGGCAAGGTTAGTAGCAAAAGGTTTTAGCCAGATTCCAGGTATTGATTATACTGATGTTTTCTCTCAGGTTGTGAAGCATAGTTCTATTCGTGTTTTCCTTGGTATTGTTGCTATGCATGATCTTGAGCTTGAGCAGCTAGATGTAAAGACTGCTTTTCTGCATGGTGAACTAGAGGGGGAGATTTACATGGACCAACCTGAAGGGTTCATAGTTCCTGGAAAAAAGGATTTTGTGTGTGATGACCCCCAAGTATAGTGGGTGTATCGCAGTATTTTTGATAAGTAAGAGTGTCGAACCCAACGAGGAGCAGAAGGTGCTGGCTAGTGGTATGGATCAGGAATTCTCTGCAAATACTTTGCAAACGGATTTTTAGGGTTTTTTGATATAGCAAGTAAACAAAGGACGAGTAAATAAAAGACAGTAAGAATAAATGCAAGCAAGTGGCCCAATCCTTTATGCAGCAAAGGACAAGCCGGTTGTATTACTTAAGATGACCAAACATTCTCGAGGACACATGGGAAGACTGTCAAGTGCTTTCGCTTCATATAATTGATCAATCTTCTTTAGCTTGCTAAGTGTTGTGCGGGTGAACCTGTGCTAATGTACCGACCTTCCTAGGACTAATACATACTCGTGATTATACCCCTTGCAAACATCCGTAAGTATAAGAAAGTAATTAAGGTAGAAACCTAACCACAACTTTAAACTCTAAGACCCTTACGTCCCTTGTGTAATGGTTTCCTAATGGGGGTTCAGGTTTCTGTCACTCCGGCAACCCCTACGATTAGTAGCCAAATACATAATGCATTCCCCTAGGACCATATAAGTGAAGTGTCATGTAGTCAATGTTCACATGACACCACTAGAAGAAGTACACCACAACTTAAATATCAAACTACTGAATCTTTCTTAACACAATTCCACTACTAACAACATGACTTCTCCCATGTCCTCAAGAATAAAACGAACTACTCACAAGACATCATCTGGATCATGATCAGAGATGGAATAATGATGTATAACAATCTGACCATAAACAATAATTCAATGGTTCACTCAATAGCATCAACTATGAATAGTAATCAACACCGGGAAAGTTTCCCCTAAGAAGTATGCAAGATTCAACCCAATTGTTACAGCAATATGGAGATGGTGATGAGGGTGCTGATGGTGATGATGGTGGTGATGATGATGATGATGATCCCGATGAAGTCCAGCTTGATGGTGGTGTTGATGGCGACGATCTCCCCTCTCCGGGAAGGAATTCCCCCGGCAGAAATCTGTCTGCCGGAGATATCTTTCTCTCTCGGTGTTTTCCGCCCTGTAGAGGCGGCGGAATCTTTCTGTGGTCGCTCCGCGAGTCTTAGAGTTTCGGGAGGAATATATACGCCAGAGGGGAGAGCTAGAGGTGGGCTAGGGCGGCCACACCACCTGGTGGTGCGGCCTAGGGTGGCCCACGCCAGGGGGTGGTGTGGGCCCCCTGGGGCCCATCTCCACTCCCTCTTCTGGCTTCCTTTGTCTTCTGGAAAAATAGGATTTTCCGTATATTTTCCCGGATTTTCTGATCTTTGTGAATATTGCCTCCAGACAGCACCTTTTCCATCAAAATCCTGACTACAGCGGTCCATATTCCAAAAGTCATCAACCATGCAAAAATAGATGAAATAACATAAGTATCATCTCTTAATATGAAATATATCAATGAATAACAGTAAATTATGACATAGAATAGTGATGCAAAATGGACGTATCAACTTCCCCCAAGCTTAGACTTCGCTTGTCCCCAAGCGAAACTGAGCTCAATAAACATGGCCTCAAGTTTATGGAGTGAAGAGTCGATAAAAGAATACGGACAAGAAGCATCACATTCATCAATACATAGATCATAATAGAAGACAACTCACTATTATATAACTCAACTTGCAATAAGTAAAGGAAACACAATAAAGATACATAAAGTGAATCATAATTGGTAATGGGAAACTTAGCTCTTGGTCGAAGAATAGTTGATAATTTGCTGGAGTTCACAAATAACTGGTTTTCAAATGAGAGCTTTCAAAGTAGTAAACACCCAGATAAGAACAATGTGCAAAACAAGGAACATAAGAAACATGACTGAATAAATCATCATATGAATGAATGAAACACAACAACTCAAAATACTTGCTGAGATAAAAGGGAATAGGTTTACTGACTCAACTAAAAAGTAAAAGAAAGGCCCTTCTCAGAGGGAAGCAGGGATTGCAAGTTTCATAAAGAGCTCCCAAAAATTATGATACTTATTAGATTTCAGCTCTCATTGCCCCTATCATAGGCATCTTTAGGTGATTAAGGTTAAAGTGATCAAATATGAGGATATGCTTGACAAGTTGTAAATTGAGAATCTCATGTCCCTTGAATAGGAGGGCCGCTCCTCATGCTACTCAAGTTTAGTCACCGGTAATTTCTTGTCATCGTAAGCATATGTGTATCATAGAGAACCGCCAACGGGGTACCCCTTGCCCGATGATACGGAAGAATCCCCATATCAAAATGACAAGGCAAGCAAACAACAAAAATCTCAGCAATCTTCTTATTTACTATGGGAATATGGTGCTTTTTTCTCTCTTTCCTCTTTTCATAATATCTTTTTTTCTTTTTCTCTTTTTTCTCAATATCAGACTCTTTTTTTTATAAGAAGAATGCTTCATAGATGCCCATTATGGTTACGCTGCAGGTTTCCACCATGTCAGCATGGATTAGACCAGCGGCCCAGGCGTTTCTCTAACACACATGCATAACTCCATGGACTTACAAGCTCCCCTTTCATTTCACACCGACGGCATCCATAGACAAAAGAGCATGATATCAACTAGGTACAAAGTACTAGTGCAATGTTGAAAGCGTTCCCCATGACATCATGGTTCTGCTAATTCTCAACTCACAAAGCGCAAGCATATACGCAACATATGTGAGCACAATGTTCAAGTTTATTAAGTGCAAGAAAGTAAATTGTGCCATCAAGTTCGTGAGAGCTTTAATCACTAATTTTCACATAACAAGTTTAATTTGGGAGGTAGATAAAACAAGAATTTACTTGGAATAGCAATAATGCTAATAGGTAGGTATGGTGGACACAAATGGCAAAGGTTTTGGTTTAAGGGATGGATGCACGAGAAGAATTCCCTCTCAGTACAGGTTTTTGGCTAGCAAGGCTGGGTAGCAAGTATAAGAGTTGAAGGAAACAAACAAGCATACAAGTGATAAAGACAAAACATGCAATCTTCCCTGGAAGCGCAAAAGATCTTAACTAGAGAATACTAAATTTATGAGCAAATCAAGAAAGATGATGAAATTATTTTTATTTAGGAGTACTTTTATCTTTTCATTCAACTCTCAAAAATAGTGTTGCTACTGACCAAGCCAGGTTTGCCAAAACCAACTAAATTAACTCAATGATCCCAAAGTGATACCAATCCTAACAACAAGATCAATCATATAACCATGAATTGAAAACTAATATAAGCTATGCAAAAGAGTGAATGATAGAACTTCTCATTAATATTCCATAACAGCAACTCACACCAAGGGATACATATCTAACGAGAGAGGGGACACTTCCATAATGCAAACCATCCTACATAATAACTTCTCTATTCATGATATGACTCTACTAAAAAGGTAAAAATATAGAAGATAGTGATGTGATACCGTGGCACTCCCCCAAGCTTGGAACAAACCAAGGGGATGCCAAACCTGATGACGAATTACTCCTTTCGTGGTGATGGTATCCTCTCGATGAGCTTCTTGACCAATTTCCCCAAGTCCTCAATCTCGAAGGTGAGATTACGAATAAGCTGTGAGTTTTGCTCAATGCGGCTCATGATCATGTCGGGTTGAGAATCCTAGCTCTTGCGATTCTTTCCCCACTCTACCTCCTTGAAGTCTTCTTTTCCTGCATGGCTAGAACGAGGCAAATCCCAGTTGGAAGGTAATTTCCCCTTGGGCATATTCTGGTATTGATGCTCATGGATAAGAGTATGGAAAGGATTCTTGGTGCATGGAGGAAGTGACCAGGGATCTGAATGGTGATGAGGAGGTTTCCCTCCAATTGACATAGTCCTGGCAGGGTTTTCCACCACTCCAATGCTCGCAATGGTAGTGCCGGTGTGCTTTTCCTCCTCTTCACCTTCACTCTTGATCTCGTTCTCCTTCCCGAGGTCTTGGAGATCTTCCTCCATAGGCTCCTTTCCTTTATCCTTGGCGGACACCATTGTGCTTCAAAGCTTTCAAGAATAGTTCCTGGCAGAAACAGATCAAAACAAAAACACGACGAAAACACGATATACGAACCTCGGGGGATCCGGGGGATTATATATTACGAAGTCTCACAACAAAAGGAAGGCACTGGGAGAAAACGAGTCGGAGGCGGAGTTCGAGGTGGCCTCACCACCTCGTGGCGCGGCCTGGGGAGGGCCCGCGCTAGAGCATGGTGTGAGCCACCCTGGCTCCGTTTCCGTCCCTCTTTCGCTTTGTAGCTTTCCTTATTGTCTAAAAACTGCAAAAATATAGTTGGATAGTATTTTTGCGGAACTTTTCTTACCAGAACTGTTACCTATTTGAAAACGGACTCTGCGGGTCTCTGAATTTGGTATTTCCGGAGTCACCACTTGAATAACATCAATATCTTCATCTTCATACACTTATTACTTGAGTCATGAAACCTTTCTCTTCCTTATTACACCATTATCTCCACTACCTGGAAATTTCTTTCACACAAAACTTCACACAGTTCTTATTAGCAACATTAGTATAAGTGAAGTGATAAAACCTTTTGAGTCCACTTTCAAATGAAAACCATCAAAACATAAGATACTGTAGCAACTCCTTCCGAAAACCCAAAAAGAATTCAAAAAGGAAATCGATTAAAGAAGCAAATGCAAGAGTGGCAAAAATCTATCAGAACAGACCAGCAAGTAAAGATCAATTTTTTCGAAAATATTCTGTTGCTCAAATAAAAAAGTGAAAAACTAACGAAAATTAAATAACAACCTGGGACAGAAGTACAAACAATTACAGCTCAATCTGACATACAGAGATCTCTCACAAATTTTTACGGTGAAGCACAAAAATCTGTTTCGGGACAGCAACTTCCCCAAATCTTACTTCTCTCTCATTAGAGGTTGATCTTGACACAAAAACTAAACAAAACGGATAAGGAGAGGTTATTACAAAAGTAATAACTTCCAAGACTCAAAGAAACAAAAACAAACTGAAAGCAAAAATAAACTGTGTTGTCTCCCAAAAAGCAATGATCACTTATTCTAACAGAAAACACAGGAATACTAGCTCTCATAACACTACTTTGTGAAACAATATTAGGGGTATCCTTACAAAGGATAGTGTGTCCCTCTTGTACATATTTAGTGACAAAGTCTTTCACATTTGCTATTATAGGTTCATCAACCATTTGTTTATTAGGTTCAACAGCTTTATTAGTACTTTCATTAACCATACTAGCTATCATAGAATGTTCCTTTATCTTAACTGGGAAAGGCATTTTCTCAATGTAAGGTTCGGGTAAAACATGATTGGCAGTATAAAATTCAGTATTTCTTGTAGGAACACTCTTAGCAACATCTTTATAAGGTTCATGATACTTATTCCACTTCTTTTTAGGCACTTCAATGTAGGAAGCAAAAGCCTTAAAATAAGAAGCAATAGCTTGAGAGTCTAGACCATAAGCATTTTTAATATTTTGAAAGTCATCCGTTCCCATAAAATATTCAATGCATTCATAATCATAATTTATACCCGACTTTATTCCTTTGTCATTCTCCCAAGCTTCAGCATATCTTGAATACGGTCCAGAAGATCCCATTTAGCTTCTTCCTCCATGCGAGTGAATGATCCAGCACAAGAAGCATCCAATAAATCCTTATCATGTAGAGGGAGCCTTGCATAAAAGTTATTGATAATAATATTGTTGGGGAGCTCATGAATGGGACATTTGAGCATTAGTAACTTCAATCTCCCCCAAGCTTGAGTTGTACTCTCTCCATCAAGAGGCCAAAAGTTGTATATTTGATTCCGATCTTTATGAATCTCACTAGGAGGATAAAACTTTGAATAAAAGAGAGGCACTATTTCCTCCCATTCAAGAGCTTGACCATTCTTCAGCAACTTATACCATTCCTCAGCTCTTCCTTTCAGTGATAATGAGAATAACTTCTTCTTAACTTGATCTGTAGTAATACCTGCACACTTGAACAACCCGCATAATTCGTGTATAAAGAGTAAATGATCACTGGGATGGACAGTTCCATCCCCAACATAGTAGTTATCCATAACACAATCAATAATTCTTGTAGGTATTTTAGAAGCATCATTCTCAGCATGTGGTGGTTCATCTACTACCTTAGTAGTGGTAGTAGCATTACCAAATATGAAACTCAGCGAATTATCTATAACGAAAACAAAGCAACTAACAGAAGTAAACAATACTCACAGTAGAAGTTTCCTTTACCAGTTCCACTCTCCAATAGCGCTTCACTCCCCGGCAACGGCACCAGAAAATAGTCTTGATGACCCACAAGTATAGGGGGTGTATCGCAGTATTTTCGATAAATAAGAGTGTCGAACCCAATGAGGAGCAGAAGGTGCTGGCTAGTGGTATGGATCAGGAATTCTCTGCAAATACTTAGCAAACAGATTTTTAGGGTTTTTTGATATAGCAAGTAAACAAAGTACGAGTAAATAAAAGACAGTAAGAATAAATGTAGCAAGTGGCCCAATCCTTTATACAGCAAAGGACAAGCCGGTTGTATTACTTAAGATGACCAAACGTTCTCGAGGACACATGGGAAGACTGTTAAGTGCTTTTGCTTCATATAATTGATCAATCTTCTTTAGCTTGCTAAGTGTTGTGTGGGTGAACCTGTGCTAATGTACCGACCTTCCTAGGACTAATACATACTTGTGATTATACCCCTTGCAAACATCCGTAAGTACAAGAAAGTAATTAAGGTAGAAACCTAACCACAACTTTAAACTCTAAGACCCTTACGTCCCTTGTGCAATGGTTTCCTAACGGGGGTTCAGGTTTCTGTCACTCCGGCAACCCCTATGATTAGTAGCCAAATACACAATGCATTCCCCTAGGCCCATATAGGTGAAGTGTCATGTAGTCGACGTTCACATGACACCACTAGAAGAAGTACACCACAACTTAAATATCAAACTATTGAATCTTTCTCAACACAATTCCACTACTAACAACATGACTTCTCCCATGTCCTCAAGAACAAAACGAACTACTCACAAGACATCATATGGATCATGATCATAGATGGAATAATGACAAGTATAACAATCTGAACATAAAGAATAATTCAATGGTTCACTCAATAGCATCAACTACAAATAGTAATCAATACCGGGAAAGTTTCCCCTATGAACTATGCAAGATTCAACCCAATTGTTACAGCAATATGGAGATGGTGATGAGGGTGCTGATGGTGATGATGGTGGTGATGATGATGATCCCGATGAAGTCCATCTTGATGGTGGTGTTGATGGCGACGATCTCCCCTCTCTGGGAAGGAATTCTCTCGGCAGAAATCTGTTTGCCGGAGAGACCTATCTCTCTCGATGTTTTCCGTCCCGCAGAGGCGGCGAAATCTTTCTGTAGTTGCTCCTCGAGTCTTAGGGTTTCAGGAGGAATATATACGCCAGAGGGGAGAGCCAGAGGTGGGACTGGGCGGCCACACCACCTGGTGGCGCGGCCTATGGTGGCCCGCGCCAGGGGGTTTTGTGGGCCCCTGTGGCCCATCTCCACTCCCTCTTCTGGCTTCCTTCGTCTTCTGGAAAAATAGGATTTTCCGTATATTTTCCTGAATTTTCTAATCTTCACGAATTTTGCCTCCAAACAACACATTTTCCATCAGAATCCTGACTACAGCGGTCCATGCTCCAAAAGTCATCAACCATGCAAAAACAGATGAAATAACATAAGTATCATCTCTTAATATGAAATATATCAATGAATAACAATAAATTAAAACATAGAATAGTGATGCAAAATGGACGTATCAGTGTGCAAATTGAAGAGGTCGCTTTATGGTTTGAAGCAATCTCCAAGACAGTGGTACAAAAGGTTTGATTCATTTATGATCTCACAAGGTTTTAAGAGATCTCAGTTTGATAGCTGTGTTTATATAAAGTTTGTTAATGGATCACCTATTTACTTGCTGTTATATGTTGATGATATGTTAATTGCTGCCAAGAGCATGAAAGAAATCACTACTTTGAAGGCACACCTAAGTAGTGAATTTGAGATGAAAGATCTTGGTGTTGCTAAGAAAATCGCAGGTATAGAAATTAAACGGGACAGAAAATCTAGGTTGTTATTTCTTAGTCAGCAAAGTTACGTTGAGAAAGTTCTCCAACGTTTTAATATGCATGATGCAAAGTCTGTTAGTACTCATGTTCTCCTCACTATAAATTGTCAGCATTGCAATGTCCTAGTTCTGATGAAGATATTGAGTACATGTCTCGAGTTCCTTATTCTAGTGATGTTGGTTCCTTGATGTATGCCATGGTTTGTTCACGCCTTGATTTATCATATGCTATGAGTTTGGTGAGTCGTTACATGGCTAAATCCTGGTAAAGAACATTGAAAAGTTATTCAATGGATTTTCAGGTACCTCCGTGACACATCCAACGCTTGCTTGAAGTTTGGCAAGACTAATGAGGGACTCGCAGGCTATGTGGATTCAGATTTTGCTGCCAACTTGGATAAGAGGAGGTCCCTCACAAGTTATGTGTTCATGGTAGGTGGATGTACCGTGAGTTGGAAGGCAACGCTACAACCAGTTGTTGCTCTATCTACAACCGAAGCAAAATATATGGCTATTGCTGAAGCTTGCAAAGAGTCTATTTGATTGAATGGTTTGTATGTTGAGCTTTGTCAGGATGATTCTTGCATTAACCTGTTCTGTGACAGTCAAAGTGCTATTTACCTTACTAAGGATCAGATGTTCCATGAGAGAACAAAGCACATTGATATCAAGTACCATTATGTTCGTGATGTTGTTGCACAAGGTACACTAAAGGTATGCAAGATAAGCGCTCATGATAGTCCTGCTGATGTGATGACAAATCCTATTCCTGTTGCTAAGTTTGAGCTATGCTCAAGCTTAGTTGGTATAACTGCTTAGCCCAAGTGGCTATTGGCGCCGAAAGTGTTTTCTTTGTTTGTTCAGGGAGATGATTACTATTGATGCTACAAGAAGAAATTTGTCTCAAGATGGAGTTTGTTATATGTTGATCCAAATTCTACAAAGTAAAGGCCAACTTCTGACGGAGCGGAGTGACGCCCGTCGTCGAAGACCTAGGTTTCCACCGTTATATAAACCTCTTGTAAGCCGCCGGCTGGGATAAGTTGCATTTGTGAAATCCCCGGCGTTGTGTAAACACTCCCCGTTATAGTGAAGTTTTGCTGGCTGGCGCCCGTGGTTTTTTTCTCTCTTTGTTGGAGAGGTTTTTTCACGTTAAATATTTGTGTCCCCTTGCTGTGATTCCTATATCGTTCTTCGTTATTTGATTGTCGCAAAGCTAACAAAACCATCGGACATGCTTTATTTATTTTACATCATCACACATGCTTTTCTAACACAAAAAAAATCTATTCAAGATAAAATTTGGGTCAGCCCCGAGTACCCATCGGATCGATGAGGACACCAACTTCTCTTGAAATGGGTCAACCCTGGCCTCGCAAATTGGCCTCGAGGCCAACGAGGCCGGGTCCAAGGCCAGGTATCCGGGCCCGCCCATTCCCATCCTAAATCGGGACCACCGGAGAGACGACCCAGCCATCCCTAGGAAGGTGAAACGTCGTTTTCAGTGTAGTTACACGTCATTTCCATTGATGGGGGATGGGTTGGTGTGTGTGTGTGTGTGTCAGACCTTGCCATTCGTCGGGACGCTGGAGATAAGTCAACCAACTTTGAGGAAGATGAAACGCCATTTCCCGTATGTTGTTTTGTTTCCAATAATTACTTTGGGAAGCATGCATGAATAACTACCTTCTGAAATCGTGTTATCCTGCTGCGTGTAAAGCAAAACCCATGAGGCTTTGTTCGGTTGCATGAGATAAAATACACTAGCTGATCTAATACCTGCAAGGATTGGATGATCCCCAGTTATCACCCCAATCCCCACCACCCCTCTCCCCACTTTCCCTACTAATCTCTGTCTTTTATTGCTATTTGGTTAATCCCTGTAAGACCGGCACACAGCACAGCTGCAGTTTCGTCACACAACACATCTGCAGTTTCGGCACACAGCACAGCTGCAGTTTCGGCAGGCAGCAAAACAAGCAGCATAACATTTAAATCTAAATAATATTCTTTCTGTCATCAGCTAAAAAATATAGGCAACAAAATAGAGTGAAAGCACATACAAATTTCCAGTGAGATACAGTGAGATTCGTCCTTAGAAAAATAGTGACAGGGCAACAAAATACAGTGAATAATATACAGACACAACAAATAAATATGCAGTCTTTCTGATGTAGAGCATACATACGCAAAAAATAAATATGCAGATGTAGAGCACACGGATTGATCGCCACAAACAGCCTCTGATTGATCGCCACAACAGCCTTGTGTTTTTTCTTCTAGATCTTCTTCATGTAGAACTCCAACTCTTTTCCCTCATCATGTACCTAATATACAGCAAAAATATAAGAACATGGCTCATGCAGAAAATGGTACCATTGTTGAGAAGAACATGGCTCAGTCAGAATGCTCCCAACTGTCCTCATTGTTGGTACCAATGTTGAATTATATCACTCATGCAGAGGAAAAAAGAGAAAAAAAAATTCTAGAACGATTTGTAACAGCCTGCCAAGTGCAATTACATAAAAGGAGAAGTTCTCAATTTAGAAAGTAATCATCTACTGCAACAAGCTAGTAGCATAATAAAAAACAGAATAGGCTAGATGTGACACTATTTGTGAACCTAAGAAACCAAGACTGGACTCTGCTAGCAATCACATTTACCAAAGGTACAAGCAACTCCTTATTAATATGTGCTAAAATGGAACATAAATACAATCCATGAAAGAACTACTCCCTCCGATCTAAATTAGTTGACTTGGTTTTGTCTAGATTCGGATGTACCTAGCACTAAAACAAGTCTAGATACTTTCGAATCTAGACAAATCTAAGTCACCTAATTTGGATTGGAGGGAGTATGTATAACAGGAACTAGCATTATCACCAAGCAAACATGTATAACAGGAACTAGCAGTATCACCAAGCAAAAATCTAGACTGTTTTTTGTGTATATATCAAGTATGATGCAATAAATAAACATAAGAAGACAGTAGTAGCAATGATGCAGCTTGGAAAACAATAAGAAAGAAGAGAAGATTTCACCTTTGCTAGGGCATTTCGCTTCGCAACCACATCGCAGCCGTCTCAAGGTCAGCGCAGATGAAGAGCTCACGGTTGTCTGCACTTTTAAAAACTCGTAGAGCTTTCACCTTCTCCTCTTGCGAGAATTCCATTGTGCTCAGGCGAGCAATGCAGTTCTTGATTGAGAACTCATCCACATTCCTTGAATCAGCTTTCGTGTCCTCAATTTGCTTTGTCTTCATCTCAATATATTTTTCCATCATTGCAGCTACATCTGCATTTGATCGGCGCCTTTTGGGTTCGATACCAGTGCTTGTTGATGGTGTAGCAGCCACTGTTGGGTTAGCTTGAAAACTGGCCTCTTGCATGCCTCCTTGTGTATCAGCCTCAACATCCACCGTGGTCTCTCCAATATGGGGTTGTATGACCTCTACAGAACTAACCTCAGGATCGAACTCCACTTCTCTGAGGATTGGTTGTATCTAAGTATATTAAAATATAGATTGGGCTGGCACCCTCATTGACCTGCTGTGAAAATCACAAAGTTGCCACCAAATATTGATGAAGGAAAATCAGAATACTACCTATCGACTGCAAATTAGTTACTCAAACAAGTCTAACAAGTGATGGAGGATTTATAGATGAAAACGACATCTGCTAAAGTCTAACATGTACATATGATGTGTGTCCCTAGGCTAGGATTAATGAAAATGGATCTGCTCTGCTGCATATGGTTCCTTTCAGAATGCATGCTTAGCACACCAGCAGCCATGATAGCATGCATGCGACATCCTTCAGCCATGTTACTATGTAGTAATAATGGATCACCTATTTCATCATCACTGTTTTTTATTCTGAAGTCATTCCTTGTGGGGCATCACATCTATTCCAAGCGGTAATCTTTTGACTGTACTCAATTGGTGGGAAAGTGAGTTTTCATATATCTAACTACAAATGCATCTTTTAAAATGAAGGATTTGTTAATTATGTGGAGCAACAATTACTTTTCGTCCAACATGCGCCTAAGCGTGCAGTTTGTATTATATATATATATATGTATATATATATATATATATATATATATATATATATATATATATATATATATATATAGATAAGGAGAAAGCCGAAATGATAAGATAATCAAAGCTTGATCT
Source organism: Avena sativa (assembly GCA_916181665.1). Taxonomy (NCBI): domain Eukaryota; kingdom Viridiplantae; phylum Streptophyta; class Magnoliopsida; order Poales; family Poaceae; genus Avena; species Avena sativa. The sequence goes on along the minus strand of OV702291.1, from coordinate 85,742,605 downwards.
TTGTAGATCTACTACATAGAAAACTAGACGTTGGCAGCAGTACGAAGCAATTGTAGCTTCATTGTAGAAATCAAGATTCAGGAGCCGTCATTGTCTACGTATGAATTTTACTCTTTTAGCAGCAAAGATACTACTACACGCAATTGTAGCGGATCTGGTATTCAATTATGAGTACCATCACCATATAAAAGATTTACTAGTATTTATTTCTAGAAAAAGTAGCAAGTGAGCTTGAGCTGCAGAGATCTAATTATTCAGTAATAGTATGCAATGCCTACATATATAGTTCTGAATTTTAAAACCTTCTCTCCATGCTAGAAGAACGTATAAAGCAGCCAGCATATCTGATACTGTTAGTCTGCTACTGCTACTGGACTCACTGGTTCAGAGTGAGAGCAGAGGCACCTCAGGCTGGATAGAAGGTTTAATATTAGGAGCACCTCAGGCAGAGTGAGAGCAGAGGCAGGTCCACTGCTGCACATAATCTATTCGAATAGTACTACGTCTAGATTCACTGGTTCAGAGCGAGGCAAGTGTCAACCTATTTCGCAAAAAAAACCAAGAAAAGGCAATCTGTGATGTACAAACATGCAAGAACCTACCACTACCGACCACACCAAGAACCCTAGAAATTGTTATAGGACATGCCAAAACCCTAGAAACTGTGAGAGGATGAAGAGGAAGGATATGCGCTTACCAGCACGAAGCAGATGGAAGTGGAGAGGACGTCGGAGCTGACTTGTCAAGGGCGCCGCCGAGCTCGCACGGGGTGAGATCTCCGGGACAAACTCGCGCCGCCGATTGGAAAGGGGAGAGGACACGCGTCTTTGGTATGGATTCTTTGCGCCGCCGCCGTCCCTCCACCCCCCAGCCGCCGATGTCCCTCCGCCCCAGCCGCCGCCGGCCCTCCAAATCGTGAGAAAGAAAGAGGCGAGAGACGAAGAAGTGGGGGATTTGTTCCACGGGCCGGGTGTCGTGTTTTGTTTCCCCTCTGAAACCAAGGGAGTCGGGGTGGAAAAGTAAAGGGTGGATTGCGGGACGGGACTAACCGAACACGTCGAATAAAAAGGCTGGGATTAAACCCATGTGTATCTGATCCCGGCTAACACACGGGGATATCGCCCTGATCCCGGCCGGGTTGGGGTGAACCGAACAAAGCCTGACTGTGATATTCCCCCCTTGGCCCACCGCTTGTGATGCCCTGGCCGACGGCCTCTCACTCTCGGTGCCTGACGGGTACCTGTATACAACACGTATACATGTCCTTCTCCGTTTCTAACAGCGAGTACAAGCTGCAGCAGTCTACCCACCTCGCTGCCGTATTATTTCTTTCCCACAAAAAGCAAGCTGCCATTGAATAGGACCGCTTGCTCGTAGTCCCCCCTGTGCTCCTCCGCTCGAGCCTTATCGTTTCCACTGAATTAATCTGCACAGCTAGTCAGCTTCAATCATTGAATGAGAACCTAACTTTGAATGTTCAGCAACAGTAGGCGTGGCGCTATATTGTGCATCTAGTAACGTCACGTGGCATGGCCACGTGGGGTATATCCGGTCCAGATGGCGTATACTGTATAAGATAAGACGTTGATGTCAAGTTCTCCCTCCGTTTCATAATATAAGATGTTTTAGTTTTATAAAACGAGTGTATCTAGACTTTTTTTTGCGTGTAGGGTCGGAGAAGCAGACCTGGCGTGCAGTCGAGGCACCAGAGACATACCGCGCGCCTATATAATGTCTCAACGTGGGAAGCTAGCTTCATCATCCAAGAAACTCTCGATCCAACATCTAAAGAAAAAGCTTCCAAGTTATCTTACTAAGAGCATTGCCGCCATGAAGATGACGAAGGCCCTCGCACTGGGCTTGCTGGTCCTTGCCTTTGCTGCAGCGACGGCCCTCGGCTGCAGCCGCAGCAGTCCTTGCGGCGGCAACGAATGCTGCAGCGAGTACGGGTACTGCGGCACCGGCGGCTCCTACTGTGGCTCCGGGTGCCAGAGCGGCCCGTGCTATGGTAAAGGTGCCATCCTCAATGAAAACGGCGTGCCCGCCAACGCGTGTAGCAGCGGCAGTCCGTGCCCCGGCAACGAATGCTGTAGCAGGTGGGGGTATTGTGGCACGGGCGGCGACTACTGTGGCTCCGGGTGCCAGAGCGGCCCGTGTTACGTAACCAAGCTCCCCGCTCGCGGCGCAGGCGCGCTCACTGAGGCCCTCATCGATCAAGTGGTGCTGGCGGTGTAGACACCGCCGTGGATGTCCTACTCCTCCGTGTCCGCCTCTAATAAAATAAGAAATCTGCTTCACACTCAATTACGTCGTCCATGCATGGCGATGCGAGGTGAGGAGCACGGGCGAGTAGTATACTCATGCATGCATGCGTGTGCATGAATGTGTCATGTTTGTGTGTATGCTTCTGGTACGATTTGCATGTATAAATAAATAAATAAATAAAGATGGACCGCATGCAGTCCTTTGTGCTGTCAAACATATGCAGTTGCACCACTTCATCTTTAGGCTAACCAGCTGACACAATAACTACAATGAGGGTAGTTCTTGCTCCTGCTTGTGCCTGTCCAATACATGATGCTTAAGGTCGTTTCTTTAAATTCAGTTCACTAGTAGAAACATGGCATTTTGTCCCGGTTTGTAGGGGCTTTAGTCCTGATTGCCCAACCGGGACCGGGCAATCAGGACTAAAGCCCCAACCCTATAGTCGCGGTTGGGCTGCAAACCGGGACAAAAAGGCGGTGCACGTGGCCACTGGCTGTCGCAAGGGGGGAGGGGCATTTGTCCCGGTTCGTAATAGGAACCGGGATCTATGCGTCTCTACCGCAACAGCATTTTGAGCATTTTTTGTGCCGCGGTAGAGATTTTTTTGTATATTTTTTATTTATTTTGTTTCCCCTTTATCTATTTTCTTTCTATGTTTTGGGCAACATTTATTTTGTGACACTTACCCCAGCACTATGTTATGAGGAATGCTCGTCCTCATAGTAGATGGTGCGAGGTTGATGTTACCGAAAGTGGATTCGCATGGGGATTTGAGAAAGAGCATTCCTGACAACATAGGGTAAGTGTCATCTACCTTAAGAGAACCATTATATTACAAAACATCTCCCGATTAATATTACACAGTAAGTATCGAATATATTACATTCATGCATATAAACAATATAAAGTCTTTTATGATCCCTATTATATTATCATAATCTTCTGATAGTATTCACCTTTTGGATCTAGTGACGGAGCTGACTCTCTCAGCTCACGTATCTAGCTAGCTCTCTCTCTCTTGTTGCCTCACACAACACACAGGATACACGGTGGTTTGGCCTCGGACTGTTTCACACAGCCGAGCTTTTCTCCTCTCTTTCTATTCTCTTAATCAAAACAACCTGAGTTACAAACTTAAATAGCTACTACACAACACCCAGGCAACAGCCTGCCCGCACACGACCTGCTCCACTAATCAACTAAATCCATGACCTATTCTTATGCCACTAAACACATACATGCATATCTCTAGATTACTTATGCAGCCCGTTGTCTTCAACCGCCTGCATGCAGAGCCGCCTCTCACGGCAAGGCCAGCTTCACGCACCACCTCAGCGTCTCACACCTGCACACCTCTTGGTTGATCCATCGGCACAATGTAGTGCTACACTACTAAACATCAACCTGACTAGCTACATGCAGTACCCAAATAAACATGCAGATACAAATATCAGGATTAGTGCTAACAATCACCCCCTAATCATGATATGTTCTTCAAGCCGCTTCAAAGCAGAGTTGGTCCGTCGTCGGCGTGGCCTCTAGCCAACAAGGCTTTCTCCTCCTTCTTCTTCTCAGGACACTCCCAAGCAAAGTGTCCAAACTCATGGCAGTTGTAGCACTCTACCTCACTCTTGTCTCGGCGGCCTCCAGCACGGCCACGACCGCGGCCGCGTCCTCCCGACGTGCCATGCCCCCTCGCCATGAGGAGTTTATCTTCTTCACCTCCCTCCTATTGTCCCTTGAGGAGTTCCTCATGTGCCTTCAATGATCCAAAGGCCTCCTCCATGGACATCTTGTTCACGTCACGAAACAGCCCAATGGATGAAGCAACATTGATGTACTTCTTGGAGACGACTCAGAGCAGCTTCTTCACCACATACTTCTCCTCCATCGGGTCTCCAAGCTCACGTATGCGACCCACGAGCGTCGTGAACTTCGCCGCGAAATCATCCACGGACTCTGCATAAGACATCTTGAGGGCATCAAAATCCGAGCGCAAGGATTGGATCCTCGCCTCCCGGACGCGCTCGACGCCGACATGCATGGAGCGCAGCGCCGCCCACACCTCCGCTGCGGTCTCCTTCTCCGCAACTCGTAGCAGCGTCTCGTCGTCGATGCCTTGGGAGATGATGGTCATGGCCATCTCCTCCTTGCTCCCGTCAGCCTCCGTGGCCTTTCTCTCCGGATCAACGACGCTCCATGCGCCGTGCACTCGCAGGATGTACTTCATCCTCATGGCCCATGCGGCGAAGTTGGTCCTGGTCAGCAGCGGCACCGACACCTTGCCGGCGGCCGCCGCCGTCGCCGCCGCCGAAACGCCTCCGCTAGTCACCATGGCTCCACTCGCCTCCCCTCCGTCGCCCGGCATCGTCTCCGTCGCCCGGCTCTGATACCAAATGACGGAGCTGACTCTCTCAGCTCACGTATCTAGCTAGCTCTCTCTCTCTTGTTGCCTCACACAACACACAGGATACACGGTGGTTTGGCCTCGGACTGTTTCACACAGCCGAGCTTTTCTCCTCTCTTTCAATTCTCTTAATCAAAACAACCTGATTTACAAACTTAAATAGCTACTACGCAACAGCCAGGCAACAGCCTGCCGGCACACGACCTGCTCCACTAATCAACTAACTCCATGACCTATTCTTATGCCACTAAACACATACATGCATATCTCTAGATTATTTGTGCAGCCCGTTGTCTTCAACCGCCTGCATGCAGAGCCGCCTCTCACGGCAAGGCCAGCTTCACGCGCCACCTCAGCGTCTCACACCTGCACACCTCTTGGTTGATTCATCGGCACAATGTAGTGCTACACTACTAAACATCAACCTGACTAGCTACATGCAGTACTGAAATAAACATGCAGATACAAATATCATGATTAGTGCTAACATCTAGGACCTCTGCATCTAAGAATCCCGCAATTTCCTCTGGGATTGCTTGTATGCGATCCTTTGGTAGAAGATGGTCCCGCAACCGTTCGATCTAATTTAAAATAACGAGTCAACATATATGAATGAAACTAAACACAATTGATGGTAATAAAACAAATTTTTGAATATTGTTTATATACTTGAAGTTGTTCTAAGTTTCTGCCCTTCTCACAGGTCGTATGACGAATGAACTTGCAGACATAGTATCCACATAAGTTATTTCCGTCTGCCTGCCTCAGACACTTTACAAGAACAAAGTTCAATTAAAATAATAATAATTAAGCATGATAGTGGTATCGAAACTAGAATCAAAGAAATGAACGGATCTAACTAGTAGTACTTACATTTAGTGGTTTAAATGCAAGCTTCTCTTTCCAGGCACCCTTAGACTTGTTGGTGAATCGTTTCAAAGCGCTTCCCGGCAAGGAAAATGAATAATGAGTTATTAATTACTTGATATCAGTAAATGAACGAAAGTTGCCGATATAGTGTTATAATGACTGAAATTACCGCTGGTGCATATCCTGCATGGTGGCCCACTTCTCAGGGGGTTTACGTTTAGAGTCCATGACTTGTACTACTCTATTGTCAGGTCGAATGATTAGCAGAATATAATGAAATCTGCGCATGTATAACTCATCAATTATACACTTAACATCGAGTAAGCAAAACAGAATGTGTACAAGATAATAACACTCACTCGAAGTTGTAAGGTAATAATATTTCTCTTTTGGTTTCTTGAAACCTTAGAGCCATTACAATTTTATCATCTGTGTCCTTGGGATTAAGTTTCACAGTAAGTTCATGAACCCAATATGGGTCAATGAACCCAATGTCATAGATCTGTCCTCTTCTGCATTCGAGAATCTTTAGTCTACATACTATAGTGAGTATGATTATACATGCGATATAAACGAGGTGAGCTAACTAGAGACTTAATTATTAGAGAAATAATACTTATAGACAGTAGACACTGACGATCGATTTGTCGAGGGCGTCTTGATTGAAAAACTAATGTAGTTCAGGAAATTCAATCAGTATCTGGGCATCTCCATACCCGTAATGCTCGTTTCGAACTCCGATCACTATCTAGTTTGCCCCTTCCTTTGTGGATTTAATGTACTAATTATGCACTCTTCGCATTTTTGTTGGTAGATACTTGACGTTCTCAGGTCCGACGAGAGGTTTTCTGTACTCGTATTTGTATGCTTCCTCAGCCACGGGGAAATCTAACTGGTCTAAGTACTGAGAAATAGTCATACCTTAAGCAGCGGTCGCTTCTCCATATAGTGCAACAATTTCTAGATCATACTACTCGTTCGCATCTTTGCTCGACTCCACCATGGTATCGAAAATCACTTTGAGCGGGGGGATTCCTTGTTTTTCTATAAATCGAGCTGGGGAACTGAATTCCCGCTTGCACTAGTGCTCTTCGACCGCACCATTGGCTGATGTGACTTGATAATAGAGTGGTCATAGTCTGATGACAGCCTTGGATCGGGTTGATGAAGGGTCTTCAACATTTTTTGCATTTTGGCTTTTTCTTCTTTAGTGTTGGGGAACTGTGGCTCTTTCTGCCGCTTGAGGCTATCAAACCACTGTTGCGTTTGGGCCTTTGCGATCACCGCATTCTCCTCTTCAGTATAGTCGCAAGCTCTCTTGGGAGGAACCATTGGTACTTTTGGGGAGGGGCTCCGGTAGACGCTTCGGTGATCAGTTACTCTTTTGCTTTTGGCCTTGACCCTTTTGTACTTTTGGGAGGGTCTGAGACGGCTAACGCGGCGGTGAAGATGACCGTGCTAGAGACAGCTGACACGGTGGTGGAGATGGCGCCTGTCGCGGCGATGGCAAAGATAGCTGATGCGCTGGAGACGGGTGAGGCTGCAACGAAGATGGAGTTGTGCTTTGGGGAGTAGATGGCCTTGGCGTCCGGTTTGAAAGCACGATGTGTTCCTTTCGCCATAGAATGGTCATGTTTTTTGCTTCTCCTAGCTCAGTCATATCCCCTTCACCTGCAGGGTAGTCAACTTAAGCTATGCAGATCCGTCCATAACTTCATCTAGCCCAGAAATAGCGTAGCCCTGTGGAATCGGACAACAATGGTAAGTTGGTACCTGTCCAACTAATGGTAAGGCATAGCCGACCGCCACCTTCATGGTTATGTCGACAACTTTGACATGCAGCTCACAATGTGTCATCTCCATTTTATCATCCATTGGGTAGCGAAGAGGAGCCATCGCCGGTGCATCATCAGCATCATCACCAGGGAGCTCCGTGGAAGCCACGCTGCTTTTTCGATTAGTAGATGGGCCGGTAGCATCGAAGGAAGCTTCGTCTACCATGTGCCACTGAGATGGGCTGGTAGCTTGCTGGCTAAGTTTGTCAAGTTGATTCTGATGCTGCTTTAATTGTTTTTCTAATTTGCGCATCTGGTCTTTCTGCTTCATTACTTCAAGTTCCTCCCTTTCCTTTCTCCTTTGATGGCTTCTATCAGGAAATGTTTTCTGGATGTCGGGAAACCCAAGGTTCCATGGTTTGGATCCTTTTGTGCCTCGTGTTCGTCCCTCGTGTTCCTTGTTCCTAAGGGTGAGTTCGAGCGTGTCATTCTCTCTATTGGGAATGAACTCCCCATCTTCAACAGCCTTTACTGAACTTCTAATGTCTTCGATGGGTATGGGAGTTTCTTTATGACTTATGTTATATATGCACTTCCCTTCTGAGTCCAACATGCCCCCATGCCCGTAAAACCAATTCCTTACCCGTTCGATCCAATTGTATGGCTCTGGAGTGATCCCTTTAGCAATCAACTCGGACTCGCGTTTCTCCCACTTAGGCTTGCTAGCCTTGTTGCCACCTTGCCCCATAGTATGGTGATACTGCTTTTTAGCAGCATTTTTCTTATTTGTTCCAGACCTTTTCTTAGCTGGCGCCGATGTCTTGTACGCCACAAAATCAGCCCAGTAGTCATTTATCTTCTCATACGCTCCAGTAGTGAAATCCGGAGTCTTCTCTTTCACGACAAATTAAGGTGTAATTTTTTCTTCCAGTTGTTGAATTGCTGGGCCATCTTCTTAAGAGCTCACTTCTTGAATTTTTGCTCCATGTGGTTCTGTAGTTCCTCCTGAGTTGGAATCTCCTCATCTGCATCGTAGTCATCTGGATCCACCTCTAATGTTGGTAGGGTGAAATTAACCATGAGCTTTTTCCAAAGAGTGTCTTTGGCTAAGTCACTGACATATAGAGACTGGATCCATTGACGACCTATTCCATTCTCTAACGGTGATCGGGATGTAGTCCCTAACAATAACTCCGTATTGTCTTATAAATTTATTTGCAGCAGCAATGGGAGCCTTCGGTTCGCCGTCTAGAGCGACTTCTTTGATCCTGTATCTTCCATGGTCTCCCAACTTTTTGGATGGGCCTCGTTTATTCTTTGCAGAAGATTTGCTCGAGACGGAGGTCTAAAAGAAGAAAGAGCATTAATATATATGTATATAGACAACAGAGGCTTAATTAATTAATATATATATGCACCTCGCTGGCTTCTCCCTCGCCAGCTTCTCTCTCGTCGGCTTCTCCCTCACCGGAGCCGTCTATTCGGTCAAAACCCGGATCTCCCTCACCGGAGTTGTTCAGATATAGCAAGGTGACATAGTTATCGATATCTCCTCCCTCGTTGATCATATCCTCAAGCGCCATTTCCTTTTCTTCGTCTCTGGGTTCCATAGTTTCTGCAAAAGGGGAAAAGCGAATGAGTCGACGCGGCCAAGCGAGGAGGTTAGGTAGGTTTGGTTTGACAGGCTAGGGATATAAACCATAATTGGAAGAAACCCTAACATATGGCACGTGTTGCCGCGCCTGTCCATCGTCCCTATATGGCGAGCGTTGCCGTGCCCGTCCCTAACCTCAAACGCCAGCAGGATCATGTAACTACAAGGGGAAAAGCAGTAACTCCGAAACCTGCAAACCCGACGGGTACCCACCTTAAACGGGGAGGGTTTGGTAAAAAGTTAGACCCACCAAGTCTCACGTGCTGGCGGGTACCCGTTGGGGCCCCGAACCCGGCCTGGTCGCGGGTCTGGTAAAATATGAGACCCGACTAATTAAACAGGCCGGGTATGGGGGGCGGACCCGGCCCCAAACCTGGCAGGTACCATCCCTACTAGTACTACTACTAACTACTACTACTAACTAACTAACTACTACTACTACTGCCCTAATACTACTATAACTACTACTAATTACCCTAATTCTCTAACTAATTACCCTAGCTAACCCTAATTGTACTAACTAATTACCCTATGTAAAAGATAAATCTCATTTTTCTGAACATTTTGATATATTATTCATATTTTTCTGACTTATAGATAATTAATTATTGATTTTACAATATTTAAAAAAATTATAGAATTATTAAACTATTTAATGCATCAGGCTGGGGGATATTTCTCACCGGGGCTGTGTCTAGCCCAGAGGCTGACGACTGGGGCCAGGGCCACCTCGACGCCACTTGGGCTTGCCGGTGAGCACGGTCAGGCACCGGCGACATCGCTAGAGGGTTCAGGAGGGGGCGTCCGCGAGCTTGTTCGAAAGAGGGTATCGAGGTGACCCTAACTACGGTAGCACCGCCCGATTTGGTCACCGGAACAACGCACACGACGACAGCCAGCGGCGGCGGACGGCGGCACGCGACACGGGAGCAGGCCAGAGCGAGAGGGGAGGAAAGAAGGGGTCCAGGAGAATCACAAGCTCACCCTCGACGCGTGTATACCCTTGGCAAGGACGGAGGAGGTCGGCAGCAACGGTGATGGCGACATCGGAGCTCATCGGTGATGGGGAATACGTGGTAGATTCCGGTTGGGCGACTTTGACTCCTTCGGTGAGGAGGATCAGCACAGCGAGGCGACGCGTGGAGGCCGGTGGTGGGGCAGGAGGAAGTTTTCCTTTTCATCGCACCAAAAAGCCATTTTCCATTTTCCGAGCGCAAAAACGGGGGGGGGGGGGGGGGGGGGTTGTGAAACAACCACCAAATGGCTAATTCAAAATGCTAATACCCCATTTTTAAAAAATACTAACCACCTTACATGGACAATGTCCTAACATGGGGATCTCAAACCTTTCCGTCCATCCGTGATGAAAAAGATAAATTTTACCAAATCAGTAGGAAGTGGGCCAGATATGAACTACATGTACATGTTTTGATGCTCATGATTTTTTACAAAAATCATTTTTAGGTTCACAATATGCTATTTCATCAGATCCACTTCAAGTTTAGCGAGGCTCAGCCCCGAGCTAAAAATCTTTATGTCTGCCGTTTTAAACAGGCAAATGAAATTATGGTTAGAATCACGTCATAGTTAGTTATAAGTTGATATGGATATAATATTTGGATTCCTATCATTTTTCTGATCAATTTAGACATATTATTTGTCGAATTCCGATTTACGGATTTAGAGATATTAATTATTCCATATTAAATAGAAAAATACAAAATAAATAAAATCATTATATTTTTATTTGAATTCAATAATATTTTTACTTATTCATTGTTGTTTACTTAAATAATTATTTGTAATTTTCAAAAATATAAACATGTGACATGATGATATAAGAGTTAATAGGATTGATATCATAGTATTGACAATAATGTATAAACTGCTTTGCGGGAACAGATTTTGAAGGAACAGAGAAGTTCAGCGTGCTGGGGGCGGAGTAGTGTTAGGATGGCTGGCCGACGGGGAAGTTTGATCATAAGTGCAATTTGACCTAAGTTTAAGTGCAATTAGTGTTAAAATTGTTCTAAGTGAGACATTAATAAGTCAAACAATTCAAACATTAAAAAAATATAAAAAAATTTAATTAACTAATTTATTTTTTAAATTATTTTTGCAACCGGTCGTTAGGCTATGCCGACGGTAGCTACGCCGAGGGCTGCCGTTGGCGTAGCCTACGCCAACGGTTTTTCCATACGCCGACGGCCTCCTCGCGCACCGCCGTGGGAGATTCTTGCCGAGGAGCGACGCTGACGGGGATCGGGGCTACGCCGACGGCTTTTGGCCCTCGGCGTAGCTTGCGATTCCTGTTGTGGAATAGATAGATACCCCTATTGAGACGAGGGTGGACGAGAAGGTTTTGGATCCCCTATTGAGACATTGTATATATAAGGTGGTCTAGTATTTTTGTAAAATGTGGTGATAGCATTTTAAAATGTATATATAAGTGTAATTAGTGTTAAAATTGTTCCAAGTGAGAGATTAATAAGTCAAACAATTCAAACATTAAAAAAATAGAAAAAAATTAATTTAATTTTATTTATTTTTTAAATTATTTTTGCAACCGGTCGTTAGGCTATGCCGACGGTAGCTACGCCGAGGGCTGCCGTCGGCGTAGCCTACGCCGACTTTTTTTCCATACGCCGACGGCCTCCTCGCGCTCCGCTGAGGGAGATCGTTGCCGAGGAGCTACGCCGACGGGGATCGGGGCTACGCCGACGACTTTTGGCCCTCGGCGTAGCTTGCGATTCCTGTAGTGGAATAGATAAATACCCCTATTGAGACGGGGGTGGACGGGAAGGTTTTGGATCCCCCTATTGAGACATTGTATATATAAGGTGGTCTAATATTTTTGTAAAATGTGGTGGTAGCATTTTGAATTAGCTATTTGGTGGTTGCTTTACAAAACCGTCCTTTTTTTGTGCTCAAAAAATGAAAATTGGCTTTTTGGTGCGACGAAAAGGAAAACTTCCTCCTGCAATATTGTTCGCCATCCCATGATGCATATGTATGCACAATATGGATACATTATCACAAACTATGCCTTGATTCTAGCCATAACATTGGTCATTTGACCCGAAAGCTAAGAAACCTCGAATGAGATAGGTCATTTTATGAATGTTTTTTCAGACATAATCAATATACCAGGTTTGATATTTTTTTTGTAACTATGTCACATAATATGACACCACGCGAAGGTTTCGCATTGTTTTGATCGTTTTTAAATTTTTTATGCCCGTTTTAAACTATCGTCAAACTTTGTCGAACGGCGGGCATAAGGATTCTTAGCTCGGGGCCGAGCCTCACTAAACTTGCATTGGGTCTTTGATAAAATAGCATATTGTGAACCTAAAAATGATTTTTGTAAAGAAACATGAGCATCAGACCATGTACCTGCAGTTCATATCTGACCCACTTTCTACCGATTCGGCAGGAATTTATTTTTTTCACAAGGGATGGACGGAAAGGTTTCGGATCCCCCTGTTAGGACATTGTCCATATAAGTTTGTCTATTATTTTTGTAAAATGTGGTGGTAGCATTTTGAATTAGCCATTTGGTGGTTGCTTCATAAAACCGTCCGTTTTTATGCTCGGAAAAATGAAAAATGGCTTTTTGGTGCGCCGAAAAGGAAAACTTCCTCCTGCAACATTCTTCGCCATCCCATGATGCACATGTATGCATAATATGGACACATTATCATAAACTATGTCTTGATTCTAGCCATAACATTGGTCATTTGACCCGAAAGCCGAGAAACCTCGAATGAGATAGGTCATTTTGTGAAGGTGTTTTTCAGACATAATCAATATATCAAGTTTGATATTTTTCCTTATAACTATGTCACATAATATGACACCACCTGAAGGTTTCGCATTGTTTTGATTGTTTTTAAATTTTTTATGTCCGTTTTAAATTATATATAATGTTTTATGTTTCACTTAATATGTTTTTATAAATATGCATTTGAGTGTAGATAGATAGATCTTATTTTTCTGCAAATTTTGATATATTATTTGTATTTTTCCGAATTAGAATGATTTAGTTATGATTTTTCAAAGTTTAATGAGGTAAAAGGAAAAATAGCTACGCCGAGGGCAGCCCTCAGCGTAGCATAGGATACGCCGAGGGCAGGTGTACACCGACGGCCGCGGAGGGGAGCTGGCCTGGACGATGGCTACGCCGACGGCCCTGATGTTTGGCCGTCGGCGTAGCTCCCAGGCCTCGGCGAAGCTTCCTATTCCTGTAGTGCGTTTTCAAGAATGAAAATCCAAATTTTCTTCCCTACAAAAACAAAATCCATTTTTTTCTAATAAGTATGATATTATGGCTTTCTTGAGACAGCAGCAAGTATGTACTCCTTCCGTTTAATATTATAATACAATTTGGCAAGTTAATTTTGTTTACCATGTGTGATATTGCGGAAGCGGAGGAAATACATGGCTGATATCACTAAGAGTACGAGATTATTTTGATCGCGTTGTGCAGCATCATATTTATATTCCTCTTCCTTGTTTCATTTCACCGGCTGGCACATTAAGCCTGATCCATGCCTTAGACGGGTCAAAATAGACTTTACACATGTATACACGCGTGACAGGTGAGGCTGAGAGAGAGGCTCTCCCAGGAGGCTGCTAAGACCCATCTAGGGTTCCTCCTGCCGCCGGCGATGTCACCGGTCTGTCTTGTCTCTGGCGGCCTTAGAGCCTTGGAGGCGTGGCAGACCACGGCCCTGAAGGGATTCGTAGCATAGAAAACAAAAAATTTCCTACGCATATGCGGAATAAATCCCGAAATCCATCTATGAGATGTAGGCAACGAGAGGGGATTTGGAATTACATATCCTTATAGATTCTAAAGTGTTACGATCTTAGATCGTTGGTGGTGAAGAATTCCCGCATCGGATCAATCTGATGTAGACTCCTCTTTCTCAGTCCAAGTGCTGCACTAACTACACCTCCGCGGTATCGACACGTACGGACCGACACCGACTCCTCCTTCTTGATCCAGCAAGGTTAGGTGGAGTGGTTAGTGAGAATCCGACAGCACAACGGCATGCGGACGGATGTATGGTGGAAATTCTGCAGGGCTTCGCCAAATGCCTACGAAAGTGAAAGAATAGGCTAGAAAACTAGAAGCAAAAACAGGGAAGAAAAAGACAGCCGAGCGGCCAGACCTATGCTTCAACCTGTAGTGCTCGTTCTCTTTTATAGGCAGGAGCAAGCTGTTGCTCTTGAAACGCTCGTGCATTGAACATGCAATTAATTGCCCATTAATCTTCAAGACTATGCACTAGGAACGTACACGTTTGTTCGTAACGATTGAACGTGATGCACAGTGAGTCAATGCACATGCACGGTGAGTCACTAGGCCTAATGGCCCTTTCTTTTCTTTTCCCTTGTTTTGTTTTTGTTCTTTCTTTTCTTTGCCTTTGCCCACACGTCGGCTTACATGGGTCCAATCAAATTGACCCATTTAGGCTTTTTATTCTCATGGGATATTTTTATCTCACATTTATTTTCATTAAATAAATATACATTAATATTCATTAATTCAATTAATTAATAAATCATTAATACTCTTTTCGGAAAAATTCCGTAAGTCTGAATCCAAATTCGATGTCACCATATATAAATCTCACTAAAACCTAGTGATGTCGAACGTTAAGTGTGTGACCCGACGGGTTCGTAAATAAGCGGACATGGTCTAGACACTTCTCTGACCAATAACACATAGCGGGACCATGGATGTCCATAATGGCTCCCAGAAATTCTATGAAGAACTATCCAGTATTTTATTACTTTTGTCTCGCGATATTTTACTTGCCCGAGATTCGATCGTCGGTATCTCCATACCTAGTTCAATCTCGTTACCGACAAGTCTCTTTACTCGTTCTGTAATATTATATCCCGTGACTAACTTCCTTGGTCACATGCTTGCAAGCTACTTTGGATCTATTACTACCGAGAGGGCCTAGAGATATCTTTCTGTTACAAGGAGTGACAAATCCTAGTATTGATACATGCAACTAACAAGTACCGTCCGAGATATATGAAAGACACCTTTATAATCATCTTGTCACGAAGCGACGTTTGATGTTCCCAAAGTATTCTTTTGGACTTCTTAGATTACATGATCTCTTGGTCTTAGGAATTGGAAACCAGATAATATGAGGATTGGAAATTGGAACTTAGTGACACGATCAAATTTCTATTCTTTATTTGGGTCTATCCATCACATCATTCTCCTAATGATATGACCTCATTATTAATCAACATCATATGTTCATGGTTAGGAATCTATAACCATCACTTAATAAATGAGCTAGTCAAGTAGAGGCTCACTAGGGACAAGGTGTTGTTCATATTCCACACATGTATTATGATTCCGTTTAATACAATTATAGCATGGATAATAAACATTTATCATGAACAATCAAATATGAATAATAAACATTTTATTATTGCCTCTAGGGCATATTTTCAACAGTCTCCCACTTGCACTAGAGTCAATAATCTAATTTACATTTGGTAACAATCTAACACCCATAGCCTCCTGGTGTTGATCATGTTTTGATCGTGGAAGAGGCTTTGTCAACGGATCCGTGACATTCAGGTCCGTGTGTACTTTGCAAATCTTTATGTCACCTTCTTCGACATATTCACGAATAGTGTGAAAATGGCGCTTGATATGCTTGGATTTTTGGTGAGACCTCGGTTCTTTGGCATTGGCAATGGCACCAGTGTTGTTACAGTAGATAGCCATAGGATCCAACACACTCGGAACCACATCAAGTTCGGATATGAACTCCTTCATCCAAACTCCTTCCTGAGCAGCTTCAGCAGCCGCCACATATTCCGCTTCAGTTGTAGATGCACCAATGACACTCTGCTTGAAGCTCCTCCAGCTTACAGCTCCTCCATTCAAAATAAACACGTATCCAGATTGAGACTTAGAGTCATCCGGATCGGTGACGAAACTAGCATCGACGTAACCTTTTATGACAAGCTCTTCATCACCCCCGTAGACAAGAAACATATCCTTAGTTCTTTTCAGATACTTCAGGATGTTCTTAACTGATGTCCAGTGTTCCACTCCTGGATTACTTTGGTACCTACTAGTCATACTAATAGCATGGCACACATCTGGTCTAGTACACAGCATGGCATACATGATAGAGCGTATGGTTGAAGCATAGGGAACACTATTCATCTTTTCTCTTTCTTCTGCCGTAGCTGGACATTGAGTCTTACTCAATGTCTTACCTTGTAACATGGGCAAGAACCCTTTCTTTGCATCTTCCATTCTAAACTTTTTCAGAATTTTATCAAGGTATGTACTTTCAGTCAAACCTATTAAGCGTCTTGATCTATCTCTATAGATTTTTATGCCTAATATGTACACTGCTTCACCAAGGTCTTTCATTGATTTTTTTTATTCAAATAAGCCTTAACACTTTCAAGTAGTTCTATGTCATTTCCAATCAATAATATGGCATCCACATATAGTATTAGAAATGCAATAGAGCTCCCACTCACTTTCTTGTAAATGTAAGCTTCTCCTAAAGTTTGGAAAAACCCAAACCCGTTGATCATCTCATCAAAGCGGGGATTCCAACTCCGAGATGCTTGCTTCATCCCATAAATGGAACGTTGAAGTTTGCATACCTTATTAGCATCATTAGGATCGAAAAAACTTTTGGGTTGCACCATGTACAACTCTTCCTCAATGTTACCATTAAGGAACGCAGTTTTGACATCCATCTGCCAAATTTCATAATCGAAAAATGCAGCAATTGCTAATAAAATCCGAACAGACTTTAGCATGGCTACCGGTGAGTAAGTCTCATAATATTCAACTCCTTGTATTTTCCAAAAACCTTTTGCGACAAGTCGAGATTTATAGATGGCAATATTACCATCAACATCTGTTTTTCTTTTAAAGATCCATTTGTTCTCAACAGCCTTGCGGTCATTGGGTAAGTCCACCAAAGTCCATACTTGGTTTTCGTACATAGATCCCATTTCGGATTTCATAGCTTCTAACCATTTATTGGAATCTGGACTCATCATCGCTTCCTCATAGGTCGTAGGTTCATCATCATTGTCTAACAACATGATATTCACGACGTAGTCACCGTGCCATTCTAGAGCAGCACGCGACCTAGTCGACCTACGAACTTTGGTATGAGCATTCTTCGAAGTTTCATGATCATTATCATTAGCTTCCTCTCTAGTAGGTGTAGGCTCCACATCAGTAATAACTTCCGGTGCTACGCTACTTTCTACTTCGAGAGCAGGTTCGACAACCTCGTCTAGCTCTACCTTCCTCCCACTCCTTTCGAGAGAAACTCCTTATCTAGAAAGGTTCCATTCTTTGCGACAGACAATTTGCCTTCGGATCTGTGATAGAATGTGTACCCAATAGTTTCCTTAGGGTATCCTATGAAGACGCGATTTGGGTTCGAGTTTATCAGGTTGGAGCTTTTTGACATAAACATCGCATCCCCAAACTTTAAGAAATGACAACTTAGGTTTCTTGCCAAACCATAATTCAAACGGTATCGTTTTAACGGATTTAGATGGTGCCCTATTTAAAGTGAATGCGGCTGTCTCTAATGCATAACCCCAAAATGAAAGTGGAAAATCTGTAAGAGACATCATAGAGCGCACCATATCTAATAAAGTGTGATTACGACGTTCAGATACACCGTTACGCTGTGGTGTTCCAGGTGGCGTGAGTTGTGAAACGATTCCACATTTCTTCAAATGCATATCAAACTTGAAACTCAAATACTCGCCTCCACGATCAGATCGTAGAAACTTTATTTTCTTGTTGCGATGGTTCTCTACTTCAGTCTGAAATTCTTTGAACTTTTCAAATGTTTCAGATTTGTGTTTCATTAAGTAAATATACCCATATCTACTCAAATCATCTGTGAAGGTAAGAAAATAATGATATCCACCGTGTGTTGAAGTACTCATTGGACCACATACATCGGTATAATTATTTCCAACAAGTGACTTGCCTTCTCCATTGTACCGGAGAACGGAGTTCTAGTCATCTTACCCATAAGGCATGGTTCACATGTATCAAATGATTCGAAATCAAGTGACTCAAGAAGTCCATCGTTATGGAGTTTCTTCATACGCTTTACACCAATATGACCCAAACGGCATTGCCACAAGTATGTGGTGTTATCATCATTCAACTTGCATCTTTTGGCATTAACTTTATGAACATGTGTATTACTACTATCGAGATTTAATAGAAATAAACCATTCACATCCGGTGCATGACCATAAAAGATATTATTCATATAGAAAGAATAACCTTTGTTCTCAGACTTAAATGAATAACCGTCTCGCAATAAACACGATCCAGATATAATGTTCATGCTCAACACAGGCACTAAATAACAATTATTGAGGTTTAAAACTAATCCCGAAGGTAGATGTAGAGGGAGCGTGCCGACGGCGATCACATCAACTCTTGATCCATTCCCCACGTGCATCATCACCTCATCCTTAGCTAGGCGTCGTCTATTCTGCAGCCCCTGTTTTGAGTTACAAATATTAGCAACTGAACCGGTATCAAATACCCAGGCGCTACTACGAGCACTAGTAAGGTACATATCAATAACATGTATATCGCATATACCTTTGTTGATGTTGCCATCCTTCTTATCTGCCAAGTACTTTGGGTAGTTGCGCTTCCAGTAACCTTCACCCTTGCAGTAGAAGCACACAGTGTCCGGCTTAGGTCTAGTCTTGGGATTCTTTGAAGGATTGGCAACAGATTTGCCACTCTTCTTAAATCTGCCCTTCTTTCCCTTAGCCTCCTTGAAACTTGTGGTCTTCTTGACCATCAACACTTGATGATCTCTCTTAATGTCCACCTCCGTAGTTTTCAACATTGCGGAGAGTTCTGTGGGCGACTTGTTCGCACCACCCATGTTGTAATTCAGAACAAACCCTTTGTAGCTTGGTGGCAATGATTGTAGAACTCTATCCGTCGTGAGTTCCTTTGGAATCTTGCATTCCAATTCCTCAAGACGTTGAACGTAGCCCGTCATTTTAATAACGTTATCGCTCACAGAGCTATGCTCATCCATCTTAGTAGAGAAGAACTTGTTGGAAATCTCATATCGTTCAATACGAGATTGGGTCTCAAACATAGCTTTGAGTTCCTTTACCATCTCATGGGCATCCGTGAGTTCAACACGCTTCTGGAGTTCAGGCTCCAACGATTGGAGCAATGCGCACCTCACAAGCATGTAGTCATCAGAGCGTGTCTCATACACGTTGCGCTCATCCCGAGTCACAGTATCAGCAGGGGGGTCACCTAGCGGACTTTCTAGCACATAGGACTTCTTCATGCCAGTGAGGATAATCCTCGCATTGCGGTGCCAGTTGGTGAAGTTTGACCCATTACCTTTCAGTTTTTCTTTGTCTAGGAATGCGTTGAAGTTGAAGGAAGCTAAAGCCTTAGACATCTACAACAAATATTTGCAAGTTTAGACTATGTTCATGATAATTAGTTCAAGTTAATCAATTATTAAATGAACTCCCACTAAAATCAACATTTCTCAAGTTGTTTAGTGACACATGATCCAAATTTACTAAACCAAGTCCGATTGTCATGTGAGTTGGTGTAGTTTCAAAGATGAACATCAACATGTTGATCATATCATCCATATGACTCATGTTTGACCTTTCGGTCCGATGTGTTCCGAGGCCAGGTCTGTACATGCTAGGCTCGTCAAGCTAACCATAGTGTTCCGCTTGTGCAACATGGCTTACACCCGTTGTATGTGAACGTAGAATCTATCACACCCGATCATCACGTGGTGCTTCAAAACGACAAACTTTCGCAACAATGCTTACTATGGGAGAACACTTTTATCATGATATTTTAGTGTGAGGAATCATCTTATAATGCTACCATCGTGATCTAATCAAGCAAAATAAGATACATAAAAGGATAAACATCTCATGCAATTTATAATTTGACATGATATGGCCTTTTTCTTCTTGTGCTTTTGATTTCCATCTCAAAGCATGTCATGATCTCCATCATCACCGGCACGGCGCCGAGGTCATGGGCGCCATGAGAATAGTTTCTTCCACCAACTATTGCTTCTACATCTATTGCTACTCTAGCGATAAAGTAAAGCAATTACATGACGTTTAAACATTGGCACGCAGGCCATACAATAAATAAAGACAACCATATGGCTCTTGCTAGTTGCCAAACTCATCGACATGCAAGTCATGAAAATATTATAAAACATGATCATCTCATACATCAAATATATCACATCATATTTTGACCATATCACATCACATGCCCCTACGAAAACAAGTTAGACGTCCTCTAATTTGTTGTTGCAAATTTTACGTGGTTTGGGGGGCTACACTTAGGAAGACCTATTCTTATTTACGCATAAACCACAACGTTGATAAACATGTTGTCTCTATTACACCCTTTCGGGCCCTCCGTTGTAAAATAAATATTCACTATAGTAGGAGATACTGACAACAGCAAGCCATTTATGCAAAACAAGTTGCATGTCAAGTATGGAACCGGTCTCGCGTAAGAGTACGCGTAAAGTTGGTTTCGGGATGCTTCATCCTACTATGTCGCGATATTAACTAGTACACATGAGAGGGTAACAACATGATCATCAATGCCCACAAAAATATTGTGTTCTACTCGTACCATACATCTACGCATAGATCTAGGCTCTGATACCACTAAAGGGATTCGTAGCATAGAAAACAAAAATTTTCCAACACATATGCGGAGTAAATCCCGAGATCCATCTATGAGATATAGGCGACGAGAGGGGATTTGGAATTACATACCCTTGTAGATTCCAAAGCGTTAAGATCTTAGATCGTTGGTGGTGAAGAATTCCCGCGTCGAATCAATCCGATGTAGACTCCTCTTCCTTAGTCCAAGTGTCGCACGAACGGCACCTCCGCGGTATCCACACGTACGACCCGACACCGACTCCTCCTTCTCGATCCAATAAGGTTAGGTGGAGTAGTTAGTGAGAATCCGACAGCACAACGGCGTGCGGATGGATCTATGGTCGAAATTCTGCAGGGCTTCTCCAAGCGCCTACGAAAGTGAAAGAATAGGCTAGAAAACTAGAAGCAAAAATGTGGAAGAAAAAGAGAGCCGAGCAGCCAGACCTATGCTTCAACCTGCACCGCTCGTTCCCTTTTATAGGCAGGAGCAAGCTGTTGCTCTTGAAATGCTCATGCATTGAACATGCAATTAATTGCCCATCGGTCTTCAAGACTATGCACCAAGAATGTACAAAATCGTTCGTAACGATTAAACGTGATGCACGATGAGTCAATGCACATGCACGGTGAGTCACTAGACCTAATGGCCCTTTCTTTTCTTTTCCATTGTTTTGTTTTTGCTCTTTCTTTTCTTTGCCTTTGCCCACGCGTCGGCTTACATGGGTCCAATCAAATTTACCCATTTAGGCTTTTTATTCTCATAGGCTATTTTTATCTCACATTTATTTCCATTAAATAAATAAATATTAATATTCATTAATTCAATTAATTAATAAATCATTAATACTCTTCTCGGAACAATTCCGTAAGTCCGAATCCAAATTCGATGTCACCATATATAAATCTCACTAAACCCTAGCGATGTCGAACGTTAAGTGTGTGACCCGACGGGTTCGTAAATAAGCGGACATGGTCTAGACACTTCTCTGACCAATAACCAATAGCGGGACCATTGATGTCCATAATGGCTCTCACAAATTCTACGAAGAACTATCCAGTATTTTATTCCTTTTGTCTCGCGATATTTTACTTGCCCGAGATTTGATCATCGGTATCTCCATACCTAGTTCAATCTCGTTACCGGCAAGTCTCTTTACTTATTCTGTAATATTATATCCCGTGACTAACTTCCTTGGTCACATGCTTGCAAGCTACTTTGGATATATTACTACCGAGAGGGTCCAGAGATATCTCTATGTCATAGGGAGTGACAAATGCTAGTCTTGATACATGCAACTAACAAGCATCGTCCGAGATATATGAAAGACACCTTTATAATCACCTTTTCACGAAGCGACGTTTGATGTTCCCAAAGTATTCTTTTGGACTTCTTAGATTACATGATCTCATGGTCTTAGAAATTGGAAACCAGATAATATGAGGATTGGAAATTGAAACTTAGTGACACGATCAAATTGCTATTCTTTATTTGGGTTTATCCATCACATCATTCTCCTAATGATATGACCTCATTATTAATCAACATCATATGTTCATGGTTAGGAATCCATAATCATCATTTAATCAATGAGCTAGTCAAGTAGAGGCTCACTAGGGACAAGGTGTTGTTCATATTCCACACATGTATTATGATTTCGTTTAATACAATTATAGCATGGATAATAAACATTTATCATGAACAATGAAATATGAATAATAAACATTTTATTATTGCCTCTAGGGCATATTTTCAATAGGCCCCTCGCTGGCGGGAGGTATTGTTGTTTTTTTACACTATTTTCAGTGTCTTATTCAGGATGTTGAGGCGATGGCTACGTGTTGAAGTTAGAATAATGTCCTTCTCGTCCTATCGTCACTCCGTTGGTGCGAATAGCATCAATGGAGGGCGCATGGAGTCGTGTGTCTAGCGAATCTTTTGGGACCAGGTCGTATTTCGTATTCGTTCGTTTGATTTAAGGTCGGTCTCTTCCGATCTATGTTTTTCATCTTCGGCGATGGTTGCTTCTCTAGTGCGCTAGTCCTTTGGGGCCTTTGAAGGGGTTCCGCGTATGAAAACAATAAATTTTACCCTACGCCCCTAAACACCTGATGCTGCTAGGACCTATCTATTAGTAATATAGTAACGAGAGACGCTTTTCGCGAACTTACCCTTGAAGACCGAAAAGCGTTGTCAACGCTCAGGAGAGCGTGGTTGATGTAGATGAGCCGAAGCCGACCTCAAGGTCGTGATGAAGTCCTCGCGCTCCCTTGGCTCCAACGACTTGAGTGCCTCAAGTGCGACACCTCACGGGGAGTTACACGCGTTCGGTGCCTGACGATGACTCCCGCTTCCCCGATCCAACAACAGTTGCGGAAGTAGAGCTCCTGGATCCGAATCCCGCAGCGCGACGACGCTCTGCAGTGAAGATATCTCTCGTTCGCGCAGTCCAAACTTGGGACCACGGTCACGCGAGAGAGAGAGAATATCAATTAGTGGTCTTCCCAAAAGTGAGAAGACATTTATTGAATATTGTGTGTATTTATCTGGCCAAATACCCCCACTATATATAGGGGGAGGGGAGGTACTACCTCCCTCAAAGTCCCGGGGTGGGACTAAAGGAGGAGGAGGTGGGGGAGGCACCAATGGCCACCCCTCCATGGGCCCCACGTCGGGGGCTGGCCTAATAGGGCCGCCGGCCACCCCCTTGGCCCCTCCTAGGGGTTCGGTTTCCCCTTCGGGAATTGGCCCATTAAGCCCTTTGACCATTTAATTGTTTTTCTCTTTTATTAAATAATTATGAATAAATGATTAAATCAATATTTCACATTCATTCACATATTATTCAATCTTCGTGGCTATGGAACACCTTCCACCTCCACTCCAGACATCCTCCGGACTTACCGAAACCCTTCCGGTTTTCTCTCTACTATTCTTTGGCGATTCTACCGATCCTGTAAACACTCTCTAAGCATCGTCAAGCCCTTAAGCGTGATACCCCAAAGTTCGGGAACACCCCAGACATGGTCGGGACACTCCCGCACCAATGATCGACAGAGGGACCTGGATGGCCATGTGACCCCTGTGCGTTCCACGAAGACCTTTAGTCGTTTGAAACGGGATAGTCGTGTCTTATTCTGTTTGTCTCTCGATACTTGCATTGCCCGAGATCTGATCAATGAAATCACCATGTCGTGTTCAATCTCGTTACTGAACAATGCTACTTGACTCGTTCCGACAAGTGATATCCCTGTGATCAAATCACACGTTGGGCAGCTATTGGATATAACTTCTCCGAGTGGGCCCCTTGGGTATCTTTCCGTCACGTGGACGGACAAATCCCACTCTTGACATATATTGCCTCTACGATTTCCTCCGAGTACTTGAACACACCTTTATAACCACTGTATTACCAAGTGGCACTTGATGCTATCTAAGCACTCCCGGGAGACAGTGATTGATATAGCCTCACGGTCTAAGGAATAGTCTACGAGGATCCATTTCTAATCATCGTAACTTGAACTTTGTGACATGATCGGGTCACGATGTTTAGGTTGGGTATTAGTTCATCATCTCATTCACGGAATGAGTTGACTCCATTTCCAACTGACATAAATGCCACATGATCAGGAAACTTGATCATCTGTTGACCAATGAACCAGTGACTAGAGTTTCACTGGGAACCCCTGGTTGTTTGTATATCACACGTGTATTGATGTTTCCACTCAATACAGTTATAGCATGATATAAAACTTAATCATAAACTATATGAAATATGATAATAATCCTTACTACTATTTGTCTCTAGGGCATATTTCCAACAGTATCCCACTTGCACTAGAGTACAAATACACTAGATGCGTGTGCTCTTAATCATTGGCACCATATCCGGTACCCTGAACATGCTTGCTAATGGAAGAGGTTGAGTCTTGGGCCTGTACTTTACAGTCCCAAATCCTTTGCAACTTACTAATGTCACCTTGATTGACACTAATACTTTATCATCACATGATAACATCTCTGTGTATGCATCGTCGCTATGGCAGCAGAATGAGGCCCGATTCCAGGAGCCTACAGTGACTTTAGATCAACCTCGAGGGCTTTCTCATGGGCATTGTGCCCTAGGACACATCATTCTACATTAAAAGCGAACTAGCCCCGCCATAACATTACACAACACTTTAGATGGTACCTGATGGCTCAATGCACGGCGCCCAGAAAAGTGCTGGTGCATGGTTGATGTAGAGCTCGTTGGGAACTCCAAGAGGAAGGTATGGTGAGCACAACAGCAAGTTTCCCTCAGTTATGAAACCAAGGTTTAATCGAACCAGTAGGAGCAAGGAAACACCCCAAAGGTGTTACTAGCTGAGCTTTTGCAGGGCGCACTACCAGTGCTAGTAGCAACGTGGAGACCTGCACAACACAACCACATAACTTTGACCCCAACTTGCGATGAGGTTGTCAATCTCACCATGTTTTGCGGAAAACAAAGGATTAAACGTATCGAATGTAAGAAAGTAATAGTTTGCAGAAAGTAAACACAAAACAGTAAAAGATTGTAGATTGAATGTAAAAGAAAAGGACCGGGGTCCATAGTTCACTAGAGGTGGCTCTCCTTAAGATAGATAACATGCTGGGTGAACAAATTACAGCGGGGCAATTGACAAAACACCGAGAAAACAATACATGCATATACTAATCATCTTGACTCCTTTGAGATTCGATTGGGCATTACAACATTATACATAGACCGCCATCCAACTACATCTATGACTAATAGTCCACCTTCAGGTTATCATCCGAACCCCCTCCAGTATTAAGATGCAAGCAACAGATTATTGCTTTATGAACTGCGTGTAAAGTAAACAATACGATTGTTCTATGAACAAAGGATTGTTGTTTTCTCCCTAGTAGCAACAGCACATCTAGTACCTTAGAGATTTCTGTCACTTCCCTAGATTACCAGAGGCATGAACCCACTATCGAGCATAAATACTAACTCTTGGAGTTGCTAGCATCTACTTGGACAAGATAGCTACTAACAACGGAAAGCATGCAAGATCACAAATAACAAATACATGATAGTGTTGCAGATATGCCCAAGAGGCAATAATAAAGTGGTTATTAATATATCTTTATGTTTATGATAAATGTTTACATCCCATGCTATAATTGTATTAACTGGAAACATTAATACTTGTGTGTTTTGTAAACATAAAAGAGTCCCTAGTAATCCTCTTGTTAAACTAGCTTGTTGATTAATCTATGATCATGGTTTCCTGATCATGGATATTGGATGTCGTTAATAACAAGATCATATCATTAGGAGAATGATGTAATGGACACACACCCATAGTAAGCATAGCATAAGATCAAGTCATTAAGTTCGTTTTGCTACAAGCTTTCAAATGCATAGTAACCTAATCCTTTGACCATGAGGTTATGTTAATCACCATCACCAGATGGATACTTTGATGACATCAAACACCGCTTCATAACTGGGTGGTTATAAAGGTGACATTGGGTATTCTGAAAGTATGTGTTGAAGCGCATGGACCAAGATTGGGGTTTGTCCATCCATATGACGGATAGATATGCTCTGGGCCCTCTCAGTGGAATGTCATCTAGTTAGCTTGCAAGCATGTGACTAGGTCACAAGGGATGACATATCATGGAATGAGTAAAGAGTACATATCAGTAACGAGGTAGAACTAGGTATGGAGATACCGACGATCAAACCTCGGATAAGTAGAGTATCGCGTGACAAAGTGAATTGTTTTCGTATGTTAAATGGTTCTATCGATCACAAAGTCATCGTTGAGTATGTGGGAGCTGTTATGGATCTCCAGATCCCGCTAATGGTTATTGATCGGAGATGTGTCTCCATCATGTCTACATATTCACGAACCGTAGGGTGACACACTTAAGGTTCGAAGTTGTTTTTAAGTAGATATGGAATATGCGTTGGAGACCGAATGTTGTTCGGAGTCTCAGATTGGATCCGGGACATCACGAGGAGATCCGGAATTGTCCGGGGAATAAGATTCATATATTGGGGATCATTTTCTAAGTTAGGAAATGTTCCGGAGTGTTTGTATGGAGATTCAAGAAGGTTTCGGAATGTTCTGGAAGGTTCTAGAAGATTTCTTGGAGTTTGCTTGAAAACCAAGAAAGGATCAAGGAGTCTTTGTGGGGCAAGACACGGATTCGTGGGGGAGGAGGATTCCTCCCCCCTCCCAATCCGCCGGCCAAGGAGGGAGGGGAGTCCTACTAGGACTCCCCCTCCCATGGCGCCTCCCTCCTTTAAATAGAGGGGAGGGGGCGCCACCCCCTAGCACTCTCCGATAACAAACCCTGGCCACCGCCTCTCTCCTCCTCCTTCCCTCTGCTCAGGCTTAGGCGAAGCCCTGCAGAATTCTCTACTCCACCACCACCACCACACCGTCGTGCTGCTGGGATTCCGTGGAGAGATCTACTACCTCCGCTGCTCGCTGGAACGGGGAGAGGAAGGTCTACTTCGACTCCGCACGTGTGACCGATTGCGGAAGCGCTGCCAGAACGCGGCGCCGGAAGGATCGTCCACACGATCTTGAGATCGGCAAGTGATCGACTACATCAACCCCGAGATCTAATCTCGTAACGCTTTCGGTTCTACGAGGGTTAGTACAGATCTATCTCGTTCCACATGTCTAATAGATTAGATCTTGGCTTTTATCTAGATTAGATCTGGGTTTTGTTCGTTCTTGCGGTAGAATTTTTTTGTTTTCCATGCTATGAACCCATCAGTGGTATCAGAGCCGTATCTATGCGTAGATCTGTTGCACGAGTAGAACGCAATGGTTTTGTGGGCGTTGGTGCTTGTGCCGTCTTTTGCTTTGTGTACTTTGCATCTTGTGGTATGGTGGGATGAAGCGGCTCGGGCTAACCTTACATGTCATCGCACATGAGACTTGCTCCACAGTTGACGTGCAACTCGTATTGCACAAGTGGCTTTGCGGGTGTCTGTCTCTCCCATCATAGTATAGATCCAATCTACACTTTGCAGTTGATAGCACCTGTATCAACGTTGTGGTTCTGTTTCGCAGGTAAGATCCGTTCTTATTCGAAAGCCCCAAACCACGTAAAACATGCAAAGAAAATTAGAGGCGTCTAACTTGTTTTTGCAGGGGTTTTGTGATGTGATATGGCCATCATATGATTGTGATTATATTTGATGTATGCAATGATCCTTGTTGTAATATGGCAACCGGCCGGAGCCTAATGGTTGTCTTTAATTTTGTTAAGACCTGTGTGTCTATTCATCTTGTAATAGCTTTATTCCAAGTAGTTGTAATAGTTGCTAGTGATGATGGACAACCATGAAGCGGCGCCACTGACCTTGACGCAATGTTGGTGATGATGGAGATCATGTCCGTGCTTTGGAGATGGAGATCAAAGGCATAAGAAGAAAGGGCCATATCATATCACACTAATTATGAATTGCCTGTGATGTTAATCCTTTATGCATCTTGTATTGCTTAGATCGCGACGGTAGCATTATAAGATGATCCCTCTCACTAAATATCAAGTAATAAAGTGTTCGTCCTTAGTAGGCACTGTTGCTAAGACTCGTCGTTTCGAAGCATCTCGTGATGATCGGGTGTGATAGATTCTACGTGTGCATACGACGGGTGCAAGCCAGATTTGCACATGCAGATAATAAGGTTAACCTTGACGAGCCTAGCATGTACAGACATGGTCTCGGAACACGGAATACCGAAAGGTAAAGCATGAGTCATATGGATGATATGATGAACATGTTGATTGTTCGCCTTTAAAGCTACATCATCTCACGTGATGATCGGACTTGGTGTAGTGGATTTGGTTCGTGTAATCACTAAAACAACTGGAGGGATGTTGTTTTGAGTGGGAGTTCTTTTGTAATTTGGATTAGTCAAACTCAATTTATCATAAACACAATCAAAGTGAATTTGCATAGTTTGTTGTAGTCATTGGCATCCGTTCACCACCTTACGCTTAGTTATAGTTGAGATAGTGGAACTATAGAAATTCTGGATATTTGCTTTACGAACTGGTATCGTATTGTTTTGAGTGTCAATCTAAAGTTTAAAAGTCCTGTTGCAAACCTTCAGCAAACTCCGTTTACTCTATGAAGTTTAATAAACAGTATTAAATCAAGAGTAACAATTCCAGTGTTAATATCTAATGTATCATGTTTTCCTCCATGATTCTTGATACTCAAAAGATTGTTTTTAATATCAAGTTTATCTAAGAGCTGAAAGCAATGTTTCAGAAACCATCATATGTGAAAGGTATTGCGATATCTAAAACAATGTGTTGGTTACAACATGATAGAGTATATGTCCTCATATTTGATGACAGTTTCTGAAGGTTGGAGACGCTAGTCGTCCTAATCCTCCAAAAGGTTTTGGAAAAGAAACATTATACTCGCAATTCACCTTTATAAGCTATAGCAGCTTGATCATGAAAGTTGTCATGATAAGGATGAATAGAAGATGTAAGTAAAATGTTTACTACACTAAAAGATTACTAAAGAATGGAATTTTGAAAGAATGCCAAACATTTGATGAAGGTGATCCACTTCAAAGTGCAAGTTCAAAGGTATTAGTATTTAACTATACACACTTTGTACTATGTGTCATGTGAATGACACCAATATTGATGTTGATAGATTCTTTTAAAAGAAAAGGAATTGTTGAAAGAGAATCTATAAAATATTTGGCAGAAAAGAAAAGATTGGAGATGTCCAACTTAGGTATATAGAAGATACATGTTTTGGATGTATTACTTGGTTGTTAAACAATGTGGTTCTACGGTATTGAATACCGAATTGGTTGGTATGAAGTGTCATACATGACAACACAATTCATGAACTGCAATGGCCTAAGTAACTAGCAAGAGAATATGTGATGATGTTCATCGAAAACAAACAAAGGGTTGTTGTGTTGCTCGTTAACATCAAAGCTTGCCTTCAAGATTTGTTTCAATAATTGTTATTTTGATCAAGTATTATGACGACAAAAGGTTGTTCAAATAATTACCGTATTCCATAATAGATGGATGATATACAAGTCTGGTTGGAGAAATAACGACCATAAAACTAATGCTAAAATGTCGCAAGACAAATGATTGAAAGATCACTTGCGAAGTGACATCACCGTTTAAATTATATTAGGGATACATGAAGAAACTCCATGTTGATGGATTTTTGGAGTCTTTGATTTTGATCAAATGACGCTTGTGATACTTTCCTGGAGATAATTAAAACTCCGTTCGTAGGCCAAAAGAGGAACGGACGACTAACTGATTGGAATTTGTACATATTGATGTATATAGTCCATTATGTGTAGTCGTGGGCGATGGATTTCAACTTCATATGCTTTCTCCAAAGATTTGAGTGACTATATGAATATACTTACTCAATAAGGAAGAAGTATGAAACATTTGAAAAATGTTCAAAGACTTTCAAGATGAAGTGGAAAATTATTGTAACAAGAAAATAAAAAGTTTATGATTGGATCATAAAGAAAGATGTTTGAGTTACAAGTTTAGCAAAACACCTAAGATTTGAGGAATCGTTCCATGGATTTGCATTTCCCAAAACACCATAGGAGTATGGAGTGTTCAAGATATGTAATGAAACCTTGTTTGACGTGATAAGATCAAAGGTGTCATTTATAAAACTGCCATTATATTTTAAAGATTAAAGCTTTAGTGACTACCGCTTTTACACTTGAAAGAGCTCCATCGTGATCCGTTGAAATGACACCATATAAGTCATGGTTTGGGATAAAACCCAGGTTGTCCTTTCTGAAATTTTTGGTATGCTAGGCATAAGTAAAGTGTTTACAACCAAAGTCGGATGAGCATGTCTTTGTAGGTTATTTCGAATAACCATTGGCTATTCCTCCATAACACCGAAGACAAAAGTGTTTGTCGCTTAGAATGTCGAGTTTCTTGAGAAGGAATTTTTGGTGAAAAGTTAAGTGGGAGGACAATAGAACTTTGACAAGGTTGTTGAACCTTGGCTAATATGTGCTGAGTTGCGCAGCGTCGGAAAGTGTCCCGGAAGCAGCAACAATGCTCATGGCTCACGTGCCTTAAAGGATGTGGTCACGGGGATCTAAGTTCCTATTGAACCAAGTAGGTTGGGTAAGTAATCAAATGCCAAGATTTGAGAGTTAAATCATTGTTGTTTGACAATGATGAACCGACTACATGCAAATAATCAATGATGGGCCCTGACTTCGTTAAGTGGCTTAAATCCATAAAATCCGTGATAATTCCATACATGAGAAATCAAGCTTTGAATTTGAAAGACCCTCTAGAAAGGTGCAAGACCTTACAGTCGTATATGGATCTATAAAGAAATAGACATGGATGTTTCACATCTATGAAATAGTCGACATGTCGGAAAGAGTTTACGACAATGTTCAAGGAATTGACTATGATAAGATTTGATCTTTCATAGCGATATTTAGTCTGGACGGATTAATGTAGCAACCACTACATATATTTTGGTATATGGTAGTTGAACAAACAAAACAAGTTCTTCTAATAGAATGGTTACCTAGGACGTATACATGACATGATCCAAAGGTTTTTTTTGTTAATTCAAAGGATGCTAAAAGAGTATGCAAAACTTCAATGGTTGAAGTGAGCATCGCGGAGTTGGAATCTTCACCGTGATGAAACCGTTAAAAGGTTTAATTTCATCAGAAACGATGAAGATGTTTGCATTATGCAAGAAATTAAATGGGAGCGCTAAGACATATTTCTAATACATTATGTGAAAGACATATTGTTGATTAGAAATGATGTATCTTTTATTGACACATGTTAGGGATTTCATTTCGATGAAAGACTTAGGCATAACCAAAGAATTAGGCATCAATGTCTATATGGATAGATTGAGGCGCTAATATGGTTTTGCCAAATGTACATAGATAAGATGTTGAATGAGTTCAATATGGAAACAACAAGAAAGGTTCTTGACGCACGGAAAGGACTGAATCAAGATTCAAGTGTGTTGACACGAGATTCAAGTGTTTTGACACTTGGTGAAATCACAAGAATATTTTGATCAATCATTCTTTGAGATGTACACATCCAGATATGTCCTATGCTCTAAATGTTATGAGCATATACCAGAATGACTCATAAGATGATCATTGGACAATAGTAGGGATATTCCTATGATCTTTGGAAGAGCTAAGAATATATTATTATATAGTGGTGACAAATAGTTCATTGTAAATTGTTACATTGATACTAGTTTTGTCACAAATTAAGTTTATCTTAATTTAAACTATGGGTGGCACAATGTAATGGAAAGGAAGTTCCATAACGGATTTGGTTGAGTACCAAAGTTAAAACATTGTGACAGATACTACAACAAAAGGCTAAGTATATGACTACTATTGTAGCAGCAAATGAGGGCATTTGCGTCAAGTAGTTTGTTATCAAACTAGGTGTGGTTCATAGCGGGATAATACTATGAAGATACATTGTATGACAATTGTATCAACATGAATTAATCCCAAGGAACTAAAGGTCTCACCAAAGGACCAAATCTATACAATGCCATCTCATTGGAGAATGAGTAATGCGTAGAGACGCAAGGAAATGCAAATACACACGGAGCTGGAAGTGTCAGATCCGAAGATTATGTTTACCACTAGCAATAGTGTCTATACAACACCAGAAGCCATAGGTGTTGAATGCACAAGTTTTTAACTAGATTATTGACTCTAGTGCAAGTGGCAGACTGTTGGAGATATGCCCAAGAGGCAATAATAAAGTGGTTATTATTATATCTTTATGTTTATGATAAATGTTTACATCCCATGCTATAATTGTATTAACCGGAAACATTAATACCTGTGTGTTTTGTAAACATAAAAGAGTCCCTAGTAAGCCTCTTGTTAATCTAGCTTGTTGATTAATGGATGATCATGGTTTCCTGATCATGGACATTGGATGTCGTTAATAACAAGATCATATCATTAGGAGAATGATGTAATGGACACACACCCATAGTAAGCATAGCATAAGATCAAGTCATTAAGTTCGTTTTGCTACAAGCTTTCAAATGCATAGTAACCTAATCCTTCGACCATGAGGTTATGTTAATCACCATCACCAGATGGATACTTTGATGACATCAAACACCGCTTCGTAACTGGGTGGTTATAAAGGTGACATTGGGTATTCTGAAAGTATGTGTTGAAGCGCATGGACCAAGATTGGGATTTGTCCATCCATATGACGGATAGATATGCTCTGGGCCCTCTCGGTGGAATGTCATCTAGTTAGCTTGCAAGCATGTGACTAGGTCACAAGGGATGACATATCATGGAACGAGTAAAGAGTACTTATCAGTAACGAGGTAGAACTAGGTATGGAGATACCGACGATCAAACCTCGGATAAGTAGAGTATCGCGTGACAAAGGGAATTGTTTTCGTATGTTAAATGGTTCTATCGATCACAAAGTCATCGTTGAGTATGTGGGAGCTGTTATGGATCTCCAGATCCCGCTAATGGTTATTGATCGGAGATGTGTCTCCATCATGTCTACATGTTCACGAACCGTAGGGTGACACACTTAAGGTTCGAAGTTGTTTTTAAGTAGATATGGAATATGCGTTGGAGACCGAATGTTGTTCGGAGTCTCGGATTGGATCCGGGACATCACGAGGAGATCCCGAATTTTCCGGGGAATAAGATTCATATATTGGGGATCATTTTCTAAGTTAGGAAATGTTCCGGAGTGTTTGTATGGAGATTCTAGAAGGTTTCGGAATGTTCTGGAAGGTTCTAGAAGATTTCTTGGAGTTTGCTTGAAAACCAAGAAAGGATCAAGGAGTCTTTGTGGGGCAAGACACGGATTCGTGGGGGAGGAGGATTCCTCCCCCCTCCCAATCCGCCAGCCAAGGAGGGAGGGGAGTCCTACTAGGACTCCCCCTCCCATGGCGCCTCCCTCCTTTAAATAGAGGGGAGGGGGCACCACCCCCTAGCACTCTCTGATAACAAACCCTGGCCACCGTCTCTCTCCTCCTCCTTCCCTCTGCTCAGGCTTAGGCGAAGCCCTGCAGAATTCTCTACTCCACCACCACCACCACACCGTCGTGCTGCTGGGATTCCGTGGAGAGATCTACTACCTCCGCTGCTCGCTGGAACGGGGAGAGGAAGGTCTGCTTCGACTCCGCACGTGTGACCGACTGCGGAAGCGCTGCCGGAACGCAGCGCCGGAAGGATCGTCCACACGATCTTGAGATCGGCAAGTGATCGACTACATCAACCCCGAGATCTAATCTCGTAACGCTTTCGGTTCTACGAGGGTTAGTCTAGATCTATCTCGTTGTACATGTCTAATAGATTAGATCTTGGCTTTTATCTAGATTAGGTCTGGGTTTTGTTCGTTCTTGCGGTAGAATTTTTTTGTTTTCCATGCTACGAACCCATCAGATAGAATAAATAATCAATCTGAAATAGCATCTCAATATCCATTGCATCCCCGCAAACACAACATGCAGAATTACAAATAGATGATCTTGATCATGAACGGAGCTCACAAGATCTAAACATGAAAGCACAAAGGAGGAGAACTAGCCATCTAGCTACTACATGGATCCGTAGTCCAAGGATGAACTACTCAGGCATCACACCGGAGGCTTGCATGGTGATGAAGAAGGCCTCCAGGGTGAATTACC
Source organism: Avena sativa (assembly GCA_916181665.1). NCBI lineage: Eukaryota > Viridiplantae > Streptophyta > Magnoliopsida > Poales > Poaceae > Avena > Avena sativa. The sequence goes on along the minus strand of OV702291.1, from coordinate 85,708,144 downwards.
TTCTCCGACAGGGTGCCGACAAGAGCTTCAGATGAAAAGTACTCCAAAGTTGGAACAAATCACAAGAAAGTGGAACAAATCACTTTCCTGGAACCAAAAACAGCAGAAAACAGGCAGCTGGCACTATGGCTCTTGTTAATAGGTTAGTCCAAGAAATCATATGAAAAGTACTCCAAAGTTGGAACAAAACACAAGAAAGTGGATAAAACCAAGCATGGAACATCAAATATTATAGATACATTTGCAATGTATCAACATCCCCAAGTTTAACTCCTGCTCGTCCTCGAGTAGGTAAGTGATAAAAAGAAAGAATAATTTTTGAGGTGACATGCACCATCAAAGACTTGATCAAAGTATTTGTAAAACATTCAAAGCTGGGATCATAGTACTTCAATCATAACATGAAAGGCAAAGTTCTAGCAATAAGCAAAGAAACTATGATGCAACATGAAAAGGCACAAACAAAAGATCCATGAATAACAATGCTTTGAAAGACGTTTGTTTGTTTCACATAAAGAAAACATAGCATAAAAGTATTCAGCTTGTCCCTCATAGAGTAGCAAATATAAATGCATAGGACACCTTCAAAGTTCATAAGAGTGACTAGATACAATAGTTTAAAACAAGCAATATCAAAGTATGCATCAATCAACTAGTCTTGGGACAATGCACATAGAACTAAGAATGACCACTATGCTCTCAAAGTAGGTGCATAAAGGTAGAAGGTGGAGACTCAATATAATGGTGGAAGAGAGGCCTTTGTAAAAGGAAGTAGGGATTCAAGTCTCATAAAGAGCTTCCAAAAATTATGGTACTTATAGCTTTCAGCTCTCATTGCCCCTATCATAAGCATCTTGAAGTGATTAAGGTTAAAGTGAACAAACTATGGTGTACATGCTTGACGAAGTATAAGTCAGAAATCTCATGTCCCTTGTATACGAGGCCCGCTCCTCATGCTGCTCAAGTTTAGTCACCGGTAAGTTCTTATCATCGTAAGTATATGCGTATCATAGAGAACCGCCAACGGGGTACTCCTTGCCCGATGATACGTAAGAATCCCCATATCAAAATGACAAGGCAAGCAGACAACGAGCATCTCAGCATTCTTCTTATTAACATGGGAATATGGTGCTTTTTTCTCTTTCCTCTTTTCATAATATTTTTTTCCTTTCTCTTTATTCTCAATATAGGACTCTTTTTTTATAAGAAGAATGCTTCATAGATAGCTCATTATGGTTACGCTGCAGGTTTCCACCATGTCAGCATGGATTAGACCAGCGGCCCAGGCGTTTCTCTAACACATATACATAACTCCATGGACTTACAAGCTCCCCTTTCATTTCACACCGACAACATCCATATACAAAAGAGCATGATATCAACTAGGTACAAGTACCAAGTGCAATGTTGAAAGCGTTCCCCATGAAAGCATGGTTCTGCTAATTCCCAACAAATAAGTGCAAGCATATACAACATACAAGACACAATTGTTCACGTTTATTAAGGGCAAGTAAAGTAAAGTGTGCCATCAAGTTCGTGAGAGCTTTAATCACTAGTTTTCTAATAACAAGTCTAATTTGGAAGGTAAACAAAAGCATGAATATACTTGGAATAGCATAAGCTAATAGGTAGGTAAGGTGGACTCTTTGGAATAACTTGGTTTAGGGAGTTGGATGCATGAGTGGAACTCATACTTTGTTGTGGAGGCTAGCAAAAGACTGGGAGCGACAAACTAAGAGAGCAATAATGGCCATAATCATGCAGAGCGACAAAACATCATTGATCAAAGCATAAAGTGATACTACAAGTTGAAAACTAAAGGATCACAAAGGCTATGGTGACTTGAGATAGTCATAACATGGTGTGAGCATGAGCCAAGTCAACCCAAATAAAGCATCAAAGGAGAATACCACTATACTATGCTTTAATATGCTAAAACAACGCATGATTCATCCAAGGCACATTAAGCAATCTCAATTGTTTATAACAAGTCATGCTACATAAAAGAATACTAAGCATAAAGCCAAAACAATATCAAGCATGACATGACAAAGCATAGGCCACAGTCAAAAACAAGCTCTTTTTACCACATAAGCATGAACTTTCCTACTCTTTTCCAAACCAAACCAAACTATTTGCAAACCAATGTATGAAAGAGGGGGTCCAACCAATTTATTCAGAAAACTAAGCAAACCAAGAAAACTAAAAACCAAAACTAAAACGAAAAACAAGAAGCTCCAAGAAAAACACAACTGTGCATGAAACAATAAAAATGAAGCGTTTGGAAGAAACCTGGAATTTTTATTGATGAAGAAGGGGATGCCTTGGGCATCCCCAAGCTTTGACGCTTGTACTTCTTGGATATTCCTTGGGGTGACACGCGTGGCATCACCAAGCTTGAGCTTTAGTCCATCCTTCATCTCATAACTTATTCCATCCATACACCTGAAATTTTTCCTTCATACAAAATTTCACACAATCTTTATTAGCAACATTAGTGCACTTAAGATAAATAAGTCTTAAGGTTCAGTTATAACACCAAATAAACTTCCATTAGAACTCTAGCTACTGTAGCACCTCCCTCAAAAATCTCAATTCCCCAAAAGAACTAAAAAAGGAACCAACAAGAAGCAAATGCAGAAAATGGCAGAAATCTGTCAAAACAGACCATCAGGTAAATACGAATTTTTTGGAAGACCTTCTGTTTCTCAAATCAAAAATTGTTGAACTAATGAAAGTTATATAACAACCTGGGGCAGAAGCACAAAAAATCTTGCGACAAAAAAACGTTCAGAGATTTTACACGATTTTTTACGGTGAAGCAGAGAAATCTGTTTCGGGACAGCAACTTTCCCAATCATTACTTCTCTCTCATTAGAGGTTACTCTTGGAACTAAAAGCAAATAAAAAGGATAAGGAGAGGTTATTACATAGGTAATAACTTCCAAGACTCATCTAAAACTTTTGGGTTATCTCCCAATAAGTACTTTTCTTTAAGTTAGGCATAAGAAGCAAGAAAAAATCAAGTGTTCTCAAATGAAGAAGCATTAAGACCAAATTTTGTTTTCATAGGAGAAGCAAAAGAAATCTTTTCTCTCTTTTTAGGGAAGTGTTCTATACCTTTCTTGAGTGGGAGTTGATATTTAATGGTGCCTTCTTTCATATCAATGATGGCACCAACAGTTCTAAGAAAAGGTCTTCCCAGAGTAATAGGACAAGAAGCATTGTATTCAACATCCAAAACATAGATATCAACGGGGACATAGGCATTGTTAACCATAATAAGAACATCATTAAGACTCCCCATGAGTTTCTTTTTAGCATTATCATCAAGTGGGACATTCAAATAACAATCTTCAAGAGGAGGCTAATCAAGCATATCATAAATCCTTCTAGGCATAATAGAAACACTACTATCAAGATCACATAAAGCTTTGAAATCAAAGTCATTCACTTTCATATTAATGATGGGTTCCCAACCATCTTCTTGTTTTATAGGAATAGAAGCTTTATGTTTCATCTTTTCTTCTTTAATCTTTATGAGAGCATCAGTAATGTGTTTTGTAAAGGCTATGTTCATAGCACTAGCATTAGGACTTTTAGCAAGCTTTTGTAGGAACTTAATTACTTCAGAGATGTTGAAACCATCAAGATCAAAGTCAAATTTCTCATCTAGAGTAGTAGAACTATTACTAGCCTCAACACTAGTGGTGGTAATAGTAGAAACACAAATGTTTCTAGCAATTTCATCTTATCTTTCCCACTTACCATGTAATTCAGCTAATAGTCTAACATTTTCATCAATTCTTACTTGTATAGCATTGGTAGCTGCAAAGGGATTATCATTAGTTTCAGGTTTATCAACCATTTTATTCAAAGAAGATTGAGCTTCAGCCAAAGATGCTGTATTTCTTTCAGCATTAGAGAGTTTTTCGTCAATAGTTTTATTGAAAGCAGTTTGTTTACTAATAAACTCTTTAAGCATAACTTTGATTTCAGAGGGAGCACTCTTATTATTGTTGTAAGAATTTCCATATGCATTACCATTGTTGGGAGGATATGGCTTATAATTGTTGTTACCAAAATTGTTCCTATAAGCATTATTACCATAAGCATTGTTGCCAAAATTGTTATTTCTTATGAAGTTCACATCAACTTGCTCTTCTTGAGCAACCAAAGAGGCTAAAGGAACATTATTTGGATCAATATGGGCTTTCCCATTAACAAGCATAGACATAATAATATCAATCTTATCACTCAAGGAGGAGGTTTCCTCAACAGAATTTACCTTCTTACCTTGTGGAGCTCTCTCAGTACGCCATTCAGAATAATTAACCATCATATTGTCCAGAAGTTTTGTTGCAGCACCCAAAGTGATGGTCATAAAGGTACCTCCAGCAGCAGAATCCAATAGGTTCCTTGAAGAATAGTTCAATCCTGCATAAAAAGTTTGGATGATCATCCAAGCAGTCAGTCCATGAGTGGGGCAATTCTTAACCAAAGATTTCATTCTTTCCCAAGCTTGAGCAACATGCTCATTATCAAGTTGTTTAAACTTCATTATTTCACTTCTCATGGATATAATCTTAGCAGGAGGATAGTATTTTCCAATAAAAGCATCTTTGCACTTAGTCCAAGAATCAATACTATTCCTAGTTAAGGAATTCAACCATTCTTTAGCTTTTCCTCTCAAAGAGAAAGGAAACAATTTCAGCTTAATAATATCACCATCTATATCCCTATGCTTCTGCATCTCACAAAGTTCAACAAAGTTATTTAGATGGGAAGCGGCATCTTCATTACCAATACCAGAAAATTGCTCTCGCATAACAAGATTGAGTAAAGCAGGTTTTATCTCAAAGAAAGTATTTTCAACCATAGGTGGAGCAATAGGTGTGCTCATAAAATCATTGTTGTTGGTGCTAGTGAAGTCACACAACTTAGTGTTTTCAACAGTAGTCATTTTTTTGGGTTTTCAAATAAGAAAGCAAACTAGTAAAACTAATTTTTTTGTGTTTTTTGGATAACAAAAAAAGCAAACAAAGCAAAAAGAAACTAAGCAGAACAAAAATAACAAAGTAAAGAGATTGGTTATGAGGGACTCCCCTTGTGAAGATGTCCTTGACTCCCCGGGAACGGCGCCAGAAAAATGTCTTTTGATGGCGTGTAGTTGACGTGGGAGTTTCTTCTTCTTCTTCCTTCCCCGGCAACGGTGCCAGAAAAATGCTTGATGGCTCAATTCAAGGCGCCCAGAAAAGTGCTGGTGCGTGGTTGATGTAGAGCTCGTTGGGAACCCCAAGAGGAAGGTATGATGAGCACAATATCAAGTTTCCCTCAGTTATGAAACCAAGGTTTAATCGATCCAGTAGGAGCAAGGAAACACCCCAAAGGTGTTACTAGCTGAGCTTTGGCAGGGCGCACTACCAGTGCTAGTAGCAACGTGGAGACCTGCACAACACAACCACATAACTTTGTCCCCAACTTGCGATGAGGTTGTCAATCTCACCGTGTTTTGCGGAAAACAAAGGATTAAACGTATCGAATGGAAGAAAGTAATAGTTTGCAGAAAGTAAACACAAAACAATAAAAGATTGTAGATTGAATGTAAAAGAAAAGGACCGGGATCCATAGTTCACTAGAGGTGGCTCTCCTTAAGATAGATAACATGCTGGGTGAACAAATTACAGCGAGGCAATTGACAAAACACCGAGAAAGCAATACATGCATATACTAATCATCTTGACTCCTTTGAGATTCGATTGGGCGTTACAACATTATACATAGACCGCCATCCAACTACATCTATAACTAATAATCCACCTTCAGGTTATCATCTAAACCCCCTCCAGTATTAAGTTGCAAGCAACAGATTATTGCTTTACGAACTGCGTGTAAAGTAAACAATATGATTGTTCTATGAACAAAGGATTGTTGTTTTCTCCCTAGTAGCAACACCACATCTAGTACCTTAGAGATTTCTGTCACTTCCCCAGATTACCAGAGGCATGAACCCACTATCGAGCATAAATACTAACTCTTGGAGTTGCTAGCATCTACTTGGCCAAGATAGCTACTAAAAATGGAAAGCATGCAAGATCACAAATAATAAAGACATGATAGAATCAATAATCAATCTGAAATAGCATCTCAATATCCATCGGATCCCCGCAAACACAACATGTAGAATTACAAATAGATGATCTTGATCATGAACGGAGCTCACAAGATCTAAACATGAAAGCACAAAGGAGGAGAACCAGCCATCTAGCTACTACATGGATTTGTATTCCAAGGATGAACAACTCACGCATCACACCAGAGGCTTGCATGGTGATGAAGAAGGCCTCTAGGGTGAATTCCCCTCTCCGGCAGGGTGCCGGGAAGAGCTTCAGATCCCTCTCGATCTAGGGATGGAGATGACGACGGCTATAGACTCTTACGTGGATTTTTGATCGGGCACTTAGGGTTTTCGTCCCGAGGGAAATATATAGGCGGAAGGAGAGGCCGAGGGAGTGCCGGGAGCGGCCACAACACCCCTGGCGCGGGCCAGGCCTGGCCACGCGGCCAGGTGGTGTAGTGGCCCCTCTCCGTCTCGTATTCTGGCACTTTATGACATCCGGAAAAATAGGCACTTTGGCTTTTGTCCCGTCCAATTCCGAGAATATTCATTTTCTGACTTTCCTGGAACCAAAAAATAGCAGAAAACAGGCAGCTGGCACTGTTGATCTTGTTAATAGGTTAGTCCAAGAAATCATATGAAAAGTACTCCAAAGTTGGAAAAAATCACAAGAAAGTGGATAAAACCAAGCATGGAGCATCAAAAATTATAGATACATTTGCAATGTATCAGTACCCTTATCTATTATTATAAATGTATTCATCGAAAACTAGTGCACTCTGTGCAATTTTCGATGTTTTGTTCACCTCGCTTCTTACTTGACTTTAATCGGTATTTACAGAAGTTTCCAACATATTCCCTTATAACATAACTCTTTATGCTTTAAGATATGTCATCCTTTTATGGATTTGGAAAATATGTCTACAGTTATCTATTAGACACTGCGGACAAACTTAGCTCAACATTCTATGATTCGAACTTAATCACTTTCAAACGTTTCTTATTGGATTACATATTATGTTAAGTTATCATCATGGTTTTCTAAGATAGAACCTATGTCTCAACATAGTGGATGATGATCATCCTTTTCTTTATTTCAACCATTGATGTTTAAACTTAATACTATTCCTAACTTGAGTTATCAAGGACCATTTCCTAAATTAACTTCTATTTTGAAACCTTTTTCAGAATCCCTTAAGGAATACTACATAATATCATAATGCACTTATTATCAACTTCTACATCTCATAAATCATTATTTATTGGTACTTGCGCTTTTATTCTTAACATACTTAAGAATCACTCCTATAAGCTCCCACTCAAAATATGTTCCTAACATATTTGGGTATGAGTCACTACTCTTACTCAAACTATGTTCCTACATATTTGAATTTGAGACTTATATTGCTCCCACTCAAAAATATGTCATTCACATATTATTTTAGGAAGACTTTCATAGCTCCCACTCAATTTCATGCAAATTGCATATCTACTCACTATTTTGAACAATTTCAAAATCCTTTGATCAAATATCAAACTTGGAGATTTACTATGAGACGCTACTACTTTTACTAGTTTTAAATCCACTAGACATTAAGCACACTTGAATCAAATTCATTTGAATTCATCCAAAACTTGACAAATTGTGCTTTTGTCATTCACCCCCTTTTCCACTATGGCTTTGCAGTCATTTGGGAAAATCAGAGTAACCCCTTTTACTTGTGACATTCGGCAATGAATTGCTCTCTAATCTCAAGGGAATTTTATTTCTAGGATTTCTCATAATTCTAGTTTACCATTATTTTCTTAGTAGTTTGTAGGTATGTCATATTCCGGTAATCATGAAAAATGATTCACAAATGTCTCCATACAAGATATGGGTTACATTTTGAATCATACTTTATGTAGTGAAAACACCAGTGGGAAAAGACAATGATCATTATCATTGATTCTTTCCTTTGTGAAGAGAATCATTCAGGAACGTTGTCTGTTGCGCTTCTCAACATTCTGATGCAGGGTTTTGAATCCTCATCGTGTTTTTCACTATCTTCCATTTGCTCCATAATCGAGAAATATCACTTAAAGTGAGCTTTCTCAAGAATGCACCAAAATCCAAGCAATACCAGTTTTGCTTCTCTTTTGGTTTCAGCTATGGATTTTGTATTCAAAGTTTCTAATGAATACTCTACAAGGACTTATTTGTTATTGTTTTGGTTATATCGAATAACCCCAAAACTTTTACGACGATCCATACTAGATATGGAGCCGTTCTCATGAATTCAAATGGTTCACTATATTCTAATTGAGTGCTAACTATTTCTAACTAATGGTATCTACATCTACACTACAACGATTTATTTGGCGCCATCTATTCACCCATTTTGATATCAAATATCATATTGTGATGCTTTGCATTTCGACGTTTCAAAATGCTTTGCATTTCACAATTTCTTTTATGCCAATCTTATAAAGTTGAATTTCATTACTATTGATCAAATCATACTAATTAGATTCTCTTTTATATTTATACCCTTTCTTGATGAAACACTTTGATCAAATCAAATAGTTTTATACTTATGTTTCCTTTGGTAAACGTATTTACACATTTAAACAATCATATAATGATAATTACCATTTTCGTTAAAACACAATATATCGAATATGTATTTACTTTTAACAATTCATTAAACACTTTGTATTCAAGTAATACTCGGTGTTCAAGTTATATTGCCGAACTTAGTCATGATTTATATGTGACAAGAAATCAACTGACTTCCACATATTATCACATAACTTTGAATTTAAACAATGGTTTTCATTCCGTAATGAAATATCATTTCAGTTGGGTATTTTAAGGCATCTCAATATTTTACAAATGTTCATGCATTATCAATTAGTTTCAAACAACCAGGATAACTCATATATAATCAAAAAAATTATATGAACACAAATAGAAATCATTCATAAAAGTGGAACAACTGTTTGTTACAAACTTATATGAATAACCATCTCACAAAGTGTGATACACAGTAAAGAAGTTCATAATATTTTGATTACAATAACTACCCATAACGTAAACAAAGTGATAAATGTCGAGGGAGAGTATCGTCGGCCATCATCATCATGCGCGCCATTAACACGCAACGTCACCTCCTCTCCAGCAAGCACCTCTCATGCAGAAGGACCTATTTTCAGCAAAATAGAACAAGTATCAAATATACTTAACACTGCAAATGTGTTTGCAAGATTATAACATTTATAAAATTATATATCAAATATATACCTTTGTCATCGATGACCTCTCCGGTGATTGGTTTAACCTTTACGTTCCTGGAACGTAATATGAACTCTTGGAAATCTAATGTTTCCGTATCACCACTTATGATGCTACTCCGGACATGTCCTTCGTAGCTGGGAGGCAACAATCAAAGCAGCACGCCTATTGCAAACGGATCATCCATCCAGTAATCCACGAAATGAACCAGTCTCATGTGTGCATCAAGCATGCGCTCCAAGTGACCCTTCAGACATGTGTGCTCCTCCATCTGTATGGAAAGGAACTCTCCAAGCAGCTCGTGCTTCCACATGCGTACATGGCTTATGAACTCTGCTCTCAGCTGATCCACCATCGAATATGGATCAAGATCACCCATGAGCGGGTGGAGTTCATCCACCATCCCATAACACATTATTATCTGAATGTAGGTGGGCATCTCTTGACGATAGTAGCGGTCTGCCAACTCTTGTGGGGTCTCATAGTGGTCTGGCTCAGTCAAATCCATCGTGCGGCATATGTAATCTACCACATGATTCCTAGTAAGGAGATCATTCAGGCGCGCAAGACAACTAGGGAAGTTGGATCCATCAAGTCTAAGTTTCTTACCCATTACTCATTCCTCAATGACAAAGTAAGCTTCACGGTGAGCCATCTCTACATTTATAATTGCAAAAGGAATTTAGACTAAGTTTATAATTAAATGAGTTAATAATAACTCCACTCAAAAACACCTATCCCAAGAAGGGTTTCTAGTGATAACACGACCCCTTTCAGCCACATCTCCCCCGATCATCACGGTCATCAATGTGGGTTCAAGGGTGGACGCTAAACGTTGGTCACATCATTCATGCGACTCGTGCTCGATATTTCGACCATCCGTGTTTCTAGGACACGCTTCTATGGCGTGCTAGGCTCGCCAACTCAACCTTAGTATATTCACTGTGCAACATGGCTTACACCCACTGTATGCGAACGTAGATATGTTTGACACCCATGCATGTACCGTGGATTGCCTCATACCGAAGAACTTTCTTGGTGGTGCACACTAAGGGGGAACACAATCGTTGGTAATTTTAACAGGGATCATCTTATTAGGCTACCGTCGAGTATCTAATACTAGCACACAATAATGTATACAAACAATAACATTGAATGTAAATGCGATGTGATATAGTCCTTCACGTCATGATCTCCATCCGTCGTCACCGGATTCCGGCGCCAGGGTTCCGACGCCGTAGACACCAGGGTACCGGTGTCATTCCGGCGTGGTAGTCCGTCACCTCCATGACTATCTACTACTACGTAACATAAGGTAATCATGTTACCTTTGCCACAACGATATCACAAAGCAATGCCCCCTGCAAAACAAAGTTAGACGCCTCTACTTTATCTTTGCATGTTTTACTTGGCTGAATGGGCTTTCGCACAAGAACCGTTCTTACCTACGAACTTTCAACACAACGCTAATCAAGTAGTTGTCTCTACTACACCCCTTTCGGGGCCCTTCATTGTAAATGGCATACCAACTAATGCAAGAGAGACAGACACCCCCCTAAGCCACTTTATACGGTACAAGCCGTATGTCAAGCATGGACCAGTCTCGCGAATGAACGCGCAAAGTCGGTTAGGGGCCGCTTCATCAAGCATTACTGCAGTATACACAAGTACACGTGGGAGGGTAACAACTAAAAGATCAACACCCACATGCTACATCTCGTGTGTTCTACCCGTACTATCATTACTACACATAGATCTAGCCCTGATACCACTGAAGGAGTTCCGCGTATGAGAACAATAAATTTTACCGTACGCCCCTGAACCCCTGATGCTGCCAGGACCTATCTATTAGTAATACAGTAACGGGAGGAGCTTTTCGCGAACTTATCCTTGAAGACCGAAAAAGTTGTCAACGCTCAGGAGAGCGTGGTTGATGTAGACGAGCCGAAGCCGACCTCAAGGTCGTGATGAAGTCCTCGCGCTCCCTTGGCTCCAACGACTTGAGTGCCTCAAGTGCGATACCTCACGGGGAGTTACACATGTCTGGTGCCTGACGATGACTCCCGCTTCCCGGATCCAGTAGTAGTTGCGGAAGTAGAGCTATTGGATCCGAATCCCGCAGCACGACGGCACTCTGCGGTGAAGATGTCTCTCGTTCGCACAGTCCGAACTTGGGACCATGGTCATGAGAGAGAGAGAGAGAATATCAATTGGAGGTCTTCCCAAAAGTGAGAAGACCTTTATTGAATATTATGTGTATTTATCTAGCCAAATACCCCCACTATATATAGGGGGAGGGGAGGTACTACCTCCCTCAAAGTCCCGGGGTGGGACTAAAGGAGGAGGAGGTGGGGGAGGCGCCAACGGCCACCCCTCCATGGGCCCCACGTGGGGGGCTGGCCCAATAGGGCCGCCGGCCACCCCCTTGGCCCCTCCTAGGGGGTCGGTTCCCCCTTCGGGAATTGGCCCATTAAGCCCTTTGACCATTTAATTGTTTTTCTCTTTTATTAAATAATTATGAATAAATGATTAAATCAATATTTAACATTCATTCACATATTATTCAATCTTAGTGGCTATGGAACACCTTCCACCTCCACTCCAGACATCCTTCGGACTTACCGAAACCCTTTCAGTTTTCTCTCTGCTATTCTTCGGCGATTCTACCGATCCTATAAACACTCTCTAAGCATCATCAATCCCTTAAGCGTGATACCCCACGGTTCGGGAACACTCCAGACATGGTCGGGACACTCCCGCACCAATGATCGACAGAGGGACCTGGATGGCCATGTGACCCCTGTGCGTTCCACGAAGATCTTTCGTCGTTTGAACCGGGACAGTCGTGTCTTATTCCCTTTGTATCTCGATACTCGCATTGTCCGAGATCTGATCAATGACATCACCATGTCGTGTTCAATCTCGTTACTGAACAATGCTACTTGACTCGTTCCGACAAGTGATATCCCTATGATCAAATCACATGCTGCGGAGCTATTTGATATAACTTCTCGGAGTGGGCCCTTGAGTATCTTTCCGTCACGTGGACGGACAAATCCCGCTCTTGACATATATTGCCTCTACGGTTTCCTCCGAGTACCTGAACACACCTTTATGACCACTGTATTACCAAGTGGCGCTTGATGCTATCTAAGCACTCTCGAAAGACAGTGATTGATATAGCCTCACGGTCTAAGGAATAGTATACGAGGATCAATTTCTAATCATCATAACTTGAACTTCGTGACATGATCGGGTCATGATGTTTAGGTAGGGTATTGGTTCATCATCTCATTCTAAGAATGAGTTGACTCCATTTCCAACTGGCATAAATGCCACATGATCAGAAAACTTGATCATCTGTTGATCAATGAACCAGTGACTAGAGTTTTACTGGAACCCCTGGTTGTTTGTATATCACACGTGTATTGATGTTTTCACTCAATACAGTTATAGCATGATATAAAACTTAATCATAAACTATATGAAATATGATAATAGTCCTTACTACTATTTGTCTCTAGGACATATTTCCAACAGCCTTAGCACGATAACTTACCGTCCGTCTATTACAACATGCTCTACTACGATAAGCTTTGACAGGCTCCGGTGATGAAGGAGCGAGGACGGCGGCGCGCCTTCGGCTCATGCTAGTGTATGTAGTCGTTACTAGTTGGTTCAATGACCTACTTGTAATTTTTATTACTTTTGGAACTCTTTGTACTGCTATTGATGATTAATAGAGATCGGTGAATTTCGCAGTGGAAGAGAATAAAAAAATCCCTTTCTTGTATACACGTAGTCTTTCTGTTCTGCGTTTAGCGTGTGACTGTTCTTTGCTTTTTTTAGGGACGTGTATAATATGCCTACGTTTGGTGTTGTATGTCAAAATGATTGGGTCACTATAAAATAAAATCCGCTGGAGAACTTGATATAATATATCCTTTAGGCCTTGTTGGATACTAATGTTTTAGTGGGAATTAGAGGGGATGATTACCAAGGGGATTGGGTGAACCCCACCTACACCCAAACCCCTCTAATCCCCCCAAAACCCAATCCCCACCAATCCACTGGGTAAGAGTAGTGTATTGGATATGAAGAAAAATACAGTGGAACTTCGGAAAGGGAGGGCAATCGGTCCAATACTCTAGAACTTCGGAAAATGAGTCAGGTAGATTTAAATGGGCTAGAAGTTTGTTTGACGGAAGAAGAAATTTGGGAAGCTTTAAAGGAGATGCCTAATTAAAAAGTCCAAGGACTTGATGCACTAGTAGAAAACGGCCTATTGTTTCGGTTTGTAAGAGCATTTAGTCACGGTTTTCCAACCGAGACTACGAAATTGGGACTAAAGGTTCCTCCTTTAGTCTCAGTCTGCCACAAACCGGGACTAAAGACCCTCACGGAGCTGCGTCGAGCACGCGGGGCCTTTAGTCCTGGTTCGAAATTTTTAATTTTTTTTTAAACTCTTGAATTATCTGACTCGTTAATCTCTCGTATCTCTCGTCTCACATAAGATCACTTACTTATTCACTCGGATAGCTTTTTCCAACACTAGCAAACAGAATGGACTCCAATATGGAGCACAACGTTCTGCGGAGCGAACACATCCAGAAGTCGCCATCAACCGTCAATCAAGCAACTGGTTTGCTCCATACGCTAAAATTCAAACGTTGGCTCAACATAACTTTCCAACAAAATTGCATACAGGCCAGCATGAATTAAGATCGGAGTTGTGGCAAGCATAAAACTAGAGTTATGCTCATCTCATCACTCATTAGTACTGGCGATCCCATCATTCGTGATAATAGATTAACAAATAGAAAATGAACTCTAAAAGGATAGATATGGGATGCAAAAACATGTCCTCAGTTCAGTTGTATCACAAAGTTGCTTGCTAAAGCTGGAGCTGAGACTGGTTGGACGAGCGAGTTCACGCTTGACGAATGTGTGAGGATGGAATTCACTCCCGCGCAAACGAAATAACAGAGGCCAGCCCCCGGGCGCATGGGATGGAGATGACGGAGCTGACGTCCGCCTAAGACGAGCATGTCCCTGAACTCTGGCCTCGCCGTCATCGGGACCGCCGGAGAGACGATCCAGTCATCCCTAGGAAGGTGAAACATCGTTTCTAGTCCATCGTCGGGGCACCGGAGATAATTCAGCCAACTTTGAGGAAGATGAAACGACATTTTCCATGTCGTTGTTTTGATTCACTAATTACTTTGGAAAACATGCATGAATAACTGCCTTCTGAAATCATGAGATCTTGCTGCTGCGTGTAAAGCAAAAGACATCATTTGTGATATTAGTCGCCCCTTGGCCCACCGCTTGTGATGCCCTCGCCGACGGCAGCTCTTCCCGGCGGGTAGGTACGAGCTGCAGCAGTCTATCCACCTCGCTGCGGCATTATTTCTTTCCCACAAGAAGGAAGCTGCCATTGAATAGGACCGCTGGAGCCTTATCGTTTAATTAATCTGCACAGCTAGTCAGCTTCAGTCATTGAATGAGATCAACCTAACTTTGAATGTTCAGCAACACTAGGCGTGGCACTGACTTGTGCATCTAGTAACGTCACGTGGCATGGCCACATGGGGTATATCCGACCGGTCCAGATGGGGTATAGTACTGTATAAGATAACACGTTGATGTCAAGTATTTAGGAGCTGAAGCAGACCTGGCGTGCAGTCGAGGCACCAGGGACATACCGCGCGCCTATATAATGTCTCAACGTGGGAAGCTAGCTTCATCATCCAAGAAACTCTCGATCCAACATCTAAAGAAAAAGCTTCCAAGTTATCTTACTAAGAGCATTGCCGCCATGAAGATGACGAAGGCCCTCGCACTGGGCTTGCTGGTCCTTGCCTTTGCTGCAGCGACGGCCCTCGGCTGCAGCCGCAGCAGTCCTTGCGGCGGCAACGAATGCTGCAGCGAGTACGGGTACTGCGGCACCGGCGGCTCCTACTGTGGCTCCGGGTGCCAGAGCGGCCCGTGCTATGGTAAAGGTGCCATCCTCAATGAAAACGGCGTGCCCGCCAACGCGTGTAGCAGCGGCAGTCCGTGCCCCGGCAACGAATGCTGTAGCAGGTGGGGGTATTGTGGCACGGGCGGCGACTACTGTGGCTCCGGGTGCCAGAGCGGCCCGTGTTACGTAACCAAGCTCCCCGCTCGCGGCGCAGGCGCGCTCACTGAGGCCCTCATCGATCAAGTGGTGCTGGCGGTGTAGACACCGCCGTGGATGTCCTACTCCTCCGTGTCCGCCTCTAATAAAATAAGAAATCTGCTTCACACTCAATTACGTCGTCCATGCATGGCGATGCGAGGTGAGGAGCACGGGCGAGTAGTATACTCATGCATGCATGCGTGTGCATGAATGTGTCATGTTTGTGTGTATGCTTCTGGTACGATTTGCATGTATAAATAAATAAATAAATAAAGATGGACCGCATGCAGTCCTTTGTGCTGTCAAACATATGCAGTTGCACCACTTCATCTTTAGGCTAACCAGCTGACACAATAACTACAATGAGGGTAGTTCTTGCTCCTGCTCGTGCCTGTCCAATACATGATGCTTAAGGTCGTTTCTTTAAATTCAGTTCACTAGTAGAAACATGGCATTTTGTCCCGGTTTGTAGGGGCTTTAGTCCTGATTGCCCAACCGGGACCGGGCAATCAGGACTAAAGCCCCAACCCTATAGTCGCGGTTGGGCTGCAAACCGGGACAAAAAGGCGGTGCACGTGGCCACTGGCTGTCGCAAGGGGGGAGGGGCATTTGTCCCGGTTCGTAATAGGAACCGGGATCTATGCGTCTCTACCGCAACAGCATTTTGAGCATTTTTTGTGCCGCGGTAGAGATTTTTTTGTATATTTTTTATTTATTTTGTTTCCCCTTTATCTATTTTCTTTCTATGTTTTGGGCAACATTTATTTTGTGACACTTACCCCAGCACTATGTTATGAGGAATGCTCGTCCTCATAGTAGATGGTGCGAGGTTGATGTTACCGAAAGTGGATTCGCATGGGGATTTGAGAAAGAGCATTCCTGACAACATAGGGTAAGTGTCATCTACCTTAAGAGAACCATTATATTACAAAACATCTCCCGATTAATATTACACAGTAAGTATCGAATATATTACATTCATGCATATAAACAATATAAAGTCTTTTATGATCCCTATTATATTATCATAATCTTCTGATAGTATTCACCTTTTGGATCTAGTGACGGAGCTGACTCTCTCAGCTCACGTATCTAGCTAGCTCTCTCTCTTGTTGCCTCACACAACACACAGGATACACGGTGGTTTGGCCTCGGACTCTTTCTATTCTCTTAATCAAAACAACCTGAGTTACAAACTTAAATAGCTACTACGCAACAGCCAGGCAACAGCCTTCCCGCACACGACCTGCTCCACTAAGCAACTAACTCCATGACCTATTCTTATGCCACTAAACACATACATGCATATCTCTAGATTACTTGTGCAGCCCGTTGTCTTCAACCGCCTGCATGCAGAGCCGCCTCTCACGGCAAGGCCAGCTTCACGCGCCACCTCAGCGTCTCACACCTGCACACCTCTTGGTTGATCCATCGGCACAATGTAGTGCTACACTACTAAACATCAACCTGACTAGCTACATGCAGTACTGAAATAAACATGCAAATACAAATATTAGGATTAGTGCTAACAATCACCCCCTAATCATGATATGTTCTTCAAGCCGCTTCAAAGCAGAGTTGGTTCGTCGTTGGCGTGGCCTCTAGCCAACAAGGCTTTCTCCTCCTTCTTCTTCTCAGGACACTCCCAAGCAAAGTGTCCAAACTCATGGCAGTTGTAGCACTCTACCTCACTCTTGTCTCGGCGGCCTCCAGCACGGCCACGACCGCGGCCGCGTCCTCCCGACGTGCCATGCCCCCTCGCCATGAGGAGTTTCTCTTCTTCACCTCCCTCCTCTTGTCCCTTGAGGAGTTCCTCATGTGCCTTCAATGATCCAAAGGCCTCCTCCATGGACATCTTGTTCACGTCACAAAACAGCCCAATGGATGAAGCAACATTGATGTACTTCTTGGAGACGACTCAGAGCAGCTTCTTCACCACATACATCTCCTCCATCGGGTCTCCAAGCTCACGTATGCGACCCACGAGCGTCGTGACTCAGAGCAGCTTCTTCACCTAGCTTGCAGTCGAGGCGCAGCGAACATACCGCGGGCCTATATAATGTCTCAACATGGGAAGCTAGCTTCATCATCCAAGAAACTCTCGATCCAACATCTAAAGAAAAAGCTTCCAAGTTATCTTACTAAGAGCATTGCCGCCATGAAGATGACGAAGGCCCTTGCACTGGGCTTGCTGGTCCTTGCCTTTGCTGCAGCGACGGTCCTCGGCTGTAGCCGCAGCAGTCCTTGCGGCGGCAACGAATGCTGCGGCGAGTACGGATACTGCAACACCGGCGGCTCCTATTGTGGCTCCGGATGCCAGAGCGGCCCGTGCTATGGTAAAGGTGCCATCCTCAATGAAAATGGCGTGCCCACCAACGCGTGTAGCAGCGGCAGTCCATGCCCCGGCAACGAATGCTGTAGCAGGTGGGGGTATTGTGGCACCGGCGGCGACTACTGTGGTTCCGGGTGCCAGAGCGGCCCGTGCTACGTAACCAAGCTCCCCGCTCGCGGCGCAGGCGCGCTCGCTGAGGCCCTCATCGATCAAGTGGTGGCGGTGTCTACACCGCCGTGGATGTCCTACCCCTCCGTGTCCGCCTCCAATGAAATAAGAAATCTGCTTCGCACTCAATTATGTCGTCCATGGCGATGCGAGGTGAGGAGCATGGGGGAGTAGTATACTGGCATGCATGCATGCGTGTGCATGGACGTGTCATGTTTGTGTGTATACTTATGGTACGATTTGCATGTATAAATAAATAAATAAAGATGGACCGCATGCAGTCCTTTGTGCCGTCAAATATATACAGTTGGACCACTTCATCTTTTACGCTAACCAGCTGACACAACAACTACAATGACGGTAGTTCTCGCTCCTGCTTGTGCCTCTCCAATACATGATGCTTAAGGTCGTTTCTTTAAATTCAGTTGAAAGTTATTAAACAATTATTTTAGGGTTTGTATCGCACGACTCCAACTAGGTCTGCGTTGCATTATATAGAGTACATCATCGTGTACGGTTACAAGTACAAAGGGGTACAAACGGGAATACAACAGGGAATACAGTACATATATAACAGCTACTATATACGTAGTCTAACACCGTCTCTCAATCTTAACCGTGCTTTGAAGAACTCAGCAGATTAAGATTGCACCGACAACCCTCAAACTGTGGTAATGGCAGCGGCTCTGTGAAGATGTCAGCCAATTAATCTTTAGAAGAAATAAACTTAATTTGAAGTAGCTTCTGTGCAACACGTTCCCTGATAAAATAATAATCTATTTCGATGTGTTTTGTTCGGGCATAAAATACCGGATTAGAGGAGAGGTATGTAGCACTGATGTTATCACACCAAAGAACTGGTGGCTGATCCTGAGAGATCCCTAACTCTCGGAGCAAGGATTGTATCCAAATGAGCTCGGCTGTGGCATTAGCAACTGCTTTGTACACAGATTCAGTGCTGCTGCGTGACACTGTCGCTTGTTTATGAGCACTCCAGGTGATGAAATTAGGACCAAGGAACACCGCATAGCCCCCCGTTGATCGCCTATCGTATAGACTATCAGCCTAATCTGCATCAGAGAACGCTTAGAGGGCTCCTGATATCGCCGGCTAGAGGTGCAAGCCATATGAGGAAGTAAACCGAATGTACAGCAGAATGCGCTTAACAACAGTCCAATGAGAAACTTGTGGTGCATGTAGATACTGGCAGACACGATTGACGGCATAGGAGATGTCAGGACGAATGATAGTCAAATATTGCAAACCACCAACAATACTACGGTACTCGGTGGCATCACCAGCAGAGAGAAGAGCACCATTGAGAGCAGATAGTCTGTCAGTACCATACATAGGAGTAGTGACCGTCTTGCTTTGGAGCATACCAGATCGCCGAAGGAGATCCATAGAATATTTATGTTGAGTGAATGTCAAACTAGCACCAGAATGAGATACCTCCAGGCCAAGGAAAAAAATGCAATTTTTCCAGATCCTTGACAGCAAAATCATCACTCAAAGCAGAAACCAGATGATCTGTAGCAGAGACAGACGAGCGGAGTAGAATGATATCATCAACATACACTAGCAGGTACATGATAACTGTAGGACGCTGAAGAAGGAACAGTGACGTGTCAGCAGTCGAGGGAATAAATCCATGAGCACGAAGTGCTGCACCAAGTCGCGCATGCCATGCACGAGGGGCCTACTTCATATCATAGAGGTCCTTCACCGGTCAACCGAGATGCTGAGGACGAGTGGGATCAACGAAACCAGGAGGCTGACGCATATAGAACTCTTCCTCAAGGACACCATGAAGAAAAGCATTCTGAATATCCAACTGACAAACAGACCAACCTCGAGTAACAGCCAAAGGGAGCAGTAGACGAATAGTAAGTAGTCTTAACCATCGGTCTAAACGTATCCTCATAATCAAGACCATAGTGTTGTTTGAATCCTTTAGAAACTAGCCTAGCCTTGTACCGTTCAATAGAACCATCAGCATGCTTCTTGACCTTGAAAACCCACTTGGAATCAATAATATTGACACCAGATTTAGGAGGAACCAAACACTAAGTATCATTCCTGAGAAGAGCATGATATTCTTGCTCCATCGCAGCACGCCAGTGAGGGATACTCATAGCAACTTCAAAAGTCCGAGGTTCAACATTTGGATCCAACTTAGCCTGCGCCAAGCAAGTCACGAGCCAGGCCACTGTGACATTGGTGCGTTCTCACGGTCGAACGATCCCACTTTTTCTACGCATATGGGGATGCATCATAGCGGGCGGTGGTGATGTCAATTAACCCATTGATGTTGACGCAGCAGGAGAAGGTGCCTCGTCGCTCTGCTGTGGAGAGAGCGCAATAGGGGACACATCAGGTGCAGCAGAGCCGGCCAGCCCACTCGAATTCTGAGTGAGGGGCGAAACCGGCCTAGGCGACCTAGGAGGAGTCTATCGCGCAGGCGACTGGGATGGCGTGGGTGATGAGGCGCGTGGCGATGGCGCGGGTGACCGCGGGGACGAGTCATGACCGGGCGATGGCGCCACCTAGAGTTGGGCCGAGGCACTAGCTGGTGTCGACGCGAGCAGTGGCTAGGCCCAGTCTAGGCACACGTCCGACATTGAGGCAAGCCCTGCATGGGGCATGTAGAGGGCAGGCTGGTCGACGTGTGCCTGAGGCCAATCGACGTGCACAGGAGGCTAAGCGGGAACAATAGACATCGTTGTAGTTGCTGGTACCACATCATCCAGGAGTTGTAGTCGAGCTCCTCTACCAATACCTGCACCGCGTGGTTAGACAACACAGAGGGCGAATGTGCAGCCTCTACAAATTGATCACGAAACATAGGAGATGAAGATACAAGCAATGTGGATATGGTGATAGAATTGGGTAGCACAGTGAAGAGAAAAACATGCTCATCAAAGACAGCATCCCGTGAGATGTACACGCGGTTAGACGGGATATGAAGAAATTTATACCCTTTGTGCAAAGAACTATACCCAAAAAAGACACATTTTTTGGATTAATACTCAAGCTTGTGACTATTGTAAGAATGAAGATGCGGCCAACACGCGCAACCAAACACTTTAAGAAAGGTGTAGTCAGGAGTCTCACCAAGCAAGAGTTCTAATAGAGTTTTCATGTGTAGAAGATGTGTAGGAAGCCTATTAATGAGAAAAACAGGCCATAGTGTAGGAGTGATGACGTGAAACACGCCGCCCGCGCTCAGCCTCCATGTCGGCAGGCAGCGGAAGTTCGGCGGCACCGGGTAGCCGGCCTCGTAGAGCAGCCGTGCCTCCCACGGCTGCAGAGAACGGCGATCGAAGTCATTGGCTGTCGCCAGATCGCCAGGGAAACGTTCCGCCATCGCCGCCGAGTTCTTCTCTTCGCCGGGGAAGGTGGAGCTTGTGGTTGGAGAATGGGAGGCGTGAGGGTGTGCTCTGGGCAGCAGCGAGGGCGCCGAGTTTTATAGTTGAAAGAGGCGTGAGGTGTGTAGCTGCGAAGGCGGAAAATGGGGACACGACGGGAAGACGGACCGGCGGTGGCGCGCCATTAAGGCGATGCGTGGTCGACGAGACGGGCAGTCATTGCCCGGCGGTCCGTCGTGGTAGCTGAGGTGATAGGATGAGGATGGGTCGGTTTTACTCACTGACAAGGAGGGGCCAAAGGCAGGCGTGTTTTTTTTCGGCGTTTCCTTTGCGTCCGGCATTCCCAGGCAGTTCCCAGCACCTTGGGTTCGGCCTAGGATGGCCGGATGAAAGCTGGGCTAAATCCGGACCATTTTGGCGTCCTAAGAACACGACTCGGTCATTTTTCACCGTTTGGATGAAAAATTCGCCCTAGAAACGGCCTCCTAGGAACCCGAGTAGAGATGCTCTTAGTTGTTGTGTACTAAATCCTTAAAGTGAGGAGCCCGTGTGGTGCCTTGTGGTGGAGGATGTTATAAATAGATGACATGCCATAGCAAACCACGGGCGAAGACCATCTTCGTGATTTTGCTATTCGACTTCCACTTTGCCACCTCCTGAGTCGAGATTAGAGCAACTCTGACCCCGCGTCTGCATAATTCAAAACGCGCGTTTGCAGGATACGGTAAGCAGGCTGAAAACCGCAAATATTGTTATGCCGTTTCCCTTTGCGGGATCTGCTCTGTCGCAGGTCTAACGAATCCGCAAATCCAAACTGCAAACATACGGTTTTGCAGTATTGATGCCATTTATGCATAGTATGCATATTTGAAATATGACAGATATTTAAACTAAAAAATAATAGTTCGTAACATAGAACAATACAACAATAATCCATATTACAATAAATGTTCAAATCCAAGCAATTAAATAAAAAATGGTTTAGAATACAAATTAATGTTCAAATCACACATGAATGAAACAAATAAACTGAAGCGCCCCACTACCGACCGCCGTGCCTCCGCCAATGGTGCTCAATGAGATCAAGTTGTAGCTGGGTATGGGTCTTGTTGTTCTCAATCTGACGGTGTGTCTCAAGGAAAGCTTGGATTGTATCCAGGTTTCTAGTTGGCTTCACCCGGGTACCAACATTATCAAAAAGGACGGCAAGTTGAATTTCGTCTCATCTTCGATGATCATATTGTGAAGAATGACACAAGTGGTCATGATGTCCCGGAGGTTTCCATATCCCAAAAATGGGCTGGGCCTTGAACTACTGCAAATCTAGCTTGCAAAATAACGAAAGCTCACTCAATATCTTGCCTCTTGTGCTTTTGCAAACAATGTTTCAGCTTTCCCATCGAGCTCTTTCATGGTTTTCACAAACGTTTCCCATTCCGGATATATGCCATCGGCGAGATAGTAGCCCATAGTATAGTCATGCCCGTTGACAGTGTAGTTGCAAACCGGAGCATCACCACTAGCAAGACGTGCAATAAGATGGGACATATGAAGTACATTGATGTCGTTGAGAGAGACATGCAACCCAAAAAAGCAGTGCGAAATTCATAGGTCCTGCGAAGCAACTGCCTCTAGAACCATTTTTGGGTCATGGCTCTTGCCACAATACATGCCCTGCCATGCCTTGGGGTAGTTCTTCCAATTTCAGTGCATACAGTCAATGCTTCTGAGCATTCCCAGCCAACCTCGTGCCTCGTTCATCTGCACCAACCTCATTGTATCTTCTTCGTTGGGAGCTCGAAGATACGTCGGACCATAAACACAGATCATAACCTTGCAGAATAGATGAGCCGGATATGTGGGTACCTTAGTGAAATAATTGCGCATGAGCATGTTGTGGCCGATGGGGCGGTTGGAATGCAGAGCCTGGTGACGGTCGACCTCGGGCACTTCATCTTCTTCCCATCCTCGAGCTCCTTCGTCGTGAGGAGTAGCATCATTTGCTCCACGTCATCGTCCAACAAATCCTCCAAATCCAAGTCGTCCGAGGACGACGAATATTCCTTCATGAAAACCTGGCACGGGTCCATCTACAAACCATCGTGGCAAACACAAATTTTAGAAACAACCGCGCAAACTAAAACCATGCAGCGGATGCGGCGGCGATTAGCATACCTTGGCGTCGGGTGGTCCATTCGTAGCGGTGGGTGGTCGATTCACGGCGGGCGTTCGATTCACAGAAGGCGGGCAGCAAGCTCGCGTACAGGTCCGGCGCGACGGAGCTCCTCCGGGGATCCATGGGGGCGTCTCGCGTAGGCAGGACACCCTCGATACGGCCCCTACCGGTGGGGGAAGGGGTGCGACATACTGCGGTGGTGACTCTGTCGGCCGGAATTGAGGCGGGAGGGTGCGACAGGGGCAGGATCTGCGGCGGAGGTCGGTGGCGACGGAGGGGAAGCTCCCGCGAGCGGGGTAGGTGGCTGAAATTTCCTTCGCGCCATTGCCTTGCGCGAGATGGGGGCTGGCCCTCAAAAACGAGCCCTCGACCTGCGTATGTGCGGGTCGGGGCGCCGAATTTGCTAAGTCCCCCAAAAAATATTTCTCTAGAATATGTGAATTATTATGGGTCAAGATCCTCATAGAATAGATCAAATTGTGAACATTCCATGCTTTAACATGATAATCTGTAGGGGTGTGCTTCACTACACCCCATCTCCATGTATTTGATCTTAATTAAAAATAATTATATATACCATATATACGAATTAGTTGGGCAATACTACGCTATATATTGACAGTAAGAAACTTGTACTATGATCTTTATGGGAATATTTTTTCTTGAAAGAATAGGGGACTCAATTAGTACTGGTGTGTTTGGATGCTCAGAATTTTTGAAGTATTTGGGGGAATACCACGGTTTCTTAAAATACTGCAGTCTCAAATACTTCGGTGTGTTTGGCAGCAGCAAATACCGCAGTTTCATAAACCATAGTGTGATCAAAACTGTGGTTTATTGCATTGCGTGGCACTGAAATACCATGGTATTGAAATGCAGGGATATAGAGAAAATAAATAAATTAGAAAAATCAAAACTAGATTTGTCGGGACTATATTCACTGCAAATCAGGCTGACGGTTTGCCATCGGCCCAATTATAATCACGGCAAATATTCGAGCGGGCCCACCACTAAATTTGCCACGGGCCCAAATATGCTCATGGCAATTCAGCCTCAAGATTTGCCGTGAGCCCAAACCAAATTGGCGAGGGATCCTACCGCTAAAAGTTGTCCTACGCCCATATATGATCACGATAAATAAGCTGTGATATTTGCCGCAGGCCTAAACAAAACTCACGGAAAATTGGATTTCTGGGACCCACCTGACTTATCGGTGCCTCCGGTCGTCGGCCCGCGGTAGTTTGCCTAAGTATTTGAGTTAATAAAGGAAAATGAGTGATAAAAAATAGAGAAAATAGTTTTCTCTTTTTTTTAAAAGAGATCGTCACTTAGCTAAAAGACGATAACCTTGTCTTTCTCATTCTCTGAACCAACTTAAGACCCCGAAAAAAAAACTCCTCTCCTTGGTCGCCCCCGCTTGACCTAGGGGAGGAAACCCTACCCATCTCCCGACCCCCTCCTCCCCTGTCCCTCCCTTCCCGGTCGCCATCGGCATGCGCCCCCGGGCAAAGCTCGCGGGGTGCCGGCGGCGGCAGGCCCTCAACTACCTGGTGTGTGGAGATCGAGGCGGGGCGGCGCTCCTGCGGCAGTGCGACTCGGCGGAGGTTGGCGGGGCTTGGCGTGGCGTCGGCGGCGCGCGTCGCCAAGGGCGGCATCTCGCACCTCGAGGCGGCGGGGGAGGCTGGTGGTGGTGTGGCATTGCTGCATCATCTTCAATGCTTAGAAACAAGGCCTAGGGATCATACTTTCACTAGTGAACACTCTCATATAAATATATTATCTTCATGATACTACGCTGAACTACTCTCCGGTTGGACACTCTAATCCATGGTAGGGCTATAACAACACACCACAAAGTAAGCCTTTCCCATCTAGAAAACCCCACACTGTCACCTTGAGCACTAGATGAGTCCAACAAACACCACAATTTCATAAAGACATCCAACTCCAAATATAACTCATAACAAGTATTTGTAATCTCTAGCCTAAGTGCCACCATGGTGTGCACGCTGTCACTTTCACACACATGGGGAGAGCAGAGATCTATTAAAGCACTTGAGTAGCAAGGTAGATCTATAGATTACAAGCTCATGATCTCAGTAAGATCATGCATAGAGAGAGAGATGAACACATAGCTACCGGTAGAACCCTTAGCCTCGAGGAAGAACTACTCCCTCCTCATCATAGGAATCTGCAACGGTGATGGAGATGGTGGTGGAGATCGATGGAGATGGCTCCGGGGGTACTTCCCTGTCCCGGCAGGGTGCCGGAACAGACACTTTCTGTCCCCCAAATCTCCCCTTCGGTGGCGGCGGCGCTGCGGAACTTTTCGTGGCTGGAGGCTTGACTATTTAGGGTTTTCACATCAGGGGCTTCTTATAGGCGAAAGGGAAAGGTCGATGGAGGCCGGAGGGGCCCACACCACCTAGTGGCGCGGCCAGGGTGGACCCGCACCACCCTATGGTGTGGCTGGCCCTGGCCCCTCTCCGACTCTCCCTCTAGCTCTGTAAGTCTTCCGGGAAAATATC
This sequence comes from Avena sativa, assembly GCA_916181665.1. Classification (NCBI taxonomy): domain Eukaryota; kingdom Viridiplantae; phylum Streptophyta; class Magnoliopsida; order Poales; family Poaceae; genus Avena; species Avena sativa. Next base: position 85,682,020 of record OV702291.1, on the reverse strand, counting down.
AACTTTGGCTTTTGTCCCGTCCAATTTTGAGAATATTCAGTTTCTGACTTTATGGAACCAAAAACAGCAGAAAACAGGCAACTGGCACTGTGGCATCTTGTTAATAGGTTAGTCCAAGAAATCATATGAAAAGTACTCCAAAGTTGGAACAAATCACAAGAAAGTAGATAAAAACAAGCATGGAACATCAAAAATTATAGATACATTTGCAATGTATCAACATCCCCAAGCTTAACTCCTGCTCGTTGATACATTGCAAATGTATCTATAATATTTGATGTTCCATGCTTGGTTTATCCACTTTCTTGTGTTTTGTTCCAACTTTGGAGTACTTTTCATATGATTTCTTGGACTAACCTGTTAACAAGAGCCACAGTGCCAGCTGCCTGTTTTCTGCTGTTTTTGGTTCCAGGAAAGTCAGAAAATATTTATTCTCGGAATTGGACGGGACAAAAGCCAAAGTGCCTATTTTTCTGGAAGTGATCAAGTGCCAGAATACGAGACGGAGAAGGGCCAGGGAGCCACCACACCACCTGGCCGCGCAGCCAGGCCTGGCCCGCGCCAGGGGGTGGTGTGGCCGCTCCCGGCACCCCCTCGGCCTCTCCTTCCGCCTATATATTACCCTCGGGACGAAAACCCTAAGGGCCCGATCAAAAATCCACGGAAGAGTCTGTAGCCACCGTCATCTCCATCCCTCGACCGGGAGGGATCTGAAGCTCTTCCCGGCACCTGCCGGAGAGGGGAATTCACCCTGGAGGACTTCTTCATCACCATGCAAGCCTCCGGTGTGATGCGTGAGTAGTTCATCCTTGGACTACGGATCCATGTAGTAGCTAGATGGCTGGTTCTCCTCCTTTGTGCTTTCATGTCTAGATCTTGTGAGCTCCGTTCATGATCAAGATCATCTATTTGTAATTCTGCATGTTGTGTTTGTGGGGATCCGATGGATATTGAGATGCTATTTCAGATTGATTATTGATTCTATCATGTCTTTGTTATTTATGATCTTGCATGCTTTCCGTTGTTAGTAGCTATCTTGGCCAAGTAGATGCTAGCAACTCCAAGAGTTAGTATTTATGCTCGATAGTGGGTTCATGCTTCTGGTAATCTGGGGAAGTGACAGAAATCTCTAAGGTACTAGATGTGTTGTTGCTACTAGGGAGAAAACAACAATCCTTTGTTCATAGAACAATCGTATTGTTTACTTTACACGTAGTTCGTAAAGCAATAATCTATTGCTTGCAACTTAATATTGGAGGGGGTTCGGATGATAACCTGAAGATGGATTATTAGTCATAGATGCAGTTGGATGGCGGTCTATGTATTATGTTGTAATGCCCAATCAAGTCTCAAAGGAGTCAAGATGATTAGTATATGCATGTATTGATTTCTTGGTGTTTGTCAATTGCCCCGCTGTAATTTGTTCACCCAGCATGTTATCTATCTAAGGAGAGCCACCTCTAGTGAACTATGGATCCTGGTCCTTTTCTTTACATACAATCTATAAACTGTTTACTGCTTTGTGTTTACTTTCTGCAAACTATTACTTTCTTCCATTCGATACGTTTAATCCTTTGTTTTCCGCAAAACACGGTGAGATTGACAACCTCATCGCAAGTTGGGGACAAAGTTATGTGGTTGTGTTGTGCAGGTCTCCACGTTGCTACTAGCACTGGTAGTGCGCCCTGCCAAAGCTCAGCTAGTAACACCTTTGGGGTGTTTCCTTGCTCCTACTGGTTCGATTAAACCTTGGTTTCATAACTGAGGGAAACTTGCTGCTGTGCTCATCATACCTTCCTCTTGGGGTTTCCAATGAGCTCTACATCAACACAGCCAACAAGCAATTTTATGGGCGCCGTGAATTGAGCCATCAAGCGATTTTCTGGCGCCATTGCCGGGGAGTCAAGGACATCTTCACAAGGGGAGTCCCTCATAACCAATCTCTTTACTATATTGTTTTTGTTTCTCTTAGTTTCTTTTTGCTTTGTTTGCTTGTTTTGTTTTTCAAAAACACAAAAAAATTAGTTTTTGATGGGCTCGTAGCATGGAAAACAAAAAATTTCTACCGCAAGAACGAACAAAACCCAGATCTAATCTAGATAAAAGCCAAGATCTAATATATTAGACATGTGCAACGAGATAGATCTGTACTAACCCTCGTACATCCGAAAGCGTTACGAGATTAGATCTCGGGGTTGATGTAGTCGATCACTTGCCGACCTCAAGATCGTGTGGACGATCCTTCCGGCGCCACGTTCCGGCAACGCTTCCGTAGTCGGTCACACGTGCGGAGTCGAAGCAGACCTTCCTCTCCCCGTTCCAGCGAGCAGCGGAGGTAGTAGATCTTCTCCACGGAATCCCAGCAGCACGACGGTGTGGTGGTGGTGGTGGAGTAGATAATTCTGCAGGGCTTCGCCTAAGCCGGAGCAGAGCGAAGGAGGAGGAGAGAGGCGGCGGCCAGGGTTTGTTATGGGAGAGCTCCAGGGGGTGGCGCCCCCTCCCTTCTATTTAAAGGAGGGAGACTCCCCTCCCTCCTTGGGCCGGCGGATTGGGAGGGGGCGAGGAGTCCTCCTCCCCCACGAATCCGTGTCTTGCCCCACTTGGACTTCCTTGATCCTTTCTTGGTTTTCAAGCAAACTCCAAGAATTCTCCTAGAACCTTCCGGAACATTCCGAAACCTTCTAGAATCCCCATACAAACACTCCGGAACATTTCCTAACTTAGAAAATGATCCCCAATATATGAATCTCATTCTTCGGACAATTCGGGATCTCCTCGTGATGTCCCGGATCCAATCCGAGACTCCGAACAACATTCGGTCTCTAACGCACATTCCATATCTACTTAAAACAACTTCGAACCTTAAGCGTGTCACCCTACGGTTCGTGAACATGTAGACATGATGGAGACACATCTCCGATCAATAACCATTAGCGGGATCTAGAGATCCATAATAGCTCCCACATACTCAACGATGACTTCGTGATCGATAGAACCATTAACATACGAAACCAATTCCCTTTGTCACGCGATACTCTATTTATCCGAGGTTTGATCGTCGGTATCTCCATACCTAGTTCTACCTTGTTACTGATAAGTACTCTTTACTAGTTCCGTGATATGTCATCCCTTGTGACCTAGTCACATGCTTGCAAGCTAACTAGATGACATTCCACCGAGAGGGCCCAGAGCATATCTATCCGTCATATGGATGGACAAATCCCAATCAAAGTATCCATCCGGTGATGGGGATTAACATAACCTCATGGTCGAAGGATTAGGTTACTATGCATTTGAAAAGCTTGTAGCAAAACGAACTTAATGACTTGATCTTATGCTATGCTTACTATGGGTGTGTGTCCATCACATCATTCTCCTAATGATATAACCTTGTTATTAATGACATCCAATGTCCATGATCAGGAAACCATGATCATCCATTAATCAACAAGCTAGTTTAACAAGAGGCTTACTAGGGACTCTTTTATGTTTACAAAACACACAAGTATTAATGTTTCCGGTTAATACAATTATAGCATGGGATGTAAACATTTATCATAAACATAAAGATATAATAATAACCACTTTATTATTGCCTCTTGGGCATATCTCCAACAGTCTCCCACTTGCACTAGAGTCAATAATCTAGTTAAAAACTTGTGCATTCAACACCTATGGCTTTCTGGTGTTGTATAGATACTATTGCTAGTGGTAAACATAATCTTTGGATCTGACACTTCCAGGTCCGTGTGTATTTGCATGTCCTTGCGTCTCTACGCATTACTCATTCTCCAATGAGATGGCATTGTATAAATTTGGTCCTTTGGTGAGACCTTTAGTTCATTGGGATTAAATCATGTTGATACAATTGTCATACAATGTATCTTCATAGTATTATCCCGCTATGAACCACACCTAGTTTGATAACAAACTACTTGACGCAAATGCGCTCATTTGCTGCTACAATAGCAGTCATATACTTAGCCTTTTGTTGTAGTATCTGTCACAATGTTTTAACTTTGGTACTCAACCAAATCCTTTATGGAACTTCCTTTCCATTACATTGTGCCACCCATAGTTTAAATTGAGATAAACTTAATTTGTGACAAAACTAGTATCAATGCAACAATTTACAATGAACTATTTGTCACAACTATATAAATAATATATTCTTAGTTCTTCCAAAGAACATAGGAATATCCCTACTATTGTCCAATGATCATCTTATGAGTCATTCTGGTATATGCTCATAACATTTAGAGCATAGGACATATCTGGATGTGTACATCTCAAAGAATATTTGATCAAAATATTCTTGTGATCTCACCAAGTGTCAAAACACTTGAATCTCGTGTCAATACACTTTAATCTTGATTCAGTCCTTTCCGTGCGTCAAGAACCTTTCTTGTTGTTTCCATATTGAACTCATTCAACATCTTCTCTATGTACATTTGGCAAAACCATATTAGCGCCTCAATCTATCCATATAGACATTGATGCCTAGTTCTTGAGTTATGCCCAAGTCTTTCATCGAAATGAAATTCTTAACCTGTGTCAATAAAAGATAGATCATTTCTAATCAACAATATGTCTTTCACATAATGTATTAGAAATATGTCTTAGCGCTCCCACTTAATTTCTTGCAAAACGCAAACATCTTCATCGTCTCTGATGAAATTAAACCTTTTAACGGTTTCATCACGGTGAAGATTCCAACTCCACGATGCTCACTTCAACCATTGAAGTTTTGTATACTCTTTCAGCATCCTTTGAATTAACAAAACCCTTTGGATCGTGTCATGTACACGTCCTAGGTAACCATTCTATTAGAAGAACTTGTTTTGTTTGTTCAACTACCATATACCAAAATATATGTAGTGGTTGCTACATTAATCCGTCCAGACTAAATATCGCTATGAAAGATCAAATCTTATCATAGTCAATTCCTTGGACATTGTCGTAAGCTCTTTCCGACATGTCGACTATTTCATAGATGTGAAATATCCATGTCTATTTCTTTATAGATCCATATACGACTGTAAGGTCTTGCACCTTTCCAGAGGGTCTTTCAAATTCAAAGCTTGATTTCTCGTGTATGGAATTATTACGGATTTTATGGCTTCAAGCCACTTAATGAAGTCAGGCCCATCATTGATTATTTGCATGTAGTCGGTTCATCATTGTCAAACAACAATGATTTAACTCTCAAATCTTGGCATTTGATTAATTACCCGACCTACTTGGTTCAATAGGAACTTAGATCTTCGTGACCACAACCTTTGAGGCACGTGAGCCATGAGCATTGTTGCTGCCTCCGGGACACTTACCGACGCTGCGCAACTCAGCACATATTAGCCAAGGTTCAACAACCTTGTCAAAGTTCTATTGTCCTCCCACTTAACTTTTCACCAAAATTCCTTCTCAAGAAACTCGACATTCTAAGCGACAAACACTTTTGTCTTCGGTGTTATGGAGGAATACCCAATGGTTATTAGAAATAACCTACAAAGACATGCTCATCCGACTTTGGTTGTAAACACTTTACTTATGCCTAGCATACCAAAAATTTAAGAAAGGACAACCTGGGTTTTATCCCAAACCATGACTTAAATGGTGTCATTTCAACGCATCACGATGGAGCTCTTTTTAGTGTAAAAGCGGTAGTCACTAAAGCTTTAATCTTTAAAATATAATGGCAGTTTTATAAATGACACCTTTGATCTTACCATGTCAAACAAGGTTTCATTACATATCTTGAACACTCCATACTCCTATGGTGTTTTGGGAAATGCAAATCCATGGAACGATTCCTCAAATCTTAGGTGTTTTGCTAAACTTGTAACTCAAACATCTTTCTTTATGATCCAATCATAAACCTTTTATTTTCTTGTTACAATGATTTTCCACTTCATCTTGAAAGTCTTTGAACATTTTCAAATGTTTCATACTTCTTCCTTATTGAGTAAGTATATACATATACTCACTCAAATCTTCGGAGAAAGCATATGAAGTTGAAATCCATCGCCCACGACTACACATAATGGACTATATACATCAATATGTACAAATTCCAATCAGTTAGTCGTCCGTTCCTCTTTTGGCCTACAAACGGAGTTTTAATTATCTCCAGGAAAGTATCACAAGTGTCATTTGATCAAAATCAAAGACTCCAAAAATCCATCAACATGGAGTTTCTTCATGTATCCCTTTCAATATAATTTAAACAGCGATGTTTCTTCGCAAGTGATCTTTCAATTATTTGTCTTGCGACATTTTAGCATTAGTTTTATGGTCGTTATTTCTCCAACCAGACTTGTATATTATCCATCTATTATGGAATATGGTAATTATTTGAACAACCTTTTTGTCGTCATAATACCTGATCAAAATAACAATTATTGAAACAAATCTTGAAGGCAAGCTTTGATGTTAACGAGCAACATAATAACCCTTTGTTTGTTTTCGATGAACATCATCACATATTCTCTTGCTAGTTACTTAGGCCATTGTAGTTCATGAATTGTGTTGTCCTGTATGACACTTCATACCAACCAATTCGGTATCCAATACCGCAGAACTACAATGTTTAACAAGCAAGGAATACAGCCATAACATGTATCTTCTATATACCTAAGTTGGACATCTCCAATCTTTTCTTTTCTGCCAAATATTTTATAGATTCTCTTTCAACAATTCCTTTTCTTTTAAAAGAATCTATCCACATCAATAGTGGTGTCATTCACATGACACATAGTACAAAGTGTGTATAGTCATATACTAATACCTTTGGACTTCCACTTTGAAGTGGATCACCTTCATCAAATGTTTGGCATTCTTTCAAAATTCCATTCTTTAGTAATCTTTTAGTGTAGTAAACATTTTACTTACATCTTCTATTCATCCTTATCATGACAACTTTCATGATCAAGCTGCTATAGCTTATAAAGGTGAATTGCGAGTATAATGTTTCTTTTGCAAAACCTTTTGGAGGATTAGGACGACTAGCGCCTCCAACCTTCACAAATTCTCATCAAATATGAGGACGTATACTCTATCATATTGTAACCAACACATTGTTTTAGATATCGCAATACCTTTCACAAATGATGGTTTCTGAAACATTGCTTTCAGCTCTTAGATAAACTTGATATTAAAAACAATCTTTTGAGTATCAAGAATCATGGAGGCAAACATGATACATTAGATACTAACACTGGAATTGTTACTATTGATTTAATATTGTTTATTAAACTTCACAGAGTAAACGGAGTTTGCTGAAAGTTTGCAATAGGACTTTTAAACTTTAGATTGACACTCAAAACAATACGATACCAGTTCGTAAAGTAAATATCCAGAATTTTTATAGTTCCACTATCTCAACTATAACTAAGCGTAAGGTGGTGAACGGATGCCAATGACTACAACAAACTATGCAAATTCACTTTGATTGTGTTTATGATAAATTGAGTTTGACTAATCCAAATTACAAAAGAACTCCCACTCAAAACAACATCCCTCGAGTTGTTTTAGTGATTACACGAACCAAATCCACTACACCAAGTCCGATCATCACGTGAGATGATGTAGCTTTAAAGGCGAACAATCAACATGTTCATCATATCATCCATATGACTCATGCTTTACCTTTCGGTATTCCGTGTTCCGAGACCATGTCTGTACATGCTAGGCTCGTCAAGGTTAACCTTAATATCCGCATGTGCAAATCTGGCTTGCACCCGTCGTATGCACACATAGAATATAGAACACCCGATCATCACGAGATGCTTCGAAACGACAAGTCTTAGCAACGGTGCCTACTAAGGACGAACACTTTATTACTTGATATCTAGTGAGAGGGATCATCTTATAATGCTACCGTCGCGATCTAAGCAATACAAGATGCATAAAGGATTAACATCACAGGCAATTCATAATTAGTGTGATATGATATGGCCCTTTCTTCTTATGCCTTTGATCTCCATATCCAAAGCACGGACATGATCTCCATCATCACCAGCATTGCGTCAAGGTCAGTGGCGCCGCTTCATGGTTGTCCATCATCACTATCAACTATTACAACTACTTGGAATAAAGCTATTACAAGATGAATACACGCAGGTCTTAACTGAATTAAAGACAACCATTAGGCTCCTGCCGGTTGCCATATTACAACAAGGATCATTACATACATCAAATATAATCACAATCACATGATGGCCATATCACATCACAAAACCCCTGCAAAAACAAGTTAGACGCCTCTAATTTTCTTTGCATGTTTTACGTGGTTTGGGGCTTTCGAATCAGAACGGATCTTACCTACGAAACTGAACCACAACGTTGATACAAGTGCTATCAAGTGTAAAGTGTAGATTGGATCTATACTATGGTGAGAGAGACAGACACCCGCAAAGCCACTTGTGCAAAGCAAGTTACACGTCAAGTGTGGAGCAAGTCTCATGTGCGATGACATGTAAGGTTAGCCCGAGCCGCTTCATCCCACCATACCGCAAGATGCAAAGTACACAAAGCAAAAGACGGCACGAACACCAACGCCCACAAAACCATTGTGTTCTACTCGTGCAATAGATCTACGCATAGATACGGCTCTAATACCACTGATGGGCTCGTAGCATGGAAAACAAAAATTTTCTACCGCAAGAACGAACAAAACCCAAATCTAATCTAGATAAAAGCCAAGATCTAATCTATTAGACATGTGCAACGAGATAGATCTGTACTAACCCTCGCAGATCCGAAAGCGTTACGAGATTAGATCTCGGGGTTGATGTAGTCGATCACTTGCCGATCTCAAGATCGTGTGGCAGCGCTTCCGCAGTCGGTCACACGTGCGGAGTCGAAGCAGACCTTCCTCTCCCCGTTCCAGCGAGCAGCGGAGGTAGTAGATCTTCTCCACGGAATCCCAGCAGCACGACAGTGTGGTGGTGGTGGTAGAGTAGAGAATTCTGCAGGGCTTCGCCTAAGCCGGAGCAGAGCAAAGGAGGAGGAGAGAGGCGGTGGCCAGGGTTTGTTATGGGAGAGCTCCAGGGGGTGGCGCCCCCTCCCTTCTATTTAAAGGAGGGAGGCGCCATGGGAGGGGGAGTCCTAGTAGGACTCCCCTCCCTCCTTGGGCCAGCGGATTGGGAGGGGGGGAGGAGTCCTCCTCCCCCACGAATCCGTGTCTTGCCCCACTTGGACTTCCTTGATCCTTTCTTGGTTTTCAAGCAAACTCCAAGAATTCTCCTAGAACCTTCCGGAACATTCCGAAACCTTCTAGAATCCCCATACAAACACTCCGGAACATTTTCTAACTTAGAAAATGATCCCCAATATATGAATCTCATTCTCCGGACAATTCCGGATCTCCTCGTGATGTCCTGGATCCAATCCGAGACTCCGAACAACATTCGGTCTCTAACGCACATTCCATATCTACTTAAAACAACTTCGAACCTTAAGTGTGTCACCCTACGGTTCATGAACATGTAGACATGATGGAGACACATCTCCGATCAATAACCATTAGCGGGATCTGGAGATCCATAATAGCTCCCACATACTCAACGATGACTTCGTGATCGATAGAACCATTAACATACGAAACCAATTCCCTTTGTCACGCGATACTCTACTTATCCGAGGTTTGATCGTCGGTATCTCCATACCTAGTTCTACCTCGTTACTGATAAGTACTCTTTACTCGTTTCGTGATATGTCATCCCTTGTGACCTAGTCACATGCTTGCAAGCTAACTAGATGACAATCCACCGAGAGGGCCCAGAGCATATCTATCCGTCATATGGATGGACAAATCCCAATCTTGCTCCATGCGCTTCAACACATACTTCAGAATACCCAATGACACCTTTATAACCACCCAGTTACGAAGCGGTGTTTGATGTCATCAAAGTATCCATCCGGTGATGGTGATTAACATAGCCTCATGGTCGAAGGATTAGGTTACTATGCATTTGAAAAGCTTGTAGCAAAACGAACTTAATGACTTGATCTTATGCTATGCTTACTATGGGTGTGTGTCCATCACATCATTCTCCTAATGATATAACCTTGTTATTAATGACATCCAATGTCCATGATCAGGAAACCATGATCATCCATTAATCAACAAGCTAGTTTAACAAGAGGCTTACTAGGGACTCTTTTATGTTTACAAAACACACAAGTATTAATGTTTCCGGTTAATACAATTATAGCATGGGATGTAAACATTTATCATAAACATAAAGATATAATAATAACCACTTTATTATTGCCTCTTGGGCATATCTCCAACAGTTTTACTAGTTTGCTTTCTTATTCAAAAACCCAAAAAAATGACTACTCTTGAAAACACTAAGTTGTGTGACTTCACTAGCACCAACAACAATGATTTTATGAGCACACCTATTGCTCCACCTATGCCTGAAAATACTTTCTTTGAGATAAAACCTGCTTTACTCAATCTTGTTATGCGAGAGCAATTTTCTGGTATTGGTAATGAAGATGCCGCTTCCCATCTAAATAACTTTGTTGAACTTTGTGAGATGCAGAAGCATAGGGATATAGATGGTGATATTATTAAGCTGAAATTGTTTCCTTTCTCTTTGAGAGGAAAAGCTAAAGAATGGTTGAATTCCTTAACTAGGAATAATATTGATTCTTGGATTAAGTGCAAAGATGCTTTTATTGGAAAATACTATCCTCCTGCTAAGATTATATCCATGAGAAGTGAAATAATGAAGTTTAAACAACTTGATAATGAGCATGTTGCTCAAGCTTGGGAAAGAATGAAATCTTTGGTAAAAAAATGTCCCACTCATGGAATGACTGCTTGGATGATCATCCAAACTTTTTATGCAGGATTGAACTATTCTTCAAGGAACCTATTGGATTCTGCTGCTGGAGGTACCTTTATGACCATCACTTTGGGTGCTGCAACAAAACTTTTGGACAATATGATGGTTAATTATTCTGAATGGCATACTGAGAGAGCTCCACAAGGTAAGAAGGTAAATTCTGTTGAGGAAACCTCCTCCTTGAGTGATAAGATTGATATTATTATGTCTATGCTTGTTAATGGGAAAGCCCATATTGATCCAAATAATGTTCCTTTAGCCTCTTTGGTTACTCAAGAAGAGCAAGTTGATGTGAACTTCATAAGAAATAACAATTTTGGCAACAATGCTTATGGTAATAATGCTTATAGGAACAATTTTGGTACTCCCTCTGATCCATATTAGTTGACTCGAATTTGTCTAGATTCGAATGTATCTAGACATGTTTGAGTACTAGAGACATCCGAATCTAGATAAATCCAAGTCAACTAATATGGGTCAGAGGGAGTAACAACAATTATAAACCTTATCCTCCCAACAATGGTAATGCTTATGGAAATTCTTACAACAATAATAAGAGTGCTTCCTCTGAACTTGAAGTTATGCTTAAAGAGTTTATTAGTAAACAAACTGCTTTCAATAAAACTACTGAGGAAAGACTCTCTAATGCTGAAAGAAATATAGCATCTTTGGCTGAAGCTCAATCTTCTTTGAATAAAATGGCTGCTAAACCTGAAACTAATGACAATCCCTTTGCAGCTACTAATGCCATACAAGTAAGGATTGATGAAAATGTTAGACTATTAGCCGAATTACATGCTAAGTGGGAAAGAGAAGATGAAATTGCTAGAAACATTAGTTTTTCTACTATTACCACCACTAGTGTTGAGGCTAGTAATAGTGCTACTACTTTAGATGACAAAGTTGATTTTGATCTTGATGGTTCCAACATCTCTGAAGTTATTAAGTTCCTACAAAAGCTTCCTAAAAGTCCTAATGCTAGTGCTATGAACATTGCCTTTGCAAAACACATTATGATGCTCTCATAAAGCTTAAAGAAGAAAAGATGAAACATAAAGCTTCTATTCCTATAAAACAAGAGGATGGTTGGGAATCCATCATTAATATGAAAGTGAATGACTTTGATTTCAAAGCTTTATGTGATCTTGATAGTAGTGTTTCTATTATGCCTAGAAGGATTTATGATATGCTTGATTTGCCTCCTTTTGAAGATTGTTATTTGAATGTCCCACTTGATGATAATGCTAAAAAGAAACTCATGGAGAGTCTTAATGATGTTCTTATTATGGTTAACAATGCTTATGTCCCTGTTGATTTCTATGTTTTGGATGTTGAATACAATGCTTCTTGTCCTATTACTTTGGGAAGACCTTTTCTTAGAACTGTTGGTGCCATTATTGATATGAAAGAAGGCACCATTAAATATCAACTCCCACTCAAGAAAGGTATAGAACACTTCCCTAAAAAGAGAGAAAAGATTTTTGTTGCTTCTCCTATGAAAACAAAATGTGGTCTTAATGCTTCTTCATTTGAGAACACTTGATTCTTTCTTTGCTTCTTATGCCTAACTTAAAGGCGTTAAAGAAAAGTACTTATTGGGAGATAACCCAAAAGTTTTAGATGAGTCTTGGAAGTTATTACCTCTGTAATAACCTCTCCTTATCCTTTTTTATTTGCTTTTTGTGCCAAGAGTAAACTCTAATGAGAGAGAAGTAATGATTGGGAAAGTTGCTGTCCCGAAACAGATTTATGTGCTTCACCATAAAAATTCGTGAGAGAAGCTCTGTATGTCAGATTGAGCTTTAATTTTTTGTGCTTCTGCCCCAGGTTGTTATCTAACTTTAGTTAGTTCAACACCTTTTGATTTGAGCAACATAAGGTCTTCGAAAAAATTGGTCTTTACCTGCTGGTCTGTTTTGACACATTTCTGCCATTTTCTGCATTTGCTTCTTGTTGGTTCCTTTTTGAGTTCTTTTAGGGAATTGAGCTTTTTGAGGGAAGTGATACAGTAGCTAGTGTTCTAATGGAAGTTTATTTGGTGTTAGAACTGAACCTTAAGACTTATTTATCTTGAGTGCACTAATGTTGCTAATAAAGATTGTGTGAAGTTTTGTATGAAGGAAAATTTTCAGGTGTATGGAAGGAATGAGTAATGAGATGAAGGATGGACTCAAGCTCAAGCTTGGGGATGCCACGCATGTCACCCCAAGAAATATCCAAGAAGTACAAGCGTCAAAACTTGGGGATGCCCAAGGCATCCACTTCTTCATCAATAAAAATCCCAGGTTTCTTACAAATGCTTCATTTTTATTGTTTCATGCATAGTTGTGTTGTTCTTGGAGCGTCTTCTTTTTCATTTTCTTTTTGGTTTTTAGTTTGCTTGGTTTGCTTAGTTTGCTGAATAAATTGGTTGGACCCCCTCTTTCATACATTGGTTTGCAAATAGTTTGGTTTGGTTTGGAAAATAGTAGGAAAGTTCATGCTTATGTGGTAAAAGGAGCTTGTTTTTGACTGTGGCCTATGCTTTGTCGTGCCATGCTTGATATTTTTTTGGCTTTATGCTTAGTATTATTTGCTGTAGCATGACTTGTTATAAACAATTGAGATTGCTTAATGTGCCTTGGATGAATCATGCGTTGTTTTAGTATATTAAAGCATAGTATAGTGGTATTCTCCTTTGATGCTTTATTTGGGTTGACTTGGCACATGCTCACACCATGTTATGACTATCTCAAGTCACCATAGCCTTTATGATCCTTTATTTTTCAACTTGTAGTATCACTTTATGCTTTGATCAATGATGTTTTGTCGCTCTGCATGATTATGGCCATTATTGCTCTCTTAGTTTGTCGCTCCTAGTCTTTTGCTAGCCTCCACAACCAAGTATGAGTTCCACTCATGCATCCAACTCTGTAAACCAAGTTATTCCAAAGAGTCCACCATACCTACCTACTATCTTATGATATTCCAAGTATATTCATGCTTTTGTTTACCTTCCAAATTAAACTTGTTATGAGAAAACTAGTGATTAAAGCTCTCACGAACTTGACGGCACACTTTACTTTATTGCCTCTAATAAACTTGAACCATTGGGTCCTTCTTTGTTGCATATATGCTTGCGCTTTATAAGTTGAAATTAGCAGAACCATGTTTCATGGGGAACGCTTTCAACATTGCACTTGTACTTTGTACCCCGTTGATATCATGTTCTTTTGCTTACAGATCCAGGCGGTGTGAAATAAAAGTGGAACTTGTAAGATCATGGAGTTTGTATGTGTGTTAGAGAAACGCCTGGGCCGCTAGCCTAAGCCATGCCTAATCATGGTGGAAACTTGCAGCATCACCATAATGAGCACTCTATGAAGCATCCTCAATAAAAACATATGCAAATAGCAAATAAAAAGATCGCTGAGATGCTCATTGTCTGCTTGCCTTGTCATTTTGATTATGGGAAAGCTCCCGTATCATGTGCAAGGGGTACCCCGTTGGCGGTTCTTAATGATACACATGTACTTACAATGACAAGAGCTTACTCATGACTGAAGTTGAGTAGCATGAGGACCGGTCTTCGTAAGTAAGGGGCATGAGATTTCGGTTTATAACTTGTCAAGCATATCCTCTTAGTTGTGTCGCTTTAACCTTAACCACCTTAAAGATGCTTATGATAGGGGCAATGAGATCTGAAAGCTATAAGTACCATAATTTTTGGAAGCTCTTTATGAGACTTGAATCCCTACTTCCTTTTACAAAAGGCCTTTCTTCCACCATTATATTGAGTCTCCACCTTCTATCTTTATGAACCTACTTTGAGAGCATAGTGGCCATTCTTAGTTCTATGTGCATTGTCCCAAGACTAGTTGATTGATGCATAACTTGATATTGCTTGTTTTAAACTATTGTATCTAGTCACTCTTATGAACTTTGAAGGTGTCCTATGCATTTATATTTGCTACTCTATTGAGGGACAAGCTGAATAATTTGATGCTATGTTTTCTTTATGTGAAACAAACAAACGTCTTGCAAAGCATTGTTATTCATGAATCTTTTGTTTGTGCCTTTTCATGTTGCATCATAGTTTCTTTGCTTATTGCTAGAACTTTATCTTTCATGTTATGATTGAAGTACTATGATCCCAGCTTTGAATGTTTTGCAAATACTTTGATCAAGTCTTTGATGGTGCATGTCACCTCAAAAATTATTCTTTCTTTTTATCACTTACCTACTCGAGGACGAGCATGAGTTAAGCTTGGGGATGTTGATACATTGCAAATGTATCTATAATATTTGATGTTCCATGCTTGGTTTTATCCACTTTCTTGTGTTTTGTTCAAACTTTGGAGTACTTTTCATATGATTTCTTGGACTAACCTATTAACAAGAGCCACAGTGCCAGCTGCCTGTTTTGTTCTGTTTTTGGTTCCAGGAAAGTCAGAAAATATTTATTCTCGGAATTGGACGGGACAAAAGCCAAAGTGCCTATTTTTCTGGAAGTGATCAAGTGCCAGAATACGAGACGAAGAAGGGCCAGGGAGCCACCACACCACCTGGCCGCGCGGCCAGGACTGGCCCGCGCTAGGGGGTGGTGTGGCCGCTCCCGGCACCCCCTCGGTCTGTCCTTCCGCCTATATATTGCCCTCGGGACGAAAACCCTAAGGGCCCGATCAAAAATCCACGAAAGAGTCTGTAGTCGCCGTCATCTCCATCCCTAGATCGGGAGGGATCCGAAGCTCTTCCCGGCACCCTGCAGGAGAGGGGAATTCACCTTAGAGGCCTTCTTCATCACCATGCAAGCCTCCGGTGTGATGCGTGAGTAGTTCATCCTTGGACTACGGATCCATGTAGTAGCTAGATGGCTGGTACTCCTTTGTGCTTTCATGTCTAGATCTTGTGAGCTCCGTTCATGATCAAGATCATCTATTTGTAATTCTGCATGTTGTGTTTGCAGGGATCCGATGGATATTGAGATGCTATTTCAGATTGATTATTGATTCTATCATGTCTTTGTTATTTGTGATCTTGCATGCTTTCCGTTGTTAGTAGCTATCTTGGCCAAGTAGATGCTAGCAACTCCAAGAGTTAGTATTTATGCTCGATAGTGGGTTCATGCCTCTGGTAATCTGGGGAAGTGATAGAAATCTCTAAGGTACTAGATGTGCTATTGCTACTAGGGAGAAAACAACAATCCTTGTTCATAGAACAATCGTATTGTTTACTTTACACGCAGTTCGTAAAGCAATAATATGTTGCTTGCAACTTAATACTGGAGGGGGTTCGGATGATAGCCTGAAGGTGGATTATTAGTCATAGATGCAGTTGGATGGCGGTCTATGTATTATGTTGTAATTCCCAATCAAGTCTCAAAGGAGTCAAGATGATTAGTATATGCATGTATTGCTTTCTTGGTGTTTGTCAATTGCCCCGCTGTAATTTGTTCACCCAACATGTTATCTATCTAAGGAGAGCCACCTCTAGTGAACTATGGATCCCGGTCCTTTTCTTTACATACAATCTATAAACTGTTTACTGCTTTGTGTTTACTTTCTGCAAACTTTTACTTCTTTCCATTCGATACGTTTAATCCTTTGTTTTCCGCAAAACCCGGTGAGATTGACAACATCATCGCAAGTTGGGGACAAAGTTCTGTGGTTGTGTTGTGCAGGTCTCCACGTTGCTACTAGCACCGGTAGTGCGCCCTGCCAAAGCTCAGCTAGTAACACCTTTGAGGTGTTTTCTTGCTCCTACTGGTTCGATTAACCTTTGTTTCATAACTGAGGGAAACTTGCTGTTGTGCTCATCATACCTTCCTCTTGGGGTTCCCAACAAGCTCTACATCAACACCGCCAACAAGCAATTTTCTGGGCGCCGTGCATTGAGCCATCACTCGTCCTCGAGTAGGTAAGTGATAAAAAGAAAGAATAATTTTTGAGGTGACATGCACCATCAAAGACTTGATCAAAGTATTTGTAAAACATTCAAAGCTGGGATCATAGTACTTCAATCATATAATGAAAGACAAGGTTCTAGCAATAAGGGAAAGAAACTATGTTGCAACATGAAAAGGCACAAATAAAAGATTCATGAATAACAATGCTTTGCAAGATGTTTGTTTGTTTCACATAAATAAAACATAGCATGGTGGCATTCAGCTTGTCCCTCATAGAGTAGCAAACATAAATGCATAGGACACCTTCAAAGTTCATAAGAGTGACTAGATACAGATAGTTTAACAAGCAATATCAAAGTTATGCATCAATCAACAAGTCTTGGGACAATGCACATAGAACTAAGAATGGCCACTATGCTCTCAAAGTAGGTGCATAAAGATAGAAGGTGGAGACTCAATATATAAGTGGAAGAAAGGCCTTTATAAAATGAAGTAGGGATTCAAGTCTCATAAAGAGCTTCCAAAAATTATGGTAGTTATAGCTTTCAGCTCTCATTGCCCCTATCATAAGCATCTTGAAGTGATTAAGGTTAAAGTGAACAAACTATGGTGTACATGCTTGACGAAGTATAAATTAGAAATCTCATGTCCCTTGTATACGAGGGCCGCTCCTCATGCTACTCAAGTTTAGTCACTGGTAAGTCCTTGTCATCGTAAGTACATGTGTATCATAGAAAACCGCCAACGGGGTACCCCTTGCCCGATGATACGGAAGAATCCCCATATCAAAATGACAAGGCAAGTAGACAACGAGCATCTCAGCAATCTTCTTATTTACCATGGGAATATGGTGCTTTTTTCTCTCTTTCCTCTTTTCATAATATCTTTTTTTTCTCTTTTCTCTTTTTTTCTCAATATAGGACTCTTTTTTTATAAGAAGAATGCTTCATAGATAGCTCATTATGGTTACGCTGCAGGTTTCCACCATGCAGCATGGATTAGACCAGCGGCCCAGGCGTTTCTCTAACACATATACATAACTCCATGGACTTACAAGCTCCCCTTTCATTTCACACCGACGACATCCATATACAAAAGAGCATGATATCAACTAGGTACAAGTACCAAGTGCAATGTTGAAAGTGTTCCCCATGAAAGCATGGTTCTGCTAATTCCAAACAAATAAGTGTAAGAATATACAACATAAAAGACACAATGGTTCAAGTTTATTAAGGACAAGTAAAGTAAAGTGTGCCATCAAGTTTGTGAGAGCTTTAATCACTAGTTTTCTCATAACAAGTTTAATTCAGAAGGTAGATAAAAACATGAATATATTTGGAATAGCATAAGCTAATAGGTAGGTATGGTGGACTCTTTGGAATAACTTGGTTTAGAGAGTTGGATGCATGAGTGGAACTCATACTTGATTGTGGAGGCTAGCGAAAGACTGGGAGCGACAAACTAAGAGAGCAATAATGGCCATAATCATGCAGAGCGACAAAACATCATTAATCAAAGCATAAAGTGATACTACAAGTTGAAAACTAAAGGATCATAAAGGCTATGGTGACTTGGTATAGTCATAACATGGTGTGAGCAAGCACCAAGTCAACCCAAATAAAGCATCAAAGGAGAATACCACTATACTATGCTTTAATATGCTAAAACAACACATGATTCATCCAAGGCACATTAAGCAATCTCAATTTTTTATAACAAGTCATGCTACAGCAAAGAATACTAAGCATAAAGCCAAAACAATATCAAGCATGGCATGACAAAGCATAGGCCACAGTCAAAAACGAGCTCTTTTTACCACATAAGCATGAACTTTCCTTCTCTTTTCTAAACCAAACCAAACTATTTGCAAACCATTCTATAAAAGAGGGGATCCAACCAATTTATTCAGCAAACTAAGCAAAAAAAAGCAAACTAAAAACCAAAATGAAAACAAAAAAGAAGACGCTCCAAGAAAAACACAACTGTGCATGAAACAATAAAAATAAAGCGTTTGCAAGAAACCTATGATTTTTATTGATGAAGAAGGGGATGCCTTTGGCATCCCCAAGCTTTGACGCTTGTACTTCTTGGATATTTCTTGGGGTGACACGCGTGGCATCCCCAATCTTGAGCTTAAGTCCATTCTTCATCTCATTACTTATTCCTTCCATACACCTGAAATTTTTCCTTCATACATAACTTCACACAATCTTTATTAGGAACATTAGTGCACTTAAGATATATAAGTCTTAAGGTTCAGTTCTAACACCAAATAAACTTCCTTTAGAACACTAGCTACTGTAGCACTTTCCTCAAAAAGCTCAATTCTCCAAAAGAACTCAAAAAAGAACCAACAAGAAGCAAATGCAGAAAATGGCAGAAATCTGTCAAAACAGACCAGCAGGTAAAGACGAATTTTTTCGAAGACCTTCTGTTGCTCAAATCGAAAAGTGTTGAACTAACTAAAGTTAGATAACAACCTGGGGCAGAAGCACAAAATTTCACGCCTCAAAAAGACGTTCAGAGATTTTACACGAATTTTTACGGTGAAGAACAGAAATCTGTTTCGGGACAGCAACTTTCCCAATCATTACTTCTCTCTCATTAGAGGTTACTCTTGGCACAAAAAGAAAATAAAAAGGATAAGGAGCGGTTATTACTGGAGTAATAACTTTCAACACTCATCTAAAACTCTTGGGTTATCTCCCAACAAGTACTTTTGTTTAACGCCTTTAAGTTAGGCATGATAGTTTGAGAGGATGCTCACATAAGAAATATGAATTGAAGTAAAAGAGAGCATCAAGAAGCAAATTCAAAACACATTTAAGTCTAACCCACTTCCTATGCATAGGAATCTTGTAAAAAAACAAGTCATGAAAGCACAAAGCAACAAGCATAGGAAAGCAAAACAAGTGCAACTTCAAGACTTTCAATATAAAGAGGAGAAACTTAATATTATTGAGATACATAAGACCATGTTTCCCTCTCTCATAATAACTTTCAATAGCATCATGAATAAAATTAACAATATAACTATCACATGAAACATTCTTATCATGAGCCACATGCATAAAAGAATTAATACTCTCCACATAAACATAGTCATTCTTATTAATTGTAGTGGGAGCAAATTCAACAAAATAGCTATCATTATTATTCTTATCACCATAATCATCAAATATAGGAGGCATATTGTAATCATAATTAACTTCCTCCTCAATAGTAGGTGGACTGAAAATATCATACTCATCATTGCAATCATCATATATTGGAGGCATAGTATTATCAAAGTAAATTTTCTCCTCCATGCTTGGGGGACTAAAAAGATCATCTTCATAAAAACTAGCTTCCCCAAGCTTAGAATTTTTCATAGCATTAGCAATAATGGTGCCCAAAGAATTCATACTAACAACATTGATATTCGCATGCAAATAAAGTTCCATAGGTTTTTTAATTTTCTCTTCAAACACTTCATGTCCTAACTCAAGATAAATACTATAAAGCTCTCTAATTTTGTTGTTGTTTTCCATTAAGCCTAACTAGTGAAAACAAGAAACAAAAAGACAAAATTGCAGAATCTAAAGGAAATAACTTCGAGCACTCACACTGAAGGATGTGAGTACCTTTTACCTTACCTCCCCGGCAACGGAGCCAGAAAATAGCTTTTCTGGTGCGGTGTAGACGTGGGAGTTTCTTCTTCTTTGTTCCCCGGCAATGGCGCCAGAAAATAGCTTGATGTCTACGCACTTCTATTCTTGTAGACAGTTGTTGGGCCTCCAAGTGTAGAGGTTTTAGAACAGTAACAAGTTTTCCCTTAAGTGGATCACCCAAGGTTTATCGAACTCAGGGAGGAAGTGGTCAAAGGTATCCTCTCTCAAGCAATCCTGCAATCAAGATACAAGAAGTCTCTTGTGTCCCCAACACACCCAATACACTTGTCAGGTGTATAGGTGCACTAGTTCGGCGAAGAGATAGTGAAATACAAGTGGTATGGATAATTATAAGTGGTAACGGTGCGAGAAAATAGATTGATGGCGTGGAAGAGACTAAAAGCAAACTGAAATAAAGATGGAAGCAAACAAACATGTAACAGATCTAGTTGCAAACGGTGTTTCAATGCTTAGAAACAAGGCCTAGGGATCATACTTTCACTAGTGTACACTCTCATATAAATATATTATCTTCATGATACTACGCTGAACTACTCTCCGGTTGGACACTCTAATCCATGGTAGGGTTATAACAGCATACCTCAAAGTAAGCCTTTCCCATCTAGAAAACCCCACACTGTCACCTTGAGCACTAGATAAGTCCAACAAACACCACAATTTCATAAAGACATCCAACTCCAAATATAACTCATAACAAGTATTTGTAATCTCTAGCCTAAGTGCCACCATGGTGTGCACGCTGTCACTTTCACACACATGGGGAGAGCAGAGATCTATTAAAGCACTTGAGCAGCAAGGTAGATCTATAGATTACAAGCTCATGATCTCAATAAGATCATGCATAGAGAGAGAGATGAACACATAGCTACCGGTAGAACCCTTAGCCTCGAGGAAGAACTACTCCCTCCTCATCATAGGAATCAGCAACGGTGATGGAGATCGATGGAGATGGCTCCGGGGGCACTTCCCCGTCTCGGCAGGGTGCCGGAACAGAGACTTCCTGTCCCCCGAATCTCCCCTTCAGTGGCGGCGACGTTGCGGAACTTTTCGTGGCTAGAGGCTTGACTATTTAGGGTTTTCACATCAGGGGCTTCTTATAGGCGAAAGGGCAAGGTCGGTGGAGGCCGGAGGGGCCCACACCACCTAGTGGCACGGCCAGGGTGGACCCGCGCCATCCTATGGTGTGGCTGGCTCCTGGCCCCTCTCCGACTCTCCTTCTGGCTCTGTGAGTCTTCCGGGAAAATATCAACTTTGGCTTTTCTCCCGTCCAATTCCGAGAATATTCATTTTCTGACTTTCTGGAACCAAAAACAGCAGAAAACAGGCAACTGGCACTGTGGCATCTTGTTAATAGGTTAGTCCAAGAAATCATATGAAAAGTACTCCAAAGTTGAAACAAAACACAAGAAAGTAGATAAAACCAAGCATGAAACATCAAAAATTATAGATATATTTGCAATGTATCAGACGGCCCCCTATCGTCCAGGCTCAATGCTCTAAAAGAAAAAAGAGGATTCTTTGTTTGAGCCTTTCCAGTACTGTTCGCCAACGAGTTGCAAAGCCTGGGGTAGAAAAAAGGGAGGTCCGGATAGCCGTGCTGCCTCCGCCTCTTACTCCGACCATATCCACCCCATCCACCTCGCACATGAGGAGTCTCGCTAAATGGGTGCGAGTCCGCGGATGCCGGGGCAGCGGCCCCGGAAGGTGGACTACACGGCGCCTTGACGGTAGGGCGACGATGTAGTGGTGATGGCCCATCTCCTTGGACTATGTGGATGGCGAGGAGTGGGTGTCGGGGTTTCCTGGTGTTGGTGGCGTCCGCGTGGCCAGTGCCCAGATCGCGTGGAAGAAGCTCAGTGCGGGGATTGTTGGTGGCCTGAGGTGCCAAATGCGGGGTGGGTTTTTCTGGACGAAAGCTCAGCGCTCCGGCGCCAACGACGATGACGCTTGCGGGTGTCATGTCCCTCTTGAGGATGTTGTTGTGGCTACTCTCTCCACATTAGGGCTCTGGGTGAAAACTCTAGACCTCTGTGGTCTCGATGATGGCGGCGCTTTAGTTCGTCATTACCTCCTTGCGGCCGTTGTCGTGGAGCTCTGGCCCCGTGGACCTCGATGGCGTCTTCGGTGGCAAGCTCTATGCTTCTTAGTTTTTCTTGTTTATCTTTTTCCCCTGGATCCTCATCACTTTGTATCGATTGGCTGTTGGGCTTTATTTATAAAGCGTGGTCAAAACCTATTTCGAGAGAACCAACTTAAAAAACCTCTAACGAAGACTGCCGTCACTCCAACTCGATTGTATGTAGCAATAAAATGGCTTTAGTTCTCTAGCAACTAGCAACTTTCTCGGGTTTGTTGGATTAGTATCCTGTTTGCGGTAGACACATACACAACATCACATTTATTGCACTCCAAATTCAGCCTAACATCCCAACTGCATTGATTAGGAAAACAGAAACAATGGCCATGTGGTGGCGACACACACGAAAGTCGTTAATGGAATGAGTATATGGTGGCAGAAGAAACAAGAAATAGCGAGGCCGGCCAGGCGGGCATGAAGGATCGGCGTACATGTCTTTTTCTTTGTCTCGTACGTACGCACAAAGGAAATGAAAATTAGAGCGGCGAATTAAAAGCTGGCTCAGCAAAAATTGCAATAGTAATTGGATCAGAATAGCAATGGTAACTTTGATCAGAATTTGTTCAATGACTGGATTGCGGCTCGGTCCTTGCGTGAGATTAAGAGGCAGGGGCCAGGTTTACGTGGACTAATAACCACCTTCGCCCTACCAAAAGTGTATTGGATCGGGTTCTGGTTTCTCCGGACTGGGAAATGGTGTCCCCTTTGTGCTCTTTGGTGGCAGATCTACGCTTGGGTTCTGATTACTGTCCGCTTTGTTCTCTCCTCTAGAGAGGGCTCGCTCCCCAAAACCAGAAGATTTCACGGAGAAGCAGTGGTTGCTCTTTCCCGAGTTCAATGGGCTGGTCACTAACTTGTGGCTCTCAGTGCTTAGAGGCCTCCGTCGACCTACGGTCTGATCTGTGACCAGGTCGACTTGTGGCAGCAATGTCTGCGATCGCTGCGTTCCTACCTGCGTGGCTAGGGTGCCAACCTAGACTGCGCTTTGCGGGCTAAGAAAGCTGACTTAACGGAAGCAATCAAAAATATTGACTCCAAGGCTGACGGAGATGGTTTGACTGAAGCTGAGTGGGCAGCCCGTTACTCCCTGGAAGGCGACCTGCTCTTTATCCTCAGGTGTGAGGAGGTTTACTAGCAGCAAAGGGCTCGTTTGGACTCTGCAGGGGGACTCGAACGGCAGACGAAGGCGGTGTTGTATTCTTTCTCTCAAAAATGGCGAGGAGGTCCTAACTGATCCTGTGATGATTAACAAGCATATCTATGCTTTCTACATGGAGTTGCTGGGCACGAACTCCCAAGGAGGGGCCTCTCTCTCTCCGCTTTTCTGGCAGCATTCGCAGATTACCTAGGAAGACAACCTTGATCGGATCGCACCGTTCTCTCTCAGACTAGTCACAATGGGAAGTATTATATAGTAGTATCATGCATATGATACTAGTATATGATACCATCTCCACATTGCATAGTATCATATAGTAGTATCATAGTCTTGGTGTATTTATTGTTTTGTAGAATCTCAATGTAAAATTGTGGACAAGATTTGTTTAGAATTAATTTTTCTAGTTTTATGTGCTATAATACCATATCTACCTATGATACCAACACAATCTCTTTCATCATTAATTACTATGACACATAAGCATTTTGCATGCATGTGATGCATGATACCACCTATGATACCCTCATTGGGGCTAGTCTCAAGGAGCTGGAAGTTGATTTTAACACTACCAAGTCTGATACTGCGCCGGGCCCAGATGGCATCTCTGTCTTCTTTTACAAGCACTTCTGGCCGCTGCTCAAAAACTAAATCTTCCATTTGCTTGACTCGTCTGCTAGGGGTCTCATTTATTTCTCTGAAAAGGTTGAACTTTGGTGTCTTGTCGCTCATTCCCAAAGTGCAAGGGGTTGATCAGATAACGCAATTCAGGCCAATCGCTCTTATTAACGTCATTTTCAAGTTTGTCGCCAAGACGTTGGTCATTCGTTTCTCTCATGTAGCTCAGAAATCTATTCACTTGAACCAGACGGCTTTTATCAGTGGGAGAAGCATTCTGGATGGCATTGCTGTTCTTCATGGGGTGCTCGATCAAGCCAAACGCACAAAGGAGTAGATGGTTAATTTTAACATTGACTTTGAGAAAGCCTACGACACGGCCAGCTAGGACTTTCTAGAGGAGGTGTTGCGCGGGAAGGGGTTTGACCCTCTTTAGGTGAGCTGGGTGATGCAACTTGTCAGAGGAGGCCAACCGGCTATTAACATAAACAGTGAGCAAGGGCCTTTATTTCACAATGCCCGTGGAGAGAGGCAGGGGGATCCCTTATCCCCAACTTTATTCAACTACATGGTTGAAGCCCTAGCTTCCATGCTAGATGGGGCACGCGAAGCTGGTCACATTCATGGGGTCTCCCCTCAGTTGGTCGAGGGTGGAATCTCCCATCTCCAATACGCCGATGATACCTTTCTCCTGATTAGGAACGATCCTTGGGATATTATGAATTTGAAGTTCATTCTCCTCTACTTCGAATATGTCGGGCCTCAAGGTGAACTTTGCAAGTCTGAGGTGTTTGTGCTTGGGTGTGATGAGGAAGAGCAGATGA
Source organism: Avena sativa (assembly GCA_916181665.1). Taxonomy (NCBI): domain Eukaryota; kingdom Viridiplantae; phylum Streptophyta; class Magnoliopsida; order Poales; family Poaceae; genus Avena; species Avena sativa. Next base: position 85,656,874 of record OV702291.1, on the reverse strand, counting down.
GAACGGCTTTCATGCTGAACTGTCAGCTTCGAGCTCTCCCTATGACCTATCTTGGTATGCCTGTCGATGGCGCCAAACTCACCATGGAAGCCTTTGTGCCTATCAAAGCTAGGGTGGCGAAGAAGGTGAAGCCGTGGAAATCGTCTCACTCTGCTGGTGAAAGGGGTATCCTTATTTAGTCCTACTTATCAAGCCTGTCATTCTATTGCATGAGTTTCTACCTTCTCTAGGACAGAATCCATGCTTTTTTCGACAAGGTTCGATTGCGCTTCTATTGGGCCAAAGATAAGACGAAGCAGAAATATCACATGGTTAAATGGGCGGCGATGTGCACCCCTAAGGACAACGGTGGCTTGGGATTCACTAACACTACGCTTATGAACAAGTGCCTGATTGCTAAATGGCTAATGGCCAGGAGGCATGCGGTTAGATATCATGAAGAAGAAGTCCTTACAAGGGTGCTCCCTGACTGATGTTCGATTGACACAGGGTTCCAAGCTATGGAAAGCGATCCTGAAAGCATGAAAGTTGCTCAGAATTGGTAGCCACCAACTGGTTGGTAATGGCATGAATACCGCCTTCTGGTTGGATAGATGAATCCATCCAGAATGCCTTGTTGTCAAATATCCTGCCCTTTTCGCCAATTGTGACAACCCTGATGTTCTCGTTGGCTCTGTTATGAACTATGAGTTGGGGAAGACCTAGGTTTCAACGTATTTTTGGCCCTACTGAGATTAGCGAATGGACTTGCCTTCAGGCCGACCTCTTGAGTCTTAACCTTGCGCAGGAGGATGATCGCATGTCTTGGATCCTAGAGCCGCCGAGTTAGTTTTCAACGGGCTCCTTGTATAAAGTGTTGCTTGATGGTGATGGGGTTTTTCTCTTTAGGAGATTTGGAAGCTGAGGATCCCACTGAAGATCAAACATTTCCTTTGGCAGTTTGCGAGGGTGCGCTTGCCTAGTGGTGTTTAGGTCCAAAAACGCGATGGCCCGGGTGACGGGCTGTGTCCTTTGTGCCGCCAGGCCGATGATCATAATCACATTTTCTTTAACTGTATTTCGCTTCCTTTTTCTGGGCTTGTTTTCGTGAGGTGCTTGGGTGCAACTGGGCGCCAAGCTTGCTCTCTCACTTCTCCATGTTACAAGGCATCTCCGGCCTTTCTAGGTGTATGTTGTGGTTTGCTTTTGCTGCTATGAATTGGGCTCCATGGAATATTAGGAATAAAGTCCTAACAGAGGGCAAGTTTATTTCGTCTCCAGCTGATGCTCTTTTTAAACTTGTCGTGTATATGCAGCTTTGAACGCCCCTCAGCAGGTCGCTGGAGAAGGATGCGATCTCGAACCTCATTAGTGCTATCAAGCTCAAGACGGCGGATCTAAGAAGGGCAATGGAGTAGTGGACTCCAGCGCATGGCCTCATCTTGAGTGGTGTCTTCTGCTTCCGTCCTCGTGTTGGAGCTTTGGGCTCGACACCGTAGTTTTAGTTGAGAAGCTGGGTAGTTGTAGCAGCTTCTTCCTTTCGTTTCGTGTGTTGAACTTCTTGGATTGTAACTGCAGTCGCTGGTTGTTATCCTAGCTTGGCCAGTCGATTGATGTGGTGTTGTTTGTTACTCTTGGTCCCCTGGGACTTTATTTATAAACCCGGGTTTATAAACCTTTTATCTAAAAAAAATTGCAATAGTAATAAACAGATTAAAAGCTAATTGGTGTGATTGCTCCACTTCCGGAGTATCGGTATGTTCCTGTCTGGGGCGAGCTTCTCCACAATGAATGAAACCGTCGCTAAAACGTGTCTTTTCTCCTATTACGTCAGCAGGCGCTCATCCAGTTGACGCCTCTACAAAAGTGGCCGTCAGTGCTAGATTGCAGTGGTCACCAGCGACTCCTATGGGCAACTAATAACAGAATCAGCACACACTGATCTCAGTGCCATACCTGGAGAGCTCATGAACCACAGGGTGTTTAGAATAGACAGAATAAAGATGTACTGATGGTAGTGATATTGGTTTCAAGCTCTTACCGGCATAAAGATGTACTGATCGACTGACTAAATAGTGAGATCCCTGCTCAGGTACTTTGGTTCGAAGAGCTCTCTTTTTTTTGGGAAAAAGAAAAACTAGGGGCATGACAATAAGCTTTTTTTGGTTGGAAGAGCTTGACCATACCGATCGTATCATAGTGTTCTCCTGCCGCTGCCTCCACAGACCATGTGCATGACAATTCAGTACACGCAACTTAATGTTCAAACCAAAAAAACTAGGAAAGAGCTGATCGATGATGTTATGTCGGAGGATTGGAATGTCTTAGCACAGGCAAGATGCTAGTCAACGAACTCGGTAAATATATAGGAGCGTCTGGCAATTTGTCAAGCCCGATTTCCATCTACTTACCACTGTGGTGAAATTTTCCTTGAGCTAATAACGAATCTAAGCATCATATCTTAGAGATGCACACAGAGCGATCCACCGTGACAATTACTAGCTAGGGACCCCACCGGGCGAGCGTAAAACGTTTCAACAAAGAACAATATAATTGCAGCACAGTATATATATGTTTGACGACACAAAGGACTACATACGGTCTTTATAGATTGACTCATCCATAGTAAACACATCTATTGTACTCCACAGAGTAGTACACATACAAACCAGCTTCCACACCTTTATTGCGTGCAACGTAGATTTCTTACTATTGGATGCTGCAGACAGGTACGATGGCGTCTAGGCCGCCGGCACCACTTGACCGAGGAGGGCCTGAGTGGCCGCGCCTGCGACGTGAGCGGGGAGCTTCTTGGGTGGAGTGTAGCAGGGGCCGCTCTGGCACCCGCCGCCACAGTAGTCGCCACCAAGGCCGCAGTACCCGTACACGCTGCAGCACTGGTTGTCGGCGCACGGACTGTCGTGGCCGCAGCCGAGGGCCGTCGCTGCAGCGAAGGCAAGCACCAGCAAGCCCAGCGCGAGGGCCTTCGTCTTCATGGCCATCTTCGCACTAAATTTTACTTCTTGGAAGAAGCTTTCCTCTTCTTTAGGTGTTGGAGTTTCTTGGATGATCGATTGATGAAGCTTCCGATGCCGAGCGAGCCGTTATATAGACGCGTGGTATGCCCGTGCCGTGGTGCCTCGACTGAACAGCAGCAGCAGCGTCTCTCTGTCCCGGCTCCTTAAGGCTTGAGAACGACGCCATTATCCAGCCACGTGAAGTTAATTACTCCTAGCGCGACGCCTAGTCCTAGGGTTACTGAACATTCAAAGGTGGAATCAAATCTTTAGCTGGAATCAAAATCTTTAGCCTGGGGTTGTTCAACATTCAAAGGACTCAACGTAGGTTCTCCTTCAATGACCGGAGCTGCCGAGCTGTGCAGATTTCGTGGAAACGATAAGCTACTACGAGCAATGGACCCCCGGAACCTTCCTTCTTGTGGGAAACGTGAGTTTGGGAAGGAACAGACCACACCCGGGTCTATACATTGCGTCTTAATTGCATAGGCAATTCTACCTAAACCTAACCATAAACTGGAGATCGCAATTTATACGCTTCTCCCCTAAGAAGAGGTAAGACGAGCATTCAATCTCAGCTGTCGCTTGTCAGTTGAGTAAGGGTATAATTGACCATGTAAAAGTTGCAAACTTGGAAAAGCAATTCTTGTGAACAAGGCTACACTCGGAAATACTGAATTTTTTTTCTCTATTTCACATACCTAATGTTAACAGAAAAGGGTTGTGGGAGTCCTGTGTCGAAATTATAATCCTCCTCCTCGAAACTTGCATCTGAAAATACGGGAAAATTCAAGATTTTGTTTTCAGAAGACAAAGTGATTGGAGGTCATCACAATAATGTTTTCGCTAAATTTCAACATAATCTTTGTGTATTTGTAAAACTTGGGAATTCAAATATCTGATATACTAAAAGCAATATGCGGATATCTAACAGAGACACCACGTTTAGTCCACATCAACTAGAATGTTTTAATAGTTAGAACTAAAATATATGGTGCGGTTAAGATTTAACAAGAGATTAAAAGTTACGTAACAATTTAACCCAAGTTGACATGTTGTTTGTTGTAAGTAGGGGTGGGAACTGGTAGTGGATAATCCAAACTATTCGATATTCGTATTCGGGAAATTGAAATTGGTCATGGTAATATCTGAATCCGGGTGAACATAGATATATGTATGTGGTAAATATTCGGATTCATTTCGCAAAAACAAATACCGATGTGGTTCTGAATTTAGAAGAAAATGTGGATATGAAAATGGATATATTTGTATCCAAATCAAATTAGGTTAGATTATGTCAGTAATTGTAGTCCGATATGGCAATTATCCAGCCTAAAAAACTAACAAAATATTTTTATATGATTGATATTGAAACTATTGTGCATTATATCAATATCATTATACAGTTGGCAGACTATAAGACACGAGCTTATTATTTTGTTATTTGTATCTGTTCCGAATTGAGAAAACATCCAATCTGAATTCGTATTCGAGTAACATCCGCTTCACATTCGTATTCGACAACATCCGTATTCGTATCCATATTCATTTTGAAATTATGAAAATGGATATGGAAAGGGCACTATCCAATCAGCATCCTATCCATTTCCATCCTTTGTTGTATGGTCCTGCCAAGTATCAAATTTGGTAGGGACCAGACTAGGGTAAAACCTAAAATATAGAATCACGTGTAACAATAATTACCTAATTCATTGGACCTGTGAGGATTCCAAACCCAAAAAAAATCCTAAGCAGTGAAACATGTGATCTTGGGGTTTTCTCGAAAAAAGATAGTCTATTCCCAAGTAATGAACTGTGTGATCCAGGGACTGTATCCAAAAGAAATTAAAAGTCTAAGTATTCAAACATGTGGCTTGGGGACTGTTTGCAAAAGAAAAGAAAAGGAGCACATGCATCGTTAGCTGATTTATCCGTATAAAGATGATTATACTTATTAAAAATCCCTCTATTCCAAAATAAATAAAACATGCATTTTTTCCAAACTTAAACTGTATACAATTTTGCCAACTTTATCAACAAATATTAACACCTACGATATCATTAAATGATAATATGAAATAATTTATGGGAGTACATTTTAACTATAAATCTTGAACACGAGTGATTAATCATGCTTCACCTGATCGGAGACTGTGAGCTTAGAAACTCATTTTGCCTATAGATTCTAATCATAAGAATTAAGAGCAGGTGGCACTACATCCACATTTTTTACCTCTATGATTTCTAATCATGTGAATATGAAATCCACATGGGTACCAAGAAACATGATTTCTATTAGAAGCAAGTATAAAATTCCTATTCATTGTGCTCTGTTTAGAGATCACACGGTGGTTTGATGATTTGGTGACTTCTCTCAAAAAAAATTCCTATTCATTATTTTTAACACACAATTTCAACCTTTTTATCAATTTTTTTAAATATCTTTCGTGGTAAGTGTTTAATTTAATGTAGGACTAGAAACCTTCGGAACTCCATTTGTAGATCACTACCCAATTTTAGAAGAAAATATATTTAGAGTGTAACCTTTTGAAAAAAAATACCTTTGATTGTTGAGCTGCTATTTTCTTCTAGGATCTTATCAAACACCCAACTATGTCACTTCAGATGGTCTCTAATATTTAAAATTTTAACCATATTTATCAAGATAAATGACTCATCAGCCGATACTATGTCGTCCATGGCCATGCATTCATGTTACATGACACGAAAATTAAATGTAAGTGAGAGCTTGAAAAAGTTAATTTAAGTCTAGATTATAGCAATAAAGGCAAGGAGAAAATATTAGCATCAATTTGAAAATGAAAAGGGCTATAGAGAACTTCCAATCCAACTTCTCTAACCTTCACAAAAGATACGTAAATGTTTATTTTGTTTAATTTATTGAGTGTATTTTGTTATAATTTTTAACCAAGGAACTATTATAGAAAAATTTAGAGTTAAAATGACCAGGTTACATGTTGATTAGAGGGGTAGGTACCTACAAAAATTTAATGACTCTTATAATTCTGTAGCGATACAATCAACATTTAATAGGATAAAAAGGATATAGACCCAAAAAGTTGGAATTTACCTACGAACTAATACTTCTTAAAAATGAACAGAGAGATCCAAATAGGATATAGACCCAAAACTTTTGTGCAAACTTCTAAAAAACCGAAAATGAAATATTGTTAAGACATAAAAAACTAAAATAATCATTAAATTTATGTTGACATTATTCTGTAATTTTTTAGTTATCCGCAACATATTCATAACCAAAATAATGGTGAAAATTGTACACTGGAAATTTAGCACATCTAGACGGACAACTTAAACAATACAAGAAGAATATCATCTATTTTACAACCACTAATTAACCGAGTGAGAATAGAAAGAGCTAAAACAAATTAATGTTTGTTTGGTCTAGCAGTTAACAAGGATGAGTTACTGTATTAAGAAAATTTATTTTGCTATTCTAAACATTAACATGCCATTGACTAGGTGGACCTTGAATTATAATACGAATGACTGAGAACATCATATAGCTATTCAAGAATGCAATAAAATATCATTTTCCTTATGGTCTGAATTTTAGTTATATGAAATGATTTAGCATCATGTAAAAAGTAACATCTATGGGCAGTAATAATGTATACTACTAATTCTTCCACAAAAACAATTTATTCCGTAATACAATTTTTATTTACCATAACATTCGGGTGGCTAAAGAATCTTGTAAAATAAGAAAAACTATAGAAAACATATCTTAGTCGCTATAAAACAATATATGAGTCTTTGACTCATATATACTTACACACCACAACAATATCTCTAAGAGAAAAAATGCATACATTTATATTCAACATGCGAATCTGAATTATTCAAATTTGAGTTCAAAATGGGAAGTCATAATAAATACAATAAAATTTAGAATATTAAAATATGTGAATGCTCACAACAAAACTCTTATTCATAACAATATTTTTACAAGATTTATTAGACAATAATTGAAGTAATAAAAACTACTAGTAGATGAAATCCTATAGAAGACAACAAGTTCTATCTATCTTTTAGTCATCTTCTCATATTCCTCTTGAGACCTAAAAAACAAAAAAAGACAAAAAGAAGATTTTTGTTATAGTTAGTAATGTTGGTTCCACCATTGGTGAAGCACTTTAATTGTTAATTCAATGGGAGTGATTCTAGGAAGATCTCCTAGAATCTAACTCGTCCTTATAGAGTTTAAATCAATGTAAAGTAATAATTGGACCACCAGACCTTATTAATGCATAAGAGAGACAATGAGGCAATATGGATGCATTGGATCAGTAGCGGATCATCAATAATAAGGAAACTATCAACAACAAAGGAAACAATACAAGTTTTGGTTTAAGATAAAGCTAGTTAGTTTGAATTTTAGTTTACCCCTGAATCCACATTTGACCTAGGAGGATGTTGAAGCTACAATTTTGGATTGTGACAGTGAATATATGAAAAATTGGACCCATAATGCTTTTGTTATACCAATCTAAGGGGTGTAATATTTACGGACCGGTGCATCATAAGTGTTATGTGAACGACTTGTGCACTACATTATGTAGTTTTTGTCACTCTTTCATTAATGTATATATATTTAAAATCCAAATTCTATTGCAAAAGTAGAAACTACATATATGCAGTCCTCCACTCTCTCGAAAATAGTTCCTGCATTAACTGTATGGTTATCCTTGTCAAAGTGCGTGACTCGCATGTCCATATCTTCATTATATTTTCAACCCATTTCATAATCTTCGGCATCCTTATCCTCAAAAGTACCGTAGTGAGACTCAAATTTTGGATAAACAAAATATTCCCTACTATCCATCCTATCTGAATCACTGGCCACATCTAGATATGCTTTCTCATCAACATTGATCATCAAAACCAAAATCATCTTCTACCCCCATTTATATGTATTCTTGTTTGCTTTCCATTGCATCATACTCAAGGAGAACCTTGATTATGCTCGGTTGCCTTATTTGTGTATATGATGGTATGAAACATTGACGAAACTATAGTTCCCAGTCTCTTTGTCAAAATTATGGACCGACATTGACATATTCCTAATGCCTAGTTGTTTACCTCACATTAGGGCCAAAGCCTAGTCATTATTAATTAACATCGCAAAAATCGTTATGATTTATGGCATAGTACATGAGCGTTGATTCACCCTTTTGGCTACACGGTAACTTGGCAAATTCTATATGCAAGTGTTTTAGAGTTAGTTCTTATGCATTTGTTGTCAACTGATAACCAAAACCGGCACTAATGGTAACACTACCATTGGGCAGTTGATATGTTGCTAACGTATCTATAATTTTTGACGTTTCATGCTTGTTTTATATCTACTTCTTATGTTTTGTCCACACTTTGGAGTACTTTTACACATTTTCTGAAACTAACCTATTAACAAGATTCCACAGTGCTAGTTGCATGTTTTCTTCTGTTTTTGGTTCCCGAAAAGCCAGAAAATGAATATTCTCGGAATTGGACCGGACAAAAGCCAAAGTCGATATTTTACCGGAAGACTCACGGAGCCAGAAGACGAGACGGAGAGGGGCCAGGGGCTGGCCACACCATGTGGTGGCGTGGGTCCCCTGGCCACGCCACCAGGTGGTGTGGCCCCTGGTCCATCCTCTGACATCGCCCCTTCGCCTATAAGAAGTCTCCCGATGAGAAAACCCTAAATAATCTAGCCTCCAGCCACGAAAAGTTCCGCAGCGCCGCTGCCACCGAAGGGGAGATTCGGGGGACAGAAAGTCTCTGTTACGGCACCCTGCCGGGATGGGGAAGCGCCCCCGGAGACATCTGCATCGATCTCCACCACCATCTCTATCGTCGTTGCTGATTCCCATGATGATGAAGGAGTAGTTCTCTCTCGAGGCTAAGGGTTCTATCGGTAGCTATGTGTTCATCTCTCTCTCTATCTCTCTATGCATGATCATATTGTGATCATGAGCTTTGTAATCAAGTAGATCTACTTTGCTTGTCAAGTGCTTTAATAGATCTCTGCTCTCCCCACGTGTGTGAAAGGGACAGCGTGCACACCGCGGTGCACTTAGGCTAGAGATTACAAATACTTGTTATGAGTTATATTTGGAGTTGGATGTCTCTATGAAATTGTGGTGCTTGTTGGTGTAGGGGTTCGTAGCATGGAAAACAAAAATTTTCTACCGCATACAAACAAACAAGCCAAGATCTATCTACTAGATTGTAGCAACGAGTCGATGGAATAACTTACCCTCGAAGATTCCAAAGCGGTTAACGAGAGCAGATTCTCGTGGGTGATGTAGTCGTACTCTTTCCGATCTCAAGATCGCGTAGACGATCCTTCCAGCGCCGCGTTCCCGCAGCGCTCCCGCAGTCGGTCACACGTTCGGTACTCGACGAAGACCTTCCTCTCCCTTGTTCCAGCAGGCAGCGGAGGTTGTAGCACTCTCCTCGTGATTCCGGCAGCACAACGGCGTGGTACCGGAAGTAGAGGGGAAATCCCGCAGGGCTTCGCCTTAAGCCGGTGCGAGTATGGTGGAGTAAGAGAGAGGCTATTAGTGGTCTAGTAATTAGACACACCAATTAGAAGGCTCTAATCTGAAGGCTAGTGCAATTAGAAGCTCTAAACCGAAACAGCTCTAAACCGGGGTTTAGGGCTAGGGTTTAGTTTAGAGGATAGGAACTTGTGTGTGCTAGGAGGGGAGCCCTACCCCTCCTTATATAGGTGGGAGGGCTGGCCGGCCAAGGGGAGGGAGTGGAGTCCCTCCCCAACTCGGCTTGGGTGGGGTGCCGGCTTGGGGAGGACTCCCTCCCCAACTCGGCTTCACCTCCTCCTCTTTTCCCACTTCCCAAAATTGCCGTTTGACTTTCAAACTAGCCGTTTGACTTTTCAATTCAGGATTTAAATAAACCCTTTATTTTGGACAGCAAGAACACCTAGTACATGATGCAATCATTCCAACTTACAATGACACATTCATGTACCCTTCCCCCTCCGGAGTGCCGGACATTCCGGGACCTTCTAGAATGTTCCCGATGAAAACACCGGAACCATTCCCCAACTCCAAAACGGGACTTTCCTTATATGAATCTTATTCTCCGGACCATTCCGGATCTCCTCGTGATATCCCGGATCCCATCCGAGACTCCGAACAACATTCGGTCTCTTTCTCATAATACCATAACTACTCAAACAACGTCGAATCCTTAAGTGTGTCTCCCTACGGTTCGTGAATTATGCGGACATGATCGAGACACTTCTCCGAACAATAACCAATAGAGGAATCTGGAAATTCATATGGCTCCCACATATTTCTACGATTACATTGCGATCGAATGAACCACTTACATACGATACCAATTTCCCTTTGTCTCACGATATGTTACTTATCCGAGGTTATGATCGTCGGTATCTCTGCATACCTAGTTCAACCTCGTTACTGATAAGTACTCTTTTCTCGTTCCCGTGATATGTGATCCCTTGTGACCCAGTCACATGCTTGCAAGCTAATTGGATGACATTTCACCGAGAGGGCCCAGAGAATATCTATCCGTCATATGGATGGACAAATCCCACTCTTGATCCATGTGTTTCAACCAATACTTTCCGAACACTCAATACCACCTTTATAGCCACCCTGTTACGGTGTGGTGTTTGATGACATCAAAGCATCCATCCGGTAAAGGTGATATGCATGATCTCATGGTCGAAGGAATTAGGTTACTATGTATCAGAAAGCATATAGCAATTGAACTATTGAAATGACTTGATCTTTATGCTACGCTTATCTATAGGAGTATGTCCACCATATCATTCTCCTAACGATATGATCTTGTTGTTAATAACATCTCAATGTTCATGATAGGGAAACCACAATCATCTATTAACCAACAAGCTAGTGAAGTATAGAGGCTATACTAGGGACTTCAATTTAAGTTTACAATTCACACAAGTATTAATGTTTCCTTGTTAATACTATTATAGCATGAATATAAACATTTATCATAAACACAGAGATATAATAATAACTATATTTATTATTGCCTCTAGGGCATATCTCCAACAGTCTCCCACTTGCACTAGAGTCAATAATCTAGTTTCAAACCTTTGTGTATTCAACACCTATGGCTTTCCGGTGTTGCATGTACACGATTGCTAGTGGTCAACTGATCTCCGGATCTGACACTTCCAGGTCTGTGTGTAATTGCATGTCTTTGCGTCTCTACGCATCACTCATTCTCTAATGAGATGGCTTTGTATAATTTGGTCTTTCGGTGTGACCTTTAGTTCTTTGGGGTTAAAACATGTTGATAATATTGTCGCACAATATATCTTCATAGTATTATCCCGCTGTGAACTACACCTAGTTTGATAACAAACTACTTGACACAAATGCCCTCTTTTGCTGCTATAATAGCAGTCATATACTTAGCCTTTTGTTGAAGTATCTGTCACAATGTCTTAACTTTGGAACTCATCCAAATCCATTATGGAACTCACTTTCCATTATATTGTGCCACCCTTAATTTAGATTGAGATAAACTTAATTTGTACTCTGTGACAAAACTAGTATCAATGTAGTACTTTTACAATGAACTAACCATCTATTTGTCACTTCTACAAATAATATACTCTTAGTTCTTCCAAAAGATCATAAGAATATCCTTACTATCGTCCAATGATCATCTTATGAATCATTCTGGTATATGCTCATAACTTTTAGAGCATAGGACATATCTGGATTTGTACATACCACAGTATGATTGATATAAACACTCTTTGTGATTTCATACATCAAGTATCAATCTATACTTGAATCTTTGTTTCACTTACCAAATGTCAATACACTTGAATATATCATCAACATTGAACTCTTTCAATCCTTTCTGTGCGACAAGAACCTTTTCTTGTAGTTTCTATATTGAACTCATTCAATATCTCGTTTATGTACTTCTGGCACAACCATATTAGCATCTATTGATGCCAAATATTTGGGTTTTGCCTAAGTCTTTCATCAGGATGAAATTCTTAATATGTGTTAATAAAAGATACATCATTTCTAATCAACAATATGTCCTCCACATAATGTATTAGAAAAATGTCTTAGCGCTCCCACTTAATTTCTTGCAAATGCAAGTATCTTCATTGTCTCCGATGAAATTAAACTCTTTTAACAGTTTCATCATAGTGAAGATTCCAACTCCGCTATGCTTACTTCAACCATTGAAGTTTGCATATGCATTCAGCATCCTTTGAATTAACAAAACCCTTTGGACTGTGTCATGCACACGTCCTAGGTAACCATTCTATTATAAGAACTTGTTTTGTTTATTCTACTACCACATAACAAAATTATATGTAGTGGTTGCTACATTAATCCGTCTAGACTAAATATCGCTATGAAAGATCAAATCTTGTCATAGTCAATCTTTGAACATTGTTGTGAACTCTTTCCCAACATGTTGACTATTTCATAGATGTGAAACATCCATGTCTACTTCTTTATAGATCCAAACACAACTGTAAGGTCTTACACCTTTCTTGAGGGTCCTTCAAGTTCAAAACTTGATTTCTCGTGTATGGAACTATCACGGATTTTATGGCTTCAAGCCATTTGACGGAGTCAGGGCCCATCATCGCTTCTTTGCATGTAGTCCGTTCATTATTCTCAAATAATGATTCAACCCTCAAATCTTGGTATTTGAATGTTTACTCGACCTACTTGGTTCAATAGAAACTTAGACCTCCGTGACCGCAACTTTTGAGGCACGTGAGCCATGAGCATTGTTGCTGCCTCCGGAACACTTTTCGGTGCTGCGCAACTCTGCACATATAGCTAAGGTTCTTTTAACCTTATCAAAGTTCTATTGTCCTCCCACTTTAACTTTTCACGAAAAATTCCTTCTCAAAGAAACTTGACGTTCTAAGCGACAAACACTTTTTTCTTCGGTGTTTGTGGAGGAATACTTAATATTTATACAAAGACAGGTTTATCCGACTTTGGTTGCACACATCTTTCTTATGCATAGCATACCAATGTTTTAAGAAAGGACTACTTGGGTTTTATCCCAAACCATAACTTTATATGGTGTCATTTCAGCGGATTATGATGGAGCTCTTTTTAGTGGAAAAGCGGTAGTCTCTAAAGCTTTTAATCTTTAAAATATAATGGCAGTTCTATATTTTACACCTTTGATCTTACCATGTCAAACAAGGTTTTAATTACATATCTCGAACGCTCCATACTCTTATGGTGTTTCGGGAAATGCAAATTCACGGAATGATTCTTTAAATCTTAGGTATTATGCTAAACTTGTAACTCAAATATCTTCCTTTATGATCTTATCATAAACTATTTATATTCTTGTTACAATGATTTTGCACTTCATCTTGAAATCTTTGAACTTTTCAAATATTTCATACTTCATCCTTATTAAGTAAATATTCATATATTCACTCAAATTTTCGGAGAAAGCATATGAAGTTGAAATCCATCGCTCTTGACTACACATAATGGAGTTCGTACAACAATATGCACAAGTTCCAATAAGCTAGTCTTTCGTTCCCTTTTGGCCTATGAACGAAGTTTTAATTATTCTCTAGGAAAGTTTCACAAACGTCATTTGATCAAAAATCAAAAGACTCCAAAATTCCATCCACATGGAGTTTCTTTATGTTTTCTTTCCAATATAATTTAAACTGCGATGTCACTTCCTAAGTGATATTTCAATCAATTTGTCTTTCGACATTTTTTAGCACTAGTTTTATGGATGTGATTTCTCCAACGAGATTTGTGAATTATCCATCTTTTATGGATTACGGCAATTATTTGAACAACCCTTTTGTTCTCATAATACCTGATAAAACAAATCTTGAAGGCAAGCTTTGATGTTTTAACGAGCAACACAATAACCCTTTATTTGTTCTCGATGAACATCATCACATATTCTTTTGCTAGTTACTTAGGCCATTGTAGTTCATGAATTGTGTTGTTTCGTATGACGATTCATACCAACAAATTCAGTATAAAATACTTAAGAACCACATTGTTTAATGAGCAAAGAATATAGCCATAACATGTATATCATCTATATACTTAAACTGAACAATTCTAGTCTTTTCTTTTCTGCCATATATTTCTGAGATTCTCTTTCAGTATTTCCTTTTCTGTTTGAAAGAATCTATCAACATTAATAGTGGAGTCATACATATGACACATAGTCCAAAGCGTGTATAATTAAATACCAATGTCTTTGGATTTGCACTTTGAAGTAGATCACCATCATCAAATGTTTGGTGTTCTTTCAAATTCCTTTCTTTAGTAATCTATTGGTGTAGTAAACATTTTACCTACATCAAATATTCACCTTCATCATGGAATCGTCCATGACCAAGCTACTTTTAGCTTATAACGGTGAATCGCGAGTATAATGTTGCTCTCCAAAACCTTTTGGAAGATTAGGACAACTAGTGTCTCCAACCTTTTGCAAATTTTCATCAAATATGAGAACATGACTTTTGCCATATTATACTCTATCATGTTGTAACCAAAACTTTGTTTCAGATATCACAATATCTTCCACATATCATGGTTTCTGAAACAACTCTTTCAGATCCTAGATAACCTTGATATTAAGACAATCCTTTGAATATCAAGAATCATGGAGACAAACATGATACTTTATATACTAACACTTGGAATTGTTACTCTTGATTTAATACCAATTATTAAACTTCATGGAGTAACCGGAACTTACTGAAAGTTTGCAATAGGACTTTTAAACTTTAGATTAACACTTCAAAACAATACGATACCAGTTCGTAAAGTAATTAACCAGAATTCTATAGTTCTATCATCTCAATTATAACTAAGCGCAAGGTGGTAAACGGATGCTAATGACTACAACAACTATGCAAATTCACTTTGATTTAGTTTATGATAAATTGAGTTCTAATTAATAATTAAATTAATCTAGGTGAACTCCCACTCAAAACAACATCCCTCACATTGTTTTAGTGATCACACGAACCAAATCCACCACATCAAAACCGATCATCACGAGAGTTGATATGGCTTCAATGGCGAACAATCAACATGTTCATCATATCTACTATATGACTCATGCTCTACCTTTCGGTAATCCGTGTTCCTGAGGCCATGTCTGTACATGCTAGGCTCGTCAAGATCAAACCTTAGCTACCGCATAAGCAAATCTGGCTTGCTTACGTTGTATTCACCCGCGGAATCAAAGACACCCGATCATCACGTGGTGCTTCGAAGCAGCAAGCTTTGGCAACGGTGCATACTAAGGGTGAACACTTTAGACCTTGAAATTTATGTGCATGAGGGATCATCTTATAATGCTACCGTCGTCTATTAAGCAATACAAGATGCATAAAGGATTAACATCACATGCAATTCATAATATGTGATATGATATGGCCTTTCTTCTTTGTGCTTCCGATCTCCATCTTCAAGCACGAACATGATCTCCATCATCACCAGCATTGCATCAAGGTCAATGACGCTTCACCATGGTTGTCGTCCACCGGCTTCAACTATTACAACTATTTTGAATAGACACGCAGGTCTTAACAGAAATTAAAGACAACCATATGGCTCCTGCCGGTTGCCAACTTACAATAAGGAACATTGCATACATCAAATATAATCACAATCATGGCCATATCACATCACTGCACACCCCTGCAAAACAAAGTTAGACGCTTCTACTTTCTTTGCATATTTTACGTGGTTTGGGGCTTTCCATAAGTGTCGTTCTAACCTACGAACAAGAACCACAACATTGATACTAGCATTGTTGATTACCCGTTGTAAATTGGATCTTTACTATGCTAGGAGAAACAGGCACCCGCAAAGCCACTTATGCAATACGAGTTGCATGTCAAGCGTGGAGCAAGTCTCATGAACGATGTCATGTAAGGTTAGCCCGGGCCGCTTCATCCCAACATACCGCAAGATGCAAAGTACACAAAAAGCAATCTACAATAAAAGCATCAACGCCCACAATGACCATTGTGTTCTACTCGTGCAACAGATCTACATATAGACACGGCTCTGATACCACTGTAGGGGTTCGTAGCATGGAAAACAAAAAATTTCTACCGCATACAAACAAACAAGCCAAGATCTATCTACTAGATTGTAGCAACGAGTCGATGGAATAACTTACCCTCGAAGATTCCAAAGCGGTTAACGAGAGCAGATTCTCGTGGGTGATGTAGTCGTACTCTTTCCGATCTCAAGATCGCGTAGACGATCCTTCCAGCGCCGCGTTCCCGCAGCGCTCCCGCAGTCGGTCACACGTTCGGTACTCGACGAAGACCTTCCTCTCCCTTGTTCCAGCAGGCAGCGGAGGTTGTAGCACTCTCCTCGTGATTCCGGCAGCACAACGGCGTGGTACCGGAAGTAGAGGGGAAATCCCGCAGGGCTTCGCCTTAAGCCGGTGCGAGTATGGTGGAGTAAGAGAGAGGCTATTAGTGGTCTAGTAATTAGACACACCAATTAGAAGGCTCTAATCTGAAGGCTAGTGCAATTAGAAGCTCTAAACCGAAACAGCTCTAAACCGGGGTTTAGGGCTAGGGTTTAGTTTAGAGGATAGGAACTTGTGTGTGCTAGGAGGGGAGCCCTGCCCCTCCTTATATAGGTGGGAGGGCTGGCCGGCCAAGGGGAGGGAGTGGAGTCCCTCCCCAACTCGGCTTGGGTGGGGCGCCGGCTTGGGGAGGACTCCCTCCCCAACTCGGCTTCACCTCCTCCTCTTTTCCCACTTCCCAAAATTGCCGTTTGACTTTCAAACTAGCCGTTTGACTTTTCAATTCAGGATTTAAATAAACCCTTTATTTTGGACAGCAAGAACACCTATTACATGATGCAATCATTCCAACTTACAATGACACATTCATGTACCCTTCCCCCTCCGGAGTGCCGGACATTCCGGGACCTTCTAGAATGTTCCCGATGAAAAC
This sequence comes from Avena sativa, assembly GCA_916181665.1. NCBI lineage: Eukaryota > Viridiplantae > Streptophyta > Magnoliopsida > Poales > Poaceae > Avena > Avena sativa. The sequence continues at coordinate 85,639,861 of OV702291.1, read as the reverse complement.
ACCGGAACCATTCCCCAACTCCGAAACGGGACTTTCCTTATATGAATCTTATTCTCCGGACCATTCCGGATCTCCTCGTGATATCCCGGATCCCATCCGAGACTCCGAACAACATTCGGTCTCTTTCTCATAATACCATAACTACTCAAACAACGTCGAATCCTTAAGTGTGTCTCCCTACGGTTCGTGAATTATGCGGACATGATCGAGACACTTCTCCGAACAATAACCAATAGAGGAATCTGGAAATTCATATGGCTCCCACATATTTCTACGATTACATTGCGATCGAATGAACCACTTACATACGATACCAATTTCCCTTTGTCTCACGATATGTTACTTATCCGAGGTTATGATCGTCGGTATCTCTGCATACCTAGTTCAACCTCGTTACTGATAAGTACTCTTTTCTCGTTCCCGTGATATGTGATCCCTTGTGACCCAGTCACATGCTTGCAAGCTAATTGGATGACATTTCACCGAGAGGGCCCAGAGAATATCTATCCGTCATATGGATGGACAAATCCCACTCTTGATCCATGTGTTTCAACCAATACTTTCCGAACACTCAATACCACCTTTATAGCCACCCTGTTACGGTGTGGTGTTTGATGACATCAAAGCATCCATCCGGTAAAGGTGATATGCATGATCTCATGGTCGAAGGAATTAGGTTACTATGTATCAGAAAGCATATAGCAATTGAACTATTGAAATGACTTGATCTTTATGCTACGCTTATCTATAGGAGTATGTCCACCATATCATTCTCCTAACGATATGATCTTGTTGTTAATAACATCTCAATGTTCATGATAGGGAAACCACAATCATCTATTAACCAACAAGCTAGTGAAGTATAGAGGCTATACTAGGGACTTCAATTTAAGTTTACAATTCACACAAGTATTAATGTTTCCTTGTTAATACTATTATAGCATGAATATAAACATTTATCATAAACACAGAGATATAATAATAACTATATTTATTATTGCCTCTAGGGCATATCTCCAACAGTTGGAACCATTTAGTGCTCAAGGTGACAGTGTGGGGTTATCTAGATGGGGAAAGTGAACTTTGAGGAGTGTTGTTATAGCCCTACCATGGATTAGAGTGTCCAACCAAAGAGTAGTATCATGAAGAGAAGATATTTATATGAGAGTGTTCACGAGTTAAAGTATGATCCCTAGGCCTTATTTTTAAACATGGAAACACCGTTTGCAACTAGATCTGTTACATGTTTGCTTGCTTCCATATTTTTGCCTTTAGTATTTTCCTCCCGTTAAGCTATTTTCTGGCACCGTTACCACTTATAATTATCCATACCACTTGTATTTCACTATCTCTTCGCCGAACTAGTGCACCTATACACCTGATAAGTGTATTGGGTGTGTTGGGGACACAAGAGACTTCTTGTATCTTACTTGCAGGGTTGCTTGAGAGGGATACCTTTGACCACTTCCTCCCTGAGTTCGATAAACCTTGGGTGATCCACTTAAGGGAAACTTGCTTCTGTTCTACAAACCTCTGTACTTAGAGGCCCAATAACTGTCTACAAGAATAGAAGTGTGTAGACATCAACAGGTTTTCTATTTGACACTCATGCCAAATCTTTAGTAAAAATTGGTGTGCAACTAACATCCTACGGTTACCAACACATATCCTTGCGATTACTACAGGATTCTAATTGCTAATTAAACAAATCAAAGAAAAAAGTTCAATTCTTACCCTTCAAGACCAATGGACGACACATTCATCCGGATCCAAAGATGCAAAGATTTATTTCTTGCGTCCTATGTCCCTGTGTTGCCACCATCCATGATCTCCAAACATGCATGATCTATCTTTTTGTACACCTTTTGCTCGGTTTTATTGATCACTTGGTTATATAATATGCTAGTTGTTGATCATGTGGACTAGTAATGTAAAAGAATAATATCGGGACCCAAATATCTATGGAATCTAAAAGATATTATGTGGCTATCATTTTTTTTGATCCATAGGCCACTTTAAAAAAGGACGTCCCTATCACTAGGTTAGCCGAGAATTACCTTAATTCTTGTTCGATCGTGCCAATGTGGATCAAACTCCTCTTCCCTTTGCCTTATGAGCTTTGGTTTTTCCATAAAGCAAATAACCACAAGCCCAATTACAAGTTAAATATGAAGTTTAAAATTTACATATGAACTTAAAAATTGCGTGAATTAACATCCATGTGCAATTGCACACATATCTGCAATTGCATACAAAGTCCATAGGTGCAAATTACATAGTATTGTACAAATTGCATATTTATATGCAACTACACTATATTGTGAAATTACATACTAAAGTTAGTTCACATGTTAGTATTTAGATACGATTATGTGGAGGTTACATGTATGACTATAAGTCATGTTGACTGCAATTTACATATTATTTGTAAAACTAGCAGGGTAACCCATGCATTTGCACTGCTAGTTTTGTTCTTGGAATTTGAGGAGAAAGAGATAAGAACGTGTGATCCCCGTATAACCTTCTGGAATAGTTCTTGGAATGGTTGGGCAATGTGAACGATTGGGAGCTGGACACCATGATGGTGACGATCTATTACTTATGGCTGCCATGGATTCATAAAGGATGGACAAGTCGGTGGATATATCATGATTGGATTTCTAAAAAGCAAATTCAAAAACCCTGGTCCGTGGAGCCTTTCCTCCAAAGCGATTTTCCTTATGCTCACCAGACATCTAAGGAAATATGTTTTCTAGATAAATATAAAACATCCCTCTCTTGTGAACCAAAATAATACTAGTTATTCATGCCATTAAGATTGGGTGTATAATACATGAGTGTCCTACTTTAAGTCTTTCATCTTGAACAAAAAGGGTTCAAATAAAATAGTCGTTGTAAAATATTAATTCATTGGAAAAAGTTCCTAGATTAATTTTTTTAATTATTATTTGAAGTTCACCGTCATGTCAGGCGTGTCAAGCTGATAACAATGAGCATACTGTTAGCATAATTTTAACTCTAGATGCTTTACCATGAAGTTGAAAATATAAATATAATGATTGTGTGATCTCGTCATACATGTTAGCAATCCAGATGGTCCCTAATAACTTGCAGGCGTGTTATTTTTCCATGTCTCTAATGTGGATATTATTTTTACTTTTAATCTATAGTATATAGGTCTCGGTGTGCATAACTTTGTACCATTCACTAATTGGATCGTTACTTGTATTTTTTACATCATTATTTATGTACTCACTAATAAAATTGTACTGATATGTCTCCGATATGTATTTATTGGAAAAGCAATCCTAACCCGAGTGTCGTATCACACCGTAACTCGAGTGCTTTTTTACGGCTGTATCCAATTCTCTTAGGCTTATAGCACGTTAATAATTGAATATAGAACATATTTTTTCATGTTAAGTTCCTTCCATCTGGATATTTTAATTGTTAAATTTCTGGTGTGATCTTTTTCAGTTAAATATATATCCAGATTAGAAATATATATACTGGTTACATATTTTTCAATTATAAACTTCTGCGGTTGTGATATTTTACTTGCTAATTACCACCAGCCATGTTTAAATTTTAGGATCCTAACCGGAAACGGTTTGAATTATTTGTTAAGTCTTTTTTTTTCTATAGCAAGGTGTGTTCAAATGAGAAGCAGATTTGTAAGCACGTGGATATTGCTTTAGATTGGGTGAAAAAATATATCTAGGAATATGAGCTACTTTCAGCAACAAGCACTGCATCCTCGATGCCTCCTAGTCAAGTCAATACCACAATTGGATCACCTATTGTAGGGAAAATAAAGTTAGAAGAAGAGTTTGCGCAACACAAGTCCTGTCATAGGTTACATGTACGCAAGTCCACGGTTGACACATACTTGGAGGAAGCATCTAAGGAGGACACAACTGGCTTTGATGTATTGGTTTGGTGGAAAAGGCGAGCTCAAAAAAATCCTATATTTTCATCTATGGCATGTGACTTCCTCGCTATTCCTCTCAGCACGGTGGCATCCGAATCTGCTTTAGTTGTGATGGTGGGATACTTGGAGACATTAGAAATTTATTAAACGATGATATGATGTAAACACTTGTTTGTGCTAAAGATTGGTTGTTCATCCCAAAGGATGATAAAGGTATAATGCATGCAAATTTATTAGTCCTGCTGCATTACAATATATAAAACTTGCAGTGTAGTAGTATAGTGGTGTTGATGTGCCTTTAAATTAATTATTTTCTTCATTTCCAGGGCGGGGATAGTAAGGACACATCTAGCAGGCTCCGTGGTCTCCTAGGTATGTGTAGTTCTTGTAGTTCATCTGTCTAGTGTGCCTTTGTCAGTTTTGGGTTCTCCCTGAATCGACGGAATTAATTATTGGTCTTCTCATAGACTCCAGATTAGCTCAGAATATACAGTGCGGAAAAAGGTGAAGTTTGTAGGCTGGATATGCATGATTTTTCCTCTCTGTGTCATTTAGTGATACATTCCTTTTGCCTGACTAGTTTCATGGCTTTAATCTTTCTACGTAAGTCATTAATGAACATACTCCAATGAACACAACTTCTTTTTGTTGGAATACTCTTCTTATGTTTTGCTTAATACTCATGAATTGTTGGTTATTTTCAGTGGTATGTTCTAAATTTACAGTTTTTTCATTTCAATTCGTTGGAGAATTTGATACAGATACCATGGTTGAATTTGAGGAGCCGAGAAGCTTGTTCGTGTGAGGAACAATACGAAGGGAAAGAAATTCTTCGTAGCAACATATCTGAAACATTCAAGTCTATGAAGATCTGTGTTTGTGCTCTCGGATACATGCAACCTAGCAAAGTATATGTGATATTTATGAATTATGTAGCTGGTTCAAAAATACCATACTCCCTCCGGTCCATATTAATGGTCTCACCTTTGTCTAGATTCTTATGTATCTAATTAAGTGTTTAGACTAGATATGTTTGTATCTAGACAAAGTTGAGACCATTAATATATGGACCGGAGGAGGCTGTTTATAATTTATGCTTACATGATTATCAATTGTTCTTAATTAGTGTATAATTACTGCTTACATGATTATCAGTAACTGATCTCAAACCAAAAGTTGAAAGTTCTATGTCTTTGCTCTGCTTGACACTAGTGACAGCTAATAACGCTAACAGAGCGTAGGCCATCGCTGGTTCATTTGACCGAACAGTTCTCCAACAGTTTCAACCCACAGGTTGGCCCTCGGTTAAGTTTAGTTTTGGTTGCACTATCAGACAATTTTGATTTTAGTTGGGTTCACAAGATTGTAAATCGGGTTGAGTTGAGGTTGGGGCTCCACGTTAATTCGTGCGGTACAGTTGAGGTATGGGTCGGTTTCAAACCATTCTTAGATTTAGTCATGTCCTTGTAAAATACACTAGATCATTTAGGCGCGTGTTGCCGCGTCCGTCTATTTTTGTAGTAGATGGGTAGAAATTTATGTAAATATTTAGAATAGGAAGTGAACGTTATTTGCATAAACTGAATTACATGTATATTATTGGTAACAGTAAAAGAGATAAATGTTGATTGCTTTAAGGAGTTTAGAGGAAAGTAGGACTGGGTTTATAATGGACATTTGTGTTCCAAATATTGATGTACGTATTTTCACAAATTCATAATTTTGTGGACAGAATAAATTATATCCCTCTCCAAAAGAACAACTATATCATTAGGAAGACTTCATGCTCCATAGGAGCCTCCACGCAGAATTCTTGCCCTTCTAAAATTGAGGCCGTGGCCAGACATTAGTTCCTCCTAGGCTCCCAGCCACCTGAACATGAGTGGTTGGCCTCAGGCAATGTTGATAGCATAACTTGGTTCCTGCTAATTGAGAAATGCAAAATACTGAAGTTTCAGATATCCAGCAGCAATTCAGTCTCATGACACAACCGTACTACTCAAAATAGCAGAAAACTGCTCTCTTAAGAAGAAACTGTAAGACTCAAATAGTTTCATTTTAAGTGAAGCATGGAAGCACTCTCAAACTCATCTCAAAGGCATTGAAATCGGTATTACATATAGTGAAAACAGATGTACCGTTAGTAAAAGAACTTAAATGTAGATATTGAATTCCTGTAAACAAAATTCACAAGTCTCTTTATATGTCTATGCCACCCAGTGGCGGACCCAAGAATTTTTCTAAGCCTGGACAAACAGTGTACTTGTAGACTAATAACACTAGTTTTTAATAAAATTACCATTAAATTAAGCTTGGCGACCGGCTCGAAGCCTGGGCACGTGCCCGGGCTTAGAGACGGTTGGGTCCGCCTATGATGCCACCCATAAGATGTAAATCCATCTAGGCTTCCAGACCTTGAAGTTGTATCATGCACCGCATAACTACAATGTTTTGCAATATGTCGGCACATTAGCTAGTACAGACAAACTCTTGTTGAATAATGCATGCAGTAGGTTCTGCAAAAAATAGATATCAGATCAAAGGATATTTCTTAATTACGCCTGTAAATTACAGTTAGTAAACCTTCACACCATTTATATTCAGAGTAGTTCTTACATATGGCTTCACCTATTGGTTAGTTCATCAATCGAAGCTACTTGCATATTCTAAATCATTCAAGAGGTAAGAAGATATTAGACACATATTGATAGTCAGATTTAACATCAACCATTACTTGAAAAAACAGTTAAACAATTTCTATGAAGGGAACCTTTTTTTTGTTTCTGCTTATATTTGAATCAGTTCATCCTGCCAAACGAAAGTATTAGGAACAATTTTCTTCACATCTTATATTGAAACTGAAGCTCAACCGATTAGGCACCTACGGTGCTCCTTCAGCCCTCTTCTTCTCCGATTCTCTTTGGCTCCCTTCAGCTGAAGCGCCACTGCCGTAAATCATGTGCCTCGATTCCCCTTTCTCAGCATGGCCCCTCTTCAAGTTGAGTAGGCAGGCAAGGGACTTTGATCGGGGCAAGCCGTGCATGGCATCTTTAGGACTACTGGATGATTGCGGCTTTGATGAGCGCGTCGGGACTGCGACATGGGTCGACATACGGACCAACACGGTTTTTCTCCAGGGAACGATCGCGTCGAGCACTCGCAGGCCAATACGACGTCCAAAGAGCTCCGGATTCGATTCACATTACAGTCGGAGTAACCAAAGTAGGAGTACCAAACATCTTCAGCTTTTTCTCTATTTGTTATGTTTACATCGACAGTGTAGTACACTTACGATAACATTTGCACAGCTACTTGTGAAACAAACATGTTCTTACATTGAACACTCCTGAAGGTTATTGATGTTCCTTTTTGTCCATAAGTGAAGATAGAAATCATGCAGATGCTGAATGACTGAAACCATGAATCATGTATCTCACAGCTGGTAGGTTCTTACAAATAGGACATGAGAAAAATTCCGGTAGCTCTAGGATTACTGGAACCAACCTAGAAGAAAAAGAGAAAAATTCCGGTAGCTCTAGGATTACTGGAACCAACCTAGAAGAACTAGAGGAAAATTCCGCCACTGACACCACCTGCATCACAGTGGGAAAGAAACAAAACAATAGTAAGACCCTGGAAGGTGAAAATAGGTTGGGAGAAGGGAGAATCTCTGTCATATGAGAAGATAGATCACAGTGGACGCCAGAACAAATCCAGCAGAGCAAATCTTGATTACTCGACCTAGTAGTAGACAAAACAGCCTCAATAAAATGAATCATTCCAGCATCCATTGCAAATACCGAGGTGAAGAATTCCACAATAAAATTAATTCGACCAAACTCCAAGGATTAATGGGATGAAAATAGCTGAACCAGGATGAGCACAGCCTGCAAAATTTTGTATCGAATTTTAGGAACTGTGGCATTTGTGTGAAAAATAGGGATTTCGCAGGAGAGAAAAACAACCTAGCATAAAATAATTGGACCCGGATGTTGTGCTCGAGTAGAAGCGGTATAGAGAGAAACAGAGGCAGCCAATTTTATAGGGTGGGAGAGGCAGTAACGTACCACCAGAGATTTAGGCACCATGGTTACCATTAACGTACCACCAATATCAATCAAGAGCAACGCATCAGCTCATAACCATCAATGAAGAGGGGATGCATGTTCCTTGCCGCATCGGCTGCTGAAAGACACATCGGAGATTGACTGCCCGCTACATGGACCAGCCCGTGTTCGATCAGAGGCACGACTCGCATGTGGTCATCTGCCCGGCCACACGGGTGGGTCAATGCCGCTGGCCGCATCGTGTAGCTTCGCCTGATGTCCTCCCCTGCCGCATCCCGTCTGTTCCAATCCCCTCCTCACTTTTTTCTTCTCGATATCAATCTAGCAGTAGAGAATTGCATCGAGTCGGCCCCAATCCCCTTTCTCGTCTTTTTATTTTCTCGATCTCAACGAACCTCGCTAGCTAGCTCCGTCGAGTAACTGAAAACATGGGCTATAACGGGTATTTGGGCCCCATCCACCACATTTGGCCTATTTGACCTGTAGAATAGCATCCCCTAGGGATAATCGGCCCAATGCGGAAATTCAAAGGCATCCGACGGCTAAAAATGTCCAAGTCCTCATATGCCTCCTCTTTCTATCAGTTTTAATATCCCTAATCGTGCTACACGTTTTTTTTTGCGCATCAGACATATGTGTGGAGATAGATTCTGTTTTTTGTACTTATTACCTGTACACGCCGACGTGCCCATGTATAACAACCTACAGGCTCTAGATCTGAACTATAGCATCGACGTACGTCCAGTACACGCGACCTACATGTCCCGTCAGAAATTTGAACGTGTCAAACAGTGTCCATGTACATATTTACGCGAACGAAAGTATGCAAGGGGGTGAGCAGGGGTCAGACACCCCCTCCCCCAATGTTTCGCCCCTATGAAATGCAGCATGACAATTACTAGTACCTATATAAGAAATGCGCTAATTGCTTACTAATTACATGATTAGTAATGCGCTAATTGCTTACTAATTACATGATTAGTTTTACTTATGATCAGCATGATGAGAATTATCATATACTAGTATCATGCATATTATACAAATGTATGATACTATTCCTATAGTGTTGAGTATCATATTTTTATGATATTTAATTATTTGTATATTTATGCAATTTTGTGTACAAGCCATATTTGACATTAAATTTTCTTGTTACAAGTAATATGAATTATGATACCATAAGCAGCTCTCTTTTCGTTAATTATTATGTCACACCAGTATTTTACGAAGGTGCCATGTATGATACCCCTTATGATACTACCACTATGGCTTGCCTTAAGCCTAATGGCTTGTGATGGCCACCCAAGGAAGCCCAACAAAAACAGCCCATCCGCCTACATTTTCATGTGCATGCCATCGAACCTGGTATCACGGACCCCTGATCTTTGTGTCTGCTCTCACCATCTCCCTACACGACTCGAGGACGATGTTGCTCCTATACGCATATTGACATGGGTATACCCTACAGGTACTCGAGCTTGGTATATACGGTCTAAATACGTACAGGCCCACGGTGTCGCCAAGGCCCAAATGAAAGACTCGAGTAACCTATGGACTTTCGATTGCTTGAAGAACAAGAAGAAGCTAAAGATAGAAAGTTTGAAGGGAAAAACCCTAATTTGTAACCGACTCGACCTGCTACCCGAGACCCAGCCTATCTATATAAAGGCTAGGAGGGGGCGGCGAGGAGGACACACGCAACCCTAGTTTCCACAACCCTCGCCAGATTGCATCTACGCACCATTGTAATCTTCGATTTCTTCGATAATTCCACGAGCAGACAAGCAGGAGTAGGGACCTCTACGAGGCCTGAACCTGGGTAAATCTTTGTCCCCTGTGTGCTTGTTTGCTAGCCGATAGATGTCTCCAGCGCTCCCTCCTTCTCCAAAACCCAAGTCCATAACAATGGGCATTGATGAGTTAAAGCCTCGTCAATTGGCGCTGTCTGTGGAAATTGGGAGTGCTGATGTTGCGGCTTCTTCGGCCCCATCAACCGCGATCTACAACTCCGCAACAGCGGAGATCCGCCAGCTCTCCGGCACGTTCGACTTCACCGTCCACACGCCGGCCACTCGCCCGGCCTTCGAGTCCGTGGGCGACGGAATCAGCCTGGCGATAGGAAGCTTCTGCTTCCAAGTCGGTCAGGTGGGCACGCTTCGTATGCCTGATCAGCCGACGGCACCGTCGATTGCCCTAGCATCATGGTTCCCTCCATCGATCGGCACCCTCAGTGAGCCCAACGCCCCGACAACAGTCGAGAACACGGTCAGCGACAGCAGTCGCGACTCCGATCTGAGCGATCTAGCCACTGAAGATGAGACCTACAGTTCCGGATCTGATAGTTGTGGAAGCAGTAGCTTCCCCAATCACTTCATGTGCGCCGTCATCAACGCAGGCGATACCTCTGCCAACCGTGATAACGGTGGCAATCGCGGCAACGGAACCAACCCGCCTAATGGCGACAACGGCGGCAACGGTGGCGATCGCACCAACGCCAACAACGGAGAAGCAGTCGAACCTCTAACCATAGTAAACGAGCAAACCGGCGAACGTGTCGTGATCAGGCTCAACGAGCAAGAATGGGCTCGCTGCGGCGAGGCTCTACGAGGCACTCCTCTACCCTTCAGATCTCTGCAAGAACTGCTAATGGGCTACCATTGGCTCCCGAAGGAAGAATTCAAGCGCCAAGTACAAACAATCTCGCAACTCGAGGCGCGCAAAAAGGCGGCGGACGAGTTGAGCCTTCATCGTGCTGGGCTCTTGTAACACCCTCGAATCGGCCCTATGCAAGTTTTAGCCCTTTCCGCCAAACCCGCATAGAAACGATTCAAGGACGCCCACCAGGCACTTTCGTGCGGGTGGAAAACGAAGTAATACCATTACACAACAGTCCTCGATGGGACCCATAGAACATATATATATATATTATATATATACATCAGCGACTCAGCGAGTCAAGAATACAGATATACACTACAAAGATCCAAATCACCTTGAAAACGATACAACATCCGGGTACGGATAAGATGCAAATGGGGCTAAGAGCCCTAAAGAATAACCAATGGCGTCCATAACCCTGCCCAGGCCAAGCCGGAAGGGTAACCCTGCTAACGACGTCGATCTCAAACCTGCTAAAACAAAAGGGGTGCCGACAAAGGGCGAAGGAAAAGGAGGAGCGTCAGTACTGAGGCCAGTACACGGCGAGGCTAGAATTCGGCGGCTCTCGCCTACATAGGTATGGTGGGCTGAAGCGGCAGCGCAGCGGCACTAAACAACCTATAGAGACTCGTTATCACTGGCTGCTATTAGAGAGGGGTAAGAAAGACCTATTCGGATCCTACCTGAAGCTAACACCAAACATACCCATCCTGGTATTTCCCCCCTCGAGACCAAACGAGGAAGTCGGGCCAAGGAACTCACACAGTTGGCAGTTTTATTCATTCCATTTTAGTTGAAGCACTTACTAGTCAGATACAATTAGCATGAGTCGTTCTGAAGCATAAGTAGTGGGCCATTTTAATTACCATTCCGTTGTAGATGGAACATTTACTAGTCAGATATAATTGTCCTGAGGAATCCCAAAACCCAGCAGTTGTTGGCACTTTTATCACATTCCATTGGAGTTGCAATACTTACTAGGCATATATAACAAAACAACCCAGATCCAGCAGTTGTTGGCATTTTTAATATCCATTCCGTTATAGCTGAATCTGATTACTAGTCATATATTAAGTCAAGTTTATAGCACTACTTTAGTTCTGCTTGTCTATGATCGAGATACTGTGCTCCAAGTCGTCCATAACCGCGGACACGACTTTCAGAAAGATTTACCCTGCAGGGGTGCACAAATAGCAACACACACACGATCAACCTCGAAAAAACCAAATCAAAACCCAACGAGGCTTTCACGACAAAGCAGTCACAGGATTCATAAAATATTTCAGGGGGCCACCCCACTAAGCTACCCGCAACGAAGTTGGCTGGCTCCGGAACGGACCCAGGGTTTGCGAGAATGGCTGTAAACGACTGGGAACCCGAAAGTGTGCCTGGGCTTGTCGATACCGCGAAATCGTGCCGCGATCCAAAACAGTGCAGGTGCTCCACGCACAATCTTAAATAAAGCAGTAAAACATGGCATAGGTACAGGATAGTAATAAAGCCCCAAACTACTTTGTGGCCCCAAGAAATAAGAAATGAATCAAGCTCTGGCTAAGGGGGATTCATAGAGTCTCTCGTATGTGGATAGTGCGAATAGTCAAGGAACAGGTATCAAGTACTCGGGGTCCTACGGGACACAAGTGAGCGTGGAAGAACCAAATAACATCTATTGCCCACCGATGCCTCTGCATTAGTTATATCTAGCATTTTAATAGTTGTACTTAAAGTCATGATCATCTCCACCATTAAGCATCTCCACCATAAACATCCGCCAGCATTTCAACAACTGTGGTACTTGACAATACGAGATCGCACCTGAGCAAGCAACTACGACTCGCAAGGCCAGCTATCTACCAAACACAGGTAATAGGAGGTGTCCAAGGCAATATAGAGGCTGCACAGGGTGTGAATGGTGTACGGAAACTAAAGCATCGTGACACGGATAGCAATAGATCAACAGGAGGAAATAAAGACTATAAATGCGAAAAAGGTAGAAGGGGGAGAGATGCTCGCCTGGGAAACACTGCCGAAGGTTCATATCCGGAGAACTTGTCGACACGCGCATCAACTCATCGGCCTAGTCCGCGAAGAAGCAAACACTAGAAGAAACACCGGATGCAATATTTAATACTACGGCAAAAGAATCGGCATGTTTATGATATGATGCATGGCATGGCATAGATGCGGTGTAACTAGACAGTATTAAGCGGAACCAGGGTCCCGACATTTAATTAATAGGTTCCAGTTATTTATCTACCCCGCAAATTAAATGTTGTATTAACAGGGCGAAACATGGCATCGGTTAGCTACACCAATTTAAATGGAGTCCGGACTAAGACTAGAATAACCCGCATATAGACTCCATATTTAATTATATGATGAATCAACATAATGCCCCCAAAACCCCATGATGAGATGCGAGCCTGAACAATTTAATATGCAACATGTATATAACATTTATTAAAATAGGGGCTCAGATATGGTTCACACATTGGGGTTCGGTGATCTTGGGTTCGATGTGGTTCAGGTGTGGTCTCGCCGGGATCGGTCTCCAGACTCCAGGATCGGGGTCTTCGGTTCCGGGTGGTAGATCTTGGCGTCCAGAGGTCTCGGCGAACTTGGCGTCCAGCCATCGGGCGTTGGTGCAGGAAGAAGATCTTGTCGTACCGGTGTCGACGCTTACAGGAAGGAGACTTGTCGCATCTGTGGTCTTTGGGTTCGGTCTTCGGATTCGTGTCGGCGCGCTTGAGGTCTCGGTCATCGCATTCGGGAAGAATAACTCGTCGGATCTCCGGATCCTTGTCGGCGCACCGGGGTTCTCGGCGCCTTCGGGTGTGGGAAGGAGATCTTGACATCTGTGGTCGGTGGCATACTTGTGCGGTGTCGATGGTCTTCGGTGGCACGGGGTCGGGGTCGAACTTGTCGAGATGGTTTTGAACAAAAAGGGGGTAGCCTTGGCAGCGACGTGCACAACTTAAGTGAATTGGGCTGCCGACAAGAGGGACCTGCAGAGCGACCTGTCAGCATCACAACCGATGGCTTACTGCATCTGAACAGGAAAACCCGGGCAATGAACAACGCGTCCCGGAGGTAGGCAGAGAACGCTCAAGTGGAGGCCCTCCTGGCAACGGCCGAGGGAGGCGGCTACCCCGTGCCTGCTAGGTGGCGGCCGGCGGGGGGGCTCGTAGGCCGGGGGTGAGGCGCACGGGACGGCGAGGTCGACGAGGGTGGGGTCAAACGGGGCCAGAGACGTGCTCGCAGGGGCGGAGGGGCTCACTGGAGGCTCGACCAGAGGAGGGCGCGGGGAAGTCGCAGGGTGTGGCGGCGCTTCGCGACGGAGGACGGCGACGGTCGGGTCGGGAGGAATCGTGCAGGAGGCGGAGGAAGCTCGGCCCGGGCGGACGGAGCGACGGCCAGAGAGGAAGGCCAAAGGGCGGAGAGACCGTGGCATCACGGCGTGGTTGAAGCCGAGAGGACAGGGCGACGAGGAAGCCTGGAGGCGTGGCGGAGGAAGGAGGTCGGCGGCGGCTGCACGCGGGGTGCGCAGGGGTTGGTGGGGAGAGAGAGGAGGGAGAGAGGCAGACGCGGCCTGGGGAGACGGGGGGAGGAATCCCAAGGGCGCCTGGTCGGTGCGGCCAGGGCGTGGGGATTGAGGTGTGGCTGTCGGTCGTGGGGTGGGTGGCGTCTACGACGCGTGAGGGACGCGTCTGCTAGTGGGGATGGGTCGAGCGGGAGATGGGGGTGGGGGGCGCGGGGTTGGTGGCAGCTAGGCGGGAAACGGCGGTGGAGTGGGTTTGCGCGCCCAGGCGGTAGGCGGTCGGGGCAGTGGTTGACCAGGGGTGCGCGCATGGGTTTGGAGCAGGAGGCGCAGGTGGCGGCGGTAGAAACGAGAGGGAGGGAAAAAGTTGGTGGCTGGTGTAGGAGCGGTGGGGTTTAGCGGCAAGGGAGGGTGGCGGCTGCTGTGTGGGTCTGGGGTGATTAGGTGGAGGGGTGCGGTGAGGTGTCGAGCTGTGATAGGACGGGGTGAGGTGGAGGGGTGGAGGAAGTGGCTGGGTAGATTAGGGTTGGGTAGACTAGGGATTTTGAAGGTGGCTGGCCGGGCTGCCTCCTAAAAACATCTTAAATATTTATTTATTCAAAACAGGGCTTTTGAAAACCGATTGTAGACGAAACAAATTAATCCGGAGATCCCGGTTTTAATTTGAAATTAAGACGGGGCGTTTAGAAAACAAAACCAGACTTTTTCGAAAATAGTTTTCAAACAAACCATGCAAGATAATGACGATGCTCAAATGCAATGTGGCATGATGACATGAGCATGCGGTCATGACAATGCAATGCACAAAAACAACGCGATTTTCTGGTAGTGGTTTTAGCGGGATGCCACAGCTCTCCTCCTACGGAGGATCCTCCTCAAAGGGCAACAAGAAACTTGCCAAGAAGAGGCAATCTCGGATGGCCCACCTCACCGAGCAAGCACGCATAGAAGCCGCAAAGGTCCTCGACTTCGTCTCTATGACAATCGACACTAGGGGCAACATGGTCCCCAGAATGCCGCAGGCTGCGGTGACAGCAGCCACCATGTACCTCCTCAACAACCAGCCACCGGCTGGAGATCCCCGAGACGCCATGCACCGATCCACAATCGCGGGCTTAGAATTAATCGAGGCCGCCCTCGACAAAGAGCCAACACCAGTACCAAAGAACGGCAAAGCGCTAGCAAAGCGTTACTCCTCGCCCTCATCCAGTGATGATAGTCACAACCTGTCTCGACGTCACCGCTCACGACGACACGACCACGACTACGATGCGCGTGATGACATCACACAGCGCAAGATCGACAAATCAAGGGCATGACATGCTCGGCCGACTGACTCAGAAGAGGAAGACGTGGAGCTCTGCGGTGCCAGATGCTTCAGTAGGTCCATCAGGCAGAAACGAATGCCAAAGGGGTTCAAACTCCCATCGGAGAACCCGAAGTTCGACGGTCTACAGGACCCAAAAATCTGGCTGGAGGACCACATCTCCTCCGTCAGGCTCCACGGGGCAGTCGAAGTACGGCCATGCAATGCTTGCAGCTACAGCTACAGGGCGCCGCCCGAGCATGGCTCAACAACCTCCCACGCGGATCCATTCGCAGTTGGGACGAGCTAGTTTACAGCTTCGTTCGCAATTTCAAGGGCACGTACAAGCGGCCTGCATCAATCGAAGAGCTAAGATGCTGCCAGCAACGATCGGGCGAATCACTACGCTCCTACGTCCAAAGGTGGTCCATCATCAAGAACTCTGCAGAGAACATCTCGGAGGATCGCGTGATTGATGCATTCAATAGCGGCGTCCGCCGCCTAGAACTCAGGGAGGAGCTGGGCCGCTCAAAGCCCAAGACCATCGACCACCTGATGGAGATCGCGAATCGGTGGGATGATGGATAAGATTCGGTGAAGAATCGCGTCCATTCCGACGAGGAGGCGGAACTCGAGTGTAGACGCGACCGCCGAAGCAAACGCCGTATGCGCATCTACGATGACCGCGACGACGTCAACATGGTCACAGCCGGCTACACCGACAGACGTGACGACAACCGCAACAGCGGATACCGTAACGGTGGATATCGCAACTCTGGGAAGACCACGAAGTATGGCAACGCCGCGATCGCGATGAAGCTACCGCAACGACCATTGAAGACAAACTGTCCGGGCCATGCACGGTGCAGTTCTACATCGACAAGCATGATGGGAAGAAGAAGTCCAGCCACCTCCTCAAGGACTGCCGCGAGTTCCTCAAACTACACGAGGGATTAGCTCGGATGAACCGCAACACAGTCGAAAGAGGCTACGGCGCCGCCCCTGGCGTCGTGGCACATGGCGCTCTGCCACCACCACCGAGAATACCCCCAAACGCAGCTGCACTAGACCAGCACCAGGGAGGCGAACCCTACCCAAGGGCCATGGGTACCATGATGATCCAAAAAGGACGCCCCTCCAATCGGGTGCAGAAGGCCATCACTCGCCAAGTCAACTTGGCCACACACTCGCCACCATCTACCACTGAGTACCTCAGTGGAAGCGAGTCATGCATCACCTTCGATAAAAGCGACCACCCGCCTCAAGTACCCCGTCCAGGCCACTGTCCCCTCGTACTCGAGGCGCAAATCAGAGGCTTTGACATGAGCTGCGTCTTCATGGATGCAGGAAGCGGCATCAACCTCATATTTGCAAGTACCTTGCGAGCAATGAGGATCCCTCTAACCTGCCTGGAGGCCTCAGACACAACGTTCCATGGCATCGTCCCAGGGAAAGGCGTATACCCCCGGGCAAAATCAACCTCGACGTCATCTTCGGCACGCCAAAGAACTTCCGGCGCGAGCGCATCGACTTTGAGGTCGTCGACTGGCCCTCACAGTACCACTGCATCCTCGGATGCGTCGCGTTCGCTAGGTTCATGGCAGTACCCCACTACGCCTACTTGCAGATGAAAATGCCAGGTCCCAAGGGCGTCATCACGATAAACGGGAGCTTCGAAAGATCTGACAGTTGCGACAGGGAATTCAACAGAATTTCCTAGTCATTCGGCATGCAGGAAGAACTCGCGAGACTAAAGGATTCGACAGACAACAGTCTGCCTCCGCTGAGCCGGCCAAGCTCACCTGATCTGTCTTTCGACTCATCGGTGCACACAAAGAAAGCGCATGTCCACCCATCGGATCCCGCCAAGACGGCTCTCATCGCCAACAACTTGAGTCTCGCATAGGAACTCGCGCTCGTCGAATTCCTCCGTGAGCACTAGGAAATTTTCGCCTGGTGTCCTGCGGACATGCCAGGAGTTCCCAGGGAATTCGCCGAGCACGCACTCAATGTCAACCCCAACGCAAAGCCAGTCAAGCAAACAATTCGGTGATTTTCCGAGCCACGAGCGCAGGCAGTCGGCATGGAGATCAACAGACTCCTCGATGCCAAATTCATACGCGAGATCAAGGAAAGCACTTGGCTCGCCAACATAGTTCTGGTACCAAAAAAGGACACGGATATCCTGCGGATGTGCGTGGACTTCACCTCTCTGAATAAGCATTTCCCAAAGGATCACTTACCGTTGCCACGCATCGACCAGATCATTGACTCCACTGCGGGATGCGAGCGCCTCTGCTTCCTCAACGCCTACTCAGGTTATAATCAGATTCGAATGAAGGAGGAAGATCAAGAAAAAACAGCGTTTACAATGCCCTTCGGTGTGTTCTGCTACAACACAATGCCCTTCGAGCTAAAGAACGCAGGAGCTACCTACCAGCGGTGCATGCAGGCTTGCCTCAAGGAACAACTGGGTCACAATATCCAAGTCTATGTTGACGACATAGTAATCAAGACCAAGGAGGAAGCCTCGTTAATCGACGATTTGCGCGAAACCTTCGCCAACCTCGACCGCTACCGGATCAATCTCAATCCGAACAAATGCGCCTTTGGCGTGCCATCTGGGAAATTACTTGGGTACCTCATCTCCGCGAGGGGAATCGAGGCAAACCCGAAGAAAATAAAAGCCATACTGGCCATGGAGAAGACGAAAAACATACGGGGCGTTCAGCAACTGGCTGGGCGAATCGCAGCCCTTAGTAGATTCATTAGTCGGATGGGTGAAAAAGCGCTGCCCTTCTACCAGCTCCTCTGCAAAGCTGAAAAATTCGAGTGGACCAACGAAGCGCAAGAAGCATTCGAAGATCTCAAGCACCTGCTATCCACCTCGCCAGTACTCGTGACCCCACGGGAAAGAGAACCACTATTGCTATATATCTCCGCCACCAACCAGGTGGTCAGCACATTGCTCGTTATCGAACGAGCCAAGGAAAACAAGGTCCACGGGGTACAACGCCTAGTATACTACCTCAGCGAGGTCCTCACACCAACAAAACAGCGGTACCCGCACTACCAGAAGCTGGCGTACGGTGTCTTCATGACCGCCCGACGAATGCGCCATTACTTTCAGGAACACCCAATCGTGGTGGTCAACGACACCCGTTGGGGCATATCCTCAATAACCCCGATGCCACGGGACGAGTCGCACTTTGGGAAATAGAATTGTCTCCACGAGACATCACATACGAAAAGCGCGACGCAATCAAGTCGCAAGTTCTCCCTAACTTCCTCATGCACGGGATGGAGAACCAGCTCCCGGACAAACCAGATATGTCCTACCTCTGGACAATGCACTTCGATGGGACCAAGCGGAAGGACGGAGCAGGCGCAGGTGTCATACTGACATCACCTCAAGGGGACAAGTTGAAGTATATCCTGCGAATGCAGTTCACAGCCTCCAACAATGAGGCTGAATACGAGGCCCTGTTGCACGGGATGAGAATGGCGAAAGCCTGCGGCGCCAAGAGGATCATCATCTACGGCGACTCCAAGCTGGTCATCAACCAAACAATGCATGAGTGCGACGCACTAAACGACAACATGATCGCGTACCGTGACCTCTACGACACACTCGAAGGAGACGTCGACGGTTGCGAGCTGCAACACGTAGGTCACGAAAGCAACGGGGAGGCGGACGCACCTACGCCCCCATACCACCTGGGGTATTTCTCGAGCGCATCTGCGAACGCTCCATCAAGCTAAAGGCCGCAGAGAAGAAAACAAGCGCAGCAACGGACTCGGGGGCTATGCCGTCCAATGAGCCAATGGTACTCGATGACTTGGAGCTGGACACAGGACTCGAGGGACCAATGAGCATCATGATGATTGAGCAATCCTGGACGCAACCGTACATCACGTATCTCCTCAGCAAAAGGTTACCGGACGATCCGACTGATGCACGGCACATCGCGCAGCGATCCAAGACATTCGTTGTTATCAACGGCGAACTGTATAAACGCAGCATCACAGGAGTACTGCAACGATGCGTCTCCACGGCCGACGGAAGAGCTGTTCTCCTCAACATCCATGAGGGGACCTGCGGGCACCACGCCGGCAGTCGCGCCCTCGTGGCCAAAGCTCTGCAATCTGGGTTCTACTGGCCTATGGCCATGCACGAAGCCAAGGACATCGTCCAGAAGTGCAACGCATGCCAATGATTCGCGGACAAGTCGCACGCACCTGGCGCAGAACTCAGGCCAATTCCGTTGGCCTGGACCTTCGCACAATGGGGACTCGACATGGTTGGAAAACTCCCAAGGTCCTCACAAGGAGGCTACGTCTACCTCTTGGTCGCAGTCGACAAATTCACCAAGTGGATTGAGGCCATGCCAATGACCAACCAATCGGGACATAGCGCAGTCAAGTTCTTCGAATTCATCGTCTATCGCTTCGGTGTACCGCACAACATCATCACCGACAATGGGACGAACTTCACATCCAAGGAGTTCCAAGAATTCTGCGAGAACCTGGGGATCAACATCAGCTATGCCTCGGTAGCGCATCCACAGACCAACGGTCAGGTGGAAAAAGCAAACGGGCTCGTCCGCGGCGGCATCAAGAAGCGACTCCTCCGGCCACTCGAACAAGCTACGGGTTGCTAGCCAGACGAACTGCAATCCATACTCTGGAGTCTACGCACAACTCCAAACAGTGCCACGGGCTACATGCCATTCTTTATGGTGCACGGAGCCAAAGCAGTGCTGCCCGCCGAGGTACGATACAAGGCGTCGCGCATGGTCGCTTACAGCGAACAAGAGTCATCCCCCGCACTCTAAGACTCCGTCGACCTCCTTGACGAGGCACGAGAAATCACCGCGGAAAGATCAACGATCTACCAGCAGAACCTGCGCAACTACCACAGTAGGAGGCTACGCCCCAGATCCTTCGTCGAAGGCGACCTGGTCCTGCGACTGAAACAGTAGGGGCATCTCAAGCTCGAGTCCCCCTGGGAAGGACCGTACGTGATTACAGAAGTAATCCCTGGTGGCGCCTATCGCCTTCAAGACTTAGAGACAGGAGTCGCATACTCCAACCCCTGGAACGTCGCACAGCTGCGACGCTTCTACCCCTAGTCGCTTTTTACCTTTTACATTGCAAATAAGGCTACTCAGCCAAGGCTACTTAGCCACACATTGTACCTCGCACTATTCTTCGAATAAAAATAAAGCTAAGTGCCCCAAAACTCTGTGTTTTCCTTTACTTTTCCAACTTTATCCACTCGGGGCTGCGCCACCCTATATACATCTGTTCTACGAACCAAAACGCGATATCCTGAGTAGCTGGCACATCAATCGAAACCCTTGACACAAACATCAACCCAGCTGCAACGCACCTGACAGGTTGACAAGGGACTGAGATAAAAGCATGACCAGGCTAACGAAAGGGACACGCATAGTGCAACGCACTTCATGCTAACAAAGCTCTTTATACAATAACTTATACACAACATTTATACAAACTTTACAACACAAGTACACTTATGTGCAGGATACAAACTAGGCTACTACTGCAGCAGGAGAACATTGGTTTGTTCCTCAAAGAAGTCGATGATCTCTTCTGCCGGGCGATCCACCGCCTGGTAGTGCGGCACCATATTCTAGGCAGAACCCGCTGGTGGTGCAGGCGTCCCAGATGCAATTGCCGCAACATCTATGTCAGGCCTATGCAGTTGCACCATTGATAGAGCAGCCTTGGCACCAGCCACCAACTGTTGCCTTACGCACTCGCGAACCGCGGTCAGGTCTTGAAACTTGGCAAGGAGGGCCAGCAGGCTTGATGGAGTATCATCCAGCGAAAACATCACCCGATAAATGTTCTTCAAGCATGACTGAGACTTCTTAAGAAAGTGCAGCACTTGCGACGCACGATCCTGCAGGGTCGCCAGCGCAGTCGCACGATCATGATCTACCCAAAAGTATCCACTCTCTTGAAGTTGTTCCTAGGTAAGATCATGCATGCAATGGCAATTCTATCCTTCTCCTCCTGCGGATGACGCATGCTGACAACTACACGAAGCAGCAACAACAGCATAAGTACAACGTACCATTGCGAGTGACTACAAGGAAAAGATGAGAGCAAGCAAACTAACACTTGAATTGGTCGCCCAGCTGCGTCACCTCGCCAAGCAGATACTATTCTCGGGTGGCGGCTTTCTCTGCCTTCGACTTCCATACATCCGCGTTACCGCGGAGCACGGGCAACTCGCGCTCCAGCTGCTTCACGCGGTCACGCAGTCGCGAAAGCAGCGACAGCTCATCTACTCTGGAGCGCGGCGGTACCACGGTATCATCAAGAGTCGGCGAGTCCTGAGTTTCCCTCAAAGGATCACTTGATGTACCCTACCACAAGTTAAGACAGAAGCAAATAAGGCGACCAAATCAACTCAAAGACAAAGGGTTCAAATGCATTCAAGACTAGCAAAAGTATCAGCAGATACACTCGCCAGCAGGCATGTTCTTAAACAAAAGGACATAAACTAATCAACTATTACAAAAGCTAACTAAGGAGCAACTGGCTTCTTCGACTTCGACGGCTTCGGGGGCTTCATCGAGTCCGTGGCAGTGTCAGATGCCACTGACTTGCCGCTAGCCCCTGATGCCGCCGCTTTCGCCGCCTTCTTGGCGCGATGCAGCTCCTCAGAATACTTTGCAACAGTATTTATCAACTGAGGCCCATACTTGCCACAGGTATTCGCGAAAGGAGCGAAGACTACCTGCTGGCCGTCCGTGCTAACAGGCATCGCCTTCGACATCGCGGCAGGATCAACCTCGACTCCGTGGGTCTGCACCATGGCAAGCGACATGGACGCGCCAGCCACGCGGAGTGAGTTCTTGTAGCTGGAAGGCACACCCCCGGCGAGTGACTCCACCAGCTCGCCTATATTCTCGATTATCTCCGCCTTCGGCATCAGCTCCTCGCGAAGGCGACTGAGGGCACCCTTGGCCTTGGAGAGCGTATCCTGGACGGCGGCACTACAGTCCTCGACTGCCGACAGTGCACCCGCCAGAACGTCATCGTGACAAAGGGCCTGCGGGTCGAAACTCAAGTCGCCAGCATCTGCACACAAATCCACACATGGACAAAACATCAGTGCCAACGGCAAAAACTCCAGCAGAGAAGGACAACGATATCCAAAGGAAAATACCTGAGAGGGCCTTGGTGATTGAGAAAAGCTGTCCCTCGAACAACTTCTCCATGGCTGCAAAGGAGGCACATAGCTCCTCTTCGCGCCTTTGCTCCTCGTCACGCGTCGCGATTGCCTCATCGCGACCGTTCACAGCCGCGGCGAGGGTTTTCTCCATGGTGGCAGCATTGCGTAGGAGGGCGTTATGTTCAGCTACAAGCGGAAAGAGATTGACTATCAGTCGACCATATCAAAAGGAGACGAGGAAGAAGAAGAAGTGCACGACACTCACTTTCAACCATGCGATGACGCGTCTCCAGCATCGCATGCTGGCGGCCCATTGCAAGCACTTGCTCCGCCAAGTGCGCGGCTTCCTTCACAAGGAGCTATCACATAACAAGGAATCAGCAAAGGCAATAGATAACATCGACTGGAACACTAAAAGGAGAAAAACTACACTTACATGGTCCTCCAATGACTCCGAAGATGTCTGCTGTACCGTCATCCGGGCAACCATCCGATGCTCCCCTACATGAGGAGAACTGGAAGAGTTATGCCCGGAGTAGGCCACCAATGGAGGGGAAGGAGAGCGTTCGACCTCTTTCTTGGCCCTTGAGGTCGCGACTCCTGATTCTTTCAAGAATTGAACGTCACCAGAAGATGACGACGCCTATTGGCTGCAAGACAAAATCCACATAAAAAAGGACAAACATAGAGACGAGCCAAACAAGGGCAAATCCAGCGAAGAGTAAAACGAATTAGAAAACTTACCAATCAAATTTGTCAAAGTCAAAAGTGGCCTCCTTCGACTCTGACGAGGACTCCTTGGGCAATCGCATCTTCTTGCGAGAGGAAGGTGCAACGGCGCTCACAGGAATGGCAGGGATCGGCGACTCCGCACCTACACCTGCACCTTCCGGAGTCGAAGGAGACGACGCATCGGAATCCTTGCTGCGCGAACGCTTGCGAGTATCCGGACTACCGGACTCGAGGGCTTCCTCCTCCACATCAGAAGGGACGGTCGACTCCGACTCGTTCTCCTCCAGGGCTTGGCGAGGAATAATCCCCTCAGGAAGAGGGGGCATACAAGGCGACACCGCCCAATTCTGCATACAGAGAACAAGTTCAGCAAAAAACAAACACACAACAGAAAAGAAATCGACAAATTAAGCTACTGCGTACGGAGGAGGGTTAGCAGCATCGAACGGAGGAGGAGGGTTAGCAGCATCGAACGGAGGAACAACTGGCTCACTGGGGAGCACATCCTTGACGGTGTACTTGGTGACCAGTCGAACCCTCTTGTCCACCTCACTCACGGACATGCCATCGGCATGAACGAGTGGCATCATCAGCGCCAGCCCACTGAAACATGGGGTGGACTCTGGCCTGCAGGGGCTGGACGCGACGGTGCAGCCAAGTGTGAATGAGGGCGCAGCCTCCCTCCTCTTTGCCGAGGCGACTCTCGAGGTCGCAGACACGCTCGTACAGCACGTCCGTCTCCGCGGATTCGCCAGGCATAACTACATTTTTCCAGGAGCGCCTCCTATTGCACGGCGTCGCGGGATCGAAGGGTGCGAGCCCGAAGTGCTCGTCGCCAACCTTCTCATCGCGGATGTAGAACCACTTGTCCCTCCAGCCTTGGACGGACGCTGTGAGCTTGATGTCGAAATAGGTGGTGGATGGGTCGACGTGAATCCCGCAACCACCTACATCATAGACTAAAGAGCCATATGCAGATTGGCGCTTCAATTTGAAGAGGCGCTTGAAGACGCTGAAGTGCGGCTCGATTCCGTGCCAGCACTCGCAGAGGGTAATGAAGCAAGAGATATGGAGGATCGAGTTCCGGGTCAGCTGATGGAGCTGAAGCCCGTAGAAACAAAGGGGCCTCTAAAAAAGGAGTGAAGAGGCAAGGAGAGACCACGAATGATGAATGCTAAAAATATCACTCGAAAACCAGCGGGAGGAGCATGAATTGTCTCACCACCGGGGATGCGCGCATCGGCGACTGCGCTGGACAACACTCCGTCTTGACGAAGAAGACGGAGATCTGACGACTTGATGATGGAGGGGCGCCACACACCATTCGTGACAGGGGTGCCTGCGGCCTTCTTCTTCCCGCCGGCGGCGGTGCTGGTACCCGCAGCGGCAGAACCGCCTTTCTTCTTTGCCGCAGCAGCGGTGGCCGCGGAATCAGCCGCAGCGCCTCCTTTCTTCTTCCCCATTGCACGACGGCGATGCGAGGGAAGGAAGTAGCTCGGAAACGAGCGGAGCTGGTCCAGCGTCATGAAAGAAACGGGCGCAGAGAAAAGCAGAGGAGTAGCGGCAATGGCGATGGAAGCAAAGGATGAACGAGAGCAGATGAGAAAATTACCGTCACATCGTCGCTACTTAACCCCTGGAAGATGCAATCCAACGGATTAGAAAAACCCTACTGGATGCGTGGCAAATATCGTGCTCGACACGTGGAGGAGTGGAAGCGCGAACCATCCCTCCACTACTCCCATTACGCGCGGAAATCGAGGAGGCGCAGTTAAAATAAAGATTACGCACGCCCAGTCAAATCAAAGTCAGAAAGTGGGACCCACTTCTCGTCACGTCTAGTCAAACTCGCTCACGCGGCCAACTGAGGTCATGAAAGCATTAGCACTGACGTCATCAAAGCTACGCAGCGGAAGAGTTCGACTACTTTAGTCCTTGCTCGAGTCTTCGACTTCACCAAGCACTCGGGGGCTACTCCCATAGGGAGCACTGGTCGCGCACCCTACGATTTTTTTTAGGAACATGGATAATCAAATCAAACCCAACCACTCGCAGCATGGCTGGACTATGGGCATGGGTTACTCCCATAGGGAGCGCCGGAAACAAATTCGACTGAAACAAGCAAACAAAAGACGACAGCAGTCGCAAAATGATTCTTCACTCCTTGTCTGAGTCTTCGACTCAACCATGCACTCGGGGGCTACTCCCATAGGGAGCGCTGGTCGCGCACCCTATGATTATTTATACAAAAAACTGTGTGTTGATAATAACATCCACACTCGAAACTCTTGGCGACACCGCCTTATAATTTTCCCTACAAAGAGACTGCGTCTCCTGGGTCATCCGAATCGTCTCCACGATGATAAAATTCGGATGTCGCGCTTACAGCGTGAAGGTAAGATCTGAATAAAGCCTGGCAACGCATTAGCTACGCACTACCAGAAATGTATCCGTACCTACAGGTACGATGAACATGCTTTGACGGACGCGTCGAGTGCTCACACCCATATAACTGGAATTCGACTCCTGTAAGACCTCCGCGGCTTGAGTCGAATTACGCAAGCACTTTTCCGGATTCGAGTCCGGGGACTCGAGTTCGAGTAGATTGCGTTGTTTCACCCTAAGGTGGTTAACTGATACCGATACTTCGGTTATATCAGGCACGTACATCAACAATCCCTATGCCACAAATAAAGCAGTCGAAATATACTCATTCAGGCACTCGAAAGACTTCAAAAAGTCCCCGGTCGAATCTGCGATTCCACTGGACACTCGGGGGCTACTGACATGGGTATACCCTACAGGTACTCGAGCTTGGTATATACGGTCTAAATACGTACAGGCCCACGGTGTCGCCAAGGCCCAAATGAAAGACTCGAGTAACCTATGGACTTTCGATTGCTTGAAGAACAAGAAGAAGCTAAAGATAGAAAGTTTGAAGGGAAAAACCCTAATTTGTAACCGACTCGACCTGCTACCCGAGACCCAGCCTATATATATAAAGGCTAGGAGGGGGCAGCGAGGAGGACACACGCAACCCTAGTTTTCACAACCCTCGCCAGATTGCATCTGCGCACCATTGTAATCTTCGATTCCTTCGATAATTCCACGAGCAGACAAGCAGGAGTAGGGACCTCTACGAGGCATGGAACTGGGTAAATCTTTGTCCCCTGTGTGCTTGTTTGCTAGCCGATAGATGTCTCCAGCGCTCCCTCCTTCTCCAAAACCCAAGTCCATAACAATGGACATTGATGAGTTAAACCCTCGTCACATATACTCGCCGCCTCCTTGCACGACTCGAGGATTCTGACGCCCCTGCATGCTTGTAGTTTTCGACGCCCTGCACGACGCAAACACACCCCGCCCCTCAGAATGCGAGGATGCCGCCGCCTCCGTTGGACCTTTCGTACTCTCCAAGGCCACTAGAGTGAGGTTGTTCGACCAAATGCTTGTAAAGGAGGTGGGGAGATCTTAGTCCTGTTAATTTGTTATTTTTTATAGTTATTGCTATTTGGTTCTGGTGGCTGCTGATGTGACCTTCTTTGCTCGCTTGCTGCATCCACACAATCGGAATATTAGTCAAGGTGCATACAAGAGATACTATATATATTTTAAGTATTGATAGTCTGATGTAATACCCTTTTTCGTCTCAGTTAAGCTACAGTTGATTACTTCAAAATTTCTAAAAAATAGCTAATTTTTACACCAATTTTTTCTTTTCAAATATTCCCTAATCAGCCGGCCCCTAGTGGAAAATAATTGGACTAAGTTTTTGGTGAGTGATGATAGAAGATACAATAATTTGTGAAAAAACAGCAAATAAAAGTCGGTTTGCTTATCAGATTTAATATCTGAGATCATTTATACTCATAACATTATTGGGTTTTTGGCAAACATATGTTGATGGACGTCCTATGTTGATATGGCATTTCGGTTTTGACTTCATCAAATCTGCCCTGTCCCCCACCCCACCACAACAAATACACACAAAACGGAACGTAATGGGCCATCATATGTGGTCCGTTTTAATTTAATAAGGGATGAAGCCGTGTGGCTATTGTCCCACCATTGAAGGTTCACCGTTTTCGTGTAAAAAAAGGAAGGTTTGCCTAAGATCAAACGAACTGAACATGACACAATTGACCACAAACTGCACTTTGCATCGCGAAAAGGTTCCCTCAACAGACTTAATCTGCCGTATGTGGCCTAGGAAATATTTTACACATACTAGATACAGAAGCAAGATGAAAAACGATTTTCTTTTGGCTCCTTGTCTAACTTTCCGCTCTTTTCTTTTCCTTTGTGTGTACGAGAATAAGAAGAAGTGTACATCCATTTTCTTTTGGCTCCTGGTCTAACTCCTCGCTACTTCTGGGTTCTGCCACCAGCTCCCCGTTCCATTGTCGTCTTTGCTGTTTCGCCACCAGTCTGTTCATGCTCGTGGTTTCTTTTTTCCTACGTGGGTCTTTTGCAAACCGAATGCTAATTGCTAATCCAACTAACTCGAGATAAGTAGAGAATTAAAAGCCGCTTTTGAACACACAATATTTGTCTACGAATGGCGCGTGCGTCCATGCGATTAAAAGCACCTAACAATATCTGTCTGCGAACAAACAATATTTGGTCTCGAGGAGGCACCACGGACATACCGCACGCCTATATAATGGCATCTCGCGCGCTTCGTGCTTCATCATCCATCAAACTAAACTAAAGAAAAAAAACCTACAAAGTTAGCTTCCAATATGACCATGAAGGCGCTCACACTAGGCTTCCTCGTCCTTGCCTTTGCTGCAGTGACTGCCCTCGGCTGCAGCAGGAGCAGTCCGTGCCCCGCGAACCAATCCTGCAGCACACTAGTGGAGAACGGGCCTTTATCCCGATTGCGGTACCCGGACGGGAGAGGCGGGACTAAAGGCCCACCCACTAGTCTTGGCCGGCTTACCAGCCGGGACCAATGGGCTCTACATGGCCGCCCCTGCGCGCTCTAGGTCCACCCCCATTATTTCCCGGTTGATATTACAAACCGGGACTAGGCAGAGTTTTGGTCCCTTTCTCTGCTGCGGCAGAGAATTTATTTTCTTTCTTTTTTCATTTTTAAAATAGATTTCTACGCTACCACATACCGTACACGTTACCGGGACTAGAACATACAAATATATATACATGATATTTACATTGAGAACCATTAGGATCGAGCATACACAAATATATACATGATAGCATGGAGACATCACAGTTACCGGGACTAGATCCCGTCTATTCAATTACACGGTCGAGGGATTGTCGGTAACGCCTATTCACACTAAATTCTCCAACGTCATCTATCATCTCTTTCATCAAGAATTCTACCAGTTCTTCAGCAATTCCTAGTACGCGTTGCCCTGGTAGGAGCTGATCCCGTATTCTATCGAACTATATATAAGAAAAGGAGATCAATATATTAATACCAATCATGATAATAAAAAGTGACGATAATAAAAATAATATTGTGAATGTATTTCTTACATCGACTTTATAATTTTTGTGCTCAGTGGTAAATGTGCGAATGAACTCGCAAACGTAGAATCCACATAGATTCGTCCTGGGTGGCTGCCTAGCGCACTTTACGAGAATATAATTCAATCAAAATAATATTCTAGCATCATAATTGTATTGAAACTATAGAAGTAAAGAGATGTGTGTACTACTTACCGAGACCGGCTTAAACGTCAGCTTCTCACTAAAGTGACCCGTAACCGCACTCTTGAACTGGTTCCAAACCCTACCCAGTAAAGAAAATAAATGAGTTATTTATTACGTGATATCTCAGGAAATCAACGAAAGAGACTGATGTAGCGTGAAAATTACCTATGGAGCGTGTCCTGCATGTCCCTAAACTGTTCCAGGGGTCTTTTTAATGGGTCCATGACTTCGACTCTTCCCTTATCAAGTTGAATATTTAGCAGAATCCAGTGGTATCTGCACATGTTTATATATACATCAATTACTCATCAATTACACTTAATATCGAGTAAGCAAAAGTGAATGTGTACACCAGAGTAAGACCCTCACTTGAAATTGTAAGGAAACAGTATGTGGTCACAGAAATTTTGCTCCGTTAGAAACCTTAGAAGGTTTTCCTCCGTCTCCTCGGGTTTATCCGTTAGCGTCTTTATATGTATTTTATCTAGATCAATGAACCCAACACTAAAGAGTGACCTTTTACATTCCTAGATCTTCATTCTGCATAATAATAGAGTACAAAAGGATATAATGAGGATAATTACATGCAATAAACTGAATAACTGAAAAATTGAACAACTTATATGTAGATAATGAATTCAACAACTTACAGACAATAGAAACTCATGATAGATTTGTCGAGGGTGTCGAAAGCGTATAACTGGAAGAGTTCTAGAAACTCAACATGGACCTCTTCTTCTCGGAAGTAGTAGTTATGTGGTACTTTCTCCACGATCATTATTCTCTCCTCCTTTGCGGCTTTCAAGTACCAGTTATGTAAACTCCGCATTTGTGTTGGCAGTTGTTGCAACCTCTTTGGGGTGACCAACGGCATCCCTGGGACATATTGAGGGACTACATCAGCCTTGGGTAACTTGTCGTCCTGCGAACCTAGCAGTTCCTCAACAGTCACATTCATAGCAGCCGCAAGCTCCACAACTTCTTCCATATTCTGCTGGGGAATGTCAGAGGATGCCACCCTGAGGGGTGGGATCGGGTTTTTGGCCTGTTCCCCGAGCTGGGGGACGTCCTTTCTTTTCCCGGTTGCACTTTGACTTGATGATTTGCTCCCGCTTGCACTTTTACTTGATTTGCTCTTCTTCACCTCCTTTTGAAGCATGCGTAAATATTCATCTGGCATATGGTGCAAGTCATATTGCGATTTTGTGTTCAGAAAACCAAGTGCATACGCTTTTTTCTTCTCGGTGTATACCGAGGCAGGCCCAGGTTTCTTCTTTTGACGCTGCGCAACACATTCAGCCTTTGCGATCGCTGTGGTTTCCTCTTTAGTACGATCATAAGGTCTGATGGGAAGATTCTTATGAGGTACTCTTGGGAGGGGCGACATTTGTCGTTTTGGGCTGCTGTGTCGTTTAGTACTCATCGACGGAGCATGCTTCTGCTTATTGTCCTTAGCGGGCGGCGAAGACGGCTGACCCTGCGGCAGAGATCGAGATGGACCCGAGATGTGGTGGTTGTAGTCATGGGGTGGGCTTCTTGGAGCTGATGGAGGTGAAGGTGACATGCGACGACTCGGAGGCAGTGTTGTCCTTGGCGCTGAGCCTAGAAGCTTGATGTTGTTCTTGTCCCATAGAATGATACCACCCAATACTTCTCCGAGTGTCCTCTCACCTTCAGGTCCAGCAATGTCAAGCTCCATTGAGTCTCACCCCGTTGCGATTTCATCCACCCCAACTTTAGCATAGCCAGCTGGAATCTCACGGCCATGCCAGCGTGCGTTAGGTGGACAAGGTAAAGCACATCCGACATCCACCTTGATGGATAGGTTCTTCACCTTCTGATGGAGCTCACAAGATGTCTTCTCCTTGATTCCATCCACGGGGTAGCCGAGACCACCATCTACCATCCGTGCATCATCAGACGGGACCTCCGATTCAGCCACGCTGCTTCTCCGCTGAGATAGGACGGCGGTAATATCGAGTGTAGGATCTTGCAGGCGTGCTACTCCTCGAAGTTTGTCAATCTGTTGCTGATGAATTCGAAGTGTTCCTAGCAACTCGGTGAAACTGTCTCCATCTTCCTCCTGTCGTCGCCTCTTTGCTCTCTCTCGGCTCCTATAACTATCTCTGTCTTTGGGAAACCCTATCTCCCAAGTATAACTAGGTCCAAGGCCTCGTACTCGTCCTCCGTGTTCTTTATTCCTGAGGGCCTTTATCAGCAAGTCATTCTCTCTATCAGGACAGAACTTTGTTGTCCCCTCTTTAATTTCCTTCACCACTCTCTGCCATGTTTCCCGGGGTATCCTAATCCCGTCACTGCAAATAAGGTCCCCTATTTTTTCGTCATACAAACTCCCATGCCCAAGGAACCAATTTCTTGCCCTCAAATCCCATTCTTCGCGTATTGGTTCTGGAGTGATCCCTTTAGCGAGCAACTCATTCTCTTTAGCATCCCACTTTGGCATGGCAGTCGCGTAGCCCCTGGCCCCAGGTGATGGTGATATTTCTTCTTCGTGGCATTTAACTTGTTTTTTTCCGACTTTTCCTTAGCAGCTTCTGACTCCTTGTACTTCACAAATGCATCCCAGTTAGCTTGCTGCTTTGTTAGATAGGATTCGAACAAAGTAGGAGTCTTATTCTTCTAATACTGTTGCCATAATGATTTCTTCCAGTTCTTGAATAGTTCGACCATCTTCGTAAGAGTCCACTGCTTGACTTTCTTCCTCAATGCAGCTGTGTCGACTTCATCCTCAAATTCTAGCAGGGTGAAATGTGTCATGAGGTCATTCCAAAGACCCTCTTTGTACCTATCGGCAACATACTCACCCTCTCCCGCCCCTTTTGTCCTATTCCACTCTCGAACAGTGATCGGGATGCGATCCCTGACCATAACTCCGCATTGTTGTACAAAAACACTTTTAGCCTTTTCGGGTTCCAATGGTTCACCCCGTGGTGATACCCGCATAATTGTATAACGCGTAGATGTGTCCAACTTTTTGGCCGGGCCTCGTTTGGAATATTTTTGGCTCGATGTGGAGGCCTAAGAGAAGAAACAATCGTTAATTTATATATATATACAACTCAATTAATGCATCTAATCATCACTGGACTTCATATATATACCTCGCTAGACTTAGTTAAGGGTCCACCGGAGGCGTCGGCTTCTCCATCATCGGAGTCGTTGGCTTCTCCATCATCGGATCCGTCAGCTTCTCCTTGGTCATTTCTGTTGACCTCCTCGCCCTCACCGGAGGGGTTCAGATACATCGACGGAGATTCAGGTGGATGAACATGGGGGGCGCCGTTGATCATATTCTCGAGGATTTCTTCTTGTTCCAGGTCTCTACGGATTGGACTAGGTGGATCCATAGTTTTCTGCAAAAATGCACACAATATAAAATAATACTAAATAATAATATGTACACCTAATTTGCTACAATAAAACTAAACAAAAGCAAAGTCCGGGCGACCTGGGAGCACCACCACTCTAACCCTAAGTCCGGGTGCCCACGAGCACTACTACCCTAACCCTAAGTCCGGGTGCCCACGAGCACTACCACCCTAATCCTAAGTCCGGGGGCCCGCGAGCACTACCACCCTAACCCTAAGTCCGGGGGCCCGCGAGGACTACCGCCCTAACCCTAAGTCTGGGGGTCCGCGAGCACCACCACCCTAACCCTAAGTCCGGGGGCCCGCGAGCACTACCACCCTAACCCTAAGTCCCGGAGCCCGCGAGCACTTTACTAGTCTTAGATTTGAAATGTTTACTTTTATATAGTTGCTTTATAATTTAGTAAAGAGTTTCATTTGAAAACTATTTTCTAAATTTAGTAATGTTCAAAATAGCATTTGAAAAAGGTAAGGCTTTATAATTTTAGATAACCTCAATTTAAACCTTTCATATAATTTTACCCTTTGGTCCTAATGGATAGAAGTTTAGAATATTATGCCTATTTTAAAGTTATGCCTATTTTAGAAGATTATAGCTTTTTCTATACACTATGTAGTAATAATAACATATTATAAAAAATACTAGAAAAATAATAATAACATACTATATATTACATTATATATAGTATAAAAATATATTTTTATACAATATAGTAATAATAACATACTATATAATAACATAATATATATTTTTATACAATATATATTTTTAAACACTATATATAAAAAAATACTAGAGAAAAAAGACTAGCTAGCTAGTGCGGTGGTTGCTGGAGGTGGGGCGACCGGCGGAGATGAGAGAGTACTTGCGGCTGTAGGCCGGGGCGAGGCGTGACACTAGTGGCCGAAAAGGAGGATGAGGCGCGGGGGCGGCTGGAGGTGGGGCGGCCGGAGAGGGGGTGCTGCCGGCGTCGGAATCGCGCAGCCTGCCGGCGTCGTCGTCGAGGGCGCCTCCTGCATGAAGTGTGCGAATCGGTGAGTTGGGGAGAAGCTGCGCGGGCGCCCTTTAAGCGAACGGACCTTTAGTCCCGGTTCGTAGCACACACCGGGACTAAAGGGCAGGCATTTCACATATTCAAAAAAAAAACAGGCATTTCACCGAACACCTCAAATGCATATGAAGAAAAAATCAGCACAAAGTTATACCCACCTCACATAGGAAAATAACATGAGATAGTGGAGGGCTGGGTGTAGTATATATAGGGCCAGACTATTAGTCCCGGTTTGAGCCACAAACCGGGACTGATGGTTCTGCCAGGACCACGCGGCCGTGCCCAGACCCATTAGTCCCAGTTTGTATCTAAAACTGGGACTAATGGTCGCTTACGGACCAGGACAAAGGACCTCGGCGTCCTCGGGCCGTCTGTTTCGGACCATTAGTCCCGGCCTCAGCCACGGTCGGGACTAGTGGCCCAAACCAAAGGCCCATTTTCTACTAGTGGCAGCTACGGGTACTGCGGCCTTGGCCGCTCCTATTGCGGGTCAGGCTGCCAGAGCGGCCCGTGCTATGGTAAGAGCGCCAACGCGGATGAAAATGTCATGCCCAGCAACGCGTGCAGCAGCAGCAGTTAGTGCTCTGGCAACCAATGCTGCAGCAAGTGGGGGTACTTTGGCCTTGGCGGCGACTACTGCTAGAGCGGGCCGTGCACCAGAGCCAAGCTCAATGAAGATGTTGTGACCAACGCATGCAGCAGCAGTAGTCCGTGTCCTGGCAACCAATGCTGCAGCAAATGGGGATATTGTGGCCTTGGAGGCGACTACTGTGGTACTGGCTGCCAGAGCGAGCCATGCACCAGAGCCGCGCTCCTCTCTGACGAAATGTGGTAGACACCGTTGACCATCGTGCATGTCGTAGTGCTCCATGTGGATCTACCCCCAATAAAATAGCTTGATCCATGGATGTCTCAAAGGCGCCCATTTGTATGAGTAATAAAGGTAGGACCCATGCATTCCTTTTTGTAGTGAAACATATGTAGCGTACTGCTGGAACTGCATTGGTTTTCAGTTGAAGCATGCACGGGTTGCTCGGCGCTCGCTAGAGCCAGAGAACCAAAATTCATGGTATGTTCGCTCAAGGACATATGCTCAAACTCTCACTATAAAATTCGGCCCAAGGTCATTTCATCACTGGTGCATGATTGCAAATGGGCTCGGTCGATAGGCCATGAGAGCCATGGTATATTCGCCTATCCAAGTAATTTTTAAGGGTTTATTAGAGCATCCCCGCTCGATCCCCCCATTTCCCATCCAGCTAATGGTCTTTGGGGGGCTATTTGGACATTCGCCGGCTAAAAGTTGATGCCACTGCCTAGTCCTAACCTCCATATGCTTGCACGTGCATGTTAGAGGAGAAAGGAAAGATTCCTGCATGTGAGGCTATAGCTAGGCCAGCCATATGAGGAGAGAGAATAAACTATCATTTACATGCACGCCGGTGCCCCCGGCAGCCGCCCTGTGGTCTGGGTTTTCATCGGGGACACCGGATGGAAATTTTCAATTGGTGGGCAGGGAGCGGGGGCGACTAGATACATTTTTGTCACCGGCGCCCCCATTTTGGTATTTTTAGCTCTTTGGGGACGACGAGTGGAGATGCTCTTACGACATTATTCTCAGGTCATGCGGAAATTGTGATAGTGCCATACGAAACGGTGAATAGAAAAATGCCACTATTATCGTCGAATAAGAAAAAAAGTTACGTCTAAACCCCTAGGCGCAGTAAGGAAGTTAATATTGTGAAGTTCCATCTGTTTTAACCCACTAACGACCAATTAAGACATAAATTTTTAAGTTAAGACACTAACAACTAATTAGTATGCAGTTAAAGCTAATAATTACATGGAAATTAGGGTAAAAAATCCTTCAGCGGACTGCGCAGGGTTATTGGGAGGGGTCGGGATGGGGGCCGGTGGGATAGATCTTGCTCATCTGTGGCGTCATCTCCGTCTCCGGCAGCGAGCGGCGCAAATGCATGGGGATGGGTAGCGCATAGGCACGGGGATAGGCACCACCGAGATGGGTGGCGCTGGGCACAAGGAGGGGTGGCGCATCAGCACTAGGAAAGGAACACCATGGGAGGGTGAGTAGGTTGATGCCACTTCCATTCTACAGCGGGCCGCCATCGAAGGTCGCCCTTAACCTCCGCTTCAGATGGTCGCTCGCGTCGTTCCCGGTGACTCCTGGTCCTTGAGCATGGGTCCAATCGATGCGTGGCAGAGTTCTGCGGGAGGGTTGTCATGCTCGTCCATGTGGGAACGGGTATGGGCGGCGCAAGGGCATGGGGATGGGCAATGCAGTGGCATGGGAAGGAGAACGTTGTGGGAGGGTGCAGGCACACGACATGGGCCATGCAGGTTGCCATTTTTTTCTTGATGTTGACTTTTACCCGTTTGTGTCTGCTGTATTATGAAGAGACAAAGAAAGTTTAGAAAAATTTCTTCTCACATGGACGACAACGAGACGATGATGAAGGTGACCTAACATTAATGACCAGCAAGGATAAATCCTGAAGGAGATATGCCCTAAAAGTAAATAATATAGATGTTTATTATCATATCTCATTAGTTTATAATAGTTTTATATCATGTTGTAATTGTATCAAACGGAAACATTGATACATGTGTGATATATAAACAAACCAAAGGTTCCTAGTAGTCTCTATTTAACTAGTTCATTGGGCAGCTGATAATCAAGGTTTTCTGATCATGGTGCATTTATGCCAACTAATAATAAGTCATATCATCTGGAAATGATGTGATGTCCATTACCCACCAATGATTGTTGCAATACAATTAAGTCACAAAGTTCACAGTTGCAATTGTCAAAAACGAAGAATCTCAATCCTTAAACCGTGAGATCATATTTAATCACTATCACCCGAGGCTGCTTTGACGACATCAACCGTCATGTCCGTAATTGGGTGACCATAAATATGTATGTTGGGTATTCTAGAGGGCCATGTTGAGGTGTATGTATCTAGATCGCGGTTTGTTCTCCTATGTGACGGGAAGATACAATGGTCCCACTCGGTTAATTACATCCATAAGCTCCGCAATGTATGACTAGGTTATGGGGATGCAATATCATGTGAACGAGTAAAGAAGTGCTTGTTAGAAATGAGATTGAACAAGGTATCATGATGTCAATGATCAGATCTTGGACAAGTCAGGTATTGAAGTAACAAGGGAATTGAATTTGACGTTTATGGTTCAACACGACGTCGATTTGTGGAATGCACAAGGTTCATCATGGGAATCCCGGTCCCGCTATTGATCATTGATCCGAGATCATATTGATCATGATTGTGCCATTCATGAACCATATGGTAACACACATAAGGGAATTACCACGCCTGAAGAGCGTTCTAAAATTGATGGAATCACAGAAGAAAGGGAAGAGATAAACCGGAAGTGTTCCATGAGAGAATCGGAATTGTTCCGGGAGGATCCGAAGTTATTTGGAGTGAACCGAAAGGTATTTCGGGTCAAAGGGATTTAATAATATGTATTTCATATTAATTATTGGAATTAATATTAAAGTAATATTTGTTATTAAATATTTGGGCCAACTTCCACTAATTTGCATAGGTTTTTATTGATGATGCTTCATAGAATGCTCACTATGGTTATGCTGCAAGTTTCCACCATGATTAGGCATGGCTTAGGCTAGCTGCCCAGGCGTTTCCCTAACACATATACAAACTCCATGAGCTTACAAGCTCCCCTTTTATTTTACACTGCCGGGATCCATAAACAAAAGAACATGATATCAACTGAATAATAAGTGCAATGTTGAAAGCGTTCCCCATGACAACATGGTTCTGCTAATTCTCAACTTATAAAGTGCAAGCATATACGCAACATAGATGGACGCAATGGTTCAAGTTTATAAGTGCAAGAAAGTAAAGTGTGCCATCAAGTTTGTGAGAGCATTAATCACTAGTTTTCACATAACAAGTTTAATTTGGAAGGTAGATAAAAACATGAATTTACTTGGAATAGCAATTACACTAATAGGTAGATATAGTGGTCGCAAATGGCATAGGTTTTAGTTTTAGGATTGGATGCACGATAAGCATTCCCTCTCTGTACAGGTTTCTGGCTAGCAAAGCTGAGTAGCAAGCAATAAGAGTTGAAGGAAACAAACAAACATACAAATAATAGAAACAATCATGCAATCTTCTTTGGAAACACAAAAGATCTTAACTAGAGAATACTAAGCTTATGAGCCAGACAAGAAAGAAAGATAATGAAATTATATTAAAAGTACTTTTCACTTTTCCATTCAATCCTCAAATAGTGTTACTACTGACCGGAGCTAGGTTTGCCAAAACCAACTAAATTTACTTAATGATCCCAAAGTGATGCCAACACTAACAACAAGATCAATCATATAACAGAAATTTGCAAACTAAAATAAGATGTGCAAAAAGTAAATGATAGAACTTCTCATTAATATTCCATAACGGCAACTCACACCAAGGGATACATAGATATCTAACTAGAGGGGAGATACTTCCATAATGCAAACCATCCTATATGATAACTTCTCTATTCATGATATGACTCTACTAAAAAGGTAAAAAGATGAAGATAATGATGTGATACCGCGACATTCCCCAAGCTTAGAACAAACCAAGGGGATGGCAAAACCTGATGACGAATTACTCCTTTGGTGGTGGTGGTGTTCCCTCGTCATCATCCGACTTCCAAGGAAAAGGATCTCCATCGACAATAGACATCTTGGTTTCCAATATCCTGAAACTAGCAGCAAAACTTATGTGTTTGAACCTGGCCTCATACTCACAGTTTTGCTTTTGTATGTCGTAGAGCTATGCTTGTAGTTGGTTGGTTGTTCGATGGAGTGAGAGAATTTCATCCCTTAGCTCATAGTCTCCTTCTTGTGCTCGGTGATGAGTTCTGAACTTATCTTATGAATGATGTCCACTTTGCATTCTGCCATCTTCTTATACCTAAAGACTTCTCGCTCTAGCGCTTCCTTCCTGTCCTCCTGAGTACCTTCATCTTCAGGGCCCTGAACCTCTTTTATTTGTACCTTCCCATCTTCGAGCAACAACTCCTTGGGGTGAATCCTCAACTCATACATGTATGGGTTGATGATGTCCGTGGAGGAATCCTCCTTGGGTGATCAAGAGGAAGACATTGTGGCTCCAAAACTGAGATCTTCCTGTCAGAAACAGATCAAAATGAAAACACGACGAGAACACAATATACGTGCCTCGAGAGATCCAGGGGATTATATATTACAAAGTTTAACAACAAAAGGAAAGTACTGGGAGAAAACGGGTCAGAGACAGGCTCCGGGGTGGCCACACCCCCTGGTGGCGCGGCCAGGTGGGCCCGCGCTACGGGGTGGTGTGAGCCACCCGGGCTCCGTTTTTGTCCCATTTTCGACTCGTTATTTTCCATGTTAAATAAAAATTACAAAAATATAACTTGAGAAGTTCTTCGTGGACCTTTTATTACCAGAACTATTACCTATTCGAGAATGGACTATGCAGGTCTCTGAATTTGGCCTTTAATAAATTCTTCCGGGGTCACCGTTTGAATTATATCAATATCTTCATTGTAAGAATCTCCAAAAATTTAGTTCTTGAGTCGTTTGACCATTCTTCATCTCATTACATTATTTTCTCCTACCACTTGAAAATTTCTTTCATACAAAACTTCACACAATCTTCATTAGCAACATTAGTGTATGCAAGATAATAAACCTTTAGGTTCAATTTCAAATGAAATCCAACAAAACATATGCTACTGAAACAACTTATTTCTAAAGCCCAAAAAGAATTCAAAAAGGAAATCGATTTAAGAGGCAAAGACAAAAAATGGCAGAAATCTGTCAAAACAGACCAGCAGGTAAAGATCATTTTTTTCGAAAATCTTCTGTTGCTCAAATGAAAAAGTGCAAAACTAACGAAAGTTAAATAATAACCTGGGGCATGCACATAAAAATTACATATCAATACGACGTTCTGGGATTTTTCACGATTTTTTACGGTGAAGCACAAAAATCTGTTTTGGGACAGCAACTTCCCCAAATCTTACTTCTCTTTCATTAGAGGCTGATCTTGACACAAAAACCAAACAGAAAGGATAAGAAGAGGTTATTACAGAAGCAATAACTTCTAGGACTCAAATAAACAAAAATAAGCTAAAAGCAAAAATATATTGGGTTGTCTCCCAAAAAGCTCTTTCTTTATAGCCATTAAGATAGGCATGATAAATTTCAATGATGCTCACATAAGGATATGAATTGAAGTAAAATAGAGCATCAAGAAGCAAATATACACATATTTAAGTCTAACCCACTTCCTATGCAAGGGAATTTTGTAAGAAAATAAATTATTGAAACCAGAGGCTACTAGCATAGGAAGGCAAAACAAGAGCAACATAAAGGCTTTCAGCATAAAGCGAGGAAACTTAATATTATTGAGATGCATAAGAACAATTTTCCCTCTCTCATAATAACTTTCAGTATCATGTGTAAATTTAACGATATAAGTATCACATAAACAATTGTAGCAATGGTCACTTATTCTGACAGAAAACTTAGGGACACTAGCTTTCCTTGTTCCATTAGGATGTGAAACAATATTAGAAATATCCTTACAAAGGATAATGTGCCCATCTTCTACATTTTTAGCGACAAAGTCTTTCATATTTGCTACCACAGGTTCATCATCTATTTGTTCATTATGTACTACAGCTTTCTTTGTACTTTCGTTAACCATACTAGCCATCATAGAATATTCCTTTACTTTAACCGGGAAAGGTATTTTTTTCTCGATGTAAGGTTCAGGTAAAATATGATCAACAGTATAAACTTCAGTATTTCTTGCAGGAACACAATTAACAATATCTTTATATGGCTCATGATACTTGTTCCATTTCTTTTTAGGAATTTCAATATAAGAGGCAAAAGCCTTAAAATAATTTGCAATACTTTGAGAATCAAGACCATAAGCATTACTAATATTATGAAAGTCATCAGTTCCCATAAAAGATTTAATGCATTCATAATCATAATTTATACCTGACTTTCTTCCTTTGTCATTCTCCCATGCTTCAGTATTGTCTTGAATACGGTCTAGAAGATCACATTTAGCTTCTTCTTCCATACATGTAAATGATCCAGAGCAAGAATCATCCAATAGATCCTTATCATGAAGAGAAAGCCTTGCATAAAAGTAAACGATAATAATGTTATTAGGGAGCTCATGAGTAGGACATTTGAGCATTAGTGACTTCAATCTCCCCAAGCTTGAGTTGTACTCTCTCCTTCACGAGGCCAAAAGTTATATATTTGATTCCGATCTTTATGAATCTCACTAGGAGGATAAAATTTGGAATAAAAGAGAGGTACAATTTCCTCCCATTCAAGAGATTGGCCATTCTTTAGCAACTTATACCATTCCTCAGCTCTTCCTTTAAGTGATACAGAGAATAACTTTTTCTTAACGTGATCTATTGTAATACCTGCACACTTAAACAATCTGCATAATTCGTGTATAAAGAGCAAATGATCACCGGGATGGACAGTTCCATCTCCAGTGGTAGTTATCCATAACACGATCAACAATTCTTGTAGGTATCTTGAAAGAATCATTTTTTGCAGGTGGAGGTTCATCTACTACCTTAGCAGTGGTAGTAGTATTTAGGAATAAGAAATTAAGTGAATTATCCATATTGAGAATAAAGTAAGAAGGAGAAATAAACAATACTCATAGTAGAAGTTTCCTTTACCATTTCCACTCTCCAATAGTGCTTCACTCCCCGACAACGGCGCCAGAAAATAGTCTTGATGACCCACAAGTATAGGGGGTGCATCGCAGTATTTTTGATAAGTAAGAGTGTCGAACCCAACGAGGAGCAGAAGGTGTTGACTAGTGGCTTGGATCATGAATTCTCTGTAAATACTTAGCAAACGGATTTTTAGGGGTTTTTGATAATGCAGATAAATAAAGTGCGAGTAAATAAAAGATGATGATAATAATTGCAGCAAGTGGCAAAATCCTTTCTTTAGCAAAGGACAAGCTTGTTGTATTACTTAAGATAACCAAACGTTCTCGAGGATACATGGGAATACGGTCAAGTGCTTTCGCTTCATATAGTTGATTAATCTTCTTTGGTTGGATAAGTGTTGTGTGGGTGAACCCGTGCTAATGTACTGACCTTCCTAGGACTAATACATACTTGTTATTATGCCCCTTGCAAGCATCCGCAAGTACAAGAAAGTAATTAAGATAAAAACCTAACCACAGCCTTAAACTTTGGGATCCTACAGTCCCTTATGCAAAGGTTTCCTAACGGGGGTTCATGTTTCTGTCACTCCGGCAACCCCTACGATTAGTAGCCAAATACACAATGCATACCCCTAGGCCCATAAAGGTGAAGTATCATATAGTCGACGTTCACATGATACCACTAGAAGAATAACACCACAACTTAATTATCAAACCATTGAATCTTTCTCAACATAATTCCACTAATAACAACATGACTTCTCCCATGTCCTCAAGAACTAAATGAACTACTCACAAGACAGCATATGGATCAATATCAGAGATGAAATAATGATAAATAACAATCTGAACATAACAATAATTCACTGGTTCCACTCAATAGCATCAACTACAACAAGTAATCAACACCGGGAAAGTTTCCCCTAAGAACTATGCAAGATTCAATCCAATTATTATAGCGGTATGGAGTGGTGATGATGGTACTGGTGGAGATGATGATGATGATGATCCCGATGAAGTCCAGCTTGATGATGGTGTTGGTGGTGACGATCTCTCCTCTCCGAGAAGGAATTTCCCCGGTAGATTTCTGCCTGCCGGAGAGCTCTTTCTCTCTCTGTAGTTTTCCGCCCCGCAGAGGCGGTGGAATCTTTCTGTGGTTGCTCCCCGAACTTTAGGGTTTCGAGGGGATTATATGCGTCAGAGGGCGATGCCAGAGGTGGGCCAGGGTGGCCACACCACCTAGTGGCGCGGCCAGGGCTGGCCTGCGCCAGGGGGTGGTGTGGGCCCCCTGTGGCCCATCTCCACTTCCCCTTCTGGCTTCTTTCGTCTTCTGGAAAATAGGAATTTCCGTATATTTTCTGGGATTTTCTGATCTTCGCCAATTTTGCCTCCAAACAGTGCTTTTTTCCATCAGAATCCTGACTCCGGTGGTTCATCCTCCCCAAATCATCAATCATGCAAAAATAGATGAAATAACATAAGTACCATCTCTTAATATGAAATATATCAATGAATAACCGTGAATTATGATCTAGAATGGTGATGCAAAATGGACGTATGAAGACCTTCCACCGAGAGAAAGATAACCAGTAGCCAATATGATAGATGGATCCATAATCACCGAGAGATAAATCCACAAGACAATTCTAGTGATAAATCCACAACCGAACCATAGTGCCACACATAAACATAGTCTCATACAAAACATCTCACGAAAAAAGTTCAACGCTAAATGGGCAAAAGCAATGAACGAGAGAAAATGATAAGAAAGCAAATGCTTGTGCTCGACCCATGCAAATCCATGAAATCCTAAATAGAACTACTTCTATCCCTTTGGCATCGAAACGCCAAAAAGGAAGAAGAGCGATGCTAGCGCCCCAAGGTATCACTCGTCCTAATCGTACTCCTCATCATCGTGCTCGTCCCCGTCCTTGTCATCATACTCCCCCTCATCATCCTCATCATGATCAGCTAGTGGAGTACGCTCCCTCTCTGGGGCAGGGAACAAGTGGCGCTCGAGCTTTTCGAAGTTGAGTACGGAGGAATTCCACTAAGCATACGGAGTAGGAGCAGTAGGAGCTGGAGGGTGATACATCCATAACATATATATAATTTTTGATGGTTTGATGCTAATAATATGCTTTTGACACTCCTTTTTGTATAATGTTTATGATTTATTTGGACTAACCT
Organism: Avena sativa; assembly: GCA_916181665.1. Classification (NCBI taxonomy): domain Eukaryota; kingdom Viridiplantae; phylum Streptophyta; class Magnoliopsida; order Poales; family Poaceae; genus Avena; species Avena sativa. Next base: position 85,596,337 of record OV702291.1, on the reverse strand, counting down.
ACTAATAGTTGCAAAAGTGCACAATGTTCTTGTTTTACACTTTGATTTGTAGGAATTACCAAGAATACAAGTGGAAACCTTGTTGGTGTCAAATTGAGATTTTTCCAGAAATTTGTCTCAGAACTCTTTTTGAAGATGGTCACGTTTCAGGTCGAACCCGGCGTCAAACAGAAAACTCTTCAACTACAAAGTGGTTGGAAATTTCGCGACAAACGTTCTGGACATAAAATTTAGCTGATTCCGAGTCCGTACGAGCCCGCTAGGCCCGATTTACTGCAGCCCAAGATGGGGTGACGGGAATCCGAGAAGCTATATAAAGGGAGGAAACCTAATTCGCCGAAGACATCTCCACCCACGAATTTGCAGCGCCACCGCCACCGAAGGGGAGATTCGGGGGACAGAAAGTCTCTATTCCGGCACCCTGCCGGGACGGGGAAGTGCCCCGGGAGCCATCTCCATCAATCTCCACCGCCATCTCCATCGTCATTGTTGATTCCCATAATGATGAGGGAGTAGTTCTTCCTCGAGGCTAAGGGTTCTACCGGTAGCTATGTGTTCATCTCTCTCTATGCATGATCATATTGTGATCATGAGATTTGTAATCAAGTAGATCTACCTTGCCACTCAAGTGCTTTAATAGATCTCTTCTCTCCCCATGTGCGTGAAAGTGACAGCGTGCACACCACGGTGGCACTTAGGCTAGAGATTACAATTACTTGTTATGAGTTATATTTGGAGTTGGATATCTCTATGAAACTGTGGTGTTTGTTGGAACCATCTAGCGCTCAAGGTGACAGTGTGGGGTTATCTAGATGGGAAAAGCGGACTTTGAGCTGTGTTGTTATAGCCCTACTATGGATTAGAGTGTCCAACCGGAGAGTAGTTCAGAGTAGTATCATAAAGAGATGATATTTATATGAAAGTGTTCACTAGTGAAATATGATCCCTAGGCCTTGTTTCTAAACATTGAAACACCATTTGCAATTAGATCTATTACATGTTTGCTTGCTTCCATATTTTTTCCTTTAGTCTTTTCCTCCTGTTAAGCTCTTTTCTGGCACCGTTGTCTTATATCCATACCACTTATATTTCACTATCTCTTTACCGAACTAGTGCACCTATACACCTGACAAGTGTATTGGGTGTGTTGGGGACACAAGAAACTTCTTGTATCTTGATTGCAGGATTGCTTGAGAGGGATACCATTGACCACTTCCTCCCGGAGTTCGATAAACCTTGGGTAGTCCACTTAAGGGAAACTTGCTGCTGTTCTACAAACCTTTGCACTTGGAGGCCCAACAACTGTCTACAAGAATAGAAGTGCATAGACATCAAGCTATTTTCTGGCGCCGTTGCCGGGGAGGTAAGGTAAAAGGTACTCACATCCTCTGGTGTGAGTGCTCGAAGTTATTTCCTTTAGATTCTGCAATTTGGACTTTTTGTTTCTTGTTTTTACTAGTTAGGCTTAATGGAAAACAACAACAAAATTAGAGAGCTTTATAGTATTTATCTTGAGTTAGGACATGAAGTGTTTGAAGAGAAAATTAAAAAACCTATGGAACTTTATTTTCATGCTAATAGCAATGTTGCTAGTATGAATTCTTTGGACACCATTATTTCTAATGCTATGGAAAAGTCTAAGCTTGGGGAAGCTAGTTTTTATGAAAATGATCTTTTTAGTTCCCCATCTTTGGAAGATAGCTATTCTATTGCTTATGATGATACCAAACCTCCAATATATGATGATTACAATGATGAATATGATATTTTTAGTCCACCAACTATTGAGGAGAAAATTAATTGTGATTACAATATTCCTCCTATATTTGATGATTATGGTGATGAGAATAATAATGATAGCTATTTTGTTGAATTTGCTCCTACTACAATTAATAAGAATAACTATGCTTATGTGGAGAGTAATAATGATTATATGCATGTGGCTCATGATAAGAATGTTTTATGTGATAGTTATATTGTTTATTTTATTCATGATGCTACAGAAAGTTATTATGAGAGAGGGAAACATGGTTTTATGTATCTCAACAATATTAAGTTTCCCCTCTTTATGTTGAAAATTTTGAAGTTGCACTTGTTTTGCTTTACTATGCGTGTTGCTTTGTGCTTTCATGACTTGTTTCTTTACAAGATTCTTATGCATAGGAAGTGAGTTAGACTTAAATGTGCTTTCAATTTGCTTCTTGATCCTCTCTTTTACTTCAATTCATATTTCTTATGTGAGCATCTTCTCAAACTATCATGCCTAATTTAAAGGCATTAAAGAAAAGTACTTCTTCGGAGATAACCCAATAGTTTTCTTGAGTCTTGGAAGTTATTACTTCTATAATAACCTGTCCTTATCCTTTTTATTTGATTTTTGTGCCAAGAATAACCTCTAATGAGAGAGAAGTAAGATTTGGGAAAGTTGCTGTCCCGAAATAGATTTTTGGGCTTCACTATAAAAATTCGTGAAAAATCTCTGTAGGTCGGATTGAGCTGTAATTTTTTTGCTTGTGCCCCAGGTTGTTATCTAACTTTCGTTAGTTCAACACCTTTTGATTTGAGCAACAGAAGGTCTTCGAAAAAATCGGTTTTCCTGCTGCTCTGTTTTGACAGATTTCTACCATTATTTGCATTTGTCTCTTTATTGATTTCTCTTTGGGTTCTTTTTGGTGAATTGAGCTTGTGTTCTTAATGAAAGTTTTGCTGTTTTAAAACTAAACCCCAAAGGTTTATTATCTTTTGAATGCACTAATGTTTCTAATGAAGATTGTGTGAAGTTTTGTATGAAGGAAATTTTCAGATGTAGGGAAAGAATGATGTAATGAGATGAAGAATGGACAAAAGCTCAAGCTTGGGGATGCCACCCGTGTCACCCCAAGAAATACCCAATAAGTACAAGCGTCAAAGCTTGGGGATGCCCAAGGCATCCCCTTCTTCATCAATAAAAATCTCAGGTTTCTTCCAAACACTTCATTTTTATTGTTTCATGCACAGTTGTGTTGTTCTTGGAGCGTCTTCATTTTTTTGTTTTGTTTTGGTTTTCATTTGCTTGGTTTTCTTAGTTTGCTTGAATAAATTGGTTGGACCCCCTCATTCATACATTAGTTTTCAAATAAGTTTGGTTTGGATTGGAAAAGAGTAGGAAAAAGTTCATGCTTAAGTGGTAAAAGGAGCTTGTTTTTTACTGTGGCCGATGCTTTGTCATGTCATGCTTTATATTGTTTCGGATTTATGCTTAGTGATTTTCTCTGTAGCATGACATGTTATAAACAATTGAGATTGCTTAATGTGCCTTAAAAGAATTATGCGTTGTTTTAGCATATTAAAGCATAGTATTGTGGTATTCTTCTTTGATGCTTTATTTGGGTTGACTTGGCGCATGCTCACACCATGTTATGACTATCCCAAGTCACCATATCCTCTATGACATTTAGGTTTTGACTTGTAATATCACTTTATGCTTTAATTAATGATGTTTTCTCTTTTTGCATGATTATGGCCATTATTGCTCTCTTAATTGGTCGCTCCTAGTCTTTTGCTAGCCTCCATAACCAAGTATGAGTTCCACTCATGCATCCAACTCTAAATAAAACCAAGTTATCCCAAAGAGTCCACCATACCTACCCATTAGCATTTGCTATTCCAAGTATATTGATGTTTTTATCTACCTTCCGAATTAAACTTGTTATGTGAAAGTTGGTGATTAAAGCTCTCACAAACTTGATGGCACACTTTACTTTTCTTGCCCCTAATAAACTTGAACCATGGTGTCATCTATGTTGTATATGCTTGCACTTATACGTTGGGATTAGCAGAACCATGTTGTCATGGGGAACGCTTTCAACATTGCCCTTGTACATTGTACCCAATTGATATCATGCTCTTTTGTTTATGGATGTCGTCGATGTGAAATGAAAGGGGAGCTTGTAAGTCCATGGAGTTATGTATGTGTGTTAGAGAAACGCCTGGGCCGCTAGCCTAAGCCATGCCTAATCATGGTGGAAACTTGCAGCATCACCATGCTGAGCAATCTATGAAGCATTCTTCTTATAAAAAAAGAGATAGAGATTGAGAAAAAGAAAAAAAAGATGAGAAATGAGGAAAGAGAGAAAAAGCACCATTTTTCCCATGGTAAATAATAAGATTTTTGAGATGCTCATTGTCTGCTTGCCTTGTCATTTTTATTATGGGATAGCTCCTATATCATGTGCAAGGGGTACCCCATTGGCGGTTCTCTATGATACACATGTACATACTATGACAAGAACTTACCAGTAACTAAACTTGAGTAGCATGAGGAGAGGCCCTCGTATTCAAGGGACATGAGATTGCCAACTTATACTTTGTCAAGCATATACTCCATAGTTTGTTCACTTTAACCTTAATCACTTCAAGATGCTTATGATAGGGGCAATGAGAGATGAAAGCTAATAAGTACCATAATTTTTGGAAGCTCTTTATGAGACTTGAATCCCTGCTTCCTTCTATGAAGGCCTTTCTTTTACTTTTATGTTGAGTCTCCATCTTCCATCTTTATGAACCTATTGAGAGAGCATAGTGGCCATTCTTAGTTTAATGTGCGTTGTCCCAAAACTTGTTGATTGATTCATAATGTTGATATTGCTTGTTCTTGAACTATTTGTATCTAGTCACCCTTATGAACTTTGAAGGTGTCCTACACATTTATGTTTGCTACTCTATGAGGGACAAGCTGAATGCCACTATGCTATGTTTTCTTTATGTAAAACAAACAAACGTCTTGCAAAGCATTGTTATTCATGAATCTTTTATTTGTACCTTTTCATGTTACAACATAGTTGCTATATTGTTAGAACTCTATCTTTCATGTTCTTGTCTAGAGTACCTTTGATCTCAACTATCAACGCTTTTACAATAATGATGATCAAGATTGTGTTGTCTGCATGTCACCTCAAAAATTATATTGTTTTTATCGTTTACCTACTCAAGGACGAGCAGGAACTAAGCTTGGGGATGTTGATACGTCCATAACGTATCTATAATTTTTGATGGTTTTATGCTAATAATATGCTTTTGACACTCCTTTTTGTATAAAGTTTATGATTTTATTTGGACTAACCTACTAATAGTTGCAAAAGTGCACAATGTTCTTGTTTTACACTTTGATGTGTAGGAATTACCAAGAATACAAGTGGAAACCTTGTTGGAGTCAAATTGGGATTTTTTCCAGAAATTTGTCTCAGAACTCTTTTTGAAGATGGTCACATTTCGGGTCGAATTTGTTGGAAATTTCACGACAAACATTCTGGACATAAAATTTAGCTGATTCCAAGTCCGTACGGGCATGCTAGGCCTGATTTACTGCAGCCCAGGATGGGGTGACGGGAATCTGAGAAGCTATATAAAGGGAGGAAACCTAATTCACCAAAGACATCTCAACCCACGAATTTGCAGTGCCGCCGCCACCGAAGGGGAGATTCGGGGGACAGAAAGTCTCTGTTCCGGCACCCTGCCGAGACAGGGAAGTGCCCCCGGAGCCATCTCCATCGATCTCCGCCGCCATCTCCATCGCCGTTGTTGATTCCCATAATGATGAGCGAGTAGTTCTTCCTCGAGGCTAAGGGTTCTACCGGTAGCTATGTGTTCATCTCTCTCTCTATGCATGATCATATTGTGATCATGAGCTTTGTAATCAAGTAGATATACCTTGCTACTCAAGTGCTTTAATAGATCTCTGCTCTCCCCATGTGTGTGAAAGTGACAGCGTGCACACCATGGTGGCACTTAGGCTAGAGATTACAATTACTTGTTATGAGTTATATTTGGAGTTGGATGTCTCTATGAAATTGTGGTGTTTGTTGGAACCATCTAGCGCTCAAGGTGACAGTATGGGGTTATCTAGATGGGAAAAGCGGACTTTGAGGTGTGTTGTTATAGCCCTACCATGGATTAGAGTGTCCAACCAAAGAGTAGTTCAGAGTAGTATCATAAAGAGATGATATTTATATGAAAGTGTTCACTAGTGAAAGTATGATCCCTAGGCCTTGTTTCTAAACATTGAAACACCATTTGCAACTAGATATGTTACATGTTTGGTTGCTTCCATCTTTTTGCCTTTAGTCTTTTCCTCCTGTCAAGCTCTTTTCTGGCAACAAGCCACCCTCTAATGTCTACGCACTTCTATTCTTGTAGACAGTTGTTGGGCCTCCAAGTGCAGAGGTTTGTAGAATAGCAGCAAGTTTTCCCTTAAGTGGATCACCCAAGGTTTATCGAACTCAGGGAGGAAGTGGTCAAAGGTATCCCCTCTCAAGCAACCCTTCAATCAAGATACAAGAAGTCTCTTGTGTCCCCAACACACCCAATACACTTGTCAGGTGTATAGGTGCACTAGTTCGACGAAGAGATAGTGAAATACAAGTGGTATGGATAATTATAAGTGGTAACGGTGCTAGAAAATAGCTTGATGGCGTGGAAGAGACTAAAGGAAAACTGAAATAAGGATGCAAGCAAGCAAACATGTAATAGATCTAATGGCAAACGGTGTTTCAATGCTTAGAATCAAGGCCTAGGGATCATGATGAGGACATCCCTACAATTACACCTACCCCAATGACTACTGAAGATGCTACAACTGTTGCAAGAAAGGATCAGTCCAATGAGATTAGAATTGGACCTATTACAAGAGCTCGTGCTAAGCTACTAGAACAACAGGTGAATTTACTCCTAAACGAATCTGGTACTTTGATTGATGAGAACTTTATACTGCCTAAGTCTATGCATTTATGTATGATCAGGTTCGTTGGAGAAACAAGCATGGCGCGAGGAGGAGAAGGGCTAGAAGAGAAGCCCAACATGATGATCTCCCAAGGATGCGCGAGGGAGGAGCGGGAGGAAGGCGCAAGAGAAGATCATCAAGACGAAGGCAAAAAGATCTGCCACGACCGGAGTGTCCGGCCAGATCCACCCGGACTGTCTGGCCTGGTCGAGAGGCGAACTGGCGTGGACATTTAGTATGCCATATGGGATACTACCCGGACACCACCCGGAAACTTCAAAGTTTCTGGCCAAACCGGACTGTCCGGCACACTTCACCCGGAGTGTCCGGCCTGACCAGACTGTCCGGCCCACTTCGACCGGAGTGTCCACCCACCAACCGAATCTGTTCTGAGTCGGTTTGTATCAGTTTGAGTCCTTTGCATTTAGTTTCGGTTTCTAGTTGTTCCAGCCGCCCTTATAAGCTATGGGATGACCTCTAGTTAGGTTTTAGACCACGTTAAAATATTTTGGAGTTGTTTCTTTCATAGAACCTCTGGAATTACCCTATGTTCGAATCTACCAACTATAATTGAGTGTGATCTGTTGTTCCATTGGGAATTAGTAGATTGCATACTACCGTTCGTGGTCACGGCTGCGTGCGCAAGAGAGTGGTGTTGTGAATATCCTACAAGGTTCGAGAGCTGTTGCATTGGCATCAGGGATCGAGCGGGAGAGTTCATAGCTACAGGCTAGTTATCTATCATCCACCATCATCACCGCCATCCGCTTACTGAGAAGATCGGGCCACCCCATATCATCTTGGTATCAGATTTCCAGTGTTGCCTCGGTAAGCATCCACAAATCCATCCATAGATTAGTGAGTGTTTTCGTCCTATACAGAAAAAGCCTTACAAAAAGATTTTCCATAGACTAGATTACATCGTTTTCGAGTTTTAGTTGCTGATTGTATCTTCTCGTAGATCCGATCTGCAGGTTTTTCCTCATAGGAGTCTAGTTTCCGTTTGTGTCTAGGTTTAAGGTTTTCATCTTGTTTTCCGCTGTTCCCACCATTACCGTTTCCGCAAGTATTTGTTGTTTTTCTGAGTCCACATAGCGTACCTTTGTTTGCATACCATAGACACAACCTATCTACAGCATCTGTGCCTAGGAACGTACCCACGAGACTAGTTGCTTTGCTCTGACATGCTGCTCATTAGGGTTTGAAGTGCAGAAATTTTTCAACAGGCAAAACCAGACTATCCGGCCGAATCACACCGGACTATCCGGCCCAGCCGGAGTCTCCGATGCATATCAACCGGACTATCCGTCCCAGTTCTGTTATAAGTTGCTGTGCTCGTTTGCATTGAGTAATATAGTGGAAAAAAAAGAGAATCATTATAAAAAAAGAGAAAAGAGCTACAAGCCTGACAAAAGAAAAAAAGAGATATAGAAGTGTGCAATATTGGAGGCCTTTTTGTATATCACTGGTAGATTGAGCAATCTTGTGCCTGTTCTATTTGAGCTATTACTAGCATCTCTCTTGTGCATTGCAATATTCCTGTTCATAAATTGCTTTGCCATGTTTATCTCCACTGTGTGTGTTTCTTGGGTATTTGTACGATCAGCACTAGGACTTGTTGCGGTGTAGATAGGGTACCATACCTATAGCTCCACCTTAAATAACCCGTGTGCCCTGCGATCGTTCTCTATACCTTTGATATTCACTTCATCACATCAAGTACATCAGTCTTTGATTTCGTTTGGTAGAGCATCTCTATTCACTTTGGAACGGTAAGATCTCCTTTCTTATTAGTTGTGAGTGATTTGTGAGAGTTTCCACCATACAGATTTTGATTTTTGCACTAACCTACTAATCATGTCTTCTAGTGATGATGATGTTGTGTTGCAGAGAAAGAAGGATGAGGAGCTCGTCAATTGGCGTGAATATGAGGCTTTGAAATCCCACTTGACACATGTGTTTACTAACACGACAGATGCCATTGACAAGAATCTCCAAGATATGAATATGAGATTGGATCAGCATGTTAGGACAGTTGATACTATCCAAACGCAAGTGTCTATGCTCAATGTCAATGTCACTACTTTGCAGCAGTCCATTGCGGGTTTGACAGCCGCCTTGCATAGAAGGGAAGATCCTCAACATGATGATGCTTTTGATGATGTCGATGAGGGTAGCGTTGTTGATGCTGCTCCACATGTTGGCAGGGGACGTGCTATTCCCCCTGCCCATGCACCTGCTCATGGTCGTGGGTTTGCCCAACTTGGGCGTGGTCCACGTGTGCCCAACCAAGCTACTGATGACGGTTTGGGCAAGCCAAAATTCTCGATTCCTAAGTTTGATGGTTCCATTGATCCTGAAGATTACCTCACCTGGGAATTGAAGATTGAGAAACTCTGGCGATTATTTGACTATCCAGAATATAAGAAGGTCAAGCTTGCAGCATCTGAATTTGATGGTTATGCTTTGCTTTAGTGGGATGCTCTTGTGCAACATAGGAGAGAGGACAATGAACTTCCTGTGATGGATTGGCGCGAGATGAAACAAATCATGAAGGCACGTTTCGTACCAACCAACTACTTGCGATCAGTTTTTGATAAACTAACGCAATTGAAGCAAGGCACCATGACAGTTGATGAGTACTACATGGAGATGGAGATGCTTATGCAGCATGCTCGAGTTCGTGAGTCCATTGAGATGACCATGCAGCGATTCCTAAACAATCTGAAGTTACCAATCAAGAGCATTGTTCGTCATCACAAGTATGAGACCATGAATGAGTTGCTGCATCATGCTAGAGAGGCCGAATCCCAGTTGGCAGAAGAGGCTAAGTCACGTGCTCGTTTTCTATCCTCCAGCAGATTTTCGGCCAGATCTACACCTCCTACAGTCACACCACCAGCTGCTGCTCCATTTACACCATCGGCCAAACCAGCAAGTACACCTTCGTTTGGTTCTAGTGCTCGGAAACCCGCTGTTCCTGCTGCTAGCTCGGGTTCCAACATGTCTACTGCACGTACTCGTGATGTAGTGTGCCATACTTGTGGAGGTAGAGGTCACTACAAGAAGGATTGTCCAAACAACAAGGTTATGTTTGTTAATGAACAAGGTGAAGTAGAAAGTGGAGATGAAGCTTCTGATGATGATATTGATGTTGGCGAGGATGGTGCTGATGCATATGCTGAGCATGCACCCACTATTGTTGTATCTTCACGTGTACTTAGTGTGCAACCGGTTGAGGAATCCCAGCATTGCAACTTGTTCCAAACAAAAGCTCTAGTTGGACCAAACAAAGCTTGCAAGGTAATTATTGATGGAGGTAGCTGCAGAAATCTTGCAAGTAAGGAACTATGTGCCAAACTGAATTTGACATATTTACCTCATCCCAAGCCATACTACATACAATGGTTGAGCAACAATGGTGAGATGAAGGTAAATCATATGGTACGTGTGAATTTTCAAATAGGGACATACAAAGATTCTATTGATTTTGATGTGGTGCCTATGACTGTTTGTCACCTACTATTGGGTCGACCTTGGGTCTATGATCGCCATGTGCAACACAATGGCCGAGCCAATACATATCACTTGGAATTCAAAGGAAAGAAGATTACTATGCAGCCAATGACACCACAAGAAATTGTGAATGATTCTCGCCAGAAGATAGAGGTGAACTTGAAGGAAGATACTACCACTCGGCGAGACTGTGTAACAGCTATTCCTGATGTAATTGAGCCTAAATTGAGTGATATAATGAAAAGTGAGAGAGTGCCTAGTTTATTGATACTAGCCACCAAGGAGGATATGAGAGAGTTTCGTGAGGATCCTACAGCCATGCCACTTGTGCTCATGTATAAGGGCGTGGTATTGGTTTCTAACGACATGACCCCTATTTCTCTTGGTGTCTCTTCTGTTTTGCAGGATTTTGGGGATGTGTTTCCAGAAGATGTACCCGCAGGTTTGCCCCCATTGTGTGGTATAGAACATCAAGTGGACCTAATTCGTGGTGCCACACTTCCCAACCATGCACCTTACAGGACTAATCCCGAAGAAACTAAGGAAATTCAGAAGCAAGAACAAGCGTTGCTGGATAAAGGGTACATTCGTGTCTCTCTTAGCCCTTGTGCTATTCCTGTTATTTTAGTTCCTAAGAAAGATGGTACATGGCGCATGTGTGTTGATTGTAGAGCGATTAATAACATCACTATTCGATATCGTCATCCTATTCCACGCTTAGAGGATATGTTAGATGAATTGAGTGGTGCTGCTGTTTTCTATAAAATTGACTTGCGTAGTGGTTATCATCAAATTAGGATGAAAGAAGGGGATGAATGGAAAACTCCTTTCAAAACTAAATTTGGTTTGTATGAGTGGTTAGTTATGCCGTTTGGTCTTACTAATGCACCTAGTACTTTCATGCGTTTGATGAATCATGTTTTGAGAGAGTTTATTGGTCGTTTCGTGGTTGTTTACTTTGATGATATACTCATATACAGCCACACCGAATCTGAACATTGCACTCATATTAGACAAGTTTTGCAAGTGTTACGTCATAATAAACTGTATGCTAATCTTGAGAAGTGTACATTTGCAAAAGATAAGGTCATATTCCTAGGATTTGTTGTTTCTAAGCATGGAATAGAGGTAGATCAATCTAAAATTGAATCAATTCAGAATTGGCCTACTCCGATGAATGTTAGTCAAGTGCGTAGTTTCCACGGTCTCGCTGGTTTCTATAGGCGCTTTGTGAAAGATTTTAGCACCATTGCTGCACCATGAAATGATTTGACAAAGAAAGGTGTTCCTTTTGTATGGGGCGCGGCTCAAGACAATGCATTTGATACATTAAAACGTTTGCTTACTTCTGCACCATTACTGGCATTACCTGATTTTTTGAAGCAATTTGAAGTTGAATGTGATGCTAGTGGTATAGGCATAGGTGGCGTTTTGATGCAAGAGGGTTGGCCTACAGCTTATTTTTCTGAGAAATTGACTGGTGCTCGTTTGAATTATTCTATCTATGATAAAGAATTGTATGCACTTGTTAGAGTACTTGAGGTTTGGCAACATTATTTGTGGCCAAAAGAATTTATCATACATTCTGATCATGAAGCTTTGAAATACTTGAAAGCTCAATCAAACTTGCATAGAAGATTAGCTAAATGGGTTGAGTTCATTGAGTCTTTTCCTTACATCATTAACTATAAGAAGGGAAAAGAGAACGTTGTTGCTGATGCTCTATCTAGGAAGAACATGCTATTAACCAATCTTGATGTTAAAATTCCTGGATTAGAAGCTATTTGTGCACTTTATGCAACTGACCATGATTTTGCTGAACCATATCGTTTGTGTGCTCTTAGAAACGCATGGGATAAGTATCATATACATGATGGATATTTGTTTCGAGCTAACAAACTATGTATTCCAGAATCGTTGTTGCGTTTGTTCTTAGTGCAGGAATCACATGCTGGTGGTTTGATGGGTCACTTTGGGCGTGAGAAGACATTACTCATGCTTGCTGATCACTTTTATTGGCCCAAGATGAGGCATGATGTGTATAGATTTGTGAGCCGATGTATTACATGCCACAAGTCGAAATCTAAGCTGAAGCCTCACGGTTTGTATACACAGAGAGGTCATGATTCTATATTTGTGGTAGTGGATAGGTTCTCTAAGATGGCTCATTTTATTGCCTGCCACAAAAGCGACGATGCGTCGCATGTTGCTAACCTGTTTTTCAGGGACATTGTGAGATTACATGGAGTACCAAAGACGATTGTTTCTGACCGTGATGTGAAGTTCATGAGCTACTTTTGGAAGACCTTATGGGGCAAGCTAGGAACAAAGTTGCTGTTCAGTACTACATGTCATCCCCAAACAGATGGTCAAACGGAGGTGGTGAATCGAACATTGTCACAGCTACTAAGGACCATGATTAAAAAGAATCTGCGGGAGTGGGAAGAGTGTTTGCCACATGTTGAGTTTGCTTACAACAGGGCTGTGCATTCAACTACTTAGCTTTGTCCTTTTGAGGTGGTGTATGGTTTCAAGCCATTGACGCCACTTGATATGTTGCCTCTGCCATTACATGAGAGAGTTGATATGGAGGCATCAAAACGTGCTGATTATGTGAAGAAAATACATGAGAAGACTCGAGAGGCTATTGAGAAGAAAGGCAAGAACATTGTTGCTGCAAGGAATCAAGCAAGGAAAGAAGTGTTGTTCGAGCCTGGAGATATGGTTTGGGTGCATCTATGCAAGGATAGGTTCCCACTACTTCGAAAGTCAAAATTGAAGCCACGTGGTGCTGGTCCTTACAAGGTGTTAGCCAAGATTAATGATAACGCCTACTCGGTTGATATACCTATTGAGGAGTTTGGTGGAGTTAGCAATAGCTTCAACGTTGCTGATTTGTCACCATATGCTGGAGAAGACCTTGGAGCGTCGAGGTCGACGCCTTTTGAAGGGGGGGAGATGATGAGGACATCCCTACAATTACACCTACCCCAATGACTACTGAAGATGCTACAACTGTTGCAAGAAAGGATCAGTCCAATGAGATTAGAATTGGACCTATTACAAGAGCTCATGCTAAGCTACTGGAACAACAGGTGAATTTACTCCTAAACGAATCTGGTACTTTGATTGATGAGAACTTTATACTGCCTAAGTATATGCATTTATGTATGATCAGGTTTGTTGGAGAAACAAGCATGGCGCGAGGAGGAGAAGGGCTAGAAGAGAAGCCCAACATGATGATCGCCCAAGGAGGCGCGGGGGAGGAGCGGGAGGAAGGCGCAAGAGAAGATCATCAAGACGAAGGCAAAAAGATCTGCCACGACCGGAGTGTCCGGCCAGATCCACCCGGACTGTCCGGCCTGGTCGAGAGGCGAACTGGCGTGGACATTCAGTATGCCAGATCGGATACTACCCGGACACCACCCGGAACCTTCAAAGTTTCTGGCCAGACCGGACTGTCCGGCACACTTCGCCCGGAGTGTCCGTCCCACTTCGACCGGAGTGTCCGCCCGCCGACCGAATCTGGTCCGAGTCGGTTTGTATCAGTTTGAGTCGTTTGCGTTTAGTTTCGGTTTCTGGTCGTTCCAGCCACCCTTATAAGCTATGGGACGACCTCTAGTTAGGTTTTAGACCACGTTAAAATATTTTGGAGTTGTTTCTTTCATAGAACCTCTGGAATTACCCTGTGTTCGAATCTATCAACTATAATTGAGTGTGATCTGTTGTTCCATTGGGAATTAGTAGATTGCATACTACCATTCGTGGTCACGGCTGCGTGCGCAAGAGCGTGGTGTTGTGAATATCCTACAAGGTTCGAGAGCTGTTGCATTGGCATTAGGGATCGAGCCGGAGAGTTCATAGCTACAGGCTAGTTATCTATCATCCACCATCATCACCGCCATCCACTTACTGAGAAGATCGGGCCACCCTATATCAGATCATACTTTCACTAGTGAACACTCTCATATAAATATCTTCTCTTTATGATACTACTCTTCACTACTCTCTGGTTGAACACTCTAATCGATGGTAGGGCTATAGCAGCACACCTCAAAGTTCGCTTTCCGCATCTAGATAACCCCACACTGTCACCTTGAGTACTAGATGGTTCAAACAAACACCACAATTTCCTAAAGACATCCAACTCCAAATATAACTCATAACAAGTATTTGTAATCTCTAGCCTAAGTGCCACCATGGTGTGCACACTATCAACTTCACACACATGGGGAGAGCAGAGATCTATTAAAGAAATTGAGTAGCAAGGTAGATCTATAGATTACAAGATCATGATCTCAATAAGATCATGCATAGAGAGAGATAAACACATAGCTACCGGTAGAACCCTTAGCCTCGAGACAGAACTACTCCCTCCTCATCATGGGAATCAGCAATGGTGATGGAGATGGCGGTGGAGATCGATGGAGATGGCTCTGGGGGCACTTCCCCGTCCCGGCAGGGTGCCGGAACAGAGACTTTCTGTCCCTCGAATCTCCCCTTCGGTGGCAGCGGTGCTGCGGAACTTTTCGTGGCTAGAGGCTTGACTATTTAGGGTTTTTGCATCGAGAGGCATCTTATAGGCGAAGAGGCAATGTCGGTGGGCGGCCAGGGGGCCCACACCACCTGGTGGCGTGGCCACATGGTGTGGCCGCCCTGTGGCCCCTGTCCGTCTTGTCTTTTGGCTCTATGAGTCTTCCGGTAAAATATCAACTTTGGCTTTTGTCCCGTCCAATTCCGAGAATATTGATTTTCTGACTTTCCTGGAACCAAAAACAGCAGAAAACAGGCAACAGGCACTGTGGCACTTGTTAATAGGTTAGTCCAAGAAATCATATGAAAAGTACTCCAAAGTGTGGACAAAACACAAGAAAGTAGATATAAAACAAGCATGGAACAACAAAAATTATAGATACATTTGCAATGTATCAGTGACCTCATGTGAAAAGGCAAGCAGCTGAACAAGGTGGCCACATATACTATCATTATTGCCCCCACTAGGAGTAATGCAGTCATGGTAAAGGGTAACCAAATCAGCATAAAGAGGGGACAGTCCTGAGAGCATCCCAACAACACCATCTAGTGAAAGGCATGGAGAGAGCACAGTGTCCTTGCTAGGCTTGATAGGAGAGATAATGTGATGACCACACGGAATATCACGACCATTGAAGAGGTAACGAAGAACCTGACCAAAGGTACATAAGTTGGACTGAATAAAAGTGGTACCTATCATCCACTTCATTGTACGGTGCTCATCTCCACAGATCACAAGAGTTGAGAAGAACTGCTTCACCACAGATGTATCATAGTTGCACTGCAGAGTCATCAGATGGAGTAGCCCCATCCTTCTAGTCATAGCCAAAGCCTCAGCAAGTCATGGCTTTGACTTTGCCTCATTCATAGCAAGAGGGCGCATGGGGCGGATCTTGAGTGAGGAGTTAATATCATCATGAATACTTCTGAAGTGGGTTGACCAAAAGTTATTGTCCTCACTCTTAGCCTCAGCATATAAGTCACAGTGACGAATAGCAGAATAGTCAAGGATATCCATCTTATTGTAGCTGACTCGGGGCTTCTTGCCCTTCCTCCCTGTGGTCCTCTTTGTGTTCTTAGCATGTTTAGCCATGCTAATAGCCTCTCTTTGCCTCCTCCTTAATTCAACCTCGTCCACAAGACAACCTTCTCTATCGGGCCTGAAGTAACGAGCACGGGGACGGCGCTTGTAAGTCTGAGGAACACGAGAGCCACCTCTGAAGTGAAAAAGATGGATAGCATGGAGATAAGTGTACACATAAGTCCATGAGGGATGTAGAAACATTAGACAAACAATCCACAAATCAAAAATACATTATGCAAAAATCTGAGAAATTTTGAACCAGAGGTGAATCTGCCAGGTCCGATAATCCAGCCTTGCTAGGGGCGGATAATCTGTCCCTGGTGAAAATTTAAGAATCAACCCAGATTGAGTGCATCAAAGTAGATCGGGCACATGTATTGCAAGACTACAATTTCTAACTAGGATATGAACCACAAGGCGACTCCTAGTCCAACTTCCACCAACAATCAACACATCTGTACAAAAGATGGTAGAGAGAGAGTTACCTGACTCATTGAAGGAAGAACATGGAGGAGAAGGTACCCGGATGCGTGGGGAAGAAGATCCGGGGGAGGCCCGGAGAATCCGGTGGCCGAAACGGCTCTGAGGAGAGCTGGGGCGGCAGGCGGTGGCTTGGGAGAGAGGGGGTCGGGGGAGAAAAACTGCTCTATTTGAGCTGTTCCCCTAGTCGCCCTGCCCTTAGTAGACAGAAACCGCAAGGGGCGGATAATCCGACCCATTTTCTGAATTTCTGTTGAACATAGATTTAGGCCCGTGCACCCTTAGACAAACCCCCACAAGAGAAACAAAGGACTTGTGTGCAAGAATAGATGGCTCGAGGATAGAAAAGGCTTGGGTTTAGACAACCAAACTGAGATGGTACTACACACCCAAGATTGCAAGAACCAAATCAAATAAAAGCCAAAATTGGGTGTGTTTTCCATAAGAACACAAGATATGCAAGAAACTCCAAAAAGATCCACATGAAACCAACTGTTCTTATGGAAGAGTGTGGTGGACGAGGCCACCATGTTTTTTTTTGACAAAAACAGTAGGGAAGTCCCCTACTGTGTCATTTTATAAATTTTATAATGTACAAAAGATTGAGCCAGGCTCAATCAATGTTACAGATGGTTACATTCATAGCGTGTCAAGCCACTCTTGCATACCTTCCTTGAGACTAGGTTTAGCTCTATGCATAGTCAAGGTGAAGGTTGCTTTAAAAAAATAAATACATCTAGTGATGGAGGGATATAGATCCCTAAAAGTATAACCATTTCTTTGCTCCCATATACTCAAGCATCCAGTGATGATAACTTCCATAAGAAAATTGGGACTGAATCTACTTCTAGCATCATTGATCATCTGATGAATCTCCATATCTGTGTTCCATTCAAGTCCCAAGGCCCACCAGAACCCTTGGCTGAAGCTGCATTCAAAAAATAGATGCAGCAGGGTTTCCTGAGGACAGGTGTCACATATTACACAATCATTGAATTCCACAAAGAAATTTTTTCTTGTCATTACATCCTTCGTGTTTAATCTCTTATTCAGTAGCAGCCAAGCAAAAAATTTGTGTCTTGGTAGACAACATGATTTCCAAATATCCAGTATGGGTTTTGGTGTTGGGTGAGCCCCAATGAGTGCTCTGTAGATATTTCTGGTTTTGAAAGTCTCCCCGCAGGAAAAATACCATGAATCATGGTCGTCTGTGTGGTTTATGCTTCTAATGTTCTCCAACATATCAGTAAATTCCTCATGCGCAATAATGGATAAGGGGAGTTGAAAAAGTTCATAGAAATCATTATCAGCTACAGAGATGGCTTTGGCCATGGTCAAAGAATCATTGTGGCAGAAAGAGTGTAGGTGAGGGTATCTATCTTCAAAACATTCACCTTTCCATAGATCTTTCCATAGTAGCATAGTTTTTCCATTGCCAATTTTGCAGTGAGTCAGATCTCTGTAAATATCCACATAATTCATACGATCTCTCCACCAGAATGATCCAATATGATTCATTGAATGTGGGGCAGAATCACCTTGATAGTAAGCTTTCCAAATAAGATCAACCCATGGTATATCAGCCCTGTTGTAAAATTTATGAATATTCTTCAGTAAAAGGGCCTGATTTTGTACCCTGAGGTTTATGACACCTAAACCTCCTTGTTCTTTTGGTCTACATACCAAATCCCATTTAGCAAGACATTTGCCATGTTTGTGGATTTCTTTTCCTGCCTAGAGGAATTGTCTGCCACCCTTTTCAAAATGGGTAAAAATTGTTAAAGGGACTTTGAAAGAACACATAGCATGGATGGGCATAGAATTTAATACAGAATTCAGTAATGTGAGTCTTCCTGTATATGACATGAGAGAAGATAGTCCAGATAGTCTTCTATCAAATTTGGAAACAATGGGCATCAAGCTATCAATAGATAGTCTTGTGGTACCAAGAGGGAGACCCGGGTAGGTGAAAGGTAAACTCTCCAATTTGCATCCAAAATCAGATGCCAGTTGAGATGCAAATTCCACTGTTATATTGATAGGTACCAGAGTAGATTTGTCATAATTTACCTTGAGCCCTGTCATATTGCTAAATTGTTGGAGTCTGTTCTTGAGGTTAGTAAGTTGTAAACTATCAGCAGGCATAATCAGCAGGGTGTCATCAGCATATTGAATAATTGGATATTTTTGCCCATAATCATTATCAAGTGGCAGGCTGATTTCATTTCTATGCCAGGCATCATTGATAATTTCCTGTAATAATTCAGGTGTGCAGACAAAAAGTAGGGGGGATAGGGGGTCTCCTTGTCTGACACCTCTTTTGCAGCATATTTTTTTCCCTGGGACACCATTCAGTAACATTGAGGTGGAGGCAGAGTACAATATAGATCTTACCAGGGAAATCCATTTGGGGCCAAAACCTTTGGCATTCAGCATATTAATAATTGCATTATATTCAATCTTGTCAAATGCTTTCTCATAATCAATCTTCAGAATAATAATTGGCTTCTTTAACACATGGCAGATGTGAAGATATTCAAAAGCCCATCCCAGACAATCATGGATATTTTTCCCTTTAATAAATCCATATTGATTGTTATGTATAATGGGTTTGATAACCTTTTGGAGTCTATTAGCCATTATCTTGGTGATGAATTTAAGTGGAAGACTAACCAGAGATATGGGTCTGTAGTCATTCATGGTCTCAGGATCATTTATCTTGGGGATGAGAGTAATAAAGGCAGTGTTAATGGCACTCAAATTTACTGATTCATCATAGCACTCATGTACCAGTTTTACAAAATCTTCTTTGATAATATGGCAGCATTTCTTAAGGAATTTACCATTGAATCCATCAGGACCAGGTGCTTTATCAGAAGGAAAATCATTGATCACAGATTCAATCTCATCATTTGTGAATGGACCATCCAAGTGAAGAAGATTATGAGGTGAAATCAATTCATCAAGGTTGATGTCATTAGTAATATTTTCACTTGTGCCTAGTCTATGTTTGTAAGATTGCCAGATTGCAGCAGCTTTAAGTTCATGCTTAGTCAGAATCAAATTGTCCTCAGACTTGATATGGGTGATGAGATTTCTCTTGAAGCTCTGGGTAGCCACAGCATGGAAAAATCTGGTGTTCTCATCTCCCAATTTGGCCCATCTGATTTTAGCTCTGCTTTTCCAATATATTCTTTTAGCCTCCAGGAGCTTATTGGTATGATCCATCAAAATCTTTTTAAAATTCTTCTCATGTAGAACAAGTGGTCTCTGATCCTCTATTCCCTCCAGTAATGCCAGGATAAATGTGTAGTTCTCAATAGTCTGATTTAGGTTTGAATGATTTTTGCACCATTTTTTAAGTCTAGCTCTGAGATGTTTGAATTTGCAGTTGATAGCAAGTGCAGTATCACAGATATATGGAGCTGAGTTCCAGAGGGTATTCACAGTATCATAGAAACCATCATATTCCAGCCAGTGGTTCTCAAATCTGAATAATTGTGCTTTAGGAATAGAAGTGCCCACTTGGATACTGATGGGAGTATGATCAGAGCCAATTCTGGAGAGTGGAAGAGCCATAGTGTTGGGGAAAGTTGTGGTCCATAGAGGACATGTAAAAATACAATCCAGGTTTTCAAGAAGAGGGGGGTCTTGCATGTTACTCCAGGTGAATGCTTTTCCTTTCAGTGGTACTTCCACAAGGTCATGAGATTGGATGACATTGTTGAAGAGCATCATATTATGAGCATCCCCACCTTCTCTGTTTCTATCATCAGGGCTTCTAATGAGGTTGAAATCACCCACTAGCATCCAGAATGGGTAATTGGAGGTATCAATATGATGCATCCAATTGAAAAATTCAGCTCTGTGTTCATTGTGTGCAGGCCCATAAATATTGGTCAAGATCCAGGTGATACCAGAGTGTTTGCATGTAAGAGCCATAGTTAGATGGAATTTCGATTGACTAAGAAGCTCTCTCCAGAAAAAAGGCTACCATTCCAGATAGTAATTAATCCTCCAGAATTACCAAGTGAAGGAGAAAATGCAAAGTGGGAAAATCTCCTGGGACAGAATTTCCTTAAATAGGAGTGTTCAAAATCTTCCCTTTTAGTTTCTTGGAGGTAGATAATATCACAATTGCTAGAATTAACTTTTTATCTAAGTTGATCATGTATCAGCTCAGAATTGATGCCTCTAACATTCCAGTCAAGAATCATCCAGTTCCTATTCATAATTGAACATCTGAGGGTTCCACAGGTTCTGATCAACATAGTTAATCAGGTATTTATTAGGGACAGCTGGCAGAACAGATGAAAGTATAAAAAGCATCTTGGTCCCAGATTGAAAATCCCACAAAGGTGTTGATGATGTAAATAACATAAAAGGGGATAAATAAACATCTAGGTACTTAAGCAGATATAGGGATATGGTTCTGCTCATCATGAGCAATAAAGAAGTGCTTATTACATGCCAAATAGTATCAAGTAGATGAAGTTTCAGAAACATAAAATTGTGTGTCATTAAACATATATGACACACATTATTACATGCAGAAGGGTGAGGTGACATTAGCCACATTCAGAGAAGAGCTTGTCATGGTATGACACCGCGAAGATATATCTTGGGTTCATGACCAATACTTATCAATAAGCTCACATATCACAAAATGATATTAAGGGAAATGATTTTTCTTGCTTTCGGCATTATGGGGGAGGGTTAGCCCAATCGATTAGGACCACACTTCCCTATATCCATGCCCACACCTAAACCAAATAAAGGATGAGATGTTAGTGGGTATGCATGAGTAATCAAGCAAAATCCTGGAATCAACAATATTTAGCTCATTCCTCAAATAACAAAACCTTGCTTCATCAAGTGGCTTCGTGAAAATATCAGCAAGTTGGTTCTTCATGCTCACAAAGGATAGATCAATATCACCACGAGCAACAAGATCCGAAATAAAATGATTGCGAATCTCAATATGCTTTATCCTTGTATATTGCACCGGATTGTAGGCAATTTTGATTACACTTTCATTATCACATAAAAGAGGCACTTTGTCACGATTGACACCGTATTCCTTTAAAGTTTGCCTCATCCATAATAATTGTGTACATACACTTGCAGTAGCCACATATTCAGCTTCGGGGGTGGAGAGAGATATACAATTCTGTTTCTTTGAAGACCAACATACCAAAGACCTTCCCAAAAATTGATAAGCTCCAGAAGTTGATTTCCTATCATCCTTGTCACCAGCCCAATCTGAATCAGTATAACCACATAGAGAGAAATTGGAGCCCTTGGGATACCATAAACCAAAATTAGGGGAATGAACCAAATATCGGAAGATTCTCTTGGCCGCCACTAAGTGGCTTTATTTAGGAGCCGCTTGATACCTTGCACACAGACCTACACTCAACACAATATCGGGTCTAGATGCGCAGAGGTAAAGGAGAGAGCCAATCATGGACCGGTATACCTTTTGGTCCACATCTTTACCATTGGGATTGAGTTCAAGATGGCATTTAGTTTGCATCGGTGTGACGACGCCATTAAGATCCGTCATATTGAACCTCTTCAGCATGTCTTGGATGTATTTTGCTTGATTTATGAAGGTTCCTTCTCTAAGTTGTATAATCTCAAATCCAAGAAAGAATCGTAATTCCCCCATCATAGAAATCTCAAAACATGTCAGTCATAAGCTTTGAAAATTCGTCATTAAATGCTTTATTAGTAGCGCCAAAGATAATGTCGTCTACATATAGTTGGCATACGAAGAGCTCCCCCTTAACCTTCTTAGTAAAAAGAGTGGGATCGATTTGCCCAACCTCAAAGCCATGGTCTAACAAAAGCTCTTTAAGATGCTTATACCACGCACGTCGGGCTTGTTTAAGGCCATAGAGCGCCTTATCTAGTTTGTAGACATGGTTTAGAAAATTGGGGTCCTCGAAACTCGGGGGTTGCTTTAGATATACCAACTCATGTAGAGGACCCTTAAGAAATGCACTCTTAACATCCATTTTATGTAATTTAAAGTTATGGTGAGAACATAAGCAAGAAGGATACGGATAGACTCAAGGCGAGCCACAGGAGCATAAGTTTCAGCAAAGTCAATGCCTTCCACATGAGAGAAACCTTGTGCTACTAGTCGTGCCTTGTTCCTTACGATGATCACTTAGTGGTTAGTACCTCCAGCATCAGCGAACCTTTGCAAAACAGGTTAGGAATGGGCGCCACTATCCCAGCCTAGATCCAGCCAGGTTCTATTGATCATGTCCCCTTCCCAACAGTTGTACCTTGTCTTGGGGCGTATTTGTTTGGCTTTACTAACAAGCCTGCCAGAAAAATCAAAGTCTTTCTCTTCCCGTCCTGGTTCCACAATACCCGGATTTAGTCAGATCCAATTCGAGGGATTTTGTAGGTTCATTAATCAAGCCTTGGTAGAAGAACTTGACAAGCTTCCAACAATTAAAGACCCATATCACGAAATTGCATTTCAATTATTTGCGAAAGGGTATCAATTGCTAGAACCTAGTTTCGACCGAGAAGGGAAGGTAGCAGGCAGGTCAAGGTAGTACGGTTAGGTCAAAATAACAGGGGACATGGATCTTCCTCTCGAATAGCGTCTCCCTTATCATTCACTCGTTGCCTCGATCTCTCCTCCAGCTTAAAAAAGGGCAGTTGTCCAAGATTCGAGGCTAGCGAAAGGACTTTCCTCCGATCTCGAGAGACGTGAACTACCATGTTTTGATCCTAGAATGGACTCGGTTGCTTGGTCTCCAAATAGAAGGGCTATTTTTTAACTAGAATGGTATGGTTATGCTTGAGCGATACGTCCAAAACATATCTACTTTCCTGAACACTTTTGCTATTGTTTCTCCTCTAAACTTGTGTGATTTGGATACAACTAACATGGACTGACGCTGTTTTCAGCAGAATTACCTTGATGTCTAGTTTTTGTGCAGAAAATTGATGTCTATGCACTTCTATTCTTGTAGACAATTGTTGGGCCTCCAAGTGTAGAGGTTTGTAGAACAACAACAAGTTTTCCCTTAAGTGGATCACCCAAGGTTTATCGAACTCAGGGAGGAAGTGGTCAAAGGTATCCCCTCTCAAGCAACCCTGCAATCAAAATACAAGAAGTCTCTTGTGTCCCCAACACACCCAATACACTTGTCAGGTGTATAGGTGCACTAGTTCGGCGAAGAGATAGTGAAAAACAAGTGGTATAGATAATTATAACTGGTAATGGTGATATAGAATAGCTTGATGGCGTGGAAAAGACTAAAGTAAAACTGAAATAAAGATGGAAGCAAGCAAACATGTAACAGATCTAATAGCAAACGGTGTTTCAGTGCCTAGAAACAAGGCCTAGGGATCATACTTTCACTAGTGAACACTCTCATATAAATATATCATCTTCATGATACTACGCTGAACTACCCTTCGGTTGGACACTCTAATTCATGGTAGGGCTATAACAGCACTCCTCAAAGTAAGCCTTTCCCATCTAGAAAACCCCACACTGTCACCTTGAGTACTAGATGAGTCCAACAAACACCACAATTTCATAAATACATCCAACTCCAAATATAACTCATAACAAGTATTTGTAATCTCTAGCCTAAGTGCCACCATGGTGTGCACACTATCAACTTCACACACATGGGGAGAGCAGAGATCTATTAAAGCACTTGAGTAGCAAGGTAGATCTATAGAATACAAGCTCATGATCTCAATAAGATCATGCATAGAGAGGGAGATGAACACATAGCTACCGGTAGAACCCTTAGCCTCGAGAGAGAACTACTCCCTCCTCATCATGGGAATGAGCAATGGTGATGGAGATGGTGGTGGAGATCGATGGATATGGCTCCGGGGGCAATTCCCTGTCCCGGCAGGGTGCCGGAACAGAGACTTTCTGTCTCCCCCGAATCTCCCCTTTGGTGGCGGCGGCGCTAAGGAACTTTTCGTGGATTTCTGATTGATTGATTTAGGGTTTATGCATCGGGAGGTTTCTTATAGGCGAAGAGGCAAGGTCGGTGGAGGCCTGAGGGACCCACACCACCTGGTGGCGCGGTCAGGGCTAGCCCACGCCACCACATGGTGTGGCCAGCCCCTGGCCCTCCTCCGTCTCGTATTCTGGCTCCATGAGTCTTCCGGTAAAATAGGAACTTTGGCTTTTGTCCCGTCCAATTCTGAGAATATTCATTTTCTGACTTCCTGGAACCAAAAATAGTAGAAAATAGGCAACTGGCACTGTGGCTCTTGTTAATAGGTTAGTCCAAGAAATCATATGAAAAGTACTCCAAAGTGTGGACAAAACATAAGAAAGTAGATAAAACCAAGCATGGAATATCAAAAATTATAGATACATTTGCAATGTATCAACATCCCCAAGCTTAACTCCTGCTCGTCCTCGAGTAGGTAAGTGATAAAAAGAAAGAATATTTTTTGAGGTGACATGCACCATCATAAACTTGATCAAAGTATTTGTAAAACATTGATAGTTGGGATCATAGTACTTCAATCATAACATGAAAGACAAAGTTCTAACAATAAGGCAAAGCAACTATGTTGCAACATGAAAAGGCATAAACAAAAGATTCATGAATAACAATGCTTTGCAAGACGTTTGTTTGTTTCACATAAAGAAAACATAGCATAATAGCATTCAGCTTGTCCCTCATAGAGTAGCAAGTATAAATGCATAGGACACCTTCAAAGTTCATAAGAGTGACTAGATACAAATAGTTTAAAACATGCAACATCAAGATATGCATCAATCAACTAGTCTTGGGACAATGCACATAGAACTAAGAATGGCCACTATGCTCTCAAAGTAGGTGCATAAAGGTAGAAGGTGGAGACTCAATATATAAGTGGAAGAAAGGTCTTCATAGAAGGAAGCAGGGATTCAAGTCTCATAAAGAGCTTCCAAAAATTATGGTACTTAATAGCTTTCAGCTCTCATTGCCCCTATCATAAGCATCTTGAAGTGATTAAGGTTAAAGTGAACAAAGTATGGTGTATATGCTTGACAAAGTATAAGTTGGAAATCTCATGTCCCTTGAATACGAGGGCCGCTCCTCAGGCTACTCAAGTTTAGTTACCGGTAAGTTCTTGTCATAGTAAGTAGATGTGTATCATACAGAACCGCCAACGGGGTACCCCTTGCTCGATGATACGAAAGAATCCCCATATCAAAATGACAAGGCAAGCAGACAACAAGCATCTCAGGAATCTTCTTATTTACCATGGGAATATGGTGCTTTTTTCTTCTCTTTCCTCTTTTCATAATATCTTTTTTTTCTTTTTCTCTTTTTTCTCAATATAGGACTCTTTTTTTATAAGAAGAATGCTTCATAGACAGCTCATTATGGTTACGCTGCAGGTTTCCACCATGTCATCATGGATTAGACCAGCGGTCCAGGCGTTTCTCTAACACATATACATAACTCGATGGACTTACAAGCTCCCCTTTCATTTCACACCGACGACATCCATATACAAAAGAGCATGATATCAACTAGGTACAAGTACCAAGTGTAATGTTGAAAGCGTTCCCCATGACAGCATGGTTCTGCTAATTCCCAACAAATAAGTGCAAGCATATACAACATAGACGACACAATGGTTCAAGTTTATTAAGGACAAGAAAAGTAAAGTGTGCCATCAAGTTCGTAAGAGATTTAATCACTAGTTTTCTCATAACAAGTTTAATTTGGAAGGTAAACAAAAACATGAATATACTTGGGATAGCAAATGCTAATAGGTAGGTATGGTGGACTCTTTGGAGTAACTTGGTTTTAGGAGTTGGATGCATGAGTAGAACTCATACTTGGTTATGGAGGCTAGCAAAAGACTGGGAGCGACAAACTAAGAGAGCAATAATGGCCATAATCATGCAGAGCGACAGAACATCATTGATCAAAGCATAAAGTGATACTACAAGTTGAAAACTAAAGGATCATAAGGGCTTATGGTGACTCGGTATAGTCATAACATGGTGTGAGAATGCGCCAAGTCAACCCAAATAAAGCATCAAAGGAGAATACCACAATACTATGCTTTAATATGCTAAAACAACGCATGATTCATCTAAGGCACATTAAGCAATCTCAATTGTTTATAACAAGTCATGCTACAGCAAAGAATACTAAGCATAAAGCCAAAACAATATCAATCATTGCATGACGAAGCATAGGCCACAGTCAAAAACGAGCTCTTTTTACCACATAAGCATGAACTTTCCTACTCTTTTCCAAACCAAACCAAACTATTTGCAAACCAATGTATGAAAGAGGGGGTGATACATTGCAAATGTATCTATAATTTTTGATGTTCCATGCTTGGTTTTATCCACTTTCTTGTGTTTTGTCCACACTTTGGAGTACTTTTCATATGATTTCTTGGACTAACCTATTAACAAGAGCCACAGTGCTAGCTGCCTGTTTTTTGCTGTTTTTGGTTCCAGGAAAGTCAGAAAATGAATATTCTCGGAATTGGACGGGACAAAAGCCAAAGTGCCTATTTTTCCAGAAGACTCCAGGAGCCAGAATACGAGACGGAGGAGGGCCAGGGGCTGGCCACATCCCCCCAGGCGCGGGCTAGGCCTGGCCGCGCCAGGGCATGGTGTGGTGGCCCCAGGCACCCCCTCGGTCTCCCTCTTCGCCTATAAGAAGCCTTCTGACCTAAAAACTCCGGGGGGGGTCGACGTTTTTCCAGAAGGAGTTCTGCTCCACCGCCACCACCAGATTCCACGAAACAGCACCAGAAACTCCGTTCTGGCACCCTGCTGGAACAGGGAATTAGAGGAGAACATCGCCATCATCATCACCATCGCTTCTCCATCGACCATCCATGTTTCCCCCATCTATGAGTGAGTAATCCCCCGCTATAGGCTATGGGGATGGTAGGGATTGGATGAGATCGTTCATGTAATGGCATTAGATTGTTAGGGCATGGTGCCTAGTATCTTTTATTAGTGCTTTATGACTTTGTTGCGACTTGTTGTGCTTAATGCTTGTCACTAGGGCCCGAGTGCCATGATTTCAGATCTGAACATGTTATTGATTCATTATGATAGTATTGTTTTTGGTCTTATCTGCAAGTTGTATACACACGTTGTTGTCCGGAACCTATGGCCCCGAAGTGACAAAAATCGGGATAACCGGAAGGGAATGGCTTTGATGTGAGGATCACATGTGTTCACAGAGTGTTAATGCTTTGCTCCGGTGCTCTATTAAAAGGAGCACCTTAATTGCCAGTAGTTCCCTAGAGGCCCCGCTGCAAACGGGCTGGCAGGACAAAAGATGTTGTGCAAGTTCTCATTGCGAGCACGTATGACTATATATGGAACACATGCCTAGGATTGTCTAGTACTTGGATGCTTTATCTTATTTATCTGCAATTGCCCTATGTTCTGATTGCTATGTGGATTGTCTTGTCCATGCAACACCCGTCCATCCATCCCTATGCCTACCGCACTCGAATGCCATTGTTTACTACTATTGTTACTGCTGTCTTTACTTTGCTACTGCTGTTACTTTACTATTCCTACTACAAAACTGTTGCTACTGATAAACTGTTGTGAGCAAGATTGTTTCTAGGTGCAGCTGAACTGACAACTCAGTTGTTAAGGCTTATAAATATTCTTTGGCTCCCCTTGTGTCGAATCAATAAATTGGGTTTCACTTCCCTCGAAAATACTGCGATACACCCCCTATACTTGTGGGTCATCAAGACTATTTTCTGGCACCGTTGCCGGGGAGCATAGCTTCATTTATCAAGTTCACTTGGATTCTCTATTGTTCGCTGCTATCCATCCATCATGGGTAAGTCTCATGATGGCAAGGTTCCTATTTTACCATCCACTTCAAGAAGAGGTACGGTTCTGAACACCTCTGTTGCTCTTGATTCACCGTCTGTTTTGAGTAAGTTCCTTACACCACCACGTACACATGCTACACACACTGCTACTACTGCTGAATCTAAAACTTCTGATGCTTATGATGCTGCTTCTACTGTGCTTGATAAGAGTGGTTCATTAGGTCCTTTCCGAGATGCTACGATTGCTAGAACTATAGCTGGAAATACCGAAACTCCTAATGAAGATACTACCACACCTGTTAGCTCACCTGAGTCTAGTGAGAGTTATGATATTAAAGATGGTTATGTTGAGATGACCGGTGAGTTTATTAAAGAATGTAAGAACACCCATGATAGGAGCACTGCTAAGAGTCTCCTTGAGAGGCATAGTATTAGACCCAAATTATATCCTGCTGCTAAGTTTGCTGCTTCTCCCATAAACATTATAGATGAAGATTATGATTTCTCTCTTGATCTATCTTACATAGCTATTGTCGAGAAATAACCTTTTTGTGGGACTAAGAATGAAAGTGCGGTAGCACATATGAATGAACTTTCTACCATGAGTGGCTTGTTTTCTGATGATATTAAGATGCGTACTTACTTTGTTGCTAAGATTTTCCCTTTATCAATGAAAGGAGAAGCTAAAACTTGGTTTAGTAATTTACCTCCTGGATCTATTGATAGCCCTGAGTGCTTGATTAGTACTTTCCTGCAGAAATATTTTCCTCCTAGTGCTAGACATGCTATTTTGTAGGAACTTTTTGATTTTAAACAGGGAGAAAAAGAGGTATTGCCCGAATCTTGGGCAAGGTTTTGTGCTTTGATTCATGCACAGGCTATAAGTCCATTACCTAAGAATGAGCTTCTTGATATATTTTATAATGGACTAACCGAGGAATCTAGGACATACCTAGATAGTCGTAATGATTGTGTTTTCAGGAATAGGACTACTAAGGAAGCTGAGGAATTAATGGCTAAAATAAGCAAGAATTATTAAGATTGGACTCCTCCTAAACAAGCTATACCTGAAGTAATTGTACCTGAACCATCTATTCCTGTGCCTATTCCAACATCAAAGAAGAGGGGAGTTATTGAATTAAATGATGAAGTGATGAAGGAAGCTAAGAAATGTCTTAAGGAGAAGAGAATTAAAGCTACAGATGTCAAGAATTTACCTCCTATAGAAGAATTATGTAAGCCTATTCCCTACTCATCCACTATTGAGGTACACTCTCTCCAACACTTTGATGAAGGTGATATCCCTTACTCTAAACCTCCTGATCAATGCTTAGAATAATTCAATATCTTTATTGTTA
This sequence comes from Avena sativa, assembly GCA_916181665.1. Taxonomy (NCBI): domain Eukaryota; kingdom Viridiplantae; phylum Streptophyta; class Magnoliopsida; order Poales; family Poaceae; genus Avena; species Avena sativa. The sequence goes on along the minus strand of OV702291.1, from coordinate 85,566,777 downwards.
AGCAAGATAACTTTAATAAAAGGGTGCAAAATCATCTAATGGAAAACACTAGAGCTATTGTTGAGTTGAAAGATATTGTGGAAAGAACCTCTAATGATGCTAAAATGATTGTTAAACACTTTCAAATGGTTCAAACTCAAATAGAACAACTCGTTAAAGTGCAAAAAGCTTGCTAGTTAATGCTGCTAAAGAAAAACATGCTTATGAAATTAGAACTAGAAGTGGTGCTGCTACCCAGGATCCTCTATATCCTGAGGGGCATCCCAAAAGAATTGAGTAGGATTCTCAACAAGCTGAAAATAGTGGTTCTACTCGTAAGAAAAGGAAAAATTAACATAAAACTGTTGTAGAACCCTCTAAACCTGCTATAGATCCTAATAGTATATCTATCTCTGATGCTGAAACTAAAAGTGGTAATGAAGAAAATGTTGTTCCTAATGAAGAAAATGTTGAAGAAGAACCTGAAAACCACACTAAGAATACTAAATACACCAAAGAAGATTTTATTGCTAAGAAACATGGTAGTGAAAGAGAACCTTGGGTCCAAAAACCTATGCCTTTCCCTAATAAGAAACACAAGTCAAAGGAAGATGAACACTATAATAAGTTTTATGAGTGGATGAAACCTTTATTCCTGCAAATTCCTTTGACTAATGCTATTAAATTGCCTCCTTACTCAAAGTATATGAAGGACATTGTCTCGAATAAAAGGAAGATCCCTAATGAAGAAATTTCTACTTTGCTTGCTAATTATTCCTTTAATGGTAAGGTTCCTAAGAAACTTGGAGACCTAGGGATTCCAACTATCCCTTGCTCTATTAAGAACAGTTATGTTAGAACTGCTTTGTGTGATTTGGGAGCTGGAGTTAGTGTTATGCCTTTCTCTCTCTATAAGAGGCTTCAACTTGAAAAATTAATACCAACTGATATATCTTTGCAAATGGCTGATAAATCTACCACTATTCCTGTGGGTATATGTGAGGATGTACCTGTCGTCGGATTGATGACAAGTACGCAATGAGGGGGTCCTCGAGGCGTGCGGAAGAGAGGGGTGTGAGACGTACGGTGTTCTGGGACAGTGAGCACACAAGTTTACCCAGGTTCGAATCCACCGGCTTTAGACGGATCCTTCTCCTGCTAGCAATCCAGTAATACGGTAGAGCCAGAATATGGGTTACAAGGGTTTCGCCTGTGCGAGTTGAGATTGTAGACTATTGAGGTGTGCCCTAAAGGCTCTCCCTAGGACGGCTTATATAGATATCCCGCCTAGGGTTTACAGGAGAGATCAATCCGGCTACGACTGAGAGTCGGTTACAGAGTACATCTTGAACTACAAGTAACATTGTGGGCCTAAGTCAGTAAGTCTTCCGGGCCTTCCCGTAGCCGGATTGGACTCTGTCTTTCTCCCTGACTGGGTCGCCCGTGAAGCAATGCTCTAACCCGAAGTGGGCCACCCTGGTTAGTGAGGGACTATGAGGATACCCGGAAAGTATATGCCCAACAGCAGCCCCCGGAGGCCTCCAAGATCCAAAGTCAAATTTATCATCGTCTAGCTTGATCTTCGGCTTGCAGAATCTTGAAGGGTTCCTGAAACTTCACAACAAAAAATACGATCTGGGTCTTAAAATAAGTCGGACCTATAAGTCGGTTACTCGGATTTTCTAGCTTGATTTTAAACTAAGCCGGAACTTGGTCTCTAACGCCACCTGACACAAGCATGGTCAAGTCACGTCATCTGACAGGCGTTCTGTCAGCACGACCGTTTGGTGGGTCCGCGGTTCGCGGAACCGAGGCGCCGTTTCAATGCATGCGTGGAGATCGAGGCGACGCAATCATTGCGTGGGTCCTTCCCAGTTCTTTCCACGACGCGTGGCGGTTGCACTGTAGCATTTGCACGAATCTTGGCGCAAGTAGGTGGATATAAGGGGTTTGGATTTCTCCTTCTCCTTTCCACCAGTCCCTTGCCGTTTCCTTCCTTCCCAATCCTCCTGCGCGCACAGAGCCTCTTCCCTTCCCTCACAAAAACTCCCAGCGCCGCCCCTTTCAGGTCATTTTCTCACCGGATAAATGGCTTCATCTTCTTCCTCTGGTTTGGCGGCAGCGGCGGCGGCGGCGACGGCGGAAGCAGCAGCAGAGAAGGAGAGCTTCCGGGGAATCTGGATCCCCTGCACCCTCAACGAGGAGGGCCTTAGGAACGTGGAGAAGGAGGGGCTTCTCGCCGTCGGCGACTGGCAGAGCGGCTTCGGGGAAACCGTCCCCAACCCGCGCGACGGCGAGCGGGTCCACTTCGGCACCCATCTTGACCGAGGTCTGTCTTTTCCTCCCTCGGAGTTCTTCTCCGAGGTGATAGATCATTTCGGAGTTCAACTCCACAATCTTTCTCCCAACTCTCTCTTAGAGATGAGTGTGTATGCTTCGCTTTGCGAGGGCTTTCTCGGCATTAGGCCGAGTTTGACTCTGTTCCGGTACTATTTCCATGTCCGGAGGAATTCCATTACTGCCGGTGTTCCTTACATTACCAGTACTATTAGCTTTTCTCTTAGACATTACCGGGCTTATCCCAAGATTCTAGCTAGTGATTCGGTCAAACAATGGCCGGCCACTTTTTTCTATCATAGGGATATTTCGGCTCCCGACAAAGCTACTCCTTTGCTAGTTTTTGTTGACGGAGCTGCCATGGCCCAGCCTTCCTGGGACGAGGCTGCTCCAGCTCTTTCCGACGATTTGATCCTCGCTAAGAGGCGGATCGAATATTTGATTAAGCACAATGGTCTGAAGGGATCCGACTTGGTCCAGTGCTGGGTCTCACGTCGGATCGAGCCACTTCAGTACCACGGAACCCGACTGATGCACTCCATCACGTCGTCTCCAACCGACTCCCTCCGTATAAGCTCCAAAGCCTACACCACTCAAGGCTATATAAGCCAAATCAAGTGGTTGATCAAGGAGCGGATCGAGAGGAGAATTCTGGAGGTTTCTCTGGACATGCACACGGCGGAAAACCCCGTGGTGCCGGTAAGCTTCCATCATCACACCTTTTATGTGTTTCAGTTTTCGAGTTATACTGCAATACTAATATGTTTTCTTCTTTTCAGCTTGCTGACATCCCCGAGTCGGAACTTGCTCCGCTCGAAGGATACCCTCCGGAGTTCTCTCAGGAGGTAGAAGTGGTCCCATTGCCGGACGTTACGCTCAATAAGCGCAAAGCTCCGACAATGGCCATTGGCACAAAGGAGGTGCCTGTCGTGAAGAGGTAACTTTCAGTCACAACTTTCTGCCTTTGTACTTTACTCAAATTTCTTTCCGGGATGTAGCGTTTCCGACTTTGTTACCTTCTCAGAGCAAAATCAATCATCAAGTGCAAGGGGAAAGGGATTTCTTCGAAGCCCTTGCGTCAGACGAAGCTTACCATAGCTTCCCCTGCCGTGGCTCCTCTGACTCCGGCCCCTCAACCTTCTGCAACTCCGGCGATCACTTCTTCTCCGGTGGTTGCAGAAGATCCGGCTCCTCCAACGGAGCCTACGATCCTTGGGTCGCAAACTGACGTCACCGTGGGTGCGTCAGCTCAAGATAAGGGTGAACCCTCTTCGGGTAATGATCCCTCGGCTGAAGTCTTCGTCGAAAACCTCCTCAGCAATCCGGGACTTGCCAAGTTTGGCCTGTCTCGGAAATCTGCAGAGGAGATCTAGCGGCTAGCGAGGCAAGTCCTAGATAAAAGCCATTTATGCCCTGAGGAGGAAGCGCAAGAAGCAGAGGACGTGAAGTTCTCTGACCTTCTCGCTCAAGTCCGCCTTCACGACGAGAGGATTAGGACTGGCAAGCTTCCAACAGCCCCAGTGATCCCTCTTACTCTTGCCGAGAAGGCGGCCGCTGAAGTGAACGCGGGTTTAGATAAACTCACCCGTGAGCAATATGTAAGTCGGAATTCCAACTCTTGTTTTTTCCATTATGTTATATCATATCCTTTAGCCCCCAAGCATGAAGTAGGATATAGAATCCGAGTTTATGCTTCATTAGGATGCCAAAGAACGAACTAGTGTAGCCCCAAGGCTCGTGCTGATATTTAGCAAAAATATTAGCCCGAGTCTTAAGTAGCTTTCTGACTTTGGGTATTCTGACTTACAGAAACTATGTTCCTATAACCAGGAATTATTGACCAATGTCCGCGATAAGAGGAGAGAGATCAAAGCTCTCCGGCTTAAAAATGCTGAGCTTAAAGTCGCCAAGGATGAAGCCGAAGGTAAACATTCCGAGACTCAAACCTTGTCTTTGTTATTTTCAATGTCAAATTTTTCTGAACTTTTGTTCTTTTTGACTTATAGCGCTGGTGAAACAGTCCGTCGCCATGATTGAAGAGGCCGAGAACCTCAAGACCCTGGTGGTGGAGAACAAGGGACTTCGCCAAGAGCTGGATAAGCTTAAGGCGGATCATGAAAGGAGCATAGCCCAAGTCCTTGAATCCTCCTCCATGGCCACTGATGAGCGTGATCGCAAGATCGCTGCTCAAGATAAAATAATCTCAGATCTCAAAAATGAGCTTGGCAGAGAGAAGGATATGTCCCAGGCGCTCCGGGCTGAACTCCAGAGTCTCCGGGAGGAGAAGACCAAGATTGACGACGTCATTTTTGGTACGTTCCACCTCTCTGACTTATCTTTTTCTTCGACTTCTATCAATGTTGGTTTTTTCTTAACTTTATTTTGATATATAGGTCCTCTGAACTTGACGGATTCTTCTTCGTCCGAGCCCCGCACCCACCGGCTTACCCAAGTCGGTGATCTTCTTCATGACTACCGCCAATCCCTTGAGGACATTGGCGAGTCTCTGAGGATTCCGGACATGCCAAGCATGTCGGATTTTCAGGTGCGGGACAAGGCCAAGGAGATGTTGCAGCTTGTTCGGAACTGGAACATGTCCTACACGCGGACTGCTGCACATAACGCTCTCACCATGGTCATGAGCCACCATGGAAACATGGAGATATGGAAAGTGACCAGAGGGTACTGCAAGGTAGACGAAGACGGCCAGGAGCAGAACCTTCAAGCCATCATGCACTCCTGCGCCGGATACGGGTGCCACGTAGCTGATCTGACCAGCTACGAGGTCCCCTTCTTCACCCGTAGAAGAAAACGAAGAAGTTTCCGACGATGAACACACCAACTCGGATGCGGACATCTCGGAAAGATACCAAGGCGGAGTAACCAGCGAGCCGGCAGCTCCTTCATCTCCTCCTACATCATAGACCAGAAATTTATGTATTATTCCGGAAAAAACCTGATGCGATTGTAAATATTAAGTACTATTTATCTTGCTAGTGCTAAGCTTTTGATCTATTCAGCACTTTTGACTTTTGAAATTTTTGCGTGCCTGAAATGTTTACACAAGCACTTATACTTTTTGGCCTCTACTTATTGTTTATCTGGCTTTCCGCTTCGTCCCTTTCGTGAGCCGGCTAAACCTTCCGCCGGAAACTTTGCCGAGCAACGGAGCTCAATTGCTAAATCAATTTAAACTCGGAAACAAAGCTGACTTCCAGTACCAACAATTCACTACCCGGAAAATGCCCGCATCCAGCAATCAGACAAATATCCAAAGTAAAGACTAGAATTTTTAGAGTTATACTCGAAGGTAGAAATTTTAGAATCGGAAATCTAAACCAGAACGAACATGAGCATAAAGTACTTTCAAGCATTCTGGGATTTTCGACTATGACATGATCATTCAGAAATAAGATGGTTTAAGAACTTCTCAGAAAAACTTGAGGTAACCAAAACTTTTATTTCTCACAGAATATGTACATATGTATGATTACAAAGAAGGATAAACTAAGAATAAAAGGGACGTAGCTGAGCAATATTCCATGGTCTGTCTAACTCATCCGTATTTGTACTGCCTCCAGGTCTCTTTCTCTTCTTAGTAGCAGGTCTTTCTTTGACTGGCCTCATGTCAGTTAAGTAGCACGATCCATTGTGCAATACTCGACTAACTAAAAAGGGCCCTTCCCATACTGGGGAAAGTTTGTGCTTTCTTTGTTGCACAAGCCGGAGAACCAAATCACCTTTATTGAAAGATCTATTTCGGACTCTCTCGCTATGATACTTGCGTAACTTCTGCTGATAGGCTGTAGATCTTATTTCAGCAACGACGCGAACTTCTTCGACTAAGTCGAGATCATTTTGTCGAGAAATCTCGGCATCCTCTTCAATATACGTGCCCACTCTAGGAGAAGTATGAATCAAATCACTAGAAAGAACTGCTTCTGCGCCATAGACCAAGAAGAAAGGTGTGTACCCTGTTGACCTGTTTGGAGTTGTTCGTAAACTCCAAATTACAGAGGGTAGCTCCTTTGCCCAAGCCCCCGCAGCACGTCGTAATGGTGCTTCGAGTCTCGGTTTTAGCCCTTGTAGGATTAAACCATTTGCTCTTTCGACTTGTCCGTTAGCCTGTGGATGTGCGACTGACGCAATGTCAAGCCGGATATTTTGCTCCTCGCAGAATTCAGCCAATTCTCCCATAGGAAAGTTACTCCTGTTGTCCGTGATAATGCTATGCGGATAACCGTACCGGATTATAACATCCTCGACAAATCTTTTGGCTGTTGCTCCATCACAACTTGTGACAGGTTTAGCCTCAATCCATTTGGTGAATTTATCCACCATCACTAAGAGGTGAGTAAATCCACTTGGAGCTCGTTTAAAAGGTCCTACCATATCAAGCCCCCAGACCACAAAGGGCCATGTTATAGGTATTGTTCGCAACTGATCAGCCGGAACATGAGCTTGCTTGGCATACTTTTGGCAGCCTTTGCACGTCTTGACTAATCGTTCGGCATCTGCCTGAGCTGTAAGCCAGAAAAATCCGTGTTGAAAAGCTTTTGCCACTAAAGATTTGGCTGCAGCGTGGTGACCACACTCGCCTTCGTGGATTTCCCTTAAGATTTCCACTCCCTCTTCTGGAGATACACAGCGCTGAAAACCCCCAGAAACACTCCGTTTATGGAGCTCACCTTTAACAATAGTATAGGCTTTTGCTCGTTGGATAATCTGCCGGCTTAGCACCTCATCTTCGGGTAATTTTCCATCTACCAAATAATCGAGGTAGGGTTGAGTCCATCTGGGAATTACAGCCAGAACTGCTATTAATAAAGGTGAGTCGGATTTGGTCGGATATTCCTCATCTACTCCCTTTATTGAGGGGACTTTGAGGTGCTCTAAAAAAGCGCCATCCGGGACCTCTTTCCACGCAGAACCTATTCGAGATAGTGCATCTGCTTCCTCATTTTCTGCTCGAGGGATGTGTTGAACTTCAAACCCTTCAAACGATTTAGATAGATCATCCACGACAGCTTTATATGCTGCCATATGCTTATTTGCATTACAAATATCCGACACTTGTTGAGCAACAAGATCCGAATCTCCATAACACATCAAACGTCGGATGCCAATATCCTTAGCAATCCGGATTCCATGTAGCAGTGCTTCATACTTGGCAATATTGTTTGTCGCTGTGAAGTGGATCTGCAACACGTATAAAAGTTTATCTCCTTGGGGTGATTTGAGCACCGCGCCAGCCCCCGAGCCCCCTAGAGCCTTAGACCCGTCGAAAAAGAGGGTCCAATATTCCGACTCAGGGAGTATCATATTCTCCTTCGTCTCTGTCCAATCAGCGACAAAGTCAGCAAGGATCTGGGATTTTATTGCTGTCCGAGGTTTATACTCAATATCGAAAGCTGAGAGCTTTATGCCCCATTTGGCGACGCGCCTGTGGCGTCACTGTTGTTGATTATATCTCTCATGGGAGCTTTGCTCACCATGGTAATTGGATGCTCCTGAAAATAGTGCCGTAACTTACGAGATGCTAGAAAAACACTGTAAGCAAACTTTTGATAGTGCGGATCTCGCTGTTTTGATTCTGTCAGGACCTCGCTGACAAAGTAAGTCGGACGCTGCACCAGGTGTTCCTGATTTTCCTGTTACTAATGACCTTATTTGTCGCAGCAATATAAAGCAACATCGGTTCCTGAGGTTCCGGCGCTGCAAGGATAGGAGCAGATGACAATACTTTCTTCAGGTCTTGTAGTGCAGCTTCAGCTTCATCAGTCCAAACAAAATCCTTGGTCTTTTTTAGGAGTTTGTATAATGGTACGGCTCTCTCACCAAGCCGGCTAACAAATCGACTGACCACAGCGATGCAACCAGTTAATCTTTGTACGTCCTTCAGGCGACTTGGCCTGGAAATATTGAGTATAGCCTTGATTTTGTCTCGGTTCACCTCTATGCCTCTTTGAGACACGATAAAACCTAACAATTTCCCGGCTGGTATTCCAAAGAAGCATTTCTTTGGGTTAAGCATGATGTTGTATTTTCGTAGATTGGCGAACGTTTCCTCCAAGTCGGAAATTAGTGTTTCCTTCTTTTTGGACATCACCGCGATGTCATCCACGTATGCATGAACATTCCTTCTGAGTTGGTCATGGAGGCAACATTGCATCGTGCGCTGGTACGTAGCTCCTGCGTTCTTCAGCCCAAAGGGCATCGTAACAAAACATAAGGTCCCGAAAGGGGTTATGAATGAAGTTTTGACTTTGTCAGATTCCTTCATCCGGATTTGGTGATAACCGGAATATGCGTCGAGAAAACAGAGGAGTTCCGAGCCTGCCGTAGAATCGATAACTTGATCAATTCTAGGCAGAGCGAACGGATCTTTTGGGCAAGCCTTGTTCAAGGCAGTATAATCAACACACATCCTTAAATCAGTGGTGTCCTTTTTAGGGACCATTATAGGATTGGGAGACCACTCAGTGTGGATGACCTCTTCTATGAATACGGCTAACTCGAGCCGTGCTAGTTCCTTAGCTATTGCCTTACGCTTTTCGTCGCCAAACCGTCGTAAGGACTGTTTGACGGGTTTAGCATTCGGGTTTACATTTAGAGAGTGCTCGGAAAGTTCCCTAGGTACTCCGGTCATGTCAGATGGCTGCCATGCGAAGATATCTTGATTTGCTTGGAGGAACTTGACGAGCGCGCTTTCCTATGCGCTATCTAGGCCTACGCCTATCTGGGTCACCTTGGAGGGGTCATCATCCTTCAACGGCGCTTTTTTCGTCTCTTCTGATGCCTTGAACTCCGGATTTGTCTTGGTCACCTCCTTCTTCGTTGCGGGCATCTCAGACGGATCTATGCTCTTCTTGATCTCCTGGTACTCCTGGGCATGCAGCACGGCTTCGGCAAAGGCGGCATTTCCATCCTCGCACTCTCGCGCTTTCTTCGGGTCTCCCCTGATGGTGATCACGCCATTGGGACCTGGAATTTTCATCATATTGTAAATGTAACACGGACGAGCCATAAAAGCCCAGTAAGACGGACGTCCGAATATAGCATGGTATGCGCTCTTGAACGGGACCACTTCGAAGGAAAGTGCCTCCGTCCGATAATTCTTTGGAGTTCCAAAGGTAACATCGAAAGTGATCTCTCCCAGGGAATTAGCATGTCTTCCTAGGATAACTCCGTGAAAAATCACAGAGCTATGGTTCAGCTGGGTCTCCGAGATCTTCATCCGGCATAGCGTTGCGACATAGAGAATATTGATGCTGCTACAACCGTCCATGAGGGTCTTGGAGAAACCTTAACCGTCAATAAGTGGGTTGACGATTATGGCGTATTTTCCTCGCCTATGTAACTTAGGTGGATGATCATCGCGGTCAAATGTGATTGCCACTTCCGACCAGTCTAGATATTATGGGACAGCCGGAACTGTTGCATTGATCTCATGTAGAACTGCTTTCTTGACCTTTGCTGGTTGAGATCTGAGGAAAGTGACATAAGTGTCCTTTTTGGTGGGAAAAGTCTTCTTCCCTTCCGACTTGGGATTTGAAGCATCAGCTTCCTCCATGTAGGAATCTTCCTTGGTCTCTTTGTCTTTTTCGGGATTTTTCTTTCCCTTCTTCCGCTTAGCTTTGTAGCCCGCGGTATCATCTCTTTTGATGTCGTCATTGAAACGACATTCAGCGTTGGTGTGGGACGAGCCCCCATTGGCGTCTAGGTGATGCACACATGGGTTATTGGCAATGTCGGCCCAAGAGTAGGTTTTGCCTGGTTGCTATTCTCCTCTACCTTGGACCCTTGAAGTCCCACGGCCACACCCGCGGACTCCGCCACGTCCTCCTCGTCCTCCAGACCCAGAAACAGTAGTAACCACCGCTGTTTCCGCGTTGGGCTTTTCCTCCGAGGTGTTCTTACGTTTCTAAGCCTGTTGCTTTGTTTTTGCCGACTGAGGTACAACTAGGATGTTGAGTAATCCCTCTGCATCATCGTTAGTGTCTGCATATTTGCTCGCTGTTTCTATCATCTCTCCCAAATTAGTGACCTTGTCACACTTCAAACCATGACACAGTAGACCAATTGGGAGTCCTGCAACGAAAGCTTCAATCGTAGTTTGATCATTTACTCCTTCACAGGAGTTCTTGGTGTCGATCCATCGTCCGAGGTAGTCCCGGCAAGTTTCTCCGGCTTTCTGGGTGCAACGCTGTAGGTCTCCGACCGAACAAGGCCTCCGATATGTGCCTTCAAAATTACGAAAGAACGCACTTTGCATGTCATACCAGTTATGGATGGTGTTCTCCGGAAGTTCATTGAGCCATGATCGCGCCGTCTTTCGCAACATAAGTGGGAGATATCGGGTTGCGACCAGGCTGTTTCCGCCTTTGGCGATGCAGCAAGCCTGGAAGAAGTCCTGTAGCCAGGTATCTGGCCGAGCAATGCCATCGTAGGCTTGGATATGCCTTGAGATAGCAAATCCTTCCGGGAATTTTGTAGCTCTGATGCGTGGTCCAAATCACTTTGGGCCGACGTAGAAATCATCGTTGTCATAGTGCCGAGCCTCTATGTTGGAATTAATCATCGTTCAGGGATAGAGATCATCCCGAATGCCGGTTGTGGCTGCAGAGCCGTGGAGCCAGACTTCGGCTTCTGCCACCACCTCCTCCACCATGTCGTCCTCCTTGCCCTCCATGGGAGCCGTTGTGATGACTATGTGGTGGAGTGGGTGGAGCAGCTTGACTATGACGAGCCCCCTGCCGGCTTGTACCAGCATGGTTTCCGTCGTTTCTTCGTCCATCGTTCCCACCATGGTGAGGCTCAGCCGGATGGCTTGTGTGTTTAGGAGGTGGCATCTTTTGGCGATCCTCCTCCCATCGTTTCTCTTTGTCTTCTCCCCTTCTCTCATTAGATTCTCGTCGGGGAGGGTTCGTCGGATTCAGGGCAGAAATGGCGTCTTTCTCGGCCTCTGGGGTGCGTTGCTCCAGTTACGCGAAGTTTTGTGATGCTGTCCTGAAGATCCGGTTCTTGAATAGTTGTCTTCCCGGCGTTCGGGGTGATGATACTGTGCCCGGACGTAATGGGATCTTGCGCTAGCCCATGCCGGATCTGTGCGACATTGGTCAGAATCTGAGACCAGTTTTTGACTTCCGGATAGGGCGACCTTTTGCTGCTCCAGTCCCTTGTTGAGTAGTTCGATACCCAAGCGGATCTCCTCCGGTCCTAGATTAGCCGATAGAATTTCTCGGGCTGCCACGGTATTCTGTACTAGTGTTGGATATACCCAATCTCCGTTGCTATCTTTCCATGGCTTCCCCATCTCATCTCCAAAAAGAACGGCACGGACACGTGGGAATTGGTTGTCATCTATGTGATGCTTCAGTGTCTTCTGAAGAAAACGGGACATGTATTCCTTGTTTGACATGTGTTTCTTTTCCACCTCGATGTTTTTGGATTCATCGAGGAGTTGTCGACGACGCGCTTCTAGGGCCTGCGCCCTTTCGTCCAGCTCATCCATAGTAAGTTCTGTGGCTGTAGGGATAGGTGTAGTTAATTCGGCATCGATGAGATTATGCGCACCCTCGGTGATCACGTGTCCATCCACCGATGCTTCTTTTTTCGGCTCGTCTGGGATAAGTGCTACATCCGAGTCTTCTTCGTATTCCTCGGCAATCACCTCCTGTGTCAGAGGGTCTTTTGCCGGGGTCTTGTTTTTCTTGTTCTTCTTCTTTGCCTTCTTGGTTGTGCCTATAGCAAAGACGGCTTTGGGTCCGTTTCCCAGAGTCAAGCTCTGATCGGTACTTTCGAACATCTGGACTTGGGATTATCTCCGACGTCCATGTCATCCTGCGCTTTGGGAGAGTGTTCCCTGGATCCTTCATCCATGGCTTCTCCTTCTTCTGCAGCTTTGGAGTTGTACTCCTCTTCATATTCCGCAGAGAACTTTCGGAAATCTGCTGACGTCATCGATTCATCCGAGGATGCGGGTACATCGGCGTTTGTTCCAATTGCCTCCAGCACCGAGTCGGTGTTTTCTCCAGCATCGGCAGAGCCAGATCCGGATCCCACATAGTCGACAAAGTGTGACGCGTGCTTCCTGAGGTACCTGCGGCTTTCACGATCAGCCATGTCGAAACTTTTGAAGGTCTCGAGAATTGCATATGCGCTTTCGCCTTGCAATATCATACGTCGTAATGTGTACCTTAGGAAAGGTCTGTCTGTCCCGGCATCATCAGAGCCGGAATCAGTGTCGTTGATATGCTCCTCCTGGATTTTGACTTCCGCCGGTGGGTCGATCTAGGATCTGGCTCCTCCAGGGAGATCCACTCCAGATTCGATGTGGACCGCTAGGTCTTCTTTAGGCTCAGATTTCTCCACCATCTCCGCAACTGGTGCAGGCTGGGTGGGATTAGGGTTTTCTGAAATCCGGAACTCTGCCGCCTCCACGGACAAAGGGGACCCAGAAAATTCTTCTGCCTCTATCGTCACCGCTGGGGTGGGTTGGGCAGGTTCAGCGAAACCGATGTAAACATTGATCTCACCAAAAGACATGATTGTGTAGGCAGTCACAGCCTCCCTTGCCAGAATCCAAGTCTCGTCGAGAATGATGAGAGGGACATTGCTGGCGTAGAGGATGCGACTGACGGTGATAGTCTTGCCGATTCTGATTCTTGCAGATTCCGCTCGGAACGTAGATCCGAAGCTCACTTGCCCCACGGTGGGTGCCAACTGTCGTCGGATTGATGACAAGTACGCCATGAGGGGGTCCTCGAGGCGTGCGGAAGAGAGGGGTGTGAGACGTACGGTGTTCCGGGACGGTGAGCACACAAGTTTACCCAGGTTCGAATACGCCGGCTTTGGACGGATCCTACTCCTGCTAGCAATCCAGTAATACGGCAGAGCCGGAATATGGGTTACAAGGGTTTTGCCTGTGCGAGTTGAGATTGTAGACTATTGAGGTGTGCCCTAAAGGCTCTCCCTAGGATGGCTTATATAGATATCTGGCCTAGGGTTTACAGGAGAGATCAATTCGGCTACGACTGAGAGTTGGTTACGAAGTACATCTTGAACTACAAGTAACATTGTGGGCCTAAGTCGGTAAGTCTTCTGGGCCTTCCCGTAGCCGGATTGGACTCCGTCTTTCTCCCTGACTGGGCCGCCCGTGAAGCAATGCTCTAACCCGAAGTGGGCCACCCTGGTCAGTGAGGAACTATGAGGATACCCGGAAAGTATATCCCCAACAGTACCTGTTCAGGTGGCTCACAATTGCTTGATATTAACTGATTTTGTTGTGCTTGAAATGCCCGAAGATGATAATATGTCTATTATTGTTGGGAGACCTTTTCTTAATACTACAGGAGCTATTATTAATTGTAATCAAGGAAAGGTGACCTTCAATGTTAATGACAAGGAACATACTGTCTATTTCCCCAAGAAGATTGAAAGGACTTATGGTTTTAATTCAATTGAAAATGTTGAAGGCATTCAAGTTGGAGAAATATATTGTCCCATACCAAGAGAAAAAATTGAAACTATTATGATTGGGACCATTGCTATCAAGGTTGAGGTAACATAGTCATTAGTGGAATACAAAGTTTTGTATCATATGAAATTGTTTTGGTAACAAGACCTGATCAACCTTGTTAACGAAAGGATTTCATTGAACAAAACAATGTTTTCACCATGATTATCTCCGCTTACTTCTATTCTATCCATTTTTAGTTTTTGCTTATGCCTAACTTAAAGGCGTTAAAGAAAAGTACTTATTGGGAGATAACCCAAAAGTTTTAGATGAGTCTTAGAAGTTATTACTTCAGTAATAACTGCTCCTTATCATTTTTATTTGCTTTTTGTGCCAAGAATAACCTCTAATAAGAGAGAGAAGTAATGATTGGGGAAGTTGCTGTCCCGAAACAGATTTCTATTCTTCACCGTAAAAATTCGTGTAAAATCTCTAAACGTCTGTTTGAGGCGTGAATTTTTTTGATTATGCCCCAGATGGTTATGTAACTTTCTTTAGTTCAACACATTTTGATTTGAGCAACAGAAGGACTTCGAAAAAATTCGTCTTTACCTGCTGGTTTGTTTTGACAGATTTCTGCCATTTTCTGCATTTGCTTCTTGTTGGTTCCTTTTTGAGTTCTTTTGGGGAATTGAGCTTTTTGAGGGAAGTACTATAGTAGCTAGTGTTCTAATGGAAGTTTATTTGGTGTTAAAACTGAACCTTAAGACTTATTTATCTTGAGTGCACTAATGTTGCTAATAAAGATTGTGTGAAGTTTTGTATGAAGGAAAAATTTCAGGTGTATGGAAGGAATGAGTAATGAGATGAAGGATGGACTAAAGCTCAAGATTGGGGATGCCACGTGTGTCACCCCAAGGAATATCCAAGAAGTACAAGCGTCAAAGCTTGGGGATGCCCAATGCATCCCCTTCTTCATCAATAAAAATCCCAGGTTTCTTCCAAACGCTTCATTTTTATTGTTTCATGCACAATTGTGTTGTTCCAGGTATGAAAACTAAGCAAAAAAAAGCAAACGAAAAAACAAAACGAAAACGAAAAAGAAGACGCTCCAAGAACAACACAACTGTGCATGAAATAATAAAAATGAAGCATTTGGAAGAAACCTAGAATTTTTATTGATGAAGAAGGGGATGCCCACCCAAGCTTTGACGCTTGTACTTCTTGGATATTTCTTGGGGTGACACTCGTGGCTTCTCCAAGCTTGATCTTTAGTCCATCCTTCATCTCATTACTCATTCCTTTCATACACCTGAATTTTTTCCTTCATACAGAACTTCACACAATCTTTATTAGCAACATTAGTGCACTCAAGATAAATAAGTCTTAACATTCAGTTCTAACACCAAATAAACTTCCATTAGAACACTAGCTACTGTAGCACTTCCCTCAAAAATCTCAAATCCCCAAAAGAACTGAAAAAGGAACCAACAAGAAGCAAATGCAGAAAATGGCAGAAATCTGTCAAAACAGACCAGCAGGTAAAGACGAATTATTTCGAAGACCTTATGTTGCTCATATCAAAAAGTGTTGAACTAACGAAAGTTAGATAACAACCTAGGGCAGAAGCACAAAACTTCACACCTCAAAAAGACGTTCAGAGATTTTACACGAATTTTTACGGTGAAGCACAGAAATCTGTTTCGGGACAGCAACTTTCCCAATCACTACTTCTCTCTCATTAGAGGTTACTCTTGGCACAAAAAGCAAATAAAAAGGATAAGGAGCGGTTATTACTAAAGTAATAACTTCCAAGACTCAACTAAAACTTTTGGGTTATCTCCCAATAAGTATTTTTCTTTAACGCCTTTAAGTTAGGCATGATAGTTTGAGAAGATGCTTACATAGGAAATGTGAATTGAATTAAAAGAGAGCATCAAGAAGAAAATTCAAAGCACATTTAAGTCTAACCCACTTCCTATGCATAGGAATCTTGTAAAGAAACAAGTCATGAAAGCACAAAACAACAAGCATAGTAAAGCAAAACAAGTGGAACTTCAAGACTTTCAACATAAAGAGGGGAAACTTAATATTATAAAGATGCATAAAACCATGTTTCCCTCTCTCATAATCACTTTCAGTAGCATCATGAATAAAATTAACAATATAACAATCACATGAAACATTCTTATCATGAGCCACATGCATAATAGAATTAACACTCCCCACATAAACATAGTCATTCTTATTAATTGTAGTGGGAGCAAATTCTACAAAATAGCTATCATTATTATTCTCATCACCATAATCATCAAATATAGGAGGCATATTGTAATCATAATTAATTTTCTTCTCAATAGTAGGTGGACTGAAAATATCATATTCATCATTGTAATCATCATATATTGGAGGTTTGGTATCATCATAAACAACAGAATAGCTATCTTCCAAAGCTGGGGAACTAAAAAGATTGTTTTCATAAAAACTAGCTTCCCCAAGCTTAGACTTTTCCATAGCATTAGCAATAATGGTGTCCAAAGAATTCATACTGACAACATTGCTATTAGCATGCAAATAAACTTCCATAGGTTTTTTAATTTTCTCTTCAAACACTTCATGTCCTAACTGAAGATAAATACTATAAAGATCTCTAATTTTTTTGTTGTTTTCCATTAAGCCTAACTAGTGAAAACAAGAAACAAAAAGACAAAATTGTAGAATCTAAAGGAAATAACTTCGAGCACTCACACCGAAGGATGTGAGTACCTTTTACCTTACCTCCCCGGCAACGGCGCCATAAAATAGGCGTTTGCCGTGGGAGGTTCTTCTTCTTTAATCCTCCGGCGTGAATACCTTTTACCTTACCTCCCCGGCAACAGCGCTAGAAAATAGCTTGATGTCTACGCACTTCTATTCTTGTAGACAGTTGTTGGGCCTCCAAGTGCAGAGGTTTGTAGAACAGCAGCAAGTTTTCCCTTAAGTGGATAACCCAAGGTTTATCGAACTTAGGGAGGAAGTGGTCAAAGGTATCCCCTCTCAAGCAACCATGCAATCAAGATACAAGAAGTCTCTTGTGTCCCCAACACACCCAATACACTTGTCGGGTGTATAGGTGTACTAGTTCGGCGAAGAGATAGTGAAATACAAGTGGTATAGATAATTATAAGTGGTAATGGTGATAGAGAATAGCTTGATGGCATGGAAAAGACTAAAGTAAAACTGAAATAAAGATGGAAGCAAGCAAACATGTAACGGATATAATAGCAAACGGTGTTTCAGTGCTTAGAAACAAGGCCTAGGGATCATACTTTCACTAGTGAACACTCTCATATAAATATATCATCTTCATGATACTACGCTGAACTACTCTCCGATTGGACACTCTAATCCATGGTAGGGCTATAACAGCACACCTCAAAGTAAGCCTTTCCCATCTAGAAAACCCACACTGTCACCTTGAGTACTAGATGAGTCCAACAAACACCACAATTTCATAAAGACATCCAACTCCAAATATAACTCATAACAAGTATTTGTAATCTCTAGCCAAAGTGCCACCATGGTGTGCACACTGTCAACTTCACACACATGGGGAGAGCAGAGATCTATTAAAGCACTTGAGTAGCAAGGTAGATCTATAGAATACAAGCTCATGATCTCAATAAGATCATGCATAGAGAGAGAGATGAACACATAGCTACCGGTAGAACCCTTAGCATCGAGAGAGAACTACTCCCTCCTCATCATGGGAATCAGCAACGGTGATGGAGATGGTGGTGGAGATCGATGGAGATGGCTCCGGGGGCAATTCCCCGTCCCGGCAGGGTGCCGGAACAGAGGCTTTCTGTCCCCCGAATCTCCCCTTCGACGGCGGCGGTGCTGTGGAACTTTTCATGGATTTCTGATTGATTTATTTAGGGTTTATGCATCAGGAGGCTTCTTATAGGCGAAGAGGCAAGGTCGGTGGAGGCCTGAGGGTCCCACACCACCTGGTGGCGCGGCCAGGGCTAGCCCGCGCCACCACATGGTGTGGCTAGCCCCTGGCCCTCCTTCGTCTCGTATTCTGGCTCCGTGAGTCTTCCGGTAAAATAGGAACTTTGGCTTTTGTCCCGTCCAATTCTGAGAATAATCATTTTCTGACTTCCTGGAACCAAAAACAGTAGAAAACAGGCAACTGGCACTGTGGCTCTTGTTAATAGGTTAGTCCAAGAAATCATATGAAAAGTACTCCAAAGTGTGGACAAAACATAAGAAAGTAGATAAAACCAAGCATGGAACATCAAAAATTATAGATACATTTGCAATGTATCAAAAATCAACTATCAGGAAAAATCCCGGAAAATATGCCAAAAATCCTATTTCACCAGAAGATTCACGGAGCCAGAAGACGAGACGGAGTAGGGCCACGAAGGGCCCACACCACCTGGCCACACGGGCCAGGCCAGGCCGTGCCTGGGGGTGGTGTGGCCACCTCGGCTGTCCCCTCAGCCTCCCTCTTCGCCTGTAAGTTGCCTCTTGACCTAAAAACCAAGGGGGGTTCGACGTTTTTCCAAAAAGAGTTCCGCTGTGCCGCCACCACCAGATTCCGTGATTCGGAACCAGAAACTCCGTTCTGGCACCCTGCCGGGATGGGGAATTGGAGGAGATCATCACCATCGCTTCTCCATCGACCATCCGTGTTTCCCCCATCTATGAGTGAGTAATCCCCTGCTGTAGGCTATGGGGATGGTAGGGATTGGATGAGATCGTTCATGTAATGGAATCATATTGTTAGGGCATGGTGCCTAGTATCTATTATTAGTGCTTTTTGACTTTGTTGCAACTTGTTATGCTTAATGCTTGTCACTAGGGCCCGAGTGCCATGATTTCAAATCTGAACATGTTATTGATTCATCATGATAGTATTGTTTATGGTCTTACCTACAAGTTGTATACACATATTGTTGTCCGGAACCAAAGGCCCCGGGGCCACAGCAATCGGGATAACCGGAGGGAATGGATTTGATGTGAAGATCACATGTGTTCATGGAGTGTTAATGCTTTGCTCCGGTGCTCTATTAAAAGGAGCACCTTAATTGCTAGTAGTTCCCTTGAGGCTCCGCTGCAAACGGGCTGGCAGGACAAAAGATGTTGTGCAAGTTCTCATTGCGAGCACGTATGACTATATATGGAACACATGCCTAGGATTATTTAGTACTTGGATGCTTTATCTTATTTATCTGCAAATGCCCTATTTCTTGATTGCCATATGAATTGTCTTGTCCATGCAACGCCCGTCAATCCATCCCTATGCCTACCGCGCTTTAATCCTACTGTTTACTGCAATTGTTACTATTGTCTTTACTTTTACTACTGCTGTTACTTTACTGTTGCTACTGATAAACTGCTGTGAGCAAGTTTGTTTCCAGGTGAAGCTGAATTGACAACTCAGTTGTTAAGGCTTATAAATATTCTTTGGCTCCCCTTGTGTCAAATCAATAAATTGGGTTTCACTTCCCTCGAAAATACTGCGATACACCCCCTATACGTGTGGGTCATCATTGAGCACGCGCCTATTCCACATTCATGGGAGTTTATTATGTTTCTGCTTCACGAATATGACATTTTTTGGACATTTCTAATAATAGAAAGCCTTATTCCTATTTTGGCATTTTGTATTTCAGGGCTTTTAGCCCTGGTTAGTGAAGGACCATAGAATCTCTCTAGTTATGAATCGGGTATAGAACCCATGGCGGGGGTTTGGCTACAATTCTGAATACGCTATTACATGTTTGCGCTAGTGCCATTACTTTGTCGATCCGAACCAAGGAATCCGTTAGAAATGTTTTGAAATGGATATTGTTCTCTCTTTGATCAAGAATTGTTATATGAAAAGAAGTGGGCTTTGAAAAAGAGAACGGAATGATCAAACCGGACCTGCGCCCGTATTAGCTTACCGGAAAACTAACTAAGGGGAAGCTCAAAGGAATTAAGTAAGCCAACTTCAGGCTATAAAGAGATTTCTATTGAGGCTAAGCTTATCTGCCTTTCCCAGTACTTCAAAGTCGAATGCCACTGCTTCTATATACAGGAGAAGATCGATTTTTTGCTAGAGGACGGATGTTCAACAAGGACGGGGTCATCGCAAAAAAAAGAGCTAGATGAGGGAAAAGCGGGATACCAATTATGTTGGGCTGACTTTGAGAACTTCACTTTTTCGATTTTATAGAAAGGTTTGAACGTAGCCCTCGATGTCAACTAAAGAAAATAGTTCAAGACAGTAGAGAACTGAGGTTCAGCATTTCGTTTAGTGAATGTGGAGATAAAGGCAGCTGCTATTGATGCAATTCGACCGCTGGGTAATGCAAGGGAAGAATGTTCTCATATCCATGCCCCATATTGATTTTTTTAGAATCAAGCCACTTCTATCGCTTCTCCTAATCTATATCGGGGTTGGCCACTGCTCAAACAAAGGAACCAAACAGAAGAGTCCCCAACCCTGAGTTGGCTCCTCTTCTCAATAATAAAGAGGAGATACAACACTCTAAAGCCAAGATGCACTAATAGCCAATCAAGACACTGAAAATCAAAATCAAACAAATCCGAATATTCCATTCTCGTTGATAGCCTCCTCAACCCAAGCTTCCATCTCCTGCTCCAGACATCGGAGCTTGCCCACGCCAGTCCATGAAAGGTGGATGAAGGTGAGTTTGACTACGAACTCTTCCCATTGCCATATCGTTTACCCCTCTGAATGAACCAAGTGACCTAATAAAGGATAACACTGCTTTCGTGAATGTCTGCTTCTTGACTTAGAGCTCCGCTTCTGCCGTAGGATAGACACATCCATCTAGTGATACACGTTCACAGCTCAAGAGTTTGCAACATTGTTCAGGCTTCATTCATCTTCTTCTTTCTTCGGGGCAAGCAGGTACAACCACTTGGCCATTGGCATTCGACTAGGATATATGTCTGCTTCTTATTGAGCTGTCAATCCAATACCATTCTCATCTTGCTTGTTCTTGAAAATCCACTTGGTGCCGATAACATTGCGGCAATCTTTTGGCTTCTCAACTAATTTCCAAACCTTATTGCGTTCAAAATTATTGAGTTCTTCATGCATAGCAACCACCCAATATGGATCTTCAAGAGCTTCAAAGGATTTCTTAGGTTCCACCATAGATATGTGTGATTGATGATCACTGAAGCTTGCAAGCTCCCTTCTTGTGGACACCCTTCTTCTTAGATCACCAACAACTTTATCTAGAGTGTGACCTCTTAATTCAAGGATTCTTTCAGCACGAGCTTTGCGAGGAATTACAATAAGATTGTTATTTCTTGGAGGAATTTCTTCATCATTTGAGTCTTCGTCGGGTCCACTAGCTTGACCTTGATCAACATCTTGTTCAGTGAGTACCGTAGATGGAGAACCTTGCCCTTGATAGATATCAGCAGCCACAACAGGAGGCTGTTTTAGTTCTAAAGCTTCAGGGCCGGATAATCCGTCCGAGGGAGGGACCAGATAATCCGGCCTGGGAGTTCTTGCTCCTACTTAGTCATATTGAAGTTTTCTAGACTAAGGTGTAGCAAAGCCGGATAATCCAGCGTCGGCCGGAAAATCCGGCCTGGGAGATTCTGTAGTTGCTTGGTCATTCTGTCTGTTCCTGCTTTTCAATGGAGTATCAGAGCCGGATAATCCGGTGTTTCCCGAAATATCCGACCTGGATCTTCTAGAGGCTTTAGGTGATGGATGATTTTCAGTAGGTTGAGGTGTTGCTGCAGTAGTTTCTCCAGCACGTGGAGCTTGATGAGCTTGTGTAGATGAGGGATCTACTTGAGTAGAGCATTGTCCTTCCCGATCCACCACAAGGGGTTCCTCAACGGGGCAGAAAAATCCCACGCCCATTCTTCTTATGGTATCCTGGGGTATTTCAACATCTGCATCACAAACATCAACTTGCCCCACATGGGAGCCATCATTTTCCTCAAATACCACACTACAAGATTCTACAACAGTTCCGAAGAACTTATTATAGACTCTACAAGTGTGGGATTCGGCACCATAACCAACAAAAATACCTTCTAAAGCCGTAGACTCAAATTTAGACAAATGAACTCCTTTAATGAGGAAGAAACACTTACAACCGAACACCCGGAAATATGAAATGTTGGCCTTGTTACCGGTAAGTATCTCATACGGTGTTTTGTCCAAGATTTTGTGAAGATAAAGCCAGTTTGATGAGTGACAAGCGGTGGAGATAGCTTCAGCCCAGAAATTGTATAGTGACTTGAATTCAGCCAACATAGATCTTGCCATGTCCATTAAAGTCCGGTTTTTCCTCTCGGCTACACCATTTTGTTGAGGGGTGTACGTAGCGGAATACTGGTGCCTTATCCCCTCTTCACTAAGGAATTCATTCAGAGTGTAGTTCTGGAACTCGAAGCCATTGTCGCTTCTAATTGCCAATATTGGGGCATTGTGTTGACGCCGAACCTCGGTGGCAAAGTCAATGACAGTTTGTTAGGTGTCACTTTTTAGCTTGAAGACGTAAACCCATGTGTATCTTGAGTAGTCATCAACTATGACAAGGCAACACTTCTTCCCACCAAGGATTGCATGAGACGAAGGACCAGAAAGATCCACGTGAAGGAGCTCCAAGATCCTCTTTGAAGATATAATAGTTTTCCTCTTGTGGGGAGAATCGTGCATCTGTCCTTCAACACATGTCCTGTAAACACGATCTTTGGCAAAAGAAACATTGTCTTTTAGTCCAAGAATGTGGCCACCCTTGTGAAGACTTTGCAAAGTTCTCATGTTGACGTGATATAGACGATGATGACATAACCAGCCCGCGTCAGCCTTTCCGAATAAGCACATCAGACCCTCTGTGGTTTTCCCGGAAAATTCCACCACATACATGTCATTTTCGACGTACCCAACAAAAGCGACCTTTAGAGACTTGCTCCATAAGAGTACCACTAAATCACCATCAATAAAAACTGCAAAGCCCATCTTACCAAGGGCATGGATAGAAAGTAAATTGTAACCGAGGGTCTCAACAAGCATGACGTCCACGAGAGAAATATCATGGGGAACCATGACCTTGCCAAGACCCAATACCTCATATTTTTACTTATCACCATATGAGATGGTTATTTGATCATGGTTTGGAATCATCTCCATGATGATCTCCTTGCATCCGGTCATATGACTTGTGCACCCGCTATCGAGCACCCATTTAGACCCACCAGAAGCATAACCCTGCAAGAGAATTACTTCTTGGTTTTAGGTACCCATTTCTTAATGGGTCCTCTCATGTTAGTAACAAGGTTCTTTGGAACCCAAATAAACCAAGAAATATAATTATTGAAAGGGACAACATAGCTAGCATCATAGTAATCATGAAATAATTCATAGTGAGGATTGTTAGACCCTGCAAAACCATAGTTATCAGTTTTGTTCTTCATTTCAGCGGTGCTTGTCTTGGCTTGAACACTCTTGACCTTATTCTTCTTGTTATTTCTCTTTTTGGTCTTGGGAACATAGCCAAGCCCCTCTTTTCCATTGTTTTCCCTTTGCTTACCAAGGATCTCATCTAGGACTTCCTTACCTTTGGGTTGGGATCCCTTGACAAGCTCATCTTTCAACCTAGCATTTTCTTCAAATGACATCTTCATGTCCACATGATGGTGTAGAGGTGCTAGGCATATCATACCTGTCCAATCGATTTTGGAGCTGATCACGAGACTCATTTAGAGTAGAGTGTTCACTCTCCAATACCTTGTAGGCAATGTCAACTTTCTCTAATTTCTCAGAGAGTCTAGCATGAGCAACCCCAAAGTCAATCTTCTCCTTCTTTAATTTCTTTACCTTGGCAAGAGCATTATCATGTTCCTTTATGAGCTGGGATACAACCTCGTCATGTGACTCCTTAATTGACTCAAGACTCTTCTCTAGAGAGACTCGAGTCTCTTCTTCCTCTTCTAGAGCATTCTTCAAAGATGCAATCTCCATGGCATCCTCTCTTTCAATTATGCCTTTTTTCGAGGAGCTCTTTGGAGTGAGCAAGTTGGATCATGAGAGCCTCAAAATGTAGTTTGTTCTCACCTTGCAAGTTAGTGATAAAATGGTCCAAAGAAATAACATCTTCCTTTACTCTAATACTTGTATGATCATCCATATCAACATTCATAGTAGTCTTAGGAAAAGAAGAGATAGAAGATGATACCTTGGAACCTCTTTACATAAGGCAAATGACGTTCTTGTTGATGACGTTTTCATTGGGAGAGTCAAAGAGCGATGTGGGGGTAGATGTGGTGGCTATTGCAACCACCTTTTGAATGCTATCTTCATCCTCTTCATCTTTGCTTGTGGATGAATACTCCTCTTGTGCCACCAAAACAATCTTAGGTTGCTTCTTGTAGGGAGCATTTTTCTTGACGAACGGCTTCTTCCGAGGTGCCTTGGAATTTTCCTTCAGGATGAGCTTGCCCCCATTATCTTCTCTACTTTGATACATACAGTCAGCCACAAAGTGCAAACGGTCTCCACAATTGTAGCAAGTTCTCAGTTCCGGGCCATTTTCCTTTCGCCCACTTGACCCATTCTTGCGCTCAAATATAGATTTAGCATTAGCTGGGTCCTTCCAAAAGTTTCTTGCGTAGAAGGCCATGTACTCACCATGAGCACGCTTGACCTCCTCGGGACATCTTATGGAGACAATGTCAAACCCTCTATCATCTTCATCTTGTTCAACAACATTGGTTTTTAATGCTACATTTATGCCTTTTTTGCATCCCAATTTTCCCGAGCACGAGCATCTTCGGCATTCTTAGCTGCCACTTTGAAGGCCGCCATTTCTTGCATGAATTCATTGGAAGTCATTTGTTGTTAGTTGTGTCTACCTTGCAAATTCTTCAAGTCTGTGGCCTCAAATGGCATGAGAGCACTCACATACTTTCTTTTGATCCAAGCATCATCAATATAAGTGGCACCATGCTTTCTAAATGTTGTTGCAATTCTCTTGAGCCTTCTATACATGTCCTCGTGGTCCTCACCATCCAACATGTAGAATCCTTCCGCTTCATTGCTTAGAGCACCATACCTATTATCGATGAACAAGTCGGTGAGAGCATCCCAAGCTTCCTTGGCGGTGTTGAGGTGGTCAATATGTGGCATGTCCTTGGGACCCACACCAAGCTTAATCATGTGAAGAGCCGTTGCATTGAGTTAACTGTCCACTACTTCTATTCTTGTCAAGTTGGTGGAGTCTCCAGTGTGGAGGCCATCTTCAATAATCCTCCAATGCTCAATGGACGAACTGCACACATGAGATTTCGTTAAGAATTGTCATTGATTAAATGAGGATGCAGTAAGCTTGGGTGGATCACCCCTATTGTTTATATGAGGGTGAGGGATTTGGTGGGTTGGGAGAATATAGGTGAGAGACCTCACTATAGTTCTACTTGCCACTTCCCTTCTTGGAGGAGGAGCCATTATTTTTCTCACCGACCAGCCCGTCTTCCTTGGAGTTAGCATTAGCTTTCTCCTTAGATAGCGGAGTGGAGGCCTCAGAGGTAGATGGAGGTGGGGTTGTGGATGAAGTGAGACAAGCAGTCATTTGCTGCATCTCTTCCATTTTGGAGTCAAAGGATTTCAACAAGGTTGTTTCCAACATCTTGAGATCATCCATTGTGACCTTATCCAGATCCTCATTCCCATCTCCCTTAGTACCCATACTTCTCTTAGGTTGTTAAGCCCGAATATAGAGCCGAAACTCTGATACCAATTGAAATGGATCGTATGGGCACCTAGAGGGGGTGAATAGGTGCTACTCCAAATTTTAGTACTTTTTCAATTTTAGGCTTGACACAAAGGTAAATTCTCTAGATATGCAACTAGAAAGAATTTCCCTATATGTAAACCTAACTACTAGTGAGTAAAGGCAAGTAAGAGTGAGGAGCAAGGAAACCGTAGTGGAGCACGCGGAGAAACATGATTTGTTTTACCAAAGTTCCTTCCTTTTTAAGGGAAGTACGTCTGGGTTGGAGGGGTGGGTGGTACTAAGACCACCATGCCACAATAGGCCTCACCCTGTTCTCCGATGGATCTCGCTACCAAAGGCCTGATCCGCCTTTCCACTATTGGTACCTTTCGAGGCGGGAACCGGTGCCTTTACACAACTAGCAGGGCACACATCCACAACCGAATTGGAGACTCCCGTAATAACAACAAGATGCCACAAGAACAAATATTATCAAAACTGAAACACAAGATCTAGATATTAGTAAGTAATACTAGATCAAGAATTCTCCAAGTGAATAGAGGGAACTGATGCGCTTGATTCGTGATGTCGATGATTGAGGTATCCTCCTTTGATTCCCCAAAGATCAGAGCTTTCAGGTGGTTGAAGTGAGAGATCTCGGTTTAGAGCTTTAGGAACAGACAGTACTTTTTTGAATGAATCAAGAGATCTGACAGGAGGAGTGATTGGGTCATTTATACCCCATGTACAAACTTGGCCATTGGAGAAGTTGGGGATGGATTTTTCGGCCCTAGTGGCAGCCGGATTATCCGGCCGGGGGAAAACTCCGCCCCGGAAACGGATTTTCCAGGAGAAATCCGCCCCCATACTGCATGACGCGCATGTACGCCCTTTGCGAAAAACCTCAAGGGGCGGATTATCCGGCCCCCTGCAGGGGCGGATTATCCGGCCCAGGCAAAAACTCCAGCCCTGGCCGGACAATCCGAAGGTTAATCCGCCCCCATACCGCACAACGCGCCTGGCCTGCCTTTGTCGAAAGGGCTAGGCCGGATTATCCGGCCCTTGGCAGGGGTGGATAATCCACCCCCACAACACCTTTTTGGCTGCTTTTCTTATGAACAATTATCTGCTGCACTTAGCACACATGAGATGATCCAAGGTATTGTTATCTAGCATATAAAACACTAGAGATCATGAAATGCTCTTTCACTAGCCTTTGGGAAAGTGTACCACATAGTAAGGAAGTGTATTGGCTAGTTCTTCAACAAGAGGTTTTCCTCATGTAAGTTGTCATTTATGGCTAGTGACGTGCAAGTGATGCATCAATCACCTGAGGCTTCAATAATGTCCATGAAGCCTTAACTCCAAATGTACTAGCTTATTGTCACATGAGGCACTAAACTCAACATGCGTTACTAGGTAGAGGCTTCTACTTCAACCATGGTGTTCAAGCTAGGGTCTCAAGTTGTAAGCTTGGACTAATACCTCAAGAGATTTCCAATTGAAATGTATGGGTTATTGTGGTAGTTGTATTTGAATGGGATTGAGATGAGAACACAACAATTTTGGTGTTATTACTTCATAATCATACACCCACCCCGTAATAGTATGGTCATTTCTATGACTCGAAACTATTAAAAAAGACTAAGTCTTCATCATCGCTCCCTTCCAAGTCTTCAAGCATGGCGGAAACACTCCTTGCTTCACGGAAGTATTTGTGCCTTTTTTTTCTTCAAATGGTACTGTTCTCTAATGTTGTTTGGGGACAATTCTTAATGCACGCTTGAGTCACTCCTTGATTCAACGCAGTGCATGTGTCTTAGTATTTGGATCGTCGTAACTACAACAGATAGTTCTCAAGGGCGTTCAGTTGAAAAACTTGCACTGAGCAAGAGTGTGCACCTTGATTCCTTTGTTGATTGATTTTTTAGCCCATCAATGTTGCGGAAGATAGTAGTTCAAGGATGTTTTAGTTTGGTTCCTTGCTTCGAGAAACAGTATACACCTTGAGTTTTGCATTGGGTGATTTATTCAATGTTGTTCCTGAGGCACACCTTATGTATTTATTTGGCGATGTATGTCTTCTTGAGGGATTCTCTTCGTGGTATGAAACCAACAGATAGGACTTTCTACCTATATACACCAGATAGAATTTTTACTCCCTTAACCATGTTGTCATCAATCATCCAAAACCTACTAGAGGGCATCAGATGCACTTTCTAGATCCCAAAGGTACAAGAGTTTTCGGGTTGCCTGGCACACGTGTAGCGGAAATCATGTGCGGCGGCGGCCTGAATGGCATTGATATTGGTAGCAGTCGACTATATTAGTGGTGGATGTTAGGAATAAGCAACTTGTATTATCAGGGTGTGGGTCTGCTCCAGCAGTGGGGTCTGCGCGTGCATGACGGCCAGCACGAGCACCGAACGGAGAGCAACAACACGAGAATCGTACCCAAAAACAGGTCTGATGAAGCGGCCATGGAAATTGGATCGGGGAGCGGAGCAGCCGTCACGCGGCAGGAGAAACTTGGTGAGACGTAGGAAGGTAGAGCAGCGGCGCGGACGGCACGCAACAGCACCGGATGAGCAACGCGACAAGGGCGAAGAAGAGCTGCAGATCGAGCCATGGACGGCCAATCGCGAGCACACGACCGGGAAAAAAATCCGATCAGGATTCAGCACGGAGTTGCGACTGCGGTAGAAAAAAAACCCTAAACCTAGGCTCTGATACCATGTTAGGAATAAGCAACTTGTATTATCAGGGGACCAAAGGCCACAATATATAGTACATCTGATTTGAGGTACAAGAAGATAAATCTAGACAAATACAGACTCCTAGACCAATACTAATACACCTTAAGAGTGGACAATGTGACGACTGGAGCAGGGCATTAGGCAGTGGTAGCAGATCCTTGGGTGGCATCCCGGATCTCCTCGTTGTCATCAGTGGCGCCTCTGATTCAGGCGGGGGCATTCATTCTGTGTTGGTGGGCACCTCCGACGAGCTAACCTTCTATGATTCCAGATCTTCTAGTCTGCAGAACTTCCTTCGGGGATAAATTCTTTGCATAGATCTACCATTGCGGAAGATGCGGAGATGTCCTTGGATGCCGCTAACCTCCTTCGAGAGTACTGCCATGGTGGTGGTCCCCTCGAGCTCTAAGGTAAACCTTAGCTTCAGCTTGCCGAACTAGACAGTGGCGACGTGTGGCGTCGTCTACCTTCTTGGAGGAATTGTTTTGGAGATCACTAGAGAAAGGATTTGGAGGCATGGAGGCTTTGGTCAACTAGAGAAGACTGGTCGTGTGCTCCAAGCAAAACCCTATATTTGGGTCTTCCGGATCAGAAGATGGTGGCTCCACCTGGCGCCACTCTCCCGCCTGAGGGAATCATTTTAGTGTAGATGTTGGCTAGAGGGGTCTAGAGGTGGAGAGGCGTAGCTTCTTCTACATCGAAGACGGAGGGTCTCAGTGGCGTGGCGTGGCGTGGTATCGGTGGCGGATACATGATGATGGACGAGCACATGGTGGAGGAGTTGACTGGCATCGTGGCAGCATTGTCGACGGCCTAGATGAGGATCTTGTGGATCTCCTCCCTCATTGGTCGATGGTATGATGATAGTGGAAGCTTTTGGAATGTGTGCATGTCGTGTGTGCTGAGGGTCAGCATGACCAAACGTGTGCTCCTAGCTTGGGCATAGAGTGACTCAGTGATGCCCTAAGACTAGTTGATGAGGCATTGTTGTGAATCTAGGGCACAAGGCCCTGATGGCATAATTCCCCATTGTCGGTTTTGTAGGTGTAGAGTGGTGGTTTAGGTTTGTTTGATGTATATTCTTTCTTGACATTTGTTAAAGAAATTAGTAATAAAGGTCGTATGCATCTTTTTATGCACATGCCGGAATTACACCAGGATTCATATCACTAATTAAACATATAAAATAGGAAAAATTAATTTTTACCCTTTGGGTACGACAAATGGCACATTCACCATGCTCCAGAGCTGCAAAGCTTTCTGCCATCGTCCTCTGCCCTATGTCACCACTTCCCACGATCTCCAAATATTCAATATCCATCTCCACACTCAAACCCGGTTCACATCGACCGCGGAAGGCATGCCAACAACGACAGGGACTCACGAACTTCACTTCTAGCCACCAGAGCACGACATGACACGGGACAACGACCGGGAGGGAGGACATGAGAGCGACGAGCTGTCCACAATGGAGAACAACGGGCTAAGGGACGGACTAGGGGCACGACGGTGGGCGGAGAGAGAGAGAGAGAGAGAGAGAGAGAATTGCACGAAAATGATCTCTAAACCATTTTTAAAAAGGTATACACAATTGTTTAGGATAAACCGAACAGTATACATGTCTAAAGATGAAAATTGTTTCCTTACGAATAAAACCCCACAAACTGGCATTGGAAGAAGAAACAAGCATGCATGGTTACGACCTAGAAAATGAAGCAAAAAAGAGGAAAAGATAATATACATCTAATGGACTATCTTATCACCTTGGTCCGTTTAAGCTGGTCTGAGGTAAATCCGTGTGGTTATTGTCCTACCATTGAAGGTTCACTTTTTTCATGTTTGAACTGCTATAGCGCGTCCTCGACTCAAAACAAAAATGCTATAGCGCGTTCTCGCGCACGAGGTCCAAGGTCCCGCTTGATCTCGATCCGGGAGTGAGGAAACAATGTGGACGAAAGTCTGAAAAAACAAAATTGTCAGGGAAAAAAGCAAATATGCAATATACTGGCAACTTACATTTCGGTCCGCACTGAGAGACAAGCGAGGGCACTTTTCCCCTTATAATTTCCGTAAAAAAATATCCACTATTGTAAGATCAAACAAATTGTTTCGCGAAAAAAAATCAAACAAATTAAACGTGACGTCATTGAACACAGACTGCACTCTGCATCGCGAAAAGGTTTTCCCGATGAAAGCCAATCTGCCGTATGTGGCCAAGGAAACTTTTGCACATACTAGCTAGGATGAAAAGTGATCTTCATTTGGCTCCTCCTCTAACTCGTCCTTTCCTTTTCGTTTGTGTATACGGGATGAAGAAGAAGAAGTGTACCTCCATCGTTCATGCCCGCCTGGCCAACCTTGTTTCTTCTGCTACCATCTCCTCATTCCATTGTCGTCGTCTTGAGCTTAAGCTTTCGTGTGACACGCGCCACCGGTTGGTTCTCTACATCACTACATGCCCATGAATTTTTTTCCACTCAATGCAGTTTCGATGTTAATTTGGAGTGCCATAAATGTGCTGATGTGTATGTGTGTCATTCCCTAACGGAATACCCCCTTTTTTTTTGACATGCTCCCTAACGGAATACTGATCCAAACAAAGAGAAGTGATTTAAAGCCATTTTATTGCTAAAACCGAACACAATAAAAAGCTGCTTTCGAACAAACAATATTTGTCTATGACTGGCACGTCTACGTGTGTGATCAAAAGCGGCTAACAATATTTGTCTACGGGTTCACTCGAGGAGGCACCACGGACATACCGCACGCCTATATAATGGCACCTCGCAAGCTTCGTGCTTCATCATCGGAAGGTTTTCCATCCACCAAACTAGCTAAGCTAAAGAAGAAAACCATCCGAGATCCATCCACTGCGAGCGAGAGCTTCGAACATGGCCATGAAGGTTCTCGCATTGGGCCTGCTGGTCCTTGCATGTGCTACAACGACCGCCCTCGGCTGTAGCGGCGGAAGTCCGTGCCCGGGCAACCAATGCTGCAGCAAGTGCGGGTATTGTGGTCTTGGAGGCGACTACTGCGGGGCCGGCTGCCAGAGTGGCCCGTGCTATGGTAAAAGAGCCAACGTCGATGGAAATGTTGTTCCTGGCAATGCTTGCAGCAGCAGCAGTCCGTGCCCCAGCAACCAATGCTGCAGCAAGTGGGGGTATTGTGGCCTAGGCGGTGACTACTGCGGCTCCGGCTGCCAGAGTGGGCCATGCACCGGAGCCAAGATCAATGAAAATGTTGTGCCTGGCAACGCGTGCAGCAGCAGCAGTCCGTGCCCTAGCAACCAATGCTGCAGCAAGTGGGGATATTGCGGCCTTGGCGGCGACTACTGCGGGTCCGGCTGCCAGAGCGGGCCGTGATATTGCAGTGGTGCCATTTTGCCACATAAATTGTGCAGTAGCTTCAGAGAAATCACATTTCTTACACTAATTAAATGGAAGCTTAATTTAAAAATTGTACTTTTGTTTGTCATGTCTAACACTAGTATAGATCAACACTATGGACACGGGTCAAAAAAACCTTCAGCAATGGGTTCGTTGCCTGGGTATGTACCTGATGTAAAGGCCTCTTTGAAAAACGGAGACAATAACCGTCACACATGTGGTCCATTTGGCAAAGGTCTTCCACTTATCTCCATTTCCTTTAGATGGGGCTCATTAGTTACAGTTATTCTGGTTTCACTAGTTATGATTATTCTGGTTCCACTCATTTGCAGGGAGCTTTTTCTGTGTGTATAGCAGGAATTTATATTTCATAACACTTGCATTAAAGTGGTAACAAATTTAATTTATAACATAGGCCAATGTAAAGCATCACATTTCTACCATAATATAACCCATTACACATTATCATGTCAATAGCAAAAATATATCTCATTACATGTAAAAAATCAGTATATCTCATTAAACCTATAACACTTCCTATAAGAGTGGAAGCGTTGAAGATAAGTCATCAGGGTGTCTATCATTGTGTCCTTGATGCATGTAGTTCCATCTTATACGTATTCAACGGTTTTCCAGATTTCATGTGTTGACTCCATGGTTCTAGTGTTGGCAAACTCGTTTTCACTTAGGGCACCAAACAAAGAATCAACAACAGGGAGTAAAGGTGATCCTCCTTATTGATCCATTCAGTTGCACCTTCGATTAGAACGGTATTACCCTCCTTGTTGACATTTGTCTTCTGTGGGAGAATCATTCCTTGATTTGTGACTCTCCACACATCTTCATCGATGGCCCCGAGATGGATCCACAACTTTTACCTCCAAAAAGAGTATTTTGTGCCGTCAATAAAGGTATGTTAATACAACTCCTAACATTTCCAAGAGTCGGCCTTTGGCGGTTAAGCAAAAAATAGATACAAGGGGAGAACTTGGCTCTCAAACCAATTGAAAGACTAAGATATGAAAACTAGAGGGGGTATAGGAATTTACAAAACTTACTGTGAATTAAAAAATATTATGCAAAAACAATAGTTAACTCGTAGATAGTAGGACAAAGCTCTCAATAGATGAAGACAAGTTGAAGCACATTGATGGAGATATATACAAATAGAATATGCGAATGCTTCAACACTAGAGGGAGATCAAAAAACTCAAGTAAAACAATGGGAAATCAAGAGAGTAAAGGAGATTAGTACACATTATTTTTTTGACCAAAGTTCGAGATGTCAACACCAGCTCTATGTCTTTGTTGGGAGAGGCTATGCACGGATGAACCCAAGTCCAATCGACCTCACATGTTGATGACTAAGTCATATTCTCCATGAGTGCAAGTCTACCGGCTCCGCCTGATTACTATGGCAGGTCCTTGAAGGTGATCTATGAACCTCGCCATGGCTTGTCTACACCCTTGATGCTCAACTATGCTACCTCTACCATCCCTCTCCCTGGGCGCTCATGGCAATACCTTTCGCATGTCCATACCTTGGAGCTCAGCAGTAGACACCTAACCATCTTGGAGATGTTGAATCTAAGTGTAACAAGTTGATCTTGTTGGCCAAGGCCTCTCTTGTTTGATTATCAATCAAACTACAAACAAGGAATACTCCAACTCTCGATAGATAGGTGTGTGTATGTGATAGATAGAGGGGATAAATTGAAGTGTAGATCGCAATGATCTTAGGAAATTCATCTCGGTTCTACAACTATCCTACCCACTTGAGCTCGGGTACTATTTATAGGCCCTTGTAACAATCTATCTGTTGGGAAAGTGTATTGACGTACTAAGGAAGTGTATTAGCTAGTTCTTCAACATGAGGTTTTTCTCATGGAAGTTGTCCTTTATGGCTAGTGTTGTGCAAGTGATACATCAATCACCTAAGGCTTCAATAATGTCCATCATGCCTCAAATCCTAGGTACTAGATTATTGTCACATGACACACTAAACTCAACATGCGTTACTAGGCCAAGGATTCTACTTCAACCATGGTGTTCAAGCTAGGGTATCAAGTTGTAAGCTTGGACTAATACCTCAAGATATTTCCAATGGAATGGTATGGGTTGTTGTAGTTGTATTTGTATGGGACTGAAATGAGCAAACAACACTTTTTGTGTTCTTCCTTCATAATCATACCCCCACCCCTAATAGTATGGTCATTTCTACTACTCGGAGCTATAAAAAATAAGACTAAGTCTTCATATCGCTCCGTTCCAAGTCTTCAAGCATGGTGGAAACACTCCTTGCTTCACGAAAGTGTTTGCGCCTTTTTTGCTTCAAATGGTACTATTCTCTAGTGTTGTTCGGGGACAATTCTTCATGTACGCTTGAGTCACTCCTTGATTCAAGGCAGTTGAAATGGATCGTATGGGCACCTAGAGGGGGGGTGAATAGGTGCTACACCAAATTTTAATGCTTTTCAATTTTAGGCTTAACACAAAGGTTAAATTCTCTAGATAAACTATTAGGAGGAATTTCCCTATATGCAAACCTATCTACTAGAGAATAAAGGCGAGTGGAAGAGGAACGAGTGAACCGTAGTGAAGCACGCGGAGACACAGGATTTGTTTTACCGTAGTTCCTTCCTTGTTAAGGGAAGTACATATGCGTTGGAGGGGTGGACGATACTAAGACCACCACGCCACAATAGGCCTCACCCTGTTCTTCGATGGATCCCGCCACCAAAGGCCTGATCCACCTTTCCACTATAAGAACCCTTCGAGGCGGGTACCGGTGCCTTTACACAACTAGCGGGGCACAACTCCACAATCAACTTGGAGGCTCTAGTAATGACAACAAGCTGCCACAAGACAAGTTATCAATAACAAATAACTAGATATTGACAAGAACACTAGATCAGGGATTTCTCCAAATGAATGGAGAGGAGTTGATGCGCTTGATTCGTGATGACGATGACGATTTTCTCCTCCTTCAATTCCCCCAAGGATCGAAGCCTTCGGGTGGTTGAAGTGGGAGATCTAGAGAGGGAGCTCTTGCAAAGGGTCTGATGTTTTTCGAATGAATCAAGAGTTCTGCTTGTTGGGGAAGAAGGGATATTTATAACCCCTTCCAAATCCAAGCCGATGGAGCCTTTGGGGGCCAGATTATCCGGCCCAAGTGAGGGCCGGATTATCCGGCCTGGGGAAAACTCCGCCCCAGACTCGGATTCTCCGGCAGAAAAACCGACTACGGACAGAAGCTCACGCCGACTTAGCCTTCACACCTTCTCCTGGGGACCGGATTATCCGGCCCTAGGGAAGGGCCGGATTATCCGGCTGGGGGAAAAATCCGCCCCATCCACGGAATATCCGGGGGAAATTCCGCCCCCAGATAGAAGCTTGCGAAGAAGCTCACTTGGGCGATTCCCCTAGGGTCGGATTATCTGCCCCAACATGAGGGCCGGATTATCCGGTCCAGAGAGAAAAACCGCCCCAGAGCCGGACTTTCCGGAGGAAAAACCGCCCCTAGACAAAGACTCGCACAGAGCCAGTCCTGGCCAAGGTGGTCTGGCCGGATTATCCAGCCCATGATGGGGGCGGATAATCCGGCCCCCAAACTCACAAAACTTTCCTGCAACACTTAGTACACATTAGAATAATCCATGGTATTGTTATCTAACACACAAAACATGGAAAATCATGAAATGTTCTTTCAATATCCCCCTTTTTGGTGTTAGATGACAATACTAGGATTTGCAAGAAAGGATCACAAGACCACCAACAAAATCATGGAAGAGACTCCCCCTCAATGTGTGCATATTAGAAATTTGCATTTGAATACAAATGCACACAAATAGGTGTGAGTCTATTCCATAGAAATATAAACAACATAATCATACCACCGAGATAGGGAGAGAGGCGTCCTTGAAATAGCCACAATTATCA
This sequence comes from Avena sativa, assembly GCA_916181665.1. Taxonomy (NCBI): domain Eukaryota; kingdom Viridiplantae; phylum Streptophyta; class Magnoliopsida; order Poales; family Poaceae; genus Avena; species Avena sativa. The sequence continues at coordinate 85,531,178 of OV702291.1, read as the reverse complement.
ACGGATAACCAATATAAGTGCCTTCCTCGAGATAGATTCCTAGCATAATAGGATATGAATAGATGAATCCATAGGCATAATCCATGAGATAAATCTAGATGTCCACCGACACAGAGTCTCAAACAAACCACAAACCACAAATTACAGTTCAACGCTAAATGGGCACAAGCGAGAAAACGACAAATAGGAAAAGTGCAAATGCTTGTGCCCGACCCATGCAAATCCTCGAAGAGCTAATAGAACTACTTCTCTCCCTTTGGCATCGAGACGTCAAAAAAGAAGAAGAGCGATGCTAGCGCCCCAAGGTATCACTCATAGTCCTCATCCTCATCCTCGTCCTCGTTCCCATCCTCGTCCTTGTCCTCGTCCTCGTTCCCATCCTCGTCCTCATCCTCAAGCTCCTCGGTGTCATCATCCTCAACATCAGCAGTGGCTGCGGAAGGGAACAAGTGACGCTCCAGCTCTCCATAGTTAAGCCCAAAAGAAGAGTTCCACCAGGCAAATGGTGTGGGAGGAGTACGAGCCGGGGGATCGCCAGAAGCAATGGACACATGGTGAAGGAAGAGCTGCTGAGAGTGAGCCAACTCATGATTTCTACGGTCCTAGATTGAATGCAAAGAAGTAGATTGGGCCTAGAAACTGCAAGACTACGATTTCTATGCGAAACAACATCTTTCTAGGCAACGTTCCACCCAACAAATAACACATCTATCCAAAGATGGGGAGAGAGGGAGTTACCCTCACTCATTGGAGGAAGAACATGGAGGAGAAGGTACCCGGAGGCGCGGAGAAGAAGATCCGTGAGGCCCGAAAAATCCAGTGGCCGGAGAGGGTCCGGGGAGGGTGGGGGACGGCAGGCGGGGGCTGAGGAGAGGGAGAGGGTTGGGGGAGAAGTGTTGCTCGTTATGAGCCCTTCCCTCGATCCCTTCCCTTAAAGATGAAATCCGCTAGGGCCGGATTATCCAGCCTATACTTGGGCCAGATTATCCGGCCTAAAATCTGAATTTCTGTTGTACACAGATTCAGGCCCGCGCATCCCCAAACAACACCCCCACAAGGTGTACAAGGGACTTGTGTGCAAGAGTAGATGGCTTAGGGGTAGGGAAAGGCTTATGATTAAGAGAGCCAAACTGAGATGGTACTACACACTCAATATTGCAAGAACCAAATCAACTAAAATCCAAAATTGAGTGTGATTCCCATAAGAATATGAGATGAGCGAAAACAACCAAAAGATCCACAAAAATCCAACTCTCCTCATGGAAGAGGGCGGTGGCCAAAGCCACCTTGTTGGAGTGTATGGTATGACACCGCGAAGATATATCTTGGGTTCATGACCAATACTCATCAATAAGCTCACATATCACAAAATGATATTAAGAGAAATGATTTATCTTGCTTTCGGCATCACGGGAGGAGGGTTAGACCAATTAATTAGGACCACACTCCCCCTATTTCCATGCCCACATCTAGACCAAATATGACTGAGATGTACGAGTGAGTGCATGGGTAATCAAGACAAGCTCCTTGAATCAATGATATTTAGCTCATTCCTCAAGTAGCAGAACCTTGCTTCATCAAGTGGCTTCCTGAAAATATCAGCAAGTTGGTTCTTCGTCTATCGCCTCGGGCAACATGGTCTTGAATAAAATGATTCCGAATCTCAATATGCTTTGTCCTTGTGTGTTGTACCGGATTGTACGCAATTTTGATTGCACTTACATTATCGCATAAAAGAGGCACTTTGTCACAATTGACACCGTATTCCTTTAAAGTTTGCCTCATCCATAATAACTGAGTGCAGGCACTGGCAGCAGCAACATATTCAGATTCGGCGGTGGAGAGAGAGATACAATTCTGCTTTTTAGATGACCAACACACTAGATATCTTCCCAAGAATTGACAAGCTCTAGAAGTGGATTTCCGATCATCCGTATCACCAGCCCAATCTGAATCAGTATAACCACATAGAGAGAAATTGGAGCCCTTGGGATACCATAGACCAAAGTTAGGGGAATGAACCAAATATCGAAAGATCCTCTTGACCGCCACTAAGTGACTTTCTTTAGGAGCTGCTTGATACCTTGCACACACCCCCACACTCAACACAATATCGGGTCTAGATGTGTAGAGGTAAAGAAGAGAGCCGATCATGGACAGGTATACCTTTTGGTCCACATCTTTACCATGGGGATTAAGTTCAAGATGACATTTTGTTTGCATCGGAGTGGAAACACCATTAAGATCCATCATCTTGAATCTCTTGAGCATGTCTTGGATGTACTTAGCTTGATTGATGAAGGTTCCTTCTCTAAGTTGCTTGATCTCGAATCCAAGAAAGAACCGTAATTCCCCCATCATAGACATCTCAAGCTTGTTAGTCATAAGCTTTGAAAATTCATCATTAAAAGCTTTATTAGTAGAACCAAAGATGATGTTGTCTACATATAGTTGGCATACGAAGAGCTCCCCTTAACCTTCTTAGTAAAAAGAGTGGGATCGATTTTCCCAACTTCGAAGCCACGGTGTAGCAAAAGCTCTTTAAGGTGCTCATACCACGCACGTGGGGCTTGTTTAAGGCCATAGAGTGCCTTATCAAGTTTGTAGACATGGTCCGGGAAGTTAGGATCCTCAAATCACGGGGGTTGCTTTACATATACCAACTCATGTAGAGAACCATTAAGAAAAGCACTGTTGACGTCCATTTGCTGCAATTTAAAATTGTTATGGGCAGCATAAGCAAGAAGGATACGGATGGACTCAAGCCGAGCCACAGGAGCATAGGTCTCGCCGAAGTCGATGCCCTCAACTTGGGAATAGCCTTATTCCACAAGTCTCGCGTTGTTCCTCACAACAATGCCATTCTCATCTTGCTTGTTTTTAAATATCCATTTAGTGCCGATAACATTGCGGCAATCCTCGGGCTTCACTAGTTTCCAGACCTTGTTGCGCTCGAAATTATTCAATTCTTCATGCATAGCAACAACCCAGTCCGGATCTTCAAGAGCTTCAAATACTTTCTTGGGTTCCACCATTGAGATTTGAGCTTGATGCTCACCAAAACTTGCTAGTTCCCTTCTTGTGGAAACCCTTCGTTGAAGATTACCTACAACTTTGTCGAGAGTATGACCCCTTAACTCAAGGTTCCGATCAGCACGAGCCTTGCGATGAAGTTCAATAAGCTTTTTGTCTCTTGGTGGAATAGTTTCACCACTTGAGTCTTCGTTGGAATCATTTTCTTGACCTTGATTAGAATTCTGAGTATCAGTAGAAGGAGATGATGAAGCATGCCCTTGAGGTGGGTCAGCAGCCATAACAGGAGGCCGCTGAACATCTGGTGATTCAGGGCCGGATAATCCGTCCAAGGGTAGGGCCGGATAATCTGGCCTGGGAGAACTTGTTGCAACTTCATCAGGCTGCTTGGGACTTGCTTGAATTGGCGAGGGGCCGGATAATCCGGGGTTAGCCGGAAAATCTGGCCTGGAGCTTGCAACGATTTCTTCAGTACGATGAGCAGTTTGGACGTTAGGGGAGAGGTGGCTGGATAATCCGGTGTCAACCAGATAATCCGGCCTGGAGTTTTCTAGAGCAGTTGCTTGATCTTCAGCAAATGATGGAGATGGTGTAGAAGTTACTCCCGTGGTTGGAACATGTTGAGTATGTGTAGATGAGGGATCCTCATGAGTAGAGCATTGTCCTTCCCGATCTGCCACAAGGGGTTCCTAAATGGGGCGGAAAAATCCCACGCCCATTCTTCTTATGGCATCTTGGGGTATTTCAACATCTGCATCACAAACATCAACTTGCCCCGCACGGGAGCCATCATTTTCTTCGAACACCACACTACAAGATTCTACAACAGTTCCGGAGAGCTTATTGTAGACTCTATAAGTGTGGGATTCGGCACCATAACCAACAAAATTACCTTCTAGTGCCTTAGATTAAAATTTAGATAAACGAACTCCCTTGATTAGAAAGAAACACTTACACCCAAATACCCAAAAGTATGAGATGTTTGGCTTGTTACCGGTAAGTATTTCATATGGAGTCTTGTCCAAGATTTTACGGAGGTATAACCGGTTGGATGAATGACAAGCGGTAGAGATTGCTTCAGCCCAGAAGTTATATGGAGACTTGAATTCGGCTAGCATTGACCTTGCCATATCCATTAGAGTCCGGTTCTTCCTCTCGGCAACACCATTTTGTTGAGGGGTGTATGCAGCGGAATATTGATGTCTTATCCCGTCTTCACTTAGGAACTCATTTAAGGTGTAGTTCTTGAACTCGGAGCCGTTATCACTTCTTATAGCCAGAATAGGGACGTTGTGTTGATGTTGAACCTCGTTGGTGAAGTCGATGACCGTTTGTTGAGTTTCGCTCTTCAACTTGAAGAAATAGACCCAAGTGTATCTTGAGTAATCATCAACTATCACAAGACAGTACTTCTTCCCACCGAGTCTTGCATGAGATGGAGGTCCAAAGAGGTCCACATGAAGGAGCTCTAAGATCCTTTTTGACGAAATAACAGTCTTCCTTCGATGAGGAGAGTCATGCATTTTCCCTTCAACACAAGCCCTGCAAACACGATCTTTGGCAAAGGAGACATTTTCTTTTAGTCCAAGGATATGGCCACCCTTGTGGAGACTTTGCAAAGTTCTCATATTGACGTGGGCTAGTCGGCGATGCCATAACCAACCCACTTCAGCCTTTCCGAAAAGACACATCGGGCCTGTAGTGGTTTTCCCCGAAAAGTCCACGTACAGGTCATTTTCGACATATCCCACGAAAGCGACTTTTAGAGACTTGCTCCACAAGAGTACCACCAAATCAGCATCAATAAAAACGGCAAAGCCCATCTTACCAAGGGCGCGAACTGAAAGTAAATTGTACCCGAGGGTCTCAACAAGCATGACGTCCACAAGAGAGATATCGTGAGCCACCATGACTTTGCCGAGACCCAATACCTCAGATTTTGACTTGTCACCATAGGAGACGGTTATATGATCATGATTTGGCCGCATCTCCGTGATGATCTCCTTGCTTCCGGTCATGTGACTCATGCATCCGCTATCGAGTACCCATTTAGACCCACCATGAGCATAGCCCTGCAAGAGAGTTACTTCTTGGTTTTAGGTACCCATTTTTCAATGGGTCCTCTCATGTTAGTGACAAGGGTCTTGGGGACCCAAATAGACCAAGGAATGTAACAATCATAAGGACCTACATAACTAGCATAAACATCACCATAATGATCGCAATATAACTCAAAGTTAGGATTGTTAGCCCCTGCAAAACCATCATAATTAGACTTGTCATTGGTGATGGTGCTAGTCTTTGGTTGAGTAGTCTTGCTCTTCTTCTTGTTGTTGTTGTTTTTCTTGTTCTTTGTCTTGGGAATATAACCAAGACCTTCTTTTCCACTGTTTGTCCTTTGCTTGCTGAGTATCTCATCTAAAACTTCTTTACCTTTGTGTTGAGAACCTCTTGCAAGTTTTTCTTTTCCATAAGATGATGTGGAGGTGCTTGGCACATCATACATCTTCAATTCAGTTTGGAGATGGTCACGAGACTCATTTAGAGAAGATTGTTCACTCTCCAATGCCTTGTGAGCAACGTCAAGTTTATCAAACTTCTCCGAGAGTCTATCATGAGTAGCCCCAAATTCAATCTTTTCTTTCTTTAGTTTCTTTACCTTGGCAAGAGCATTGTCACGTTCTTTGATGAGCTGAGCCAAAACTTCTTCATGTGACTCCTCAATGGATTCGAGTCTCTCTTCCAAAGATACTCGAGCTTCCTCTTCTTCTTCCAAAGCATTCTTCAAAGAAGCTATTTCCAAGGCATCTTCTCGTTCAATTATGCCCTTTTCTTCAAGAAGATCTTAGTCTTGGGCAAGTTGACTCATAAGAGCATCAAAATGAAGTTTGTGCTCACCTTGCAGGTTAGTGAAAAAGTTGTCCAAAGCAATAACTTCTTCTTTCATTTTAAGACTAGTATGATCATCCATATCCAAATTTATGTTACTCTTAGGAAATGAAGAGCTAGAAGTTGATACCTCGGACCCTCTTGCCATAAGGAAAGTGACGTTGTTGTTGATGACATTCTCGTTTGGCGAGTCGAAGAGAGATGATGGAGTCGATGTGGTGGCTATAACACCCACCTCGCGAGAACTTTCTTCATCCTCTTCATCTTCACTTGCAGATAAGTATTCTTCTTGTGCCACCAATACAATCTTGGGTTGCTTCTTGTAAGGGCCATTTATTTTGATAAATGGCTTCTTCTTAGGTGCCTTGGATTTTTCTTTAAGGATAATCCTGCCACCATTGTCTTCTCTATTTTGATATGGACACTCAGCCACAAAGTGCAGCCTATCTCCACAATTGTAGCATGTTCTCAGTTTTGGGCCACTTTCTCTTCTTCCACTTTTCCCATTCTTGCACTCGAGTTCCGACTTGGCCTTGGCAGGATCTTTCCAAAAGTTCCTTGCGTAAAACGCCATGTATTCACCATGAGAATGTTTGACTTCATCGGGGCAGTCCATGGAGGCACCCTCGAAAGCTCTTTAGTCCTCATCTTGCTCAACAACATTAGCCTTTAGAGAAACATTAACCCCCTTTTGCATTCCAATGGCACGGGCATGGGCATCTTCAGTGTTCTTTGTAGCAACTTTGAGTGACGCCATTTCTTGCATGACTTCATTGGATGTCATTTGATGGTAGTTGTGTCTACCTTGCAAGATCTTCAAGTCCGTTGGCTCAAAAGGCATTAAAGCACTCACATATTTCCTTTTTATCCAAGCATCATCAATGTGAGTGGCTCCATGCTTTCTAAATGTTGTTGCGATGCCCTTGAGTCTTCTATACATGTCTTCATGGTTTTCACCATCCAACATGTAGAATCCTTTAGCTTCATTACTAAGGGCATCATACCTATTCCTTCTCATGCTATCATTCCCAATGAAGAGATCGGTGAGGGCATCCCGAGCTTCTTTAGCTGTGTTGAGATGTTCAATGTGGGGCATGTCCTTGGGACCCACTCCGAGTTGTATCATGTGGAGAGCCGTAGCATTCAATTGGCTATCCACAACTTCTCTTCTTGTCAGGTTGGTATGATCTCCAATATGAAGACCCTCTTCGATAATCCTCCAAAGTTCAATAGAGGAGCTGCAAAGATGAGACTTCATTAAGAATTGCCATTGATTAAAAGAGGATGCAGTAAGCTTGGGTGGATCACCCCTATTATTTATATGAGGATGAGGGATAGGTGGGTCAGGGGAATATAAGTGATGAACCTCACTATATTCCTCCTTACCACTTCCCTTCTTGGAGTTGGAACCATTATGTTTTTCACCTACCACTTCATCTTCCTTGGATCCGGTGTTAGCCTTATCCTTGGATGATGGACTGGAACCCTCAAAGGAGGATGGAGATGGGGCTATAGATGATGTGAGGCGAGCAATCATTTGATGCATCTCCTCCATCTTGGTCTCAAAGGATTTCAACAAGGTTGTTTCCAACGTCTTGAGGTCATCCATTGTGACCTTATCCATAGCCTCATTCCCATTCTCCTTGGTACCCATACTTCTCTTAGGCGGTTAAGCCCGAATAAAGAGTCGGGGCTTTGATACCAATTGAAATGGATCGTATGGGCACCCAGAGGGGGGGTGAATAGGTGCTACACCAAATTTTAATGCTTTTCAATTTTAGGCTTAACACAAAGGGTAAATTCTCTAGATAAACTATTAGGAGGAATTTCCCTATATGCAAACCTATCTACTAGCGAGTAAAGGCGAGTGGAAGTGGAACGAGTGAACCGTAGTGAAGCACGCGGAGACACAGGATTTGTTTTACCGCAGTTCCTTCCTTGTTAAGGGAAGTACGTCTGCGTTGGAGGGGTGGGCGGTACTAAGATCACCACGCCACAATAGGGCTCACCCTGTTCTCCCATGGATCCCGCCACCAAAGGCTTGATCCACCTTTCCACTATAGGAAACCTTCGAGGCGGGTACCGGTGCCTTTACACAACTAGCGGGGCACAACTCCACAATCAACTTGGAGGCTCCTGTAATGACAACAAGCTGCCACAAGAACAAGTTATCAATAACAAAGAACAAGATCTAGATATTGACAAGAATACTAGATTAGGGATTTCTCCAAATGAATGGAGAGGAGTTGATGCGCTTGATTCGTGATGACGATGACGATTTTCTCCTACTTCAATTCCCCAAGGATTGAAGCCTTCGGGTGGTTGAAGTGGGAGATCTAGAGAGGGAGCTCTTGCAAAGGGTCTGATGTTTTTCGAATGAATAAAGACTTCTGCTCGTTGGGGAAGAAGGGATATTTATACCCCCTTCCAAATCCAAGCCGGTGGAGCCTTTCGGGCCGGATTATCCGGCCCAAGTGAGGGCCGGATTATCCGGCCTGGGGAAAACTCCGCCCCAGACTCGGATTCTCCGGCTGAAAAACCGGCTATGGATAGAAGCTCACGCAGACTTGCCCTTCACACCTTCTCCTGGGGACCGGATTATCCGGCCCTAGGGAAGGGTCGGAATATCCAGCTGCGGGAAAAATCCGCCCCAGCCACGGAATATCTGGGGGAAATTCCGCCCCCAGACAGAAGATTGCGCAGGAGCTCACTTGGGCGATTCCCCTGGGGCAAGATTATCCGCCCCAACATGTGGGCCGGATTATCCGTTCCAGAGAGAAAAAACGCCCCAGAGCAGGACTTTCCGGAGGAAAAACCACCCCCAGACAGAGACTCGCACAGAGCCAGTCCTGACCAAGGTGGTCTGGCTGGATTATCCGGCCCAAGATGGGGGCAGATAATCTGGCCCCCAAACTCACAAAACTTTCCTGCAACAGTTAGTACACATTAGAATAATCCATGGTATTGTTATCTAACACACAAAACATGGAAAATCATGAAATGTTATTTTAGCAGTGCATGTGTCTTGGTATTCTGCTCATCGTCACTATAGCAGATAGTTTTCAAGGGAGTTCAGTTGAAAACTTGCAATGAGCAAGAGTGTGCATAGTGAGTCCTTCATTGATTGATTTTTAGCCCATCAATGTTGGCAGATATTAGGTGAAGGATGTTTTAGTTTGTTTCCTTTCTTCGAGAAAGAGTATGCACCTTGAGTTTTGCATTGGGTGATGTCTTCAACGTTGTTCCTCAGGCACACTGTATGTATTTATTTGGTGGTGTATGTCTTCTCGAGGGGTTCTCTTCTTGGCATGAAACCAATTGCTAGGACTTTGTACCTATATACACTAGATAGAATTGTTAGTCGTTAACCATGTTGTCATCAATCATCCAAAACCCACTAGAGGGCATTGGATGCACTTTCAAGATCCTAAAGGGATAGGGGTCTTATGGTTGTCTTGTACACGTGTAGTAGAAATCATATCCAACAGCGGTCTGGATGGCATTGATATTGGTAGCGTTCAGCTATAGTAGTGGTGGACAATATGACGACAGGAGAAGGGCATTAGGCGGTGGCAGAATATCCTAGGCTTGGATGCCCAGATCTCCTCACTTCCATCAGTGGCGCCTCTGATTCATGCGGGGTCATTCCTTCTGTGTTGGTGGGAACCTCCGACAAGCTAGCCTTCTATGCTTCCAGATCTTCTAGTTTGTAGAACTGCCATCGGGGAGAAATCCTTTGCATAGATCTACCATTGTGGATGATGCGGCAATGTCCCTAGATAACGCCAACCTCCTTCGAGAGCACCATCATTGTGGTGGTCCCCTCGATCTCTAAGGTAAACCTCAGGTTTGGCTTGCCGAACTAGACAGTGGCGACGTGTGGTGTCGTATACCTCCTTGGATAAAAAAATTTGGAGATCATTAGAGAGAGGATTTGGTGGAATGTCGGCTTTGGTCCACTAGAGAGGACTGGTCATGTGCTCCGAGAAAAACACTAGATTTGGGTCTTCTAGATCAGACGATGGTGGCACCACCTGGTGCCACTTTCCTTCCCAGGGCATCATTTGGGTATGGATGTTGGCTAGAGGGGTCTAGAGGTGGATCGGTGTATCTTCTTCTATATCAAATTAGGTGGGTCTTGGTGGCATGGCGCGACGGGGTCTATAATACCTCGGACCCTACGCTCTAAGCAACAAGCCAGGATGAACCCAAAGTGCATAAGGTGTCCTACCGCGGATGACAAACATCCACCCATGTGTAGGCCCCGTCTAAGCGGAGAAGGGCATGGTACCAGCAAACCACCCTATCCACTTTGCAGGAACATCGTATCAAGTGCGAGCTACGTAGCCGATAGGTATGCGAACAAAACATACACAACTGAGTATGTATGTCAGTGACATACAAGAGGACATCAGAGCAATTCCATCTATAAAGAATAGAAATATTGCAACGCCATACAGCAAGATCCAAATATCCTAGATAGATATAATAGTTTAGGATACATCCTCATACATCAAACAACATAGTATCAAGCAGAAGCGGAAAACAAGATCTGAGTACAGATTAAGAAGCAAATTGGCATAAGATGCCCTCAAAATAAGCACATCCCGCCACAAATCTCATGTATCTCCATCCCTAGAATCTCTACGCAAGAGGTTCGTTGCCTCCTTCATCGGCCTCATCGGCATAGTAGCCTCCATATGGATGTACCTGACAACCTAATCAATAATTTGTGTAAGACCCTAAGGGTACTCAGCAAGTCTTAATGCATCTAAAGGGAACAACCGCAATTGCAGTGAAAGATAATAGCTATCAGTTCTATAGAGACAGGCTACAACATCTTCCCAACCAGATATGGAAGGACGCTCATTAATTAGAAACAACAGTTATATAAGTGACATAAATAAACATCGCTCGCCCTCCTTCTCGCTTACCGAACGAGAAGGCGCAAGAACATCCCGTCCGTTGGCAATTTTATTAACCATTCCATGAGAGTTTCACTATTTACTAGTCACGTTTCAGTCAAATTGAACACGGTACTTTAGTTGTAGTTATCTATGATCAAAATCGTCCATAACCGCAGACACGACTTTCAGAAAGATTTACCCCGCAGGGGTGCACAAATAGCAACACACACATGATCAACCTCAGGAAGAACCAAATAAAAAGCAATGAGGCCTCACGACAAAGCATTCACAGGATTCAAAAATGACTTCAAGGGGCCACCCCACTAAGCTACCCGCAACGAAGTTGGACGGCTCCAAGAAGGACCTAGGGTTTGTGTCAATGGTTGTAAGTGACTGGGAACCCGGAAATGTGACTGGGCTTGTCGATACCACGAAAACAATCCATGTTCCAAAACAGTACAGGCGGTCCATGCGCAATAGTAAATAAAGCAGTAAAACATGGCATAAGTACAAGATAGCAGTAAATCCCCAACTAATTGTGGCCTGATGTCTACATACGCTTCTATTCTTGTAGACAGTATTGGGCCTCCAAGTGCAGAGGTTTGTAGAACAGCAGCAAGTTTCCCTTAAGTGGATCGCCGAAGGTTTATTGAACTCAGGGAGGAAGTGGTCAAGGGTATCCCTCTCAAGCAACCCTGCAATCATGATACAAGAAGTCTCTTCTGTCCCCAACACACCCAATACACTTTTCAGGTGTATAGGTGCACTAGTTCGATGAAGAGATAGTGAAATACAAGTAATATGGATGATTATAAGTGGTAATTGCAATCTAAAATAATGGTGGCAGCAAGCAAACATGTAATAGGACTGATTGTTAATGGTGTTTCAATGCTTAGAAACAAGCCCTAGGGATCATACTTTCACTAGTGGACACTCTCATATAAATATCTTCTCTTCATGATGTTACCTTGAACTAATCTCTAGTTGGACGATGTAGGGATATAACAACACACCTTAAAGTTTGCATTCCCCATCTAGATAACCCCTCACTATCACCTTGAGCGCTAGATGGTTCCAACAAAAACCACAATCTCATAGAGACATCCAACTCAAAATATACTCATGATAAGTATTTATGTAACCTTAGCCAAAGTGCCTCACGGTGTGCATACTGTCAACTTCACACACATGGGGATAAGCAGAGATTAATTAAAGCACTTGAGTAGCAGAATAGATCTATAGATTACAAAGCTCATGATCTCAATAAGATCATGCATAGAGAGAGAGAGAGAGAGAGATGAACACATAGCTACTTGTAGAGCCCTTAGCCTTGAGAGAGAACTACTCCCTCCTCATCATGGGAGTCTACAACAGCGATGGAGATGGCGGTGGAGTCGATGGAGATGGCTCCGGGGGCACTTCCCCGTCTCGGCAGGGTGCCGAAACAGAGACTTCTGTCCCCCGAATCTCCTCTTCGGTGGCGGCGGCGCTGCGGAACTTTTCGTGGAATTCTGATCTAGTACTTAGGGTTTTCGTCCCAGGGGAATATATAGGCGAAGAGGCGATGCCATAGGTGGGCCAGGGTGGCCACACCACCTGGCCGGCCAGGGGTGACCCGCGCCACCCTAGGGTGTGCCTGCCTCCTGGCTCCCCTCCGTCTCCCTTTTGGACTCTGTGTCGTGTCGGGAAAAATAGGAACTTCAGGCTTTGTTTCATTCAATTCTGAGAATATGTCTTTTTTAGCTTTTCCGAATCCAAAAACAGCAGAAAATAGGCAATTGGCATTGTGGCATCTTCTTAATAGGTTAGTTCCATAAAATGTACAAAAATACCTCAAAGTGTGAACAAAACATAAGAAAGTTGAAACAAAACAAGCATGGAGCATCAAAAATTATAGATACGTTTACGATGTATCAACATCCCCAAGCTTAACTCCTGCTCGTCCTCGAGTAGGTAAGTGATAAAAAGAATAATTTTTTAGGTGACATGCACCATCATAATCTTGATCAAGGTATTTGTAAAACATTGATAGCTGGGATCATAGTACTCTAACATAGACATGAAAGATATAGTTCTAACAGTAAGACATAGAAACTATGTTGTAACATGAAAATGTACAAACAAAAGATTCATGAATAACAATGCTTTGAAAGATGTTTGTTTGTTTCACATATAGGAAACATAATAAGAATGGTATTCAGCTTGTCCCTCATGGTATAGCAACACATAAATGCATAGGACACCTTCAAACTTCATAAGGGTGACTAGATACAAATAATTTAAGAACAAGCAATATCAAAGTTATGAATCAATCAACAAGTTTTGGGACAATGCACATTAAACTAAGAATTACCACTATGCTGTCTTAATAGGTGCATAAAGATAGAAGATGGAGACTCAACAAAAAAGTAAAAGAAAGGCCCTTCATAGAGGGAAGCCGGGATTCAAGTTTCATAAAGAGCTTCCAAAAATTATAGTACTTATTAGCTTTCAGCTCTCATTGCCCCTATCATAAGCATCTTTAGGTGGTTAAGGTTAAAGTGAACAAATATGAGGATATGCTTGACAAGTTATAAGTTGAAAATCTCATGCCCCTTGCTTACGAGTACTGAACCTCATGCAACTCAACTTTAGTCATGAGTAAGTTCTTATCATTGTAAGTACATATGTATCATAGAGAACCGCCAACGGGGTACCCCTTGACCCATGATACAGGAGCTATCCCATATCAAAATGACAAGGCAACAGATAATGAGCATCTCAACGATCTTTTTATTTGCTATTTTTCATAGGTTTTTATTGAGGATGCCTCATATAATGCTCACTATGGTTATGCTGCAAGTTTCCACCATGATTAGGCATGGCTTAGGCTAGCCGCCCAGGCGTTTCTCTAACACATATACAAACTCCATGATCTTACATGCTCCCCTTTTATTTCACACCACCGGGATCCATAAGCAAAAGAACATGATATCAACTAAATAATGTGCAATGTTGAAAGCGTTCCCCATGGTAACATGGTTCTGCTAATTCACAACTTATAAAGCGCAAGCATATACGCGACATAGATGGGCACAATGGTTCAAGTTTATCAAGTGCAAGAAAGTAAAGTGTGCCATCAAGTTTGTGAGAGCTTTAATCACTAAATTTCACATAACAAGTTTAATTCGGAAGGTAGATAAAAACATGAGTATACTTGGAATGGTGTGACACACCATGCATAGGAATTTATAGTGGACTCTATGGAACAACTTGGTTTTCTTTGGGGTTGGATGCATGAGTGGAAGTAATACTTGGTACATGTGGAGGCTAGCAAAATATTGGGAGCGACCAACTAAGAGAGCACTAATGGACATAATCATGCAAAGCGACAAAACATTATTAATTAAAGCATAAAGTCATATTACAAGTCAAAAAACTAAATGATCATAGAGGCTAAGGTGACTTGTTCATAGTCTTAACATGGTGTAAGCATGTGCCAAGTCAACCCAAATAAAGCATCGAAGGAGAATACCACAATATTATGCTTTTGTATGCAAAACAATGCATGATTCTTTCAAGGCACATTAAGCAATCTCAATTGTTTGAAACAAGTCACGCTACAACAATAATCACTAAGCATATGGTCAAAGCAACATCTAGCATGACATGATAAAGTCTAAGTCACAGTCAAAACAAGCTTCCTCTTGTACCACTATAAGTATGAAACTTCCTACTCTTTTCCAACACCAATCAAAAACTAAAGCTAAACGCAGTGCTAGCAAAGGAGAACACTCACAGAACAATAAGAGTGAAAACTAGAGTGTTCTAGGCAATGAATATAGGGGTGTGTCTCTCTCCAAAAGAAGTGTGTTGGGATCCAACCAACTTATTGCGGCAAAGAAAGCAAAACAAAACTAAAAACAAAAACAAAGACGCTCCAAGAACAACACAATTGTGCATGAAACAATAAAAATGAAGTGTTTTGGGAGAAAACCTGAGATTTTTATTGATGAAGAAGGGGATGCCTTGGGCATCCCAAGCTTTGACGCTTGTACATCTTGAATATTTCTTGGGGTGACACGGGTGGCATCCCCAAGCTTGAGCTTTTGTCCATACTTCATCTCATCACATTATTCTTCCCTAGACATGAAAATTTCCTTCATTCAAAACTTCACACAATCTTCATTAGCAACATTAGTGTATTCAAGATAATAAGTCTTTGGGTTTAGTTTCAACACAATTAAAACACAAGCTACTGTAGAAATTCCATCTAAAATCTCAAGTGATCAAAGAGAACTCAAAGAGAAAGAGATTAAGAAGCAAATGCAAATAATGGCAGAAATCTGTCAAAACAGACCAGCAAGTAAACAACGATTTTTTCGAAGACCTTCTGTTGCTCAAATCGAAAAGTGCTAAACTAACGACAGTTGGGTAATACCCTGGGGCATAAGCACAAACATTTACAGCTCAATCCGACGTACTTAGATTTTTCATGATTGTTTACAGTGACGCACAAAAGTCTGTTTCGGGACAACAACTTTGCCAAGTGTTACTTCTCTCTCATTGGAGGTTATTCTTGGCACAAAAACCACACAAAAAGGATAAGGAGAGGTTATTACTGAGGCAATAACTTCCAAGACTCAACAAAACAAAAATAAACTGAAAGTAAAAATATAATGGGTTGTCTCCCAAAAGCTCTTTCTTTATAGCCATTAAGATAGGCATGATAATTTCGATGATGCTCACATAAGAAATATGAGTTGAAGTAAAAGAGAGCATCAAGAAGAAAATATGGAACAAATTTAAGTCTAACCCACTTCCTATGAAAAATAATCTTGTAAAGAAACAAGTCATGAAAGCACAAAGCAACAAGCATAGGAAAGCAAAACAAGTGCAACTTCAAAAAATTTAACATAAAGAGGGGGAACTTAATATTGTTGAGACACATAAAACCATGTTTCCCTCTCTCATAATAACTTTCAGTAGCATCATGAATAAAATTAACAATATAACTATCACATAAAACATTCTTATCATGAGCCACATGCATAAAAGAATTAATACTCCCCACATAAACATAGTCATTCTTTTTAATTATAGTGGGAGCAAATTCAATAAAATAGCTATCATTATTATTCTCATCACCATAATCATCAAATATAGTAGGCATATTGTAATCATAATTAATTTTCTCCTCAATAGTAGGTGGATTGAAAATATCATATTCATTTTGTAATCACCATAAGCAATAGAATTGCTATCTTCCAAAGTGTGTTCATTTGTAAACATATCATCATTGGAAGGAACATGGATAGCACTAATAGTACAACAATTATTAATATCATCATTTTCAGAATTTGTACCAAAGATATTTTCAATATCAAAAGAAATGTGCTTTTCCTAATCATGATCACTACTATAGGTAATAGGCATAAGAACACCATCGAGTTCAGACTCATCAAAAACTATAATAGGAGCAACGTGCTTAGGGGAAAATACCGTTTCCTGTCTCCTTTTACTCCTCCTTTTCTTCTTCTTCTTATCTTTAGGAGGGAGAGGCTTGAAAGGAAGCTTCTCCATATACCCTGGTTTATTGTTAGAGACAATGGAAGAAACTTTGGAGGATTCCTCTTTTTCATTAACAAGAACAAAACACATATTAGTCCTGTCATATTTTGGTAAAACCTCATCTTTTATAATATTTTGTATGTAAGTATTTGTGTGGCAATTATCAACACAATAAAGATGACAACCATGCAGGACGCTATTCATATCAAAAGCACTCATATCTACCAAAGAGGTTTTTCTTGATAACTTTTCACACCCCAAAAATAATGTAAGTTCATCATGCTGATTAGGAGTGATCATGTCATAACAATACAAACTTGTAGTACTCATTGGATTAGAAGGGCTATTATTATGGCCTAAGCATTGAAAATTGAAATGACCCACTTCAAAGCAAAGTTCACAAATAAAAGGATAGAGGGCACAAACTTTTGTACCAAGATCATTTAGAGCCCTATACCATGTTCTAGTTTTTTCATTCCCGTGGGTGATACAATATTCTTCTTCAATTTGATTCTTTTCACAAGGTCTATGTATTCCACAAAAATTAACATGCTTATAAGAAATAGTACTTTCAGAGGTTTGAGCATGTTTATTGCTATCATTAATAACAATTTCATTTTTCATGCAAGTGTCTTTAAAAGGCTCATGATACATGTCCCATTTTTCTTTAGGAGCATTAATATGAGAAGCAAAGGCTCTACAACAATCAACAAGAATTTGGGGATCAAGAGCATATTTAGCACTAAGCTCTTGAAAATCAACAGTTTCAGCGAAAGACTTAATGCAATCATACTCATAGTTTATACCTGGTTCTTTACCTTTGTCGTTATCCCAATCTTCGGTATTTCTTTGAATTGTTTCAAGAATATACCACTTAGCTTTGACCTCCTTACTTGTGAAGGATCCCTCTAAATAGGTATCTAGATAGTCCTTGTAATGTCCTGAAAGCTTTGCATAAAAATTGTTAATAATAATATTACTGGGGACCTCATGAATGGGACATTTGAGCATAAGTGACTTCAATCTCCCCCATGCTTGGGCAATACTTTCTCCATCATGAGGATGAAAATTATAAATGTAATTCCTATCTTTATGAATTTCATAAGGAGGATAAAATTTAGAGTAAAAGAGAGATTCAAGTTCCTTCCACTCCAAATGATGAGGATCGTCTAGTAGCTTATACCACTCCCTTGCTTTGCCCTTAAGTGATAAAGAGAATAGCTTCCTCTTAACTTGGTTCATTGAAATACTTGCACACTTGAACAACTCGCATAATTCATGTATAAAGAGTAAATGATCACCAGCATGGACAATTCCATCTCCAAAATAGCAGTTATTCATAACACATTCAACAATGTCCATAGGTATTTTAAAAGGGATGCTTTCAGTATGTGGATTTAAAATATCACAAGTATCATTACAATTACCACATATGGGAGATAAAGTATCATCAGAGCCAATTTTCTCCTTTAAAGCTGGGGAACTAAAAAGATCATTTTCATAATAACTAATTTCCCGAAGCTTAGACGTTTCCATAGCATTAGTAACAAAGGTGTTCAAAAAATTCATACTAATAACATTGCTATTATCATGTAGATAAAGTTCCATGTGTTTTTTAATTTTCTTTTCAGACCATTCATGTTCTACATTAGGAAAAATACTAAAAAGCTCTCTAATTTTGTTGTTGTTTTCCATTAAGCCTAACTAATGAAAATAAAAACGAGAAACAAAAAGATATAATTGCGGAATCTAAAGGGAATAACTTAGAGCACTCACACACCAGCAACAGTGCTAGAAGATAGCTTAGTAGCCAGAGGATCTGAGTACCTTTTACCTTACCTCCTCGGCAACGGCGCTAGAAAATAGCTTGATGTCTACGCACGCTTCTATTCTTGTAGACAGTGTTGGGCCTCCAAGTTCAGAGGTTTGTAGAACAGAAGCAAGTTTCCCTTAAGTGGATCACCCAAGGTTTATCGAACTCAGGGAGGAAGTGGCCAAAGGTATCCCTCTCAAGCAACCCTGCAATCAAGATACAAGAAGTCCCTTGTGTCCCCAACACACCCAATACACTGTCAGGTGTATAGGTGCACTAGTTCAGCGAGGAGATAGTGAAATACAAGTAATATGGATGATTATAAGTGGTAATTGCAATCTGAAATAATGGTGGCAGCAAGCAAACATGTAACATGACTGATTGTAAACGGTGTTTCAATGCTTGGAAACAAGGCCTAGGGATCATACTTTCACTAGTGGACACTCTCATATAAATATCTTCTCTTCATGATGCTACCCTGAACTACTCTCTGGTTGGACGATGTAGGGCTATAACAACACACCTTAAAGTTCGCATTCCCCATCTAGATAACCCCTCACTATCACCTTGAGCGTTAGATGGTTCCAACAAACACCACAATCTCATAGAGACATCCAACTCAAAATATACTCATGATAAGTATTTATGTAACCTTAGCCAAAGTGTCGCACGGTGTGCACACTGTCAACTTCACACACGTGGGGATAAGAAGAGATTAATTAAAGCACTTGAGTAGTAGAATAGATCTATAGATTACAAAGCTCATGATCTCAATAAGATCATGCATAGAGAGAGAGATGAACACATAGCTACTTGTAGAGCCCTTAGCCTCGAGAGAGAACTACTCCCTCCTCATCATGGGAGTCAACAACGGCGATGGAGATGGCGGTGGAGTCGATGAAGATGGCTCCAGGGGCACTTCCCCATCCCGGTAGAGACTTCTGTCCCCCGAATCTCATCTTCGGTGGCGGCGGTGCTGCAGAACTTTTCATGGAATTCTGATCTGGTACTTAGGGTTTTCGTCCTGAGGGGAATATATAGGCGAAGAGGCGATGTCAGAGGTGGGCCAGGGTGGCCACACCACCTAGTGGCGCAGCCAAGGGTGACCCGCACCACCCTAGGGTGTGTCTGCCTCCTGGCTCCCCTCCGTCTCCCTTTTAGACTCCGTGTCGTGTTGGAAAAAATAGGAACTTCGGGCTTTGTTTCGTTCAATTCCGAGAATATGTATTTTCTAGCTTTTCTGAAACCCAAAATAGCAGAAAACAGGCAACTGGCACTCTGGCATCTTGTTAATAGGTTTGTTCCAGAAAATGTATAAAAATACTTCAAAGTATGAACAAAACATAAGAAAGTTGAAACAAAACAAGCATGGATCATCAAAAATTATAGATACATCTCATGGCCCCAAGAAATAAGATGTGAACCAAGCTCATGCTAAGCGGATTCATGGTCCCACATGGGAATAATGCGATAGTTAAGGAACATGAATCAAGTACACGGGTCCTATGGGACACAACTGAGCGTGGAAGAACCAAATAACAATTATTGCCCACCGGTGTCTCTTTCTTTAGTTATCCCATTACTATCCAGTTTAACTTGTTTAGGTATTTCATTATCCAAAGACTCGCGCAAACCCTACACATGAAATTCTACGACTCGCATGACTCAAACAACTCATGTAGTAATGGCGCATAGGATTGAGGTACAAGTTTCGGTGGAGTTTAAAAGTAAAGGCTATGTTTTTTTTGAAATGGAGGATGCGACCCCCGGCCTCTGTATCGAAAGGATGCATACGGCCTTTATTGGTTTATTAAAGATCAATGAACAAAGGAACTAAAAAGCATATACATCACCAAACCCGAAGCCACCACACAACACTTACACACTCGACAATGGAGTAAAATCATGTCAATGGGGCCCTGTGCCCGGAAAGACAAACGAAGACACTCCACCAGCTAAGGACCGGGAACAATAGCATACCGAGGCACCCTCTAGGGAAGACAAGAGCGTACATCCGGATTAGCTGACTCTTAGCGAATACCTTGTGTGCACGCCACAGAAGCCGCCGCCATCGAGCCTCTGAACAATCTTCACAGTTAAGATCCGCATAAACTTTGTCGGTCCTGCCATCGACGCCACCACAGCGCCAGACGGCGACCCCCACCCTGCGCTAGGCAATCATCACGTCCGCCGGTGAGACCCCACTACACCACGTCACCGAGACCCGCCGCCATCGGCGTAGAAGATGGAACACCGCTCCACCAGCTGATCCCCTCCAGGTATCTCGGGATCCAAAAACGATGCCCTCAAGAGGGTGAACGACACCGATGTGCCGCCATCGTCCGATCCGGAAAAATCCCAGATCTAGAGCCCCCCAGAGCCTTAGGCATGACGCGTGATTCGCATCAACGATGCCTTCAACAAGGGAACGACATCCGAGGACGCCGCCATCATTGGCTCCGACCGACATCGGAGCCTGGCTCTTTCCGGCCAACCACCTCGCCTCACCCGCACCAAAGCCAAGGGCCAGCGCAGGAGAGGGAGCTGTTTCCACATCGTCGTGCCACCGATCTGCCCGGAGAAGGACCTCCATGCCGTGCGCCACGTCGCCGCTGCTCCAACGCGCCACCACCATCGGAGACCGGCGGCTGCACCATGCCGAGGTGCCCAGCGGAAGCACCACATCCAAGCAGGGAGAAGACGGCCCGCGCCGATTTCCTTCCACGAGGGGACGAGGAGGCCTCCCCTGCTGCCGACAATGACCAGGCTTTGCCCTAGGGCAGCGGGGGAGGAGGGGATAGAAGTGGGGAGGTGCGGCGGCTAGCGTCTAGGGTTTCCCCTCCCGTCGCCTCGCGGGGGCCAAGTAAAGGCTATGTAGTACTTGGGATTCAATTTAATGCAATCGTGACTCAATGATGCAAGAATAAGATAGAGGCATAGGTTCTATACATATGCAAGCATGGAGAAATGGTTGCCTATCGGATCAGTAGTAGGGTAATCGGGATTCGGGTAGTACTCTTGGTTCTCTTGATAGTTCGCTTACTCAGCGTCTGTCCAGAATAAAAGCCAAACACACAAAGGGCCATAATAAATACAATATGCAATCATATGAATATATGCGAGAAGAAAACAAGGTATTCCATGATGGAATGATGCACAATTTCATGGTATAACATAACATGGCATGGGTGAGGTGTGAGAACAATAATAAAGCACTTTGATTAATTATTTAGGCATGTTTTGCTCCCATAAACATTGATGTATTTATTATATTTACATGATGCATGAATCAATTCATATGATGGAATGCGTAGTTAGAAAGGGCTTGTCGCGCTGATCGATTTAGAGATATTATTTATCAAATTTGTATTTACGGAATTAAAGTTAGGAATTAATTAAGGAATAGGCATTTAGTAGTATTTAAATTATTTCGAAATTTTAAGTCGCTCAAATAATATTTTAAATACCATATTCATAATCCTCATGTTTTTCTAATTCGAAAACATATATTATTTGTATTATTTGAAAATTTCAATATAAAACAATTATTAAATAAAATTAATTCAATTACGGTCAAAGTCAAAGGTTTAACTAGTTAGAGTTGACTCTGGTCAAATTTAAAAATAGTTTTGAATTCATATTCCAAAATTATTTATATTTTATTTTATAAGTTTTTCCAAATCCAAATTATTTTAAAAGATATGAATTAATTTAGATTTAATCATTTTCTAGAATTTTTCTTATTTAGAAAATATCCTGGAAAACTTTCTGTAACGAGGCCTCGTCTAGAACCTTCCAATGACATGTGGGTCACCGATGCTGACTAGGCTACTGTGCGCGGGGTATGTGGGGCGGACACATGGTGCAGTGGGGGACTGCAGGGTGGGAGTTCGAAAAGTAGAGGGGGGGGGGGGGGTTTATAAAATCTTCAGGAGGTTGTCTCTTAACTAAACCGCAGATCTAGCGGAGTGAGATGAAGTCAACCCGAGCTCCGAAGAAGATGGCGAACAAATGGTGCCGAAATTGGGTATTCCGCAAAAGCGGAAGTTGTAGTTCTCCTCTATATCTACAACTTTTATTAAGGGAGTATCTTCACACGAGGAACAGTTGCACCAGAAATAAGCCGAGAAATGGCCAGGTTCAGTCTAGATCGTGACAGTTTTCAGAGAATGTGGATTTTTTCGAACTTCGGCAAATGATTTCGAGAGCTACGGAGATCCGTTTCGCGGGATGTTTGAAGCTCTGAAAAGCTGGAAGATCGGAGAAGAACATAGGTTCACCGAGTTTTGGACGCGGATAAAGGGGAGGATGGGCTGCTCACCGAGGACCTTGCGATCAGGGTAGACAAGCTTGAGGAGGAAGATGCCAGCGGCGAGGCAACTTGGCCGACGATGGCGAGCATCGGGTGTATGCAGGCGGTGGCGGCGTTCCGGGTTCTTCTCCACCTCGCTCTAGGTACCTTAAGGCGCCCGGTAGACGTGCAGCTCCTCGCGCAGCGAATGGACATCAAGTTTCGGCGACGGTGGTAAAAGGACGATGTCGGCTAGAGTTTTAGGTGACGAAGCCATGGTGGCGGCAGGGAGGAAGAAAAGTGGGGTTCTCGATCTGGGGTGGTTGGAAGGATGGAGAGGGAGTGGTTGAGAGGAAGGTCGCCTCTCCTTCTACTACTTTATGCCAGGGGAGGGGAGAGGGAAGCACGCGCCCGGTGTGGGGTGTCCTCGATCACGGGGAGCGGGGAAGAGAAACAACACCAGACACAGGCAGGGTTCAGGTCGAGCCGGGCCAGGGAGGGGGTGCAACCGGGGTCTAGTCCTGGAACAACGTTCGGCTAGGGGGTGTGGGGTTGTCGATTGAGGGAAGCAAGGTTGTGGCGTGCTGGTGCGATGATGCTGCTATGTTTAGCTGGGTGCGATCAAAGAGGCCCACGGTTCGGTAGATTAGATGTGTGCGTGTGTGCATTAGGTGTAGGTGTTTGTGTGTAAGTGTTAACACCCATGGGTGGATTTAGTCTAGAGGTTTTGGGGTAGGAGGGTTTGGTTTAGCTAATTAGAGTAGCAATATGATGTGTGCGTGTTTGCGAGTATATACAATAGGATTTAGGATTTAGCTAGGTATTTATCTAGGAATAGTTTGCTAGCTTAGGATAGAATAGAGCAAAATATTGGATGGTTTAGGTAGGAGATTTGAACAAATTCAAATAAAAACCAAAAACACCAAAAGGTATTGGGTGGAAATGATGGCACATGCATATAGGAATTAGAGAGAGGGAGTTAGATTAGCTTG
Source organism: Avena sativa (assembly GCA_916181665.1). Taxonomy (NCBI): domain Eukaryota; kingdom Viridiplantae; phylum Streptophyta; class Magnoliopsida; order Poales; family Poaceae; genus Avena; species Avena sativa. The sequence goes on along the minus strand of OV702291.1, from coordinate 85,507,703 downwards.
ATGGATGTTTAAACAACATTTCAAATAAGAACAAAACTCAAAAAAGATATTTGATAAGAATAATGGCACATAGGAGTGCTATTATTTCATGTGAGTGGCAAATTTATTATTGCATGTGGATAGAATAGAGGTGGAGATGATCACATGCATATAGATATTCCCCCAACTCAACTTGGGCATAAAGCAATATATCCAAAACCAACTACAGTATATCAAAAGGCAAATACAATTAATAAGGCAAATGCATTATGAAGAGAAGAACCAAATGAAGAGGGGTTTTATATGATGCTCAAATGAAAGGTGACATGGTGACATGAGCATGATATAATGATGATGTAATAATGATTTGTACGAAGTAGCATTATATATAAATGACAAGTAGCATTACAATTGTTAGACAATTGGGATGCTACAGGGTCTCAGCGGTGAACGCATCACGAGCGCATGGTGGAGGAGTTGCCCGGTGTCATGGAAGCATCAAAGGCGGTTCGAATGAGGATTTTGTGGATCTACTCCCTCATTGGTCAATGGTATGACGACAGTGGAAGCTTTTGGAGTGTGTGCATGTCGTGTGTGCTGAGGGACAGCTGGATCAAACATGTGCTCTGCTGGCTCGTGGTTGATGTCGAGCTCGTTGGGGAACCCCAAGAGGAAGGTATGATGAGAACAGTAGTAAGTTTCCCTCAGTTATGAAACCAAGGTTATCAAACCAATAGGAGCAAGGAAACACCTCCGAGGTTTTTTTGCCAACTTGAAATCCAGCACAACACAACCACAGAACTTTGCCCCCAACTTACAATGAGGTTGTCAATCTCACCGGTTTTGCTGAAAACAAACGATTAAACGTATTGTGTGGAAGAAAGTAAAAGCTTGCAGCAAGTAAACACAAAGCGTTAAACAGTTGTAGGTTGATGGTAAAAGAAAGGACCGGGGTCCATAGTTCACTACCGGTGGCTCTCCTTAAGATAGATGACATGTTGGGTGAACAAATTACAGCGGGGCAATTGACAAACGTCGAGAAAGCATACATGCATATACTAATCATCTTGACTCCTATGAGATTTGATTGGGCATTACAACATTATACATAGACCATAATCTAACTGCATCTATGATTAATAATCCACCTTCAGGTTATCATCCGAACCCCCTCCAATATTAAGTTGCAAGAAACAGATAATTGCATTACGCATTGCGTGTAAAGTAAACAATAGGATTGTTCTATGAACAAAGGATTGATGTTTTCTCCCTAGTAGCAACAGCACATCTAGTACCTTAGAGATTTCTGTCACTTCCCCAGATTACTAGAGGCATGAACCCACTATCGAGCATAAATACTCCCTCTTGGAGTTGCTAGCATCTACTTGGCCAAGATAGCTACTAACAACGGAAAGCATGCAATATCTCAAATAACAAAGACATTATAGAATCAATAATCAATCTGAAATAGCATCTAAATATCCATTGGATCCCCGCAAACACAACATGTAGATTACTAATAGATGATCTTGATCATGAACGGAGCTGACAAGATCTAGACATGGTAGCACAAAGGAGAAGAACCAACCATCTAGCTATTACATGGACCCGTAGTCCAAGGATGAACTACTCACGCATCACACCGGAGGCTTGCCTGGTGATGAAGAAGGCCTCCAGGGTGAATTCTCCCCTTCGGTAGGGTGCCGGGAAGAGTTTCAGATCCCTCCCGATCTAGGGAGGGAGATGACGGCGGCTACAGACTCTTTCGTGGAATTTTGATCGGGTCCTTAGGGTATCTGTATCGGAGGAAATATATAGGTGAAAGGGGAGGTCGAGGGGGTGTCCTAGGTGGCCGCACCACCCCCTGGCGCGGGCCAGGCCTGGCCGCGCGACCAGGTGGTGTGGGCGGCCCCTGGCCCCTCTCCGTCTCGAATTCTGGCTCTGTGCCCCCTCGGTGAAAAACTGAATTTGGCTTTTGTCCCATCCAATTCCGAGAATATTCATTTTTTGACTTTACTGGAACCAAAAACAGCAGAAAACAGACAACTGGCACTGTGGCATCTTGTTAATAGGTTAGTCCAAGAAAGTGTATAAAAAGTACTCCAAAGTGTGGACAAAACGTAAGAAAGTAGATAAAAACCAAGCATGGAACATCAAAAATTATGGATACGTTAGCAACATATCAACATCCCCAAGCTTAACTCCTGCTCGTTCTCGAGTAGGTAAGTGATAAAAAGAAAGAATAAATTTTGTGGTGACATGCATCATCATAAACTTGATCAAAGTATTTGTAAAACATTGATAGCTAAGATCATAGTACTTCAACATAGCATGAAAGATAAAGTTCTAACTATAAGACATAGAAACTATGTTGTAACATGAAAAGGCACAAACAAAAGATTCATGAATAACAATGCTTTGCAAGACGTTTGTTTGTTTCACATAAAGAAAACATATCATAGTGGCATTCAGCTTGTCTCTCATAGAGTAGCAAACATAAATGCATAGGACACCTTCAAAGTTCATAAGAGTGACTAGATACAAATAGTTTAACAACAAGAAATATCAAAATTATGCATCAATCAACAAGTCTTGGGACAATGCACATAGAACTAAGAATGGCCACTATGCTCTCTCAATAGGTGCATAAAGATAGAAGGTGGAGACTCAACATAAAAGTAAAAGAAAGGCCTTCATAGAAGGAAGTAGGGATTCAAGTTTCATAAAGAGCTTCCAAAAATTATGGTACTTATTAGCTTTCATCTCTCATTGCCGCTATCATAAGCATCTTGAAGTGATTAAGGTTAAAGTGAACAAACTATGGAGTATATGCTTGACAAAGTATAGGTTGGAAATCTCATGTCCCTTGAATACGAGGGCCGCTCCTCATGCTACTCAAGTTTAGTTACCGGTAAGTTCTTATCATAGTAAGTACATGTGTATCATAGAGAACTGCCAACGGGGTACCCCTTCCCCAATGATACGGAAGAATCCCCATATCAAAATGACAAGGCAAGCAGACAGCGAGCATCTCAGCAATCTTCTTATTTACCATGGGAAAATGGTGCTTTTTTCTCTCTTTCCTCTTTTCTCATATCTCTTTTTTTATTTTTCTCTTTTTTTCTCAATATCTGACTCTTTTTTATAAGAAGAATGCTTCATAGACATCTCACTATGGTTACGCTGCAGGTTTCCACCATGACGGCATGGATTAGACCGGCGGCCCAGACGTTTCTCTAACACACATACATAACTCCATGGACTTAAAAGCTCCCCTTTCATTTCACACCGACGACATCCATAGACAAAAGAGCATGATATCAACTAGGTACAAAGTACAAGTGCAATGTTGAAAGTGTTCCCCATGACAGCATGGTTCTGCTAATCCCCAACATATAAGTGCAAGCATATACAACATAGACGACACAATGGTTCAAGTTTATTAAGGGTAGGAAAAGTAAAGTGTGCCATCAAGTTTGTGAGAGCTTTAATCACTAGTTTTCTCATAACAAGTTTAATTCGGAAGGTAGATAAAAACATGAATATACTTGGAATAGCAAATGCTAATAGGTAGGTATAGTGGACTCTTTGGAATAACTTGGTTTTAGGAGTTGGATGCATGAGTGGAACTCATACTTGGTTATGGAGGCTAGCAAAAGACTGGGGGCGACCGACTAAGAGAGCAATAATGGCCATAATCATGCAGAGCGACAAAACATCATTAATCAAAGTATAAAGTGATAGTACAAGTCGAAAACTAAAGGATCATAAAGGCTATGGTGACTTGGGATAGCATAACATGGTGTGAGCATGCGCCAAGTCAACCCAAATAAAGCATCAAAGGAGAATAGCACAATACTATGCTTTAATATGCTTAAACAACGCATGATTCTTCCAAGGCACATTAAGCAATCTCAATTGTTTATAACATGTAATGCTACAAAAATATCACTAAGCATAAAGCCAAAACAATATCAAGCATGGCATGACAAAGCATAGGCCACAGTCAAAAACAAGCTCTCTTTACCACTTAAGCATGAACTTTCCTACTCTTTTTTCCAATCCAAACCAAACTATTTGAAAACCAATGTATGAAAGAGGGGGTCCAACCAATTTATTAAAGCAAACTAAGAAAACCAAGAAAACGAAAACCAAAAACAAAAAACAAAGACGCTCCAAGAATAACACAACTGTGCATGAAACAATAAAATAAAGTGTTTGGAAGAAACCTGGGATTTTTATTGATGAAGAAGGCATCCCCAAGCTTTGACGCTTGTACCTCTTGAATATTTCTTGGGGTGACACGGGATGGCATCCCCAAGCTTGAGATTTAGTCCATTCTTCATCTCATTACATCATTCTCTCCATACACCTGAAATTTTCCTTCATACAAAATTTCACACAATCTTTATTAGCAACATTAGTGCACTCAAGATAATAGTTCTTTAGGTTCAGTTTCAACACCAATAAAACTTCCATTAAAACACAAGCTACTGAAGGACTTCCCTCAAAAAGCTCAATTCCCCAAAGAGAACTCAAAAAGGAACCAACTAGAAGCAAATGCAAATAATGGCAGAAATCTATCAAACAGACCAGCAGGTAAAAACCAATTTTTTCGAAGACCTTCTGTTGCTCAAATCAAACAGTGTTGAACTAACGAAAGTTATATAACAACCAGGGGCAGAAGCACAAAAATTCACGCCTCAAAACCACGTACAAAATTTTTACACAAATTTTACGGTGAAGCACAAAAATCTGTTTCGGGACAGCAACTTTCCCGATCATTGTTTCTCTCTCATTAGAGGTTACTCTTGGCACAAAAAGCAAATAAAAAGGATAAGGAGAGGTTATTACTGAGGTAATAACTTCCAAGACTCATCTAAAACTTTTGGGTTATCTCCCAATAAGTAATTTTCTTTAACGCCTTTAAGTTAGGCATAAGAAGCAAGAGAAAGAATCAAGTGTTCTCAAATGAAGAAGCATTAAAACCAAATTTCTTGCCCTTACCTATCTTACTTTTATTCTTAACCTTGGGGAACATATGATTGTTTGGTGGAGAAGCAAAGTGCATGGTGCCCTTTTCCACATCTATTATTGCTCCAAGGAGTTTCAATAGGTATCTTCCAAGCGTGATTTGTCCTTTTCCTACACATTCAATAACAAGATAATCAGTAGAAACCATTTTCCCTAGGATCTTTGTAAACACTCCTTCAGTTATTCCAATTGGTGATATTGTGGCGTTGTTAGCAAGAAATATTTCTTCTCCTCCTTCAGAAAGTCCCCAACGATTCAAAGATTCATAGATGTCTTTAGGCATAAGACAGAATTCAGACATGATATCACAGCGAGCATGAAAAGTTCCATTATTTATAACACCTTTACTGTGGGAAGCCACTTCGAGGGTTCAGAATTTATTGGAACATAGTCATGATGCTCTCTAAGTGTATTATAGCAATCTTTTAAACTAGCAGTGCTGGTCTCAAGAGTATTCAGTCTAGCAAATATGTTTATGAAGGAAGAATCAAATTTGCTAGGCAAGTTGTAAGTAAAGACCAACTTCTTTATGGCATTACAAGCATCATCCTCATTGCATTGGAGGAAACCTCCTCCTACTACAGCATCCAAAGCATATCTATAACAAAGAGCAATTCCAAGGTAAAAACTGCTAAGGAAGAAGCTTTGAGTCATTTTAGGTTCAGTTTTTTCATGTAGATCAGAGATTCTAGGCCAAGCTTCTTTGAAGCTCTCTTCAATTCCTTGTTTAAAAGTGAAAATCATTTCCTCAGGTGACATAGTAGCTGGAGCAATGCTAGACATAATGGCAACTTAAGAAAGGGACTAATATTTTTTGTGTGTTTTTAATAAAGAAAGCAAACTAGTAAAACTATTTTTTTGTGTTTTTGATAAAGAAACAAGCAAACAAAGGAAAAGTAAACTAAGCAAAGTAAAGAGATTGGTTATGAGGGACTCCCCTTGCGAAGATGTCCTTGAATCCCCGGTAACGGCGCCAGAAAAATACTTGCTGGCTCGTGGTTGATGTTGAGCTCGTTGGGGAACCCCGAGAGGAAGGTATGATGAGCACAACAGTAAGTTTCCCACAGTTATGAAACCAAGGTTATCGAACCAGTAGGAGCAAGGAAACACCTCCAAAGTGTTGTTGCCAACTTGGAATCCTGCACAACACAACCACATAACGTTGCCCCCAACTTACGGTGAGGTTGTCAAAATCACCGGTTTTGCTGAAAATAAAGGATTAAACGTATTGTGTGGAAGAAAGTAAAAGCTTGTAGAAAGTAAACAGAAAGCCGTAAACAGTTGTAGATTGATGGTAAAAGAAAGGACCGGGGTCCATAGTTCACTACTAGTGGCTCTCCTTAAGATAGATGACATGTTGGGTGAACAAATTACATCCGGGCAATTGACAAACATCGAGAAAGCATACATGCATATACTAATCATCTTGACTCCTATGAGATTTGATTGGGCATTACAACATTATACATAGACCGTAATCCAACTGCATCTATGACTAATAATCCACCTTCAGGTTATCATCCGAACCCCCTCCAGTATTAAGTTTCAAGCAATAGATAATTGTATTACACATTGCGTGTAAAGTAAACAATACGACTGTTCTATGAACAAAGGATTGATGTTTTCTCCCTAGTAGCAACAGCACATCTAGTACCTTAGAGATTTCTATCACTTCCCCAGATTACTAGAGGCATGGACCCACTATCGAGCATAAATACTCCCTCTTGGAGTTGCTAGCATCTACTTGGCCAAGATAGCTACTAACAACGGAAAGCATGCAAGATCATAAATAACAAAGACATGATAGAATCAATAATCAATCTGGAATAGCATCTCGATATCCATCGGATCCCCGCAAACACAACATGTAGATTACAAATAGATGATCTTGATCATGAACGGAGCTCACAAGATCTAGACATGGTAGCACAAAGGAGAATAACCAACCATCTAGCTACTACATGGACCCGTAGTCCAAGGATGAACTATCCACGCATCACACTTGAGGCTTGCATGGTGATGAAGAAGGCCTCCAGGGTGAATTCTCCGCTCCGGCAGGGTGCCGGGAAGAGTTTTAGATCCCTCCCGATCTGGGATGGAGATGACGGCAGCTACAGACTCTTTCGTGAAATTTTGATCGGGTCCTTAGGGTTTCTGTATCGGAGGCGATATATAGGCGAAAGGGGAGGCCGAGGGGGTGCCCTGGGTGGCCGCACCACCCCCTGGCGCGGGCCAGGCCTGGTCGTGCGGCCAGGTGATGTGGGCGGCCCCTGGCCCCTCTCCGTCTCATATTCTGGCTCCATGTCCCCCTCGGTGAAAAACTGACTTTGGCTTTTGTCCCGTCCAATTCCGAGAATATTTATTTTCTGACTTTTCTGGAACCAAAAACAGCAGAAAACATGCAACTCTCACTGTGGCTTCTTGTTAATAGGTTAGTCCAAGAAAATGTATAAAAAGTACTCCAAAGTGTAGGCAAAATATAAGAAAGTAGATAAAAACCAAGTACGGAATATCAAAAATTATGGATACGTTAGCAACGTATCATGCTCCTAGCTTAGTAATAGGTTCACTCGGTGATGCCCCGGGACTAGTTGGTGGGGCATTGTTGTGAGTCTAGGGAACAAGGACCTGATGGCATAATTCCCCATTGTCGGGTTTGTAGGTGTGGAGTGGTGGTTTCGGTTTGTTTGATGTATGTTCTTTCTTGACATTTGTTAAAAAAATTAGTAATAAAGATTGTATGCATCTTTTTTATGCACGGGCAGGAATTACATCGGAATTCAAACCACTAATTAAACATATCAAATACGGAATTTTAATTTATACCCTATGGATACGACGAACAACAAATTCACCATGCTCCAGAGCTACAAAGCTTTGTGTAACACCCCGTCCACTAGGCCCCGGGGTATCACTCAAGGTAGCTTACTAGGATCTCTAGACTGGCCCCACAGACCAACACTAGTCTTTTCTGTGCACTTTGTCCTCACTCGTACGCACCTGGTACACACTTCCTAGTCGGTCACCCATCCTCAAATTGCTTCAGGCCAAGCACGCTTAACCTCAGGGTTCTTTTTAGATAAGCTTCCAAAAAAGAAGTTGCAACTTGTTGATATGAGTATCCTATCAATCCTATTAAGCCATGTGCCTAGATCTCACATACACCTACCCTTAAAAAATTGATGCCCTTATTGATCAAGCATAGGCCAGGAACGTCCCCTCTTGACACTCGTCTGTGCGTCTAATACCAGCACATGTGCCATGCCGTGTCCACTCCGGGGTACATGCGTCATACTCCACATGTCCCGCCACTGACCCGCATACGCCCATGTAACCGCGAGGATTGGCTCTGATACCACTTGTAACACCCCGTCCACTGGACCACGGGGTGTCACTCCTGGCAGCTTACTAGGATCTCTAGACTGGCCCCACAGACCAACACTTATCTTTTCTGCGCACTTTGTCCTCACTCGTGCACACCCGGTACCCAGTTCCCGGTCGGTCACCTATCGTCAAATTGTTCCAGGTCAAGCACGCTTAATCTCAAAACTCTTTTCAAATGAGCTTTCGTAAAAGAAGTTGTAACTTGTTGATATGAGTATCATATCGATCCTATTAAGCCATGTGCCTGGATCTCACACTTTGCTGCCAGCATTCTCTGCCCCTACTTCGCCACTGGCCACGATCTCCAAATGTGCAAGATCCATCTCCGCACCTAGACCCAGTTCACATGACCGTGAAAGGCATGCCAGTGATGACAGGGACTCACGAAGTTCGCCACCAGAGCACGACATGATAGGGGATAATGACCGGGAGGGAGGACACGAGAGCGACGAGGTGTGGACAATGCAGAACAATGGGCTAAGGGAAGGACCTAGAAAACGAAGCAAAAAAGAATAAAAGATAATACAAGGATGAAATCTAATAGCCTATCTTACCACCTTCGGTCCGTTTAAGCTGGTCTGAGGTAAAGCTCGTGTGATTATTGTCCCACCATTAAAGGTTCCCCTTTTCATGTTTGAACTGCTATAGTGCTGTCTCGCGCGCGAGGTCCTGGCTCCTGCACGATCTCGATCCGGAAGTGAGCAAACAATGTGGAAGAAATCCCGAAGAAACCAAAGTTGTCAGGGAAAAAAGAAAAATATCCAATATCATCGCAACTTACATTTCCGTCCAACTCTGAGAGACAAACGAGGGCACATTTTCTCCTTATAATTTCCATAAGAAGAATTCACCATTGTAAGATCAAACAAATTGTTTCGCGGAACAAAATCAAACAAATTGAACGTGACGTCACTGAACATACACTGCACTCTGCATCGCGAAAAGGTTTTCCCGACGAAAGCAAATCTACTGTATGTGGCCAAGGAAATTTTGCACATACTAGCTAGGCCCATTAGCAGGATGAAAAGTGATTTTCATTTGGCTCCTCCTCTAACTCGTCGCTCTTTCCTTTTCCTTTGTGTATACGAAACGAAGAAGTGTACCTCCATCGTTCATGCCGCCTAGCCAACCGTCCTGAGCTTGAGCTTTCGTGTGACACGCGCCACCGGTTGCTTCTCTGCATCACTACATGCCCATGATTTTTTTCGTACTCAATACAATTGCGATGTTAATTTGGAGTGCCATAAATGTGCTGATGTGTATGTGTGCCATTCCCTAACGGAATACCTTCTCTTCTTTTGACATGTTCCCTAACGAAATACCTTCACTTTTTTTGACATGTTCCCTAACGGAATACTAATCCAACAAAGAGAAGTGATTTAAAGCCATTTTATTGCTAAAACCCAACACAACAAAAAGCTGCTTTCGAACAAACAATATTTGTCTATGACTGGACGTGTGTGGTCAAAAGCCCCTAACAATATTTGTCCACGGGTTCACTTGAGGAGCCACAGCGGACGTACCGCACGCTTATATAATGTTTCCTCGCAAGCTTAGTGCCTCATCATCGGAAGCTTTCTCATCCACCAAACTAGCTAAGCTACATAAGAAAACCTTCCGAGTTTCATCCACTGCGAGAGAGAGCTTTCAACATCGCCATGAAGGCTCTCACATTGGGCTTGTTGGTCCTTGCCTGTGCAGCAGTGGCCGCACTCGGCTGCAGCGGCGGTAGTCCATGCCCGGGCAACCAATGCTGCAGCAAGTACGGGTATTGTGGCCTCGGAGGAGACTACTGCGGGGCTGGCTGCCAGAGCGGCCCGTGCTATGGTAAAAAAGCCAACGTCGATGGAAATGTCGTTCCCGGCAACGCTTGCAGCAGCAGCAGTCCGTGTCCTGGCAACCAATGCTGCAGCCAGTGGGGTTACTGTGGCACCACCTCGGATTACTGTGGTGCCGGCTGCCAGAGCGGCCCGTGCACCGGAGGCAAGCTGAATGAAAATGTTGTGCCCGACAACGCGTGCAGCAGCAGCAGTCCGTGCCCTGGCAACCAATGCTGCAGCCAGTGGGGTTACTGTGGCACCACCCCGGATTACTGTGGTGCCGGCTGCCAGAGCGGCCCGTGCACCGGAGGCAAGCTCCTCTCCGATGAAATGTGGTAGACACCGTTGTGCATGTCGTAGTGCTGTGTGTCGATCTGCCTCCAATAAAATAGCCCGATGCATGAATGTCACAAAGGCGCTCATTTGTATGTGCAATAAAGATGGACTGCGTGAAGTCCTTTTTTTAGTGAAACATATGTATCGTACTGCACTACTGCTGGAACTGCATTGGTTTTCAGTTGAAGCATGCATGCGTTCTACGCTCGGATCGGTCGGTAGGGCCAGAGAACCAACATTCACGGTATGTTCATCTATCCAAGACATGATGCTTGGATTCTCACTATACAATTCAGCCCAAGCTAATTTCATCACTGGTATAGGATTGTAGACGGGCTCAATCGGTAGGGCCAGAGAAACAATAGTCATGGTATGTTCGCATATCCGGTCATTTTTATAGCTTTTATTTGGAACTGAGAACTTCTTCATGTTTGGTTAATCCCTTGTCCTAGTGGATTAGAGTGGATTTGACTTGCAAGGCATTTAAGCCCCGTCAATCCCTTTCAACCGCTTTCAATCCACTTCAATTTCAACTAAACCAAACAAGTCCTAAAAGACTTCATGCGTAAAAAAGTAACTTTCAACTTCCTGGCCCCTCGTCGTCACCAGAGTATCCGCCAGGCGAATCCTGGGCGGCAATTGGCAACAGAGGCGTGGTTTGAATGCAGATGGTGATGATGCATGGGACGGGACGTGGCATCTCGCAGCGCAGGCACCCTGCTGCCACGGCCATGACCTCAAGCCTGCTCATGGCCCATATGAGCCTTGATGAGCCTGCATATCCGAGCCATGGCAGCGGACGTGCGTGTGGTTTCCAGATTATGCTGGTTAGTGGGCACCATGGTGGTGCCGGCGGCCGGCCAAGCGGCGGTGGCTGGGTCCTCACCACCCAGTCCCCACTCGGTGTTGGTGAGACAGTGGTCGGCCTCCTGCTCGCTGCCAACATCTCTAGCTTGCTTCTCCTCGGCGTTGAGTTCAAAGGCTCATCCTTGCTACATTTCGGTGGGAATTGGGGTTGACGGTAGGGCCGGGGAGAAATCCTTGCATGAAGGTGACGACGGCGACGCTTGCGGGAGTCTCACCTCCTTGGAGACGTTGTCATGGCTCTGCCTATTCCTGCCCGCCTCCAGCATTGGGGGAACCCTACATCCGTTTTCGGATCGGGTGGCGGCGGTGCGGCTGTGTCGTTCCCTCCTTAGGGCATCGAATAGGTGGCTCGTGGAGTTCTCGGTGCGTCATTGAGTCGGTGGAGGCCACCGCATGGAGCGCGGACTTCCGGGGCACTATGTCCACCATCGCCGACGCTTCTTGGTTGATGCCTCTATCTGTCGGGTTCGCTCCCGTTGTTCTCTACTCTTAGGATCTTATGGGCGGACGGTGCAATGTTGTGTGCCTTCCCGGAGCTGTAGTCCGTCTCATCAAGTTTCCATATTTAGTTGTGATATGTCCTAGAAGCTCCGTGTATCGCCCTTCTTGACAAGATACAATACAAGGCGAGTCGTTGTCATCTAGTTGATGTGGGTTGTCTTGTAAGCTGTGTGGCGCCATGTTTGTATCGTATCCTGATGGGTAGGCAAGGACGGTATCTCTTTAAATCGGCGACTGTCGCGGTGCTCGTGGTCCTTGCCTATGCAGCAGCGACCACACTCGGCTGCAGTGGCGACAGACTGTGCAACAAGTATGGGTACTATGGTCTCGGAGGTGACTACTGCAGAGCCGGCTGCCAGAGCAGCCCGTGCTATGGTAAAAAAGCCAACATCAATGGAAATGTCGTTACCGGCAACGGTTGCAGCAGAAGCAGTCTATGCCCCGGCAACCAATGCTGCAGCAAGTGGGGGTATTGTGGCCTAGGCGACGACTACTGCGGTGTCGGCTGCCAGAGCGGCCTATGCACCCGAGCGAAGCTCAATGAAGATGTTGCCCCCAGCAACGCGAGCAGCAGCACCAGTCCGTGTATGGGCAACCAATGCTGCAGCAAGTGGGAGTATTGCGGCGGCGACTACTGCGGATCTAGCTGCCAGAGCGGGCCGTGCACCGGAGGCAAGCTAAATGGTGTGCCCAACGCGTGCAGTAATGGCAGTCCTTGCCCAGGCAACCAATGCTGCAGAAAGTGGGGATATTATGGCCTCGGAGGTGACTACTGTGGTGCCGGCTGCTAGAGCGGGCCGTGCACCCGAGCCCCTGCTCCTTTCCGACGAAATGTGGTAGACATTGTCGACCATTGTGCATGTTGTAGTGCTCCGTGTGGATCTACCTCCAATAAAATAGCCTGATCAGTTAAGCCTTTAAGTTTTGTGTCATGCTTGAGTACCTGAACATCTTCCAAATCTCTTAAATACCTAGCACCAGATTGACCTCGCTTTTTAGCAAAGAGAGATATGAACACAGTAAAAATATGGGTAAACACTACCATATCACCTCGCAAAACCTAATGGGATTCACTAAAGAGCCGATATGCCTTGTCACTTTTTAAGCTTGTCCACTAGTAGAAAATGAGCCTTTCGTCCACCCCAGTTTATAGCATTAGTCCCGGTTATGGTTGGACCCGGTCCCGGTTCGAACGGAACAATCTTTAGTCCCGGGTCAAACGGGACCTTTAGTCTCGGTTGGTGATACGAACCGGGACTAAAGCGGCTGGTGCCGACTCCTTTAGTCCCGGTTCGTATCACCAACCGGGACTAAAGGGGTGACCTTTAGTACCGGTTCGTATTACCAACCGGGACTAAAGAAAATGGGCAAAAACAAATTTCTAAATAGCCATAACTTTTACATACGATGTCAGAAAAAACGTACAACCTATCAAAACGCGCAGAAAACAATTTCCTCTTCGATTTCAACAGCTTTAGGCCGTTTTGGATTCTTTTAGATTCTTAAAATTCGAAAAGAAATAGAAGTTATTTCGAAAATTAAAAAAAATTAGTAATTTTTTTATGTCATATTTGAATTCCTCACATTTTTTTATAATAATTGATATATTATTAGTCGAATTTCGATTTACAGATTTGAAGATATTATTTATGTCATATTAAATGAATAGATGGCAAAAAATGAATAAAATATTAATTTAATTAGTTTTTTATTTTCATATGAATAAAATATTATTATTACTTATTCATTATTGTTTACTTAAATAGTTTTCGTAATTTCAAAAAATAAAAACAGTTGACATATTGATATGAGTTAATAGGATTAATATACTAGTCCTGGCAACAAGGTATAAGAGTCCTTCGCGCGAGGTGGGTGAGCTGGAATGAGGAAGTTAAGCGTGCTCGGGGTGGAGTAGTGCTATGATGGATGACCGATCGGGAAGTTTGACCATAACTATAATTTAATCTAAGATTAAGTATAGTTAGTGTGAAAAATGAGATATGTGAGAGATTAACGAGTCAGATAATTCAAAAGTTCAAGAAAAAATTTGAAAAAAAATCTTTTATCCCAGTTGATAATACGAACCGGGACTAAAGGTTCCGCTCGCTCAACGCAGCCTCGTGAGGACCTTTAGTCAGAACCGGAACTAAATGGGGTGACCTTTGGTCCCGCCTTCGCAGTCCCGGTTGGCAAACCGGGACTAAAGGCCCGTTTTCCACTAGTGGTCCTTCCCGACAGGACAACATTGTATTACATCCGAACTTGCTCCCTGACCTTTTTTTTGGTCAGAAGTGTCCTGCAAAAGAATAAAACATGAACCTAGAGAAAATCATGAGAATGAAGTACTTGCTCTCAAAATACTTTTATTTAGAGTGTCCCGTAAAGAAGAAAAATACTAACATAGAGAATCAGGAGAAGGAAATTTTAGATCAAGTGCAAAGAAATCACCCAAGCAACATGCAGGCACACGCACAGTCCCGGGAAATCAACATCGGTAGGTGAATTGCTTCAGTTTGCTGGTCCAAAGCAGCATACATGTTCTCTGCAAGGGAACAAAAGTTGTGCTTTCCGGTCTTTTTTTTGGTACGCTTTCCAAAGTAGCCTGACGGCTGAGATTAAGGGTGCTAATCACATCTAGTTTGGGTTTGGATCATGTGGGTCGGGATCTGATGTCAGTTTCCTTAATCTCAGCCGTCAGATTGCTTTGGAAAGCGTGCCAAAAAACAGACAAAAACACAGGAGCACTCCACGGAACAAAAAGTGACACGAACCGTATATCACTATAAATGGCACATAGTTTCCCACAAGGTTTATGAAATTAATAAGCAGTAACAATCGATGACAAATATCACGGGGCGAACAACATGTTACCTAATTCTACTGAGTTACTAAATTTCATGAACGCTGCATCCCACACTTGAGAAACTAGAAAAAAAAATTATCCACAACATGTATTCTTCTAATAAGCCTTGATATGTCCGCCGGTACAGCTCGTGCCAAAATATAAGATTCTACAGCAAAAATATAGGTCACAGCGAGCTGACAAAAAAATATCCACAATCAAAGGCTACCATAATAGGAAGTGTGTGTATATAATAGCGAAAATACGCGTATCACGTATGGTGTCTGGGCACCAAGGTGCACCAGTTATTTTATATATATAGAAACCCTGTTCAGCACCCAGGATGCAGAATATTTATTTTATACCTCACATATTTTTATGTTCTCACATTCAGAAATTTATGTTTTGTATGCTAATAATTATGTTCATATTTATTAGAAATGCAAAAAAATCGACATAAAAATACAATTTTTCAGTCATTATAGTGTAAAATACATAGAAAATATGTATTTTATATCGTATTTTTATACGATATGTAAACAATTTTTTCTACGATATGTCTAAATTTTCTTATGTTCTTCTTGACTTCTGAGGTAAGAAAATATTTTCTTATCCCGAAAGTGAAGAAGAACATAAAAAAATTTAGACATGTCGTAAAAAAATTATTTACATGCCATAAAAAATAACAGCATAAAATGCGAATTTTCTATGTTTTTTACACTATAATGACTCATAAATCGTATTTTTATGTTGATTTTTTTTACGTTACTGATGAATATGAACATAATTATTAGTATACAAAACATAAATATATATATGTGAGAACATAAAAATATATGGGATGCAAAATAACTATTCTGCATCCTGAATAGGGTTTCTATATATATATATATATAAGAAAAATACTTCTTACTCTTGGGTGTAACTTGTTGGAGATATGCCCTAGAGGCAATAATAAATGTAGTTATTATTATATCTTTGTGTTTATGATAAATGTTTATATTCATGCTATAATAGTATTAACAAGGAAACATTAATACTTGTGTGAATTGTAAACTTAAATTGAAGTCCCTAGTATAGCCTCTATACTTCACTAGCTTGTTGGTTAATAGATGATTGTGGTTTCCCTATCATGAACATTGAGATGTTATTAACAACAAGATCATATCGTTAGGAGAATGATATGGTGGACATACTCCTATAGATAAGCGTAGCATAAAGATCAAGTCATTTTAATAGTTCAATTGCTATATGCTTTCTGATACATAGTTACCTAATTCCTTCGACCATGAGATCATGCATATCACCTTTACCGGATGGATGCTTTGATGTCATCAAACACCACACCGTAACAGGGTGGCTATAAAGGTGGTATTGAGTGTTCGGAAAGTATTGGTTGAAACACATGGATCAAGAGTGGGATTTGTCCATCCATATGACGGATAGATATACTCTGGGCCCTCTCGGTGAAATGTCATCCAATTAGCTTGCAAGCATGTGACTGGGTCACAAGGGATCACATATCATGGGAACGAGAAAAGAGTACTTATCAGTAACGAGGTAGAACTGGGTATGCAGAGATACCGACGATCATAACCTCGGATAAGTAACATATCGTGAGACAAAGGGAAATTGGTATCGTATGTAAGTCGTTCATTCGATCGCAAAGTAATCGTAGAAATATGTGGGAGCCATATGAATTTCCAGATTCCTCTATTGGTTATTGTTCGGAGAAGTGTCTCGATCATGTCCGCATAATTCACGAACCGTAGGGAGACACACTTAAGGATTCGACGTTGTTTGAGTAGTTATGGTATTATGAGAAAGAGACCGAATGTTGTTCGGAGTCTCGGATGGGATCCGGGATATCACGAGGTGATCCGGAATGGTCCGGAGAATAAGATTCATATAAGGAAAGTCCCGTTTCGGAGTTGGGGAATGGTTCCGGTGTTTTCATCGGGAACATTCTAGAAGGTCCCGGAATGTCCGGCACTCCGGAGGGGGGAAGGGTACATGAATGTGTCATTGTAAGTTGGAATGATTGCATCATGTACTAGGTGTCTTCGCTGTCCAAAATAAAGGATTTATTTAAATCCTAAATTGAAAAGTCAAACGGCTAGTTTGAAAGTCAAACGGCAATTTTGGGAAGTGGGAAGAGAGGAGGATTGGTGGAGGCCGAATTGGAGGAGGGTTCCTCCCTTGGCCGGCGCCCCACCAAGCCGACTTGGGGAGGGACTCTCCTCCCCTTGGCCGGCCAGCCCTCCCACCTATATAAGGAGGGGCAAGGATCCCTCCTAGCACACACAAGTTCCTATCCTCTAAACTAAACCCTAGATCTAAACCCCGGTTTAGAGCTATTTCGGTTTAGAGCCTTCTAATTGGTTTAGAGCCTTCTAAATTGGTGTGTCTAATTACTAGACCACTAATAGCCTCTCTCATACTCCACCATACTCGCTCCGGCTTAAGGCGAAGCCCTGCGAGATCTCCCCTCTACTTCCGGTACCACGCCGTTGTGCTGCCGGAATCGCGAGGAGAGTGCTACAACCTCCGCTGCCTGCTGGAACAAGGGAGAGGAAGGTCTTCGTCGAGTACCGAACGTGTGACCGACTGCGGGGGCGCTGCTGGAACGTGGCGCTGGAAGGATCGTCTACGCGATCTTGAGATCGGAAAGAGTACGACTACATCACCCACGAGAATCTGCTCTCGTTAACCGCTTTGGAATCTTCGAGGGTAAGTTATTCCATCGACTCGTTGCTACAATCTAGTAGATAGATCTTGGCTTGTTTGTTTGTATGCGGTAGAAAATTTTTGTTTTCCATGCTACGAACCCCTACAGTGGTATCAGAGCCGTGTCTATATGTAGATCTGTTGCACGAGTAGAACACAATGGTCATTGTGGGCGTTGATGCTTTTATTGTAGATTGCTTTTTGTGTACTTTGCATCTTGCGGTATGTTGGGATGAAGCGGCCCGGGCTAACCTTACATGACATCGTTCATGAGACTTGCTCCACGCTTGACATGCAACTCGTATTGCATAAGTGGCTTTGCGGGTGCCTGTTTCTCCTAGCATAGTAAAGATCCAATTTACAACGGGTAATCAACAATGCTAGTATCAATGTTGTGGTTCTTGTTCGTAGGTTAGAACGACACTTATGGAAAGCCCCAAACCACGTAAAATATGCAAAGAAAGTAGAAGCGTCTAACTTTGTTTTGCAGGGGTGTGCTGTGATGTGATATGGCCATGATTGTGATTATATTTGATGTATGCAATGTTCCTTATTGTAAGTTGACAACCATGGTGAAGCGTCATTGACCTTGATGCAATGCTGGTGATGATGGAGATCATGTTCGTGCTTGAAGATGGAGATCGGAAGCACAAAGAAGAAAGGCCATATCATATCACATATTATGAATTGCATGTGATGTTAATCCTTTATGCATCTTGTATTGCTTAGTAGACGACGGTAGCATTATAAGATGATCCCTCATGCACATAAATTTCAAGTTCTAAAGTGTTCACCCTTAGTATGCACCGTTGCCAAAGCTTGTTGCTTCGAAGCACCACGTGATGATCGGGTGTCTTTGATTCCGCGGGTGAATACAACGTAAGCAAGCCAGATTTGCTTATGCGGTAGCTAAGGTTTGATCTTGACGAGCCTAGCATGTACAGACATGGCCTCAGGAACACGGATTACCGAAAGGTAGAGCATGAGTCATATAGTAGATATGATGAACATGTTGATTGTTCGCCATTGAAGCCATATCAACTCTCGTGATGATCGGTTTTGATGTGGTGGATTTGGTTCGTGTGATCACTAAAACAATGTGAGGGATGTTGTTTTGAGTGGGAGTTCACCTAGATTAATTTAATTATTAATTAGAACTCAATTTATCATAAACTAAATCAAAGTGAATTTGCATAGTTGTTGTAGTCATTGGCATCCGTTTACCACCTTGCGCTTAGTTATAATTGAGATGATAGAACTATAGAATTCTGGTTAGTTACTTTACGAACTGGTATCGTATTGTTTTTGAAGTGTTAATCTAAAGTTTAAAAGTCCTATTGCAAACTTTCAGTAAGTTCCGGTTACTCCATGAAGTTTAATAATTGGTATTAAATCAAGAGTAACAATTCCAAGTGTTAGTATATAAAGTATCATGTTTGTCTCCATGATTCTTGATATTCAAAGGATTGTCTTAATATCAAGGTTATCTAGGATCTGAAACAGTTGTTTCAGAAACCATGATATGTGGAAGATATTGTGATATCTGAAACAAAGTTTTGGTTACAACATGATAAAGTATAATATGGCAAAAGTCATGTTCTCATATTTGATGAAAATTTGCAAAAGGTTGGAGACACTAGTTGTCCTAATCTTCCAAAAGGTTTTGGAGAGCAACATTATACTCGCGATTCACCGTTATAAGCTAAAAGTAGCTTGGTCATGGACATTCCATGATGAAGGTGAATATTTGATGTAGGTAAAATGTTTACTACACCAATAGATTACTAAAGAAAGGAATTTGAAAGAACACCAAACATTTGATGATGGTGATCTACTTCAAAGTGCAAATCCAAAGACATTGGTATTTAATTATACACGCTTTGGACTATGTGTCATATGTATGACTCCACTATTAATGTTGATAGATTCTTTTAAACAGAAAAGGAAATACTGAAAGAGAATCTCAGAAATATATGGCAGAAAAGAAAAGACTAGAATTATTCAGTTTAAGTATATAGATGATATACATGTTATGGCTATATTCTTTGCTCATTAAACAATGTGGTTCTTAAGTATTTTATACTGAATTTGTTGGTATGAATCGTCATACGAAACAACACAATTCATGAACTACAATGGCCTAAGTAACTAGCAAAAGAATATGTGATGATGTTCATCGAGAACAAATAAAGGGTTATTGTGTTGCTCGTTAAAACATCAAAGCTTGCCTTCAAGATTTGTTTTATCAGGTATTATGAGAACAAAAGGGTTGTTCAAATAATTGCCGTAATCCATAAAAGATGGATGATTCACAAATCTCGTTGGAGAAATCACATCCATAAAACTAGTGCTAAAAAATGTCGAAAGACAAATTGATTGAAAGATCACTTAGGAAGTGACATCGCAGTTTAAATTGTATTGGAAAGAAAACATGAAGAAACTCCATGTGGATGGAATTTTGGAGTCTTTTGATTTTTGATCAAATGACGTTTGTGAAACTTTCCTAGAGAATAATTAAAACTTCGTTCATGGGCCAAAAGGGAACGAAAGACTAGCTTATTGGAACTTGTGCATATTGTTGTATGAACTCCATTATGTGTAGTCAAGAGCGATGGATTTCAACTTCATATGCTTTCTCCGAAAATTTGAGTGAATATATGAATATTTACTTAATAAGGATGAAGTATGAAACATTTGAAAAAGTTCAAAGTCTTTCAAGATTAAGTGCAAAATCATTGTAACAAGAATATAAATAGTTTATGATAAGATCATAAAGGAAGATATTTGAGTTACAAGTTTAGCATAATACCTAAGATTTAAGGAATCGTTCCGTGAATTTGCATTTCCCGAAATACCATAAAGAGTATGGAGTGTTCGAGATATGTAATTAAACCTTGTTTGACATGGTAAGATCAAAGGTGTAATTCATAAAACTGCCATTATATTTTAAAGATTAAAAGCTTTAGAGACTACCGTTTTCCACTGAAAAGAGCTCCATCATAATCCGCTGAAATGACACCATATAAAGTTATGGTTTGGGATAAAACCCAAGTAGTCCTTTCTTAAAACATTGGTATGCTATGCATAAGAAAGATGTGTGCAACCAAAGTCGGATAAACCTGTCTTTGTATAAATATTAAGTATTCCTCCACAAACACCGGAGACAAAAGTGTTTGTCGCTTAAAACGTCAAGTTTCTTTGAGAAGGAATTTTTCGTGAAAAGTTAAAGTGGGAGGACGATAGAACTTTGATAAGGTTAAAAGAACCTTAGCTATATGTGCAAAGTTGCGCAGCGCCGAAAAGTGTTCCGGAGGCAGCAACAATGCTCATGGCTCACGTGCCTCAAAGGTTGCGGTCACGGAGGTCTAAGTTTCTATTGAAACAAGTAGGTCGAGTAAACAATCAAATACCAAGATTTGAGGGTTGAATCATTATTTGAGAATAATGAACGGACTACATGCAAAGAAGCGATGATGGGCCCTGACTCCGTCAAATGGCTTGAAGCCATAAAATCCGTGATAGTTCCATACACGAGAAATCAAGTTTTGAACTTGAAGGACCCTCGAGAAAGGTGTAAGACCTTACAGTTGTGTTTGGATCTATAAAGAAGTAGACATGGATGTTTCACATCTATGAAATAGTCGACATGTTGGGAAAGAGTTCACAACAATGTTCAAAGATTGACTATGACAAGATTTGATCTTTCATAGCGATATTTAGTCTAGACGGATTAATGTAGCAACCACTACATATAATTTTGTTATGTGGTAGCAGAATAAACAAAACAAGTTCTTCTAATAGAATGGTTACCTAGGACGTGTGCATGACATGGTCCAAAGGGTTTTGTTAATTCATAGGATGCTAAAAGCATATGCAAACTTCAATGGATGAAGTAAGCATAGCAGAGTTGGAATCTTCACTATGATGAAACTGTTAAAAGAGTTTAAAATCATCGGAGACAATGAAGATACTTGCATTTGCAAGAAATTAAGTGGGAGCGCTAAGACATATTTCTAATACATTATGTGGAGGACATATTGTTGATTAGAAATGATGTATCTTTTATTAACACATATTAAGAATTTCATCCTGATGAAAGACTTAGGCAAAACCCAAATATTTGGCATCAATAGATGCTAATATGGTTGTGCCAGAAGTACATAGACAAGATATTGAATGAGTTCAATATAGAAACTACAAGAAAGGTTCTTGTCGCACAGAAAGGATTGAAAGAGTTCAATGTTGATGATATATTCAAGTGTATTGACATTTGGTAAGTGAAACAAAGATTCAAGTATAG
Source organism: Avena sativa (assembly GCA_916181665.1). Lineage (NCBI taxonomy): Eukaryota > Viridiplantae > Streptophyta > Magnoliopsida > Poales > Poaceae > Avena > Avena sativa. The sequence continues at coordinate 85,485,913 of OV702291.1, read as the reverse complement.
ATTGATACTTGATGTATGAAATCACAAAGAGTATTTATATCAATCATACTGTGGTATGTACAAATCCAGATATGTCCTATGCTCTAAATGTTATGAGCATATACCAGAATGATTCATAAGATGATCATTGGACGATAGTAAGGATATTCTTATGATCTTTTGGAAGAACTAAGAGTATATTATTTGTAGAAGTGACAAATAGATGGTTAGTTCATTGTAAAAGTACTACATTGATACTAGTTTTGTCACAGAGTACAAATTAAGTTTATCTCAATCTAAATTAAGGGTGGCACAATATAATGGAAAGTGAGTTCCATAATGGATTTGGATGAGTTCCAAAGTTAAGACATTGTGACAGATACTTCAACAAAAGGCTAAGTATATGACTGCTATTATAGCAGCAAAAGAGGGCATTTGTGTCAAGTAGTTTGTTATCAAACTAGGTGTAGTTCACAGCGGGATAATACTATGAAGATATATTGTGCGACAATATTATCAACATGTTTTAACCCCAAAGAACTAAAGGTCACACCGAAAGACCAAATTATACAAAGCCATCTCATTAGAGAATGAGTGATGCGTAGAGACGCAAAGACATGCAATTACACACGGACCTGGAAGTGTCAGATCCGGAGATCAGTTGACCACTAGCAATCGTGTACATGCAACACCGGAAAGCCATAGGTGTTGAATACACAAAGGTTTGAAACTAGATTATTGACTCTAGTGCAAGTGGGAGACTGTTGGAGATATGCCCTAGAGGCAATAATAAATGTAGTTATTATTATATCTTTGTGTTTATGATAAATGTTTATATTCATGCTATAATAGTATTAACAAGGAAACATTAATACTTGTGTGAATTGTAAACTTAAATTGAAGTCCCTAGTATAGCCTCTATACTTCACTAGCTTGTTGGTTAATAGATGATTGTGGTTTCCCTATCATGAACATTGAGATGTTATTAACAACAAGATCATATCGTTAGGAGAATGATATGGTGGACATACTCCTATAGATAAGCGTAGCATAAAGATCAAGTCATTTTAATAGTTCAATTGCTATATGCTTTCTGATACATAGTTACCTAATTCCTTCGACCATGAGATCATGCATATCACCTTTACCGGATGGATGCTTTGATGTCATCAAACACCACACCGTAACAGGGTGGCTATAAAGGTGGTATTGAGTGTTCGGAAAGTATTGGTTGAAACACATGGATCAAGAGTGGGATTTGTCCATCCATATGACGGATAGATATACTCTGGGCCCTCTCGGTGAAATGTCATCCAATTAGCTTGCAAGCATGTGACTGGGTCACAAGGGATCACATATCATGGGAACGAGAAAAGAGTACTTATCAGTAACGAGGTAGAACTGGGTATGCAGAGATACCGACGATCATAACCTCGGATAAGTAACATATCGTGAGACAAAGGGAAATTGGTATCGTATGTAAGTCGTTCATTCGATCGCAAAGTAATCGTAGAAATATGTGGGAGCCATATGAATTTCCAGATTCCTCTATTGGTTATTGTTCGGAGAAGTGTCTCGATCATGTCCGCATAATTCACGAACCGTAGGGAGACACACTTAAGGATTCGACGTTGTTTGAGTAGTTATGGTATTATGAGAAAGAGACCGAATGTTGTTCGGAGTCTCGGATGGGATACGGGATATCACGAGGTGATCCGGAATGGTCCGGAGAATAAGATTCATATAAGGAAAGTCCCGTTTCGGAGTTGGGGAATGGTTCCGGTGTTTTCATCGGGAACATTCTAGAAGGTCCCGGAATGTCCGGCACTCCGGAGGGGGGAAGGGTACATGAATGTGTCATTGTAAGTTGGAATGATTGCATCATGTACTAGGTGTCTTCGCTGTCCAAAATAAAGGATTTATTTAAATCCTAAATTGAAAAGTCAAACGGCTAGTTTGAAAGTCAAACGGCAATTTTGGGAAGTGGGAAGAGAGGAGGATTGGTGGAGGCCGAATTGGAGGAGGGTTCCTCCCTTGGCCGGCGCCCCACCAAGCCGACTTGGGGAGGGACTCTCCTCCCCTTGGCCGGCCAGCCCTCCCACCTATATAAGGAGGGGCAAGACTCCCTCCTAGCACACACAAGTTCCTATCCTCTAAACTAAACCCTAGATCTAAACCCCGGTTTAGAGCTATTTCGGTTTAGAGCCTTCTAATTGGTTTAGAGCCTTCTAAATTGGTGTGTCTAATTACTAGACCACTAATAGCCTCTCTCATACTCCACCATACTCGCTCCGGCTTAAGGCGAAGCCCTGCGAGATCTCCCCTCTACTTCCGGTACCACGCCGTTGTGCTGCCGGAATCGCGAGGAGAGTGCTACAACCTCCGCTGCCTGCTGGAACAAGGGAGAGGAAGGTCTTCGTCGAGTACCGAACGTGTGACCGACTGCGGGGGCGCTGCTGGAACGTGGCGCTGGAAGGATCGTCTACGCGATCTTGAGATCGGAAAGAGTACGACTACATCACCCACGAGAATCTGCTCTCGTTAACCGCTTTGGAATCTTCGAGGGTAAGTTATTCCATCGACTCGTTGCTACAATCTAGTAGATAGATTTTGGCTTGTTTGTTTGTATGCGGTAGAAAATTTTTGTTTTCCATGCTACGAACCCCTACATAACTACACCCACGTCTTATATACTACCTTACGGAAGTATTTGTAATACTTTATCTGTTTGAGTATGTTCATATACTATATCTAAGATAGTTCCAAACAAGTTAGGTGAAAACATTGCAAATACACCCATAGTTTATACTATATATGTAAAATACCGTCATATTTGTACGTACAAAAGGAGTATGTGAATAAAAATTACATAGTACCAAAAAAGTAGTATATATACTGCCCAAATATTCGTATATACTTCATACTACGCATATATAGTCTGCTGTATGATAGATACTGCCTAAATAATGTGAAACACACGTGGGTGTAACTACACCCGTGTGTAGTATGAATATGTCCTATATATATATATATGCAAAATAGCCAGCTACACACTGGCGTAGGTGCGCATAGCCTATCCACCGTTGATTCTCTCCACTTTTGATATAGAGAGCACATATTCCCATAGCCAAAACGGTGTATCATTTAGTTCGGTTGTTAGCTCCGTTAGTTGATGGACCGCGGAAATTAGCCACTCTAAACAAGCGTTGTTTGCTTCCATAGCTATGGCTGCCGAAACAATCTTTGTTTCATTTTTTTATGTTCTCATGGATACATGTGGCCACATATCAAAACAACCTTTTGTTAGGACACTCTTTTGCATGGCACATAGTCTAAAGCTTTTGCATGCAAAACCTATTTTAATCCTTGTTCTCAATCCTTTCTTATTTTAAATGCTAAAACTTTTGCAATCAAAACAGTGTGCTAAATTGAAACACATGCCAAACCCTAGATTCTTGCATGCATGCAGAAAACTAAGCTTCTCATATTATGGTGGTTTCGTTGCTTTAGTTATAGTAGCAACAACCTAAAACAAGGACACTAGCTACTGCATATAGACAACAACTTCTTTTCATTTTTATCTCTTGTTTTACGAGCTGCAAGGCCATAGCATCACTTATTCATTCTTTCATCAAATTTCCTTGATCATTGGATAAACAAGGTGGAATCGGCGATTGCTTTCTTTGTTCTACTTCATCTGTCGTCATGCACGCCGCTGCCATCGGCTAACTATTTTTTATAGAGCAGTATAGTAGCATATAGCGCACGCGAAAACACAAAAAGACCCAACAGGGCCGCGCGAGAATTAATTCTCTCCCGTCAAAAAATAGTACAAAAGAAGCAATCCTAATCAAAACAAGCTTTGTTTTGCTTTCATACTTATGGCTGCCGCAATAAACAAAACCACATTTGTTTCGTTTTCTTTGTATTCTCATGGATGCATGCGGCCACCAAGCACATACCAAAACAAGTGTTGTTTTGTAGTCAAAACAGTGTGCTAAATTTGAATCCACTGCAAACCCTAGATTCTTGCATGCATGCACAAAACTAACAACGTTATCTCAGCCATGTTTCACCCCACTTCCATCTAGAGGTTGCATGCATTTGATCCCTAAATCCAACGGTGTTCTGCCTATACACAGCTACACCCGTGTGTAGCAAATCCGTGTCGATATATATATATATATATATATCAGATAAGTTCTTTGCAGCAACTATGAGCTGCAAAGCATATCTTCAGTACTTCACTGAAAATCATGCAAAAAAAAACGGACGCATATATGAAGCAAATATAATGTAGCATAGATGAAGGTAGTGCAGCTACTACAAGGAACAAGTTATAAGTGTAGCTAGTACAAGGGTTGAAACATGGATGCTAGGGAGCATTATAAAAAAAGGGTGAAGCACTGATGCCCTGTTCTAAGCCATGTACATAAGTTAAACACTCCAAATCACAGTTCTAGTCCCCTCTCTCTTGTGTAAAGGCCTTTCTCAAATCACAACAACAGAGAAAGGTCCATACATATGGAAAAATCAAATCCTTGGAGATAAATCGAGACCAAAGATAATCTAGATATCAAAACATGTCAGTACTTCATTAGTTTTGTTTGTGTATAATAGATATCCGTCTAATATATTTCAGACACTTGATTTTTTGGATTATTAGGCCTGTAATGAAAGAACTAAGCATAATGCTTTCCTTAACGAAATGCTTTTGGACCAAAAGTAACACTAGCAGTAGAGCAAATATTACCTCCGAGCAAAGACATTTTTTAGAGACACTTTCTCTTAAACTAACACAAAATTTCTGAAATGCATACTTTATGTTTTGTGCAAGCATCTAAATAACATGGCATTTTGTGCAATGCATTTTCGATAAACAGACTTGCAAAAGTAATGGGGACAAACGGCTCACCGTAGGCGGCGGCAGGTCGGAGACGAGGTCGGAGATGGGGGCGGAGACGAGGTAGGCAGCAGCGAGCGCTCCTTCTTCGATGCGGGCGGGTGCTCCTTTCTCCTCCTCCTTCTTCTTCTTCGATGCGGGCGGGCGGTTGCGGGCCTGGCTCCTGGCTCCTGCGGACGGCGACGCGAGGGCGTCAAAGGGGAAGAGGGAGGGGAAAGGGGAAGGGGGAGGTGGCTCACGACGGTGTGGACTCGACGGCGGCAACAGAGGGAGATCGACGTCATGGACTCGGCGACGGCAGCGGAGGGGAACGAGCGAACTGTCTAACGAACGAACTGTATGACGAACTGAACCTGATCGACATCTATCTTAGACAGAGACTATGCGAGACGCATCCTGGCAATATGCGACTCGTATAATAACTTATGCGAGTCGCATATTGCCAGGATGCGCCTCCTATAGTCTTGCACCTATATTCAAAAGGAATAGAGCGTCTTCTGTTTCACAAAACACTTCGTAGCCCAGTGGCTACACACTAGGCATTCCAGGTTCGATTCCTGAGAGCCACCCTTTTTTGGAACTAAAAAAATAAATACATATGAATAATTATATGAACTATTAAAAATAGTGTAAATATTTTAAATATCCAAAAAAACGACTAACTGAAAAAAAACGAATGTCTGTCTATCTGCATCGAGCTAGGAATCGCATTATGCAAGTCGCATTTCAGAAACATGTGCCTCCATCATAGAGTTATGCGAGGTGCATTTATATAAGATGCGTCTCCTATAATATTTTCCACTACACTTAAAAAGAAGCGCCAAACAAATGCTAACAGCAAACACTTATTAGCCAAGTGACTAGCCACCCAGTCCAAATGCCTCCAAACTCTAGCCACCAAGGTTTGAATCATGTGGTGTCCACAGTTTTTTTCTTTTTTAAAAAATACATTTTAATTGTTAAATCATTTACCAACATTAATATAAACTAAAAAATATATTTTAGTACTTTAAATATCAAATTACCATATAAATTATATATAATTGTGTCGATAAATAATATTACATCCAGCAATTAGCATACAAACGAGATAACTAATAAGAATGTGTCGATGCATATATAATAATGCCCTTCTTCGTCGGAGCTAGTTATTAGTGTTTCTTGTTTACAATTATCTTTTTGCCCTTCTTTGTCGCGGTTGAATAGGTTAGGTCCGAAACGTCTTCACTTTTTCTTTTGAATGGGAGTACTTTCTTAGGTAGGCTTGTGGTGTATGGTGCTTGGTCGCCATATCTGTCTTCCATCTTCGGGTCGCCGTACTGGTCAATGTCTTGCTCGTTGGTGACTCCATCCATTTCGATGATGTTCCTTTTGCCTCTCCTGATGACAAATCGGCTAGGCTTTGACGGGTCGGTACTGTAGAAGCACTGGTCGACTTTACTAGCCAAAACCCATGGCTCATTTCTCGCGGGTACGTTAGTGTTGGTGGTCTTTGACTTTGGAGGTAGAACCATGGAGGTGAAATACCAGTCTTCTTTTTCGATGCTCTTGGCCCATCTAACACGGAACATTGGCACCTTCTCCGTAATGTAGTCGAGCTCCCATATCTCCTCGATCCTTCTGTACTATCTTTCTGGGACGTCGTCGGTGTAGAATATCCCCGTTACCCCTGCGTTCTGGTAATCACAGTTATTGTCCTTCTCCTCGGTGTAGAACGTGTATCCATTGATATCGTATGCCTGATAGGTCATCAGGTTGTACCCTGGTCCCTGTGACAACAAGAATATGAGTTTATCGTCCTCCGAAGACTCGCCCTGCAGTGGACTATCGAGAACCTTCTCCCTAAACCACTGCGTGAAACCGGAGTTGTGCTCTTTGATTACATCTTCCTCCGTCCTCACCAGGCCGCGGTCAGCGTACTTCTTCTTGATAAATTCTTCGTGCTCATGTATATATGGATCGACCACCTGCAGGTGTTGTAGCGCGACCAGGTTTGCTCTTTCAAAGTCCTTGGTTCGCTCCTCGAAGTCAACATGATTTGCGCGCTGACCCTCGTGGTGACCCCATCCAGGTTTGCTGACCCTCCTGCTTGTTCAATGGCAGACCGATAGGGGTCTCGGTTTGTAGAAAGTTCGAGCAGAAAGAGATGCGCTCTTCAGCCAGGAAGCCGTTTTCTATGCTTCCATCTGGACAGGGCCTGTTACGAACATATCCCTTGATGTGTCATTCATCCTTTTGAACGGCATCATGCTTCGCAGAAATGGAGGCCCGAGTTGGACGATATCCTCCATAACATGGAGCAGCAGATGAAGCATGACGTCAAAGAATGTGGGAGGAAAGTACATCTCGAGCTCGCATATTATCACCATGATCTCCTCTTGTAGCCTCGTGAGCTTCTTAATGCCTATCGACTTTCGAGAGATAACGTCGAAAAAGTTGCAGAGGCCAAACATCGTTTCACGGACGTTCTTGTCCATTATCCCTCAGATCACAACCGGAAGTACCTACATCATCAGCACGGCGACGTCGTGAGACTTCATCCCGCTGAAGCGTTGCTTTGCCTCGTCTAGCCATCTGCTTATCTTTCCCGCGTAGCCGTTCGCAAATTTGACTCCAAGGAGGCACTTCATAAACTGTGTGGCCTCCGCCTTGCGAGTGAAGCATGCGGCCTTGAGCTTAACTTCGGCCTTCTTGACCTTTTTGCCCTTGCAACAATGACTATTCTGCATTTCCGTCTCCTCCTCCTCCGACTGATCATCGGCTTCATCGTCACTAGGTGGTGGTTGAAGGTCCTTCCTGATGCCCATATGCTTCAATTCATTCCTTGCCTTCGGCCCATATTTGGTATTGTTGGTGTTAAGTATGATGACAAGAAGACTCTCCCCCCACATTCTTCGTGATATGCATGAGATCAAGGCTATGAGGCACGTGGAGGAGCTTCCAGTATGGAAACTCCCAGAAAATAGACCTCGCCTTCCAAACCCTCAACAGCGGCTATGGCTTCTTTTGGTTCTTTCCTAGCGCAGGGCACTCTTTCTAGTTTTTCAACAGCTCATCGATTTTTGTGCCGCTCCTCTAGTATGGCATTTCTCGGAGCTCGACTGTCCCATTGAATAGATGGGACAACTTTCTCCAGGTGTGATTCTTCGGAAGCCACCTTCGAGACCCCTGGTACACGGTTTTCCCGGACCCGGGATCTTTCTGTAGTTGGCGATACGTTGTATTATCCTTGCACCTAACACACGCAAAGAATCCTTGGATCACCTGCCCCGTGAAGTATCCGTAACTAGGATAGTCTTGCACCGTCGTGATCACCACCGCTCTCATATCGAAATATTCTTGTGCGGAGGCGTCCCACGTACGGGCTCTGTCTTCCCATAGCGTGGCCAACTCCTCTTTCAACAGCGTGAGATACAGATTGATGTCTGTACCGGGCTGTTTTGGCCCTTAAACTAGCATACTCATGGTTACGTAATTCTTCTTCATGCACGACCAGGGGAAGGTTATAGATCCATACAAACATGAGCCAGGTGCTATGTGTGTTGCTCTGGCTTCTGAACAGATTGAGTCCATCGGTGCTCAAGCCCAGTCTGAGGTTCCTTGACTCTTTCCCGAACCGTTGGTAATATTCGAGGTGCAACGCATTCCACCGTCTAGCATCCGAAGCGTACCTCAACATTTTCTCCCTTTCTGGATCTTCGTCTTCTGGCATCTTTCTTTCCATGTGCCGGCGCATGAGCTGTGCTTTGTTAGGGTCTGCGAAATACCGCTACAGACGAGGAGTTAGAGGAAAGTACCACACAACTTTTTTAGGAGCTTTCTTGGTCCCCCTCTTATATCGAGAGGTCTTGCACATCGGACACGTGGTCTTCTCCGTGTCCTCGCCTAGGTAGATGATGTAATCATTTACGTAGACATGGTATTTCACGTGCGGTAGATCGAGAGGGCACACGACTTTCTTGGCCTCAGTGATACTAGTCGGACATGTGTTCTCCTTTGGAAGATGATCATGCCAGAATTCCATGTTGTCGTTGAAGCATTCGTCGATCATTTTGTGTTTCGCCTTCATCTCTAGAGCCCTGAGTGTTACATTCAGACGGGTATCCCTGTCGTTACATTCGTCAAACAATGGAGTAACCGCTTCTTTCTCCATTTGCTCTAGCTTAGCTTTCTCTCTAGCGGCGGCTCTGGCGTTACTCGTCTCCCTGAGAAGAAGCTCCTAGTAATGAGGGTCTCGCAACCAGCTCGAATCATGCCCGACACCTTGATCTTCATGTTCCTTCCCGGCGCCACCTTGATTATCTTCATGTTCCTGCCCAGCGCCATATGCTTGATCTTCATCATGTTCATGCTCGATGCCACCTTGTTCTTCATGATCACCTACCCCGCTGGCATCTTGATCTTCGTCTTCACCATTATTGACATCCTCATCATCATCTTCGTCATCACGTATCCATCGAGTGTAGCCATCCATGAAACCTCGCCGGAGCAGGTGCGACTCCAGGTTTCTGCAATCATGCTTTATCAAATATATCAGTTTGCAATCGTAACACGGACATCTTATCTCCATCATGTTTGTCTGTGCCATGTCGGCCCTAGCTCATTTCATCCACCTATCCACGAGGAATGTGCTCAGTGGTCGGACCATGGTCGCCTTCGCGGTATACAAAGAGAAAATAATAATTAGAGCATGGACATCGAGATCGCTGGAAAAAATCGGCATGACCTCCCCTAAAAAGAGGACATCCGTCGGGTGCCAGAAATTCACTGGAACAGAAATGAATCGACATTCTGGTGAAACATTGGCAACGCAAAATGAAATCCCTGCAAAAAACAAAGGAAGCACACAAGGTGTTGCTGACAACGCGCATACATGCAACAACGCCTTCACGCTTCCTCCAATAACAACTAGGAGTATGAGAGCCGAAGGAGAAGGAAAGTGAGATCTTGTAGATCTAGAAGTGCAAGATCTTTCACTTACATATGTGTGTCAACCAATAGAGGTTTGGCAAAGCTTCTATGGTAAAACAATGGAGAAAATAAGGTGGGCAGGAGAAGGGGGGCGACCAAATCTATCTTTGTGTGGAGGAGAAAACAAGTGAGAGAGAAGTGAGTATGGGATGCATGTGCATGTGCAAAAAAAGTGGCGAGATTACTCGAGGCGCATCCCACCTAGTATGCGCCTTGTATACATAGAATATCTGAGGCGCATCTGGTAGATGCGCCTCGACTGTTTGGGGCCTGCCACCCCCGGGCTCACATCACATACTCGAGGCGCATCTCAAAGCCATGCGCCTCCACTATTTAAAACTACTAGAAGCGCATATCAGCTGGTGCGCCTCCTATATTGTCGCACATACCACCACTGGGCCCACCCACTTTACTCGAGCCGCATGTGCCACATATGTGCCTCAAGTAGTTAAACTACTCGAGGCGTATATGGAGTAGATGCGCCTCGAGTAAGTGGGCGCAGCCAGATCTAGTCCGCACATGCAATATAGGAGATGCACGATTTCGACATGTGCCTCAAGTGATAATATACAGGAGGCGCACCATTTAGACATGCGCCTCGTGTATTTAGTGGAGGCGCATGCTTGAGGGATGCACCTCCTATAAGCATGTCTCCTATAGGCTTTTCCCTAGTAGTGGTATAACATAATAATCTCTATCTCATCTCAATCATATGCTAGGGTTTCTCCATCTCCCTAAGAACTAGAGATCTACTCAGACATAGAGGCAATCAACAGCATGACAAAGGTAATGGAAACAATCGTAGATGAATAGTACTTGTATAAATCCACAACGAGTATGGAAATTACAACAAGATCTAGATGGATGAGATGGGATGGATGGAAATGGTTATGGTGCCGCGGTTGATGAAGATGGAGATCGATGCCTTGGCCTCCCAGATCTGCATAGGGCGAAGATGGATCCCTTGGGCAAGTTCCCCCTCCAGATGCCTTCCGGAGGTGAGGTTTTCGTGATTTCTGGTTGTTCTGTATGTCGTCTCTCCGATCCAGTTGCACGGGGTGAAACTATTTGAAGAGGCGGAGGCGGCGCCAACTATATGACCAGAACTATACGGCCGAAAAAAGTATTATGGTCATATAGTTGGTTGTTGAACCGTCTGTATGTCTCAATTGCTTTGAGTTTTCTTCTGGTATTATTGATATTTTCCAAATAAGCAATGTACATTGTTTTTGACTCCTTTTTTCCCTAATACAACTGCTCTAAGAATTGTGTCCATTGGTTCCATCATTTGTCCTAATCCTGGTGAAAACAGACATAAAATATGCACGCGGGCGCCATAAAATACCAAGATCCTACATCTACAATGCAAAATAATAATGTAAAACATGATGCAAATATGCACTCATCAATATCGCATCCCCATGACCTAGTCATACGTTGCAGTTTATTGGATACAATCTCACTGAGTGGGCCTAGTGTATCTTACGTCACACAGGTGAACAAATCTCGATCTTGATGCATAGGCCTCAACTTGTTCTTTTGGAATACTCAATACACACCTTTATAGTCACCCAGTTACAGTCATGACGGTTGATGCGATGAAATCATCCGCGAGAGACAATGATTAATATGATATCACCATCTAAGAAGAAGGTCACTTTGTTTCTAACTATCACAACGATGAACCATGTGACTAGATCACGTTGTGATACCTATGTGGGTAATGTCCATCATATTATTCTCCAATGATATGGCTCTATTGTTAACGAGTATGAATGCTCCATGATCAGAAAACCTTGATCATCGATTGTCCAACGAACTAGTTAAATAGAGGTTACTAGGGACTAGGTTTCTTTCCATACCACACATGTATCAATATTTCCTCTTGATACAATTATAGCATAGTATGAAACTATTATAAACTAGCTTGATATATGATAATAAACCTATTTATTATTTACCTCGAGGTCATATCTCCTTCATTCTTTGCAAAGGGGACGCTAGAACAACATGCACATAAGCTACAGGAGGTGTCACAATTCCTTCGTGCACAACATCTCACACTGAGGCGCTTCAAATGCACGTTTTCTTAGCAGAATATGGAGTACATGGGGCATGTGATTGGCACAATGGAGTGGCAAATGACAGCTTGAAGGTTGCTACGTTATAGGCATGGCCTCAGCCCTCTAATCAGAAGGAGTTGAGATGGCTTTTAGGCCTTATCGGCTACTACTACAAGTTCATCTATCACTACGATGTAATCATCTGACCTTTCACCAACCTTTTATGAAAAGGAGAAACTTTTAAGTGGACACCGGTGACTGATGAGGCATTTCGCACTTTGAAGCAAGCTTTAGTGTAGGCAGCAGTGCTAGATCTACAAAACTTTGCGCAACCATTTGTGATTGAAACATACCCGTGTTAGTCTGGAGTGGGTAATGTTTTGATGCAACATAGCCACCTCATTGCTTACCTTAGAAAGGCACTTAGTTCTCACAATTAGGCATTGTCGACATATGAGAAGGAGTGCCTAGCGATCTTGATGGCTGTCGAGAATGGCATTAGTACCTACAGAACCAGGAGTTCACAATCAGGACAGACGAAAAGAGTCTGCTTCATTTGACTGAGCAACGATTGGGAACATACATGCAGCACAAGGCATTCGTCAAATTGATGGGACTCCACTACATAATTCAGTACAAAAAGGGTATCACCAAGGCAGCCGCATAGCCTTGTCATGGTAGCCACTTCAGAAGAATTCATGGCTATTTCTTCAGCCATTCCATCATGGTTGGATAATTTGGTGGTCGGTTACATTGACGATACTGCCACCAAAGACCTCTGGACTAAACTTAGTGTGACGGGCACGAGTTTTGAAGGCTTTTCCGTGGATAATAGCATTATTCATCGACATGGAAAGGTTTGGGTGGGAGGCAATGTGCTTGCACAACAACATATTCTGCAAGCGTTGCATGACAGTGGGATTGGTGGAAACTCCGACACCTTAGCCACTACCAACGCATCAAGAAATTGTTTGTGTGTCCCAACCACAAACAAAATGGTTGTTGAGTTCTTTCAACATTGTGACACTTGTCAACGCTCCAAGGCAGAGCATACCAAGTCTCCTGGCTTGCTCCAGCCCCTACATGTACCACCTAAAGCATAGCACACCATCAACCTCGACTTTGTTGAATGTTTTCCCAAGTCTAATGGTCATGGTATAATTCTGGTGATTGTCGATAAGCTCACCAAGTATAGTCACTTTATTCCACTCAAGCATCCTTACATAGCAATGGGTATAGCTAGAGCCTTTGTTGACAATGTGTATAAGCTTCATGGCCTGCCTTAGTGCACTATCTCGAATCGTATCAAGATTTTTACAAGTAAGCTTTTGCAAGCACTGTTTTGTCTCATTGGTACTCATCTAATGATGAGTTCGACGTGCTACCCACAGACCGACGGATATACCGAATGCCTGAATCAATGGCTGGAAGCTTTCTTCACTATACGGTTCACTCTTGCCCCACCAAGTGGTTGCTCTGTCACTTGCTAAGTTTTAGTATAACACCTCTTTTCACTTAGCCATTGGTCGTTCCCCCTTTATAGATCTCTTTGGCCACCCACCTCGGTGTTTTGGCATCTCATCCATTGTTGCTGGCTCAGTACCTGACTTGGACTACTAGTTACAAGAGCATGAAGCCATGACTTCTCTGTTGAAACAGCAACTGCTCCGGGCACAACAATGCATGAAGCATCAAGCTGACAAACATCGAGTGGAGCTCTTGTTTTCTATGGGTGAACAGGTGTTCCTGAAGCTTCAACTCTATGTGCAGAAATCGTTGGCGTCATGCAACATCTAGAAGATAGCGTTCAAATTCTTTGGCCCTTACAAGGTGCTGGCACGTGTGGGAGAGGTCACATATAAGATGGACTCTACATCCAACAACAAGACACACAACATTGTCGACGTCTCTCAGTTGAAGCAGTGTCTCCCATATACATAGGTTTTTCCGAAATGGGGAGCGAAGCCCGGCCTCTGCATCAAACGATGCACACAGGCTTTATTCATTATTAAAACAACAAAGTCTGACAAAAGCCATTACAAAGATCATACAAACCGGAACCGCCAAAACACAAACACTGAGCAAAACGATAGCCATATCGCCAGCTCCCCAATGAGATCTAGCAAACACCTACCTGCCTCATGCAAGCGAGGAGCTCAGATCCGCCCAACATATACATGAAACAGCATGCATGCACAAGTTCCGGATGTGGACGCCTCTATTATATTCCGCCAACCATCTTCAGCATGTAGATCGATGTGCAGACTCTCGTCACACCAGCCACCGACACCACCACGGTGTCAAGTAGCACCACCTTCCTGCACACTATCTCCAAAGCACATCGTGATTGCCACCGGTACCCCGTAGCACCATGCCGCCAAGGCATGACTCAGCGTAGCACCTGTCGGTCAAGCATGACTGGACAACGCCGCCGAAGCTCCGTGCAAGACAAAGCCGCTCCACCTGTCATGTCTCTTCCATCCAGCGCTACTCCACAAGCGATGCTCCCAAGAGAGAACACGACTCCGCCATCACCAGATCCAAAGATCTTAGAGTTTCCTCGGGAGTAGCACGATTGAGGTCGACACTAGGTGCACGATGATGCCTTCATCAAGGTAACGACGTGGTAACGCCGCCATCGCCCGCCAATGGCTCGGTTTTCACTGGCACCCAGGCCTCCCTGCCTCGCTACTGGGACTAGATGACGGATCCCGAAATCCGTCAAACCAGCCTCATGCCGACCACCTTCGACAGAGAAGATGCCCACCGCCACCAAACCCAGGGTCTCTGCCCCGGGCATCCTCATGATGCGTAGTAGAGCCCAGAGAAGCCGCACGACGTCTGGCCGAGGACAATGGAGTGCAGAGTAGCAGGACAAACAAGGAAACCCTAGATCACCGCTTCCATCCGCCCAGCCACCTTTAGCCCCTCCGCCGGTGCTCCCTGGCCGCCACCATGATGTCATCCGCCGCCGCCGCTCGAGGCCGAGGCCACCGCCCCCATGAGCTGGATCAGATCGGGACGCGAGGACAAAGGCCGCCTCCGCGCCACGGGGTCTTTGCCCTGCGACGTTGCCAGTGTCGGTCCTGCGATTTAAGGGGCCTGGGGCAAAAACAAAATTTAGGTCCCCTACTATGATTTGATAATTATCCACACTAACTTGTTCCTCATGAACACTAGCATATCCTTTGTAGATAGAATTAATGCATGCTCATGATCACTACATTGGTATGATCTGACGTTTATATCAACGTTGCCCTCTGTATCGATATCATCCTCTAGATCCACATTACTTTGTTCCCGCATAAGAACTAAAGTCAACTCATATGAATTCCTCGAGGTGTTTGTTTTATTCTTCAAAGTAACAAAAGGATGGCGCCGTCAACCGTTTCCTACTTACAACAACACCCCCTTTGCGGCCCGCCACTACCCGAAAGGAAGGGAGCTCCGGTGGAAGGAGGCACCGCTGCCATCATCCTAGCTTCCCGCCGGCACAAGGAGGAAGTCAACGATGAGGACAAAGTGAGGCGCCGCGGCCACTGATTCTCCCCATCGCCGTGATGAACGTGCAGTGATGTTCTGCTATCCTTTCCCCCTCATGGATCCATTCGTTCAGGTTGAAGCTTTCTTATTGATATGAGATCTTGATAAAGAACCGTATTCTGGTCATTATGGTTACAGTTTTGGATATGCAGAATTACCTTTTCAGAATTAATTATCTCAGATTCCCAACGATTTTGATGATTTTTTTCATGTTCCTAACCCGTCAAAGTACTTGGCATCCAAAGGCTGAGTTTTAATCAGATAAAATACCCTGAAATTGAACGTTTCTTAGGTGGTCGGTAACGTTTCTTAGGTGGTCAGTAAATTACCCTAGTAATGTATTCAGACAGGTTTGTATTTTCCATTCTCCCAAGCGTGGCCTAACTAATCAGAACTAAAATTAGGGTATCAATCAGCATAAACACTTTATGATTTCCACATAGAATTGGGACGGTCGTTCTCGTACCATTCTATGGTTCTTTGAAGGGTTGGAGGAGCGGAAGTCCTTAGGAAACGACGAAACAGAAGGATCAGCCTATTGCAATCGAGAGGCCCAGGCGAGATGAGATGTCAGAGACGACGAGCCACGGTGATTTGTTGGGATCAGGTGGAGAGAAGGAATTACCAGGGCAGCTGGAACCTTCACGGTTGTTTGCATCTATGTGCGCGTCCATGGAAACAAGAAGGGCCTAAACTAGGAAACATCCATGAAACTCCACGGATGCCAATCTCATTTTTTTGGGGGGATTTACAGTGGGATGTATGTAGAAGACACCTAGGGAGGTTCATTGTTTTCATGTTTATAAAAAAGGTTCATCACTATAAGATCAAACAAATTGAACGTGACGCCATTGAACGCAAACTACACTCTGCATCGCGAAAAGGTTTCCCGACGAAAGCAAATCTGCCGTATGTGGCCAAGGAAAAGTTTGCACATACTAGCTAGGCCCATGAGCAAGATGAAAACCGATTTTCATTTGGCTCCTCCTCTAATTCGTTGCTCTTTAATTTTACTTTGTGTATGCGAGACTAAGAAGAAGAATTGTACGTCTGATCCATCGTTCATGCCCGCCTGGCCGACCTTTTTTTTTGAAATGGGAGCATCGTCCGGCCTCTGCATCAAGCGATGCATACATCCCTTTTATTACGCAAAGTTTAAGATTCAAAGTTTACAAATCATGGATCACAAAGCGTGGATATATGGATCAGCCAACGAAAGAAAAACAAAATAAATCTATGCATCTTGAAGTCTTCTAATAGGCTGCCAACCAGCCTGGCAGTAGATAGCCCGAGCAACCGCCTCCAACCGGGTGCATCCAGAGTGCATAGACTCCCTTTGCGCCTCCGAGAGCAGAAGAGACCAATCATGGATCCAATGGGTAACCATACGGATAACATGTAAGAAGTGAGAGTTCGTACTCTTGTTAAAAACAATATCGTTTCGACAGTTCCATATTGCCAAAAACAAAACGTAAATACCAATTCTAATTCTTTCTTTAGAGACTTATCTACTTCATTCAACCAATTTCCGAACATATTCGTAACATTGGTTGGAGGAGAGATATCAAAAGTAAATTGAATAACTCTCCAAACTAATTTTGCGAAGGGACAATCGAAATTCTTGGGCGTGTTTGCTTGCCCATGCCTTTTAGGCGTACCTGGAGATCATGGCTCCACAGAAATTACACGCGGCAATGCAACCTCTCGTGTCTAAACGTATTTCATTTGGTTCCATGCATTCTCATTTTTCAGCGGGTTGAGAAGTCATGCCAGTTGTTTGCTTGCATGTATTCTTGGTTTTCGACAATTAGGTACTCGTTTGGCTAGTTGTATTCTCCTGGATAGCCTTACCTCCTGGATGGTGTGGTGAGCTTACCCATGATTACAAAACGGCAGATCACAAAGTTCAGACAATTGCAATTCAGCGAAGAACTAGCTTCACAAAGTTTAGACAATTGCAATTAGAACAACTAGCTTAAGACTGAATCGACATACTAAGTCCGGACACCACAAAGTTCATCAGTCTAGCTACTCCAAAATATACACCATAGTCATCATCATCAACACCGCTACCACCACCTCCTCAAACACCACAATTGGCTGCTCTGAGGTAGTGCTTGTTCAGGAAGGCCATGAACCAGCTCATCCTGTGATCGAGTGTCATGGCAACATACCTGCTTGCATGTGCATTGTGCTCCACCAGGTGGCTTAGAGCATAGTGTATCGCAATCAGGGAGATGGGCACAGTGGGAATACAAGCACCGTAGATCATCTTCATCTGAGCATAGTTCTCAATGGGCTTGTTGATCAACTAGGTGTCCTTCGGCTAAGCCTACATGAGAACACAGTTAGTACAAAACTTACAGTGCATATGTGAGCTTTATAACTACTCAATATACTTATGCAAATGCAAATATATCGAACCTAGTAATGGTCGTCGTCCATCATGATAGAAGACGTCTTCTCAACCCAGTGCATGTTCTCAAGCCTTTTGATCTTGAGCACCATACACCACCTAATTCTCTAGTGCCTCATGTGGTTGTACACCTGGCTCGAGTGACTTTCCAGCCATAGAACTCGAAGACATCATCTGCAATCAATCGCATGTCCACCTCTCTGAATCTCCGATAAACAAAACCCCTTTCCGGATCAACTGGCAGACCCTATTCAGGACGAAGGTTGACAGAGAAGTTGGCCATGGCATCACCAAGGCATCAGCACATAACGTAGAGACAACACATAGGTTGCCGACAGATCAAGGGACGCAACCTTCTCCTACGGCATGAGAGATACGCATTGTGTTCATTACTAACGGTATTGCCAAAAAACACAAATGTACAACTAGCTTGATAAAATACAGTGGCTATTGTCAAGATTGTTAACTCTTCTTCACCTGCATGTTTTCGTGTCTAAGCCGATGGCTCGTACAAGGAGAAGAACTATACTTTTAGTACTAATCCTCGTACCAACCATCACGCTTATACATGGAATACACAAGTAGAGAAGATCAGTTATCCAACCTAGCAGTACCACAGCACAATCCTCACAGTACAACATGAATAATGACTGCCAAAATCTACCATAGAACGTCCAAATCTACTAGGAGCAACCACATGCGAACAGATCAACTATGAGCGTCAACATGCTAACAGATCTAAACTTGAAGAGTTAGGGTTAGGTGTCTCTTACAACGAACTGAAGATCGGACGATGAGGAAGACATGTCGGAGAAGCGATCGAAGAAGACTTTTTCGGAGATGCGATCGATCCACCGAAGTAGGAGGCGCCGCTTGCCTGCTCGTCGGCGAAGAAGAGGATTTGGAGGGAGAGCTTAAACTGGGGGAAATGGTGGCACGGATTTTAGAGGCGGGGCGGAATGGTGTAAATAGGCGGTGCGAATCGGCGGACGGTGAACCGATTTCTCCCGCCGAAATTTTCCGTATGCGGGCGAGCTCCCGCCATCCCTCCCTCACACGAGCGCGTGCATATTTTTCTCTCGCGAGCGCGAAAAGAAGTTGGCTCCGTGGAAACGCCCGATTTTGGTGTTCCTCTCGGACCAGGCTGAGGACTGCTTTAATACCTGTGCGGTGCAAAGATTCATTCTCGCGTGTGCAAGCAAACACCCTTATTTATTCTCTCTCATGCGAGAAATGGGGATATGGCCCTTGTTTCGTCTGTCCATTGTCGTTGCCTTGATCTTGAGCTTTCGTTTGACACGCGCCACCGGTTAGTTCCCTATATCACTACAAGCCCATGATTTTTTTCCTACTCAATACATTTGCGATGTTACTCTCTCCATTCACAATTACCTCGCATCCTAGTTTTAGTTAAAGTCAAACTTTGTTAACTTTGACCATCTACTAGGAAAAATATTAACATCATTATTGTAAACTCAATTGTATTAGAATTGACATAAACTAGATTCTCATATTATATGTATTGAGAATTATGGATGTTGACATTTTTCAAACTTAGCAAACTTTAACTTTGATTAAATCTAGAATGCAAAGTAACTGTGAACGGAGGGAGTATCTGTAGGATGAATTTGGAGTGCAATAAATGTGGTGATGTGTATGTGTGTCATTCCCTAACGGAATACCGTTCTATTTAACATGTTCCCTAACGGAATACTAATCCAACAAAGAAAAGTAATTTAAAGCCATTTTACTGCTACAATCCAACAAAGTAAAAGCTGCTTTCGAACAACAATATTTGTCTATGACGGGCACGTCTACGTGGGTGATTAAAAGCCGCTAACAATATTTGTCCACATGTTCCCTGGAGGAGGCACCACGGAAGTACCACACGCCTATATAATGGCACCTCTCAAGCTTCGTACTTCATCATCGGAAGCTTTCTCATCCACCAAACTAGCTAAGCTAAAGAAGAAAACCTTCCGAGTTCCATCCACTGCGAGCGAGAGCTTCGAACATGGCTATGAAGGCTCTCGCACTGGGCCTGCTGGTCATTGCATGTGCAGCAGCGACCGCACTCGGCTGCAGCGGCGGCAGTCCATGCCCCGGCAACCAATGTTGCAGCAAGTACGGGTACTGTGGCCTCGGAGGAGACTACTGCGGGGCCGGCTGCCAGAGCGGCCCGTGCTATGGTAAAAGAGCCAACGTCGAAGGATATGCTATTCCCGGCAACGCTTGTAGCAGCAGTAGTCCTTGCCCCGGTAACCAATGCTGTAGCAAGTGGGGGTACTGTGGCCTAGGCGGCGACTACTGCGGTGCCGGCTGCCAGAGCGGCCCATGCACCCGAGCCAAGCTCAATGAAAATGTTGTGCCCGGCAACGCGTGCAGCAGCAGCAGTCCGTGCCCCAGCAACCAATGTTGCAGCAAGTGGGGGTATTGCGGCCTCAGCGGCGACTACTGCGGGTCTGGCTGCCAGAGCGGGCCGTGCACCGGAGCCATGCTCAATGAAGATGGTGTGCCCAATGCATGTAGCAGCAGCAGTCCGTGTCCGGGCAACCAATGCTGCAGCAAGTGGGGATACTGCGGCCTCGGAGGCGACTACTGTGGCGCCGGCTGCCAGGGCGGGCCGTGCACGGGAGCCACGTTCCTCTCCGACGAAATGTGGTAGACATTATCAAGCATAGTGCATGTCGTAGTGCTCTGTGTGGTTCGACCTCCAATAAAATAGCCTGATCCATGGATGTCTCAAAGGCACCCGTTTGTATGTGTAATAATGGTACTATGTGTGTGCCATGTAATAAATATGGAGTCCGTTTTGTCGTCAAACATATGTACCGCACTGTTGTCACTACATTGCTTTTCTGTTGAAGCATGCGTGCCCGTTTTAGTGTTAAGCCATTCTCTATATCGATCTAACTCAACCTCACCAACTATAGTTCTTGCCTAGTTTTTTCTTCAACCATGCAAGAGCCTTGTATGTGTTAAATTAGAAGAGGGAAAGTCCTGGAAATGTGTAAGGTCTTACAGAAATTTACAGAAGGGGCAAAACGACCCAAGAAAAGAAAATAAAACAAAATCAACAAACAAGCATTACCGAAGGAAGCTATCCTTCTATGGTTTTGAATTAAGGTCATGAAAGGTTAAAACGACCTTTACTAGCCAACGACCAGAGTTTTGTTTCTGCCTTGATCCGTTCTATTAGGATGTTGATAGGTTTGAAACTCTTGTCAAAAACTCTAGCATTTCGTTCCCGGCCCGCCACACAGACCAAGTGATCAAAATTGCAAGTGAAATGAATTTTGCGATGATGTCTTTTGGAAAACTGGATGTTGTGTGTGTCCACCACGCTCGAAGAGGTGGGTCCAAGATCGGGGTAACTTGTTGCATATTAGCCCAGTTCATAACACTTCCCCCAATGATGTTTACGACCGTGCATCCTATGAATAAATGATGTGCATTCTCCTCTGTAGCATTGCAAAGAACACATTTTTCATTGTGAGGTACGCCGCGCTTTGCATGACGATCAGCAGTCCACCCTGCTGCGAACTAAGAGCCAAGCTACCATTTTACAGTGAAGAGGAGCCCAGGTGTTCCAAATTGCAGCAGCTATGTTAGAAGTGACTTTTCCTATGAAATGTGCGTGGTAAACCAAACTAGTTGAGAAGCGGCCGTTTGAATCCCAAGACCAAAACCTCTTTCTTTGGAGTTAGAGTGACAGTGCTCACTACTTCCCAAATATTTAACACTTGCATGAAAATATTAATATTGATTCGTTTTATATGTGGTCAATCCAATTTTGTAGGACTTGTGCAAATGTTCTTCTAGCACTGTTTGTGCCAACTCATTGGGACTCTAAATGTAGAGTGATGTAGCAAGTGTATTTTCCCCACAAGGATAACTTGAAGGTTTATATTGAACCCTTGGGGATCTAAGGTTACAACCTTTTCCAGCCTCTTCCAGCAATCTATAAAACAAAGTTTTTTTTCTTGTGCCCCCAACTCTACAGTGTGGTTATCAAGCATAAGGTTTCGTATTAGTAAAACTTAAATAAAATATTAAAATAAAGTATATATAAAACAGGAAAATATAAACAGTAAAGTAAAGTTTTTTGGGGGTTTTATTTATGCTTGCAGAAAGTAAAAGTGTTTTTGTATTTTATGATTTAATTCTTGCGGAAAATATAAAAGAAAGTAAAAGTGGTTTCTTATAATAAAAAGTGGCATGGGCTTCACGGGTTTACTTTTCTACTCTCTCATAAAGTGTGGTGGTGATAAAACTGCTCACAGATGATATAATATTATTAAAACTTTATTATGTGTTTTGATTTGCATTCATGCGGGTATCATGTCCTAATATAAATATGATGCAACACATCGGACTTATACTTCTCTAGAAAGGGAAAGCTCCATATCTAGAATTACGAATACATAGAGTATAGCCTTAGATACTTTGACATGATGTTTGAATATCAAATGTGCTATGTTCAGCAAACTTCATCTTTGTTTTCACTAGACAATTATAACATATGCATTCACTTTATACCTAGTGAGGTAACAAAAGAAAGGTAAAAAACATTAGTAGATCTCAAATTTTCTGTCAATATCCAATCCCCACCACCATGTTACTCCATCTAATGCACTATTTCCCCCACACACACCTTGCATACAGGTTTGATCAGAACTAGCACTTAATAACGGGGCACACGATATGCATGTAACAATACATCATACACATAATAGAATTACAATCTTAAATATCTTCTCAAACAAAGATCCACCATATAGAAATTACATATATGCCCATAATCATATAAAGCATCTCATATGGTTCTAAACAATGGTAGCATAAGAGAGAGAGACGGGGGGGGGGGGGGGGGAGAGAGGGAGGGAGAGAGAGAGATCAAGCTACTTCCACAAACCCATAGTCTAAAGGTGGACTGCTCCCTCATCATGGATACGGTGTTATGATGTTGACGAGGGTAGAGATCCAACCGAGGATGGCTCCGACCGTGGTTCCCCCTCCAATCTATGTTGGTCCTTGTTATGTTTTGTGGTTTCTATGTTTCTGCTCTGCCTCCTCTGATATCATGTCGCGGGACCTTTTTATATGCGTTTTTAGGTCAAGACTCGGAGTTAGGTTTGAAGACGGACGGCTGAGGACGCTCGAGTAGGGAATGAGCATGGGTGGCGTGGTCCTTTCCCCTGGGTCGCGCCACCTGGTCGCTTTTGGGCCTCCGGGCTCCGCTCTCTTGAGGTTCAAGTTCTCCATATGCTTGTCTTCGTGAAAAAACTAATCCTCGAAAAATCCTAGGTCCGTTTGACTCCTTTTAGGTCTCTGAAAGTTAAAAATACATAAAACAGGGTTTTCTTATCCCGTAGAGTTATATACCAAATAAAGAGGATCATTGGTAAATCCCCATAAATCAATGTAAAACATGGATGTAATATTGTATACGATGCAAATATGTTAGAATATGTGACAATAAACTAAAAAGTTCACATATGCATTTTACATGCATGGGTCCCTTGTTTTGGTGTTTAATTCCTAGGAGGCAGAAAGCCTCCTTTATCATAATTTGATGTTTTGGGGATCTTTAGGTGCTCAAATAATTCTAGGAAGAATACCATGGAATTTTTTTATGAGAACAAAGACCATGCGTAGAATAAGCCAGCAGGGGAGGCCACGAGGCCCGAAATGGTCCCCATGGTGAAGTGACCCGACCCGGTAGGAGTCCAAGTCTCTGTATTATTTAGTGCTAGTCCTTGATCGACTCGCTAGCACACATAGTTCAGGATGTAATATCACGAAACAAAGATCGTAATTCTATTACATCGAATGATTCACAACTTTACATAGTCACATACAAATTGTATAGCAGCAGGGCTATCTCCTCATAAACAAATTTCAACAGCAGAAGACTAATAACGATAAAGAGCTCCATTAAGAGCCACAGGTGATAACATGTTGAGTGGAGACTCACGACCCTAACATCATACCTTACTCATCTACAGGGGAACCTGCAACATGAAAAGTTGCAGCTACGAATGATCAATACTTCGAACATATTGGCAAGTTCACATATTTGATGGACATAAATATCAACCTATATTGTACGCGCATATTCAATGAAGTCGAAGTTTGCTTGAATTTTCATAGAGCAATGGTTTTGTCCTATCATTTTGAAATACAATTTTCTTTTAAATAAAGTGGTACCACTAATAGAAATCAGTGAACTAGGGTAGCATTAATAGATATCAATGAACCCAAAACATAAAACCTTTACTAAGGTGGTAACACTAATAGAGATTCGTGAACCTACGTACAAACGATAGATATCGATGAACCCTCTTACCCTTTCGTTCACCCATAAAAAAATAATTTAAGAAATTGAAATGACACTAGTAGAAAATGGGCCTTTGGTTCGGGCCATTAGTCCCGACCGAGGCTGGGGCCGGGACTAATGGTCCGAACCAGACGGCCCGAGGAGGCCGAGGCACTATGTCTCGGTCCGTAAGGAACCATTAGTCCCGGTTTGAGATACAAACCGGGACAAATGGATCTGGGCCGGCGCGCGTGCTCCTGGCAGAACCTTTAGTCCCGGTTTGTATCTCAAATGGGGACTAATGGCCTGGCCCTATATATATGCATCCAGCCCTCCACTCTCTCCTGTTTTTTTCCTATGTGAGAGGTGGGTATAACTTTGTGCTAACTTTTTTTCTTCATATGCACTAGAGGTGTTCGGTGAAATGCCTATTAGAGCGATGTCACTTGAGTTTACACACGACAAAATATGATATGAGGTGTCAGAGCGACACTTAAGGTTTCTCCTCTTTGTTTTGAAGTGTCCTAAAAGGTTAGCAACTATTTTCTCGTTTTGACTGCGCGGTACTAATTTAAGCATCGTGATTGTGTTTGATATATATGCATGGTTGTATGATGCAGATGAGCCACCCATGGATGTACGGTGACCGACGCTCTAACGCTTACAGATAAGGCGTGCGTTCTTTTCGCCTTGTAGCCAAGGCGAACAAGCGGCGGGATGGTTTTATGTGTTGTCCATGTATTGAATGTCAGACTGAGCAGGCTCACACTTCCTCAAGAGTCATTCAGAGCCACCTGCTTCAGTCCGGTTTCATGTCCGGCTATAATGTTTGGACCAAGCACGGATAAAGAGGGGTTATGATGGAAGACGGCGATAAAGAAGAGAACGATGATGGCAAGTACTGATCTATGTTCCCTGAATACGATGATACCGTAGTTGAAGATAATGAAAAAGAAGGGGGTGAAGAACGGGAACCAGATGAGCCTGTTGATGATTTCGGTCGGGTCATTAGTGATGCAAGGCGAGACTGCGACACAGAAAAGGAGAGATTGCAGTTCGAGCAGATGTTACAAGACCACAACACATTGCTGTATCCAACTTGTGAAGATGGCCAGAAGAAGCTGGGTAGCACACTGGAATTGTTGAAGTGGAAGGCAGAGACCGGTATGACTGACTCGGGATTTGAAAAGTTGCTGGTAATAATGAAGAAACTGCTTCCAAGAAATAACCAATTGCCCTCCAGTACGTACGAAGCAAAGAAACTTGTCTGCCCTCTAGTATTAAACGTGCAGAAGATACATGCATGCCCTAATGACTGCATCCTCTACCGCGGTGAGAAGTACGAGAATATGGATAAATGCCCGGTATGCACTGCATTGCGGTATAAGATCAGAAAAGATGACCCTGGTGATGTTGAGGGCGAGCAACCTAGGAAGAGGGTTCCTGCCAAGGTGATGTGGTATGCTCCTATAATACCACGGTTGAAACGTTTGTTCAGAAATAAAGAGCATGCCAAGTTGTTGCGATGGCACATGGAAGACCGTAAGAAAGACGGGATGTTGAGGCACCTTGCCGATGGTCGGCAGTGGAGAAAAATCGAGAGAGACTTCTCGGACTTTGCTGGTGACGCAAGGAACTTATGGTTTGGTCTAAGTACCGATGGCATGAATCCTTTTGGGGAGTAGAACTGCAGTCACAACACCTGGCCCATGACTCTATGTATCTATAACCTTCCTCCTTGGTTGTGCATGAAGCGGAAGTTCATTATGATGCCAGTGCTCATCCAAGGCCCGAAGCAACCCGGCAACGACATTGATGTGTACCTAAGGCCATTAGTTGATGAACTTCTACAGTTGTGGGCCAAACCAGGTGTACGTGTATGGGATGAGCACAAACAGGAGGAATTTGACCTACAAGCGTTGCTGTTCGTAACCATCAATGATTGGCCTGCTCTTAGTAACATTTCAGGGCAGACGATCAAAGGATACAATGCATGCACGCACTGTTTAGATGAGACTGAAAGTATATATCTAGATAAATGTAGAAAGAATGTGTACCCGTACAATCGTCGTTTTCTTCCACCCAGTCATCCCTTAAAGAAGAAAGGCAAGCATTTCAATGGCAAGACAGAAACCCGGACGAAGCCTGTCCCCCGTAGTGGTGCTGATAAATGGGAATACATTTTGATGCAACAAATGACAATGGGCAGATTGTCACATATTATGGGTACATAGAGGAGATATGGGAACTTGTCTATGGACCTACTTTTATGGTCTCTTTGTTTCGGTGCAAATGGGTCAAGCTGACAGGAGGCGGGGTACATGTAGACGAAAAGTACGGCATGACAACAGTGGATCTCAACAATCTTGCGTACATGGATGAACCATTCGTCCTAGCCAATGATGTGGCTCAGGTTTTCTATGTGAAGGACATGTCTACCAAACCGAGAAAAAGGAAAGATAAGCAAAAGAGTACAGAATACGATGAGCCAAAACGCCACATAGTTCTTTCAGGGAAAAGAAACATCGTGGGAGTGGATGACAAGACAGACATGTCAGGAGATTACAATAAGTTTCATGAAATTCCGCCCTTCAAAGTGAAAATTGACCCAAGCATCCTGTTAAATGATGAAGATTCTCCATGGCTATGGTGCAGAAGAAAACGACAACACTAGATGTTGGTGATGTGTAATAATGTATTAAACCTTTTATTTGAAACATAAATCTATGTAATTAAACCTTTTATTTGAGACATAAATCTATGTAATGTATTAAACCTTTTATTTGAGACATAAAGGTCCCCTTTCATCTAATACATCTTGCTCAATCAAACTAGACGTTCTGAGCTGCGGTAGGTGATCACACAAAGAGAAGGAACCATCACAAGAGAAGGAACCCACAAACACTAAGGATACATAGCACAACTGAAAATTAAGAAACATGCCTAATGGTTGGAGTGATTCTGTCATGCTCCTGCCTAGCCCTGTAATACGCGCCACTGTAGTCGTCGTAGTCGCTGTCGTCGTCGGGGTCGCCGTAGTCGAACCTTGAAGGTTAGGCACACATGGGCTGGATTTGAGGGTACCGCAGGCGGGGGTTATTGCCGGCCGTGTTGTAGGCCATGACACTCTAGAGAGTCCGGCCGTGCCACCATAGCCGACGGCCAGCCTCGTTGAAGTTCGAAGGAGGTGGGCCGTCCTCTTCGTGCCTGGCGAGCGCCCTCTCACGTTGATTGTTGAAGAAGGCTTCCCAAGTCGGTAAATAGTCGGGATGCTAGTTGGGATTCCTCTGCTGCTCTGGCATGAGCTCGAGGTAGTAGTGGTTCGTGATGGCCATCCGGCGCTCCACACCTAGAGGGACAGGAGCGACCGGCACGCCTCCTGCGCTCAGCATCCAGCCGGTGGGGACGCGGTAGCCCGGTGGGTAGGGGTAGTTCGAGGCGCAAAGCGCCTCCGCCTCCCGGGTGGTTGGAGATACGATGAAGCCATGGGAAGAGAATGATGAGTCTAGATGTGATATGTAAATGGAGGCCACGCGTATATATATATATATACTGTAAAAATGGCGGGAAGACAGAGGTGGGAACCGGTGGAAAGCGCAGGAACGCAGTGGCGCGGGAAACTTTCATCCCGGGTGGGGGCTCAAACCGGGACAAAAGATGGGGGGCCTTATCTAGGGGAGGCTTATATGGGAGGGCCTTATCTAGGGGTGGCTAACCTTTAGTACCGGCTGGTGGGTGCAACCGGGACTAAAGGTGGGTTTTGTGTCATCTAACAAAACTGTCGGTGGGATAAGGACGTGTGGGTAACCTTTAGTACCGGGTGGGGGCTCAAACCGGGACTAAAGCTGTCGATAGGATAAGGACGCGTCGGTGGACGCACTGCTCGATGAGATAAAGCATGTAGCGCACGATGCCCTGTCGGAGGAAGAAGACAAAGTAGAAGCGGCGTCATGCCTATAAAAGGAGCATCGATACGCCATGGCAAGCAACTCAACAAGCCAACATGGATGGAGAGTTTCATCCCCATGGATGGAGGAAAGGTTGGGAAATCTCCCGTGGCGGAACTTCTCGAAGATGCCCTTGGTGCACACGCCCTATGGCATCTTCGGAAGTTCTGCCTTGGAAAATATATTCCTGCTAGCCCGTGAAAGACTCCATCTCCGCCTCCCTGGGGTTAGAGGTATGGTGGAAGCCATGGGATAGAGTGGAGAGAGGCGGCAGATATGAGTCTAGATGTGCTATGGCAACGACCAAGCCAACATGCATGGAGAGTTTCATCCCCATGGATGGAGGAAAGGGTTGGGAAATCTCCCGTGGCGGAACTTCTCGAAGATGCCCTTGGTGCACACGCCCTATGGCATCTCTGCCTCCCTGGGGTTAGATGTATGGTGGAAGCCATGGGATAGAGTGGAGAGAGGCGGCAGATATGAGTCTAAACCCTAAATCCTAAACCCTAAGTCAGAGGAGGGAACCCTAAACCCTAAACCCTAAACTAAAAACCCTAAACCCTATACTGAAAACCCTAAACCCTAAACCCTAAACCAAAAACCCTCAACCCTAAACCCTAAACCAAAAACCCTAAACCCTAAACCCTAAACCCTAAACCCTAAACCCTAAACCCTAAAGGGGCTACGATCCGGAAGAGAACGGGCGGGAAAAAATAAGGCGGGGTAGACGATCCGGTCTAGGGTTTCGCCGGAGGAAGACCACCGGAGCGTCGGAATTACATGAAAATGGCAAAATGGTTAATAGTTTGACTAGTTAGAATAATTATTTTATAAAATAGAAAATTTATTTGAATCACTTATTTAAAAATATGCAAAATATAATATTTAATGCATTTTTAAATTGAAAATGGCAAAATGGTTATTAGTTTCACTAGTAAGAATAATTATTTTATAAAACAGAAAATAGATTTGGATTAGTTATTCAAATTCAAGAACTTTTCATGTTGAAATTTTTCTCAAATTCATAAGTATGCAAAAACTGTAAAATTCAAATGTTTAAATAATATGCTAATTGAATTTTTTTAAACAGGCGCGTACCGGGGTGATTTTTTTTGAAAAAGGGACCTCTAGTCCCGGTGCGTGCTACACACCGGGACTAAAGGTGTGGCGTTGGCGCGCGCTTGTTGGGCTGGGCCGAAAACCCTTTAGTCACGGTGGGTGGCACCCACCGGGACTAAAGGGGGGGACCTTTAGTCCCGGTCCGTATAACGCACCGGGACTAAAGGGTGTTTAGTCCCGGTTCGTTATACGGACCGGGACTAAAGGCCTTCTCCTTATTAACGCGCGCCCCTTCACTCCCCCACCATCTCCACTCACTACAGGGAAAATCACGCGCGAGGACGAAGAACTACGCCGGCAGGCTGCCAAATTTTTCTCCGGCCATCCGCGCCGCCGTCGCCTCACCGACGAATGCCTCCGCACCGCCGCCGTGCGCATGCATCCCCGTCGACTAGGTAATAAACCCCCGCGACCCTCTGCTTTTTTCGGCCCTGCGCCGTCCGCGCGCCGCCATCCGAACTTCGTCGTGCTGCCGCCTCTAGAGCCCCCGCGTGCGACGCCCTCTGCTTTCTGGCCCTGCGCCGCCGCGCGCCGCCATCATCTGAATGCCGCCGTGCACGCCGGCGGTGGCGCCGACCACAGGGGGCAAGCAGGCCGGTGCGTGCACGCCGGCGGTGGCGCCCTTTGCTTTCCGCACGCCGGCGGTGGCGCCCTTATTCTTTTATTTTTTTCATAGTGTAGTATATATGTTATTATTACTATTTTTTCTTAGTGTAGTATATAGTATTTAGTAGTGTAATATTACAGTATATATAGAGTAGTGTAATATTATTTAGTAGTATATTGCATTATAGTAGTATATTGTAATATTATAGTATTATTGCATTATAGTAATATTATAGTATATATAGTAGTATATTGCCCCCGGACTTAGGGTTAGGGTGGTGGTGCTCGCGGGCCGCCCGGAGATAGGGTTAGGGTGGTGGTGCTCGCGACCCCCCGGACTTAGGGTTAGAGTGGTGGTGCTCGCGGGCCCCCGATGATAGGGTTAGGGTGGTGGTGCTCGCGGGCCCCCGGACTTAGGGTTAGAGTGGTGGTGCTCGTGGGCCCCCGGAGATAGGGTTAGGGTGGTGGTGCCCGCGGGTCGCCCGGAGACAGGGTTAGGGTGGTGGTGCTCGCGGTCCCCCGGACTTAGGGTTAGAGTGGTGTTGCTCGCGGGCCCCGATGATAGGGTTAGGGTGGTGGTGCTCGCAGGCCCTAGACTTAGGGTTAGAGTGGTGGTGCTCCTGGGCCCCCGGAGATAGGGTTAGGGTGGTGGTGCTTGCGGGTCGCCCGGACTTAGGGTTAGGGTTAGAGCATCACTAGAATTTTTCTATTGTTTAGTATTATTGTAGCAAATTGCGTGTTCATATTATTGTTTAGTGTTATTTTATGCAGCAATATTGAGTAAAAATGTTATTGTGTGCATTTTGTAGAAAACTATGGATCCAATCCAGAGAGACCTAGCACAGGAAGAAATTCTCGAGGATATGATCAACGACACCCCCCATGTTGATCCACCCGAATCTCCGTCGATTTATCTGAACCCCTCTGGTGAGGGAGAGGAGGTTGACCGAAATGATCAAGGAGAAGCCGACGGCTCCGATGGTGGAGAAGCCAACGGCGAGGTATATATATGAAGTCTGGTGATCAGTAGATGCATTAACTGAGTTGTATATATATATAAATTGATGAATGTTTCTTCTCTTAGGCCTCCACATCGAGCAAAAAATATTCCAAATGAGGCCCGGCCAAAAAGTTGGACGCATCTACGCGTTATACAATTACGCGGGTATCACCACGGGGTGAACCGGTGGAACCCGAAAAGGCTAAAATTGTATTTAAACAACAATGCGGAGTTATGGTTAGGGATCGCATCCCGATCACCGTTCGAGAGTGGAATAAGACCAAACGGGCGAAAGAGGGTGAGTATGTATCCGACAGGTGCAAAGAGGGTCTTTGGAATGACCTCATGACACATTTCACCCTGCCAGAATGTGAGGATGATGCCGACACAGCTGCATTGAGGAAGAAAGTCAAGCAGTGGACTCTTACGAAGATGGCCGAACTATTCAAGAACTGGAAGAAAGCATTATGGAAAAAGTATCAGAAGACGAAGAAGGCTCCTAAATTTGAATGCTATCTAATGAAGCAGTAGGCTAACTGGGATGCATTTGTGAAGTACAAGGAGTCACAACCTGCTATGGAAATGTCAGAAAAAACAAGAAAAATGTCGCGATGAAGAAATATCACCATCACCTAGGGCTAGGGGGCTACACGGCTGGCATGCCAAAGTGGGATGCTAAAGAGAATGAGCTGCTTGCTAAAGGGATCACTCCAGAACCAATACACGAAGAATGGGATCTGAGGGCAAGGAATTGGTTCCTTAGGCATGGGAGTGAGTATGACGAAAGTACAGGGGACCTTATTTGCAGTGACGGGATTAGGATACCCCGGGATACATGGCAGAAAGTGGTGAAGGAGATTAAAGCGGGGACAACAAAGTTCCGTCCTGATAGAGAGAAAGACTTGCTGACAAAGGTCCTCGGGAATGACGAACGCGGAGGACGTGTACGAGGCCTTGGCCCTAGTTATACGTGGGAGATGGGGTTTCCCAAAGACAGAGATACTTATAGGAGCCGAGAGAGAGCAAAGAGGCGACGAGAGGAGGAGGAGGGAGACAAGTTCACCGAGTTGATAGGAACACTTCGAATGCATCAGCAACAGATTGACGAACACCTGCAAGATCCTGTACTCAATATTACCGCCGCCCCATCTTAGCGGAAAAGCAGCGTGGCTGAATCGGAGGTCCCTTCTGACGATGCACGTATGGTAGATGGCGGTCCCGACTACCCCGTGGATGGAATCAAGGAGCAGGCATCTTGTGAGCTCCATCAGAAGGTGAAGAACCTATCCATCAAGGTGGCGGTCGGATGTGCTTTACCTTGTCCACCTGTCGCATGCTGGCATGGCCGTGAGATTCCAGCTGGCTATGCTAAAGTTGGTGTGGATGAAATCGCAATGGGGTGGGACTCAATGGAGCTTGACATCCATAGACCTGAAGGTGAGAGGACACTCAGAGAAGTACTGGGTGGTATCATTCTATGGGACAAGAACAACATCAAGCTTCCAGGCTGGATGCCAAAGCCAACAACGCCTCCAAGTGGTCGCATGTCACCTTCACCTCCATCACCTCCAAGAAGCCCACCCCATGACTACGACCACCACAGCCCGAGTCCATCTCAATCTCCGCCACAGCCTCCGATTAGTACTAAACGACGCAGGAGCCCAAAACGACAAATGTCGCCCCTCCCAAGAGTACCTCATAAGAATCTTTCTATCAGACCTTACGATCGTACTAACAAGGAAACCGACATGATCGTAAAGGCCGAATGTGTTGCGCAGCTTCAAAAGAAGAAACCCGAGCCCGCCCCGGTATACACCGAGAAGCAAAAAGCGTATGCACTTTCTTTTCTGAACACAAAATCGCAATATGACTTGCACCATAAGCCAGATGACTATCGACGCACACTTTAGAAGGAAGTGAAGAAGATCAAATCAAGTAGAAGTGCAAGCGGGAGCAAATCATCAAGTCAAAGTGCAACCGGGAAAAGAAAGGACGTCCCCTAGCTCGGGGAACAGGCCAAAAAATCGACCCCACCCCTCAAGGTGGTATCCTATGACACTCCCCAGCAGGATATGGAAGAAGCTAAGAAGCTTGCGGCCGCTATGAATGTGACTGTTGAGGAATTGCTAGGTTCCCAGGACGACAAGTTACCCAAGGCTCAGGTAGTCCCTACATATGTCCCAGGGAAGCCTCTGGTCAGCTTTTAGCAGTTCCAACAACTGCCAACACAAATGCGGAGTTTACATAAATGGTACTTGAATGCCGTAAAGGAGGAGAGAATAATGATCATGGCAAAAGTCCCACGTGACTACTACTTTCGAGAAGAAGAGGTCCATGTTGAGTTTCCAGAACTCTTCCAGTTATACACTTTCGACGCCATCGACAAAAGTCTCATGAGTTTCTATTGTCTGTAAGTTGTTGAATTCATTGTCTATATATAAGTTGTTCATTTTTTTCAGTTGTTCAGTTCATTGCACGTAATTATCCTAATTACATCCTTTTGTACTCTATTATTATGCAGGATGAAGATCATGGAATGTAAAAGAAGGTCAATCTTCAATGTTGGGTTCATTGACCCAGATAAAATACATTGTCGGACGCTAAAGGAAAAACCCGAGGAAACACAGGAAAACGTTCTAAGGTTTCTAACGGAGCAAAATTTCTGTGACCACATACTGTTTCCTTACAATTTCGCATGAGTGTCTTACTCTATTGTACACATTCTCTTTTGCTTACTTGATGTTAAGTGTAATTGATGAGTTACTGATGTATATATAAACGTGTACATTTTCCACTGGATTCTCATGGATATTTAACTTGATAAGGGAAGAGTTGAAGTCATGGACCCATTAAAGAGACCCCTGGAACAGTTTAGTGACATGCAGGAGATGCTCCAGAGGTAATTTTTACGCTACAGCGGTCTCTTTCGTTGATTTCCTGAGATATCACGTAAAAAATAACTCATTCATTTTCTTTACCGGGTAGGGTTTGGAACCAGTACAAGAGTGCGGTTACGGGTGACTTTACTGAGAAGCTGACGTTTAAGCCGGTCTCGGTAAGTAGTAGGCGCATCTCTTTACTTCTAGTTTCAATACAATTATGATGCATGATTATTATTTTAATTGAATTCTATTCTCGTAAAGTGCGCGAGGCAGCCACAGGGGACGAATCTATGTGGATTCTACGTTTGCGAGTTCATTCGCACGTTTACCAGTGAGCTGAATGATTATAGAGTCGATGTAAGCAATACATTCATAATATTATTTTTATTACCATCACTTTTTGTTATCATGATTGATATTCATATTGATCTCCTTTTCTTATATAGTTCGAGAAAATGCGGGATCAGCTCCTACCACAACGCGTAGTAGAAATTGTTGAAGAACTGGCAGGATTCTTGATGAACGAGATGATAGATGACGCCGGAGAATTTAGTGTGAATAGGCGCCGATGATCCCCGACAATTGCTTGATGAACTACCATTTAGTGTAATTGAATAGACGGGCTCTAGTCCCGATAATTGTGATCTCCATGTGTGACTATCATGTATATATTTATATGCTCGATCTTAAGAGAAGTTACCTTATGTATGCACCAACATGTACGGTGTGGTGGCGTAGAAAACTATTTTGAAATGAAAAAAAGAATACAAATTAAATTCTCTGCCGCGGCAGAGAAAGTGCCTAAAATGCTGCCGCGACAAAGAACCATTTGTCCCTGTTCGTAATACGAACCGGGACTAGTGGTGGGCACCCAGCGCCCACAGAGACAGCCACGTGGATGCCCATTGGTCCCAGCTGGTAAGAGGGCCGGGACTAATGGGTGGACCTTTAGTCCCGCCCCTCCAGTCCCGGTTACCAGGACCGGGACTAAAGCCCCTTACGGGCCGGGACTAGAGGCCTGTTTTCCACTAGTGTGAGGAGATCTTCCAAACAATTCTAGGTGAAGTAGCTCATAGTTGTCGACAACCGGGGACACATGTAAGTACTTAGTTTTTACACTCTCGGGAGATTGTACACTTTACCCACATGTCAAGACCCTTTTTTGGAATGGATCATGACTAAGCCTTTCCAAAGAAGTCCACATATACATAATGATAGCACAACCAAAGGGGATTCTAATGTATGGTGAATATCCAATACATAATTCTAGCTCACCTAAGGGGTACCAACGTAAAGGTTTTCTTCCATGTACTTGACCAAGATAGAGCCCATTTAGCATGTGGCTATACTATAAGCTACTACACTAGAAACTTGTATAATCCCCTTTGGTCTAGACTGTTCTGATACCAATGATCATACGAGAGGAGCAAGCCATAGACATGACCCCATAGATATGGTACTGTGCCCATAGATATGGCCTATTGATATGGTCCCAATGTTGACACTTAAACTAAATATCATCGAGAGGAGCAAGCCATAGATATGGCCCCCATAGAGACGGTGGTGCGACCATTCATATGGCCCCATAGAAATGGTCCCAGAGAGCCATTCCACCTAGCTGGTTAATTAATTTATATTATTTTCATTACACAAAATAATATCTTTTCAACATCACATAACTTGGTATGAATCCACCCACGGAATCTACAGCAGGTCTATGCTTTCAAATCCTACATTCTTTACGACTCATTAGTCAAGATACATGTGGCTATCATATTCTGGGTTGTATAGCATAGCATAATACTATAGGTAGATCTACAATGCAATCTTTGAAAACAAATAAGTGCATAAGAAAATAGTAGGACATTTATGGAGTGAACTTGCCTTGGCTGAAGTTGCTGGATTCACTCTCGCAACGGTTACTCTCCGGGCAATCGACATGTTTCGTGAATATCTAAATGAATATACAAACCAAGCAAAACACACAAATCAATACAAACACAAAGAAAGCTAAGCTAAGCATTCTAAGAGGGTTTTTCTATAATAAATTTTTTGCTAAAACATTTCTTTATTCACATATAATTTTATTAGTCCTAGGTCAAAGTCTTTATTGGTGTATGGTTGTTATTTGCAACATTGTACCTATAGGATTACTAGGTCACATTCTTTTAACTTTGTTGTAAATATGTTGGAAAACCTTATCCTATAGTTCTATTGGACAAATGAATCATTATTTAAAATTTTGTAAAAAGATTCTTTTTAAAAACATTTATATATTTATGGTTATGTCCAGAATGCTGTTTAAAAGGATATAGTTCCATAGTTAAATTACTCTATTGGAAACATACATGACATTTTACTATTTGGTCCTACTGGTCAGAGGACTACAATATAAGCAATTTTCAAAAAAGAAAAACAATAAAATCATTTATAGAACTAAAGATATGCCCATAATACCTAAATGGAAACCCTGCAATATTTGTGAATTTAAATTATCCAAATTTGAAATATAACGGTGGGAAAAGATTCTTCTTGTCTCAAGGATTCCAAATATATATTATATGCAAAATTTGGATTTACATAATTGTCTTTATAAATAAAAACACTCAAACATAGAATTTAAAATTTATAAAATTTGAGTTTTATTAAAGTTCAAATTTATTTTATAGCAATGTTCTACCGAATTTTATGAATCCAACCATAGATTATTTGCATTTTTATGAATATTGGAACATTTTATATGTATTTTACAAGTTGGGCTATTTTTGTGTCCATTTAAAATGAAAAAAAAATGCTAGAAAAGAAAGGCCATGTAGCAGCACGCGATTGGTCCACAGTGTTGACATAGCACGGACGTGGCACTGATGAGGGGGACATGTGGAGCTGATGAGGCAACTACGCAGTGTACCCCGATAGGGCGATACCGGTTCGTTGCCTGGATCTAATCCAGTGTGTCGAAACTCCATTCTGATATATCTGCATATATGGCACTGCCGTCTAGGTCATATTGACGTTAAACGCATGAAGAAACTCCATTCTGATGGACTTTTGGAATCACTTGATTTTGAATCATTTGATACATGTGAGCCATGCCTTATGGGCAAGATGACTAGAACGCCGTTTTCCGGTTCAATGGAACGGGCGACAGATTTATTGGAAATCATACATACTGATGTGTGTGGACCAATGAGTGTGTCGGCGCGAGGTGGATATCGTTATTTTGTTACTTCCACGGATGATTTGAGTAGATACGGGTATATCTATTTGATAAAACATAAGTCTGAAACCGTTGAAAAGTTCAAAGAATTTCAGAATGAAGTGGAAAATCATCATAACAGAAAGATCAAATTTATGCGGTCCGACCGTGGAGGAGAGTATATTAGTTACGAGTTTAGCACACATATGAAAGACTGTAGAATAGTTTCACAACTCACGCCTACCGGAACACCACAACGTAATGGTGTGTCAGAACGTCGTAATCGTACTTTATTGGATATGGTTCGATCTATGATGTCTCTGACTAACTTGCCACTGTCATTTTGGGGTTATGCACTGGAAACCGCTGCATTCACTTTAAATAGGGCACCATCTAAATCCGTTGAAAAGACACCGTATGAATTATGGTTTGGAAACAAACCTAAGCTGTCATTTCTTAAAGTTTGGGGATGCGATGATTATGTGAAGAAACTTCAACCGGATAAACTCGAACCCAAAGCGGAAAATGCGTCTTCATAGGATACCCTAAGGAAACGATTGGGTATACCTTCTATCACAGATCCGAGGGCAAGGTCTTTGTTGCCAAGAATGGATCCTTTCTTGAGAAGGAGTTTCTCGCGAAAGGTGTGAGTAGTCGGAAGGTAGAACTCGAAGAGGTTATTGAACCTTCTCTTCATGAAATGGCGAGTAGCGCAGCACCGGAAGTTGTTTCGGAGTTGACTTCACCTAATGAAGAGAGAGCTAATGATATTGATCACGAAACTCCGAAAGAGGACACTACCGAACCTCGCAGGTCAAGCAGGACACGTGCAACTCCTGAACTGTACGGCAATCCTGTTATGAATTTCATGATTGATGAAATAGATGACCCTGTGACATATGAAGAAGCGATGATGAGCCCTGATTCCAACAAATGGCTAGAAGCCATGAAATCCGAGATGGAATCCATGTACGAAAACCAGGTTTGGACCTTGGTGGACTTACCTCACGATCGAAAGGCCGTTGAGAATAAATGGATTTTCAAAAGAAAAGCTGATGCTGATGGTAATGTAACCATCTATAAGGCTCGACTTGTCGCAAAGGGGTTTCGACAAATTCAAGGAGTTGACTACGATGAGACATTCTCTCCTGTAGCGATGCTTAAGTCGGTTAGGATTATGTTAGCAATTGCTGCATATTTCGATTATGAAATATGGCAGATGGATGTCAAAACTGCGTTCCTCAATGGTAATATTGAAGAAGAGTTGTATATGATACGACCTAAGGGTTTGGTCGATCCTAAGGATGCTGATAAGGTGTGCAAACTTCAGCGATCCATCTATGGACTGAAGCAAGCATCCCGGAGTTGGAATCTCCGCTTTGATGAGGTGATCAAAGAGTTTGGATTTGTCCAAACTTATGA
This sequence comes from Avena sativa, assembly GCA_916181665.1. Taxonomy (NCBI): domain Eukaryota; kingdom Viridiplantae; phylum Streptophyta; class Magnoliopsida; order Poales; family Poaceae; genus Avena; species Avena sativa. The sequence goes on along the minus strand of OV702291.1, from coordinate 85,447,547 downwards.
AGAGGCTTGTATTTACAAGAAAGTGAGTGGGAGCAATGTGGCATTTCTGATATTATATGTGGATGACATATTATTGATTGGAAATGATATAGATCCTTTAAACAGTGTTAAAAGTTATCTAAACAACAAATTTTCGATGAAGGACCTTGGTGAAGCTTCATATATATTAGGCATTAAAATCTATAGAGATAGATCAAGACGCCTAATTGAGCTATCGCAGAGTACATACCTTGATAAGATATTAAAGAAGTTTAATATAGACGGAAGTAAGAAGGGGTACTTACCTATGTTGCAAGGCAAGACATTGAGTAAGACTCAAAGTCCGGCTACGCCAGAAGAAAGAGAGATAATGGATAAGATCCCCTATGCCCCAGCCATAGGCTCTATATTGTGTGCCATGCTATGTACAAGACCGGATGTGGCACATGCTATTAGTTTGACTAGTAGGTACCAATCTGATCCAGGTTCAGAACACTGGATAGCGGTCAAGAATATCCTTAAGTACTTGAGAAGAACTAAGGATATGTTTCTTGTATACGGAGGTGAAGAAGAGCTAGTCGCTAAGTGTTATGTCGATGCTAGCTTTGACACTGATCCGGATGACTCTAAGTCTCAATCCGGATACGTATTTCTCTTGATCGGAGCAGCAATTAGTTGGAGGAGCTCCAAACAACCTGTGGTGGCTGGATCAACGATGGAGGCGGAATATGTTGCTGCTTCAGAAGCAGCACAGGAAGCGGTTTGGATGAAGGAGTTCATAACGGAACTAGGTGTGGTTCCTAGTGCGTTGGACCCAATGGAGATCTATTGTGACAATAATGGAGCCATAGCCAACTCCAAGGAACCAAGGTCTCACAAGAATTCCAAGCATATTAAGCGCCGATTTCACTCCATCTGCGAGCATGTCAAGGATAGAGATATAAAGATTTGTAAAGTGCACACGGACCTGAATGTAGCAGATTCGTTGACTAAAGTACTCCCTAGGGAAAAACATGATCAACACCAGAACTCCATGGGTGTTAGATTTATCACTATATAAACTATATTATTGTCTCTAGTGCAAGTGGGAGACTGAAGGAAATATACCCTGAGAGGCAATAATAAAGTTGTTATTATGTATTCCTTGTATATGATAGATGTTTATTTTGCATGCTATAATTGTATTGATAGGAAACATCAATACATGTGTGTTTAATAAACAAAAAGGGTTCCTAGTTATGCCTCTCTTATAGACTAGCTTGTTGATTAACAAGATGATCAAAGTTTCCTGATCATGGACATTGGATGTTGTTAATAACAAGGTCACAGCATTTGTGAAATGATGTGATGAACATTCATCCGAAGTATAGCATTACGATCAAGTCATTATGTTTATATTGCTATAACATCATACAAAGTAGTTTTAGTCCTTAGACCATGAGATCATGTTAATTGCTAACACCGGAAGAGTATCTTGATAACATCAAACGTCACACCGTAACAGGTTGACCATAAAGGTGGGTTCAGTGTTATGAAGGTGTTATGTTGAGGCTCATGGATCAAGAGTGGAATTTTTCAATCCCGATGACGGATAGATATACTCTGGGCCCTCTCGGTGATATCACATTAAGATAGCTTGCAAGCAAGTGATGTGATCACTAGAATGTTATATCACGGGAACGAGAAAAGAGTGCATGTCGGTAACGAGATCAAACTAGGTATTTGGATACCGATAATCGAATCTCGGACATGTATTATATCATGAGACAAAGGGATTAAATTGCTGACGTTAAAGGTTCTCACGCACAGAAGTCATCGTTGAATATGCAGGAGTCAGTATGGATCTCCAGGTCCCGCTTCTGATTATTGATCTGAGAGGAGTCTCAATCATGTCTGCATTATTCGCGAACCGTAGGGTGACACACTTAAGGGTTGCCGGACACCATTTAGGAGCACATATGTTCTAGACAAAAGGTTTGCAAAGCGCAGGAAATGTTTCGATAGAAACAGGAATTGTTTCGATAGAAACCGGAATTGTTTCGGGTGAAATTGCAGAAAGTGGTTCTGCATGTGATATTGAAATGTTGCAAGGGGTTTTATGTGAATGTTTGTTAGTTAAAGTAATTAACAACATTCTGAATAAAATAAATAAAAGAGTTTTATTACTTGAGAGTTGCATTTAATTTGGTGGAAATTAAATACATGTGAGTGGGATTTTGGGTGGAGGCCATAGTTATGTGAGTGGAGGTTCACCACATGAATGAAGGATGGGAGGAGTCCCCCCCTCATGCGCCGGCTATGGGAGGGGAGGGGTCTCCCTCCCTCCTATATAAAGCCCCCCTCTCCCCTCTCACAAACTACACCTCCTCATGAAGGATCTCTCTCCCCCTGTAGATATTCCCCCATGGTCTCGGATTAGCGAGATACATGTTCCCGGTGGCCTTGCGTCCGGAAGGAGTTGCTGCTTCCGCTGATTCGCTAGAGCGAGGAGGTGGAGGTTGTCCGGTGGCTTGAACGTGTGTGCGAGGACGGATGCGCTGCTGATTTGCGGCGCTCGGACTTCCACACGATCTTGAGATCGGCAAGCGTACGACTACATCAACCGCGAGTTCCTACTCGTTAACAAAACTCGTTGTCTTCGAGGGTATGTTCTCCATGGATGTATGTCCACCCGTTGCTCTGTATCTAGTAGATAGATCTTGGCGTATAGTTCTCATCGTAGGAAAATTTTGTTTTCTATGCTGCGGACCCAACATGTAGAAGAAATCCAGCGGCTAGCCCGGCAACATTTAGAAAGCCGAAATCTTTCTGCCGAAGAAGAAGCACAAGAAGTAGAGGATATCAACCACTCTGATCTTATTGAACAAGTTCGTCTTCGCGACGAGAGGCTGAGGACCGGCGAACTTCCAAATGTGTCAGTGGTCCCCTGACCCTCGCTGAGAAGGTTGTTGTTGAAGTGAATGCGAGTTTGAAAAAACTCACTTGCGAACAATATGTAAGTCGGAATTCCAACTCCCGTTTTTCCTTATTTAATATCATATCCTCTAGCCCCCAAGCATGAAGTTGAACAATCAAATTCGGTTTTATGCTTCCTTAGGATGCCAAAGAATGAACTAGTGTTCCCCCAAGGCTCGTGCTGATATTAGTAAAAATATTATCCCGAGTCTTTAGTAGACTTCTGACTTACTGAAAGTATATTCCTATAACCAGGATTTGTTGAAGAATGTTTGCAACAAGCGGAAAGAGATCAAAGCTCTCCGTCTTGAAAATGCACAGCTGAAGGTTTCCAAGGATGAGGCCGAAGGTAAACATTCCGAAACTCAAACTTTGTCTTGCATTTCATAGTCGAATTTTTGTTGAACTGTTGGTCTTTTTTGACTTACAGCACTGGTAAAACAATCCTGTGCTATGATCTAAGAGGCCGAGAATCTTAAGACCTTGGTGGTGGAAAACAAAGAACTTTGCCAAGAGCTGGATAAGCTCAAGGCAGATCATGAGAAGAGCATTTCACAAATCCTCGAGTCCACCTCCATGGCCACCGATGAGCGTGATCGCAAGATTGCGCTTCAAGATAAGAAAATCTCGAATCTCAACGATCAGTTATTCAGAGAAAAGGACATTTCCGAGGTGCTCCGGGATGAACTCCAGAGTCTTCGCGAAGAGAAGGCCAAAGTCGACGATGTCATCTTTGGTATGTTTCCCTTTCTCTGACTTATCTGCATCTTCCGACTCTTTAGAGTCCGGGGTTTTTAATTTACCCATTACATTATATGCGCAGGTCCTCTGAACTTGACGGACTCCGCCTCTGCCGAGCCTCGCACCCATCGGCTTAGCCAAGTCGGTGATTTGCTTCATGACTTTCGGCAATCTCTCAAAGACATTGGCGAAGTTCTCAAGGTTCTGGATATGCATAGCATGTCCAGTTTTGAGGTGCGAGACAAGGCCAAGGATATGCCGCAGCTTGTTCAGGACTGGAACATGTCCTACGCGCGAACCGCAGCGCAAAACGCTCTCACCATGGTTATGAGCCACCATGGAAACATGGAGATCTGGCAAGTAACCAGAGGGTACTGCAAGGTGGACGAAGACGGACAGGAGCAAGACATCAAGGCCATCATGGACTCCTGCGCCGGATATGGGTGCCACATAGCTGATTTAACTAGCTACGACACTCCCTTCTTCACCCGCGTGGACACGCCGCCTCCACCTTCCGAAGAAACAGCTGAAGTTTCCGACGATGATCCAACCATATCAGATTTGAACATCTCGGAACGTTATCAAGCCGAGGCCGATGTATCCAGCGAGCCGGAAGCTCCTACATCTCCTCCTGCATCATAGAATATCAGAAAAACAATGTGTTATTCTGAAAAACAATTTGGGTTCGTAAATAAGTAGTACAATACTTTTGCTAGTGCTAAGTTTTTATTTATCTATTCAGCACTTTTGGCTTTGATATTATGTGCCTGAAATGTTTACATAAGCACTTGTATTTTTTATCTACACTTATCGTTTATCTGGCTTTCCGCCTCGTCTCTTTCGTTAGCCGGCTAACTTTCAGCACGGAAACTTTGCCGAGCAACGGAGCTCAATTCCTAAACCAGTTTAAACTCGGAAACAAAGTCGGCTTCTAGTACCAACAATTCACTACTCGGAAAATGCCCGCATCCAGCAATCAGACAAATAACCAAAGTATATACTAGAAAATTTAGATTTATACCCAAAGGTATCAATTTTAGAATCGGAAATCTAAACCAGAACAAACTTGAGCATAAAGTACTTTCAAGTAATCTGGGATTTTCAACTGTGACATGATCATTCGGAAATAAGATGGTAAAAACTTCTCAGAAAGATTTTGAGGGAACCAAGACTTTATTTATCATTGAACATGTACACATATATGATTACAAAGAAAAATAAACTAAGAATAAAAGGGACGTAGATGAGCAATTTTCCATGGTCTGTCTAACTCACCCGGATTTGTACTGCCTCCAGCTCTCTTTCTCTTCTTAGTAGCAGGTCTTTCTTTGACTAGCCGCATATCAGTTAGGTAGTATGAACCATTGTGCAATACTCGACTAACTAAAAATGGCCCTTCCCATATTGGGGAAAGTTTGTGCTTTCTTTGCTACACAAGCCGGAGAACCAAATCGCCCTTATTGAAAGACCAGTTTCTGACTCTCTAGATATGATACTTGCGTAACTTCTGCTGATAGGCTGTTAATCTCATTTCAGCAACAGTGCGAACTTCTTCGACTAAGTCGAGATCATTTTGTCGAGAAATTTTAGCATCCTCTTCAATATACGCGGCGACTCTAGGAGAAGTGTGAATCAAATCACTAGGAAGAACTGCTTCTGCGCCATAGACCAAGAAGAAAGGTGTGTATCCAGTTGACCTGTTTGGAGTTGTTCACAAACTCCATATTATAGAAGGCAATTCCTCTGCCCAAGCCCCCGCAACACGTCGTAGTGGTGCTTCGAGTCTCGGTTTTAGGCCCTGCAAGATTAAACCATTTGCTCTTTTGACTTGTCCATTAGCTTGTGGATGTGCGACTAACGCAATGTCAAGCCGGATATTTTGTTCATTGCAGAATTTGGCAAGCTCTCCCATAGAAAGTTTACTCACATTGTCCGTGATAATGCTATGCGGATAACCGTATCGGATTATAACATCCTCAACAAATCATCTGGCTGTTGTTCCATCACAACTAGTGACGGGTTTAGCCTCAATCCATTTGGTAAATTTATCCACCATCACTAAGAGGTGTGTAAATCCACTTGGAGGCCGTTTAAACGGTCCTACCATGCCAAGCCCCCAGACCGCGAAAGGCCATGTTATAGGTATTTTTCGCAGCTGATTAGCCGGAATGTGATCTTGTTTGGCGTACTTTTGGCAGCCCTTGCACGTCTTGACCAGCCGTCGGCATCTGCCTTGGCTGTAAGCCAGAAAAAACCGTGTCGGAAAGCTTTTGCCACTAAAGATTTGGCTGCAGCATGGTGACCACACTCGCCTTCGTGGATCTCTCGTAAGATTTCCACTCCTTCCGGAGATATACATCGCTGAAAGACCCCAAATGCACTCCGCTTAGAGAGCTCACCACTAATTATAGTATAGGCTTTTGCTCGTCGGATGATCTGTCGGCTCAGAACTTCGTCTTCGGGTAATTTTCCGTCTATCAAGAAATTAAGATAGGGTTGAGTCCAGCTCTTTAGCAGTAAGTTCTGCAGCTGTAGGAATAGGTGTGGTTAATGCAGCATCGATGAGTTTACGCGCACCTTCGGTGATCAGATTTCCATCCACCGACTCTTCTTTGGGCTCGTCTGGGATAAGTGCTCCATCCGAGTCTTCCTCATATTCCTCGGCAATCACCTCCTTTGCCAGAGGATCTTTTGCCAGGTTTTGTTCTTCTTGTTCTTCTTCTTTGCCTTCTTGGCAGCGCCGGTAGCAAAGACAGCTTTGGGTCCGTTTCCCGGAGTCAAGCTCTGATCGGTACTTTCGGACATCTGGACCTCGGGATTATCTCCGATATCCATGTCATCCTGCGCTTTGGGAGAGTTTTCCCCGGATCCTTCATCCATGGCTTCTCCTTCCTCTGCAGCTTTGGAGTTATACTCCTCTTCATACTCCACGGAGAACTTTTGGAAATCTGCCGACATCATCGAGTCATCCGAGGATGCGGGTAAGTCGGTGTTTGTTCTGATCGCCTCTAGCACTGTGTCGGTGTTCTCTCCAGCATCGGCAGAGCCGGATCCGGATCCAACGTATCCGACGAAGTGTGACGTGTGGGTCCTGAGGTAGTTGCGGATTTCCTCGTGGGCTTCCTCGAAGATCCTGATGGTTTCGAGAACTTCATCCATGCTAGCGTCTTGCAGTATCATGCGCCTCAACGTGTGCCTCAGGAATAGTTGATCTGTTCCGGTGTTGGCAGAGCCGGAACCAAGGTAGTTGTTGTGATCCTCCTGGATTTCGACCTTAGCGGATGAATCGATCTGGGATTCAGCCTCGCCAGGGAGATTCACTCTAGATTCGACTTGAACCGTCAGGTCGACATCAGGCTCGGATTTATCCACTATCTCCGCAACTGGTGCGGGCTGGGTGGGATTAGGGTTTTCTGAGATCTGGAACTCTACCGCCTCCGCGGACAAAGGGGACCCAGAAATTTCTTCTGCCTCTATCATCACCGCTGGGGTGGGTGGGGCAGGTTCAGCAAATCCGATGTATACATCGATCTCGCCAAAAGACATGATGGTGTAGGCAGTCATGGCCTTCCTAGACGGAATCCAGGTCTCATCGAGAATGATGAGAGGGACGTCCCTGGCATAGAGGATGGAACTGACGGCAATAGTCTCGCCGATTCTGATTCTTGCAGATTCTGCTCAGAACGTAGATCAGAAGCTCACTTGCCCCATGGTGGCGCCAACTATCATCGGATTGATGACAAGTACGCCATGAGGGGGTCCTCGAGGCGTGTGGAAGAGAGGGGTGTGAGACGTACGGTGTTCCGGAACAGTGAGCACACAAGTTTACCCAGGTTCGAATCCGCCGGCTTTAGACGGACCCTACTCCTGCTAGCAATCCAGTAATACGGTAGAGCCAGAATATGGGTTACAAAGGTTTCGCCTGTGCATGTTGAGATTGTAGACTATTGAGGTGTTAGGTGCCCTAAAGGCTCTCCCTAGGACGACTTATATAGATATCCGTCCTAGGATTTACAGGGGAGATCTATCCGGCTACGACTAAGAGTCGGTTACAGAGTACATCTTCAACTACAAGTAACACTATGGGCCTATGTCGGTAAGTCTTCTGGGCCTTCCCGTAGCCGGAATGGACTCCGTATCTTCTCCCTGACTGGGTCGCCCGTGAAGCAAAGCTCTAACCCGAGTGGGCCACCCTAGTCAGTGAGGAACTGTGAGGATACCCGGAAAGTATATCCCCAACACTAGTACATCCCTAGTGTACCGTTAACACAAAATGGACACACTAGTACATCCCTAGTGTGCCTCTAATTAAATGGTACCACTAGTACATCCCTAGTGTACCCTACACTGACTTGGTCACACTAGTACTTCCCTAGTGTACCCTTCTAAATCCTTGCTCTAGGACAACACACTCATCCATCGAGACAACCCACTTATAAAGCCGTTTCCATCATATCATGCATAATAAATATATCACTAACGCATAATAGAACCAATAAGAAATTTAATGAGACCAAAGTATCACTTGCCTTTTAAGATAGAAGGAGTCCAATAATAACTCCTCAATAATTTATCCTCGAAGAAGTATATATCCTCAATGATTTATCCTTGATTATATATATATTCCTCGTCACTCTTCGTGAAATCTATCATAAATAATATCGTACTATAATTATACACACAAGCATAACACTCCAAAATGCAAGACAAAGCCAATACATAAATCATGAAAGTATGCTTGCATGCAATGTGGTGATTTTTATTGTTCAAACTTTTCTAACAAGTTTCTTAATCCTAGCAAATGATTTATGAACATTTTATATATGTACGGTGCAGAGTGCAACAATTTTGGGTAGTTGAATTTAAAGTATTTTCCATTTAGAAATATATTGGTATTAGGCCTAATTTCAAGGAATACTTAATATGATTATCGGCATGGTTGAAAGATCTATCCAATGGTACTGGTTGATAGGTATGGTCATGGGGTCCAACTTTGTAGAAGAAATTATATTGAAAAGACTTCTGAAATTTAAGTTATGACAAAAATACTAAATTAATGGTTATGTACAGATCGTGATTTTAACAGATTCAAAAGCACCGGATTATGATTCCATGATGTTCTACTAATTTTTGTGAATCCATAGACATAAAGTTTGTAATTTTCTGATTAGCGGTTTGAAAGTTATGAATTTTTAAAGTTTGACAATATTCTTATGTCTAGAAGTCCGAAAATAGAATAATAGATGACAAGTGGCAGCTTTGTATTGGTCGATACCCCTTTATTAAGTGATCTATTGGTGACCCTTAGATTGAGATCAAACGGATCGGGAAGCCTCACCGGAAAAGCTCGCCGGAAAGATCGCCGGAATGGTAGGCACGGGCTTGGCGTTGCCGTTGTCGTCGCTAGAAACGTATCCGGAGTTGAATAAGACGCGGACGGCATAGAGGACATCGAGGCGGTGGTCTTGGATGTGATGAATAGATTTGTCGTCTCCGGTGGTGGCAGAAATCTACGGCTGGAATGACGTACGATGTCGGGCGGCGCGGTCAACTTCAACAAGAAGGTGAACCATGATGTCCTGGAGGTAGGAAACATCGAGAACAGTCGCCTGGTAGTAGGAATCGACGAGGGGATTACCTAAAGTAAGACAATCTAGCGATGAACTCCGGTTTTTACTGATCTTGGCATAGTCGGTATGTGATCTACAGAGCTCCTCTGGAGAAATTCTGAGAACGAAAATGATGAAGGAGAAATAGAGGAAGATGATGCTCTCCTCGGTTCGTCCTTATATAGGCTGTGAAGGGAGATCGGGGGACGTATGCCGACCGGTGGCATTTCGGTTCACGGCGTCGTTTTTAGAGAAATTAAGTCAACAAAGTGAAAAGTTAATTGCCTGAACGGATTCACTATTTAATTTCCAACAGGTTTCCTGTTTATTGTGAGTACAAAGATCCACTAGAATTGATGAGAGAGGGAGAACAGGATGTACTGATATGAGTGTGACTCTAGTTACTGTACGTGAGCAGTCGATCGGTCTGAACGGGCCAGGTTGGGTCGGCCCACTTTGAAAGGAAGGAAGAAAAAATATATGAGAGGGAGAGGGTTTGCTGGACTGGGCCAGGTTAGATAGGGTATACTTTCCTATTTTTTTAAACGCTTTTCTTTTTTTCTTCCTCCGTTTTCTTTTCTGGTTTTCAATTTATCTTTTCAAATTTGATCCAATCTTTTTCAGAAAATTTATAATAGAATATCTTTGTATAGCTTATTCGCAATAGGACACATCGACACTATTTTATAAAAAAAAAATTGAGAGTATGGCACATAGACCTATACAACTTTTATTATATTTTCTTAATTCTTATTCTTTATCATTTTTATTTCATATCTTTTGATTTAGAGATCCAAAATGATCAAACAAGTTTGTAAAGTTTTATAACATAATTATTTATCAATATTTGTTTCGTTCCATTTAAATACTGACTTTTGTTATGGCTCAAATTGGCTTTGTAATATATTCCCATTTCATTTCTTTTTATCGAATAATTCATATCTTTTATCCATGGTCCAAATAGTGTGAAACCAAATTCTATGGTTTTGTAATATTGTTTTTTTACCATTCTAGATTATTTAGGTATTACGTTGCCAAATTTTTATATGGAACATGGCCATAGTCCTGTATTGAACTTGATGGTGATTTCTCTTATTAGTGTTTAGGTTTGAGGTTAATCATTTTTTCTTGAGATTTAAAATGCAAGTGCTTAATGATGATGATACATGACATGCATTTGAATTTTTGAAAACTTGTTTGTCACCATCTCATTCGAATTTTTTTTTGTTTAGGTAAGTTTTTTTTATATTTCCATTAGAGGAACAAAAAGTTTCTTTTCCCCCTAAATTTCATCCTTTATTTCCTTTGTTTGTTTGATTTTTCACATTTCAAAATTTGGAAAATTTTGGGATATGACAGGAGGCTACCACCCTTAAAAGGAATCTCGTCCCGAGATTCGGGGAAGGCTAGATGGAATAAGTTGGGTTTCAGGACAACTAGGGTACTACCACCCTTAAAAGGAATTTGACTAGGTTGTCTCTTGAGAATTTACTTTGACTTCAGTCTTTGGCTATCACTGAGAGATTGAAAATTTCTGTCCTTGGCTTACGTTTTATCTTTTGAACTCGAAGATAGATGTGGCATTAGATAGGGACATGATTAGTGCCTTCACATAGGAAACACGTAACTTGAGATATGGAGCATTCTAACAATTAGGGAATTGGTCAGTATGCTCTTTATAAGTGTCCTATGTCTCCATAGATTTTTCAGGCTCGTGGTCTTTCCACAAGTTTATCCTTGGAAAGGGTTGTTGATCATGTTGATCATCTGATTGATCATCCTTTGCAACAACTGGGATTTGGATTCTAAGAACTTTTGCATTTCTAGGTCTAACTTAGTGTTTTTGCGGTTGTTGGCTAAGAACTAGGTTGTCATTTGATTCAACTTAGTTTGGGTTGCTAGTAGTTGCATTGTATTAGGCATCTCATGGTTGTGGTTGTTTTCAGCATCATCAATGTTTAAGTTGTGGTGTATTGGATAAGTCATCTGATTGGGTTGGGTTGGATTTAGAATAGACAAAAGATTCCTAGGGAAAGAATTCTACTCATACACAACAGATCACACAAAGCACTATGCAAGCAATTTCAGTCATACATACACAGTAAAGTTCAAACATCACTTATGAAAACAAAATATTATTTTCATACCATATAGGTTGGTATGATCAATAAACAATCACAAAGTCGATTATTTAAACGAATAACTAATGTGGTGGTCCAACTATAGGGTTCTACTTGATATTATTCCCTTGAGATTATTCCATCCTTCTCCATAGCTAATGCATTAGGAATGAGATCAAGGTGTCCTTATATCATGTTGTCACAAGGTCCTCCTAAGTTGGGTTTCCTTAGTCTCTAGGTCTTGAGTATTTTATTCTCTTCCTTGAAGTCCTTCCAAGTGTTGTGCAGTCTATGCCTAAGATATCTCCAAGTTCTTCAATATACCTCCATGCAGCACTTCTCGTAGAGTGAGGTTCTAAGTTGGTGAATATCCAAAGTCCCATTGTCTTGTTGTTGTCTTCCTTGATAGACTTGTTGACACTAGTAAAATGAATCAAGATAGTTCCACGAGAAACAAAAGCTAATATAACCTAATAAAACCATAATGGACAAGTTTCTCAACCTAAGATCTTTCCTAATTTCTCTTCATCTTTTTTCTACTAAACTTGAACTTCTCCATTGATCTTGACTTCTCTGCTTGATCCTGGAATGCCTTGTCCTTCTCCTCGAGTTGGACATGTAGCTCATCATTTCCTTAGTCGGTTGCTCCTATCATCAATAATATCCTAAATAAAATGTCTAAGTCCTAGAACTATTGAATCACAATTCTTCCTTTGGAAACTACTTCACTTGGATTCTTTTGATGATGGAGATAGGTAGATCCAGCATGTTTATGATGTTGAGAAGTCGAATTCCAATCAAGTCATCTTGAAGTCCTTAGTGATGTCAAAGTTGAAGTCCTTAGCAATGATGAAGCCGAAGTCCTTTATGATGTTGAAGTCCTTTGTGATGTTGAAGTTGAAGTCCTTGGTGATGTCGAAGTCCTTTGTAATGTTGAAGATGAAGTCCTTAGCTATGATGATATTGAAGTCCTTGACCATCAAGTTGAAAAATGGAGAGATATAGAAACAAATGGAATACTAAGGAAAGAATTTACAAGGTTGTTTGTAAATAACTTAGAACAAATGTAACTCATATTTCTAAGGGGTTTTGTCCAAATCCTAGGGTTACGAACCTACAGGCAATACAATGCTCTGATACCATCTGTCATGACCTGAACCCACTAAGGTATAGGTCCCTGTGTTTATAGTGCTAATCTCTGGATCGAATAGATAGCACCTACAGTTTAAGATGTAATATCAAGAAACAAAGGTCATATTACATCGCATATCCAGGAATAAAATAGTTCATTACAACTTACATAGCTCACATGGCTATCTTATTACAAGGCAACAGATATAACTACATAGCATGGAGTCCTTCATCTTCATGTGCCACAGGCAAACATGTTGGGTGCAGACTCGTAATCCCTACTCATCGAACTTCACTATCATCAAGTAATCCTGCAACACGATAAGTTAGAACCACAAAGGTTCAATACGTTGAATGTATTGGCAAGTGAAACCTACACAATATATCATATACCGCTATAACACTAGTATTTCCCTAGTGTACCTCCAACTTAACATAGCCACACTAGTACTTCCCCTAGTGTGCCTCTAACTCAATTGTAACACTAGTACATCCTTAGTGTACCGCTAACACAAAATGGCCACACTAGTACATCCCTAGTGTGCCTCTAACTCAATGGTAACACTAGTACATCCCTAGTATACCGTTAAGACAAAATGGCCACACTATTACATCCCTAGTGTTCCTCTAATTCAATGGTACCACTAGTACATCCCTAGTGTGTACCCTACATTGACATGGTCACACTAGTACTTCCCTAGTGTACCCTTCTAAATCCTTGCTCCAAGACTACACACTCATCCATCGAGACAATCCTCTTATAAAGCCATTTCCATCATATCATGCATAATACAAAATATCACTAACGCATAATAGAAACAATAAGAAATTTAATGAGACCAAAGTATCACTTGCCTTTTTAGATAGAAAAAGTCCAATAATAACTCCTCAATAATTTATCCTCGAAGAATTATATATCCTCAATGATTTATCCTCGATTTTATATTTATTCCTTGTCACTCTTCGTGAAATCTATCGCAAATAATATCGTACTATAATTATACACACAAGCATAACACTCCAAAATACAAGACAAAGACAATACATAAATCATGAAAGTATGCTTGCATGCAATGTGGTGATTTTTATTGTTCAAACTTTTCTAACAAGTTTCTTAATCCTAGAAAATGATTTATGAGCATTTTATATATGTACGATGCAGAGTGCAACAATTTTGGGTAGTTGAATTTAACGTATTTTCCATTTAGAAATATATTGGTATTAGGCCTAATTCTAAGAAATACTTAATATGATTATCAGCATGGTTGAAAGATCTATCCAATGGTACTGGTTGATAGGTATGGTCATGGGGTCCAGCTTTGTAGAAGAATTTATATTGAAAATACTTCTGAAATTTATGTTATGACAAAAATACTAAATTAATGGTTCTGTACAGACCGTGATTTTAACAGGTGCAAAAGCACCGACTTATGATTCCACGATGTTCTACTAATTTTTGTGAATCCATAGACATAAAGTTTGTAATTTTTCGATTAGCGGTTTGAAAATTATGAATTTTTGAATTTGACAATGTTCTTATGTCTAGAAGTCCGAAAATAGAATAATAGATGACAAGTGGAAGCTTTGTATTGGTCGATACCCCTTCGTTAAGTGATCTATTGGTGGCCCTAGATTGAGATCAAACGGATCAGGAAGCCTCACCAGAAAAGCTCGCTGGAAAGATCGCCGGAATGGTGGGCACAGACTTGGTGTTGCCGTTGTCGTCGCTAGAAACGTATCCGTTGTTGAAGAAGACGCGGACGGCGTAGAGGACGTCGAGGCGGTGGTCTTGGATGTGATGAATAGATTTTTCGTCTCCAGTGGCGGCGAAAATCCACGGCTGGAGTGACGTACGATGTCGGGCGGCGCGGTCAACTGCAACAAGAAGGTGAACCATGATGTCCTGGAGGTAGAAAACACCGAGAACAGTCGTCTGATAGTAGGAATCGACGAGGGGATTACCTAAAGTAACACAATCTAGCGATGAACTCTGGTTTTAGTCTGATCGATCTTGGCATAGTCGTATGTGATCTACAGAGCTCCTCTGGAGAAAGTCTGAGAACGAAAATGATGGAGAAGAAATAGGGGAAGATGATGCTCTCCTCGGTTCGTCCTTATATAGGCCGGTTGAGGGAGATCGGGAGACGTATGCCGACCGGTGACATTCGGTTCATGGCGTCGTTTTTAGAGAAATTAAGTCAGCAAAGTGGAAAGTTAATTGTCTGAAAAGATTCTTCATTTAATTTCCAACAGGTTTCGTGTTAATTGTGAGTGCAAAGATCCACTAGAATTGATGAGAGAGGGAGGAGAAGATGTACTGACATGAACGCGACTCTTTGGTTCGAGTACGTGAGCAGGAGGTTGAAGACGATTAGTTCAGTCGATCGGTCTGAACGGGCCAGGTTGCGTCGTCCCACTTTGAAAGGAAGGGAGAAAAAATATATGAGAGAGAGAGGGCTTGCTGGACTGGACCGGCTTAGATAGGGTATACGTCCCTATTTTTTTAAACGCTTTACTTTTTTTCTTCCTCCGTTTTCTTTTCTAGTTTTCAATTTATCTTTTCAGATTTGATCCAATCTTTTTCAGAAAATTTATAATACAATATCTTTGTATAGCTTATTCGCAATAGGACACAATGACACTATTTTATATAAAAATAATAATAATTTGAGAGTATGGCACATAGACCTACACAACTTTTATTATATTTTCTTAATTCTTATTCTTTATCTTGTTTATTTCATATCTTTTGATTTAGAGGTCCAAAATGATCAAAAAAGTTTGTAAAGTTTTATAAAATAATTATTTATCAATATTTTTTTTGTTCCATTTAAATACTGACTTTTGTTATGGCTCAAATTGGCTTTGTAATATATTCCCATTTCTTTTCTTTTTATCAAATAATTCATATCTTTTTATCCATGGTTCCAAATAGTGTGAAACCAAATCCTATGGTTTTGTAATATTTTTTTTACCATTCTAGATTATTTAGGTATTACGTTGCCAAATTTTTATACGGAACATAGCCATAGTCCTGTATTGAACTTGATGGTGATTTCTCTTATTAGTGTTTAGGTTTTAGGTTAATCATTTTTTATTGAGATTTAAAATGCAAGTGCTTAATGATGATGATGCATGACATGCATTTGAATTTTTGAAAACTTGTTTGTCACCATCTCATTCAAAATTATTATTTTTTGTTTAAGTAAGTTTTTTTTTGATATTTCCATAAGAGGAACAAAAAGTTTCTTTTCCCCCTAAATTTCATCCTTTATTTCCTTTGTTTGTTTGACTTTTCACATTTCAAAATTTGGAAAATATTGGGATGTGACATTGGGATATCCCCATTATATTGCCCGAGTGCGTCAGGGATTCAGCGAAGGATTCAACTTGGCAGTCAGAGTAGGCGAGTCTAGGTGGACGCCTAGTCGAATCGGTGATGAACTCCTCCAATGAAGGGAGAAGCTGCTAGCTTGTCGCAGTGCTTGAATCGAATTAGGCAAGTCGTGTTGCTCGCAAGTCACCACTTCAGGCAAGTGGGAGCAGAGCGAGTGAAGGTGGAGCGAGTGACCGATTTGGTCGAAGTTGGACCATTAGCCTGGTCAAACTAGCCATTAGGTAACTTCTAACGGTAACTTCGTCAGAATTACCGCGCAGCAACGGTTAATATAGGGTTCATCGCTAGCGCCGCTATTTAAGTGAGAGTGCGGGAGTGGCTTACGGATCTTACTCCGCATTTCCACATTTCTTATATTCTCCCCGAGCCGCCTTTGATCCGAATCTCCAGATCAGCCGAGCTCGTTTCAATGGCGCCTTACAGAGATCTCTGGTGGAAATCCAAGTGCACGGTAGCACAACTGCAATCTTTCTAAGAGGCCGGAGTCCTCGTGAAGGGGAACTGGTGAATCCCCGTAGTGAGAGAGGTAGAGACAAAGCCACGTGCTAGGGAATTCATCTCATTCCTTAGTCATCTGGAACGAGGGTTGGGGTTCCCTACCTTGATCTTCTTCAGGTGCTTCTGCGCCTACTACTAGATCAAGACCTCCAATCAAGGGCCAGAAGCGTCTAGAAGTGTCGTGAAGAGGATGCCAGTCGTAGCCTTCAGGAGGAGTGCGACAGCGATTTCGAGATCGTCGACGAGCAAAGATCCAAGCGGGTGTCGACCCCTACCAGTCCCGTCGCGAAGATGAAGCCGGTGGCAAAGTCGGAGACAACAGCGAAACCGGAGGCGGCGGTGAAGCCGGAGGCGTCGACGAAGCCATGGTAGTAGGCGAGTCTCGAAGAGGGGTTGGCGTGCCCGCCTGGCCCCGAGATGGACAAACCCACGCACATTAGCATGGGTCTGTGAGTCCTCCTAGTTTCCAAGTAAGTGCGATCTTCTCTTGTGTTTCTTTTATTAGATAGGTCTCAAAATTTCTGAGCCGCTGAGTAATCGTAGATTTTGCAGGAGACCGCCCAAGGAGATAAAATGTGCAAAGGTAGCGAAGATTCCCGCCAGCCACGCCGAGGAGGGAGATGCTGCCTCCAACAATAGGAAAGGCGACTCCAGCGAGGCGCCTGACCTTGACGCCAAGAAGAAAAACGTCGACTTTGACCAAACGGGCGAGGCGACAATGAAGGGTGGCGCAGATGATGCATCTGCGCAAGAGAAGGGCACCACGCCACATAATGGTGTCGTCGGTGGAGGACACGACACGGAAGAAGGGTCTATCGGCAGCAACGGCTAGCGCGACGGTCATAGCGTCAACCTTCCCATGATTCCTCGCCAAGGAATCCGCTATGGCCACCCAGATGCAGTTGCCGATGGTGGCAGAGGTCATCGACGGAAGTGTTGGCTTGATGTCACGACAGGTCGGATAGGTGGCATACCCACAGCCATCTGTGGGAGCGATCAAGCTTCATCGGTTACTTGGCCAAGTACTTCAAGTATGTCCAGTCCATGAGGCTCTAGTCACTAGGTAGTAGTGGCTGCAGAATTCAAATTTCGATTCCCCTAGTCCCCGAGGGTCGGATCGCTGTGTAGCAGCGGATGGAGACTTACAATTTCGATTCTCCAGTCCCTGAGGATCGGGTCGCTGGGTAGCACTGGTTGGAGACTTAGAATTTCAATTCCCCCAATCCCTGAGAGTCGCATCACTGGGTAGCAGTGAGTCGAGTCTTTAAAGTATTTATTGATCATGTTGATTCTTCTGTGATTGATTTGTAGCGCGAGGCGGCGGACCGATAGGCGGAGCTGCAGCACCTCCAAGACAAGCTGCAGGTGGCGACCCAAGCCAATTGCCAGTTGCGGTTGGTGGATCCTAAGTGATTTCTCGATATGACTTTTCCACCACGTCGATTCGATAGTGGGATAATTTTTCTATTCTTGTAGATAACCACGCATCAGCGCTGGCGGATTCCCAAAAGGGCTATGTGCCAGTCGCGGAGCTTGAGTCGGCACATGCCACGACTTTCTCGATGGATGAGAAGGCCAAAACGACATTGGCGGATGCGGAAAAGGATCGCAAGGCTTTCAAATCTATCATCATGGAGCTACAGAAAAAATTCTCCGCGCTAGAGAAGCACGTCGTCGACAATTGCCGACATATTCTCGGTGAGTGTCTTGTCTTATGATTTTTTGTTCTAGGAGAATCGAGTCCCCTTATTTGTGTTTGTTGACTATCTACAGATGCCCTGGGTCTGAAGGACCTGGAAGTGTTGAAGCTTGGTGCCGCTGACTACATGAATGCGGTTCTGGCCACGTCACGATATCAACAGCGTCATGAGTGGCTTCCCCTTGGAGACTAGGGTTGTGTAGATCGCCAACGTACTGAAGTTGAATGTGAAGGCCTCCCCATACGCGGATCTGGTGCTCGCGATGAGCGACCTCCTCCCCTATCAGGAGACTCGGGTCACGCCTGGAGATCCCATCCTGGAGCATAGTGACTTGCTGGCGGAGCATCCTTTCCAGGAGGCGATCGTGAAGTCACTCTCGATGTACCCTTCTAGTAGGTGGGAGCCCTTCGTATGGATCAAGGGCACGGAAGGTGCTTCTTCTTCTCAGGACGGTGGAGTAACTTCATTTTCTTCCTCCGTGTAGTTGACGACTCGGGGTGAGTCGTGCTCAAGGTCAGTTGGCATGACCTCTTCGGAGTCATAAACCATGAAGAAGGGAGTGAACCATGTTGACCTTTTGACGGAGGTGCGTATGCCCTAGAGAACCGAGGGGAGTTCCTCGGCCCAGCATCACGGTGTCCGCTCGAGGGGAACTTGTAGTCGCAGATGAAAGATCACGATGTTGCCTAGAGGAGGGTGAATAGGCGGTTTAAAACTTTTACGAGATGGGATTAACAATGGCGGAATAAAACTAGCATTTTATTTTGTCAAGCACAAAGCCTAGATATACTAAGTTTCACCTATGTGCACCAACAACTTATGCTAAGAAAGACAAGCAACAATGTGATAGCAAGATAGATTACTTCAAGCACGAAGGCTATCACAATGTAAGTGCATAAGTAAATAGCTCGGGTATAGGGATAACCAAGGCACACGGGAATGACGATATTTTACCGAGTTCCTCCCAACAAGGGAGTATGTCTAGTTGGAGGGGTGGGTGGTACTAAGACCACCAATTTCACAAGAGGCCTCACCCTATTCTCCCGAGCACCCACCATGCGGCAAGCACCTGTTCCACTATGGGGCACTTGAGGGCGGTCACCAAACCCGTACAAGATTGGGGCTATCTCCACAACCTAATTGGAGGCTCCCAATAATCACCACCAAGGCCTCAAACTTGGGGAGAGCTTCACAGCTTAATTGAAGAGCCCAAGAACACGCCACAAAGGCCACACAACTGTCTAGGGTTCCAAGAACCCAAGAGGGACTAGCTTCTTGATTTCACAAACCAAGTCCTCTAGGGAGAACTCAAACCGATGCACCTAATGCAAATGACAAGAACACCACAAAGATGCCCCAATCCTTCACTCTCAAGTTCCAACAAGGCTACTAAAGCAATTGGGGGAACAAGAGAGGAAGAACACAAGGAGAACACAAAATCCCCCAAGATCTAGATCTCCCAAGATTCACTCACAAAGAGGTGATTTTGATTGGTCAAATTGTAGATCTAGATCTTCTCTATCTTCTCCTCAAATATTGGTAAGAATCATTGGAGGGGGAGAAAGAAATCAAGCTCAAGAGATTAGAGTCAATGGGGCAAATCTTGAGAAAAAAATATAGGAAGAACCAACCCAAAAAGAGAAAGTAAAGGGGATTAAATAGGGGGGTGATTTTTCTGCCCGTTAGGGGCATTTTTCTGGCCTGGGCCGGTACTATCGGTCATGAGCAAGGTGCGGGCGACCTAGTGATCTGGGAGAGCGACCGAACATGCGCCAGCCAGGAGAAAGGGGATCGGGGGGTAAGGCGTGCAGCGATCGAGCGAGGCGGGAACAGCCGCCGTGCAAGCGAGCGGGATTGGGGCAAGGCGGCGCCTCCGAGCGGGAGAAGCAAGCACGTGCGGGAACGCAGCGATCGAGCGAGAAGGGGCAAGCAGGCCCAGAAAGAGAGCGGCGACTATGTGCAGGAGCAAGCAACAGCGCGCACGAGGCGGCCCAGCAAGTGAGTGGTGGGATGAAAGGCTAGCTCGGCGAGGCAGGAGTTGGGCGCTAGGTTGGGCCAGCCCGGTAATACTGGCCGGCCCGGGCGATACTACCGTGTTGGGTCGGTACTTCCGGCCAGGCCTACCGGGCGGCACAGAAGGAAATGGCCGCGCGAACAGAAGGGCCCGTCAGCACAGTGCGGTAGTACCGCTGGCCCAAAACAAAAAACTCTTTTTTTCTTTTACATTTTAAATCAAACAAAGAGAAAACTCAAATGGCGATATCTTGAGCTAGGAAACTCTGATCGACCCCAAACCAATTTTGTTGGAAAGAGGATGACCAGAGCTACCCAATAAATATTGGATACCACCAAGTGAGAATGTATCAAGTATTATAATGTGAGATACCTCCTTTGGTGAGGATCTGGAAAACCTCCAAGATCAAAAACGCAATAAGATATAAAGGGGAGATCCGTTTTGATGAAATAGGGCGTGTATTAAGCACAAGCTCTAGAACCAAACATGGATAAGGTCGAATCAACAACCAAAAAAGATGATGCTAAGAATGCAATGGTTTGAGCTCTGTCCGAAAGATATGATCGAGCTACTCACTCGAGAGCCCCTCTTGATTGTATAGTTATCTATCCTAAACCTGGTCTCCCAACTACCAACAAGAGACCGACAAAAGGGAAAACCTATCAAGATCATACCTTTTCCTTGAGCAATCCACTTTAGTTCGATGCCTTTCTTGATTGATCTTGCACGCACTTGCTTGATAGCCACTTCATTGACCTTGTCTTCATCGATCCATGACAAACGAGAATGGCAAGCTTCAAGCATGAGATCTTCTAGAGATAACGCATCTTGATCTTGCACAACATTACTCCAAACTTCATACGACTCCAAAACGCCCAAGGCCCTTAGCCAATGCTTCTCCTTCTTCATTTCTTCCACCTTGAATGCAACACATGGTCCAGGCAAAGCTAATGGACAAATCCTACAAGTGTAACTTAATACAAACATTAGTCCATAGAGATTGTCATTAATTACCAAAACCACACATGGGGGCCCACATGCTCTTTCAGAGGCTTCGAGCCATGCGGAACACTCTAGTTGGTGTGCTCGGCTTTGCCGTTCGACTGAGGCGAGGTTGAGTCGGATCCCATGTTCTTGAAAGAATTCGGCCATGGCGCCTGATGGCTCTGAAATATAGCCATCTACGTCCACATTTAAACTAGATATTATTCATATTTTTGATGAAATATCTCTCTAAACCCTGCCACTAATGCCTAATGATCAAAGGGGTATGCAATCCTTTCTTTCTATTTTTCCCTGCGCATATAATGACATTTGATGATGGGAAGCACTACATTAAAGTCAAAGATATGAGATTTCCAACAACCTAAAGATACCAGGAGTCGTGAAGTGGAGATAGACGCTTTAACGACCAATATACGGCGAGAATAAGATTCCATCCGTATAGTTCCGGTCGTATAGTTGCCATCGACACCACTAGGTCAAATAGAACAACTTTCGTGAAGGGACCCCTATATAAAGAGGCCTCGGGCGACGAGAAAAGAGAGCTCTTTCCGATCATCATCCACCTCCAGATCTCCATCCACAACACCGAAGAGCCGCCGGAGGAATAGACTTAGATATAATCTCCAAACCCTTCTCCACCACCATAGCCATATTCCACCACTTGTAATAGTATATCTCATCTTCGATTGGCGACATTGTAAGACTATTTGCTATCAATATCATGATTTTCACTACAATCTTTGATCTCATATCTATGTGTGCGTAATTCTCCTTGGGCTAAGGGCTTCGGAAAATAGTTTGTGCATGTTATTTATCATAGATGGGATCATGTATTAGTTTGTATGACATGATGATTATTGTATCCTCTCTTTCCTCAATCTAAGGACTTGTCAGGTACCCAAGACCCCAACGATTGAGCCAGGTATAGGGAGTATGAGTAATGACTAATCGGCAGGTTGGGAACCCTAGTGACATAAGGGGTAGTACGGCTATATGTGAGGGATTTACTTGGGATTAACGGTGACATCCTTATGTGTATCATTAGTTCTCTTTCTTCTATGGATGAGACTAGTAGGTTATTGCTATAAGAGGTTGCGGAGCAATAGAAATTATGGATGCACTGCCCACATGCATACTTTATTTTTATCTTTTATTCCCATCAGATGTTTTGCACAGCTTTAGGTGAAACTGAATACCCTAGTCCCTCTCTCTCCCTCATTGACAAAAACAAAAGACGCAAACTCTTGGTCTGGTAAAAACACAAAAGGAGTACTAAAACTCCCGAAGGTCCGTTAAAGTAACTTCACTATGCTATCTGCTTCCCGAAGATTCGATAAACCTAGGTCTACTAGGGAAAAGGAGCTATACTACATCTGTAATCCGGATCGAATGTATCAACCCTTTTTCTGGCGCCGTTGTCAGGGTAGCAATAGCTACCCTACTGAGGTTAGTATGAACTTGCTAGTTTTAATTCTTGTTTTTAATTTTGTTTGTTTGCTTTCAGTCTTTATTTGAAAAACCCAAAAAATTAGTTGGTCTTTAAATTCTTGTTTTTATTATCATAAGTATCTGTTTAAAAAACCCAAAAACATAGGAAATATGGCTGAAAAGAAGCTTGGGGAGTTTGCAACTCCCAACAATGATTATTTGCGTACTCCTTTTACTCAGCCAGCAATTGCTACTGATGACTATGAAATTAAGCCCAATTATTTAAGTTTGGTTCAACAAAATCAATTTGGAGGCTCTGTTGTTGAGGATGCAGGTATGCACTTGAATACTTTCACTGAAATATGTGACATGATGTGCATAAAATATGTTGACCCTGATGCGGTCAAATTGCACTTATTTCCTTTCTCTCTTAGAGTAAGAGCAAAAGAATGGTTGCTATCTTTTCCTAGAAATACCATTACATCATGGGTGGAATGTACTTCTTTATTTATGACTAAATTTTTCCCACTTGTAAAGACTATGCAACTAAGATCTAATATTACTGGTTTTAGACATGTAGAGCGTGAGCCAATAGTGTTTGCATGGGAGATAATCAAACAATGCATGAGAAACTGTCCCAGCCATGGGATAGAAGATTGGCTAATTCTCCATTTATTTTATAATGTTCTTAATCTTGTGTCTAAGTCTATGCTTGATACTGCAGCTGGAGAAACATCTATGGGTAAACATATTACCGAAGCAAAGTAGCTGCTAGATAATATGCAAGGCAACCATGCCCAGTGGCATGTGGATAGATCAAACACGAAGAAGGTGAACTCCGTCTCACCACAAGAAAATGATGAACTCAACGCTAAGCTAGATGGGCTCATATTAGCCATAAAAGGTAAGGAAAACTAGGTAAGAGCTATCCTAGAAACAAATATTGAAGAAGTAGACTTCATAGCTCGTAATGATTATAATCCTGCTTGGAAGAAGAATTATAATCCTATTGTTGAGGCACAGCTAAGTAAGATAATCGAGAGTCAAACTCTCATTCTAGCTAAATTTGCAGGTAAAGATGAGCCCAATCCTATTGAACACCTCAAGATGATAAGAATCCAAAGGGAGGAGTCTGAAGAACTTGATTATAGTAATACTCCCTCACCAAGTTACACCGTTGAAGATCTTGTAAAAAGGATCAACATCAAGATTCCGGTAAATGAAGGAAATGACGAAGCCATGTATCAACACTTCGTTAATCAGGTAGCAATAAAGGTATGTGATCTTGAAGAAGAATATAAGAAAATTGCTGAAAAATTACATGTCAAGCTTGATGATATATTTGAGCCTATTATCAAGATTAAAATTGGGACCAATGAGATAGCTGCACTTTGTGATCTAGGTGCAAGCGTCTCAACAATTCCAAAAAAGTCTCTTTAATAAGTTAAATATTGGCTCTTTTGAAATCACCGAGTTAAAATTACGTCTTGCAGATTATACCTACAAACAAGCTGTAGGAATTAAGGAGAATACTTTTGTATACATTAAAGGTTATCCTGCTCTTATTGATTTTGTTATTGTTGACATGCCTGAAGATGCTACTGCTCCTTTTATATTAGGTCGTCCTTTCTTAAGAACTATTACAGCTTTGATTTATCTACACGAAGGGAACGTGAAGCTTCAATTGCCTTCATGTGATCCTTTTGTTATTCATTTCCCTAGGAAGAATAAAGCCAAGCATGATGAAAATGAGGCCATCACTTTGAAGGACAACTATTTTGGACTGGGTGTTCCACTCATCTGGCCTAAGTGAGCAACATCAAGGTCAAGCTATTGATCATAAAAGGGCGCTCCATGGGAGGCAACCCATGTGAAATAAAGGTTTGTGTAATGTTTTTAAGTTTTAGTTTAAGTTTATGTTTAATAAAGAGTGCAAGAAAGCTCCAGTTGAGGAGAATAAGTTTGGTAGTACTAAAAATATTGTTTTATGTATGCTGTTGTTCGTCGAAAATTTTTACTTTCAATTTTCTGTAAAAAACAAGGTGTTTCGCTAAGTTTCAGAATAAGAAATAATTGTCGAATAAAGGAAAAAAAATTGATGGCTACAGAGAGTTAACGACCAACTATACAGCGGGAATAAAAATTTCATCCGTATAGATATTTTTGCCATCGACAATTTTTCTTTCAAATGTATTGATGGTTTAATGACCAACTATACGGCGGGAATAAAAATTCTAGCCGTATAGTTCTGGTCGTATAGATATCGATGCTTTTGTACAATTTGTTTT
The DNA here is from genome assembly GCA_916181665.1 of Avena sativa. Taxonomy (NCBI): domain Eukaryota; kingdom Viridiplantae; phylum Streptophyta; class Magnoliopsida; order Poales; family Poaceae; genus Avena; species Avena sativa. The sequence continues at coordinate 85,422,682 of OV702291.1, read as the reverse complement.
CTAGGTACAAAGGGTTTGACGACCAACTATACGGCAGCAACACATTATACCGGCCGTATAGTTCTGGCTGTATAGCTACGTCGCCAGGTGGAAACCCTAAAATTTTGATAGCAGGGAAACTATACGGCGGGAACACATTGTTCCGGCCGTATAGTTTGCCCGTATAGTTGCGTGCGAGCACAAAAATTCCACGGGAGGTACCTCCAACCCCAAAAACTTCAATCCTTTTTCTCGCTTCTACCTCCAAACTCTCTCAAAACCTCAAGAGATCTTCATCTCTACTCATTTTCGTTCGATTTCCTCACACACAAGTGATCTACGGTATGTTTCTCCTCCGATCCTCCAATTACTTTTTGCAAATTCATCTTCGACCTATTGTCATTATCAATCTAGGGTGATACCTACTATGAACTAATTGCCATGATTCTCTTGCCTAGATTATTATTTTCAGGGGATTCTTTAGTGTGCTATGATGAGGAATATGTTATGCTTATTATTGTTGGATCAAAAAAGTTTTATTTTTCTCTTTCTTTATTATTTTATATGATGAACACAAGGATCCCAAACTTGTGCTCGTGCCACCGCTAGCTCTTCTCGAATTGTCGCTCAAAAACGCATGGGGATATGGTTCAAGAATGAGCTCCAATGTGATCGCTTCAACATAATTTCAAGAACCGAGAAGTGAAGGCAACCAAGTGGGCTTGCCCCATTATATTGAACCAACTTGGTATTTCTAATGACTTCAATTTACTTTGCAATAGGGTTGGCCTGCAAAACTTTATATTCAATAATGTGCCTACTTATCGTTGGTTAACTCTTGAATTTCTAAGTTCTTTGCAAAGCACCGTTAAACTATGGCATGGAGAGGACACGATTTCTTTCCAACTTATGAACAATAATTACACTTTATCACTAGATGAATGGTGCGCATGCTTTAATTTTCTAAACAATAATGATAATGACTTGTGCGCATCCTTTACTGGCTTAGACCCTTCGAACAATATTATAATAGAATGAGCTTGACTTCTAGAGTGAGCAAGGGGAAGAATATTCAACATCCTGCAATTCGCTATTTGTTGTATGTTATTGTTAACACCTTGCAGGCATGAAATGAGTTCATGAGACTCAATGAGGAGGACATCTTAGCCCTCATAAAGGCTGCTTTCAACAACTGCAACTTTTCACTCAACTTGGGCGCAATCCTTGTGCACTATTTGGAGCACCAATCCTCCCAAAGCCAAGGACCAGTTAGAGGTGGAGGCTTCATCACCATGCTTGCCATTTCCCTAGGAATCAACCTATGTGAGTTGCAACCTGTCCTAGGTGAGCGACGTGTTGGTTTCTCTACTTTAAAAGCATGTGGAATGCTCACTAGTAGAGGTGGTGTTTATTACTTGCATATTGTTGGAGCTAGGCGTCTCTACCCCGCTCCTATGCCTAATGGTCTTTTCTCTATCGAGGAAGGATGTTTGCTATATGACTTGCAGGTTGAGCAACACCAACCCGGGGAGGAGGTTCCAGATGAGGATGAAGACCAAGAAGAGGGGCAAGAGGTTCCTTATCAAGAGGAGCAGCCACCAACCCGGTTCGCTACATGCAAGACTTCCTAGGACTTGGAGGGACTGTGGAGAGGATGCATAGCCTCTCCTTGAACCTTCGAGGAACAACTAGTAATTTATCAACTCAATTTTCGAACTGGAGTTCTGACTTTTTCCCACCACCACAATGATTTGAAGGGCTTGCATAATCCTAAGCTTGGGGAAGTTTCCTCATTTATCTTTATTTGGTGTTTGTTTGCTTTTATTTATTTCGAGGTTATGTATTTAATTCGAGTTTTTAAGCACTCATGTTGGTTTCCCCAACACTTTATCTTTAGTTATTTCTATTTGCTTTCGGGATTTTCTAGCCGAGCTTTGCCGCCAATTTTCTATTCTTTAATTCCCTCTCTTGAAAACAACAAAAAGATTTTTCCATTTATCTTTATTTTCCCTCTTTCTTTTATCTTTGCCTCGAGGTTCTCATGTATCTGCAGGAAGAGTGATTGACTTAGAGTTTCCAGGAAACGAATCAAAAAGGAAGAGAGAAGTGGAACCAAACATGAGAGGTATGCCGTATGACTCCCCACTTTTGAAGTTTGAGAAACCCATGCTAGTTAGTATTAAATGTTGAGATATTATATTGGTGGAGTGAGTCTTTTATTGTACTAAAGTTTTGTTTGCATGGGTATTTAGTTGGGTACGTTTTGTTCCAGCTCTTGTAGTTAACCAAGTCTTGCCTAAAAAATTGTTAAACAAGTGAAATAAGAAAAAGTCTCACAATTGAAGGCTTGAGTGTTGTAGTGTTTAGTCTTGAAAGCTTATTTCTAGAGACACTCGACACCACGGAATATAATGATTGACTTGATACCTCTCTTTAGAAGGATTTGTTCGATTGAATTAATGTTTAGCGGTTTTGTGAGCATGCCAAAGTTTGACTTGTGAATCATAAGAATGATATAGCTTTATGCGTGTCAAACTTCATGGGATGCCAACAACTCCGCTAGCCTACGAACGATCGTGATGGATGAAACTCCTAGATTTCGGCTATGAGTTGATTAAACATATTTAGCAGCAATGCTATAATGGGTAAGATTCTTGGAACTCTCGGGTAGTTGTGTTCATGATGGAATCACTCCTCTGGCTGTTATGAGTAATCATTATACAAAAGTAACAAAAACCTTAGTGATGCCATGAGTGTCCATCATAGCCCGATAAACTAATTAAAATCTTTGGCATGCTCTCAATTACTTAAAGAACTAAAATTCTTGAAGGACAATGAATAGAAAAGTAGTGCTTGAAGAGTCTTGATTTATTGATGTGGGGGAATTGAGATACTCTAGTTTATATGCTTTTCATGACAACTCTCACACTCTCAACTTTACATGATTATACTTTATTGTTCAAAGGCAAGCCTATGAGTTGATTACATGACATGGAATAAAGTTTACTCATTTGAATCATCCATGTTAACAATAATTTTGCTGCGCTATAAGGATGCATAAAAACCCGTATGATATGCTTGCCGTTGCTCTATCTATGCTGAAGTTTTTTGGATTTATAAAGTGGAGGAAACATGAGACTACCAATCATGAGTGAGATCACCATCTTGTTATTTCAGTTTAAATGCTGAGTTCCTTTTTGGTTTTGGTTTTCTTGCTCGAGGACGATCAAGTTTAAGCTTGGGGAGGTTGATGGCTCTGAAATATAGCCATCTATGTCCACATTTAAACTGTATATTATTCATATTTTTTATGAAATATCTCTCTAAACCCTGCCACTAATGCCTAATGATCAAAGGGGTATGCAATCCTTTCTTTCTATTTTTTCCCGCACAGATAATAATGTTTGATGATGGGAATCACTAGATTAAAGTCAAAGATACGATATTTCCAACAACCTGAAGAAACCAGGAGTCGTGAAGTGGAGACAGACGCTTTAACGACCAACTATACGACGGGAATAAAATTTCGGCCGTATAGTTCCGGTCGTTTAATTGTCATCGACACCACTAGGTCAAACAGAACAACTTTCGTGAAGGGACCCCTATATAAAGAGGCCAAGGGTTACGAGAAAAGAGAGCTCTTTCTGATCATCAACCACCTCCAGATCTCCATCCACAACACCAAAGATCCGTCGGAGGAATAGACTTAGATCTAATCTCCAAACCCTTCTCCACCACTATAGCCATATTCCACCACTTGTAATAGTAGATCTCATCTTCGATTGGCGAGATTTTAAGACTATTTGCTATCAATCTCATGACTACAATATTTATGATCTTTGATCTCATATCTATGTGTGAGTAATTCTCTTTGGGCTATGGGCTTCGGCCTAGCCATGTAGCTTTTGTGCATGTTATTTATCATAGATGGGATGATGTATTAGTTTGTATGACATGATGATTATTGTATCCTCTCTTGCCTCAATCTAAGGACTTGTCAGGTACCCAAGACCCCGAGGATTGAGCCAGGCATAGGGAGTATGAGTAATGACTAATCTGCAGGTTGGGAACCCCAGTGATAGAAGGGGTAGTACGGCTGTATGTGAGGGATTTAATTGGGATTAACGGTGATGTCACTATGCATATCACTAGTTCTCTTTCTTCTATGGATGAGACTAGTAGGTTATTGCTATAAGCGGTTGCGGAGGCAATAGCAATTTTGGATGCACCGCTGGTGGCTCTGAAATATAGCCATCTGCGTCCATATTTAAACTGGATATTATTCATATTTTTTATGAAATATCTCTATAAACCCTTCCACTAATGCCTAATATTCAAAGGGGTATGCAATCCTTTCTTTTATATTTTTCCTGCGCAGATAATGTCGTTTAAAGATGGGAATCACTATATTAAATTCAAAGATACAAGATTTCCAACAACCAGAAGAAACCAGGAGCCGTAAAGCGGAAGCATACTCTTTAACGACGAACTATACGACTGGAGCAAAATTCCGGCCGTAAAGCTCAGGTGGTATAGTTGGCGCCACCACCGTTAGGTCAAACAGAACAACTTTCGTGAAGAGACCCCTATATAAAGAAGCCTCGGGCAACGAGAAAACAAGCCAGACCCTCGCCAAAAGTCTGTGCCACAGATCTATAGCCGCCTCCAGATCTCAAAACCCTTCTCCATCTCCATAGCCATATTCCACCACTTGTAATAATAGATCTCTTCTTTGATTGGCGACATTGTAAGACTATTTCTATCAATCTTATGATTTTCAATACAATGTTTATGATTGTTGATCTCATCTCTATGTGTGAGTAATTCTCCTTGGGCTAAGGGCTTCGGCCTAGCCATGTAGCATTTATTCATGTTATTTATCATAGATGGGATCATGTATTAGTTTGTATGACATGATGATTATTGTATCATCTCTTGCCTCAATCTAAGGACTTGTCAGGTACCCAAGACCCCGAGGGTTGAGCCAGGTATAGGGAGTATGAGTAATGACTGATCTGCAGGTTGGGAACCCTAGTGACAGAAGGGGTAGTACGGCTGTATGTGAGGGATTTACTTGGGATTAACGGTGACATCACTATGCATATCATTAGTTATCTTTCTTATATGGATGAGACTAGTAGGTTATTGCTATAAGCGGTTGAGGAGGCATAGCAATTACGGATGCACTTCCAACATATAATTTATCTTGCTCTAACAATTACATACATACTTTATTTCTATCTTTTATTCCCATCAGATGTTTTGCACAGCTACAGGTGAAACCGAATGCCCTAGGCCCTCTCTCTCCATCATAGACAACAACAAAAAAGACGCAAGCTATTGGTCCGGTAAAAACACAAAACAAATTCTAAAACTCCCGAAGGTCCGTTAAAGTAACTTCACTACGCATTCACTTCCCTAGGATTCGATAACCTAGGTCTAATAGAGAAAAAGAGCTATACTACATCCGTAATCCGGATCGTAGGTATCAACCCTTTTTCTGGCGCTGTTGCCGGGGAAGCAATAGCTACCCTGGTGAGGTTATTAGGAACCTTGCTAGTTTAATTTCTTGTTTTTAATTTTGTTACTTTGCTTTCAGTCTTTATTTGATAAACCAAAAAAATTAGTTAGCCTCTAAATTCTTGCTTTTACTATTATAATTCTTTGTTTAAGAAAACCCAAAAACATAGGAATTATGGCTGAAAAGAAGCTTGGTGAGTTTGCTACTCCCAACAATCATTATTTGCGTACTCCTACTACTCAGCCAGCAATTTCTACTGATGACTATGAAATTAAGCCCCATTATTTAAGCTTGGTTCAACAGAATCAATTTGGAGGCTCTATTGTTGAAGACACGGTATGCGAATACTTTCACTAAAATATGTGATATGATGTGTATAAAAAATGTTGACCCCGATGCGGTCAAATTGCGTCTATTTCCTTTCTCTCTTAGAGGAAGAGAAAAAGAATGGTTGCTATCTTTGCCTAGAAATACTATTACATCATGGGTGGGATGTACTTCTTTATTTATGACTAAATTTTTCCCACCTGCAAAGACTATGCAACTTAGATCTAATATTACTAGTTGAGTGTCGCACCCTAGATGGCTAAAGTCCAGTAGCCAAAAGCATCATTAGCTTACGCTTTGACCCGAGTAGCATGGGGCACGTGGAATCCCGTGTGAATCAGCAAGGACCACCTTGCAAGGCTAAATACTCCTGAGTGTGAGCCACTAGCGCTTGAATGGGAGAGGATGAAAGAATGCTTAAGAAATTGTCCTAGTCATGGGATGGAAGATTGGTTAATCCTCCATTTATTTTATAATGCTCTTAATCCTGTGTCTAAGTCTATGCTTGATCATGCAGCTGGAGGAACAATTATGGGTAAACATATTACCAAAGGAAAGCAGCTGCTAGACAATATGCAAGACAACCATGCCCAATGGCATGTGGATAGATCAAACACGAAGAAGGTGAACTCCATCTCACCACAAGAAAATGAAGAACTCAATGCTAAGTTGGATGAGCTCATACTAGCCGTGAAAGGTAAGGAAACCCAGGTAAGAGCTATCGCTGAAACAAATATTGAAGAAATAGACTTCATAGCTCGTACTGATTATAACCCTTCTTGGAAGAAGAAATATAATCCTAATTTTCAAAAACACTATTGTAGTCCTGCATGTAATCCTAATAGTATGGGAACTAGTAATGGTAGTCTCCAAGAAACACTTAAGTCTTTTATAGACTCACAAAATGAACAAACAATATTCTTATTAAAATAACAGAGAACCATGATGCTATGCTTGGTAAATTATCTAACCAAGCTGTTAGTTTGAAAAATGATTTGCAGGCCCTTCGGAAAGAACGAGGATCGTTGCGGTACAACTAGGTAAAATAACCGAGAGTAAAACTCTCATTCTAGCTAAATTTGCAGGTAAAGCTGAGCCCAATCCTGTTGAAGAACTTAAAATGATGAGGATCCAAAGGGAGGATCCTAGAGAGCTTGATTATAGCAATGCCCCTTCGCCAAGCTACACCATCGAAGACCTCGTAAAGAGGATCAACATCAAAATTCTAGTAAGTGTAGGTAACGATGAAGACATATATCAACACTTTGTTGATCAAGTAGCGATTAAGGTACGCGAGCTTGAAGAGGAATACAAGCAAATCGCTAAAAAGTTACCTGTTAAATTAGATGATATATATGAGCCCACGATTAAAATTAAGATTGGGACTAATGATATAGCTGCACTTTGACATCTAGGTGCAAGCATCTCAACAATCCCAAAGAGTCTTTTTAACAAGCTAAACCTTGGCTCTTTCGAAATCACTGAACTAAAACTACATCTTGCAGATTCCACTTATAAACAAGTTGTAGGCATTAAGGAGAACACTTTAGTTTACATTAAAGTTTATCCTCCTCTAATTTACTTCATTATTGTTTACATGCCTGAAGATACTATAGCTCCTATAATACTAGGTCGTCCTTTCTTGAGAACTATAAAGGCTTTAATTAACCTCCACGAAGGGAATGTGAAGCTACAATTGCCTTTGTGGGATCCTTTTGTTATCCATTTCCCCAGGAAAAATAAAGCCAAACATGACGAGAAGGAGGCCATCACCTTGAAGGCCAACTACTTTGGAGTGGGTATTCCACTCATCTGGCCCAAGTAAGTAACGTCAAGGTCAAGCTATTGACCGTAAAAGAGCGCTCCATGGGAGGCAACCCATGTTAAATAAAGGTTTGATTTAAGTTTTTAGTTTTTAGTTTAAGTTTATGTTTAATAAAGAGTGCTAGAAAACTCCATTTGAGGAGAAAAAGTTCGGTAGTACTTAAAATTCTGCTATATACATGATGTTGTTGGTCGATAATTTTAACTGTCAATTTTTTGTCATAAACAAGGTATATCACTAAGTTACAGGAAAAGAAGTAATTTTCGAAGAAACAGAAATTTTTGATGCATACAAAGAGTTTAACGACCAACTATACGGCGGAAAAAAATTCGGCCGTATAGTTCCGGTCGTATAGATATCTTTGCCATCAAAATTTTTTCTTTAAAATATACTGAGAGTTTGACGACCAACTATACGGCGGGAATAAAAATTCCGGTCGTATAGCTTTGGTTGTATAGATATTGGTGCCACCGTACAAATTATTTTCTAATATACTGAGAGTTTAACGACCAACTATGTGGCGGAAATAAAATATCCGGCCGTATAGTTCCGGTCGTATAAATATCTATGCCTTTGTATATTTTCTTTCCCAGGGACAGACAGTTTGATGACCAACTATACAGCAGGAACATTTTGTTCCGGCCGTATAGTTCCGTCCATATAGCTGCGGCGCTAGGAGCAAACCCTAAAAATTGATAGAAGGCCAACTATACAGCGGGAACGCATTGTTCCGGTCGTATAGTTGCGCCTGTATAGTTGCGTCTGACCACAAAAACGCACGGGAAGGTACCTCCAACTCCAAAACTTCAATCCTTTTTCTCTCTTCTACCTCCAAAGTCTCTCAAAACCTCTAGAGATCTTCATCTCTACTCAATTTCGTTCGATTTCCTCGCACACAAGTGATCTACGGTATCTTTCTCCTCCGATCCTCCAATTACTTTTTGCAAATTCATCTTTGATCTATTGTCAATATCAATCTAGGGTGAGACCTACTATGAACCTATTGCCATGATTCTCTTGCCTAGATTATTATTTTGAGGATATTCTTTAGTGTGCTTTGACAAGGAATATGGTGTACTTACTGTTGTTGGATCAAAAGGTTTTATTTTTATCTTTCTTCAATGTTTTAGATGATGAACACATGGAGCCAAACTCGTGCTCGTTCCACCGCTAGCGCTTCTCGGGCTATCTCTCAAGAATGCATGGGGATACGATTTAGGAATGAACTCCAACATGAGCGCTTTGACAAGATCAAGAACCGCGAAGTGAAGGCCACCAAGTGGGCTTGCCCCATTATGTTGAACCAACTCGGTATTTCTGATGACTTCAATTTACTTTGCAATAGAGCTGGCCTGCAAAACTTTGTGTACAATGATGTGCCTACTTATCGCCGCTTAACCATTGAATTTCTAAGTTCGTTGTGAAGCACTGTTAAACAATGGCAAGGAGAGGACACTATTTCTTTCCGACTTATGAACAACAACTACACTTTAACTTTAGATGAATGGTGAGCATGTTTTAGTTTGCCAAACAATGATGTTAATGCCTTACGTGCATCCTTTACTGGCTTAGAACCTACCCCTAAATAATACTATAATGGAATGAGTTTCACTACTAGAGTGAGCAAGGGAACGAATATTCAACATCCTGCAATTCGCTATTTGTTCTATGTTATTGCTAACACCTTGCAGGGACATAATGAGTTCACGAGACTCAACAAGGAGGACATCCTAGTCCTTGTGAAGGCTGCTTACATCAACTGTGGCTTGCCACTCAACTTGGGCACCATCCTTATGCGCTACTTGGAGCACCAAGCCTACCAAAGCCAAGGACCAATCATAGGTGGAGGCGTCATCACCGTGCTTTCCACTGCCTAAGCATTGACCTAGGTGAGTTGTAGCCCCTTCTAGGTGAGCGACGTGTTGGTTTCTCAACTTTGAAAGCTTATGGAATGCTCACTAGGAGAGGTGGTGTTTATTACCTGCATATTGCTGGAGCTGGGCGTCTCTACCCCGCTCCTATGCTCGATGGTCTTTCCTCTATCGAGGAGGGATGTTTGCTATATGACTTGCAGGTTGAGCAATACCAACCAGAGGAGGAGATTCTGGGGAGGATGAGGAACAACAGGAGGAGCAAGAAGTTCCTCACCAAGAGGAGCTACCACAAACCCGGTTCGCCACATACCAAGATTTCCAAGGACTTGGAGGGACTATGGATAGGATGCATAGCCTCTCTTTGAACCTTCGAGAATCAACTAGTAACCTCTCAACTCAATTTGCGAATTGGAGTAACGATTTTTTTTCGCCACCACAATGATTTCAAGGGCTTGCAAAATCCTAACTTGGGGAAGTTTCCTCATGTATCTTTATTTAGCGTTCATTTGCTTTTATTTATTTTGAGGTTGAGTTTTTATTTGAGTTTATAAGCACTCGTGTTGGTTTCCCCAACACCCTCTTTTTAGTCCTTTCTATTTGCTTTCGAGATTTTCTAGCCGAGCTTTGCTGCCAATTTTCTATTCTTTAAACTCCCTCTCTTAAACACCACAAAAATATTTCTCCATTTCTCCTTATTTTCCCTCTTTATTTTCTTTCCACCTCGAGGTTTTCATATGTTTGCAGGAGAGTGATCGACTTCGAGTTTCCAAGAAGCAAATAAAAAACAGAAGAGAGAAGTGGGAACCAACCATGAGAGGCATGCCTTATGACTCCCCACTTTTGAAGTTTGAGAAAACCATGCTAGTTAGTACTAAATGTTGAGATATTATATTGGTGGAGTGAGTCTTTGTATTGTAGTAAGATTTTTGTTTGCATGGGTATTTAATTGGGTACGTTTTATTCCAGCTCTCGTAATTAACCAAGTCTTGCCTAAAAATTGCTAAACAATTATAATAAGAAAAAGTCTCACAATTTAAGGCTTGGGTGTTGTAGTGCTTAGTCTTGAAGGTTTATTTCTGAGACACTCAACACCACTAAAAATGTTGATTGACTTGATAGCTCCCTTTAAAAGGATTTGTTCGATTGAATTAATGTTTAGCGGTTTTTTGTGAGCATGCCAAAGTTTGACTTGTTAATCACAATAATGATATGGCTTTATGCGTGTCAAACTTCATGGGATGCCAACAACTCCGCTGGCCTATGAACGATCTTCATGGAGGACACTCCTAGATTTCAGCTATGAGTTGATTAAACACTTGTAGCAGCAATGCTATAGTGGGTAAGATTCTTGGCACTCCTGGGTAGCTGTAATCATGATGGAATCACTCCTCTGGCTATTATGAGTAATCATTAGGCAAAAGGAACAAAAACCTTAGTGAGGCCACAAGTGTCCATCACAGCCTGATAAACTAATAAAACTCTTTGGCATGCTCTCAATTACTTAAAAACTGAAATGCTTGAAGGACAATGAATAGAAAATTAGTGCTTGAAAAGTCTTGATTTATTGATGTGGGAGAATTGAGATACTCTAGTGTATATGATTTTCATGACAACTCTCACACTCTCAATTTACATGATTATACTTTATTATTCAAAGGCAAGCCTATGAGTTGATTACATGACATAGAATAAAGTTTACTCATTTGAATCATCCATGTTAACTATAATTTTGCTACACTATAAGGATGCATAAAAACCGTATGATATGCTTGCGATTACTCTATCTATGCTGAAGTTTTTCAGATTTATGAAGTGGAGGAAACTTGATACTACCAATCATGAGTGAGATCACCATCTTGTTGTTTCAGTTTAAATGTTGAGTTCCTTTTTGATTTTGGTTTTCTTGCTCGGGGACGATAAAGTTTAAGCTTGGGAAGGTTGATGGCTCTGAAATATAGCCATCTACATCCACATTTAAACTGGATATTATTCATATTTTTGATGAAATATCTCTCTAAACCTTGCCACTAATTCCTAATATTCAGAGGGGCAATCCTTTCTTTTATATTTTTCCTGCGCAGGTAATGTTGTTTGAAGATGGGAACCACTACATTAAAGTCAAAGATACGAGATTTCCAACAACCAAAAGAAACCAGGAGCCGTAAAGCGGAGGCAGACGCTTTAAGGACCAACTATACGACTGGAGCAAAATTCCGGTGGTATAGCTCCGGTCATATAGTTCACGCTGCCACCGTTAGGTCAAACAACACAAATTTCGTGAAGGGACACCTATATAAAGAAGCCTCGGGCGACAAGAAAACAAGCCAGACCCTCGCCCAAAGTCTCTACCACAGATCTTCGGCTGCCTCCAGATCTCAAAACCATTCTCCATCTCCATAGCCATATTCCACCACTTGTAATAGTAGATCTCTTCTTTGATTGGTGACATTGTAAGAGTATTGCTATCAATCTTATGATTTTCAATACAATGTTTATGATTTTTTTATCTCATCTCTTTGTGTGAGTAATTCTCCTTGGGATAAGGGCTTCAGCCTAGCCATGTAGCATTTGTGCATGTTATTTATCATAGATGGGATCATGTATTAGTTTGTATGGCATGATGATTGTTGTATCCTCTCTTGCCTCAATCTAAGTACTTGTCAGGTACCCAAGACCCCGAGGATTGAGCTAGGTATAGGGAGTATGAGTAATCACTGATCTGTAGGTTGGGAACCCCAGTGAAAGAAGGGGTAGTACGGTTGTATGTGAGGGATTTGCTTGGTATTAACGGTGACATCACTATGCATATCATTAGTTCTCTTTCTTCTATGGACGAGACTAGTAGGTTATTGCTATAAGCGGTTGCGGAGGGAATAGCAATTACGGATGCACTTCCCACATATAATTTATCTTGGTCTAACAATTACATGCATACTTTATTTCTATCTTTTATTCCCATTAGATGTTTTGCACAGCTATAGGTGAAACCGAATGCCCTAGACCCTCTCTCTCCATCATTGACAACAACAAAATACGCAAACTATTGGTCCTGTAAAAACACAAAAGGAATTCTAATCCCGTCCGTTAAAGTAACTTCACTATACTTTCTGCTTCCCAAGGATTCGATAAACCTAGGTCTACTAGGGAAAAGCGTTATACTACATCCATAATCCAGATCGAAGGTATCACCGCCCTTTGCGAAGCTAGTCCGATTGTCGATTGTGATGATGTGAGGGTAGCCATACCGGTAGATGAGCTCGCGGAGGAATTTGGTGGTGGTGTTCCTGTCGCACTTCTTGAATGGCTTTGCCTCCACCCATTTTGTGAATTTGTCGACTGTGACTAGAAGATGGGTGAGCCGGAGGCTGTAGTTTTGAACCTACTGACCATGTTGATCACCCACACAACAAATGGACAAGTGATGGGTATTGTCTTTACTGTCGAGCCAGGTATGTGCGTCTAGTTGGTGTATTTTTGGCACCCAACACAGTGCTGGACTATGTCAATTGCGTCGGCGTGAGCTGTGAGCTAGTAGAAGCCATGGCGCATGCCATTGGCGACTAGCGACAATGCTCCAGTGTGGTGGCTGCAGTCGCTGGAGTGGATGTCATGGATGATCTTGCGACCTTCCTCTAGTGGGATGCGGCACTGGAAGACGCCCATCACACTGCATTTGTAGAGACCACCATTGATTATGACGAACGACTTGCATCGGCACACGATCATGTGTGCCTCAGTCTTGTTCCTAAGAAAGATCTGGTGCTCGAGATAGGCGATGTAGGGCTCGATCCAGTCGCTTGTCTCATTGACCATGGTGACTTAGGCCGAGGTCGGGGTTCAGTGGGATCCTGACAACGATCTCCTTAGGAGGAGAGACGGAGGGGTGGTCGATAACATCGAGGAAGACGTCTAGTAGGGGTGCTTGGCGAGACGAGCCGATTTGTACTAGCATTTTGGCTTTTTCGTTTTTCCACCGGTTAACCCACTTGATGGAGTGTCTGGTGAAGTAGCCTCCGAGTTGATCCACTGCTCTGTGGTAGGAGATCATGTTGGGGTCGACGGCGTCGTAGGTGCCGGTGACTTGGCTGGTGACTATGTTAGAGTTGCCATAGCACTTGAGTCGATTGGCGCTCATCTCCTTGGCTACTCGCATGCCGTGGAGGAGCACCTCGTATTTGGCCACATTGTTGGTGCAGGGGGTGAAGTTAATCTGCAGGACATAGCGGATTTTGGCTCCCTTTGGGGAGATGAGGATGATGCCGGGCGCTAGAGCCATCAGTGTTCTTGGACCTGTCGAAGTACAGGGTCCAGTAGTGTTGGTGTGTCAGCGACTCAGGCTGCTACGCCTCGTACCAGTCAATGAGGAAGTCGACTAAGGCTTGCGACTTGATGGTCATGCGCGGCTCGTGCTTAATGTTGTGGACGCCAATATCGATGTCCCACTTGACGACCCGCCCGGTCACATCGCGATTACAAATGATGTCTTGCAACGGGACGGAGGACATGTCTATGATGGAGGGTTCCTCGAAGTAGTGTGGGAGTCGCTGTTGTGCTCGAAAGACCACGTAGACCAATTTTTGGTACTAGGGTAGAGTTTCTTTGAGGCGGTGAGTACCTCGTTGAGGTAGTACACCGGCCATTATGTGGGGCGCTCCTTGCCTTTCTCTTGACTTTCCACTACCATGACGGTAATAACAACTCGGTTGGAGATGGCGACGTACATTAGCATTGGCTCCTTGTCGAGCGGTGCAACGAGCACCGGGGCTACGAGTAGCATCTCTTTCAGTGTGGCGAGTGCATTGTCGGCCTCGCCGTTCCACTCGAATGTGGATGTCTTGTGGAGGAGGCGGTAGAGAGACATATGAAAACAATAAAATTTTACCCTATGCCCCTGAACCCCTGATGCTGCCAAGATCTATCTATTAGTAATGCAGTAACGGGAGGGGAATTTCGTAAACTTACCCTTGAAGAACGAAAAGTGTCGTCAACACTCAGGAGAGAGTGGTTGATGTAGACGAGCCGAAGCTGACCCCAAGGTCGTGTTGAAGTCCTTACGCTCCTGCGGCTCCAACGACTTCTAGTGCCTCAAGGGTGAAACCTCGCGGGGAGTTACATGCATCCGGTGCCTGGCGATGACTCCCGCTTCCCCGATCCAGCAGCAGTTGTGGAAGTAGAGCTCCTAGATCCGAATCCTGCAGCACGACAGCGCTCTGCGGTGAAGATGTCTCTCGTTCACGTAGTCCAAACTTGGGACGACTTTCACGAGAGAGAGAGAGCGAGAGAATATCAATTGTAGGTCTCCCCAAAAGTGAGGAAACCTTTATTGAATATTGTGTGTATTCTCTGGTCAAAATACCCCCACTATATATAGCAGAGAGGGAGGTACTACCTCCCTCAAAGTCCCGGGGTGGGACTAAAGGAGGGGAGAGGGGTGGACCCCGGCCCCAAGGGGCCCTAGTGGGCCCACGCGGGGGACTAGGCCGAGCTGGCCATCTCCTCCCTCCTTCCTCCCTTTGTGTTTCCCTCATGGGCCCTTATCCCTCCAGAAATTGGCCCATTAAGGCTTTTGACCTTTTAATTGATTCTCTCTTTATTAAATAATTATGAATAAATTATTAAATCAATATTTAACTTTCATTCACTTATTATTCAATCTCTGTGTCTATGGAACACCTTCCACCTCCACTCCAGACATCCTCAGGACTTACCGAAACCCTTCCAGTTTTCTCTCTTCTCTTCTTCGATGATTCTATCGATCATGTAACACTCTCTAAGCATCACCAAGCCCTTAAGCATGATAACCCACAGTTGAGGAACACTCCAGACATGGTCGGGACACTCCCAGACCAATGATCGACAGAGGGACCTGCATGTCCATGTGACCCCTGTGCATTCCACATAGAACATTCATCGTTTGAACCGTGATTGTCGCATCTTATTCCTTTTGTCTCTAGATACTTGCATTATCCGAGATCTGATCAATGACATCACCATGTCGTGTTCAATCTCGTTACCAAACAATTGCTACTTGACTCATTTCGATAAGTGATATCCCTGTGATGAAATCACACACTACGTAGCTATTGGATATAACTTCTCCAAGTGGGCCCTCGAGTATCTTTCTGTCACGCGGATGGACAAATCCCGCTCTCGACATATATTGCCTCAAAAGTTCCTCTGAATACCTGAACACACCTTTATGATCACTGTATGACCAAGTGACGTTTGATGTTATCAAAAGCACCCTCGGGAGACAGTAATTGATATAGCCTCACGGTCTAAGGAATAGTCTACTAGGTCTATTCTAATCATCGTAACTTGAACTTCGTGACATGATCGGGTCACGATGCTTAGGTTGGGTATTGGTTCATCATCTCATTCACAGAATGAGATGACTCCATTTCCAACTAGCATAAATGCTACATGATCAGGAAACCTTGATCATGTGTTAACCAATGAACCAGTGACTAGAGTTTCACCGGGAACCCCTGGTTGTTTATATATCACACGTGTATTGATGTTTCCTTTCAATACAGTTATAGCATGATATAAAACTTAATCATAGAGTTTATGAAATATGATAATAGTCCTTATTACTATTTGTCTCTAGGGCATATTTCCAACAGTCTCCCACTTGCACTAGAGTACAAATAAACTAGCTGCATTTGTTCTTAATCATTGGCACCATATATCCCGATACCCTGAACATGCTTGCTCATGGAAGAGGTTGAGTCTTGGGCCTATCCTTTACAGTCCCAAATCCTTTACAACATACTAATGTCACGTTGATTGACATTAATACTTTATCATCACATGATAACATCTTTGTGTATGCATCATCGTTATGGCAGCAGAACAAGGCCGGATTCCAGGAGCCTACAGTGAGTTTAGATCAACCTCATGGGATTTCTCATGGGCACTGTGCCCTGGGACACATCATTCTACGTTAAAGCGAACTAGCCCCACCATAACATTATACATATCTTTAGATGGTACCCTTATCTTTTATTATAAATGTGATCATCGAAATACTAGTGCACCCTGTGCAACTTTCGATGTTTTGTTCACCTCGCTTCCTACTTGACTTTACTCGGTATTATCGATATAGGAGCTTCCAACATATTCCATTATAAGATATTTCTCTATTAGACACTACAGACAAACTTAGCTCAACGTTCTATGATTCAAGCTTAATCACTTTTCAAACGTTCCTACTTGGATCATATATTATGTTAAGTTATCATCATGGTTTTCTAAGATAGAACATATGTATCAACATAGTGGATGATGATCAACCTTTTCTTTCTTTCAACCATCAATGTCAGAATTAATTCTATTCCAAATTTGACTTATCAAGGACCAGTTCCTTAATTAACTTCTATTCCAAAACATGAATCCCTTTTAGGAATAATACATAATATCGTAATATATTTATTATCAACTTCTAATCCGTATAAATCATTATTTATCGGTACTTGTGCTTTCATTCTTAATGTGTCGTATACACACTTAAGAATCACTCCTTTAAGATCCCACTCAAAATATGTTCCCAACACATTTGAATATGAGTCATTACTCCTACTCAAAATATGTTCCAACATATTTCAATATGAGACTTACATTGCTCCCACTCAAATGTGTTCCCAACACATTTGAGTTCGAGACTTACATTGCTCCCACTCAAAAATATGTCATTCACATATTGTTTTTGGAAGACTTTCATAGCTCCCACTCAATTCATGCAAATTGCATATCCACTCACTATTTTGAATGACTGCAAAATCCTTTGATCAATTATCAAACTTGAGAGTTTTACTATGAGACACTAGTAACTTACTAGCTTTAAATCCACTAGACTTTCAACACACTTGAATCAAATTCATTTGAATTTGTCCAATACTTGACATATTGTGCTTTTGTCATTCAACCCCCTTTTCCACTATGGCTTTGTAGTCATTTGGGAAAATCCAAGTAACCCTTTTTACTTGTTAAGATTCAGCAAAACATTGCTTTCTAATCTTAAGTGAATTTTGCTTTAGGATTTCTCATAATTTTAGTTTACCATTATTTCCTTAGTAGTTCGTAGGTATGTCATATTCTGGTAATCATGACAAATGATTCACAAATATCTCCATACAAGATGTGGAGTATATTTTGAATCCTACTTTGTGTAGTGAAAACACCAGTGGGGAAAACATAATGATCATCATCATTGATTCTTTCCTTTATGAAGAGAATCATTCAGGAACGCTTTCCGTTGCGCTTCTCAACACTTTGATGCAGGGTTTTGAATCCTCATCGTGTTTTTTAGTATCTTCCATTAGCTTCATAATCGAGAAATATCACTGAATGTAAACTTTCTCGAGAATGCACCAAAATCCAAGCAATACTAGTTTTTCTTTCCTTTTGGTTCTAGCCATGGATTTCGTATTCAAAGTTTCCAATGAATACTCTACAAGGACTTATTAGCTATTGTTTTGGTTATATCAAATAACCCCAAAACTTTCACGACGATCCATACTAGATATGGCGCTGATCTCATGAATTCATATGGTTCACTACATATTCTAATTGAGTGCTAATTATTTCTAACTAATGGTCTTTACATCTACAATACAATGATTTACCTAGCGCCATCTATTCACCTACTTTGATATCTAATATCATATTGTGATGCTTTGCATTTTGACATTTCAAACGCATTGCATTCCACAAATTTCTTTATGCCACTCTTATAAAGTTGAATTTCATTACTATTGATCAAATCATAGTAATTAGATTCTCATTTATCTTTGTACCCTTCATATGCTGAAATTCATTGATCATATCAAATAGTTTCATGCACATGTTTTATTTAGTAAACCCTTTTACAAAATTCAAACAATCATATAATGATAATTACCATTTTGTTGAAATACAATACATCGAATATGCATTCACTTTCAACAATTCATCAAACACTCAGTATTCATATAATACACGATGTTTAAGTTATTTGTGCCAAACTTAGGCATGATTCATGTAATACACGATGTGTAATACCCACTTAAATTCAAATTTATATTGATAGTATGTGAAAGACATATTATCAATATAAATTTGAATTTAAACAATGGTTTCATTCATAAATATATTGTTAAGTGGGTATTTTCAAGGCATTTTCATATTTTATAAATTTTCATGCATTATTAATTAGTTTCAAAACAAGGATAAATCACACATAATCGAACAAGATATGAACACAAATATAAATCATTCATAAAAGTGGAACAACTATTTGTTACAAACTCATATGAATAATTGTCTCACGAAGTGTGAGACACACTAAAGAAGTTCACATATCCATAGATTATAATAATCATCCTAAAACCATAAACCAAGTGATAAATGTTGAGGGAGAGTGTCGTTGGCCATCATCATCATGCTCACCATCAACACACAACGTCACCTCCTCTCCAGCAAGCACCTCTCATGAAGAAGGACCTGTTTTCAGTAAAACAGAACTAGTATCAAATATACTTAACACTTCAATATGTGTTTGCAAGATTATAACATTTATAAAATTGTATATCAAATATATACCTTCGTCATCGATGACCTCTCCGACAATGGGCTCAACCATCACATACCTGAAATGTGATATGAACTTGTGGAAATCCTGTGTTTCCGTGACACCTCTCATAATGCAAATCCTGGCGTGTGCTTGGTAGCTTGGTGGTAGCGATCGCAGCAACATGCCTATTGCAAAAGAGCTTGCGAACCAGTTGTCCAGGAAGTATGCAAGACTCATGTATGCATCATATATGCGTACCAAGTGATCCTCAAGTGAAGAGTTCTCCTCCATCTTTATGGAGAGGAAATCTCCCATCAGCTCATACTCCCATATGCGCACTTGTTCCACGAAATGTGATCTAAGCTATGCCATAACCGTTCAGGGATTAAGACTTCCCGCAATCGGCCATAGCCCATCATCCATCCTAAGGCGCATCATTACTAATACGAATGTGGCCATCACACGATGACAGCAGTGGTGATCCCACTGCTCCTGGGTCTCATGAAAATAGGGAGGCTCCAAATACATCTCGCAAATCATGTAGTCTTCCACGTTGTTCTCGCTAAGGATATCATGGAGACGCATGACCCACATAGAAAAGTTGGATCCATCTAACTTGAGCTTTTCTCCTTTTAACACATCATCAATAGGGAAGGTAATCTCGGGGAGAACCATTTTCTACATTTATAATTGCAAAAGGAATTTAGACTAAGTTTATAATTAAATGAGTTAATATAATAACTCCACTAAAAACACCTATCCCCTGAAGGGTTCTAGTGATTACACGACCCCTTTCCCCACATCTCCCCCGATCATCATGGCCAACAATGTGGGTGCTAGGGTGGACGCCTAAACATCAGTCACATCATTCATGCGACTCGTGCTCGATCTTTTGACCATCCGTGTTCCGAGGCCATGTCTACACATGCTAGGCTCGCCAACTCAACCTTAGTGTATTCACTGTGCAACATGGCTTACATGCACTGTATGTGAACGTAGATATGTTTGACACCCGATCATCATGACGATGCCTCATACCGAAGAACTTTCTTGGTGGTGCACACTAAGGGAGAACACAATAATTGGTATTTTTAATAGAGATCGTCTTATTAGGCTACCGTCGAGAATCTAATACAGCACATGATAAGATATACAAACAATAAACATTGAATGTAAGAGTGATGAGATATGGTCCTTCGTGTCGCCATGATCTCCATCCCGCGCCTCCGGATTCTGGCGCCAGGGTTCGGCACCGTAGGCACCAGGGTACCGGTGCCTTTCGGCGTGGTAGTCCATCACCTCCATGACCGTATACTACTACTTAGCAACATAAAGTATGTATTTTACCTTTGCCACAACCATATCACATCATAACGCCCCCTGCAAAACAAAGTTAGACGCCTCTACTTTATCTTTGCATGTTTTACGTGGTTGAATGGGCTTTCGCACAAGAATCGTTCTTACCTAGGAACTTTCACCACAACGTTGATCAAGTATATTCCTATACTACACCCCTTTCAGGGCCCTCCATTGCAAATGGTATACCAACTTATGCGAGAGAGACAGACACCCCCCCAAAGCCACTTTATACGGTACAAGCCATATGTCAAGCATGGACCAGTCTCGCGAATGAACACATAAAGTCGGTTAGTGGCTGCTTCATCAAGCATTACTGCGGTATACACAAGTACACGTGGGAGGGTAACAACTAAAAGATCAATGCCCACATGCTACATCCCGTGTGTTCTACCCGTACTAGCAATACTACGCATAGATCTAGCTTTAATACCACTGTAGGGGTTCACGTATGAAAACAATAAAAATTTACCCTACGCCCCTAAACCCCTGATGCTGCTAGGATCTATCTATTAGTAATGCAGTAACAGGAGGGGATTTTCGCTAACTTACCCTTGAAGACCGAAAAGCATTGTCAATGCTCAGGAGAGCATGGTTGATGTAGAAAACCGAAGCCGACCTCAAGGTCGTGTTGAAGTCCTTGCGCTCCTGTGGCTCCAACGACTTTGCCTCAAGTGTGACACCTCATGGGGAGTTACATGCATCTGGTGCCTGGCGATGACTCCCGAATCCCCGATCCAGCAGCAGTTGTGGAAGTATAGCTCCTAGATCCGAATCCCGCAGCACGACGGCGCTCCGCGGTGAAGATGTCTCTCGTTCGCACAGTCCAAACTTGGGACCACGGTCATGGGAGAGAGAGAGAATATCAATCAGAGGCCTCCTCAAAAGTGAGGAAACCTTTATTCAATATTGTGGGTATTTTCTGGTCAAAATACCCCCACTATATATAGGGGGGAGGTACAACCTCCCTCAAAGTCCCGGGGTGGGACTAAAGGAGGGGATAGGGGAGAGGGGTGGCCGTCGGCCCCAAGGGGTCCTAATGGGCCCCACCTGGTGGGCTAGGCCCAGCCAAACATCTCCTCCCTCCTTCCTCCCTTTGCCTTTCCCTCATCGGCCCTTCTCGCTCTAGAAATTGGCCCATTAAGGCTTTTGACCTTTTAATTGATTTTCTCTTTATTAAATAATTATGAATAAATGATTAAATCAATATTTAACATTCATTCACTTATTATTCAATCTCTGTGTCTATGGAACACCTTCCACCTCCACTCCAGATATCCTCCGGACTTACCAAAACCCTTCTGGTTATCTCTCTTCTCTTCTTCGGTGATTCTACCGATCCGTAACACTCTCGAAGCATCACCAAGCCCTTAAGTGTGATAACCCACAGTTTGGGAACACTCCAGATATGGTCGGGACACTCCCGGACCAATGATCGACAGAGGGACCTGGATGGCCATGTGACCCCTGTCCATTCCACGAAGATCTTTTGTCGTTTGAACCGTGACTGTCGCGTCTTATTCCTTTTGTCTCTAGATACTTGAATTGTCTAAGATCTTATCAATGACATCACCATGTCATGTTCAATCTCGTTACCAAACAATTGCTACTTGACTCGTTTTTACAAGTGATATCCATGTGATCAAATGACATGTTGCGCGTCTATTGGATATAACTTCTCCGAGTGGGCCCTCGAGTATCTTTCTGTCACGCGGATGGACAAATCCCGCTCTTGACATATATTGCCTCAAAAGTTCTTCCTAATACCTGAACACACCTTTATGATCATTGTATTACCAAGTGACGTTTGATGCTATCAAAGCACCCTCAGGAGACAGTGATTTATATAGCCTGACGGTCTAAGGAATAGTCTACTAGGTCTATTCTAATCATCGTAACTTAAACTTCGTGACATGATTGGGTCATGATGTTTAGGTTGGGTATTGGTTCATCATCTCATTCTCTATAACACCCGGTCCACTAGGCCCTAGGGGTGTCACTCCTGGCAGCTTAATAGGACTCTAGACTGGCCCCACAGACCAACACTAGTCTTTGATGTGCACTTTGTCATCACTCGTGTGCACCCGGTACCCACTTCCCGGTCGGTCACCCATCCTAGAATTGCTCTAGGCCAAGCACGCTTAACCTTAGAGTTATTTTTGAATGAGCTTTCGGAAAAGAAGTTGCAACTTGTTGGTATGAGTAATGTATCGATCCTATTAAGCCATGTGCTTGGTCTCACATTCTCAGAATGAGATGACTCCATTTCCAACTGGCATAAAGGCCACATGATCAGGAAACCTTGATCATCTGTTGACCAATGAACCAGTGACTAGAGTTTCACCGGGAACCCCTGGTTGTTTATATATCACATGTGTATTGATGTTTCCTTTCAATACAGTTATGCATGATATAAAACTTAATCATACAATTTATGAAATATGATAATTGTCCTTATTACTATTTGTCTCTAGGGCATATTTCCAATAGAATTGCCTTCTCACCGAGCTGGAGGATGAAGCGACTGAGGGCCATCACACGACCTGCTAGTTTTTGCATGTCGTGTAGGCACTTGGGTTTGAGAAGTCACGCGATGGTATTGCTCTTAGCGTGGTTCACTTCGATGCCCCTCTTGGAGACGACGTAGCCTAGTAGTTACCTGGTGGGTACACCGAACATGCACTTTTTTGAGTTGAGCTTGATCTTGTACTTCTATAGATTTGTGAAAGTCTCGATGAGGTCAACGAGTAGGTTGTACTGGCGAGTTGAATTCACCACCACTTCTTCGATGTATACATGGATGTTGCGGCCAATTTGGCTCACTAGGCACTCCTGCATGCACCATTGATAGGTATCCCTGACGTTCTTGAGACCGGACGACATGGCGGTGTAGTAGAAGGCTTTGAATAGTGCGATGAAGGTTGTTTTCTCCTTGTATTCAGTGGCCATCTTAATCTGGTTGTATCCAGAGTGCGCATCAAGGAAGCATGGTGACTCGGAGCCCACGGTCGAGTTGATGATTTGGTCGATTCGCGGTAGCATGAACTCTTTCTTGGGGCAGGCACTGTTGAGGTTGGTGTAGTCGATACACATCCTCCAATTGTTGTTTTCTTCATTACTAGTACTAGGTTACCAGCAACTTGGAGTATTTGATTGGCCGGATCAGTTCGGCGGTGAGTAGTTGTTGAACTTCTTTGGTGATTGCGTGGCAATGCTCTTCATTTAAGGGTCGCAGTAGCTGCTTGACAGGCTGCACCTTAGGGACAACATTGAATTTGTGCTCAGTGAATTTCCTCGAGACACTAGGCATGTTAGATGGCTTCCATGCGAAGATGTCGCGATTTTCATGTAGGAACTCGATGAGCGCTCTTTCCTATGCGGGAGTGAGGTTTCTCCCATAGTGACCTTCTGGCTCGAGTCACCTCGGACAAGCTCGACGGTGTGAGTGTGCACAGAGGCCTCGAAAGCAAATAGCACAGAGCTTGCCGTGGTTGGCTTCATTAGGATTGACGGATCATCCTTGTCAATGCCACTCACATATTTGGTGAGTTCATCAGCGTGGTTCACCTCTTCAGTGATGATAGCATCGGCGAGCTTGGCACCGTTATCCTCGCACTCCAGGGCCATGTCAGGGTCGTCGTGCACGATGATGATGCCTCGTGGGCCAAGGAGCTTCATCATGTTATAGGCGTAGTGGGGAGTCACCATGAATTTGGTCAACGCATGTTGAAAGGATCGTATGGGCACCTAGAGGGGGTGAATAGGTGCTACTTTAAATTTTACTATTTTTCCAAATTAGGGTTTGACACAAAATGGTAAATTCTCTAGATATGCAACTAAGGTGAATTTACCTATATGTCACACTAGCACAACTAACTAAGCAAGGGTAAGATATAAGTAAGGTGCAGTAAAGGATAGAAGTAACTGAAATGAAGCACATGGAGACACAAGGACTATATCCCATAGTTCCTTCCTTTTGAGGGGAAGTACGTCTACATTTGGAGAGGGGGTGGTATCAAACAACCAATTCCATGAGAGGCCTCCCTTGTTCTCCGATGAACCTCACCCCAAAAGGATCGATTCACTCTTCCACTATATTGGCAACCTTCAAGGTGATAGTCGGCACCCTTACAACAAGTTCGAGGTACACATCCACAACTTAATTGGAGGCTCCTGAATCCGAGCAAGCTATCACAACAATCAAAGACAAGCTTGTAAGAACACACCATTAGAGCAAGGGGCCCTTAAGTGAATGAGGGGGAAATGAAGATCTCTCTTGGTGAAGCTGTAGATCAAGCCCTCCTCCTTCGATTCCCCAAAGATTAGCGATTTTGGATGGTTGGATGAAGAGATCTTGGTGATTTGGTGGATCTAATGGTGTGTTCTTCTTTTTGTGGGACGAGCCACTAGAGGTAGGAGATGAAGACCCCTATTTATTGGCCCACTAAATTTTGACCGTTTTCTTCCCATTGGGGAGTTTCCACACCGAAAACTCCGGTCTGCACACCGGAAACTCCGGTCTACACCGGAGATTCCAGCCCGTCTCCGGTCCATCTCTAGACCGCCTATCATAATGTCCTAGGCCAATTCTTGTCATTCACTCTGGAGGTTTGGCAGGATTTCTGGACTGAGAACATCGGAGACTCCGGTTTGTTCACACCGGAGAATCCGGTCCATCAAAGCACACCGGAGATCCTAGCAAACATCCGGCCTGTCTCCAGACCACCATATAGAGTGATCTAGGGCTTCTCTTCTGACTCACTCCAGAGATTGCAGCAGAACTCCGGACCACACCGAGTTTCCGGTCCTTGCACACTGGAGACACTGGTCTGGATACTT
Organism: Avena sativa; assembly: GCA_916181665.1. Classification (NCBI taxonomy): domain Eukaryota; kingdom Viridiplantae; phylum Streptophyta; class Magnoliopsida; order Poales; family Poaceae; genus Avena; species Avena sativa. The sequence continues at coordinate 85,397,408 of OV702291.1, read as the reverse complement.
CATAAATCTTCCATTTTCTGCTAGGGATATTTCCATCGTAATACGGACTATTCTCTTTTTAGTTGGATGACCTGGCGACATTAGCACACTATAAAATGATCCTTTTGTTGTTAACAAACACCAAAAAATATTAAGACAATAAATGTCCTTTTAATCTCCCCCTTTTTGGTGTTCGATGACAACAAGAGGTTTTGCATGGGAATCTTAATAAGAGACAAAACTATGCTCCCCCAGACGATGTGCAGCAAGATAATCATATAATACATGCAATTTAGGTAAAAAAATAAACATGGGGAGGTTTAACCATTACAATAAAGGAACGAGCATAGCATGTCCACACACACACATAGTTTCACCAGAAGCAAACAAAAGCAAATGTTCGCAACGAACAAGCACAAGTAGCCAAATGCCCAACCCATGCAACTCCTAGATGTTCCTAATAGACAACTTCTCCCCCTTTGGCATCGAAACACCAAAAAGGGAAAATTCCACGCTATCGTCCCAAAGGAATCACTCGTCATCATCGTCGTCGTCATCATCCTCATCATAGTCATCGTCATCGGCAGGAGTCTAGGGCCTTTGCCATGAGGGCGAGAGGAGAACGTACCCTGAGAGGAAAAACCAGATGTGACCTTAGAGAATGTCTGCCAATCAACTAAGCTGGCATTCATGGAATTCCAAGCACCAAAGGAGAGTGTGTGACCTGAATCTGCAGATGGTTCAGCCCCATGTTCATCATTGTATTCAGACTCCCCTTCCTCTTCTTCCTCTTCTCCTTGAGCCTTGATTTCCTTGAGGAGCTTCTCAATTCTGCGATTGCTCTTATAGGAGTCATGATGTCCTTTGTGGATGTCCACATTCATGCAGCAAAGTGTCTTCTCCTAGAAAGATGCCTTCTTGACCTTCTCCTGAACAAACTCATGTGTGATAGGAGCCATGGGAGCATTGGAGGCATTTCTTCCACCTAGAGCCCCTTGGAGGAGTGGGAGCCCGCTCAGCCTAAGAAATCTCATCATATTTGCTTGCATAGTGTTGTCTAGGAGCAGGGCTGATTCTCCCTTTCTTTTGGAGAGCCATAGGGACATGCTCCACAAGATTGGGAGGAAGGGCAAGAGCTGAACCATGTGGCTAAGAGTTGATGAGCCTCATAACCAGATCTGCATATGCTGGAGACTTTTTGAAGAGAATGGCCTGGTGCATCTCCTAAAAAATAAAGTCCACGATGTCAATAGTGTAATCTGCAGTAGTAGGTTCAGCACAATATACCTTGTGAGCATGGTGAAGTAGTTTAACCAGGCCACACCTAATAGCATCATCATTTCCAGCACTTGGGGAAATCTTGTGGCGAAAAATCCTCAACAATAGATTATATAGAGGCTTGAGTCCCTTGGACTCCCCAACAGTGCCATCTTTCCCATAGAGAGGTGCTAGCTTGTTTTTGTTCTCACCAAGGGCAGCATCATGCATACGGTGGCCAATTGGAACGGACACTCCACTGAAGGTCTGGCTAATGACACGTGCAAAACCATGGAAGGTGGCAGTGCAGCGGTAGTCACCTATCATCGAAGTCATGGTCCTAGCCTCATCATGGTCAAAGACAATTGTAGCATAGAATTGTTGTACCAAGGCAACATTATAGTCCTCACGGAGCTCCATAATATTGTGCAGCCCAAGCTTCTCAGTGACCCAGAGAGCATCTGTGAAATAGTCATTGGCACGCATGAAAGGGAAGTCCATATACCGTTGTGGACACACTGGGGACTTGGTGAGCTTGCGATAGATGTCTATCATGAATACTTTCTGCTCCTTCCTCCAATAGCATGAGTCCTCACTGGTTCTTGGTAGGTCACGGAACCTTGTCTTGCGCAGCTCACAATATTCTTTCTTTGTCATATGGGCAAGGGGTTGTAGATTGTCATACTTGTCCCTTTTGGCACAATTTTCCTCCTCTATGCGCTCTTGGTTCCTTCTCATATATTCAGCATCTCTGATCTGCTACCTACAGTTGGATGGCGGGATCACATACTGACCAGCTTCCTCATCAAACCGAGGATCTGCCCTTTTGGACATGGCTTTGGTGCGACCACGATGAGACCCAGAGCCACCTGTGAATATAGAGTGAGGGGGATAGCATGGAAGTGAGCATATATATCCCGGAGGCAAAACAAGACCCTCAAAACTTTGCAAGATGTGCTAGAAGCAAGAAACATTGGAGTCTTTGGCATGCAACACCGGAATCTCCGGCCTAGACCGAAGTCTCCGGCCTAGGCCGGAATCTCCGGTATGACGAACCGGAGTCTCCGGTCTAGACATTTTGGGTTACACAAGGAGACTTCGAGTGGCCTTGATTCTAGCAGATCAGGCAAGGGAATGAGACTAATGTGATAGAGTGCACGCAAACATGTGGTTCCAGTGGGCCAAATCAATACAAAACTCAAAACAAACAAGGGGATAAACCCTAGGTTCATGGTGAGAAGAGGAGTACAAGATCTGTCCATTAGAGTGAACCCACCGATGGGGAATGTCCCGGGGATGGAGAGGATGGAGTTGGCTGGTGGCACGGCAAATCCCAGCAGCAAAACAGCCTTCGGGCGGCGGTTTTAGAGGAGGGGGCAACGGGTGTGAGGCTAGGATTCGGGGTGGAATATAGAGTCCTGTGTGACTCTTTCACCCTGGCTCCTTTTAGTCACAGCCTGAAACTGTCCCAGACCGGAGATTCTAGTCCTTCGGACCAGAGATTCCGGACTGACCGGAGACTCCGGTAATTGCACATCTCTGGCCCTCTTCGACTAAAAATAGCCAGATTCAAATTTGGGACATATATGATAGATAGAATGTGTTTAGGGGAGAGTAACATGCTTAGGTTTAGATTCCAAACTATGAAGAATCAATTAGGCAATGAAATCCAAATTAAAGGTCAAGTCAAACTCCAATTTAGAACCAAGAACCAACTCTTCATGACAAAGAGGGCGGTGGCTGAGGCCACCATGTAAGAGTGTGTGGCATGACACCACGAAGAATTATACTTGGGTTCATAGCCACTACTCATCAATCAAGCTTTCATATCAAAAGAATGATACTAAGATAATTGATTTTCTTAATTTTGGCATTATGGGGGGAGGGATAGCCCAATGGACTAGGACCGCACTCCCCCTATGTCCATGCCTACACCTAAACCATACAGTGATCAAGTAATAGGTGTGTATGCAAGATGATCAAGTCAAACTTCTTGAATCCACGATATTTAGATCATTCCTCAAATAGCAAAACCTTGCTTCATAAAGTGGCTTCGTGAACATATCTGCAAGTTGATCTTTGGTTGACACATAAGATAGCTCAATATATCCTCGGGCAACATGATCTCTAATGAAACGATGACGAATCTCAATATGCTTTGTCCTTGTATGATCCACCAAATTGTAGGCAATATTGATGCCACTTTCATTGTCACATAAAAGAGGTACTTTGTCACAATGGACACCATATTCCTTTAAAGTTTGCCTGATCCATAATAATTGGGTACATGCTCTAGCAGCAGCCACATACTCAGCCTCGGCGGTAGAGAGAGATATACAATTTTGCTTCTTAGAAGACCAACACACCAAGGACCTACCAAGGAATTGGCAAGCCCCGGAGGTTGATTTCCTATCATCCTTGTCACCAGCCCAATCCGAATCAGTGTATCCACAAAGAGAGAATGTTGAGCCCCTAGGATACCATACACCATAGTTTGGGGTATGAACCAAATATTGAAAGATTCTTTTGACTCCCATCAAGTGACTTTCTTTAGGAGACGCTTGATATCTTGCACATACTCCTACACTTAACACAATGTCGGGTCTAGATGCACAAAGGTAAAGCAAGAAACCAATCATGGACCGGTATACCTTTTGATCCACATCTTTACCATTTGGATTTAGTTCAAGATGAGTCTTGGTTGACATGGGAGTAGGGGATCCATTTAGTTCTTTCATATTGAACCTCTTGAGCATGTCTTGAGTATACTTGGCTTGATTCAAGAAGGTTCCTCCTCTAACTTGCTTGATCTCAAAACCAAGGAATACCCTAAGCTCTCCCTTCATAGACATCCTGAACCAGTCAGTCATAAGCTTCAAGAATTCATCATTAAATTATTTGTTAGATGACCAAAATATAATATCAGGAACATATATTTGGCAAACGAAAAGCTCTCCGTTGACTCTCTTAGTAAAAAGAGTGGGATCAATTTTCCCAACATCAAACCCATGGTCTAAAAATAACTCTCTAAGGTGCTCATACCACGTGCATGGAGCTTCTTTAATCCCATCGAGCGCCTTATCAAGCTTGTAGACATGGTTTAGAAAGTTGGGATCCTCGAATCCTTGGGGTTGCTTGACATAAGCCAACTCATGCAATGGACCATTTAGAAAAGCACTTTCCACATCCATTTGTTGTAATTTCAAATTATGATGTGCAGCATATGAAAGAAGGATACGGATGGACTCAAGGCGAGCCACGGGAGCATAAGTGTCTCCATAATCAATGCCTTCAACTTGAGAGAACCCTTGTGCTACCAATATTTCCTTGTTCCTCACAACAATACCGTGTTCATCTTGCTTGTTATTGAATATCCATTTAGTGCCAATAACATTGCGGCACTCCTTGGGCTTTTCTACTAACTTCCATACTTTGTTTCTCTCGAAGTTGTTGACCTCCTTGTGCATTGCTTCTAGCCAATCTGAATCTTCAAGAGCTTCCCACACTTTCTTTGGCTCCACCATGGATATATGAGCTTGATGCTCACCAAAATGCTTCAGTTGAGCTCGAGTAGACATACCACTACTTAGATCACCAATAACATTCTCAGGAGTGTGGTCTCTTATTTCCAACATTCTTTCCACTCTAGCTTTGCGACGAGTTTCGATCTCCTTGTTGTTTCTTGTGGGGATCTCTTTATCAATTTGGTCCTCGTATTGACCATCAATTTGACCTTGATCAACAATGGGTTCATTTTCATCAACATGAGGTACAGGTTGATCTTGATCTTGATCAGGAAAACTACTTGAGAGGCATTGAGATGATCTTGTGGATGACTGAATAATTCTGCCTTGTGCAACTGTCTGAGCAGGGCTGGACAATCCGGTCAATGGAGAGACTGGACAATCTAGCCTAGAATTTTCTGCCTCCTCAACATGGTGAGGGTTCTCAGCTTGTCTTTGGCTTGGGTCATCAATGCCCTCAATAATGGGATCTTGTTTAAGTTGTTAAGATGAGGGCTCCACTCGAGTATAGCATAGTTCTTCTCGATCTGCCACAAGGGGTTCCTCAACAGGGCGGATGAATCCTGCACCCATTCTTCTTATGACACCTTGAGGTATTTCATCATCTACATCACAAACATCAACATTCCCCGCTTGGGGGCCATCATATACTTCGAAAACCACACTATAAGATTCTATGACAATTCTGGAGAGTTTACCATAGATTGTGTGGGAATTGAGACCATAGCCAACAAAAATACCCTCTAAATCTTTGGAATCAAATTTGGACAAATGAACACCTTTTATGAGATAGAAACACTTACAACCAAACACCCGGAAGTATGAAATATTGGGCTTGTTACCGGTAAGTATTTCGTATGGCGTCTTGATCAACTCTTTGTGGAGGTAGAGCCGGTTTGATGCATGGCATGCGGTGGAGATTGCCTCCACCCAATAATTGCATGGAGAATTAAACCCCGCCAACATGGACCTTTCCATATCCATTAATGTTCGGTTCTTCCTCTCAGCTACACCATTTTGTTGTGGGGTATATGAAGAGGAATATTGATGTTTTATCCCCTCATCACTAAGAAATCCATTTAATGTGTATTTCTTGAACTCGGTGCCGTTGTCACTTCTTATTGTTAGCACGGGCACATTGTATTGATGTTGAACCATATTCATGAAGTCGATGAAGTATTGTTGGGTCTCACTCTTCAACTTGAAGAAGTATACCCATGAATATCTTGAGTAGTCATCAACAATCACCAAGCAATATTTCTTCCCACCAAGGCTAGAATGAGATCGAGGACCAAAAGGATCCACATGAAGGAGCTCCAAAATCCTCTTGGACTTTATAATGTTATTTGGTTTGTGGGAAGAATCATGCATCTTTCCTTCAAAACAAGCCCTGCAAACACGATATTTGGCAAAACAAACCTTTTCTTTTAGTCCAATAATGTGGCCACCCTTGTGGAGGCTTTGCAAAGTTCTGATGTTGACATGAGCTAGTCAGCGATGCCATAACCAACCCACATCGGCCTTTCCGAATGGGCACATCGCACTTGTAGTGGTTTTCCCCGAAAAGTCCACCACATACAAGTCATTTTCGATGTACCCAACGAAAGCGACCTTTAGAGTCTGGCTCCACAAGAGGACCACAATATCATTATCAATAAAGACGGCAAAGTCCATCTTTCCAAGAGCACGAACTGAAAGCAAATTATACCCAAGAGTCTCAACAAGCATGACGTCCATGAGAGTAACATCGTGTGCAACCACAACTTTGCCAACACCCATTACCTGAGATTTTGAATCGACATATGTGACGGTTATATGATCTTGATTTGCCCTTATCTCCGTCATTATTGCCTTGATTCCGGTCATATGACTTGTGCAACCACTATCAAGCACCCACTTTGACCCTCCGGATGCATAGTTCTACAAAAGATCAAGCTAGTTTTTAGGTACCCATTTTTCAATGGGTCCTCTTTCGGTAGTGACAAGGGTATTTGGAACCCAAATAACCCAAGAAATATAACCATCAAATGGAACAACATATTGTGCATAAACATCACCATAAGAATCACGCATTAAGACATAGTGAGGATTAACACTTCTCGCAAAGTCATCTTGTGACATAGTTTTGCCACTTGGGGTATTACTACCCATAATGGTCTTGTCTTTTGCTTGTGCGGGCTTGGCCTTCTTCTTATTGTTGTTCTTCTTCTTGGCTTTGCATACATATCCAAGACCTCTTTTCTCATTATTTTATCTTTGCTTACTCAAAAGGTCACCAAGAGACTTGTTACCTTCGGAGAAGGTGGCCTTTGCGAGCTCTCCCTTCAACCTAGCATTTTCTTCGAGGATGTTTGTACTACTAGAGGGAATGAAAATACTAGGTGAAGCAACATTAGTCGATTGAGTTTGAAGTTGTTCATGAGACTTTGTGAGAGTCAAGAGTTCACTTCCCAAGACCTTGTGAGTCTTGTTAAGCCTCTCAAAATCCTCGGCAAGTTTGTCATGAACAACACCAAACTCAATCTTGTCCTTTTTATCTTTTTGTACTTAGCAATGGCATGATCACGTTCCTTAATGAGTTTAGCAATAATTTGATCATTTGCCTCATCAAGGCCTTCAAGTTTTCTTCAAGAGACACCCTAGTCTCTTGCTCTTCTTCCAGGGCATTAGTAAGAGCATCCATCTCAAGCATGTGCTCTCTCCCAAGTTTGCATCTCTCATCGAGAAGATTTATGTGTGAGAAAGTTCATTCAAGAGATTCACAACATGTTTCTTGTGGTCCCCTTGCAAGTTAGTCATGAAAGTATCGAATGCAACTAGTTCCTTCTTCACCTCAAGAGTTATATCATCATTCATTTCATCATTGATAATAGAGGTGGAGAGAGGAGATGATAATACCTCTGATCCTCTTGCCATAAGGCAAGTGGCGTTCTTGTTAGAGATATTATCATTTGGTGAATCGAAGAGTGAGAAGGTGGATGTAGAGGTGGTGGTGATGGCAGCCAAACCATTTGTCGTTTCTTCTTCTTCCTCCTCATCTTCATCATTGGAGGACAACCCTTCATGTGTTATCAATGCAATGTCACCGGACTTCTTGTTGGTGGCATTCTTCTTGTAAAAAGGCTTCTTGAAAGGAGCCTTTGTTGTCGGATTGATGACAAGTACGCCATGCGGGGGTCCTCGAGGCGTGCGGAAGAGAGGGGTGTGAGGCGTACGGTGTTCCGGGACTGTGAGCACACAAGTTTACCCAGGTTCGAATCCGCCATCTTTGAACGGATCCTACTCCTGCTAGCAATCCAGTAATACGGCAGATCCGGAATAAGGGTTACAAGGGGTTCGACTGTGCGAGTTGAGATTGTAGACTATTGGGTGCCCTAAAGTCTCTCCCTAGGATGGCTTATATAGGTATCCGGCCTAGGGTTGATAGGAGAGATCTATTCGGCTACGTCTAAGAGTCGGTTACAAAGTACATCTTGAACTACAAGTAACACTATGGGCCTATGTCGGTAAGTCTTCTGGGCCTTCCCATAGCCGGATTGGACTCCGTCTTTTCTCCCTGACTGGGCCTCCCGTGAAGCAAATCTCTAACCCGAAGTGGGCCACCCTGGTCAGTGAGGAACTGTGAGGATTCCCAGAAAGTATATCCCCAACAGCATCCCCCGGAAGACTCCAAGATCCAAAGTCGAATTCATCATCATCTAGCTTGATCTTCGGCTTGCAAAATCTTGAAGGGTTCCTGAAACTTCAAAACAAAAGATATGATCCGGGTCTCAAAATAAGTCGGACTTATCAGTACGTTATTCGTATTTCCAGCTCGAAATTCAAACTAAGCTGGAACTTGGTCTCTAACATCATCTGACACCAGTCATGGTCAAGTCACGTCACTGACAGACATTTCCTGTCAGCATGACCGTTGGTGGGTCTGCCTTTCACGGAACTGAGGCGTCGTTTCAATGCGTGCATGGAGATCGAGGCGGCGTAATCATCGCGTGGGGGCTTCCTAGTTCTTTCCACAACGCATGGCATGTGTACTGTGTCATTTGCACAAATCTTGGCGCGGCTTGGCAGTTTATAAGGGGTGATGATTTCTTTTCCTCATCTTCTTCACCTATTCCCAGCGCCGCTTCCTTCTCCCCTACTTCTCCCACACGCACAGAACTCCCTTTCCTCCAAAAATTTCCAGCGCCACCCATCCAAGGTCACCGGCGCGCCAGAAAAATGGCTTCCACATCATCCTCTAGCGCAGCAACAACGGCAGCGACGGCAATAGCGGCGGAAAAGGAGAGCAATCGTGGGGTCTAGAACCCGTACGTCCTCGACGACGACAAACTCCACGTCATAGAAGGAGAAGGGCTCCTCCGTGTTGGCGACTGGTGGAGCGGCTTTGGCGAAGCCATCCCCAACCCTCGCAACGGCAAGCGAGTGCACTTCGGCACTCACCTGGACAGAGGTTTATCCTTTCCTCCCTCAGATTTCTTTTCTGAGGTGATAGATCATTATAGTGTTCAACTTCACCAATTCCCCCCGAACTCCATCTTAGAGATGAGCGCTTATGCATCTTTGTGCGAGGGGTATCTCGGCATTAGGCCGAGTCTCACTCTTTTCCGGTACTATTTTCATGTCCGGAGAAATTCCATCACCGCCGGTAATCCTTACATTACTAGTACGCTTAGTTTTTCGGTTAGGCGTGAGCGTGTTTATCCTCGGATTTTAGCTAGTGAGTCGGTCAAACAATGGCCGGCTACCTTTTTCTATCATAAGGATATTCCCGCTCTCGGCAAAGCTACTGCATTGCCGACTTTCATTGATGGAGCCGCCACGCCTCAAGCATCTTGGGATGAGGTCGCTCCGGCTCTCCGTGACAATCTACTTCTCGCCAAGAGGAGGATTGAATATCTGATGAAGCACAAGGGCCTGAGAGGGTCCGACTTGGTCCAATGCTGGGTTTCTCGCTGGATCCAACCTCTCCAACACCATGGCGACCGACTGATGCATTCCATCATGACGTCGAAAAAGGACTCCCTCCGCATCAGCTCCAAGGCCTTAAAGCCGCAAGATTATATAAGCCAAATCAAGTGGTTATAAGGGAGCGGATTGAGAGGAAGATTCCAGTGTCCCTGGACATGCATGCAACGGAAGATCCTATTGTGCTGGTAAGATTTAGCAACAACCCTTTTATGTGTTTCACCTTCAAGTTATTTCGCAACACTGAGGTACTATCTTCTTTTCAGCTTGCCGACCTCCCCGATTCGGAATTAGCTCCTATCGAGGGATATCCTCCCGAGTTTTCTCAGGAGGAGGAATTGGTCCCATTGCCGGACGTTGTGCCTAGGAAGCGCAAAGCTCCGATAATGGCTATCGGCACAAAGGAAGTGCCAGTTGTAAAGAGGTAACTTTCCTCACAATTTCCGCCTTTGTACTTTACTCGTGATTTCTTTCGAGATGTAATGTTCTTTGTTCTATTACCTTCTCAAAGCTAAACAGCTTATCAAGGGCAAGGGGAAGGGAACTACTTCAAAGCCCCTGCGTCATACAAAGCTAACTTTGGCTTCTCTTGCCATGGCTCCTCCGACTCCTGCCTCTCATCCTTCTGCAGCGCTAGAGATTACTCCATCTCCGATTGTTGCAGAAGATCTGGCTCCCTCAGTAGAGCCAGTGATCCTTGAGTCGCAGACTGACGTCACCATGGGTGACTCAGGTATTGATAAGGGTGAATCCTCTTCGGGTAATGATCCCTCGGCAGAAGTTTTCACCAATAACCTCCTAAGCAATCCAGGACTTGCCAAATTTGGCTTATCTCGGAAATTTGCAAAGGAGATCCAACGGTTGGCAAGGACTGCCTTGAAAGCCAAACCATTTCCGCCGAAGAAGAAGCACAAGAAGCGGAGGACGTCAAGTACTCCGAACTTCTCAAACAAGTCTGCCTTCGCGATGAGGGACTGAGAGCTGGTGTGTTACCACCTCCACCAGTGATCCCGCTCACCCTTGCCGAGAAGGTTACTACTGAAGTGAACATGTGTCTGAATAAGCTCACACATGAACATCATGTAAGTCGGAATTCCAACTCACGTTTTCCTTTATTGTACTTTATATCATATCCTCTAGCCCCCAAGCATGAAGTTGGATAGACAATCTGTGTTTATGCTTCCTTAGGATGCCAAAGAATGAACTAGTGTAGCCCCCAAGGCTCGTGCTGATATTAGCTACAATATTAGCCCGAGTCTTTAGTAGACTTCTCACTCTGGGTATTCTGATTTACAGAAAGTTAATTCGTATAACCAGGAATTTTTGAAGAATATCTGCAACAAGTGGAGAGAGATCAAAGCTCCCCGACTTGAAAATGCTGAGCTAAAAGTTTCCAAGGATGAGGCCGAAGGTAAACATTCCGAGACTCAAACCTTATCTTGCATTTTCATAGTCGAATATTTTTGTTGAACTGTTGTTCTTTTGACTTACAGCACTGGTAAAGCAGTCATGTGCTATGATTGAAGAAGCCGAGAATCTGAAGACCTTGGTGGTGGAAAACAAAGATCTCCGCCGAGAGCTAGACCAGCTCAAGGCGGATCATGAGAAGAGCATTGTTCAAGTTCTCGAATCCTCCTCCATGGCCACCGTGGAGCGTGATCACAAGATTGCACTCCACGAGAAGAAAATCTCGGATCTTACCAATGACTTGTTCAGAGAGAGGGACATTTCAGAGGCACTCCGGGCTGAACTCCAGAGTATTCATGAGGAAAAAAACAAAGTCGATGATGTCATCTTTGGTATGTTTCCATCTTTCTGACTTGTCCACATTCTTCGACTATTTCGATGTCGGATTTATTTAACCGTTTTGCGTTATATGCATAGGTCCTCTAAACATGACGGACTCCAACTCTGCCGAGCCTCGCACCCACCGGCTTACTCAAGCTGGTGATTTGATCCATGACTTCCGCCAATCCCTTGAGGATATTGGCGAAGCTCTCAAGGTTCCGGATATGCATAGCATGTCTGACTTTCAGGTGCGAGACAAGGCAAAAGAGATGCCGCAGCTTGTCCAGGACTGGAACATGTCCTACGCGCGATCCGCAACGCAGAACGCTCTCACAATGGTCATGAGCCACCATGGAAGCATGGAAATCTGGCAAGTGACCAGAGGGTATTCTACTATGGATGAAGACGGCCAGGAGCAAGATATCAAAGCCATCATGGACTCCTGCGCCGGATATGGGTGCCACGTAGCTGATTTGACCAGCTACGACACTCCCTTCTTCGCCCGCGTGGACACGCTGCCTCCGCCTCCCGAAGAAACAGCTGAAGTTTCCGACGCTGATCAAACCATATCGGATTTGAACATCTTGGAATGTTATCAAGCCGAGGTCGATGTATCCAGTGAGGCGGCAGCTCCTACCTCTCCTCTTGCATCATAGATTGTCAGAAAGAAACAGATGTGTTATTCTGAAAAACATTATGAGTCTGTAAATAAGTAGCATGATACTTTTGCTAGTGCTAAGTTTTTATCTATTCAGCACTTTTGACTTAAATTTTAGTGTGCCTAAAATGTTTACATAAGCACTTGTGCTTTTTGTCTGTACTTATCGTTTATCTGGCTTCCCGCCTCGTCCCTTTCGTGAGCCGGCTAAACTTTCAGCACGGAAACTTTTCCAAGCAACGGAGCTCAATTGCTAAACCAGTTTAAACTCGGAAACAAAGCCGGCTTCCAATACCAAGAATTCACTACTCGGAAAATACCCGCATCCGGTAATCAGACAAATAACCAAAGTATAGACTAGGAAATATAGATTTATACCCGAAGGTAGCAATTTTAGAATCGGAAATCTAAACCAGAACAAACATGAGCATAAAGTACTTTCAAGTATTCTGGGATTTTTGACCGTGACATGATCATTCGGAAATAAGATGGTAAAAACTTCTCAGAAAAAACATGTGGCAACCAAAACTTTTATTTCTCACAGAACATGTACACATATATGATTACAAAGAAGGATAAACTAAGAATAAAAGGGACGTAGCTGAGCAATATTCCATGGTCTATCTAACTCATCCAGATTTGTACTGCCTCTAGCTCTCTTTCACTTCTTAGTAGCAGGTCTTTCTTTAACTGGCCGCATATCAGTTAAGTAGTATGAACCATTGTGCAATACTCGACTAACCAAGAAGGGCCCTTCCCATACTCGGGAATGTTTGTGCTTTCTTTGTTGCACAAGCCGGAGAACCAAACCTCCTTTATTGAAAGATCGGTTTCTGACTCTCTAGCTATGATACTTGCGTAACTTCTGCTGATAGGCTGTTGATTTCATTTCAGCAACGACGCGAACTTCTTCGACTAAATCAAGATCATTTTGTCGAGAAACCTCAGCATCCTCTTTGATATACGCGACCACTCTAGGAGAAGTGTGAATCAAATCACTAGGAAGAACTGCCTCTGCGCCATAGACCAAGAAGAAAGGTGTGTATCCAGTTGACCTGTTTAGATTTATTCGTCAACTCCATATTATAGAAGGTAATTCCTCTGCCCAAGCCCCCGCAACATGTCATAGTGGTGCTTCGAGTCTCGGTTATAGGCCATGTAGGATTAAACCATTTGCTCTTTCGACTTGTCCATTAGCCTGCGAATGTGCGACTAACGCAATGTCAAGCCGGATATTTTGTTTGTTGCAGAATTCGGCAAGTTCTCCCATAGAGAAATTACTCTCGTTGTCCGTGATAATACTATGCGGATAACCATACCGGATTATAACATCCTCGACAAATCCTTTGGTTGTTGCTCCATCACAACTAGTGATGGGTTTAGCCTCAATCCATTTGGTCAATTTATCCACCATCACTAAGAGGTGAGTAAATCCACTTGGAGTCCGTTTAAACAGTCCTACCATGTCAAGCCCCCAGACCGCGAAATGCCATGTTATAGGTATTGTTCGCAGCTGATCATCCGGAACGTGAGCTTGTTTGGCGTACTTTTGGCCGCCCTTGCACGTTTTGACCAGCCGTTCGGTATCTGCCTTTGCTGTAAGCCAGAAAAAACCGTGTCGAAAAGCTTTTGCCACTAAAGATTTGGCTGCAGCATGGTGACCACACTCGCCTTCGTGGATTTCTCTTAAGATTTCCACTCCTTCTTCCGGAGATACGCAGCGCTGAAAGACCCCAGACACACTCCGCTTATAGAGCTCACCACTAACTACAGTATAGGCTTTTGCTCGTCGGATGATCTGCCGGCTCAGAACTTCGTCTTCGGGTAATTTTCCATCTACCAAATAGTCAAGGTAGGGTTGAGTCCAGCTGGGAATTACAGCCATAACTGCTATTAAAGGTGAGTCAGATTTGGTCGGATATTCCTCGTCCACTCCCTTTATTGAGGGAACTTTGAGGTGCTCTAAAAAAGCGCCATCCGGGACCTCTTTCTGTGTAGAGCCTATCCGAGATAATGCATCTGCTTCCTCATTTTCTGCTCGAGGGATGTGTTGAACCTCAAACCCTTCGAACGATTTAGATAAATCGTCCACGACAGCTTTATATGCTGCCATGTGCTTATTTGCATTACAAATATCCGACACTTGCGTAGCAACAAGATCCGAATCTCCGTAACACATCAAACGTCGGATGCCGATATCCTTAGCAATCCGGATTCCATGCAGCAGTGCTTCATACTCGACAATATTATTTGTCGCTGTGAAGTGGATCTGCAACACGTATAAAAGTTTATCTCCTTGGGGTGATTTGAGCACCACGCCAGCCCCCGAGCCCCTGCGAGCCTTAGACCCATCAAAATATAGGGTCCAATATTCCGACTTAGGGAGGGTCATATTCTTCTTTGTCTTTGTCCAATCAGCAACAAAGTAAGGATTTGGGATTTGATTGCTGTCCGAGGTTTATACTCAATATCAAAAGCTGAAAGCTCTATGCCCCATTTGGCGACGCGTCCTGTGGCGTCACTATTGTTGATTATATCTCTCATGGGAGCTGTGCTCACCATGGTAATTGGATGTTCCTGAAAATAATGGCGTAGCTTATGAGATGCTAAGAACACACCGTAAGCCAACTTTTGATAGTGCGGATACCGCTGTTTTTATTCTGTTAAGACCTCGCTGAGAAAGTAAGTCGGACGTTGCACCAAGTGTTCCTGATTTTCCTCCGGTCTTTCCACTACCATGACGTTACTGACGACTCTGTTTGTCGCAGCATAAAGCAACATCGGTTCCTGTGATTCCGGGGCTGCAAGCATGGGAGCAGATGAGAGTATTGTCTTCAGGTCTTGGAGTGCAGCTTCAGCTTCGTCGGTCCATACAAAATTCTTGGTCTTTTTCAGGAGTTTCTATAGTGGTGCGGCTCTTTCACCGAGCCGGCTTACAAACCGACTGACTGCAGCAATCCAACCAGTTAGTCTTTGTACGTCCTTCAGGAGACTTGGCCTGGAAATATTGAGTATAGCCTTGATTTTGTCCCGGTTTACCTCTATGCCTCTTTGAGACACGATAAAACCTAACAATTTTTCGGCTGGTATTCCAAAGAAGCATTTCTTCAGATTAAGCATTATGTTGTATTTTCGTAGATTCGAGAATGTTTCCTCCAAGTCGGAAATCAATGTTTCCTTATTTTTGGACATCACCGCAATATCATCCACGTATGAATGTACATTGCGTCCGATTTGATCATGGAGGCAACGCTGCATTGTGCGCTGGTACGTAGCTCCTGTGTTTTTCAGCCAAAAGGGCATCATAATGAAACAGAAGGTCCCAAGGGGGTTATGAATGAAGTTTTGACTTTGTCAGATTCCTTCATCCGGATTTGGTGATAGCCCGAATATGCGTTGAGAAAACAGAGGAGTTCCAAACCTTCCATAAAATCGATAACTTGATCAATCCTAGGCAGAGCGAATGGATCTTTGGGGCAAGCCTTGTTTAAGGCAGTATAATCAACACACATCCTTAAATCAGTGGTGTCCTTTTTAGGGACCATTATAGGATTGGCCGACCACTCAGTGTGGATGACCTCTTCTATGAATCTGGCTAACTCGAGCCGTGCTAGTTCCTTAGCTATTGCATTATGCTTTTCATCACCAAAATGTTGTAAGGACTGCATCACGGGTTTAGCGTTCGGGTTTACATTTAAAGAGTGCTTGGCAAGTTCCCTAGGTACTCCGGTCATGTCAGATGGCTGCCATGCGAAGATATCTTGATTTGCTTTGAGGAACTTGACGAGCGCGCTTTCCTATGCGCTATCTAGGCCTACGCCTATCTAGATCACCTTGGAGGGGTCATCATCCTTCAACGGTGTCTTCTTCGTCTCTTCTGATGCCTTGAACTCCGGATTCGTCTTTGTCACCTCCTTCTTCGTTGCGGGCATCTCGGACAGATCTATGCTCTTCTTGATCTCCTGGTACTCCTGGGCGTGCAACACGGCTTCAGCAAAGGCGGCATTTCCATCCTCGCACTCTCGCGCTTTCTTCGGGTCTCCCTTGATGGTAATCACATTGTTGGGGCCTGGAATTTTCATCATATTGTAAATGTAACACGGACGAGCCATAAAAGCCCAGTAAGCCAGATGTCCGAATATAGCATGGTATGCGCTCTTGAACGGGACCACTTCGAAGGAAAGTGCCTCCGTCTGGTAGTTCTTTGGAGTTCCAAAGGTAACATCCAAAGTGATTTCTCCCAGGGAATTTGCTTGTCTTCCTGGGACAACCCCGTGAAAGATCACGGAGCTATGGTTCAGCTGGGTCTCCGAGATTTTCATCCGGCGTAGTGTTTCGACATACAAAATGTTAATGCTGCTACCACCGTCCATGAGGGTATTAGAGAAACCATAGCCATCAATAAGTGGATTGACGACTAAGGCGTATTTTCCTCGCCTGTGCAATTTAGGCGGATGATCAGCATGGTCAAATGTGATTGCCACTTCCGACCAGTCCAAGAATTGAGGGACAGCCAGACCTGTTGCATTGAGCTCATGTAGAACTGCTTTCTTGAACTTTGCTGGATGAGATTAGAGGAAGGTGATGTAAGTGTCTTTCTTGGTCGGAATTTTTTTCTTCCCTTCCGGCTTGGGATTTGAAGCATCAGCTTCCTACATGTCGGAATCTTCCTTGGTCTCTTTATCCTTTACGGGATTCTTCTTTACCTTCTTCAGCTTAGCCCTATAGCCAGTGGTATCATCTCTCTTAATATCGTCATTAAAACGACGCTCGGCGTTTGTGTGGGACAAGCCTCCATTGGTGTCTAGGTGATGCACACATGGGTTATTGGCAATGTCGGCCCAAGAGTAGGTTTTGTTAGGTTGCTGGTCTCCTCTACCTTGAACTCTTGACGTTCCACGACCGCATCCGTGGCCACCGCCACGCCCTCCTCATCCTCCAGACCCGAAAGTAGCAGTAACCACTGCTGTTTCCGTGTTGGGCTTTTCTTCCGAGGTATTCTTGCGCTTCTGAGCCTGCTGCTTTGGTTGTTTTGCCGACTGTGGCACAACTAGGGAATTAAGTAATCCCTCTGCGTCATCGTCAGCATATGCATACTTGCTCGCTGTTTCTATCATCTCTCCCAGATCAGTGACCTTGTCACACTTCAAGCGATGACGTAGTAGACCAATTGGGAGACCTACAATGAAAGCTTCAATCGTAGTTTGGTCATTTACTCCTTCATAGGAGTTCTTGGTGTCGATCCATCATCAGAGATAATCCCAGCAAGTTTCTCTGGCTTTCTGGGTGCAACGCTATAGGTCTCCTACCATACAGGGCCTCCGGTACGTGCCTTCGAAATTCCGAACGAATGCACTTTGCATGTTATACCAGTTGTGGATGGTGTTCTCCGGAAGTTCATTGAGCCATGATCGCGCCGTCTTCCGCAACATGAGTGGGAGATATCGGGTTGCGACCAGGCTGTTTCTGCCTTTGGCGATGCAGCAAGCTTGGAAGAAATCCTAGAGCCAGGTATCTGGCCGAGCTATACTGTCATAGGCTTGAATGTGTCTTGAGATAGCAAATCCTTTTGGGAATTTTGTAGCTCTTATGCGTGGTCTGAAGAACTTTGGGCCCACGTATGTATCATCCTTTTCGTAGTGTCGCGCCTCTATGTTGGAATTAATCTTGTGCCTTGCGTCACTTAGGGATAAGGATCGTCCCGGATGACAGCTATGGCTGTGGTGTCTTGGAGCCGGACTTCGGCTTCTTCCACCACCTCCTCCACCACGACGTCCTCCTTGGCCTCCTTGGGGGCTGTAATGATGGCTACTTGGTGGGGAAGGTAGAGCAGCTGGGTTGTTTTCGGCTGATCGCCGGCCTCCGTCCGGAGCGTCATTATTCCGGTTCCAGGGAGGATCTTCATTGTGACGAGCCCCCTACCGGTTTGACTCGGCATGGTGTCCGTCATTCCTTCGCCCGTCAGCCGGACAGCTGGCATGTCTAGGAGGTGGCATTCTTTGTCGGTCCTCCTCCCGACATTTCTATTTATCTTCTTCCCTACGATCCTTCGACTCTCGCTGGGGAGGGTTCTTCGGATTCAATGCAGCAATTGCCTCTTGCTCCGCAGCTGGGTAACGTTGCGCCAGTCACGTGCAGCTTTGTGGTGTTGTCCTAAAGATCCGGTTCTTGAGTAGTTGTCTTCCCGACGGTCGGAACGATGATGATGTTCCCGACCTAGAGATCCATATTGACTCCTGCCTATTCAATGATGACTTCTGTGATCGTGAGAACCTTTAACGCTTGTAATTTAATCCCTTTGTCTCATGATATAATATATGTCCGAGATTCGATCATCGGTATCCAAATACCTAGTTTGATCTCGTTACCGACATGCACTCTTTTCTCGTTCCCGTGATATAACATTCTATTGATCACATCACTTGCTTGCAACCTACCTTAATGTGATATCACCGAGAGGGCCCAGAGTATATCTATCCGTCATCGGGATTGACAAATTCCACTCTTGATCCATGAGCCTCAACATAACACCTTCGTAGCACTGAACCCATCTTTATAGTCACCATGTTACGGTGTGACGTTTGATGTTATCAAGATGCTTTTCCGGTGTTAGCAATTAACATGATCTCATGGTCTAAGGATAAAGATTACTTTGTATGGTGTTATAGCAATGTAAACATAATGACTTGATCGTAATGCTATACTTCGTATGAATGTTCATCACATAATTTCACAAATGTTGTGACCTTGTTATTAACAACATCCAATGTCCATGATCAGGAAACCTTGATCATCTTGTTAATCAACAAGCTAGTCTATAAGAGAGGCATAACTAGGAACCCTTTTTGTTTATTAAACACAGATGTATTGACGTTTCCGATCAATACAATTATAGCATGCAAAATAAACATCTATCATATATAAGGAATACATAATAACAACTTTATTATTGCCTCTCAGGGCATATTTCCTTCAGTCTCCCACTTGCACTAGAGACAATAATCTAGTTCACATAGTGATAAATCTAACACCCATGGAGTTTTGGTGTTGATCATGTTTTGCCCTAGGGAGAGCTTTAGTCAACAGATCTGCTACATTTAGGTCTGTGTGTACTTTACAAATCTTTATGTCTCCATCCTTGACATGTTCGCGGATGGAGTGAAACCGGCGCTTAATATGCTTGGAATTCTTGTGAGACCTCGGTTCCTTGGCGTTGGCTATGGCTCCATTATTGTCACAATAGATCACCATCGGGTCCAATGCACTAGCAACCACCTAGTTCCGTAATGAACTCTTTCATCCAAACCACTTCATGTGTCGCTTCTGAAGCAGCAACATATTCCGCCTCCATCGTTGATCCAGCCACCACAGGTTGTTTGGAACTCCTCCAACTAACTGTTGCTCCGTTCAAGAGAAATACATATCTGGATTGAGACTTGGAGTCATCTGGATAGGTGTCAAAACTAGCATCGACATAACACTTAGCGACTAGCTCTTCTTCACCTTCATATGTAAGAAACATATCCCTAGTTCTTCTCAAGTACTTGAGGATGTTCTTGACCGCTATCCAGTGTTCCGAACCTGGATCAGATTGGTACCTATTAGTCAAACTAATAGCATGTGCCACATCCGGTCTTGTACATAGCATGGCATACATTATAGAGCCTATGGCCGAGGCATAGGGGATCTTATCCATTATCTCTCCTTCTTCCGCCGTAGCCAGACTTTGAGTCTTACTCAATGTCTTGCCTTGTAACATAGGTAAGAACCCCTTCTTACTTCCGTCCATATTAAACTTCTTTAATATCTTATCAAGGTATGTACTCTGCGATAGCCCAATTAGGCGCCTTGATATATCTCTATAGATTTTAATGCCTAATATATATCACGCTTCACCAAGGTCTTTCATCGAAAATTTGCTGTTTAGATAACTTTTAACACTGTTTAAAAGATCTATATCATTTCCAATCAATAATATGTCATCCACATATAATATCAGAAATGCCACATTTCTCCCACTCACTTTCTTGTAAATACAAGCCTCTCCATAAGTTTGGACAAATCCAAACTCTTTGATCACCTCATCAAAGCAGAGATTCCAACTCCGGGATGCTTGCTTCAGTCCATAGATGGATCGCTGAAGTTTGGATACCTTATTAGCATCCTTAGGATCGACAAAACCCTTAGGTTGTATCATATACAACTCTTCTTCAATATTACCATTGAGGAATGCAGTTTTGACATCCATCTACCATATTTCATAATCGAAATATTCAGCAATTGCTAACATAATCCTAACCGACTTAAGCATCGCTATGGGAGAGAATGTCTCATCGTAGTCAACTCCTTGAATTTGTCGAAACCCCTTTGTGACAACTCGAGCCTTATAGATGGTCACATTACCAGTAGCATCAGTTTTTCTTTTGAAAATCCATTTATTCTCAACGGCCTTTCGATCGTGAGGTAAGTCTACCAAGGTCCAAACCTGGTTCTCGTACATGGATTCCATCTCGGATTTCATGGCTTCTAGCCAATCCGGGTTCATCATCGCTTCTTCATACGTCACAGGGTCATCCATTTCATCAACCATGAAATTCATAACAGGATTGCCGTATAGTTCAGGAGCTGCACGTGTCCTGCTTGACCTGCAAGGTTCAGTAGTGTCCTCTTTCGGAGTTTCATAATCAATATCATTAGCTCTCTCTTCATTAGGTGAAGTCAACTCCGAAACAATTTCTGGTGCTGCGCTACTCGCCATTTCATGAAGAGAAGGTTTGATAACCTCTTCAAGTTCTACATTTTGACTACTCACACCTTTCGCAAGAAACTCCTTCTCAAGAAAGGATCCATTCTTGGCAACAAAAACCTTGCCCTCGGATCTGTGATAGAAGGTATACCCAATCGTTTCCTAAGGGTATCCTATGAAGATGCATTTTTCCACTTTTGGTTCGAGTTTATCCGGTTGAAGTTTCTTCACATAAACATCGCATCCCCAAACTTTAAGAAATGACAACTTAGGTTTGTTTCCAAACCATAATTCATACGGTGTCGTTTCAACGGATTTAGATGGTGCCCGATTTGAAGTGAATGCAGTTGTTTCCAGTGCATAACCCCAAAATGACAGTGGCAAGTCAGTCAGAG
Source organism: Avena sativa (assembly GCA_916181665.1). Classification (NCBI taxonomy): domain Eukaryota; kingdom Viridiplantae; phylum Streptophyta; class Magnoliopsida; order Poales; family Poaceae; genus Avena; species Avena sativa. Next base: position 85,376,096 of record OV702291.1, on the reverse strand, counting down.
ACATCATAGATCGAACCATATCCAATAAAGTACGATTACGACATTCCGACACACCATTACGTTGTGCTGATCCGGCAGGCGTGAGTTGTGAAACTATTCCACACTCTTTCATGTGTGTGCTAAACTCGTAACTTAGATACTCACCTCCATGGTCAGACCGAAGAAATTTGATCTTTCTATTACGATGATTTTCCACTTCATTCTGAAATTCCTCGAACTTTTCAAAAGTTTTAGACTTGTGTTTCATCAAATAGATATACCCGTATCTACTTAAATCATCCATGAAAGTAAAAAAATAACGATATCCACCTCGCGCCGACACACTCATTGGTCCACATACATCAGTATGTATGATTTCCAATAAATCTGTCACCCGTTCCATTGAACCGGAAAACGGCGTTCTAGTCATCTTGCCCATAAGGCATGGCTCACATGTATCAAATGATTCAAAATCAAGTGATGTATCAAATGATTCAAAATCAAGTGATTCCAAAAGTCCATCAGAATGGAGTTTCTTCATGCGTTTAACGCCAATATGACCTAGACGGCAGTGCCACATATACGCAGATATATCATTATCAAGTTTAATCCTTTTAGCATCAACATTATGAATATGCGTAATATTACTATCGAGATCCAATAGAAATAAACCATTCAACACAGGTGCATGACCATAAAAGATATTATCCATATAAATCAAACAACCATTGTTTTCATATTTAAAGGAATAACCACTTTGCATCAAACACGATCCGGATACAATGTTCATGCTCAGTGCAGGCACCAAATAACAATTATTTAGGTTTATAACTAATCCCGATGGCATATGGAGAGGTAACGTCCCGACGGCGATCACATCAACTCTTGATCCTTTGCCGACCCTCATCCTGACCTCATCCCTTGCTAGTTGTCGCTTGTTCCGCAGCCCCTAAACCGAGTTACATATATTAGCAACCGATCCCGTATCAAATACCTAGGTGCTACTGTGAGTACTAGTCAAGTACACATCAATAACATGTATATCACATATACCTTTGTTTGCCTTGTCGGACTTCTTGTCCGCCAAATACTTGGGGCAATTGTGCTTCCAATGGCCAGTCCCCTTGCAATAGTAACACTCGGTGTCAGACTTAGGGCCAGCTCGGGGTTTCTTTTCAGGTGTGGCAACAGATTTGCCACCTTCTTTCCCTTGTGCTTGCCTTTCTTGTCCTTCTTGAAACCGGCGGTCTTATTGATCATCAACACTTGATGTTCTTTCATAATCTCCACTTCTGCAGTCTTAAGCATTGACAGAAGATTGGGGAAGAGACTTCTTCATGCCCTGCATATTATAGTTCATAACGAAGCTCTTGTAGCTAGGTGGCAGAGATTGGAGAACACGATGTATGCCTAAGTCAATGGGAATCGTTATTCCCAAGGACACAAGCTTATCGGCGTACCCAGACATTTTGAGTACGTGCTCACTAACAGAGTTGTTCTCCTCCATCATGCAGCTAAAGAACTTTTCTGAAGCATTATAACTCTCTACGACAGCATGGGTATCGAAAATCATTTTCAATTCTCCCATGGTATCAAAGGCATTGCCATTTTCGAAACGCTTTCGAAGTTCTGGCTCTAGCCCATACAATATGCCGCAATGAACTAAGTTGTGGTCCTCCTGACGAGTCATATAGACATTCTTTTCCTCGTCAGGGGCATCAGGAGCTGGTGGGGGGCCTAGCGGCGCCTCTAGCACATATTGCTTTTGTGCAGCAGTGAGGAGAATCCTCAAATTCATAGCCTAGTTGGTGAAGTTGCTACCATTCGCAGCAAGTTTCTCTTTCTCCATGAACACATTGAAATTAAAAGCAGGTGGTGCCATCTACAACAGAATTTGTAAAGTTTATTTAGACTAAGTTTATGATAGAGTGAGTTCAACTAATCCAAATTACTAATGAACTCCCACTCAAAAACGACATCCCTCGTGTCCTTTTGGTGATTACATGAACCAAATCCACTACACCAAGTCCGATCATCACGTGAGTTGATGTAGCTTCAAAGGCGAGCATCTATATGGGCATCACATCAACTATATGGCTCATGTTTAACCTTTTGGTCCGTGTTCCGAGGCCATGTCTGTACATGCTAGGCTCGCCAAGTAAGAACCTTAGTATTCGCGTGTGTAAAACTGTCTTACACCCATTCATATGAAAGCGTAGATTCGAGTACACCCGATCATCATATGATGTCTCGAAACACCATCCATAGAACAGTGCATACTCAAGTAAGAACACATTTTTATCTTGATATCTAAATGAGGGATCATCTTACAATGCTACAGAAAGCGCCAAACTAGCAGTATAAGATGCTAACATCTAATGTGTAAAGTGAGATGATATGGTCAATGCATTTGATCTCTATCATTTCCATCGTGATATGATCTCTATCATTCCTTTGTGTGTAAGGCCAAGGTATATGGAACTTACACGTTGAATGTGTTGTAAGAGTATATATCATACATCTACTTACAACAATACCATATCAATACACTAGCCCAGCAACGATCTAAACTAGACGCCTCTAATTTATCAATTGCAAGTTTTACATGCCTTAGGGCTTTCTGAGATAGAACCGTTCTTACCTATGAACATGAACCACAATGAGGATAACCAAGTTATTAGCAACTCGTTGTAAATCAGATATTGACTACAGTAGGAGAGACAGACACCCGCCAGCCACTTGTGCAAAACTAGTTGCATGCCAGTCGTGAAACCGGTCTCATGTACGATGACATGTAAGGTTGGTCCGGGCCGCTTCATCCCACTATGCCACCAATATCCAAAATACATAGAAGATGCAATAACATGATCATCATCACCACATATAAACATATGTGTACTACCCGTGCAAAGCACCTATGCATAAACCTGGCTCTGATACCACTGTTGGGTCCGCAGCATAGAAAACAAAAAATTTCCTACGATGAGAACTACACGCCAAGATCTATCTACTAGGTACAGAGCAACGGGTGGACATACATCCATCGAGAACTTACCCTCGAAGACAACGAGTTTTGTTAACGAGTAGGAACTCATGGTTGATGTAGTCGTACACTTGCCGATCTCAAGATCGTGAGGAAGTCCAAGCGCCGCAACTCAACAGCGCATCCATACTCGCACACACGTTCAAGCCACCGGACAACCTCCACCTCCTCGCTCTAGCAATCTAGCGGAAGCAACAACTCCTTCCAGACGAAATGCCATCGGGAACATGTATCTCGCTAATCCGAGACCATGGGGGAATAAATCTAGAGGGGGAGAGAGATCCTTCACGAGGAGGTGTAAGGAAGAAGGAGGAAGAGGGGGGCCTTTTATAGGAGGAGGGGGGTACCCCTCCCCATGGCCGGTGCATGGGGGGTGACCCCTCACCTCCCCCATTCATGTGGTGGTAACCCCTCCACATTAAAATGCCTCTTCACATTCCCTTTTAAAGTCCCCACTTTAAATGCATTAAAATTCTCTAAGTTTAATGCTCTCTCATTTAATAAAACTCTATTATTAAATTTATTCAGAATTTTTTATTACTTTAATTAACAAACATTCACATATAACCCCTTGCAATATTTCAATATCACATGCAGAACCACTTTCTGCAATTTCACCCGAAACAATTTCCGGTTTCTATCGAAACAATTCCTGCGCTTTGCAATTCTTTCGTCTAAAACATATGTGCTCCAAAATGGTGTCCGTTAACTCTTAAGTGTGTCACCCTACGGTTCGCGAATAACGCAGATATGATTGAGACTCCGCTCAGATCAATAATCAGAAGTGGGACCTGGAGATCCATACTGACTCCTGCATATTCAACAATGACTTCTGTGATCATGAGAACCTTTAACAATTCTAATTTAATCCCTTTGTCTCATGATATAATACATGTCCGAGATTCGATCATCCGTATCCAAATACCTAGTTTGATCTCGTTACCGACATGGACTCTTTTCTTGTTCCCGTGATATAACATTCTAATGATCACATCACTTTCTTGCAAAGCTACCTTAATGTGATATCATCAAGAGGGCCCAGAGTATATCTATCTGTCATCGGTATTGACAAATTCCACTCTTGATCCATGAGCCTCAACATAACACCTTCGTAGCACTGAACCCATCTTTATAGTCACCCTGTTACGGTGTGACATTTGATGTTATCAAGATGCTATTCTGGTGTTAGCAATTAACATGATCTCATGGTCTAAGGATAAAGATTACTTCGTATGATGTTATAGCAATGTAAACATAATGACTTGATCGTAATGCTATACTTCGGATGAATGTTCATTACATCATTTCACAAATGTTGTGACCTTGTTATTAAGAACATCCAATGTCCATGATCAGGAAACCTTGATCATCTTGTTAATCAACAAGCTAGTCTATAAGAGAGGCATAACTAGGAACTCTTTTTTTATTAAACACACATGTATTGACGTTTCCAATCAATAAAATTATAGCATACAAAATAAACATCTATCATATATAAGGAATACATAATAACAACTTTATTATTGCCTCTCAGGGCATATTTCCTTCAGTATGACGTTTCCTGGTCTTCTGATGTTGCCTGGAGTTGTACTTCTCCGCAGTTGCCATGCGTTTCTTTTCTTCCTCAAGGTTTTTGGCTTCATCGAGGAGTAGTTGGCAACGCGCTTGTAGGACCTGGGCCCTTTCGTCCAGCTCTTCAGCAGTAAGTTCTGCAGCTGTAGGAATAGGTGTGGTTAATGCAGCATCAATGAGTTTATGTGTGCCTTTAGTGATCTTGTGTCCATCCATCGACTCTTCTTTGGGCTCGTCTGGGATAAGTGCTCCGTCCGAGTCTTCCTCATATTCCTCGGCAATCACCTCCTCTGCCGGAGGATCTTTTGCCGGGGTCTTGTTCTTCTTGTTCTTCTTCTTTGCCTTGTTGGCAGCGCCAGTAGCAAAGACGGCTTTGGTCCCGTTTCCCGGAGTCAAACTTTGATCGGTACTTTCAGCCATTTGGTTCTCAGGATTATCTCTGAGATCCATATTGTCCTGTGCTTTGGGAGAGTTTTCTCTGGATCCTCCATCCATGTCTTCTCCTTCTGCAGCAGTTGTGGAGTTAACCTCCTCTTCATATTCCGCGGAGAACTTCCAGAAATCTGCCAACGTCATGGAGTCATCTGAAGATGCCGGTAATTCGACGCTTGTTCCGATAACCTCTAGCACAGAGTCGATGTTGTCTCCAGCATCGGCGGAGCCGGATCCGGATCCCACATATCCGACAAAGTGCGATGCGCCCCTCTTGAGATAACTGCCATATTCATAGTAGGCTTCGTCGAAATGCTTGATCGTCTCGAGGATTGCATCTACGCCTGAGTTTTGCATGATCATGCGTCTTAGTGTGTATCTTAGGAAGGGCCTGTCCGTCCCGGCGTCATCAGATCATGGGTGGATCACCTATATTATTAGATATAAAGTATGTGCACATGAGATTTCATTAGAACTTGCCATTGAGTAAAAGTATGTGCAGCTAGCATGGGTGGATCACCTATATTATTTATGTGGGGATGAGGGATCGGAGGGTCGAGAGAGTACCACCCAGGAACCAAATGGTGATCATCCTTCCCATCACCCTTTTTGGTGGAGGAGTTAGTGGAATTATGTTCATCCCCCACAAACTCAACCGTAGGTTTAGCCAAGGCATTCACCTTTGGAGGAGGAGGAGGTTCCTCTTGAGAGGGTGTGGAGGGGCAACCCTTTCCTTAACAAATTGCTCAAAAAGTATGCGCAATTGTTGAATTTTGTTGCCCAGGGTGGAGCTCAAGCTTGTTTCTGATGAGTCCAGAATTGAAGCATATTTACCTTTTGTTTTTGCATAAATAGAGTAGGGATCTTTGTATTTCACTTCGTCTATGCGTGCTATTTTATTCTTGTTTCAACATGATCCCAAATCATGGAGTCATATATGAACATATCAATTAGATTTGTCATATTGTGTAATTATATGATATTTCTATGTGATAAAAGTCATTTTATGAATTTACCTTCACACCTGGAAGAATACTAAACAAGCAGCAAGCACCAGTACCAATAACAACCACTGGTACGGGCGGATCCCACCCATACCAGGCGCCATCATAACCGCCTCATCAAATACTTACTCCTGGCGAAGGTGAGAGGGGGATCCGACATTCACAGCCACCAGAAACCACGAAAAACCACATCTGAGAGGGATTTGAAGGAGGAACTTGGCTGGGGGGAATCCCAGCTGCTTCACGGATCATTGGAGGACAACACATCATCCCCTTCATCATCAACCACTACATCTCCATTACCACCATTACCCCCATCTTTCATCTATTAGATCTCTTTGTAATTCCAGATCCAATTCTGCTTTGAATTAGATCTACCTTCATACTTTTATCCATTCATTTGATTATGATGATGATGATGTTGTTGATTGCTTCCATGAGTGAGTAGTTCCTTTGTTCTTAGGAGATGGAGAAACCCGCACCATTATGAACTTGTAATAAAGATGATTTATTCTTGTGTCCATATGACTTGCTTGTCTATGATATAATTATGATTTGTGTTTGATCTCTCTCTTTAGATGGTATGTGTAGTCGGCCACATATCATTTGCCTTTGGGACTAAAGGAAAGGAGAAATCCTTTGGACGTGTCTTGGAAGTGTACCCGGAATGCCCCGTGATAGATTGTCGCCGGCTCGTAACCTACACGGTCAAAGGAGGATTAAAGAGGGACTCCCTAAGCTAATTACGATATCCATGGGGAAACCCTTAATTGCGATAGTGTGTATGGGTGACTGCTCTCAGACATCATAGTGGTTATTTAGAGGTGACCTCACTCTTGGCTCAACAAAGTGGCTTCCTACGAGCCAGGTAGTGAACATCTTATTATGGGGCTCTATCCACACATATCATGACACAAGGAGTATGTTATCTTGATTACATATGACAATAATATTATGCTAGTGGTGTATCCTACATCACCGAGAATGTTTTAGCCCTATTGAGTTCAACCACGCTTTCACACAAACTTGTTACTTATTTTCTTTTACTTGATTTAATTACTTTTCTGCAATCAATCATAAACCTTTCAAACACCCTTTACTTGAGATCAAAGATAGCTTATAAGTATACTTTGGCAGAGAGTAACGAGGGGCATAAAGACCTTTACCAATAGCTCTCTGTGGGTTCGATATGTGTACTTAGAAACTAGCTACAATTGGTCTGCACTTGCAGTCATCAAGCTACTTTCTGGCGCCGTTGCCGGGGAGCCAAGCGCTTTTGGTCTTTGTTCTTAGTTACTTATTTTACTCATTGTTTCACTAAAGTTGTTTATTAGTTCCAGGTAAGCACCATGACTGCACTCGGACTGATTAATCAACTCGATGCTACTAAATACCTGGGGAAGTTCAATAGAGGACTTGTCAAAGAATTCCCAAGTAGGAGCGAACCAGAATATGAGGTCAACCCTCGTTTTATCGCTATTACTAAAGAGAAAACTTTTGTAGGAGATGATCCCGATGAGGATCCTTATAATCATTTAATGCATTTTACTGAGCTATGTTGGACCCTTAAATTGAGAGGCTATTCTGATGATGAATTGAAACTTAAACTATTTAGCCAATCTCTAACCAATACTGCTTTACCTTGGTATAGAATTTGCCCTGCAGAGAAAATTGATACCTGGGAAAAACTTTAAGGAGAATTTGTGTTTTGATTCTTTCCCAAGGTAAAAACTGCTGAAGTAAGAAGGGCAATTACAAACTTCAAGAACAGCCCAGGTGAAGGTTTGGTAAGAGCCTACAAAAGGTACAAGTCTCTACTTCATAAGTGTCCCCATCATGATTTATCTGAATGGTACGTTTTGCATATTTTATATGGAGGACTTAATCAAGAAATTAAACATGAGCTTGACACGAATTTGGGAGGCTCTTTCATGGAGTTAACTATAACTAAAGCTTGGGAACTTTTAGAACGAATTCGCCATAATAAAGAAACATGGGGATTTGGTTTAGGAGGCGGAGGAGGTATAGAAATTGAATATGATTGTATCAATGCTTATAAAGACTGGTAAGGTAAAAGAAAATGCTAATGAACTACAACTTGATGATGATATTATTTTGCAAATCTTTTAATCTTTTACAGAACATATTGAAGCTCCTAAGAAACACTGGCTTCATTATACTCTGCCACCCGAGCTAGTAGTAGAAGAAGATCCAATAATCACAGCCCCTGTTGAGCAATTAAGGGAGGTATCCCCATATTTTGAACCCTTTCCTTTCCCAAGGATGGTGAGAAGACATATGATAGCGCAGCAACTAGAGGATCAACGCAAAGAGGAGGAATTATTTCTCAAGGAGCTAGAAGATGAAACACAAAGAAGGAAAACTGAAGAAGATCATATACAAGAGGCCAAGGAATCAATAAAGGAATATATTGTAACCATGTTTGCACACTGCAATGTGATTGAGCTAGACACCGAAGCTTCGCAATTCGTTGAAGGAAAGGTAAAAGCTAAAGAAGTTGGTAAGCCTATCCTTCCGTGCACTTTTGGAGGAACTTCCTATTATGGCCTTTGTGATACTGGTACAGCTGTTAACGTTATCCCTTTTAATTTTTATTTAAAAATTTAAAATGAATTAGCTCCAACCGAATTGGAAGATACGGATATGACTATAATGCTTGCGGATAAAACACTCAGAGTCCCTATGGGAATAATTAGAAATGTACCAATATGTATTGGACCTTACGAATGTCCCATTTCTTTTATGCTTATTGATATGCCCATTGACGTTTATTGTCCCATCATTTTTGGAAGAACTGTTCTAAATACCGTAGGAGAAAACATAGACTACAAGAGGCAAACTGTTTCTCTCAAGTCTGGTGAAGAGAAAATGGATTTTCATTTCTTTAAATTTGACCATAAGCCGGCATTGAAGAATAGGATGATGATGAGTATGAACGTGAGGAAGAAGGTAATATCGTAAATTTAGCCTCAATAGTCATCAAGACTCCTTACAATGATTTAGCAAGAAGCTTAGTCAATAATAATATCCTTCAAGACATAGAAAAGGATGAAATAGATGACTATCTTGACTCCACACCTAAGGTGGACATCGAGATTAATCAATAATATGAAGAACCCATAAGGAAAGGAGACGAGGCTCTTCCTCATCCAATCCTTAAAACTTTAGCAAAGGAACTAAAATATAAATTTGTTGGGGGGATACCCCTGGGTAGGGTCACCCCGGGGTATAAAGACCGAGTTAGCCGAGGTACGGCACGGTCAAGGTGAATGCCGGCCGGGTCTCCTCAAGGAAGGCCGACTTACGGGGTAACCTGGCCTGGAGGGTGTTCACCTATCATTAAAATGTGTGTCGGCTATGCCTGATTTACCATGTGTGCAGGTACCCTCGTAGCCGGGTTAGCCAAGCGCTAGCCGGGTTACGACTTGGCTTCCAAGAGAAGGAAGGAATCTCCCGTTGGTCAAAAGGTGGCCTCTATCCACTATAGCGTGAGCGAAGTGAGCAGAGGGGAGGACCAGTAGGGCGTGGCCGACAAAGGTGATGCGGGCAGTGTCGGCTAACGTGATCCATGTCTACTGACGCCAAAAGACAAGGAGCTCATATAGGATTACGTCCATAGTCCGGACTAGCCATTTAAAGTGAATAAAGAGGCATCTAGCTTTAACCAAACGGCATATTCGGGGAATATGCTTCCACGTGTGCCCTAACTTTTTAACCTGGGCTCCCCTATATAAGGAGCACCAGGGCCTCCATTGCAGGGGATCGATCATTTTACTCTGTCTAAGATAGAACTCTAGAGCACTGTAGTGGGGGGTAAGACCACTAGTCTCCTTCTCACGAACAGCTCAAGGAGCCCTTGTAATCCTACATCGATAGAGTGAAAATACAAAGACTTGTGTGTGGAATCACCACACTATCCCTCCCTAGATTCCTCCAGTGCACATTGGCCCCATCTTTAGCCTATCCATGGCATCTGCCGTGCCACCACCACGACAGTTGGCGCCAACCGTGGGGCTAGCGGCGCTAGCAGGGGTAAATATCCGAATGGGAAATATCTTCGGCACCGGCGAGCGCGTCGTCTCCAGGATCGTTCAGCGTTTTGGAGCGCTGGACTACGTTAGCGACAACGCGGGAAGCTTCGGTAGGAACCCTCCTCCATACAATGGCCTCTTCATCAAGCTTGGTGCGCACAAGATCTACGTCGGTGTCGACAAGTCCTGCGTACACCCGCGACACGTCATCGAGGGAGGCGAACCACCTCTTAGTGTGGCTCGCAGCATGCGTATCACTCGCCCCACAAGCTGCGTTGAGGTCATGATCACAGCGCCAGATGCTGGAGCAAGCAAGGATCCGGCGCTAGAGCCAGAGGCAACGCCAAAGCAGGTAAGGTCCAGATTTCCTCCACTAGAGAGGCCAGGAATGTATTGCAGCAGGCAATAGATAGCTTAGCAACACCCATAGCGCCAGTAGTAGACCCGGCTTAGGCACAGGTTGAGTTAGAGGAAACTAGGCAGAAGATGCTAGCTGGTGCGAAAAAAGTAGCGGAGCTGCAGCAGTCACTAGATATCACTCTGCGGGAGTATGCAAAGGCAAAATGCATAGATGGAATAAAAATGCAAGGTAGAAACCTGATTACTGAGATTGATAGGGAGTATGTGCCTAGGTCGGGTCAGGCAGATACAATAGTAACTGCCGGACTGGAGAGATACCGTACCCCGGCTAAAACCCTCAGGGCTGCCAACGCAGTTGTGTCTGAGTTAGAAGGCTTAACCGGAGAGGCCAGAGAAAGGCAACAGAAGAGAGTTAACCACTTATTGAGGGTAGCATGTCAGCAGAATGAGGAAATAAACAAGGAAAACCCGGCACAGCCTGGAGCATCACATGTGGTTTATTCGGCAAGAAACAACCGAGACAAGTCTACTGGAGTTGCATCCTCTCTAGGTCACGGTCCTAGAAGAGAAGAAGTGGTAACCTCGGGTAGAAGAGACAAACAAATGGTCCCATATGACCCGGTAAAGGAAGGAAAAGGAAAGGCAGTGCAAGTTGATGAGGATCGCCATAGTGCTAGCCGAGGTGAGGCTGGCCAGGGTAACCGCGACCAAGGCAATGTCGATCAGAGGAATGTTGTCAACGGCAATGTCGGACAGTTTAATCCAGCAAAAATAGGGCAAAATGTGCCTCGACAACATCAGCAGCAGTACGCACCTCGGTAGGAGAGAAGGGCAGGCGAAGGAGTGCATCTACAAAACGCTCGTCTAGATCAGGACAGATACAATGATGGTTGCTCGGCAATGGTAGACGCCGGATTCCCAAGACTAGAGCACCATGTGATTGGATCAAGATTGGGAAACATGAACCTACAGCCGGATGATGCAAGGCTGAAGCTGGACTGGATTTATAGTTCATAAATGATCAAGGTACAAGGTCCTCCGGGTCTGGCATGCTTTGGACATCGGATCATGAGAGAACCACCTGTGCCGAATTTTCAGTTGGCCAGAGGAACAAAGACATACGATAGCAGCACAAAGCCGGATGATTGGCTCATTGACTACGCGACAGCGGTTTAAATTGCAACGGGTAATTTGAGATGGGCAGTGAGATATGTGCCCCAGATGCTGGAAGGACAACCAAGGTTTGGTTGAACAACTTTCCACCAAGGAGTATCAATTGTTGGCTAGATTTTGAGGAGCTATTCGTCAACAACTTCTCAAGCACCTACAAGAGGCCGGATAGGCCACAGACTTTGGTTTTATGCAGGCAAAGACCAAATGAGCCGGACCGAGATTTTCTGACTCGGTGGTGCAACGTGTGTAATTCATGTGAAGGGGTAATTGAATCACAAGCAATTGTGTGGTTCGACCAAGGCTATAGATATGGGAGTATGATGTGGCAAAGGCTACAGCGAGATATGCCAACCACCCTAGCTGAAACGATCCGGATCACGGATTCATATGCTTTGGGAGACCCAACACAACCCCGGTTAATGTCAAGCGAGTCGAATGAGGAATACTACAATAGAGATGGTTCTGGATCATCCAGGAGGAATGATTTCCGAGGTAAAAGAAGGGATGATCGTCCAAATTACTAGTACAGCTCGCAGCAAGTGGCCGTTGTGGACCGGGATCAGCCCAATGCCGGCGCAAGCCAGCACCAAAAAAATGGAGGGCAGCAATGGCAACAAAAGAGTGAGGGTGAGAAGCCTTGGACCCTGGAATAGAAGAAACAGTGGCAGGAAAGAAAGGATCGTCTGAGATACACATTCGAGTCTATGCTGGATCAACCATGCAAGTTCCATACGCCAAGTTCAAATAGTCCGGCAAACCATACGACCTAGTAGTGTGAATGGATGAGGAAGTTAGAGAAAGGTAGTTTGAGGCATGCTCAGGCACCTCAGCACGATGCACCTCGGCATGAAGGACCTCGGAATGAAACACCTCGGGAGCAACTGCTCACTGGGGGAAATGGACAGCAGCTGATGTTGCCCCCACCTCCACCGAGGTATGAGAATCAGGAAAGGAGGGATGATGTGCATCAAGTGAGTAACCAGCAACAACAGGACCATGGGTATCATGGCAATGAGGGGAGAAATGAGTACAGAGAGCATCATCAAAGTTATTGTGTGTTTACCACAGAAGAGACTAACAGGAAGAGTTTGCAGCGCCAGCATATGGAGGTAAATGTAGTAATGCCAGCCATGGTGAGGTATATGCCTTGGTCAGATTAGGAGATTACTTGGAGCATCAAGGACCACCCAAAGCTCATGCCAAGTCTAGGGACCTACGCACTGGTACTAGATCCGACGTTCATTGGGCCGAATATCAATGTGAGGTTATCCAAGGTGCTGATAGACAACGGCAGTAGCATTAGTATCATGTACAAGGATACCATGCAGAGGTTGGGGATAATAGAGAATATGCTCCAGGCAACAAGGACCACCTTTCACGGCATTGTGCCAGGTATCTCATGTGAGCCAATTGATAAAGTCCGGGTCGATGTGTTATTCGGCACAAGAGACAATTGCCGGACTTAGAACTTGGAATTTGAGATGGTGAACTTGGAGAGTGCATACCATGTGTTAGTCGGCAGGCCTGCTCTAAACAAATTAATGGCAAGTACTCACATTAGTTACTTGAAGATGAAATTACCCGGACCAAGGGGTGATTACCATAGCCAGGGACTCCATGCGTTCTATTGAATGTGCTTCCACCGGATCTAACCTGGCTGAGTCACTCGTGATCGCTCAGGAGAAGAGGAAAATCCTGGAAGTGGCTGCACTGGCTCAGTCCGCGCAGCAGCATATGCCGTCTCTGAGTAACCCGCATGGGAGTGTTTCATTTCAAGCAACGAAAGATACACAGAAAGTACCTGTTGATGATCAGTTTCCGGAGCACACCGTAACTATGGTGCCGGGTTAAGTGACAAATAGGAAAGTGAGCTCATCAACTTCCTCCGCGGGAATCGGGACATCTTTGTCTAGTCTACACAGGACCTGCAAGGTGTGGCGAGGGCGTTGGCTAAGCACTCTTTAAATGTGAGACCCGGAACAAAGCCGGTGAAGCAACCTCTCTGCCGCTTCGCCGAAGACAGGAAAAGCCATTGGAGATGAGATAGCTCGGCTCCTCGCAGCCAGATTTTTCATGGAGGTACTTTACCTAGATTGGCTCTCTAATCCGGTGCTCGTGGAGAAAAAGAAGGATGATCCGAATGTGGCAGTGGTATGGCGCATGTGTATCGATTACACGAACCTAAATAAGGCATGTCCAAAAGATCCATTCCCGCTGCCAAGGATAGATCAGGTCATAGATTCAACTGCTGGGTGTGAGTTGTTGTCATTCATAGATGCATATTATGGTTTCCACCAGATACCCCTGAATCCGGATGATCAAATAAAGACTGTGTTTATCACCCCGTATGGGGCTTATTGCTATCGCACTATGCCGTTCGGATTACGTGATGCAAGAGAAACGTATCAACGATGCATGCAAAAATGTTTACATGACCAAATAGGTCAAAATGTGCAAGTTTATGTGGAAGATGTGGTGATAAAAACCAAGGAAAACAAAACACTCCTTGAGGATATCCGGCAAACATTCGCGAACCTAAGGAGGTTCCGGATGAAGCTTAAACCAGAAAAATGTACCTTTGGTGTACCGGCAGGGAAGTTACTCGGTTTCCTTGTATCCAGCCAAGGTATTGAAACCAATCCCACGAAAATCCGAGCCATAGAAAAAATGGAACTGCCGAAGTGCCTTAAAGATGTGCAGAAGTTTACTGCTGTGAAAGAAGGCATTGCCCCTCTACCAGTTAATGAAAAAGGTAGACAAATTTACGTGTACACCGCAAGCTGGCAGCGTGTTCCGAGAGTTAAAAAAGATGCTATTCTCTGCACTAGTATTAGCGGCTCTACTACCCAAGGAGCCAATGTTGCTCTATATAGCCACGACCAACTGAGTCGTAAGTGCAGTAATAGTAGTGGAACGCGACGAGGAAGGAAACTCAGTGCAAAGGCTGGTGTATTACTTGAGCAAGGTATTGTCGGCTTCAAAACATAATTATCCTCACTATCAGAAGATGGCATATGGTGTGTATATGGCGGCTAAGAAACTCAAACATTACTTCGAGGAACACCCCATCAAAGTGGTGTGTGAGGCACCCATATCCGAAATTATGGGTAATAAAGATGCTAGCGGCCGAATAGCAAAATGGGCAATTGAGTTAGCCCTGTATGCGCTGCAGTTTGATAGAAGAGATGCAATCAAATCACAAGTTGTGGTGGATTTCTTCGTGGATTGGGCCGAGATGCAGTACGAACCACCTTTGCCAGACTCAAGTTACTGGCGAATGCACTTTGATGGGTCAAAGCTAAAGGAAGGACTGGGGGTCGGGGTAGTGCTTACCTCGCCCAAGAAGGACCAGTTCAAATACATCCTCCGGATCCATTTTAGCGCATCAAACAATGTGGCCGAATAAGAAGCACTTGTGCATGGACTCAAAGTAGTAAAGGAGGTAGGCATACATCGGATATTGTGTTATGGAGATTCGGATTTGGTGGTACAGCAAGTATCTCGCAACTGGGATGCTCTGGATGCAAACATGGCACTTTACAGATTTTATGTCCAGAAGATAAGTGGTTTCTTCGAGGGGTGTGAATTCCATCACGTACCTCGGATTGAAAACGAGGCAGCCAATGTATTATCCAAGTTGGGGTCATCCCGGCAGCCGATTCCGCCAGGCATTGCATCAAAACACTTGAGAAAACCATCTATTACACCATCACCAGAATCCGAATCAATCTATATCCTGACCCTCTCCGGATCAGAAGCTACTCCTATGGAAATAGACTGGGGAAGCACTTCAGTAAACCCGGGGACTGCTTCGGCAAACGCAGGGACTGCTTTGATAAACCCGGGGACTATTGCGCAGAACCTTGGGACTATTTAGCTTAGTCCGGCTGGAGTTATGTCGGTGGATGCAATGGAAGTTGATGAGGAGATTTTCCCCATCCGAGCTATACCTGCATGGGCAAAGCCGATATTTAAATTCCTAAAGGAGGGAACTTTGTCGCATGATGAGATACTCTCAAGGCACATCCAGAGAAGAGCAAAGGCATACACTATCATCAATATTGAGTTATACAAAAGAAGTGTCACCAGTGTTCTACAGTGATGCGTAGACCCGGAAGGGCTTGATATACTCTGAGATATTAATCAAGGAGAATGTGGCCATCATGCATCTTCAAGAGTGTTAGTGGCAAAAGCTTTACGGCATGGGTTTTATTGGCCAAGTGCCATAGAACAAGCAGAGGATCTGGTGAGAAAATGCAATGGCTATCAGAGATACGCCACAAAAACCCACATGCCAATGTCAGAACTCAAGACCATCCCCATTACCTGGTCGTTTGTTGTGTGGTGCCTGGATATGGTCAGACCATTTAAGCCGGCAAGGGGAGGTATGACCCACATCTTGGTCATGGTGGACAAGTTTACCAAATGGATTGAAGTTAAGCCAATCAGGAAATGTGATGGGGCAATGCAGTAACGTTTCTCAAAGATATAATCTAGAGATATGGCTATCCCCGCAGTATCATAACTGATAATGGCACAAATTTTGCTGAAGGAGCATTTGCGAGATTCTGCCGAGAGAAGAAGATCTGGCTAGATGTTGCCTCCGTAGCCCACCCCGCATCGAACGGACAGGTGGAAAGATCCAATGGACTAGTGCTATTTAGGATAAAACCCCAACTCATTGAGCCGCTGCAAAGATCAGCGTGGTGCTGGATAGAAGAACTACCAGCGGTATTATAGAGTTTAAGAACAACTCTGAATCGATCAACGAGCTATACGCCATTTTTTCTGGTATATGGGGAAAAAGTTATACGACCAGCCGACATAGAGCATGATTCGCCAAGGGTCACCCAATACACAAAAGCCGAAGTGCGTGAAGCCCGGCAAAATGATGTTGATCTGCTGGAAGAATCGAGAGAACTGGCCTTGTCCAGATCTGCCATATATCAGCAAAATCTCCGACGCTACCATAGCCGGAAAGTAAACCCCTGAGTCTTCTGGGAATGTGATCTCGTACTTCGGCTGGTACGGTGCACTACAGGCATGCATAAGTTATCCCCTCCATGGGAAGGACCCTTCATTGTAAGCACATCTTTGCACAATGATTCCTACTATCTTATTGATGCACACCATAGGAGAAGAACAAGGCGGACAGGTCCGGAGAGGAATCTAAGCGTCCATGGAATGTAGCTCTACTTCGTCCAATTTACACCTTGCAAAGAGGTGAATGTATTCGAGTCACTCATATGTCAGTATGTATGTCGGCAATGAGCATATCAATGAAACTCCAGCACCCCTAGCAGAAACTCAGGGACTACCTTAATAATTTTCTCTTTCGTATTTACTTTTATATGTCGGTTGGCTTAAATTACCTGGACCTTAGCCGAATTAGTAATGTGTGAGCACCAAAAACCTAACTCTTCGACTTTGCCATTGTCCAACAAGAATTGGCTTCATGGCAAGCAAGAGAACAAGTTTGGAATCGCAAAGCACATGAAAAACGACTAAGGAAAGGAACATAATCGAGCCGACATTTGTTATTCGGAATAACCTTATATTTACTTTATCTATATTGCGTCGAATTATTTTGAGCTAATCTCAAAGTTTCAAGTATTATTAAGTCAATTTTTTGAACCTCGGACTCGTAAGTCAAAAAACCGAATCAAGGTATACACGAGCCGAGTCATAAAATTGGAGGAACGAGAAAAGGTAACGCAGGGACTTCGCCCAAGTTAATCCGGCATTAAAAAACTTAGTATCAAAACACAAACAATTGTAGCAAAACGAACCATTGTGCATAAATACAAATTCAACTGGCATATCGGGGATTTGATGAATATCATTAAGTGTTTATAGCTCATGGAGCAGCAACAGGAGATGGATCATTGGTTGAGGGAGGAGGTACTTCGGCGTCAGTTGGCAGGGCACTGGTCCCTGCCTCATATTCGGGGTTAGCCTCCTCATCCTCCGGGTCTTTGGTATCATTGGCAAGCTCGGAGGCTTCTTCCTCATCTTTTTTCGCCCTCGGCACCATCCAAGACATAGGCATCGTCAGCAGCTTCAAGAAAGCTTGGGCCCTCATTCCAGCTATGGCAAAAGACATACTGAATAAGATTGTTCGCACAGGCTTGGCGTTGAGTGACGCACTCTGGATCATTGGACCACTTAGATCCAGTGTGCTGACGATCAAGCAATTCCAGGTCCAGCTCCTCGTTTCATGAGAGAACGAAGTTCACGGCCGTATCAGCCCTGGCATGTGCCCCATATTCCCGCCACAGGTTCAGCTGGGTCTCACACTCCATCGGTTTTGCTATAAAAGCAGTGCTTCCTTTGGGAGTGGGCTCAGTGGGCCAGAGAGCGTTGAACATCCGAATTGTTGCCGGCATAATTTCTACGCCATAGTTTTTCATAACTTCAACACGGGTAGCGAGACTCACCAGTAGATCCTCTATGTCATAAGGAATAGACCCGGAGGCAGGGCCGGTTGGAATACCCCGCTGCAGGCGAGAGTTGGCAACAACAGCAGAAGCGAGAGGTTCACTCTCTAGGAACTTGCCCATGAGCAAAACAGAAAATATCAATGAGTAAAAGCACATGACCCAGAGAAACAAACATCAGAAAAAGGAAAAGAACTCACGAGCGATCTGGCTGAGAATCCGAGTCAGCTCGTTATGCTCATCTGCATTCCTCGCCTGGAGCTTCTCGTACTCAGAGGTCACCGACTTAAGTTTTATGTCGGCTTCCTACAGCAGGTCCTTGTCCTTTTCAAGATGAGTTTTTAACTGCTCTTTATCCTTGAAGAACACATGGTCGACCTTGTCCAGCTCAGATTTGTGGAGATCCTTGAGCTTCTGGATTTCGGTGTTCAGCCGAGTAATCTCATTGTCCTTGAGGCACAGCTGAGCGATTTCATCATCTTTCTTCCTCAGCTGGGCCTGATGCTTTCCTGCTTGTTTGAGAAAGTGAAGCATCATGTCAGGAATGGGCACGCTATCTTGAAGTGTAACTGCAATAATGGGTTGACCCGGCAAAGCCGTGGTAAAAATATATGCCGAGTCAAGGAAAGAGTATACAGGGGCTAAGTGAACAAGATGACTTACCTTGGATCTCAGCCAAGTTCTTGCGCATGATGACATTTTCAGCCTTGACCTCGGCTGCATAATATGGATGATAAGTTAACACGGATGGCAAGTAACTCAAAGAAAAGAAAATGCAAGATCTTAAGTAAAATAGATTACCCTTCTTTTGGTGATCAACCAACAGCTTACCGTATCTGGCACGAAGATCCTTCTATGAGTCCAGTAGACGCTGGAACTCAGCAGTTCGGCGGTTGGTGGAGATCTGAAAACAAGCCAATGATTAGTTTAGAAATAGGAAGAAAGATATTTGAAGTCTAAAAGATTCGAGCCAAGTGGAACTTAATCCGGCTCTAAGTGTGTGGATATTCGAAGTCTACAAGATCCGGGCCAAGTGAAACTTAACATGGCTCTAGCTGTGTGGATATTCGAAGTCTACAAGATCCGGGCCAAGTGGAACTTAACCCGGCTCTAGGTGTGTGGGTATTCAAAGTCTACAAGATCCGGGGTAAGTGGAACTTAACCCGGCTCTAGGTGTGTGGGTATGTGAAGTATACAAGATCTAGGCCAAGTGGAACATAACCCGGCTCTAGGTGGATGGACATTTGAAAACACTACGGACTTGCGCTAATTCTCTAAGAGCATCCGACCGAGTAATAAATTACTCCCCTGGAGGCTCGGGGACTAGTGGGTATATCTCTAAGTGCTTGCATATAAAAAAGGCATAGCAAAAAGGGCTTACCTCCATCATCCGGCTAGCAAGCGAGATGGCCATAGTGGCGGTGTTCATCTGAGCGCTGAACTCCATCAGACCAAAATTCTCCGGGAGATCATCCTACGGGTTTATAAATTCAGCATCATTCCAGTTGTTGACATACTCGATGAGCACCGGACTATAACTCTCCCTGCTAAGCGACTGGCTCGTCACCAAGCCCTTAGCATGGGCTTCACGCCTCGCGGACTGAGCAACAGCTGGGCTAGTATGCAAGGTTAGTTGTTTACTGCCCTCTAATCCGGTAGCAGAAGGGCCGGAGGATGGATCTTTGGCTGCTTCGGCAACCTTCTTGCTTTTGCCGGTAGATTTTGGCCGCTGCAGAAGAGTCGAGACTGCCGCTCTGGAGTGAGCTTGAAGGGCCGACTGGAATATGTCCTTGATAGACACAGTTGATCCGGAGGCGGGAGCTTGAGGTTTTTCTTGGAGGCTGGCTTTGTCGTGGCTATTGCTGGTGCTGGTACTGGTGCTGCTGGTGCTGGTACTAGTGATGTTGGTGTTGCTGGTGCTGGTACTAGTGATGTTGGTGCTGGTACTGGTGTCGAGGGGATGACCTCCAGATACCCCAATCAGACAAGAACCATGGAAGTCGGTTCATGTTCGGTTGGCTGTGCACAGCCGGACATGAGCAAGTCAAGCCGGCTACTTCACGCTAGTCGGAACCGCGAGGAGCAGCAAGGCATGGGACCGGCTACATCAGCATAGCCGGACTCAATCAGGAGGATAGTGTGACCTTCTGCATAGTACGCCCTGGTACGATGACAAGACCCGCAACTACATGGCCATACCGAAGACATTGCGGGGTGACGCGGGAACAGTGACCAGACGCTGACGACGGGCTCGCATGGCGTTCACTGTACCCACGACGACCTTACCGCGTGTACTCTGATGGGATGTAAGTGTACCAAATACTGTAGATGACTAGCTGGCTGGGACCCGCCTGTGGGCCCGCCAGCCGGACTGGCCAGTGAGACCGTTGCCTCTCTGCCTATATAAGGAGAGACAAGGTTCTCGTAGCAAGGGTTGGTCTCAGTCCATTTAAGGACATAGCTAGAGAATACAGCTCGAGGAGCGATTGTAGCCCGTATACTACTGATAGTCAGATCAGAAGGAGTAGGAGTTTTACCTTACCACGAGGGATCCGAACCTTGGTACTTCCTGCGTCTTGCTACACTTGCTCGTATCCAATCCCGCCTGCGGACGCCGTAGAGAGCTTCCCTGCTAGTCCCCACACCTCTATCTAACCTGCTTAGGTAATGTCATTCCCAATACAACGACAGTTGGCGCCCACCGTGGGGCTAGATGGCTTCGACTAGAGTCACGTTCCGCATGGGACCCCGCACTTCAGCCGGTGAGCACGTGGCCTCCGGCCTAGTGCTTATTCTCGGCAAGTTTGTCTGCGTTGTCGACAACCCTTCCTGCTTCGCTGGATCCACGTTCCCGGCAAACGATTCCATTCTGCTCTTCAGCGACCTCCCCGTCTACATCGCCACCATGCCGGAGTGTTTCCCTAGGGAGATTGTTTCCGTCACGGAACCGCTGCACCACGGCAGCGGAATCTCCGTCGCTCCTCGTGGTGTCGAGGTGATGATGGCTGGCTCCAGCTCTCATCCCCGCCAGCCGCGGGAGCGGGGCGCGAACAAGGTCGGAACTTCTACTCCACCGCAGCCCAGGAACCCGGTGGAGGAGGCTATCGACCGACTCCTCACGCCGGTTAACCTCAAGGATAACCCGGAGGAGGCGGAGGCCAACTTCGCCATGGAGAGGCAGCTTCTACTCCAGGAGGCCATGGAACTGGCAGTGACCCGAAAGCAGATCGAGATCACCCGGCGCGAGTATGACCACGTGCACAGCTTCACTCCGGCCACCGTAGAGACGAGCCGACACGGACAAGTACGACACCGGGGCGGTGAGCTAGGCGGTAGGATGGAGAAGGATGGCGAGCCGGATCTGCTACCTGCTCTCATACGGCCTACCTACAACACACCCATCAAGTATCTGCGTGCGGCGTGAGCCGAGGCAGATGAATTGCCCAACCTGGAGGGCGAGGAACGAGACCGGCAGCACGCCTGGGTGCAGGAGCTGCTCCGGATCGCGTACAAGCAGGTTGATGCCAACCGGCAGATGCAGGAGGACCCCAGCTGCTCCAAGGGAAGCAAGCCGCCAGCCAACAGCAAGGGTGCACCCCGCGAGACCCACAAGCCGTCCTCTCCTCTGGCTAAGGCCCACAGCAAGCATCGCAGCTCTGGCAACAAGGGCCAGCCGTGCCAGGAGCAAACGGTGAACAGCAACCCACCACCTCCCCCTCGACCAACTGGAGCGCCAAGACCTACCGGTTCCCGTCTCTCGGGCCGGGTAGGAGCGCCCAACCCGGATCGTCTATGTAACACCCTCAAATCGGCCCTATGCAAGTTTTAGCGAATCCCGCCAAACCCGCATAGAAACGATTCAAAGGTGCCCACCAGGCACTTTCGTGCGGGTGGAAAACTAAGTAATAACATTACACAACAGTCCTCGATGGGACCCACCGAACAGATATATACAACAACGACTCAAAGAGTCAAGAATACGGAAATACAATACAAAGATCCAAATCACCTTGAAAACGGTAGAGCGTCCGACTACGGACAAGATGCAAATGGGGCTAAGAGCCCTGAAGAATAACCAATGGCGTCCATAACCCTGCCTAGGCCAAGCCGGAAGGGTAACCCTGCTAACGACGTCGATCTCAAACCTGCTTAAACAAAAGGGGTGCCGACAAAGGGCAAAGGAAAAAGAGAGAGCGGTCAGTACTGAGGCCAGTACACGGCGAGGCTAGAATTCGGCGGTCCTCGCCTACATAGGTATGGTGGACTGCAGCGGCAGCGCAGCATGCACTAAACAACCTATAGAGACTCGATATAACTGTCGGCTATCAGAGAGGGATAAGAAAGATCTATTCGGATCCAACCTGAATCTAACACCAAACAAACCCATCCTGGTATTCCCCCCTCGAGACCAAACGAGGAAGTCAACCGAGGAACTCACACCGTTGGCAGTTTTACTTATTCAGTTATCGTTGCAGCAATTACTAGTCAGGTTTAGATAATCATCCTGATAAAGTAAGCAGTGGGCTCTTTTAGTTAACCATTCCGTTATAGTTACAACACTTACTAATCAGATACAGATAGCATGAGATAAACCCCAAAACCCAGCAGTTGTTGTTACTTTCATTTAGCCATTCCATTATAGTGAAGCTGATTACTAGTCATATCGGATACAAGTCAATTTATAACAGTAAACTTTAGTTATAGTTGTCTATGATCAAGCACTGTGCTCCAAGTCGTCCATAACCGCGGACACGGCTTCTCGAAAAGATTTAACCCTGCAGGGGTGCACCAAAGTATCCACAGGCACTTCGACCCTTTTTGCCAGATCAGTTAACATACACCCATCGGTATGTCGGCGGGGCCTAATTCACGATGTTCCCAGACCCAAAGCAAGTACATGGGGGCCACCCCACCAAGTCGAACCCGCAACGAAGTCGGCCGGTCTCCGAGACGGACTTAGGGTTTGGGTAGACGGCTGTGAACGACAGCAAATCCCAAAACTGGGACTGTCGACACCGCGAAAACGTGTCCCGATCCTAAACAGTACAGTGTGCTCCTCGCACAAACGTAATAAAGCAGTAAAGCATGGCATAAGTACAGGATCGTAAATAAAACCTCAAACTAGTTTGTGGCCCCCAGTACAATACTTTGAAATCAGGTAATAATCAATGGGGGGCCCATATCTCCCCACCTGTGGTTAGCGCGCTCGATCTCGGAACAGGTGTCAAGAACTCGGGGTCCTACGGGACACAAGTGGGCGGTCGGAAACCAAATATTATCTATCACCCACCGATGCCTCTGCTTACTTCAATTTTAGTTGTTAAACAGGAATTAAAGTGAACGATAAGTAAAACCATGATCATCTCCAACATCAACATGCGGCATTACTCCAACAACTGTGGCACTTGACGACACGCAGCAGCAATTGAGCAAGCGACTACAACGCGCAAGTCCAACTATCTACCAACAACAGGTATTAGGATGTGTCCAAGGCAATATAAGGCTGCAAGGGATATCACGGGTACGAAAACTAGAGCATCGCAACACAGATAGCAATAGATCAATAGGAGGGAATAAATACTATAAAAGTAAGATAGGTAGAAAGGGGGAGATGCTCGCCTGAAAAGCATTGCCGAAGGTTCATCCGAAGATCGGGGCGAAGCTCACATCAACTCAACGGCCTTATCCGCGAAGAAGCAAAACACTAGAATAAAAACCGGATGCAATATTTAATACCACGGCAGAAGATCGAGCATGATGCATGTATGATGTATGACATGGCAAAGATGCGATGCAATTAGGTCATATTAAGCGGAACCGGGGTCCCGACAATTAATTATATGGTTCATGTTATTTATCTACCCCGCAAATTAAATGTTGTATTAACAAGGCAAGATAAGTTACCGGTTCGCTACACAAATTTAAATGAGGCCAATATAAGACTAGATTTGCCCGCATATGGGCCCCATATTTAATTAGGTTAATCGGCCTAAGGCCCCCAAACCACATGACAATATGCATGCGAGAATGACAAATTAATATGCAACAATTTATATTTGGCATTTATAAAATAGGGGCTCGGGAAAAGGTTCACACATCGGGGTACGGCAGATCTTGGGGTTCCGGGGTTCGGGGTCCGGTCTCAGGGTTGGACGCAAGGTGAAGAGCTTGGCCTTCTGGGGAGAAGGACTTGATTCGGTGTCGGGGGCGCATCGGTCTCGCCCTGGTCGCTGGCGATCTTGTCGTCGCGCAGATCTTGTCGTGTCCTCGTGTCGGGTCGGTCTTGGCGTTCGGGATGCAGAACTTGGCGTTCCGCGACGAAGTGCTCGGCGTCATTTGGTTCCATGTCGATGGTCTTGGTGTCCTTGATGGAGAACTCGGTGTATCCGTGTCGGCGGCCTCGAGGGTTCGGTGACGGAGATCTTGACGGGTCCGAGAGAGGAACTTGGGTCGGCATCGGATCGGTCTTCGAAGCCGGAACGGGTCTTAGCGTTCCGTGTAGAAGATCTTGTTTGGTTCCCTGTCGTTGGCGTCGTGGTACTTGTTTCGTTCCTTGATGATGACTTGGATTGGCACCGATCTGGTAGTTGGATCCTCGGAGAAACTTGGAACGGTCTCGTGATGCTAGCACACAGAGACAGGACAAAACAGACACATACACGGGCACAGGCACCCGCTTTACACATGCGCACAGGGGATCAACAAGAACAAAACTGGGCCAGCTTCAACCGCAGAGGAACACGAGGCTCGGCGAGCTCGGGCGCAACGGCGGCGGTCCCACGTAGCAGAGACGGCGAGGAGGGCGGCCAAGGCGGACGACGAGCAGAGTCGGCGGCGAGCTGCTGGAGAGGAACGCGCGCGAGGCAGAGGAGGAAGAGGCCGGCGGCGGCTCACCGGAGGAGGAGGCGGTGGCAGGGGCGAGGCCGACGCGGGGCTCGGCAGCAGGGCGCAGCGGGGAGCGAGGGTGGCGAGCGACGCGGTGAGGCAGAGGGAGGACGCTGCGGCGGCGACTGCGCCGGCTCGAAAAAAAAAGGGGTCGAGGCGGTGGCGGAGGGCAGGCCGCGGCGGCCCTGGAGAGGTGAAGCGGGGGGGCGAGGCGGGGGTTGCAGGGGGAGGGAGCGCGGCTGCCGGTGAGGAGGCGGGCGACAGAGCCGGCCAGAAGGGAGGAGGCCCTCGAGGGCAAGCGAGGCAGGCGGTGGGAGGGAGGAGAGGGAGAACGCGGGGCGCGGGTGGTGAGAGAGAGATGGTGGGGAGGGGAGAGAGGAAGTGGCGGGGCCGGTGGGGCCAGGAGGAGGTTGACCAGGTCGGTGGGGCCCAGGCTGGCAGAGGGATGGGGTGGCTGGTGGGTGCGTGTGTGTGTGAGTCGTGTGGTGTGTGTGGCCTAGGGGGGTGGGGCTGCTGGGTGAGGTGGGGAACGGCTGAGGGAGTGGGGGATGAGGTGGCATGGTTTGATAGGCTAGGGGGAAGGGGAGAGGTGACGTGGCGTTCAGGGATTGGAGGGGGTGAGGTGGAGGAGAGGTGGGTAGAATAGGTTGGGGTAGAAAAGGGTCTAGGTTGGACCGATTTAATTTCTGGGGGTGGTCGTTCGGGTCGAATCGGCCCGTTCGACTGCCCCCACTAAAATAATTTAATATTTTATTTATGTTAAACGGACCGTTTGCAAAACGTAGTTAGTCAAAACAAAAATATTCCGGAGACCCGGTTTTGGTTTTGAATAAAGATGGGGTGTTTAGAAAACAAATTAGGTTTTTCCGCAAATAGTTTTATGCAAGCAAATGCAAGATGATGACGATGCTCAAATGCAATGTGGCATGATGACATTAGCATGCGTTCATGATGATGCAATGCACAAAAACAACGCGATTTTCTAGTAGTGGTTTTGCGGGATGCCACAATTCGACACCACTAACAATGGATCTCGCCCTCGAGATCCGCCTCATGGTACCGGAAAGGAAGGTCGGCGATCTGCGTCTTCTCGCTTCGTGTAGATCCTCGCGACACCACTAACAAGAGGTCGTTGTTCGTGATCGTCGAGGGAAACACTCCGGAAACAAAAGGTCGAAGGTAGAGGTATCAACAAATAAAGCCACCTCTAGCTTCCGTGGACGGAGTAAAATTGCATCGATCCACCATTCAATATACAAAGCAAATGATAAGAGTAGTGGTATGGTCGCGACTCCATCCCGCACTCAAAGCATTACTATGTACACGAACAGATAGGTTATGCAACCAACCCTCAGGATTCAGACTGAAGATATCGACAAACAAGGTTCAGGAACAAAGGGGTGATGCAGACTCTGCATCGGATCTGGCGTAGATGATGTCGTCGCGTCGGAAAACACCGGAAGGCACAAACAAGGAACAAAGAATGGCACCACAGATAAAGGATCACTCAGATAGCATGAAGGCCAGATGTAGCAACACCGTTACCGAAGGAGGAAGCGAAACCCTGAAGGTACGACGGAACCAAACCACAAGAAATCCTGGACTTGAAGAAAGGTAAGAGAGTGGATTCAAAACACGTCGAGATAAGAGGAGAATAGCAGAGGGTAAGGAGTAAAATCAGACCTAATCAGAACTATCCAACCGATTTTTCAAAAATAGTTTTGACACTCTACTTCGGCCGTTAGCTAGGTTATCCTACAGGCTGGACTTGTGGGGTATCGCAACTGCTGAGCTCTGATACCACTCTGTAACACCCTCAAATCGGCCCTATGCAAGTTTTAGCGAATCCCGCCAAACCCGCATAGAAACGATTCAAAGGTGCCCACCAGGCACTTTCGTGCGGGTGGAAAACGAAGTAATAACATTACACAACAGTCCTCGATGGGACCCACCGAACAGATATATACAACAACGACTCAAAGAGTCAAGAATACGGAAATACAATACAAAGATCCAAATCACCTTGAAAACGGTAGAGCGTCCGACTACGGACAAGATGCAAATGGGGCTAAGAGCCCTGAAGAATAACCAATGGCGTCCATAACCCTGCACAGGCCAAGCCGGAAGGGTAACCCTGCTAACGACGTCGATCTCAAACCTGCTTAAACAAAAGGGGTGCCGACAAAGGGCAAAGGAAAAAGAGAGAGCGGTCAGTACTGAGGCCAGTACACGGCGAGGCTAGAATTCGGCGGTCCTCGCCTACATAGGTATGGTGGACTGCAGCGGCAGCGCAGCATGCACTAAACAACCTATAGAGACTCGATATAACTGTCGGCTATCAGAGAGGGATAAGAAAGATCTATTCGGATCCAACCTGAATCTAACACCAAACAAACCCATCATGGTATTCCCCCCTCGAGACCAAACGAGGAAGTCAACCGAGGAACTCACACCGTTGGCAGTTTTACTTATTCAGTTATCGTTGCAGCAATTACTAGTCGGGTTTAGATAATCATCCTGATAAAGTAAGCAGTGGGCACTTTTAGTTAACCATTCCGTTATAGTTACAACACTTACTAATCAGATACAGATAGCATGAGATAAACCCCAAAACCCAGCAGTTGTTGTTACTTTCATTTAGCCATTCCATTATAGTGAAGCTGATTACTAGTCATATCGGATACAAGTCAATTTATAACAGTAAACTTTAGTTATAGTTGTCTATGATCAAGCACTGTGCTCCAAGTCGTCCATAACCGCGGACACGGCTTCTCGAAAAGATTTAACCCTGCAGGGGTGCACCAAAGTATCCACAGGCACTTCGACCCTTTTTGCCAGATCAGTTAACATACACCCATCGGTATGTCGGCGGGGCCTAATTCACGACGTTCCCAGACCCAAAGCAAGTACATGGGGGCCACCCCACCAAGTCGAACCCGCAACGAAGTCGGCCGGTCTCCGAGACGGACTTAGGGTTTGGGTAGACGGCTGTGAACGACAGCAAATCCCAAAACTGGGACTGTCGACACCGCGAAAACGTGTCCCGATCCTAAACAGTACAGTGTGCTCCTCGCACAAACGTAATAAAGCAGTAAAGCATGGCATAAGTACAGGATCGTAAATAAAACCTCAAACTAGTTTGTGGCCCCCAGTACAATACTTTGAAATCAGGTAATAATCAATGGGGGGCCCATATCTCCCCACCTGTGGTTAGCGCGCTCGATCTCGGAACAGGTGTCAAGAACTCGGGGTCCTACGGGACACAAGTGGGCGGTCGGAAACCAAATATTATCTATCACCCACCGATGCCTCTGCTTACTTCAATTTTAGTTGTTAAACAGGAATTAAAGTGAACGATAAGTAAAACCATGATCATCTCCAACATCAACATGCGGCATTACGCCAACAACTGTGGCACTTGACGACACGCAGCAGCAATTGAGCAAGCGACTACAACGCGCAAGTCCAACTATCTACCAACAACAGGTATTAGGATGTGTCCAAGGCAATATAAGGCTGCAAGGGATATCACGGGTACGAAAACTAGAGCATCGCAACACAGATAGCAATAGATCAATAGGAGGGAATAAATACTATAAAAGTAAGATAGGTAGAAAGGGGGAGATGCTCGCCTGAAAAGCATTGCCGAAGGTTCATCCGAAGATCGGGGCGAAGCTCACATCAACTCAACGGCCTTATCTGCGAAGAAGCAAAACACTAGAATAAAAACCGGATGCAATATTTAATACCACGACAGAAGATCGAGCATGATGCATGTATGATGTATGACATGGCAAAGATGCGATGCAATTAGGTCATATTAAGCGGAACCGGGGTCCCGACAATTAATTAGATGGTTCATGTTATTTATCTACCCCGCAAATTAAATGTTGTATTAACAAGGCAAGATAAGTTACCGGTTCGCTACACAAATTTAAATGAGGCCAATATAAGACTAGATTTGCCCGCATATGGGCCCCATATTTAATTAGGTTAATCGGCCTAAGGCCCCCAAACCACATGACAATATGCATGCGAGAATGACAAATTAATATGCAACAATTTATATTTAGCATTTATAAAATAGGGGCTCGGGAAAAGGTTCACACATCGGGGTACGGCAGATCTTGGGGTTCCGGGGTTCGGGGTCCGGTCTCAGGGTTGGACGCAAGGTGAAGAGCTTGGCGTTCTGGGGAGAAGGACTTGATTCGGTGTCGGGGGCGCATCGGTCTCGCCCTGGTCGCTGGCGATCTTGTCGTCGCGCAGATCTTGTCGTGTCCTCGTGTCGGGTCGGTCTTGGCGTTCGGGATGCAGAACTTGGCGTTCCGCGACGAAGTGCTCGGCGTCATTTGGTTCCATGTCGACGGTCTTGGTGTCCTTGATGGAGAACTCGGTGTATCCGTGTCGGCGACCTCGAGGGTTCGGTGACGGAGATCTTGACGGGTCCGAGAGAGGAACTTGGGTCGGCATCGGATCGGTCTTCGAAGCCGGAACGGGTCTTAGCGTTCCGTGTAGAAGATCTTGTTTGGTTCCCTGTCGTTGGCGTCGTGGTACTTGTTTCGTTCCTTGATGATGGCTTGGATTGGCACCGATCTGGTAGTTGGATCCTCGGAGAAACTTGGAACGGTCTCGTGATGCTAGCACACAGAGACAGGACAAAACAGACACATACACGGGCACAGGCACCCGCTTTACACATGCGCACAGGGGATCAACAAGAACAAAACTGGGCCAGCTTCAACCGCAGAGGAACACGAGGCTCGGCGAGCTCGGGCGCAACGGCGGCGGTCCCACGTAGCAGAGACGGCGAGGAGGGCGGCCAAGGCGGACGACGAGCAGAGTCGGCGGCGAGCTGCTGGAGAGGAACGCGCGCGAGGCAGAGGAGGAAGAGGCCGGCGGCGGCTCACCGGAGGAGGAGGCGGTGGCAGGGGCGAGGCCGACGCGGGGCTCGGCAGCAGGCCGCAGCGGGGAGCGAGGGTGGCGAGCGACGCGGTGAGGCAGAGGGAGGACGCTGCGGCGGCGACTGCGCCGGCTCGGAAAAAAAAGGGGTCGAGGCGGTGGCGGAGGGCAGGCCGCGGCGGCCCTGGAGAGGTGAAGCGGGGGGGCGAGGTGGGGGTTGCAGGGGGAGGGAGCGCGGCTGCCGGCGAGGAGGCGGGCGGCAGAGCCGGCCAGAAGGGAGGAGGCCCTCGAGGGCGAGCGAGGCAGGCGGTGGGAGGGAGGAGAGGGAGAACGCGGGGCGCGGGTGGTGAGAGAGAGATGGTGGGGAGGGGAGAGAGGAAGTGGCGGGGCCGGTGGGGCCAGGAGGAGGTTGACCAGGTCGGTGGGGCCCAGGCTGGCAGAGGGATGGGGTGGCTGGCGGGTGCGTGTGTGTGTGAGTCGTGTGGTGTGTGTGGCCCAGGGGGGTGGGGCTGCTGGGTAAGGTGGGGAACGGCTGAGGGAGTGGGGGATGAGGTGGCATGGTTTGATAGGCTAGGGGGAAGGGGAGAGGTGACGTGGCGTTCAGGGATTGGAGGGGGTGAGGTGGAGGAGAGGTGGGTAGAATAGGTTGGGGTAGAAAAGGGTCTAGGTTGGACCGTTTTAATTTCTGGGGGTGGTCGTTCGGGTCGAATCGGCCCGTTCGACTGCCCCCACTAAAATAATTTAATATTTTATTTATGTTAAACGGACCGTTTGCAAAACGTAGTTAGTCAAAACAAAAATATTCCGGAGACCCGGTTTTGGTTTTGAATAAAGATGGGGTGTTTAGAAAACAAATTAGGTTTTTCCGCAAATAGTTTTATGCAAGCAAATGCAAGATGATGACGATGCTCAAATGCAATGTGGCATGATGACATGAGCATGCGTTCATGATGATGCAATGCACAAAAACAACGCGATTTTCTAGTAGTGGTTTTGCGGGATGCCACAGTCTAGATGCCCGTGACCGCATCGAGCTCCTCGCTCAAGCACGCGTCACGGAAGAGGAAGACTCCACCAGACCGGTTTGTTTTGGACCCCGCATCCGGAATGATGCATTTCCAGATAAGTTCACCCTGCCTAGGGACACCCCCAAGTACGACAACAACATTGGGTTGGCGAGGGACACCCCCAAGTCCCCCTCATGCTAACTGGGTTGGCGAGGACATGGCTCAACAGCCTCGCACCCAATAGCATCAACGCCTGGCCAGACTTTGAGAAGGTGTTCGTCTGCAACTTCAACGGCACGTACAAGCGTCCGGGCTACCCGTGCGACCTGGCCTTGTGCGTCCAGGGCGACCGCGAGACAGACCGCGAGTACCTCGCCAGGTGGACGGAGTTGTGCATGACCTACGAGGGCATCCTGGAGAGCCAGGTGGTCGGCTTCTTTGTCGAGGGGTGCCGAGAAGGCACCATGCTTTGCCACCGGCTACTGTGTGACGAGCCAAAAACCATGGCGGAGCTCATGACGGTTGCGGACCAGTACGCCATGGCGGATGCTGCCATGAAGAAACCCCTCCGAGTAAGTGCTGACGGGCATCTGACTCCTTCGGAGCCGGATCCTCCAGGCACCACGGCAACGACAACCGGTTCCATGGGGACCGCCAAGCCGGACAGTAGAAGCCTCGCTACCACGCGCGACAGGTCAATGTTATGGAGGGCGTGCCCGACGCACCGGATAACGATGCAAGAAGGAAGAAGCCACTGCTCACCTTCGACCAAATGTTTGACGGCCTGTGCAAGTGGCATAGTGGTCCCTTCAAGCCGGCTACGCACACCACCTGGAACTGCAGCTGCACCCGCCAGCTAAAAGACTAAGCCAACCAGCAACGTCTTCCCCCGCCCCCTCCTGGTGGATCCCCATCGCCGGCTAGGGGAGACGGTAATGATGGTAAGGGCGGCAACGGCAGCAACAACAACAACGGCTACCCCCAGCCGCACGCCACCTACCACATCTTCGAGATGGAACTAGTCGGAGAACCCCATCACTTGGAGCCGGGAGGATCAGCCAGATCATCTTCCGATTCCCGAGGGCTACGCAATCGTGCTTGACCCCCTCATCATATCCAACTAGCGCACCTGCCGCTTCTCGCACATCCTCATCGATGGAGGCAGCAACTCAACCTTCTCTACCGGTCTTTGCTGGAGAAGCTTGGCATTCGTGAGTGCGACCTATGCCCGACTACCACGACATTCCACGGCGTACTGCCAGGACCGGCTTGCGCTCCGCTAGGTAAAATCCAGATGGATGTCATTTTCGGGACCGAGGAGAACTTCCGGCACGATCCGATATGGTTTGAGGTGGTTAACCTGTCGAGTTCCTACCATGCTCTCCTCGGGCACCCGCCCTCGCCAAGTTCATGGTCGTCCCCCACTATGCGTATCTCAAGACGAAGATACCGGGACCAAACGATGTGATCATCGTTGCTGGCTGCTTCAGGCGGTCGATGGAGTGCGCCTCAGCTGGCTCCAAGCTGGCAGAGGCCCTCATCATAGCCGAAGAAAAGCACGTGATCATGCGCAATGTGGCCATGGCCTAGCAAGAAATGCCGGCTAGCAGCAAGCCGGCTGGAGAAGCAACTTTCCAGCCGGCAAAGGAGACAAAGAAGATTCTGCTCGACCCCTCTGACCCGACCAAGTTCGTCACCATTGGTGCCAACTTGGACAGCAAATAGGAAGGCGCGCTCGTTGACTTCCTCCGTGAGAATCGGGAAATCTTCGCATGGTCACCCAAGGACATGCCAGGTGTGCCGAGGGAGTTTGCCGAGCACTCGCTTCATGTGCGGCCAAATGCCAAGCTGGTCAAGCAGCCTTTGTGCTGGTTCATAGAGGAGAAAAGAAAGATCATTGGTGACGATATCACCCGGCTCCTTGTAGCCAGGTTCATCATGGAGGTGTACCACCCGGACTGGCTGGCCAACCCAGTCCTGGTGTTGAAGAAGAACAAGACCTGGCGCATGTGTATCGAATACACCAGCCTGAACAAGGTGTGCCCGAAAGACACCTTCGCTTTGCCCTGTATCGATCAAGTTATCGATTCCACGACCGGTTGTGATTTGTTGTCCTTCTTGGATTGTTAGTCCGGTTACAATCAGATCTGGCTAAATCCGGCTGGCTAGATAAAGACATCATTTATCATCCCATACGGGGCTTTCTATTATGTAACCATGCCTTTCGGTCTGAAAAATGCAGGCGCTACCTATCAGCGTTGTATGTAGAAATGTTTGCACTCGCAGATTGGCCGAAACGTGCATGCCTATGTGGACGATGTTGTCATCAAGACAAAGGAGAAGCGCACCCTCCTCGAGGACTTGGGGGAGACAGTCGGTAACCTCCGGTAGTACCAGATGAAGCTAAATCCGAAGAAGTGCATCTTCGGTGTCCCATCCGGCTAGCTACTTGGTTACCTTGTTTCACAACAAGGTATCAAAGCGAACCCGGAGAAGATTGTGGCCATCGAGAGAATGCAGCCGCCCAGGAGCTTGCTTGGAGTACAGAAGTTCACCGGATTCCTGGCCTCCCTCAGCCGTTTCGTCAGCCGGTTGGGGGAAAAGGCACTTCCACTGTACCAGTTGATGAAGAAGACGGACAAGTTCTCCTGGACCTCGCAGGCCGACGCCGTTTTTCATGACCTCAAGCGCATGCTATCCACAGCGCCGGTTCTAGCCACGCCGGCTAGCAAGGAGCCGTTGTTGCTCTATATAGCAGCCATCAGCTGGGTCATCAGCGTCGTCCTGGTGGTGGAGCGCCCCGAGGAAGGCAAGGCTCAGCCGGTTCATCGACCCGTCTACTACCTCAGCGAGGTTCTCTCCCTCTCCAAGCAGAACTACCCCCACTACTAGAAGATGTGTTATGTTGTGTACCTGTTGTGCAAGAAGCTCAAGCACTACTTCCAAGAGCATCTGATTAAGGTTGTGTGCACTGTACCCCTTTTAGAAATTATCGGCAACAAGGACGCCACCCGCCGAGTCGCCAAGTGGGCCATCGAGCTTGCCGCCTACTCCATCCAGTACGAGCCCCGGCTCACGATCAAGTCACAAGCTCTGGTGGACTTCCTCGTTGACTGGGCCGAGACCCAATACCTCCCACCGGTTCCCGATTCGGACCACTAGAGGATGCACTTCGACGGCTCGAAGATGCTCGGGTGCTTGGGAGCCGGCATCGTCCTTACCTCGCCCAAACGAGACCGGTTGGAGTATGTCCTCTAGATCCACTTCAAGGCCTGCAACAACGTTGCCGATTACGAGGCACTGGTGCATGGCCTCCGGCTAGCCAGGGAGATTGGCGTCAACCGGATCCTTTGCTTCGGCGACTCAGATCTGGTGGTGCAGCAGGTATCCATAGAGTGGGATGCCCGCGATGCAAACATGGCTCTCTACCGGTTCCACGTACAGAAGCTCAGTGCCTGCTTTGATGGATGTGAGTTCCATCATGTCCCTCGCACCAACAATGAGGTGGCCGATTCGCTCGCCCGAACCGGATCCACCAGGCAGGCGATCCCGACAGGGGTCTCCTTGGAGCATCTGCGCAAGCCCTCCATCAACCCATCTCCCGAGTCGGATTCCATTATCTATGCGGGAAGCGTTCTGGCTGATGCCACGGCAGAAGTGGAACCGGCAGAACCCGCAAAAAAGAAGGCTCGCACCAACTCCGGCAAGTCCGTGCCCTCCGGCTCGCAAGACGCAGGGGCTGCTGACTCATCAAGTGGCTCAGGGGCTACCGTTCTAGGTACCTCATCCGGACGGCCCCCCGACATCCCTTAGCATGAGAGCGGAAGCTTCCTCGCTATCCGAGAGATACCATCCTGGGCGCAACCCTCCATGAACTACATCGCTAATGGGGAACTTCCGGATGACGAAGTGGAAGCCAGGCAAATCCAGCGACGCGCACACACGTACACCATCATCAACAAGGAGTTGTACAAGCGCAGCGTATCCGACATCTTCCAGCGGTGTGTCGATGTGGACACGGGCTACCGGCTACTCAAGGACATCCACCAGGGCGAGTGCGGACATCACGCCTCATCCAGGGCAATAGTCGCCAAGACGTTCCGCCACGGTTTCTATTGGCCCACCACCCTGGAGGATGCCAATCAGCTAGTCCGCATGTGCAACGGGTGCCAGCGCTTCGGGCAGCTCAGGCACATGCCGGTTGTGGTGCTCAAAACTATACCGATCACCTGACCCTTTGCTGTCTAGGGCCTCGACATGGTCGGTCCCTTCAAGCAGGCGCGCGCAGGCATGACCCATCTGCTGGTGGCAGTGGACAAGTTCACAAAGTGGATAGAGGCCAAGCCTATCCGGAAGCTGGATGGGGAAGCAGTCGTCACTTTCTTCACTGACATCATTAACCGGTTCGGCTACCCCAACAGCATCATCACCGACAACGGCACGAATTTCGCCAAGGGGGCCTTCGCCCGGTTCTACAGCAACAAGGGCATCCAGCTAGATCTCGCTTTCGTTGCGCACCCACAATCCAACGGGCAAGTCGAAAGGGCAAACGGCCTAGTGCTAGCCGGCATCAAGACGCGCCTCATCGAGCCCTTGGAGTGATCACTCGGATGCTGGATTGAGGAACTTTTGGTTGTGCTGTGGAGTCTCTGAACCATGCTAAATAGGTCAACCGGCTTCACCCCGTTCTTCCTCGTCTATGGCTCGGAAGTCGTCCTCTCTGCAGACATCGTGTTCGACTCACCGCGCAAGCTCCTCTATGATGAAAAAGCCAACCAGGAGACGCGGGAGGATGGTGTGGACCTCCTCGAGGAGGCCCGCGAGCTGGCACTGTCTAGATCGGCCCTATACCAGCAGTGCCTACGCCACTACCATTCTAACCAGATTCGCCCCATCGCATTTCGCGAGGGCGATCTGGTTCTCCGACTGGTGCAAAACACGAAGGGCATGCACAAGCTGTCACCGCCTTGGGAAGGCCCCTTCATCATCAGCCAGGCGGTGCACAACAACTCTTACTACCTCATCAACACGCAGCAGCCGCGCAAGAACAAGATGGACAAGTCGGATGAAGAGACAGAGCACCCCTGGAACGCGGCCCTGCTCCGCCTGTTTTACACCTAGTCATCACATAGTGTATGTATCCCGCAAACTCTATGAATGAAAATGCGGACCCCTACGAGATGCTCGGGGGCTCCTTGCTAGAAATTTGTGTGTATCTGTTTCTGATTCAGTTTTTCCGGCTCCAGCAACCCCTACCCGGGGGCTCGCTGGCTGGCCTGACCTGCTAAATCAACAAACCGGCTGAGTAGTGTGCGATGATGTCAGAGGCCCACTCTTTGTCTCAGCTACAGACCACAACCCGGCTGTCCGGCTAGCAAGAGCAAAAGCCCGAGGCATTCCACATGAAAAACAGGGAGGAGATGCGACAGATCGGGCGTCCCGGCCTTGCAACTAGTTTGAGGTGATCCGGCTACTAAGCCTTCAGTACCGTGCGCAATGTAATGTCAGCTCCCTTCGATTCCGGCTGTAGACCGCAACCCGGCTGCCCGGCAAGGACGTAGCGTAAACAACAGAGCACACGGGAAAATGACTAAGTGACCAGAGAAGCACAAGCTAGTTTTTGAAAAACTAAAGCTGCCTTCTGGCTAATAGGCATTACCTTAACCGACTAACCTATTAATGAATGGGTATGCATATGTGTTTGTTTTGTATGACTACATCGAGTCGGATTTCAAGGAGAGGGAAGATTCGAAGTCCTTGCCTTCATCAAGCACTCCGAATCACGGGGTCTACACCCACTGGGTGCGCTCGCGCGCCCCTAGTGGAACCATGTAGTTCCGACCGGCTAAAAGGAGTATAGCCGGATATTTGGAGCCCAGGTGAGGGCAAGGGCAGGAAGAGAAAGAAGAAGATTCGAAGCACCTGGCTACACCAGCTACTCCGAATCTCGAGGGCTGCACCTAGTGGGTGTGTTGGCGCACCCCCACTGGAGTTGAGTATCCCTGGCTAAAGGCGTTCATCCGGATATCTCCCGGTTGTGTTAGCCGGCTAGAGGCGTCTAGCCGGACGATGCTAAGGACTTGAAGAAAAGAAAAAAGAAGATTCAAAGCACCTGGCTACGCCAGCTACTCTGAATCTCGGGGGCTACACCCAGTGGGTGCGCTGGCGTGCCCCCACTGGAGTTGGATTTCCCCCAGATAAAGGCGTTCAGCCGAGTGAAGGTAGCCGGATAAGTTCAACCGGCAAAATATCAAAACTTCAAAGCATGCAGAAAATCACAAGATAGAAGCAAGCCAAATAAGTGCGATTGAATATAAAAGGGAGACTCCCATAAGTTCACCTGGTTTTAGAGACAGCCGGCACAGACGACAAGGTTCAAACATAATAAGATAAATACAAATCCACCCGGCATTCCGGGGATTATGTCTAGGCAGTAGGGCCCTTGCCATGGGGAGGATCCTGGCTGGAAGCAGCCTCGGGAGGTGGAGGAGGTGCGTTGGCAGATCCGGCTCTGGCGTCCCCACTAGTCGGCTGCGACGAGGCTTCCACATCAGGCGTGCCGGCAGACTCCGAGTTAGTGAGGACCTCGTCGACATCCGCGTAATCAGCGATCTTGATGGCGGAGGCCCGGAGCTCCGGATGGGCCTAGCGGCTGGCAGTGAGGTCGGCACAGGCACGGAAGCCCCCGTCGATCTTCTCGACACGGGTGTCCTTGTACCAAGAAAGCATCAGGGCCAAGGCCATTTCTGCCCCAGCTCGCGCTGCCAGATCCCTCAGGCGATCGACGATAGCTGGCACCTCCATCACCTTGGCCGCTAGCTGCACCATCATCTCCGGAACCGGGGCGTTCGGCCATAGTAATGTCAAGATCGCCTGAGCCGCCTGGTGAAGCTTGGCAGCCTCCTCGTCAAGGAGGAAGACCAACTCCTGGGCGGTCGGCTGCTCCCTCGGCCAGTTTTCCTGCAGCCAATTATAGGCAAGCAGGTCTATGCCGGGATAAAATGCTGTCAGGAAAAAGGAATGTCAGATCCGGCTACCAGATCCGGAGAGACGAAGATAGTCGGAGAAAAACTTACCCTTGGTCGTGTGCCCAACCTGTATCAGCTCCTCCACCAGAGCCTTCTCCTGAACCGTCAGCCGTTTGACTTCCTTCTCTTGGTCCTTGTTCTAGGCTTCGAGGAGGTCAAAAGCTTGGGCCCGACTGGCGAGGGTGGCGTCGTGCTCCTTGACGGTGGCCTCCAGGACGTCCATCTTGGTTTGCCAGTCCTTATTCTGCAGCCAAAGCATGGAGTTGGACTTGCTCAGCCGGTCGTTCGCCTTCTTCAGGCAATCGATTTCCCGCTTAGCGCACACCATAATGGCTGCAGAAACCGACTATCAGCAAAAAAATGGAGGAAGGGAAATACCAAAGTATCTGGCAGTTGAATCCAGCTAAAGGGACTTACTCTGGTAGGTCCCGTTGGCAGCTGGGAGCTTCTGCTCCAGGGTCCGGTTGCCGCCGGCTGCGGTCTCGAGCAGCCGGATCTCCTTCACCACCAGCTCAAGGGTGGTGGCAAGGTCTGCTAGCGAGGCAGTGGAGGAGGCGTTGTCATCGATGGTGTTGGCGACCAGCGACTCCTTCGCCTCTGCCACCATCGTCTGCCACTCCTCCCCCGGCTCATCGTCGGAGTTGTCGTCGATGACGACCACAAGCTCCTTGCTGGTGGAGGCCCTCCTCGCCACCACAGGGGAACTACCTACACTTTGTGAAGAAGGCACAGCCGTTTCCGGCTGCACCACCATGGTCGGCGGGGTGTCCCCTGCTCCGGCTGCCGCAGCCGGATCAACTTGAGGCGGCGGCGGAGATGGTTCCCTGGGCGAAGGAGGGAGGAGCGGAAGCAAATGGGGGTGGCGTGGTGTCCGACATGCGGGGCGGCGAGCCAGTGGGCGCCCGCGCCAGGCTCGTGGCACCAAAGGAAACCAGCGTGATGAACAAAAAATACAAGAAAGAAACAAAGGCAAATAAGCAAAAGACAGAAAAATTGGCACAAGGAAAGGAGGAAAAGGCATAAGGACCAGCAAATGGCTTACCCCGGCACCACGGGGGGTGGCCCCTTCTTGCGACCAAGGCGGCTGGGCAGAAGGGCACCGGTCTGGCTCCTCTTGGGGGGGGCGGCTTCTCCGCGGTGGGTCGGCTGGCCCCGGCACCTCCTCCGTTGGACCGGCTGGAGCCGCTCATGTCGGCTTCGGACCGGCTAGAGCTATCCCACCGGCGCTCGACCGGCTAGAGTCTCCGTTCGTCGCACGGCGCCGAGTCAGTTCGGGAGCCGGCGCGGCCTCCTTCTCCTTATCAACCTCTGCATGGGGGTCATGAGCCGGCTCATCGTTTCGGCTAGGGAAGACGTCGGCGTCCCCATCCGACTCCTAGCCGGACCAGCGAGCACGTGGCTCGGGAAGATCCGGCGTGAAGTTTTGGAGGGGGGCCTCGCCCTCCTCCCGGATGATGCAGGGGAAGGTCTGCGAGAGAAAGAAGACAAGGGTCAGCCGAATAGAAAGATAGAAACAATAAACCAAAAACCGGCAGGTGAGACTTACCCGGGGCGCGCGGTTGTCGCGGCTGTAAGGAACCAGCCCGAACTTCCAGTGCTTTGGCAGCCGCTCCTTCGTGATCGTCCACACCCACACCTTCAAGTTGTGGTAGTGGGGGTCGCGGCGGGAGAGCCGGGTCGGGTCCAGCCGGTCGGAGTAAACATCCAGCTGAGCGCGATGTCCAGGCCGGTCAAGCCGGCGGTAACGAGGGAGCGCATCTGCTGTAGCATGGTGTCCAACCCTGCCTTCTCGCTGTGGATCTTCAGGTCCCAATGCTGCCGGCTAGATTCCACGTCCTGGAAAGCCAGAAGATGGCGGTCCATGTCGCTAAGGTTGCGGACGTAGAAGTACGACTGCTGCCACAATCGCACTATGTCCTGCAACCAGAACTTGGGGTAGCCGGTCTGCGTGCGGGAGTAGATGGAGGCGCCACCGCATGTCACCAGCGGCCCCTGGGTGAACTGGACCTGCAGTCGGATTTGGAAGAGCCAGCAGATGAGCCCGAGATCCGACTGGATCCCGAGGTAACTCTCGCAGAAGGCCATAAAGTGTGCCAGCGTCCCGATGGCGTTGGCGCCGAGGTGGTGGAGGCGGAGGTCAAAGAAGGCGAGGAATGTGAGGAAGAAGGGGTGCATCGGTAGTGCAAAGCCGTGGGCGAGGTGCGACAGGAAGATCACCCGCTCTCCCTCCGCCAGATGCGGCGATTCCTCCCCCTCCGGCGCCAGCTGCGCTGCCACTTCCGTCTCCGGCGGTAGCACGTGGGTGGCATGGTACTTCTCGATGTGCTCCTCCGTCACGGAGGAGCCGCACCATGCTCCGCGCTCGGCAGCCATCTCCAGGTCACTGGGCGGCGCTCCGATTGAGGAGTGACGGTGGCCCATGTCTCCGACGACGCTAAACCAGCAGCACGGCGGACTACAGTGGCAGGAGCAAGCGAGGCAGAGTGAGGAAGGCAAGGGCGCAGGGGAGAAGTAGGGAGGCAGCGAACGGAAGGAAGAACTACCCTCCCCCGGGTGACCTTCTAAAGACCTGGAAGCGGAACCGTCCGCGGTGCCACGTGGCTCCCATCGAGCCGCACTGCACCCTCCCCACCACACAGGATTCTTTGTGTAGGCGCTGGATGCGCAGACGATCCCGGAGCGAAAACCGAAGAGGC
The DNA here is from genome assembly GCA_916181665.1 of Avena sativa. Classification (NCBI taxonomy): domain Eukaryota; kingdom Viridiplantae; phylum Streptophyta; class Magnoliopsida; order Poales; family Poaceae; genus Avena; species Avena sativa. The sequence goes on along the minus strand of OV702291.1, from coordinate 85,335,529 downwards.
AGGCGGCAGTTTCCCGAGGCGATGAGCGACGGGACGTTACACTGCCCGTCGCAGTGCAATGATGGCGCGTGCGCGCGTGGCCGGCGTCAGCACTGATGTCACGGGTAGCGCAACCACCAGACGTAGCCGGACAGAAATTTCAAAGTTGGAGAGGAGCGCGCTCACATTTCACCTAAGGGCGAAATCTACACGCGCTCGGGGGCTAGTGTCAGGGGGATGACCTCTGGATACCCCAATCGGACAAGAACCATGGCAGTCGGTTCGTGTCCGACTGGCTGAGCGCAGCCGGACACAAGCAAGTCAAGCCGGCTACTTCACGATAGCCGGAACCGCGAGGAGCAGCAAGGCACGGGACCGGCTACATCAGTGTAGCCGGACTCAATCAAGAGGACAGTGCGACATGGTGCATAGTGCACGGTACGCCCTGGTATGATGACAAGACCCGCAACTACATGGCCATACCGAAGACTTTGCGGGGTGACACGGGAACAATGGTCAGACGGTGATGACAGGCTCGCACGGCGTTCACTGTACCCACAAGGACCTTACCGCGTGTACTCTGATGGGATATAAGTGTACCGAATACTGTAGATGACCAGCCAGCTGGGACCCGCCTGTGGGGCCCGCCAGCTGGACTAGCCAGTGAGACCATTGCCTCTCTGCCTATATAAGGAGAGACAAGGTTCTCGTAGCAAGGGTTGGTCTTAGTGCATTTAAGGAGGTAACTAGAGAATACAGCTCGAGGAGCGATTGTAGCATGTATACTACTGATAGTCAGATCGGCAGGAGTAGGAGTTTTACCTCACCACAAGGGCTCCAAACCTAGGTACTTCCTGTGTCTCGCTACACTTGCTCGTATCCAATCCCGCCTGCGGACGCTGTCGAGAGCTTCCCTGCCAGTCGCCACACCTCTATCTAACCTGCTTAGTACTGTCGTTCCATATACAACAACAGCTGGTGCTACTGGTGCTACTGGTGTTGCTGGTGCTGCTGATGTTGTGGATGCTGGTGATGGTGCTACTAGAGAAACTGGAACTGAAGAAGAGGTTGTCTACGGCGGTGCCGATGAAGCTAGCACCTTAGAAGCTGAGGGATGCAGTAGAGCTAAAGAACTAGAGAGATCAGGCATCGTCGTATCCTCGATAGCTCCACTACCCCTCGCATCAATGTTACCCTCCTCATGGTGAGGTGGGCTCAGATCCGGTGCTACCGTGGATTCCTCTTGGATAGGACTCAACGAACAAACATCATCGTCGCGGGAGGGAGATGGGTCGCTCCGGATTGGAGAGGAGATGCTGGGGCCACTCTGGGAGCACTGCAGAACCAGAGAACAACAAGTCAAAGGGAAAAAGAAAAGCGAGTAAAATGCAAAAACAAAAAGGCCAAGACCCGGAAATAAGCAAGGAAAGAAGAGAGGCTTACTCGGCCAAGGTAGGAGGCTCCCAAGGCTTGGGCACTCTCCTGACGGTGCTCTTGGGCATAGGCTTGCGCGCACCCTTGACCCCGGATTTCTTCTGCCTCTTCTTGGCGGGGGCGCATCCGAAGCTGCGGCCGAGGTTGCCGGACACTTCTAGGAAGAGGTAGGAGCCGGATCATCCGTGGCAAGAGGAGGAACCTCGTGGACCTGACCTACCGGGTTAGCTGAAGATTCAGAGGTAACCGGAAACGCGTAAGAGATGGGCACCGGCTCAAGTACCTCCATAACCTCAACATCGGAGTCGTCATCATCCGGCTAATCACTTAAAGAAGAGGACTTACCAGAGGTCCACTTGGTGTTATTCGGAGTGGGAAAGAATTTCTCTAGGTCAGGCTCATCTGCGTCTGGATCTGCACGGTCCTCCACCCATTTGAGGGTTGGCTCCTTACCGTCCTCAATTGTCTGTTGGAAGAACAAATGAGAGCAAAAGTACTAAATGGTCAAGTTAGGATGCAATCTGATATACCGCAAGACTCGGAAATGATACTAGGAGAAGAACATACCTTAGGTGGCCAGTTGGCTCGGGTGAAGGGTGCAAGCCCCCACTTCCACGCCTCAGAGAATTCCTTCTCTATCTTGAAAATGGCCTTAACCCAATGGAATACCTCGGAGTTGCTAAGATCGAAAGAGGAGGTCCGGTTGGGGTCAAGGGGGCTGCTCAAATGGAAGATCTTGTGGGAGCATTTCTGTAGGGGCGAGACCCGGCTGTGGACAAAAGTGATCATGATGTCCTCGCTACGTAGCTGCAGCCCCACAAGCTCCTTGATCCGGCGATCTACCTAGTTCGCCAGTGTAGTAGGTCGCTTCGGGATTTTCTCCCACAAGGAGGTTTCCGAAGGACCCATCTTGAAGGGGAGCAGCCGGATCAAGTCTTCATCCGTGCTATTCCTGATGTAGAAGAAGGTTCGGGCCCATCTCTTGCAAGATTCAAGGCCGGTAACCCGGGGAAAGGTGGAGTTCTTGCGGGGAGAGATCAAGGCTCCACCGCACTAGACCAGATGTTTGTCAGCAGGGGCGAGATGAGGATCCAGGATAACATTTTAAGACCAAAGAACTTGATCCAAAGTTCTTTGGTAGGCCAGAGGCCGATGTATCCCTCTAACCTGTCCTAGAGGGTGTTCACCTAGCACTAACCCGGTCGACATAAAATGTGTGTGGGCTATGAATGATTTACCATGTGTGCAGGTACCCTCATAGCCGGGTTAGCCAAGCACTAGCCAGGTTACAACTTGGCTTCCAAGAGAAGGAAGGAATCTCCCGCTGGTCAAAAGGTGGCCTCTATCAATTGTAGCGTGAGGGAAGCGGGCAGAGGGAAGGACCAGCAGAGTGTGGTCGACAAAGGTGACGCGGGCAGTGTCGACTGACGTGATCCGTGTATGGTGATGCCAAAAGACAAGGAGCACACAGAGGATTACGTCCATAGTCCGGACTAGCCGTTTAAAGTGAATAAAGAGGCATCTAGCTTTAACCAAAGGGCATATTTGGGGAATATAATTCCACGTGTGCCCTAACTTTGTAAACTGGGCTCCCCTATATAAGGAGCACCAGGGCCTCCATTGCAGGGGATCGATCATTTTACTCTGTCTAAGATAGAACTCTAGAGCACTATAGTGGGAGGGTAAGAGCACCAGTCTCCTTCTCACGAACAGCTTAAGGAGCCCTTGTTATCCTACATCAATAGAGTGAAAATACAAAGACTTGTGTGTGGAATCACCACAGTATCCCTCCCTGGATTCCTCTAGTGCACATTGGCCCCATCTTTAGCCTATCCATGGCATCTGCCGTGCCACCACCACGACAAGATTTCTTGATGAGACAAATAAATTTCCTGTTATTGTAAGTGCTAACTTTGCAAGAGAAAGAGGAGGAAAACTTAATGAAGGTTCTCCGCATGCATTGAAAAGCTCTTGGGTATTCAATAAGTGACTTGAAGGGGGTAAGTCCCTCGATAGCCACCCATAGAATATTCATGGAAGAAGGAGCTCGGCCGGTCGTGGACTTTCAGCGATGTCTTAAACCTCACATGAAAGAGGAGGTAAGAAAAGAAATAATACGTTTGTTGGATGCAGGTGTCATATTTCATGTGGAGGAGAGTGAATGGGTAAGTCATGTTCATTGTGTTCCAAAGAAATGTGGATTTACAGTTGTAGAAAATGAACATAAAGAAATTGTACCTACTAGGACCATTGTTGGACACAAGATGTGCATTGACTACAGAAAACTTAATAAGGAAACTCAGAAGGACCATTACCCTTTACAATTTATAGATCAAACTTTAGAAAGGCTTGCTATGCATTCTCATTTTATTACTTTGACGGCTATTCCAAATTGTTGTTCACCCTGATGATCAACTTAAAACTACTTTTATTTGTCCTTATGGCCTTTATGCTTATCGTCGTATGCCTTTTGGTCGTTGCAATGCTCCTGCCACTTTTCAAAGATGCATGACTGCTATTTTTTCTGATTATGTTGAAAGTATTATGGAAGTATTCATGGATGACTTCTCTATTATGGAACTTCCTTTAATCATTGTCTCCATAATCTTCATAAAGTTTTGTAGAGATGTGAAGACACTGACTTAGTCTTGAACTAGGAGAAAATTCATTTTATGGTTCAAGAAGGTATAGTACTCGGTCACAAAGTCTAGGTAAGGGCATAGAAGTTGATAAAGCTAAGATTAAAGAAATAGAAAGGTTACCCCCTCCTCGAGACATAAAAGGTATAAGAAGCTTCTTAGGTCATGTAGGATTTTATAGAAGATTCATTAAGAATTTTTCAAAAACTGCTAGACCTTTAACTAACCTTCTTCAAAAGGATGTTCGTTTTAATTTTGATGACAAGTGTCTTACTTCTTTCAACATATTAAAATAAGCCCTTCTTGAAGCTCCCATTGTAAAACCACCTAATTGGAAGAAACCTTTTGAGATGTTTTGTGAAGCTAGTCATGAAGCTGTAGGAGAAATTCTTTCTCAGTATGATGGTGATGACCTTAATATCATTCATCATGCTAGCCTCACCTTAAACGGGGCCCAAAATAACTATCCAATGGTAGAAAAAGAATTCTTTGCAGTAGTTTTCTCCTGCGATAAATTTAGATCTTATATCATGGACTCCAAAGTAAGAGTACACACTGATCGTGTTGGCTTAAAGGAAATCCTAGAAAGGACCGATGTTAAGACAAGAATGATCTGTTGGACTTTACTTCTACAAGAATTTGATTTACATATCCTACAAAGGAAGGAAGAGATGGAGGAAACATTCATGGACACTCAATAAGTTGCTCATCCCAGGGAGGTGCCATCCGTGTATATACCTGTGGGAACCACACTACCAAAAAGGAAGTTATCTATTTCTTCTTGCAATGGTTTTGGTGATTTTCTATGACCTACTTTATTCAAAGAGAGGAAGAAAAGATACTCAAATGAGTCTATATTCCCTCGATGATCATGGCTTGTGAAATCGTTAACACATCTTTGTTCTGGATGATTTTTCTGCTATTTCTCTTTGCATTTTTGATTTCTTCTTGTTCTTCTGAGTTCATTGTCGGTCTTACGAGATCGGTACAGGCAAGCGGTACAGCCGGTTCCACCTGCCTAGGTTTGTTTTTGCATAATCAGTATGATCGCACCGTACGGGCATAGCCCCCCGTATGGCTGGTCGTCATTTATTCTGTGACTGCCTTTCGCTTTTTGTTTGTGTCAAAAAAATGAAATTGGAATGTCGTGAAGTCGATACAGACGGGAAGGACTCGCCCGTACTGCTTAGTCGGTTGACTAATTACCGACTTCAACCCGTGTTTGTTTTTGGAAACGACCTAGTATGGGTGCTCCGTATGGGCATACGCCCATACCGACTGGTTGTTATGACCCGAATTTCCTTCTTTTGCACTTATTTGCTTCCATAATTTTTAGGATTCTTTTCTTGGGCAACCCTCTTCCTCATAGTACGAATTTTACCCTACATGTAACCCTTTACAAGTCTCTTTAGAGATCCACCTCTCTCTTATATCAACATATCTAATCTACTTGATGCGCTACTCGATTCAAGGCAAAGGCAAGCCTATAAACCTCATGGCTCGTTCGTGGGATAGTTTCTAGACCTCCTCCATCGAAGTTGATGATCGTGAAGCTCAAGGCCTAAGCCCAAAGGACAAGCGGTACACTTATGATTCTGATGATGATTCTGAAGACGAGGAGTTACATATCTTCATGGAGCAATCAAAGAGGGGATGCAAGCAACAGGACTACTTGGCAAAGGTGAAGCCTGAAGCTGAGGAAGAAGCCAAGAAACCTCATGGGAAGGGGTGCACGAAGTCACTCAAGCTCATCTCCGTCAACTACTCTTCACCAAAGCGTAATAAGTCTAACTGTTCCAGTTCAAGAACTTATCAAGAGACTATGGCACATACTTCAACAACAAAGAAGATCACCATGAACGCGCACATGAGCATGAAGCCACAAGAACATTGGGGGTTCAACCATTTGGACGTGCTAGTTGGCGTGCACATCCCAGACAATGAACATCGTCTTCACAGGATAGAGAAGTACCAGAAAGAAGAGCTCATCCATAGGAAGATCGTGTGCAAGCGCCTTTTGGATATTGAAGGCAAGAAGGAACTTAATGACATGGTGAGAAAAGTCGCTGATGGGATGTTCCTTTTGTGTTCGGATCTACAGAAGTGTCTTCAACGCATATCTGCTCTAGAAGAGACGAACAAGAAGCTTTGGGCAGCACTCTACAACAAAACCTCTTCACTATGATAGACGCCACAGTACCAAATAATCGCAAGGGATTATTTGATCCACCCAGCTTGATTCCAAGCTTGGGTGATCTATGAGAACCGTATAATCTATCTTACAGTTTTTGCATATTTAATTTTCTGCACGCATGGTTAGGTTTAAAATTCTGAATTTGCATTAGTTGCATCAACTTTGAGCTCCCTTTGTTCAAGAGAAGATTTATATCTATTGAGTTATGAGACTTTATTATAATTGAAGTTGTGTTTGATTCATGATTATTATATTAGAAGATTGAACTAGGTTGAGTGTTATGATACTTGTACAGCTGTCATAGTTTTAGGGACTTCCACACCAACAAAGGTATTGATTAAGTTATGAGAAGAATAATTCTGGTAGCATATTATAGTTAAGTGTTTTTGAAAGCCATTGAAGTAGTGAGCATGATCAAATAGTTGTGCTGCAATAAAAAAGGAGGAAGAGAAAAGGGAGCAAGTAAAAATATAGGCATACAACTATCAAAAGAAAAGAAGAAAGCAGCTATCAAAAGAATCAAACATACAAAAAAGAGAGAAAATGATCATGAATCTTCATTACTAAACTTAGTGCTCTATATCTTTATACTCTATGATTATATGACATGTTGAATCACTAGCAGCTTCTTATAATTTCATTAATAATGGAAAAAGGTGTGGACGCCTCTAAGTTATGTAATGTGTAAGGGTATGGTAGTACCGCCGAAGTATATCTACATCTGATGTTGTATTCCTGCTTCAATTTCTACCTCATTTGTTGTAACGACCCGTGTCTCATGAACATGATGATCTTGTCCATGAGCCACCATCTTGCTCAGGGACGAGCAAGAGCCTATCTTGGGGGAGTTGATGAGTCCAGAATTGAAGCATATTTACCATTTGTTTTTGCATAAATAGAGTAGGGATCTTTGTATTTCACTATGTCTACGTGAGCTATTTTGTTCTTGTTTCAATAGGATCCCAAATCATGGAGTCATATATGAACATATCAATTAGAGTTGTCATATTGTGTAATTGTATGATATTTCTAAGTGATAAAAGTCATTTTATGAATTTAACTTCACACCTGGAAGAATACTATAAACAAGCAGGAGGCACCAGTACCAATAACGACCACTGGTACGGCCGGAGCCCGCACGTACTGTCTGCCCGTACCAGGCGCCATCATGACCGCCTAGTCAAATACTTTCTCCTAGCGAAGAAGAGAGGGGGATCCGACATTCATAGCCACCGGAAACCACGAAAAACCACATCCGAGAGGAATCTGAAGGAGGAACTTGGTTGGGGAAAATCCCAGCTGCTTCACAGATCATTGGAGGACAACGCATCATCTCCTTCATCATCAACCACTGCATCTCCATTACCACCATTACCCCCATCTTTCATCTATTAGATCTCTTTGTAATTCCAGATCCAATTTTGGTTTGCATTAGATCTACCTCCATACTTTTATCCATTCATTTGATTATGATGATGTTGTTGATTGCTTCCATGAGTGAGTAGTTCCTTTGTTCTTGGGGAGATGGAGAAATCCTAGCACCATTATGAACTTGTAATAAAGATAATCTATTCATGTCTCTATATGACTTTCTTGTCGATGATATAATTATGATTTGTGTTTGATCTCTCTCTCTTTAGATGGTATGTGTAGTCGGTCGCATATCATTTTCCTTCGAGACTAAAGGGGGGAGAAATCTTTTGTACGTGTCTTGGAAGCATACCCGTGACAGATTGGCGCTGTCTCGTAACCTACATGGTCAAAGGAGGATTAAAGAGGGACTCCCTCAGCTAATTACGATATCCACGGGGAAACCCTTGATTGCGGTGGTTTGTATGGGTGACTGCTCTCAGACATCGCAGTGATTATTTAGAGGTGACCTCACTCTTGGCTCAACAAAGTGGCTTCCTACTAGCCTGATACATTCCAAATGTATCTATAATTTTTGATGTTCCATGCTTGGTTTTACCTACTTTCTTATGTTTTGTCCACACTTTGGAGTAATTCTCATAAGATTTCTTGGACTAACCTATTAACAAGAGCCACGGTGCCAGCTGCCTGTTTTCTGCTGTTTTTGGTTCTAGGAAAGTCAGAAAATGAATATTCTCGGAATTGGACGGGACAAAAGCCAAAAATCCTATTTCACCAGAAGACCCCTGAAGCCAGAATACGAGACGGAGGGGGGCTGGGCCTAGGCCACACAACCTGGTCGCGCGGGCAAGCCCAGGCCACGCCAGGGGGTGGTCTTGCCGCCCTAGATTGCCCCTCGGTCTCCCTATTTGCCTATAAGTTGCCTTCTGACGTAAAAACTCAGGGGGGGTTCGACATTTTTCTAGAAGGAGTTCCGCTCCGCCACCACCACCTGATTCCACGAAACAGCACCAGAAACTCCGTTCTAGCACCCTGCTGGGACGGGGAATTGGAGGAGAGCATCGCCATCATCATCACCATCGCTTCTCCATCGACCATCCATGTTTCCCCCATCTATGAGTGAGTAATCCCCCACTATAGGCTATGGGGATGGTAGGGATTGGATGAGATCGTTCATGTAATTGCATCAGATTGTTAGGGCATGGTGCATAGTATCTTCTATTAGTGCTTTATGACTTTGTTGCGACTTGTTGTGCTTAATGCTTTCACTAGGGCCCGAGTGACATGATTTCAGATCTGAACATGTTATTGATTCATTATGATAGTATTGTTTATGGTCTTATCTGCAAGTTGTATACACACGTTGTTGTCCGGAACCAATGGCCCCGAAGTGACAGAAATCAGGATAACCGGAGGGAATGGCTTTGATGTGAGGATCACATGTGTTCACGGAGTGTTAATGCTTTGCTCGGGTGCTCTATTAAAAGGAGCACCTTAATTGCCAGTAGTTCCCTTGAGGCCCCGCTGCAAACGGGCTGGCAGGACAAAAGATGTTGTGCAAGTTCTCATTGCGAGCACGTATGACTATATATGAAACACATGCCTAGGATTATCTAGTACTTGGATGCTTTATCTTATTTATCTGCAATTTCCCTATATTCTGATTGCTATGTGAATTGTCTTGTCCATGCAACGCCCGTCCATCCATCCCTATGCCTACCGCACACGAATCCTACTGTTTACTGCTATTGTTACTGCTATCTTTACTTTACTACTGCTGCTACTTTGCTATTCCTACTACAAAACTGTTGCTACTGATAAACTAATGTGAGCAAGATTGTTTCCAGGTGCAGCTGAATTGACAACTCAGTTGTTAAGGGTTATAAATATTCTTTGGCTCCCCTTGTGTCGAATCAATAAATTGGGTTTCACTTCCCTCGAAAATACTGCGATACACCCCCTAAACTTGTGGGTCATCAAGACTATTTTCTGGCGCCGTTGCCGGGGATCATAGCTTTATTTATTAAGTTCACTTGGATTCTCTATTGTTCGCTGCTATCCATCCATCATGGGTAAGTCTCGTGATGGCAAGGTTCCTATTTTACCATCCAGTACAAGAAGAGGTACAGTTCTGAACACCTCTGCTGCTCTTGATTCACCATCTGTTATAAGTAATCTCGTTACACCACCACATACACATGCTACACACACTGCTACTACTATTGAATCTGAATCTTCTGATGCTTATGATGCTGCTTCTACTGTGCTTGATAAGAGTGGTTCATTAGGTCCTTTCCTAGATGCTACGATTGCTAGAACTATAGCTAGAAATATTGAAACTCCTAATGAACACACTACTACACTTGTTAGTTCCCCTGAGTCTAGTGAGAGTTATGATATTGAAGATGGTTATGTTGAGATGACCGATGAATTTATTAAAGAATGTAAAAACACCCATGATAGGAGTGCTGCTAAGAGTTTCCTTGAGAGGCGTACTATTAGACCCAAATTATCTCCTATTGCTAAGTTTCTTGCTTCTCCCATAAACATTATAGATAAAGATTATGAGTTCTCACTCGATCTATCTTACATAGCTATTGTTGAGAAAGAACCTTTTTGTGGGACGAAGAATGAAAGTGCGGTAGCACATATGAATGAACTTTCTACCATGAGTGGCTTGTTTTCTGATGATATTAAGATGCGTACTTACTTTGTTGCTAAAATTTTCCCCTTTTCACTGAAAGGAGAAGCTAAAACTTGGTTTAGTAATTTACCTCCTGGATCTATTGATAGCCCTGATTGCTTGATTGGTACTTTCCTGCAGAAATATTTTCCTCCTAGTGCTAGACATGCTATTTTGCAGGAACTTTTTGATTTTAAACAGGGAGAAAAGGAGGTATTGCCTAAATCTTGGTCAAGATTTTGTGCTTTGATTCATGCACAAGCCGGAAGTCCATTACCTAAGAATGAGCTTCTTGATATATTTTATAATGGACTAACCGAAGAATCTAGAACATACCTAGATAGTTGTGCTGATTGTGTTTTCAGGAATAGGACTCCCAAGGAAGCTGAGGAATTAATGGCTAAAATTAGCAATAACTATGAAGATTGGACTCCTCCTAAACCAGCTATACCTGAAGTAATTATACCTGAACTAACTATTCCAGTGCATATCCCAACATCAAAGAAGAGGGGAGTTATTGAATTAAATGATGAAGTGATGACGGAAGCTAAGAAATGTCTTAAGGAGAAGGGAATTAAAGCTGCAGATGTCAAGAATTTACCTCCTATAGAAGAATTATGTAAGCCTATTCCCTACTCACCCACTATTGAGGTACACTCTCTCCAACACTTTGATGAAGGTGATATCCCTTACTCTAAACCTCCTGATCAATGCTTAGAAGAATTTGATATCTTTATTATTAAGCAAGATAATTTTAATAAAAGGGTGCAAAATCATCTAATGGAAAACACTAGAGCTATTGTTGAGTTGAAAGATATTGTTAAAAGAACCTCTAATGATGTTAAAATGATTGTTAAACACTTTCAAATGGTTCAAACTCAAATAGATCAACTCATTAAAGTGCAAAAAGACTTGCTTATTAATGCCACTAAAGAAAAACATGCTTATGAAATTAGAACTAGAAGTGGAGCTGCTATCCAGGATCCTCTATATCCTGAGGGGCACCCCAAAATAATTGAGCAGGATTCTCAACAAGCTGAAAATAGTGTTCTACTTGTAAGAAAAGGAAAAACAAACATAAAACTGTTGTAGAACCTTCTGAACCTGCTATAGATCCTAATATTATATCTATCTCTGATGCTGAAACTGAAAGTGGAAAAGAAGATAATGAAGTTACTACTGAAGAAAAAGTTGAAGACGAACCTGAAAACCACACCAAGAATACTAAATACACTAAAGAAGATTTTATTGCTAAGAAACATGGTAGTGAAAGAGAGCCTTGGGTCCAAAAACCTATGCCATTCCCTGATAAGAAACACAAGTCAAACGAAGATGAACACTATAATAAGTTTTGTGAGTGGATGAAACCTTTATTCTTGCAAATTCATTTGACTGATGCTATTAAATTGCCTCCTTACTCAAAGTATATGAAGGATATTGTCTCGAATAAAAGGAAGATCGCTAATGAAGAAATTTCTACTTTGCTTGCCAATTATTCCTTCAATGGTAAGGTTCCTAAGAAACTTGGAGACCCAGGGACCCCAACTATCCCTTGCTCTATTAAGAATAGTTATGTTAGAACTGCTTTGTGTGATTTGGGAGCTGGAGTTAGTGTTATGCCTTTCTCTCTTTATAAGAGGCTTCAACTAGAAAAGTTAATACCAACTGATATATCTTTGCAAATGGCTGATAAATCTACCACTATTCCTGTTGGTATATGTGAAGATGTACCTGTTCAAGTGGCTCATAATTGCTTGATATTAACTGATTTTGTTGTGCTTGAAATGCCTGAAGATGATAATATGTCTATTATTCTTGGGAGACCTTTTCTTAATACTGCAGGAGCTGTTACTAATTGTAATCAAGGAAACGTGACTTTTATTGTTAATGACAAGGAACATATTGTCTATTTCCCAAGAAGATTGAAAGGACTTATGGTTTGAATTCATTTGAACATGTTGAGGGCATTCAAGTTGGAGAAATATAGTGTCCCATACCAAGAGAAAATTTTGAAACTATTATGATTGGGACCATTGCTATCAAGGTTGAGGTAACATAATCATTAGTGGAATACAAAGTTTTGTCTCATATGAAATTGTTTTGGTAACAATACCTGATCAACCTTGTTAACTAAAGGATTTCATTGAACAAAACAATGTTTTCACCATGATTATCTCCGCTTACTTCTATTCTATTTATTTTAGTTTTTGCTTATGCCTAACTTAAAGGCATTAAAGAAAAGTAATTATTGGGAGATAACCCAAAAGTTTTAGATGAGTCTTTAGTAATAACCGCTCCTTATCCTTTTTATTTGCTTTTTGTGCCAAGAGTAACCTCTAATGAGAGAGAAGTAATGATTGGGAAAGTTGTTGTCCCGAAACAGATTTCTATGCTTCACCGTAAAAATTCTTGTAAAATCTCTGAACGTCTTTTTGAGGCGTGAATTTTTGTGCTTCTGCCCCGGGTTGTTATCTAACTTTCGTTAGTTCAACACTTTTTGATTTGAGCAACAGAAGGTCTTCGAAAAAATTCGACTTTACCTGCTGGTCTGTTTTAACAGATTTCTGCCATTTTCTGCATTTGCTTCTTGTTGGTTCCTTTTTGAGTTCTTTTGGGGAATTGAGCTTTTTGAGGGAAGTGCTACAGTATCTTGTGTTTTAATAGAAGTTTTATTGGTGTTGTAACTGAACCTAAAGACTTATTATCTTGAGTGCACTAATGTTGCTAATAAAGATTGTGTGAAGTTTTGTATGAAGGAAAAATTTCAGGTGTATGGAAGGAATAAGTAATGAGATGAAGGATGGACTAAAGCTCAAGCTTGGGGATGCCACGCGTGTCACCCCAAGAAATATCCAAGAAGTACAAGCATCAAAGCTTGGGGATGCCCAAGGCATCCCCTTCTTCATCAATAAAAATCCTAGGTTTCTTCCAAACGCTTCATTTTTATTGTTTCACGCACGGTTGTGTTGTTCTTGGAGCATCTTATTTTTCGTTTTTGTTTTGGTTTTTTGTCTGCTTTTGTTTGCTTAGTTTTCTGAATAAATTGGTTGGACCTCCTCTTTCATGCATTGGCTTTCAAATAGTTTGGTTTGGTTTGGAAAAGAGTAGGAAAGCTCATGCTTAAGTGGTAAAAAGAGTTTGTTTTTGACTGTGGCTATGCTTTGCCATGCCATGCTTGATATTGTTTTTGCTTTATGCTTAGTATTCTTTGTTGTAGCATGACTTGTTATAAACAATTGAGATTTCTTAATGTGCCTTGGAAGAATCATGCGTTGTTTTAGCATATTAAAGCATAGTATTGTGGTATTCTCCTTTGATGCTTTATTTGGGTTGACTTGGCACATGCTCACACCATGTTATGACTTTCCCAAGTCACCATAAGCCTTTATGATCCTTTAGTTTTCAACTTGTAGTATAACTTTATGCTTTGATCAATGATGTTTTGTCGCTCTGCATGATTATGGCCATTATTGCTCTCTCATTTGTCGCCCCCTTACTATTGCTAGTCTTCACTTTCACTGAGTATGTTTTACTCATGTTTCCAACTCCCTAAAACCAAATATTTCCAAAGTGTCCACCATACCTACCTATTAGCATCATTTTCTACTTCCGTGCATATTCAATATGCCTTGTTTTCTTCCAAATAAAATGTTTGCTTGTTATGAGAAAGTTAGTTAGTAAAGCTCTCACGAACTTGATGACACACTTTATTTTCTTGCATTTAATAAACCTGAACCATTGCGTCCTTCTTTGTTGCATATATTCTTGCGCTTTATAAGTTGAAGTTAGCAGAACCATGTATCATGGGGAACGCTTTCAGCATTGCATTGGTACTTAGTACCTCGTTGATATCATGTTCTTTTGCTTATGGATCCTGGCGGTGTGAAATAAAAGTGGAACTTGTAAGATCATGGAGTTTGTATGTATGTTAGAGAAACGCCTGGGCCGCTAGCCTAAGCCATGCCTAATCATGGTGGAAACTTGCAGCATAACCATAATGAGCATTCTATGAAGTGTCCTCAATAAAAATCTATGCACATAGTAAATAAAAAGATTGATGATATGCTCATTGTCTTCTTGCCTTGTCATTTTGATTATGGGATAGCTCCTGTATCATGTGCAAGGGGTACCCCGTTGGCGGTTCTCTATGATACGTATATACTTACAATGACAAGAGCTTAGAAGTTGAGTAGCATGAGGATTGGTCTTCGTAAGTAAGGGGCATGAGACTTCGATTTATAACTTGTCAAGCATATCCTCTTAGTTGTGTCACTTTAACCTTAGCCATTTAAAGATGCTTATGATAGGGGCAATGAGAGCTCAAAGCTAATGAGTACCATACTTTCAGCATTTGGAAGCCTTTCAAACTTTTCAAAACCTGTTCATTTCCTTATTGAGTCTCCACACATTCTTTGAGCACTTTCTTGAGAGCATAGTGGCCATTCTTAGTTCTATGTGCATTGTCCCAAGACTTGTTGATTGATGCATAACTTGATATTGCTTGTTTTAAACTATTTGTATCTAGTCACTCTTATGAACTTTGAAGGTGTCATGTGCATTTATATTTGCTACTCCATGAGGGACAAGTTGAATGCTATTATGCTATGTTTTCTTTATGTGAAACAAACAAGCGTCTTGCAAAGCATTGTTATTCATGAATCTTTTGTTTGTGCCTTTTCATGTTGCATCATAGTTTCTTTATCTTATTGCTAGAACTTTGTCTTTCATGTTATGATTGAAGTACTATGATCCCAGCTTTGAATGTTTTACAAATACTTTGATCAAGTCTTTGATGGTGCATGTCACCTCAAAAATTATTCTTTCTTTTTATCACTTACCTACTCGAGGACGAGCAGGAGTTAAGCTTGGTGATGTTGATACATTGCAAATGTATCTATAATTTTTGATGTTCCATGCTTGGTTTTATCTACTTTCTTATGTTTTGTCCCCACTTTGGAGTACTTTTCATATGATTTCTTGGACTAACCTATTAACAAGAGCCACAGTGCCAGCTGCCTGTTTTCTGTTGTTTTTGGTTCTAGGAAAGTCGGAAAATGAATATTCTCGGAATTGGACGGGACAAAAGCCAAAAATCCTATTTCACCAGAAGACCCCCGGAGCCAGAATACGAGACGGAGGGGGGTTGGGCCTAGGCCAGACCACCTGAACACGCGGCCAAGCCCAGGCCACGCCAGGGGGTGGTCTGGCCGCCCCAGACTGCCCCTCGGTCTCCCTCTTCGCCTATAAGTTGCCTTCTAACCTAAAAACTCAGGGGGGGGTTCGACGTTTTTCCAGAAGGAGTTCCGGTCCGCCGCCACCACCAGATTCCACGAAATAGCACCAGAAACTCCATTCTGGCACCGTGCCGGGACGAGGAATTGGAGGAGATCATCGCCATCATCATCACCATCGCTTCTCCATCGACCATCCATGTTTCCCCCATCTATGAGTGAGTAATCCCCCAATGTAGGCTATGGGGATGGTAGGGATTGGATGAGATCGTTCATGTAATGGCATCAGATTGTTAGGGCATGGTGCCTAGTATCTTCTATTAGTGCTTTATGATTTTGTTGCGACTTGTTGTGCTTAATGCTTGTCACTAGGGCCCGAGTGCCATGATTTCAGATCTAAACATGTTATTGATTCATTATTATAGTATTGTTTATGGTCTTATCTACAAGTTGTATACACACGTTGTTGTCCGGAACCAATGACCCCGAAGTGACAGAAATCGGGATAACCGGAGGGAATGGCTTTGATGTGAGGATCACATGTGTTCACGGAGTGTTACTGCTTTGCTCCGGTGCTCTATTAAAAGGATCACCTTAATTGCCAGTAGTTCCCTTGAGGCCCCGCTGCAAACGGGCTGGCAGGACAAAAGATGTTGTGCAAGTTCTCATTGCGAGCACGTATGACTATATATGGAACACATGCCTAGGATTATCTAGTACTTGGATGATTTATCTTATTTATCTGGAATTTCCCTATATTATGATTGCTATGTGAATTGTCTTGTCCATGCAACGCCCGTCCATCCATCCCTATGCCTACCACACTCGAATCCTACTGTTTACTGCTATTGTTACTGCTGTCTTTACTTTACTACTGCTGCTACTTTACTATTCCTACTACAAAACTGTTGCTACTGATAAACTGTTGTGAGCAAGATTGTTTCCAGGTGCAGCTGAATTTACAACTCAGTTGTTAAGGCTTATAAATATTCTTTGGCTCCCCTTGTGTCGAATCAATAAATTGGGTTTCACTTCCCTCAAAAATACTGCGATGCACCCCCTATACTTGTGGGTCATCAGAGCCTTGTAGTGAACATCTTATTATAGGAATCTCTCCACACATATTATGACACAGGGAGTATGTTATCTTGATTACATATGACAATAATACTATGCTAGTGGTATATCCTACATCCCCGAGAACGTTTTAGCCCTATCGAGTTCAACCACGCTTCCACACAAACTTGTTACTTGTTTTATTTTACTTGTTTTAATTACTTTTCTAGAATCAATCATAAACCTTTCAAACAACATTTACTTGAGATCAAAGACATCTTATAAGTATAATTTGGTAGAGAGTAACAAGGGGCATAAAGACCTTTCCCAATAGCTCTCTATGGGTTCAATATCTTTACTTCGAAACTAGCTACAATTGGTTTGTGCACTTGCAGTCATTAGTTTCCAAATTCTTGAGATCCACCATGGTCACCGAGGTGCTAGCATCACCACTCCCATCTTCATCTGAGTTATCCATACACTCTTAGGAAGTTAAGCCCGAATAAAGAGCCGAGGCTCTGATACCAATTGAAAGGATCGTATGGGCACCTAGAGGGGGTGAATAGGTGCTACTTCAAATTTTACTCTTTTTCCAAATTAGGGTTTCACACAAAACGGTATATTCTCTAGATATGCAACTAAGGTGAATTTACCTATATGTCACACTAGCACAACTAACTAAGCAATAGCAAGATATAAGTAAGGTGCAGTAAAGGAGAGAACTAACCGAAATGAAGCATGCGAAGACATAAGGATTATTTCCCGCAGTTCCTTCCTTTTGAGGGGAAGTACGTCTGCGCTTGGAGAGGGGGTGGTATCAAACCACCAACGCCATGAGAGGCCTCCCTTGTTCTCCGGTGAACCTCACCCCAAAGGGATCGATTCACTCTTCCACTATATCGGCAAACTTTAAGGTGGTAGTTGGCACCCTTACAACAAGTTCGAGGCACACATCCACAACTTAATTAGAGGCTCCCGAATCCAAGCAAGTTGTCACAACAATCAAAGACAAGCTTGTAAGAACCAAATTAGGGCCTAGGGTTTCCAATGAAACCCTAGAGCAAGGGGCCCTCAAGTGAATGAGGGGGAAATGAAGATCTCTCTTGGTGAAGTTGTAGATCAAGGCCTCCTCCTTCGATTCCCCAAAGATCGGTGACTTTGGATGGTTGGATGAAGAGATCTTGGTGATTTGGTGGATCTAATGGCGTGTTCTTTTTTTTTTTGGGATGAGCCACTGGATGTAGGAGATGAAGACCCCTATTTATAGGCCCACTGAATTATGACCGTTTTTCCCGTTGGGGAGTTTCCACACCGGAAACTCCGGTGTGCACACCAGAAAATCCGGTCTACACCAGAGATTCTGGCCCGTCTCCGGTCCATCTCCGGACCACCTATCAGAATGTCCTCGGCCAAGTCTTGTCATTCACTCCAGAGGTTTGGCAGGATTTCCGGACTAAGAACATCGGATATTCCGGTTTGTTCACACCTGAGACTCCGATCCCTCAGAGCACACTGGAGATCCTGGCAAACATATGGCCTGTCTCCGGACCACCAGACAGAGTGATCTAGGCCTTCTCCTCTGACTCACTCCGGAGATTGCAGCAGAACTCTAGACCACACCAGAGTTTCCGGTCTTTGCACAACGGAGACTCTGGTCTGGATACTTCATAAGTCTTTCGTTTTCTGCTAGGGATATTTCCATTGTAATACGGACTTTTCTCTTTTCAGTTGGATGACCTGGCAACATTATCACACTATAAAATGATCATTTTGTTGTTAATAAACACCAAAACAGATTAAGACAATAAATGTCATTTCACCTGTCACCCCAGTACACAGTGGTATGGGTTGTGGAAGTTTACCAGCTCGAAGACGATTCACTCCATATAGAAGTTGGCGGGTATGCCAAAGGTGACCGGTAGCATCACCTTGCCGATCGTATATGCCTTCCGACCTAGGACTATGTCGTGGAAGGTGTAGTGGGTCGATTCGACCATCGACTGCGGGAGCTGCAGCCGCATGAAGATGTCCAGGTACATGATGTTGATGGATCCCTCGTTTGTTAGGGTTTTGGGGAGCCAGTAGTCAGCTACTTTGTGTTTGATGACCAGAGTGACTCGTCCTGGGTACTCGATCCTTGGCGTGTGGTCCTCACGACTCCTAGTGATGGTGTGCTCCGACTAGTTGAGCCAGCACGGGATCTCGACTTGTGTCACCGCATTTACAGCGACTGTGTGGGCGAGCAGTTTCTTCTTGCACTTCGTGCCTATGTTGTTGAAGGTGTGTAGTGAGCCGTCTGTGTTGCCGAATGCGCTGGTGTTGTCGTTGTCTCTTGGTGGCTCGTGGTTGGGGCCCTCCTCGGCATACCTTGCCTTCTTGATCTCTTTGAGAGAGTGGTAGTTGGTGGTGGTATGTGTGGCACACTTCCCTTCCCTGCTGTGGCAGACATAGGGTTGGTTGAGGAGCACCACATGGTCGAATTTCAGCCTCGCGGTGTTGTTTCTGTGGTAGCTGCCTCCATCATGGCGGAAGTTCTTGGGGCCGCGCTGCCCATAGTTAGTGTTAGTCACGAAGTCCGATCTGCCGTTGTCATGAACCTTGCCTGTTTGGCGAGTGTTGCTATAGCATAGCTCACAGTGCATGTTGTTGTTGTGGCCGCTAGTTTAGCATCTCCCACCTGACTCGTTGTCGGAGCCTTGGTTGAGCTCACAGTGCAATCTCAAGGAGGTCGGGATGTTGCCGAGCATCCTGTAGACCCTCTTGATCTTGGCCGGCAAAGGTTCATACTGGCACGCGTTCTTGAAGCAGTGGATCGTGATATCCGGATGGATGCCAGAGGCGTTGATCCATAGGTCCTGCCAGCGCTGGACACAGTGGCGAGTCGATTCACGGGGGCCCTGGATGCAACACTCCAGGTCCTCGATGGTGCTGGCGCGTGTGTAAGATCCCTCAAAGTGTTTGATGAAGCCTTCCCGCATCTCCTCCCACAAGTCGATGTTTTTATCGGGGAGGTGTTGATCCACTAGCGAGTTGCGCGTGTGTAGGAGTACACCACGACACTCACTCCATCATGAGAGGGAGATAGTGAGTCGCAAGTAGATCTCTATGGCCGGCGATCCCCGTCACCATGAGATATGTACCGATCCACACCGCCAGGTCGAGTGTGGGATCGTACTTCTCAATCTCCTTTGGCCCCTTGAAGTTGGAGGGGTATCTTTCACCTTGGATCATTGGTGTGGAGCACTGCGGGCAGATTCGGCTAAGTGAGCCCTTGGGCTTGGGCTCGCGGTTACCACGGTTGGAGAGGGTGTGTCACAGATCATGGGGCTGACGATCTCTCCATGCTTGGTTAGCAACGATGTGGGTTCGGGGTCGATCGGCTGGTCGTTGGCGGTGATCGTGTTGTTCACTGGGTGCGGCTCATTGGTGGAGTTTGCGGGGTTGGCAACCGGTGGCTGGATCTATTACGGATCGAGGGCGGGCAGTTGTTCATGTTGGCGACCGTTCGCTCGCCATGGTGATTGCTTGAGGCCGCATGGCTCCTAGATGAGAGGGAGTACATCCTCCCCTGTGATTCGATCCCCAAACTTTGCTACGGCATGGCTCTGGCGAGTAGGGCCTGAGCGTATAGGATCTGGAGTGCACCATCACCGATAGGGTTGAGGTTGGCGACCGTAGCTTGTCCCGCGATGACATTGTCCATCAGGATGGAGTAGAGTAGGATCCCATTAGGTTCAAGATCCTACGGCACGATCATGATCCAGGCTGCTCCGGAGGAGGCGAGCGACGGGGTGGTGGTGGTGGAGATCCATGTGCAATCACCCCGGCGGTTGGGCGGCTGCTGCCTGGCACCGAGGTGCGGCAGAGTTCGATCCTGGTCGTGCATGCGGGGTCGCGCTCATCATCGAAGTTCAGGGTGCATCCCTGAGAGGTGGGGTTGAGGCGGCTTCTGATGTGGCGTTGTGATAGCACGATAGTTCTTGTGTTGTTTGCTACTCAAGGCAGAATTTCTCATGCTCGGCATGTTATTTGTTGACAGCCTCTCCTAGCCGCTTGCGGTGTTCCTCCACCTTCGTCGTCGTCGCTGGGAATGGCATGGTGAAAGTATCCATCGGTGCGCCATTGTCCTCCATGTAGATTGTGTTGTAGCGATTGTATCTAGCATGGGCCTCATCAGGGGACTCTAATCCAGAGTCAAAGTCGAAGGTCTGGAGGATGGAGGGATCCTCGTAGTCGCCTGCATTGGCAACTCGCGTGATAGTCAGCGTGTGATGCGGCGGTGATGGATTCGGCGACCGGAGTAGGAGTCGCCGAATCGGCGTAGTCGCGGAGAGCCGTGTCGCTTCTGGCTATGTCGCTCACGGCCGGGTCGCACTCGGAGGCAAGGAGGGTGATGGAACAGACTTGCTCCTTCGAGAGCAGGTCGTGCAGGGGCGACCCGTTGGTGATGTCAAATTCAACCGATTCAGCCTGGTCAATGATGTTTGTGAACCCGAAGAAGAGTTTGATGGTGCCTATTGGCACCACAGCGGCGTGGGTGAACGGGCGTGATGACAGCACGTAGCTTCTCGACAGGATCTGGAGAAACCCACCGGAAGCGATCATGTGATCGGTGGCGAAAGGCCGGTGAACTAGAGTGTAGGGTCTCGTCGCAGATATGAGGCTTAACTGACCAAGCCCCACGGTGGGCGCCACTGTCGTAGGAATGGCCACGGATGCTACCAGGGGTAGCGATTGAGTCGATTGGGGCAAGGGCGAATGATCCATCTGCGGATCGAGATTGAGGATACTTAGGGATTTACCCAGGTTCAACCCCCCTAGGGTAAATAGCCTACTTCATCAAAAGTTTGCAGCAGAGGCAGCACAAAGTGAAACTCATCAAGCTAAATTGCTAGTTAATAGAGCTCTGATGGCAGCCAATGCTTCAGATGAAGTAGATGAAATTCAAGATGTTGATGTTGATGTTCCTGTTGTCCCTTAGATGCCTTTCACAAGAAGTGAGACCATTCTCATGTCGCAGGTGGTTACAGAACCAGTGCCAAGGTCTGGCAGGATGGAGTGTATCTCAGTTTGAATAAAGGTGAAGAACAAGTGCAACAAAAATGAGATGTAGTATCTAGTATCTAGTTGAACAATGTCATTTTGGTATGCTGCAGACTGTGTTTCCAGTATCTACTTGACCTATGTCATTTTGGCATGATGTAGACTATGTTTCTAGTATCTAGTTGAACTATGTTATTTTGGTCATGTAAAATGCAACAGGCTAGTGTGTTTCAATTCACTAGACTATGTACTCTGTGTGTTTCTGGAATAGCCATTTCTATTTCAACTAGATTTTCATTTGCATTTTATTTGACTCAGATACAAATTTGAACTTAAATATGAGCACAAGGCAATACATTTCACTGCATTGCATCAGTTTCACATACATAGTGGCCAAAACATTACATAGTTCAACTCTTACTAGACCAACACTACATCAACTACTAGAACACTAACTGTCACTTCAACACCTTACTCTCACTTCTTCACAAGTATAAGAACACACATTGCACATAGCACACACAACAGACCCACTACAGTCTTCACAAGCATCACCATTTGTCTCACTTCCTCCAAAATCATCATCGGTTGCTGCTCCTTTCCTTGCACCATTGTCACTCTAGCCTCCTTCTTCCTCAGCTCAAGTTCTTCCCTCCTCTCTTCTGCCCAACCAAGAGCATCAAAAGCTTCACCCCCTCGAATGTAATTGTTCTCAATTAGATAGCCGATGTATTCCAGCTCCCAATGCCAAAAATTGCATCCAAACTGTGCAAAACAAAAACACATTCAATTCGACCTCCAAAACCACAGTGCACCAGATAAAATCCCAAAAAACTAGAGCAAAATGCAAAGAGCAGATACTTACCCCATGATTTTTACACTTGTAGTACATCCATCCAGGGTGCGCAGGCGTCCTCGAGCGGCACTGCTTCACCCTATGTCTACAATCGGGGCACGAGATGACCGGGAATGGAGGGGGCTGGCAGCAGAGCGCACACCGGGGTGAGCTAGCGCTGGACATTGTGGAGGAGAGGCACTCTCCGGCAGCGGCGCCGCCGATTTAGGATTCGTGGCTTGAACAGAGGAGGAGGGGAATGGCGCGGGTCAGAATGAACTGGTCTGGTCGCATTGGGGGTTAGTATTCGCCGGCAATTTTGCAAAGATACCCCTCCCAACATTATTCCTTCATGTATTTATCCATCAAGTCATCTGCCAGTGGGACCCTCTAACCGCCATGCCGTGCGATACATCGTGTTGTATCGCGCAGTGACTGCGCGAGAAGCTCTCGCGCAAGTTCACTTACCGTAAACTCGTATTCCCGTTGTACAGTTACCGTATTGAACTTGCTAAGCAAGTACAGTGACTAACCATGAATTTAACTCAAAATATATTTAAATACATTTGTTTTGCAAAATTAAAATGTCTTATATTTCTGAATGAAGGGAGTACTAGCTAGGCCAACGAGCAGGAAGAAAAACCATTTTCATTTGGCTCCTCCTCTAACTCCTCCATCGTTCATGGCTTCATGCCCGCCTGGCCAACCTTGTTTCTTCTGCTACCATCTCCCCATTCCATTGTCGTCGTCATGAGCTTGAGCTTTCGTGTGACACGCGCCACCGGCTGGTTCTCTACATCACTACATGCCGATGATTTTTTTTGTATTCAATACAGTTGTGATATTAATTTGGAGTGCCATAAATGTGCTGATGTGTATGTGTGTCATTCCCTAACGGAATACCTTCTCTTTTTTTGACATGTTCCCTAACGGAATACTAATCCAACAAAGAAAAGTGATTTAAAGCCATTTTATCGCTACAACCCAAACACAACTAAAAGCTGCTTTGCAACAAACAATAATTATCTATGACTGGCACGTCTACGTCTGTGATCAAAAGCCACTAACAATATTTGTCCACGGGTTCACTCGAGGAGGCGCCACGGACATACCGCACGCCTATATAATGGCACCTCGCAACCTTCGTGCTTCATCATCGGAAGCTTTCTCATCCACCAAACTAGCTAAGGAAGAAAACCTTCCCGAGTTCCATCCACCGCGAGCTGAGAGCTTCCAGCATGATCATGAAGGCTCTCGCACTGGGCCTGCTGGTCCTTGCTTGTGCAGCAGCGACCGCACTCGGCTGCAGTGGTGGCAGTCCGTGCCCGGGCAACCAATGTTGCAGCAAGTACGGGTACTGTGGCCTCGGCGGCGACTACTGTGGGGCTGGCTGCCAGAGTGGTCCGTGCTATGGTAAAAGAGACAACGTCGATGGAAATGCCGTTCCCGGCAATGCTTGCAGCAGCAGCAGTCTGTGTCCCAGCAACCAATGCTGCAGCAAGTGGGGGTATTGTGGCCTAGGCAGCGACTACTGCGGCTCCGGCTGCCAGAGTGGGCCGTGCACCGGAGCCAAGTTCAATGAAAACGTTGTGCCCGACAACGCGTGCAGCAGCAGCAGTCCGTGCCCCAGCAACCAATGCTGCAGCAAGTGGGGGTATTGTGGCCTTGGCGGCGACTACTGCGGGTCCGGTTGTCAGAGCGGGCCGTGCACCGGAGCCATGCTCAATGAAGATGGTGTGCCCAACGCGTGTAGCAGCAGCAGTCCGTGCCCGGGCAACCAATGTTGCAGCAAGTGGGGATACTGCGGCCTCGGAGGCGACTACTGTGGCGCCGGCTGCCAGGGCGGGCCGTGCACTGGAGCCGCGCTCCCCTCCGACGAAATGTGGTAGACACCGTTGACCATCGTGCATGTCGTAGTGCCCCGTGTGGATCTACCTCCAATAAAATAGCCTGAGGCATGTATGTCTCAATGGCTCCCGTTTGTATGTGTAATAATGGTACTATGTGTGTGCCATTTAATAAAGGTGGATTCCGTTTTGGTATCAAACATATGTACCGCACTGCTGTCACTGCATTAGTTTTCTGTAGAAGCATGCGTTGCGTGTTGCACTGTTGTTTTACTGTTAAGCTGTTCTCTATATCGATCTAACTCAGCCTCACCAGCTATAGCTCTGGCCTAGTTTTTTCCTTGACCCATGCAAGAGCCTTACATGTATTAAATTAGAATAGGGAAAGTCATAGAAATGGTCTTTCCCATGCGGGACACGTGTACCGACTGTTCGACGGCACAGGGCCTCCAAATTAGAAGGCCCCCAACTTTATGTTAAACTACTAGTATTCGGTGCTGCTAATCATCGATTTAACTTTATGGCCCAACTCCTGAACACCCTTCCTCTCTTCCTCTTTCCTCTTCTATCTTAAGAGCATCTCCATTTATTCGGCGTTCTCGGGCCTAAATCTGGCGCTATTTAGTCCGGATGGATGTAACTTTGGGTCTGGAAACGGCCAGTTTCCTAGTCGCGTATCTAGGCTGAGTTCCCGGCTTCGACCAAGTTTTCACAAAGCACGGCAAAACTTTAGATGATTTCAGGAGATTGCATTTGATATAGGCGAGTTCATACATATTATGTTAAATTCGGACATATACCCGAATTTTGACTGCAATAGGTTAAGAAAAACTTAAAAAAAAACTGAAAACAGTAAATAAAGTAGACGATGCCGATGACGGCGCACTGATTACATGCCTAATTGGCGGTAGAACAAGGTGTAGTCCGCGTCCTGGGTCCCGTCGTCGTCGCTCGGCGGCTGCAGTGGCCGGGAGCTACCCTAGCCGGCGTCGCCGCTGCGCCGAGGGCCCAGCCTCATTTTTGTCGTCGTCGTCGAGGACGACGAGTGGCGTCCTCTGTTAGGCCCTCTCTTGGCGAGAGCTGCGAGTGGCATGGCGCCCGGCCTGCTCGTGCAGCCGTCGAGCCGTCGGATGCTCTCGGCCTCCTCCCACTCCCACTCCGCCCTGGACCAGGCGCAGGCGTCGGGGGCCTGCATCGGCAGCACGTCGTTGAGCGATGTCTCCATCGCCATCTTCAGGAGGAAGGCATCCTTGTCGAAGGGCACCGCCCAGACCACCGGCTCCTTCTTCGGCATGTGCAGCTTTGACCTTGCCGGCCAAAGGTGGCCGCTCGGTGACGAAGGCATGTGGCGTTCGTTTATGACAATGCCACGCGAACGTGTGCGTGGTGGCGACGCCGCCTCCCGCTTCACCGGCCGGAGTAGGAACAGCGAGCTCGCTGGCGCCGAACCAAACAAGTGCGATGCCAAGGCTGATAACGAGCCAGACGACCCGCTCGCCATCCTCCTCGCCATCCAGCTTGCCCCTCGGTGTCGGGAGATCGTCGGTGGCAAGTACGGGGGATAGCCCAGGCGTGGGTTGTTCCCCCGCTGATGTGCTCGACGACGGCGGCGAGCGTCCATCTGGGTGCGCTCCACCACCGTCGCCACCCCGTAGAGTTTTCCTCGCCGGCGGCGGGCTCGCGCCATCGTAGGCGGCTAGGTCCTGCTCCTGCTGGTCGATGAAGTACTGTTCCCAGTGCGCAAGGTTCCCCGGGTCCTCGGCGAGCTTGGGGTCCTCCATGCCGACGATCGCGGACTGGATCACCTCGACGAGCTCAGAGGCCTCCGGCACCAGCGTCACATGCACGCCGCCCACGTGGAGCTTCCACGTCGGCGGGCAGGGTGGTGCCAGGTAGCTGGCATCGTGGAGCAGTCGTGCCTCCCACGGTTGCATGGATTGTCGGCCGAAGCCGTTCACCTCCGCCAGGTCGCCTGGGAAGCGCTCCGCCATTGCCGCCGCCGAAATGTTCTTCTCGTCGCCGAAGGTGAAGCTTGTGGCTTGGGGAATGGGGTGAGTGTGCGGCCTAGAGACGGCGAGAGCGGCCAGCATTTATAGCCGAAAGAGGAAAGGGCGGCGAGGGCGGGAGGATGTAGCGGTGTGGGCGGGAAAAGTGGAAACGGCGGGAAGGTGGACGGGTGGTGGCGCGCCATTAGGGCGACGCGTGGGAGTTGACAGGCGTCATTACCTAGCGGTCCATCGCGGGAGCCGAGGTGATGGGGTGAGGACGACTCGGTTCACACGCTGACAGGGCGGGGCCACAACTCGATTTTTTTCTTTCTCGCTGATTTCGCTTCATCTGGTGTTCCCAGGCGACTTCCGGTGTCTCCGGTTTGGCCTGGGAACCCCGGATGTAAAATGGGTTGACTCAGACGAAAACTGAGTGTCTGGAAACACGATTGGGCTCGCCGTCCAGATGAAACAAAATAACCTAAGGAGGCCCTCCTGAGAATGCTAGTCAAGATGCTTTAAGGGTCGTTTTGTTCATCTTCCAGTCATACACGGGCGCATCCACTGGAGATGGAGGCCCCGTCACGAGTGCTTTTCGCCGAACGCTGATTCATCAACACATGGGGCAATCGGACTAGGAGAGCCACACACACGCCGCATTTTGATAGCTGATTTCAAAATAACCAAAGGTTGTCAAATCCTATATTTCTTCCATTTTATGTTTTTGATACAAGGCATTTTTTTTATAAAAGGAGTTTTATTAGACTCAAACAGATTACATCAAGATGATACAAACTAGTGTCCATACCCAGCCGCTGCACTGCTAGGATGCACGTGGCCAAAAAGAAAATAAAGGAAAAAAGAGATCCCGCCGAAACAAGCATAGACTCGTAACAGCAACAACGCCACCAGTGGGGCAACACCTCGATTCCTCGAAAGCTTCTCCAAAAAAAACGATGCCTTAAAGAAGAAAACAGTGCAAGAACATCGTCATTGTCCGGTCTGACCAACACTAGTCAGAACCTGGATATTCACCCTGGAGAAGGTCGAAAGTCTAGACAATGCCTTTAACAAGGATATGACTCGGAAGCCACCATTGCCAGGTATAACCATAAGGTCAAACCTAAGGGTTTCACCCCGGACAAGAGATATGGAATTACAAGAGCACCGCCAACAAAGAAGTCTGATAATCACCACCACCACCCGGCAAAGCCTGCTGCTAAAACTGTAAATTGCTGATTACCAGGCACAAATATGTCAACACTTCATCCTTCTTGATCCTTGAGCATGTAGAACCTCTGGCCATCGACCCTCTTGACAGTCACACCGTACCATGGTAATCATAGCAAATAGTTACAATCGACATACCTAAAATGTCGGCGAAAACTCTAGGTACGCATGTGCCGAAGTGCTGCAGTTGCAGTTGACGGCAGGTTGCAGTCACTAGTAGAAAACGGGCATGTCTTCCGGGCCTTTAGTCCCGGCCATGGCTGGGGCCGGGACTAATGGTCCGGACCCCAATGTCCCGAAGCCGTGACACCTTTTGTCCTGGTCTGTTAGAGACCATTTGTCCCGGTTTGAGATACAAACCGGGACTAATGGGTGTGCCAGGACCGCTCAGCGGGGACCAGACCCATTAGTCCCGGTTTGTATCTCAAACCAGGACAAATGGGATGGCCCTGTATATATGGCACAACCCTCCTCTATTTTTTCATGGAGGAAAGGTGTCATAGTTCGTATTAGGTTTTTCTCTTCATATGCACTAGAGGTGCTCGATGAAATGCCTGTGAGAGCGATGCCACTTGAGTTCACAAAAGAAAAACATGATATGAGCCCGAGCCACACTTAAGGTTTCTCCTCTTTGTTTCGAACTGTCCTAAAAGGTTAGGAACTATTTTCTCGTTTAGATCGCGCGGTAGTAATTTTATCATCGTGATTGCGTTTGATATATATGGTTGTATGATGCAGATGAGCCATCCATGGATGTACAGTGACCGACGCTCTGACGCTTACAGAGAAGGTGTGCATTTTTCGCCTTGTGGCTAAGGCGAACAAGCGGTGGGATGGTTTTATGTGTTGACTGTCGAAATGAGCAGGCTCACACTTCCTCAAGAGTCATTCAGAGCCACCTGCTTTGGTCCGGTTTCATGTCCGGCTATAATGTTTGGACCAAGCACGGAGAAAGAGGGGTTATGATGCAAGACGGCGATGAACAAAAGAATGATGATGACAACTACCGATCTATGTTACCTAAATACGCTGATACCACAGTGGAAGACAATGAAGAAGAAGGAGGTGAAGAACGGGAACCAGATGAGCCCGCTAATGATCTTGGTCGGGTCATTTCTGATACAAAGCGAGATTGCGACACAGAAAAGGAGAGGTTGCAGTTCGAGCAGATGTTACAGGACCACAACAAATTGTTGTACCTAACTTGTGAAGATGGACAGAAGAAGCTGGGTAGCACACTAGAATTGCTGAAGTGGAAGGCAGAGACCGGTGTGACTAACTCAGGATTTGAAAAGTTGCTGGTGATAATTAAGAATCTGCTTCCAAGAAATAACGAATTGCCCTCCGGTACGTACAAAGCAAATAAGCTTGTATGCCCTCTAGGATTAGACGTGCAGAAGATACATGCATGCCCTAATGACTCCATCCTCTACCGCGGTGAGAAGTACGAGAATATGGATAAATTCCCGGTATGCACTGCATTGTGGTATAAGATTAGAAAAGATGACCCTGGTGATGTTGAGGGCGAGCCACCCAGGAAGAGGGTTCCTGCCAAGGTGATGTGGTATGCTCCTATAATACCACGATTGAAACGTTTGTTCAGAAACAAAGAGCAAGCCAAGTTGTTGCGATGGCACATGGAAGACCGTAAGAAAGACGGGAATTGAGGCACCCTACTAATGGTCGGCAGTGGAGAAAAATTGAGAGAGACTTCCCAGACTTTGCTGGTGATGCAAGGAACTTATGGTTTGGTCTAAGTACAGATGGCATGAATCCTTTTGGGGAGCAGAGCTGCAGTCACAACACCTGGCCCGTGACTCTATGTATCGACAACCTTCCTCCTTGGTTGTGCATGAAGTGGAAATTCGTTATAATGTCAGTGCTCATCCAAGGCCCGAAGCAACCCGGCAACGACATTGATGTGTACCTAAGGCCATTAGTTGATGAACTTTTACAGTTGTGGGCGAAACCAGGTGTACGTGTGTGGGATGAGCACAAATAGCAGGAATTTGACCTACAAGCATTGTTGTTCGTAACCATCAACGATTGGCCTGCTCTTAGTAACATTTTAGGACAAACGAACAAAAGATACAATGCACACAAGCACTGTTTAGATAAGACTAAAAGTATATATTTGGATAATTGTAGGAAGAATGTGTACCCGTACAATTGTCGTTTTCTTCCGCATAGTCATCCATTAAGGAAGAAAGGCAAGGATTTCAATGGCAAGGAAGAAATTCGGACGAAGCATGTCCCTCGTACTGGTGCTGATGTATTTGGTATGGTTAAGGATTTAAATGTAATCTTTGGAAAGGGTCCTGGAGGACAACCTATTCCGAAAGACGTCGACGGACATGCACCCATGTGGAAGAACAAATCTATATTTTGGGAGCTACCCTTTTAGGAAGTGCATGAGGTCTGCTCTGTAATCGACGTGATGCACCTAACGAAGAATATTTGCGTGAATATTGTAGGATTCCTAGGCTTGTATGAAAAGTTAAAAGATACCCCGGCAGCACGGGAGGACCAGCAACATCATAAAGGACGATACGGCAAGCATCGGCGGCAGTTTCAAGGGCATGCCAGCTACGCTCTTACCAAAGAAGAGAAGGAAATCTTTTTTGAAGTCCTTTTCAGTATCAAGGTCCCGTCTGGGTTCTCATCGAATATAAAGGGAATAGTAAATATGAAAGAGAAAAAAATTCAAAACCTAAAGTCTCCTGACTGCCACGTGCTTATGACGCAATTGCTTCCGGTTGCATTGAGGGGAATTCTACCAGAAAATGTTTGACTAGCCATTGTGAAGGTATGTGCATTCGTCAATGCAATTTCTCAGAAGGTAATCGATCAAGAAAGTCTATTAGGGTCACAGATTGATGTGGTCCAATGTTTGGTCACCTTTGAGTTGTTGTTCCCGCCATCCTTGTTCAATATTATGACGCACCTCCTAGTTCACCTAGTCGAAGAGATTAGAATTATCGGTCATGTGGTTCTACACAATATGTTCCCCTTCGAGAGGTTCATGGGAGTCTTAAATAAATATGTACATAACCGTGCTAGGCCAGAAGGAAGCATCTCCAAGGTCTATGGAACAGAGGAGGTCATTGAGTTTTGTGTTAACTTTCTTCCTAACCTTAAGCCGATTGGTGTTCTTGAATCTTGGTATGAGGAGCGACTAACTGGAAAAGGCACACTAGGAAGGAAATCAATGGTATGTAGGGACGAGCATTCTTTCACTCAAGCACACTACACGGTTCTACACAATTCCACCATGGTGGATCCGTATATCGAGAAACATAAGAATATTCTACGCTCCGAAAACCTGGGGAAGCCTAACTCCTGGATTAAAGGGGAACACGAGAAGAATATTGGCAGTTGGTTGCAGCCACATCTCATGAATAACACCACTGTTGGAGATCAGTTGTACTCGTTGGCCAGGTTACCATCTTCGACTATATATACTTTCCAAGGGTACGAGATAAATGGGAATACGTTTTACACAATCGCCCAAGATAAAAAGAGCACCAACCAAAACAGTGGTGTCCGCTTTGATGCAACAAATGACAATGGGCAGAATAACACATATTATGGGTACATAGAGGAGATATGGGAACTTGACTATGGACCTACTTTTAAGGTCCCTTTGTTTCGGTGCAAATGGGTCAAGCTGAAAGGAGGCGGGATACATATAGACCAAAAGTACGGCATGACAATAGTGGATCTCAACAATCTCGCGTACATGGACGAACCATTTGTCCTAGCCAATGATGTGGCTCAGGTTTTCTATGTTAAGGACATGTCTACCAAACCGAGAAAAAGGAAAGATAAGCAAAAGAATATAGAATACGATGAGCCAAAGCGCCACATAGTTCTTTTAGGGAAAAGAAACATCGTGGGAGTGGATGACAACACAGACATATTAGAAGATTATAATAAGTTTCATGAAATCCCTCCCTTCAAAGTGAAAACTGACCCAAGCATCCTATCAAATTATGAAGATTCTCCATGCCTACGGTGCAAAAGAAAACCAAAACACTAGATAGGGATGTTGGTGATGTGTAATAATGTATTAAATCTTTTATGTAATAAATCTATGTAATGTATTCCATATTTTATGTCATTTTCTGAAGGTTTTTTTTTTGAGACATAAATCTATGTAATGTATTAAACCGATTTGTCATCCTAAATTAGGCAGTGGGGAATGTGTGGTGGGAAAACATGGCGGGAAGCGGAGGGAAAGGGTGGGAAAACGTGGCGGGAAACGGAGGGAAAGGGCGGGAAAACATGGCGGTAAATATGTTTAGCCCCGGATGGTGTTTCCAACCGGTACTAAAGGTTCATCTTTAGTCCCGGTTGGAGACACCAACCGGTACTATACATGGGTGGCGATACTATTAATAGGCATCCTAAATTAGGCGGTGGGGAATGTGTAGCAGGAAAACATGGCAGGAAGTGGAGGGAAAGGGCGGGAAATATGTTTAGCCCCGGATGGTGTTTCCAACCGGGACTAAAGGTTCATCTTTAGTCCCGGTTGGAGACACCAACCAGAACTAAACATGGGTGGCGAAACTATAAATAGGCCGACATCCTTGTGAAGTTATCAACTGCAAGGTATGCGAGAGCAGGGACAACACTATGGCTAGTTTGAGGGAAATGCCGTCGGAGCCTAGTCCTCCGGCATATTAATCTAGTTAGAGAAGTTATAAACTGCAAAATAATCTGCAAGAGCAGGGACAACACTATGGCCAACTTGAGGGAGATGTCGGTGGAGCCCAGTCCTCCGGCATCTCTAACAAGTTAGCCATAGATGTACTCCCTAATATATGAAATTAGTTAGCTCCCTAGCACAACAATATAACAACATCTTCATAGTTCGGGAAAGTTGTAGAGAGACCAATAGTAGCTAGTAGGAAACGATCCATTAGTCTCGGTTTCCTAACTAGGACTATGGAATTGGGACTAAAGGCCCCCTTTAGTCCCGGTATAGCCACAAAACAGGACTACTAACACTCAAGACATTTAATAATATTAAAAAATGGGACTATGGAATCGGGATTATAAAGGCCCCCCATTATTAGTCATACTCATGCCTAGCCCTATAGTACACGCTTCCGGGTCATCTTCATCATCGTCATCATCATAGTCGTCGTCGCTAGGCGCACGTGGCTGGATCCTTAGCCTAGCCATAGCATATTCCAGGGGCACCTGTCACTCCGGCCTTGGATTCATGACGCACGGGGGAGGGGGCTCCTAGATGACGATGCCTCTATGTCCACGGCCTTCACCACTGCCACCCTTCTTGTGGCTCTATGGAGGGTCAAAGTGCGGGCACCGCAGGCGAGGATGATCTCCCTAGGCGATGTAACGCATCACACCGATGATAGTCCGGTTTGCCCACCATAGGCGGCGACCGGCTTCGTTGTGGTTCACCAGGGGTGGGTCGTCACCCTCGTACCTGGCGAGCTCCCTTTCCCACCGATTAGGGAAGAAAGCATTCCAGGTGTCGTAGTTGTCGGGATCCCAATGGGGATCCATAGCTGCTCCGGTTGAGCTCGAGGTAGAAGTGGTTCGTGATGGCCGCCTGGTGGGCAGAACCTTGAGGCACGGGAGGGATAGGAACTCCTCCAGCGCTCAGCATCCAATCAGCAGGCAGCCGGTAGCCTGGTGGGCATGGGTAGCTAGAGGCCCACAGCACCCCGGTCTCCTCGAGGGTTAGAATGACCCAGTATGCGGTGTCCATTGTTGTGAGAGGGAAAGGTGTGGATGTGTGGATGGCCATGGCGGTCGGCCTATATATAGAGGGAATATGTGGGAAAATATGGCGGGAAGCGGAGAGAAATGGCGGGAAATATCTTTAGTCTCGGTTAGTGGCTCCAACCGGGACTAAAAGCCCCGGTTAGAGGGAAACAGCGGGAAAATATGGCGAGAAGCGGAGAGAAATGGCGGGAAATATCTTTAGTCCCGGTTAGTGGCTCCAACCGGGACTAAAAGCCCCGGTTAGAGGTAAAGGGCGGGAAAACATGGTGGGAAGCGGTGGGAAGTTTAGTGAGATTAAAAAATATGCAAAATATAATAGTTAATGCATTTTTTAAATTGAAAATGGCAAAATGGTTAATAGTTTGACTAGTTAGAATAATTATTTTATAAAACAGAAAATATATTTGGATTACTTATTCAAATTCAAGCATTTTTTGTGTTGAAAGTTTAGTGAGCTTCAAAAATATGCAAAATATAATAGTTAATGCATTTTTAAATTAAAAATGGCAAAATGGTTAATAGTTTACCTAGTTAGAATAATTATTTTATAAAACAAAAAAATATT
The DNA here is from genome assembly GCA_916181665.1 of Avena sativa. Lineage (NCBI taxonomy): Eukaryota > Viridiplantae > Streptophyta > Magnoliopsida > Poales > Poaceae > Avena > Avena sativa. Next base: position 85,301,677 of record OV702291.1, on the reverse strand, counting down.
TGGATTACTTATTCAAATTCAAGAACTTTTCATGTTAATTTTTTTCTCAAATTCATAAGTATGCAAAAACTGTATAATTCAAATGTTTAAAAAAATAAAATAGTATGCAGATTGAAATTTTTGAAAAAACAGGCGCTAGTTTCGGCCCAGCGCGCGCAAATTTGGGCCTTTTGTCCCGGCCCAAAACACCAACCGGGACTATGGGCTCTGTAACGGTCTTTAGTCCCGGTTGGTGCCACGCACCGGGACTAAAAGGGGGTATTTATAGGCGGCCTCTTCCCCGGTCGAATCCACCAACCGAGACTTGGAGGCCATCGTGATGAACTTGCGTCGCCAGGATGCCAAAATTTTCACCGGCCGCCACCGCACCCCTCCTCGGCTGCCACCGCCAGGCTTTCCCTCCGCGCCGGCCGCCACCGCACCCTCCCCGCGTCCCTCCCCGCGCCGGTTGCCGCCACCGCCCCAGTCACGCCTCCCCTGCCCCTCCCCTCGTCGGCCGCCACCGCCCCAGTCGCGCCTCCCCGGGCCCCTCCCCTCGCTGGCCGCCACCGCCCTGGTCGCGCCTCCCCGCGCCCCTCCCCTCGCCAGCCGCCATCACCACCGCCAAGAAGAGATATGAAATTTTTTGTATAGGAAATATTTGTATATGAAAATAGGAAAATATTTGTATAGGAAATATTTGTATAGGAAATATTCTATAGGAAAATATTTGTATAGGAAATATTTATATAGGAAATATTTTAGGAATATTTGTATAGGAAACATTTTAGGAAATATTTGTATAGGAAAATAGGAAAATATTTATATAGGAAATATGTTAGGAAATATTTGTATAGGAAATATTTTAGGAAATATTTGTATAGGAAAATAGGAAAATATTTGTAGAGGAAATATTTGTATAGGAAATATGTTAGGAAATATTTGTATAGGAAATATTTGTATAGGAAATATTTTAGGAAATATTTGTATAGGAAAATATTGTATAGGAGATATTTGTATAGAAAATTTTGTGTTGCAATTGAAATATTGAATAGAAATATTGTATCAAAATGTGGATCTCGCATTTCTTTACTATGTTCAAATATTGTGTGCATTTTGAAATAATATTGCATGCATCTCGCATTTTGCAGAAAGTATGGATCCACCTAGTCCAATCCGCAAAGACCTAGAACAAGAAGAAATTCTCGAGGATATAATCCATGATGCTGATCCATTAGAATCTCCCTCGAGGTATCTGAACCATCTGATGATGGAGAGGAGGTCGACCAGAGAGAGGGAGAAGCCGCCGGCTCCGATGATGGAGGAGCCGATAGCTCCGATGATGGAGAAGCCGATGGACCCTTAACAAAGATCGGCGAGGTATAATATGATGTCCGGTTATCACTAGATATATGTTGTATATATATCAATTGACGAATGTTTCTTCTCTTAGGCCTCCACATCAAGCAAACCATATTCCAAATGAGGCCCAGCCAAAAAGTTGGACGCATCTACGCGTTATACAATTACGGTGGTATCAGCACTAGGCGAACCGTTGGAACCCAAAAAGGCTAAAAATAAATATGTACAACAATGCGGGGTTATGGTTAGGGATCGCATCTCGCTCACCGTTCAAGAGTGGAATAAGACCAAAGGGGCGGAAGAGAGTGAGTATGTCGCCGAAAGGTACAAAGAGGGTCTTTGGAATGACCTCATGGCACATTTCACGCTGCCAGAATATGAGGATGATGCCGACATAGCTACATTGAGGAAGAAAGTCAAGCAGTGGACTCTTAAGAATATGGCCAAACTATTCCAGAACTGGAAGAAAGCATTATGGCTAAAGTATCAGAAGGATAAGATTGCTCAAAGTTCGAAGTCTATCTAGCGAAGCAACAACCTTACTGGGCTGCATTTGTGAAGTATAAGGAATCAGTTCCTGCTCAAAAAAAGTTATAAAAAATAAGATAAATGCTGCGAAAAAGAAATATCACCATCACCTAGGGCCAGGGGGCTACGCGACTGCCATGCCAAAGTGGGAAAAGGGAGAAAGAGTTGCTTGATAAAGGGGTCACTCCAGAACCAATACGTGAAGAATGGGATTTGAGGGCAAGAAACTGGTTCCTTGGCCATGGGAGTGAGTATGACGATACAACAGGGGACCTTGTTTGCAGTGACGGGATTAGAGTACCTAGGTAGACATGGCTGGATGTGGTGAAAGAAATTAAAGAGGGGAAAACAAAGTTCTGTCCCGATAGAGATAAAGACTTGCTGACAAAGGTCCTCGGCAATAAAGAACACGGAGGATGAGTACGAGGCATTGGCCCTAGTTATACGTGGGAGATGGGGTTTCCCAAAGATAAAGATACTTATAGAAGCCGAGAGAGAGAAAATAGGCAACGGGAGGAGGAGGAGGGAGACAGGTTCAAAGAGTTGCTAGGAATACTTGAAAAGCATCAACAGCAGATTGATGAACTTCGAGGAGTGGCGTGCCTGTAAGATCCTGCACTCGATATTACCGTCGTCCCATCTCAGCGGAGATGTAGTGTGGCTGAATCGGAGGTCCTGTCTGACGATGCACGGAAGATAGGTGGTGGTACCGGATGCCCCATGGATGGAATTAAGGAGCATATATCTTGTGATCTTCATCAAAAGGTGAAGAACATATCCGTGAAGGTGGCGGTCGGATGTGCTTTACCTTGTCCACCTGATGCGTGCTGGCATTGCCGTGGAATTCCAGCTGGCTATGCTAAAGTCGGGGTGGATGAAATCGCAACAGGGTGGGACTCAATGGAGCTTGACATCCCTGGACCTGAAGGTGAGAGGACACTTGGAGTACTAGGTTGTATCATTCTATGGGACAAGAACAACCTCAGCTTCTAGGCTTGGCGCGAAGGCCAACACCGTCTCTGAGTCGTCGCATGTCACCTTCACCTCCATCACCTCCAAGAAGCCCACCCCATGACTACGACCACCACAGCACGAGTCCATCTCGATCTCCGCCGCAGGGTCAGCTGTCTTAGCCACCCGCTAAGGACAATAAGCGGATGTGTGCTCCGTCGATGAGTACTAAATGACCCAGCATCCCAAAATGACAAATGTCGCCCCTCCCAAGAGTACCTCATAAGAATCTTCTCATCAGACCTTACGATCGTACTGACGAGGAAAATGCAGTGATCGCAAAGGACGAATGTGTTACGTAGCTTCAAAAGAAGAAACCCGAGCCCGCCCCGGTATACTCCGAGAAGCAAAAAGCGTATGCACTTTATTTTCTAAACACAAAATCGCAATATGACTTGCACCGTAAGCCAGATGACTATGTACGCACACTTCAGAAGGAAGTGAAGAAGAGCAAATCAAATAAAAGTGCAAGCAGGAGCAAATCATCAAGTCAAAGTGCAAGCAGGAAAAGAAGGGACGTCCCCTAGCTCGGGAAATAGGCCAAAAAATCGATCCCACCCCTCAAGGTGTTATCCTATGACGTTCCCCAGCAGGATATGGAAGAAGCTGCGAAGCTTGCCGTCACTATGAATATGACTGTTGAGGTATTGCTAGGTTCTCAAGACGATAAGTTACCCAAGGCTGTTGTAGCCCCTAAATATGTCCCAGGGATGCCTTTGGTCAGCATAGAGAAGTTGCAACAAATGCCAACACAAATGCAGAGTTTACATAAATGGTACTTGAAAGCCGTAAAGGAGGAGAGAATAATGATCACTAGTAGAAACTAGGCAATTAGCCCCGGTTCGTAAGGACCTTTAGTCCCGGATTGTGAACCGGGACTGCAAAAGCGGGACTAAAGGTCCTGCCTTTAGTCCCGGTTCTGTTACGAACCGGGACTAGAGGTCCACCACGTGGCCCCACGAGCCACGCTAGGCTGGAGGAAATTTAGTCCCGGTTCGTAACACGACCCGGGACTAAATGTTCCCTGCCGCGGCAGCGTTTTGGGTCATTTGGCTGCTGCGGCAGGAGATGGGGTTTTAGGGTTTTGTGTTTTTCTTTTCATTTTGTGTTTTGTGTTCAATTATTTTTCATTCTGTGTTTTCATTACAAACAAGTTTTCGTATACATACAGAACGCTACTACACAGTACTTGTACACATTGATGCAATATATAATATAATTTCTCTTACAAGCATACATGGAGTCCCAACCGGGTCCAAAGCCTGTCTATTTGATTACATGGAGATCATTACATGGATGCTTTAGGGTCTATCTAGAGAGAATTCTCCGCATGGGTCTATGACCTCGTCGACAAAAAATCCAGCAAATTCCTCTTGGATTGCTAGTAGGCGGTCCTCTGGTAGGAGCTTGTCCCGCATCGCGTCCAACTATAAAGAAGGAGATCGTATGAATTAGACTCAACACAACTTTTTGTAATAAAAGTAAAGGGTGAATATATTGTTTACTTACTCGAAAATTTTCCAAGGTCTTCTCAGTAGTGATGCGAATGAACTCGCACACGTAGAATCCACATAGATTAGTCCCCCGTGGCTGCCTCGTGCACTTTACAAGAGTAGAATTCAATCAAATAATAACTCTAGTATGATAAATGCACATAAACTAGAATTAAATAGATGCACGGACTTAGCTCGTACTACTTACCGAGACCGATTTAAAAAATAGCTCCTCATGCCATTGACCGCGGACCTTGTTCTTGAACCATGTCCAAACCCTACCCGACAAAGAAAATGAATGTATGAGTTAATAACTACTTGATATCCCAGAAAATGAACGAAAGACACCGATATAGTGCGATAATGGTTGAAATTACCTCTGGAGTATATCGATAATGCTGCGGTAGTCTTCAATGTCTTTGTTTAGTGAGTCCATTATGTGAACTCTTCCCAAGTCAACTGAAATGCTTAGAAGAATCCAGTGGTACCTACGCAAGCTTTACATACGTCCGTAACTCATCATTTACACTGAACATCGAGTAAGAAAAAGTTAATGTGTACAAGAACTCACTTGCCGTCGTGGTAAGGAAATAGTATTTCATTACATAAATGCTGGTTTGTGAGAAATCAGAGCAAGTTTTGCTCGGTCTCCAGTGGCTTATCCTTTAGCACAGCTCCATTAACTCGACGTGGGTCAATGAACCCAAATCCATTGATAGCCTTTCTTTTACATTCGAGAATCTTCAATCTGCATCATTATATATAGCGTACAAAAGAATATAGTGAGTATACTTACCGGCAATGAATTGAACAAGCTGAGCTAGAGAATTAATTACATAAATAAAGTAATCACTTATAAGACAATAGCAACTGGGGATAGATTTGTCGAGTTCCTTTAGATTGAATAAGTGAAATAATTCTGTAAATTCAATAGGGACCTCGTCTTCAGCGAAGTAATGCTCTTTTCGAACTTTCAGTATGAGCCAATATCGCTCTTCTTTTGATGCTTTCATGTACCATTCATGGAATCGTCGCATTTTTGTTGGCATATCCCGAATCCTCTCAGAACTGACCAGAGGCTCCCCGTGAACAAATTTGGGTGCTACATCAGCATTGGGCATATCGCCGTGAATAATGTCATGAATAGACATATTACATTTCTCGGCCAATATCTTAGCCGTTTCCGAATCCATAGGTTCTCCCTCATATAGTTGAGGTTCGGGTATGTGCACCTGGAGCGGGGAGGCGATTGATTTGTTTGTTTCCCCAGCTGGGGAACGTCTCTTTTGGTTCTTCGGCTACCACTCGATTGTTTTGCTTGTTTCCCCAGATGGGGACGTCCATTTTGATGCTTCCGCTACCACTCGATTGTTTTGCTTGTTCCCCCTGCTGGGGAACCTCTTTTGTGATGCTTCCTCTACCGCTTGATCTCTCCTGTTTTAGTGTCTTCTGAAGACATCGTGTATAGTCATCTGGCGCATTTAACTGAGCTTGGGATGGCTGCGTCAGTAATTTCCTAAAGTGCTCCTTGGTTTCCGGTTTTATTTTGACCTCTGGCTCAGGTTGTTTCTTTTTAAAATGATCATCCACTTCGGCCCGTACGACCGCATCGGTCTCCTCATCGGTCAGGTCGTAAGCCTTCTTGGGAGGAACCGGTGGTACTCTTGGGAGGGGCGACAACGGTCGCTTTGGGCATCGGTTATCACTCGACGGAGCGGTGCTATTCTTCCGCTTTTGGCCCTTAGTGGGTGGAGGCGGCTGCGTAGATTGAGATGGACTCGTGTTGGGGTCATGGATTGGACTTGGAGGTGGTGTACTTTTACTGGGAGGAGACGGTGCCCTTGGAGGTGGACTTGGAGGTGGAATTTTACTGGGAGGAGATGGTGGCCTTGGAGGTGATGGATTGTTTCTCGGTGGAGAAGGTGACCTTGGTGTCGAGCCTGGAAACTTGATGTATTCTTTTTTCTAAAGAATGAAGCCACTCGTGACTTCTCCCAGTGTCGTCTCCCATTCAGCTCCAGGGATGTCAAGCTGTAGTGACTGACACATGGGTTGAACTTCATCCACACCGACACGAGCATAGCCAGCTAGAATCGGATTGCAATGGTAGGTCGCTCCCAGTGCAGAAGGTAAAGCAAAGCCGAGTGCCACCTTCATGGATATGTTCTTTAGTTCAACATACAGCTCATAACTAGTCTTCTCCTTAATTGCATCCACAGGGTACACATCCATTGTTGCATCATTACCGTGGCCCTCCATGGAAGCCACGCTGCTTTTTCGTTGCGATGGGCCGACCGTACTGTCTGGTGCATGATCTTGCTATCGGAGTCCTTTAAGTGCATTAAGCTCCTGTCGATGCTCCTGCAGCATGGCTTCAAACCTCGCGAACCGCTCCGCATCCTCCTCTTTTTGCCGCTTTGTTCTTCTCGCTCGGCTTCTGTACGTGTCAAGGTCCTCGGGAAACCCGATAGCCCATGGACAAGAAGGTCCGAACCCTCTTGTTCGTCCAGCCTTTTCAGGATTCCCGAGAGCCTTTGTCAGCTCATCGTTCTCTCTGTCGGGAACAAACTTTCCCTCTTCAACCTCTTTTATCACTTTAATAAGATCATCTTTGGGTCCAAAAACTTCTTGGCTGCAACAATCTCGCCTGTTTCTGGGTCATACGATGTCCCATGCCCGAGTAACCAATTTCTTGACCTCAAGGGCCAACCAAACATTGCTGGAGTGACCCCTTTTGCCGCCAGGTCAGCCTTGGCTTTATCCCACTTAGGCATCGCAGTCTTGTAGCCACCTGTGCCCATATGATGGTGACATTTCTTTTTGGCTGCATTTATCTTATTCTTTTCTCACATTGCCACAGCTCGTGCCGAGTTCTTGTATTCCACAAATGCGGCCCAGTTATCCTGCTGCAACTCTAGTGGGCCAGTGAATGGAGTTTTTTTCTTCAATACATAGTTGTGGTACAATCTTTTCTTCCAATCCTTGAATAGTTCGCCCATCTTCTTAAGAGCAAACTGCTTGACTTTCCTCGTCATTTGTTGTGTGACCTCATCAGTCTCCAAGACTGGTAGGGTGAAATGTGTCATGAGAGAATTCCACATCGCATCTCTCGCTCTGTCATCTACAAAACTAGCCCCAGCTGGATCCCTTTTATTTCCTGGCTTATTCCACTCTCGCGTGGTGATCGGGACGGTGTCCCTAACAATCACTCCGCATTGATGTATAAATGCATTCACAGATTCTTTGGGCTCCAACGGTTGACCCAACGCAAAGACTAAGTCAATGCTGAAACGGACATCAGCGGGCAACTTTTGTGTCGGGCCTCTTGTCCTTGTAGAAGATTGGCCGGATGCGGAGGTCTAAGAGAAGAAACATTCGCCAGTACATATATACGAATCAATTAGTGCATCTATACTAGTGATCGATCGGTAGAGGCTTTATATACCTTGACGGAGTTTGTTATTATTATGGTGTCTTCACCATGGTCTCCACCATGGTCAGCACCATCGTCTCCACCCTCGTCTCCTCCAGACAAATTAAGATACTAGGAGTCATCGTAATAAGAACCCCCAGTACCCTCATCTATCATGTTGAGAAGCTCATCTTCATTATGTCTACCGTCCATAGCTTAACTAATACAGAAAAAGAATATTGCATTAAGTAAAAGAATATTACAATTGCGACAACTCGAATACACAAAAAAGATTACGTACTAATAATGAAACAATCTTGCATTAAGATAAAGTACAATAATATAAGATAAAGTACATTATTAATACATATCGCTCATATCTCGCTCATAATATAAAGTATTATTAATACATCTCGCTTATATCAAACTAGCGAACTCCGCTGCCGCGTTCTGTGCTACGGCAGCTCTGCAACCAGAGAAGAGGAACTATCACCGGAGAATAGCTCGGGTGAGATCCGTGAACCTGCTAGATATTGGAGAACCTAGTCTCCATAATATACATATATCACCGTACGTGCTCATCCTCCTCCCTGATACGACGATGTACCCTCCTCGGAGGCCGGCTCCCTCTGCACCGCTCCTGGATCTCATGGACGCCACCAAAGAAGCTCCAGGTCGACGATGATACCCGGATTCCTCACCAAGGTATGAGTCCTGACAGGTAGCACCTCCCAGTGCCAACCCGGCGGAGCCCAGGCTCGGATAACCCCGGAACCGACGAAGTCCAGTAGGCTTGGATGAGGAGGACGCGACATAACTAAATAATAGCAATAAACAATCATAAAACATAAACAGTAACGAAATCACTAAGTATTGCCCTAATAACACTAACTCTAAACCTAACACTAACTAAACTAAACCTAATTAACTAAGTATTCTAACTAACCCTAGATAAATCCAAGTCAACTAATATGGGTCGGAGGGAGTTAATTAACCTAATAGTAATACTAACTAAATACTAATACTAATACTAATACTAACCTATTTATAATTAACCTAATACTAATACTAACTAATACTACTACTAATACTAAATACTAACCTAATACTAATACTAACTAAATACTAACCTAATACTAATACTAAATACTAATACTAATTAATACTAAATACTAATACTAACTACTAAATACTAATATTAATAATAATACCAAATTAACCTAATACTAATACTAACTATTAAATACTAATACTAATAATAATACTAAACCCTAACCTAATACTAATACTAAATACTAACCTAATACTAATACTAAATACTAACCTAATACTAATTAATACTAACCTGCAGGGGCGGTGGAGGGTGCGGCGGCGGCGATCCTCGATGGGCGGCGCGGGCGATGGGGCGGCGCTGGACGGTGGCGACGCGGGGGGGACGATGGGCGGCGCGGCGGCGCAGCGGACGGACGACGACGGTGTGGCGGCGGGGAAGACGGCATGGCGGCGCGGTTCCTCCACGAGCACGGCGGCGCGGCGCCGTGCGGTGGTGATTCTGCGTCGGGGAAGAAAGGCTCTCCGGGTCGTGGCTTGACCCGGGGTGGGGGTGGGGGTATTTATACCCCACCACCTTTAGCCCCGGGTTGTAATACAAACCGGGAGTAAAGGTCCCCATTTAGTCCCGGTTTGTGTTATAACTCGGGGCTAAAGGTTTTTTCGGCCCGCCGCTCTTCCCGCGCGTACAGTATTACAAACCAGGGCTAAAGGTGGTTTTTGGCGCCAAAAGGAAAAATGGTTTATAGTTTTCAGAAAATTATATATTATATATCAAAATTTTCAAAAAAAGAAGATCTATAATTTAAATTTATTATCATACTTTATTATACAACTTAAATGAAATTATCCATTGTTTAACAAGTATTATATTTAGTACAAATGTTGGAAAAATATAGTTTATTATTTAAAAATAGAAAAATACATATAATATACCAAAATATTCACAAAAAATATGATATTTAATACTAAAACTAGTAACTAGGACTAAAACATATTTTGGGGGCCTTTAGTCCCGGTTGGAGCAACTAACTGGGACTAGATATTTCCCGTCATTTCCCGTCACTTGCCGCCATGTTTTCCCGCCATTTTCCCCGCTTCCCGCCATGTTTTCCCGCCATTTCCCCTGCTTCCCGCCATGTTCTCCCGCCATTTCTCTCTATATCTAGGTTGACCGTCATGTCCATCCACACATCCACACCTTCTCTCTCACAACAATGGATACCACTTACTGGGACTTTCTGACGCTCGAGGAGACCGAGGCGCTGTGCACCTCTAGCTACCCATGCTCGCCGGGTACCGGCTGCCCGCCGGCTGGATGCTGAGCGCTGGAGGGGTTCCTGTTCCTTCTGTGCCTCAAGGTTCGGCCCGCCAGGAGGCCATCACGAACCACCTCTACCTCGAGCTCACGCCGGAGCAGCGGATGGATCCCCATTGGGATCTCGACAACCACGACACCTGGAATGCCTTCTTCGCAAACTAGCGGGAAAGGGAGCTCGCCAGGTACGAGGGTAACGGCCCGCCCCTAGTGAACCACAACGAGGCCGGTCGCCGCCTGTGGTGGGCGAACCGGACTATCGCCGGCGTGATGCGCTACATCGCCATGGGAGACCATCCTCGCCTGAGGTACCCGCACTTTCACCAGCCGCATAGCCACAAGAATGGCGGTGGTGATGGTGGTGAAGGCCTAGGGCGTACATGGGTCATCATCCAGGAGCCCCCTCCCCCGCGTGTCGTGAATCCGAGGCCGGAGTGGCAGGTGCCCCCTCCCCCGTTCCCCTGTGCACAAGCTGGGGAAGGGCTGAGGATCCAGCCGCGTGCTACGAGCGACGGCGATGATGATGAAGATTCCGAAGCCGACCCTGAAGCTGTGTACTACAGGACTAGATATTTTTTAATATTAATAAATGTCTGGCCACAGCAAGTTGCAATACTACCTATTGAGATCGAGATAGTTCATATCCATATATATATAAGCAGATCATTAAAAATAAAGGTTTAATAATATTGTACATCACCAACATCCACACATCTCTATTGTTTCGGTTTTCTTCTAATCCGTAACCATGGAGCATCTTCCTTACTTAACGGGATGCTTGGGTCATCCTTCACAACGAAGGGCGGAATTTTATGAAACTTATCATAATCTTCTGACATGTCTGTCTTATCCTCCACCCCCACGATGTTTCTTTTTCTTGAAAGAACTATGTGGCGCTTTGGCTCATCGTATGATGTATTCTTTTGCTTGTCTTTCCTTTTTCTCGGTTTGGTAGACATGTCCTTCACATAAAAAACCAAAGCCACATAATTGGCTAGGACAAATGGTTCATTTCTATACGCAAGGTTGTTGAGATCCACTGTTGTCATTCCGTATTTCTTGTCTACCTCAACCCTGCCTCCTATTAGCTTGACCCACTTGCACCGAAACAAAGGGACCTTAAAATAAGCTCCATAGTCAAGTTCCCATATCTCCTCTATGTAACCATAATATGTATCCTTTTGCCCATTCTCGTCTGTTGCATCAAATCGGACACCACTGTTTTGATTGGTGCTCTTTTTATCTTGGGCGATCGTGTAAAATGTATTCCCATTTATCTCGTATCCTTGGAAAGTCAATATAATCGAAGATGGTGACCTGGCCAACAAGTACAACTTCTCTCCAACATTTATGTCATTCATGAGATGTGTCTGCAACCAACCGCTGAAAGTCCTCATATGTTCATCTCTAATCAAGGAGTCATGCTTCCCCGAGTTGTTGGAGTGTACAATATTCTTGTGTTCCTCGATATACGGAGCCACCAAGGTGGAACTTTGCAGAACTGTGTAGTGTGCTTTAGTGAGATAATGTCCGTCCATACATATCCTTTCTTTCTTTCCTAGCGTGCCTTTTCCACTAAGTCTACCCTCATGTCGTGATTCAGGAACATCGATGGGATTAAGGTCAGGAATAAAGTCAACACAAAACTCAATGACCTCCTCTGTTCCATATCCCTTTGAGATTCTTCCTTCTGGCCTAGCACGGTTATGAACATATTTCTTTAATACTCCCATGAACCTCTCAAAGGGGAACATATTGTGTAGAAATACAGGACCGAGAATGTTAATCTCTTCAACTAGGTGCACTAGGAGGTGTGTCATAATATTGAAGAAGGATGGTGGGAACACCAACTCGAAGCTGACAAGACATGGGACCACATCTTTCTATAACCTTGGTAGACTATCTAGACTGATTACCTTCTGATAAATTGCATTGAGAAACGCACATAGCTTCACAATGGGTACTCGAACATTTTCCGGCAGGAGTCCCCTCAGTGCAATCGGAAGCAGCTGGGTCATAAGCACGTGCCAGTCATGATACTTTAGGTTTTGAAATTTTTTCTCTGCCATATTTATTATTCCCTTTTTGTTCGAAGAGAAACCAGACGGGACCTTGATATTGTAAAGGACTTCAAAAAAGATTTCTTTCTCTTCTTTGATAAGAGCGTAGCTGGCAATACCTTCAAACAGCTCTGGATGCATGCCGTCTTGGTCTTTCATACGTTGTTGGTCCTGTCGTGCTTCAGGTGTATCTTTGCTCTTCCCATACACGCCCAAGAAGCCTAGCAGCGTCACGCAAATATTCTTCGTCAGGTGCATCACGTTAATTGCAGAGCGGACCTCTAGGATTTTCCAATAGGGTAGCTCCCAAAATATAAATTTCTTTTTCCACATGGGTGCGTGTCTGACATCGTCCTTCGGAACAGATTGTCTACTAGGACCATTTCCAAAGATTACTTTTAAATCCTTCACCATATCAAATACATCATCCCCAGTACGGCGGATAGGCTTACACCGGTTGTCTGCCTCACCATTGAAATGCCTACCTTTCTTTCTTAGGGTGTGCGTGGGCGGAAGAAAACGATGATCCCCCGGGTACACATTATTTTTACATTTATTCAAATATATACTTTCAGTCTCATTTAAACAGTGTGTGCATGCATTGTATCCCTTGTTTGTCTGTCCTGAAATGTTACTAAGAGCAGGCCAATCATTGATTGTTATGAACAACAACGCTCGTAGGACAAATTCCTCCTGCTTGTTATCATCCCACACACTTACACCTTGTCCATGCCACAACTGTAAGAGTTCTTCATGTAATGGCCTTAGGTACACATCAATATCGTTGTCGGGTTGCTTTGGGCCTTGGATGAGCACTGGCATCATAATGAACTTCCGCTTCATGCACAACCAAGGAGGAAGGTTATAGATACACAGAGTCACAGTCCAGGTGCTATGACTGCAGCTCTGCTCCCCAAAAGGATTCATGACATCTGTACTTAGACCAAACCATAAGTTCCTCGCATCACCTGCAAAGTCCGGAAACTCTCTCTCAATTTTTCTCCACTGCGACTGACATGGGTATACCCTACAGGTACTCGAGCTTGGTATATATGGTCTAAATACGTAAAGGCCCACGGTGTCGCCAAGGCCCAAATGAAGGACTCGAGTAACCTACGGACACTCGATTGCTTGAGAACAAGAAGAAGCTAAAGATAGAAAGTTTGAAGGGGAAAACCCTAACTTGTAACCGACTCGACCTGCTACCCGAGACCTAGCCTACCTATATAAAGGCTAGGAGGAGGCGGCGAGGAGAACACACGCAACCCTAGTTTCCACAACCCTCGCCAGACTGCATCTGCGCACCACTGTAATCTTCGATTCCTTCGATAATTCCACGAGCAGACAAGCAGGAGTAGGGACCTCTACGAGGCCTGAACCTGGGTAAATCTTTGTCCCCTGTGTGCTTGTTTGCTAGCCGATATATGTCTCCAGCGCTCCCTCCTTCTCCAAAACCCAAGTCCATGACAATGGGCATTGATGACTTAAACCCTCGTTAATTGGCGTCGTCTATGGGAACTGGGAGTGCTGATGTTGCGGCTTCTTCGGCCCCATCAATCGTGATCTACAACTCCGCAACAGCGGAGATCCGCCAGCTCTTCGGCGTGTTCGACTTCACCGTCCACACGCCGGCCACTCGCCCGGCCTTCGAGTCCGTGGGCGACGGAATCAGCCTGGCGATAGGGAGCTTCCACTTCCAAGTCGGTCAGATGGGCACGCTTCGCATGCCTGATCAGCCGACGGCATCGTCGATTGCCCCAGCATCATGGTTCCCTCCATCGATTGGCACCCTCAGTGAGCTCAACGCCCTGACAACAGTCGAGAACACGGTCAGCGACAACAGTCGCGACTCCGATCTGAGCGATCTGGCCACTGAAGATGGGACCTACGGTTCCGGATCTAAGAGTTGTGGAAGCAGCAGCTTCCCCAATCACTTCATGTGCATCGTCATCAACGCAGGCGATACCTCTGCCAACCGTGACAACGGTGACAATCGCGGCAACGGAACCGACCAGCCTAATGGCGGCAACGGCGGCAACGGTGGCGATCGCACCAACGCCAACAACGGAGAAGCAGTCGAACCTCCAACCATAGTAAACGAGCAAACCGGCGAACGCGTCGTGATCAGGCTCAACGAGCAAGAATGGGCTCGCTGCCGCGAGGCCCTATGAGGCACTCCTCTACCCTTCAGATCTCCGCAAGAACTGCTAATGGGATACCATTGGCTCCTGAAGGAAGAATTCAAGCGCCAAGTACAAACAATCGCGCAACTCGAGGCGCGCAAAAAGGCGGCAGACGAGTCGAGCCTTCGTCGTGTTGGGCTCTCCTCCTACGGAGGATCCTCCTCAAAGGGAAACGAGCACCTCTCTAAGAAGAGGCAATCTCGGATGGCCCATCTCACCGAGCAAGAACGCATAGAAGCCGCAAAGGTCCTCGACTTCGGCTCTATGACAGTCGACACTAGGGGCAACGTGGTCCCCAAGACGCCGCAGGCTACGGTAATAGTGGCCACCATGTACCTCCTCAACAATCAGCCACCGGCTAGAGATCCCCGAGCCGCCATGCACCGATCCACGATCGCGGGCTTAGGATTAATCGAGGCCGCCCTCGACAAAGAGCCAACGCCGGAACCAAAGAAGGGCAAAATGCTAGCAAAGCGTTACTCCTCTCCCTCATCCAGTGATGATAGTCACGACCTGTCTCGACGTCGCCGCTCATGACGACACGACCACGACTACGACGTGCGTGATGACATCACGCAGCGCAAGATCGACAAATCAAGGGCACGATGTGCTCGGTCGACTGACTCAGAAGAGGAAGACATGGAGCTCTACAGCACCAGATGCTTCAGTAGGTCCATCAGGCAGAAGCGAATGCCAAAGGGGTTCAAACTCCCATCGGAGAACCCGAAGTTCGACGGTCTACAGGACCCAAAAATCTGGCTGGAGGAACACATCTCCTCTGTCAGGCTCCACGGAGGCAGTCGAAGCACGGCCATGCAATGCTTGCAGCTGCGCCGCCCGAGCATGGCTCAACAACCTCCCACGCAGATCCATTCGCAGTTGGGATGAGCTGGTTTACATATTCGTGCGCGACTTTAAGGGCACATACAAGCGGCCCGCATCAATCGAAGAACTGAGATGCTGCCAACAAAGATCTGGCGAATCGCTGTGCTCCTACATCCAAAGATGCTCCATCATCAAGAACTCCACAGAAAACATCTCGGAGGATCGCGCGATTGAAGAATTCAACGGCGGCGTCCACCGCCTAGAACTTAGGGAGGAGCTAGGCCGCTCAAAACCCCAGACCATCGACCACCTGATGGAGATCGCGAATCGGTGGGCCGATGGAGGAGACTCGTTGAAGAATCGTGTTCACTCCAACGAAGAGGCAGAACTCGAGCGCAGACGCGATCGCCGAGGCAAACGTCCCATGCGCATCTATGATGACCGCGACGACATCAACATGGTCACGGTCGGCTATGCCCAAAGACGCGATGATAACCGCAACAGCGGATACCGTAGCGGCGGATACCGCGACTCCGGGAAAACCACGCAAGTATGGCAACGTCGCACTCGCGACAAGGCACCCGCGACCTCCATTGAGGACAAACTGTCCGAGCCATGCACGGTGCACTTCTACATCGACAAACACGATGGGAAGAAGAAATCCAGCCACCTCCTCAAGGACTGCCGCGAATTCCTCAAGCTACATGAGGGATTGGTTTGGATGAACCACAATGCAGTCGAAAGAGGCTACGGGGCCGCTCCAGGCGCCGTGGCACAGGTCACTCCGCCACCACCACCTGGGCCACTCCCGAATGCAGCTGCACCGGACCAGCACCACGGAGGCGAACCGTACCCATGAGCCATGGGCACCATGATGATCCAAAAGGGACGCCCCTCCAATCGGGTGCAGAAGGACATCACTCGCCAAGTCAACCTGGCCACACACTCGCCACCATCTACTACTGAGTACCTCAGTGGAAGCGAGTCATGCATCACCTTCGACAAACGCGACCATCCGCCTCAGGTACCCCGTCTAGGCCATTGCCCCCTCGTACTCGAGGCAAATTGGAGGTTTCAACATGAGCCGCGTCTTCATGGATGGCGGGAGCGGCATCAACCTTATATTCGCGAGTACCTTGCGAGCAATGAGGATCCCTCTAACTTGCCTGGAGGCCTCGGACACAACATTCCACGGCATCGTCCCAGGGAAAGGCATATACCCCTGGGCAAAATCAACCTCGACATCATCTTCGATACACAGAAGAACTTCCGGCGCGAGCGCATCGACTTTGAGGTTTTCGACTGGCCCTCACAGTACCACTGCATCCTCGGGCGCGTCGCGTTCGCTAGGTTCATGGCAGTACCACACTACGCCTACCTGCAGATGAAAATGTCAGGTCCCAATGGCATCATCACGATCAACGGGAGCTTCGAGAGATCCGAGAGTTGCGACAGGGAATTCAACAGAATTTCCCAGTCCTTCGGCATGCAGGAAGAACTCGCAAGGCTAAAAGAGTCGACAGACAACAGTCTCCCCCCCTGAGCCGGCCAAGCTCACCCGATCTATCCTTCGACCCATCGGTGCACACGAAGACAGTGCAGGTCCATCCATCGAATCCCGCCAAGACGGCCTTCATCGCCAACAACTTGAGTCCCGCATAGGAACTCGCGCTCGTCGAATTCCTTCGTGAGCATTGGGAAATTTTCTCCTGGTGTCCTGCGGACATGCCAGGAGTTCCCAGGGAATTCGCCGAGCACGCACTCAATGTCAACCCCGACGCGAGGCCAGTCAAGCAAACAATTAGGCGATTGTCTGAGCCATGAGCGCAAGCAGTTGGAATGGAGATCAACAGACTCCTCGACGCCAAATTCATACGCGAGATCAAGGAAAGCACTTGGCTCGCCAACACGGTGCTGGTACCAAAAAAGGACACGGATATCCTGCGGATGTGCGTGGACTTCACCTCTCTGAATAAGCACTGCCCGAAGGATCACTTCCTGTTGCCGCGCATCGACCAGATCATCGATTCCACCGCGGGATGCGAGCGCCTCTGCTTCCTCGACGCCTACTCAGGCTATAATCAGATTCGAATGAAGGAGGAGGATCAAGAAAAAACAGCGTTTACAACGCCCTTTGGTGTGTTCTGCTACAACACAATGCCCTTCGGTCTAAAGAACGCGGGATCCACCTACCAGCGGTGCATGAAGGCTTGCCTCAAGGAACAACTGGGTCGCAACATTCAAGTCTATGTCGACGACATAGTAATCAAGACCAAGGAGGAAGCCTCCCTAATCGATGATTTGCGCGAAACCTTCGCCAACCTCGACCGCTACCAGATCAAGCTCAATCTGGACAAATGCGCTTTCGGCGTACCATCTCGGCAACTACTCGGGTACCTCATTTCCGCGAGGAGAATCAAGGCAAACCCGAAGAAAATAAAAGCCATACTGGCCATGGAGAAGCCGAAAAACATAAGGGGCGTCCAGCAGCTGGCTGGGCGAATCGCGGCCCTCAGTCGATTCATCAGTCGGATGGGTGAAAAGGCACATCCTTTCTACCAACTCCTCCGCAAAGATGAAAAATTCGAGTGGACCAATGAAGCGCAAGAAGCATTCGAAGACCTCAAACGCCTACTATCCACTTCGCCAGTACTGGTGACCCCACGAGAAAGGGAACCACTGTTACTATATATCTCCGCTACCAACCAGGTGGCCAGCACAGTGCTCGTCGTCAAGCGAGCCAAGGAAAACAAAGTCCACGGGGTACAATGCCCAGTATACTACCTCAGCGAGGTCCTCACGCCAACAAAACAGCGGTACCCGCACTACCAGAAACTGGCGTACGGTGTCTTCATGACAGCCCGGCGACTGCACCATTACTTCCAGGAACACCCAATCGTGGTGGTCAACGACGCCCCGTTGGGACATACCCTCAATAACCCCGACGCCACGGGACGAGTCGCGCTTTGGGGAATAGAATTGTCTCCACGAGACATCACATATGAAAATCACGACACAATCAAGTCGCAAGTCCTCCCTGACTTCCTCGTGTACTGGATGGAGAACCAGCTCCCAGACAAACCAGATATGTCCTACCTCTGGACAATGCACTTCGATGGGTCCAAGCGGAAGGACGGAGCGGGCGCAGGTGTCATACTGACATCACCTCAAGGGGACAAACTGAAGTATATCCTGCAAATGCAGTTCACAACCTCTACCAACGAGGCTGAATACGAGGCCCTGTTGCACGAGATGAGGATGGCAAAAGCCTGCGGCACCAAGAGGCTCATCATATACGGCGACTCCAAGTTGGTCGTCAACCAAACAATGCATGAGTGCGACGCACTGAACGACAACATGATCGCGTACCGCGACCTCTACGACACACTCGAAGGAGACTTTGACGGTTGCGAGCTGCAGCACGTAGATCGTGAAAGCAACGAAGAGGAGGACGCACTCGCCAACATAGGCTCTACCTGCGCCCCCATACCACCCGGGGTATTTCTCGAGCGCATCTGCGAACGCTCCATCAAGCCAAAGGCCGCAGAGAAGAAAACAAGTGTAGCAACGGACTCGGGGGCTACGCCGCCCAATGAGTCAATGGCACTCGACGACTTGGAGTTGGACACAGGACTTGAGGGACCAATGAGTGTCATGATGATTGAGCAATCCTGGACGCAGTCGTACATCACGTACCTCCTCAGCAAAAGGCTCCTAGACGATCCGACTGATGCACAGCACATCGCGTGGCGATCCAAGGAATTCGCTGTTATCAACGGTGAACTGTATAAACGCAGCATCACAGGAGTACTCCAGCGATGCGTCTCCACAGCCGATGGAAAACTGTCCTCCTTGACATCCATGAGGGGACCTGCGGGCACCACACCGGCAGTCGTGCCCTCGTCGCCAAAGCTCTACAAGCCGGATTCTATTGGCCTACGGCCATGCGCGATGCTAAGGACATCGTCCAAAAATGCAAAACTTGCCAACGATTCGCGGACAAGCCTCACGCACCACCGGGCGCAGAACTCCGGCCAATTCCATTGGCCTGGCCCTTCGCGCAATGGGGACTCGACATGGTTGGAAAACTCCCAAAGTCCTCACGAGGAGGCTACGTCTACCTCTTGGTCGCAGTCGACAAATTTACCAAGTGGATTGAGTCCATGCCAATGACCAACCAATCAGGACATAGCGCAGTCAAGTTCTTCGAATCCATCGTCTACCGCTTCGGCGTACCGCACAGCATCATCACCGATAATGGGACGAACTTCACATCCAAGGAGTTCCAAGAATTCTGCGAGAACCTGGGGATCAACATCAGCTACGCCTCGGCAGCGCATCCATAGACCAACGGTCAGGTGGAAAAAGCAAATGGGCTCGTCTGCGGCGGCATCAAGAAGCGACTCCTCCGGCCACTCGAACAAGCCGCGGGTTGCTGGTCAGACGAACTGCAATCCATACTCTAGAGCCTATGCACAACTCCAAACAGTGCCACGGGCTACACGCCATTCTTTATGGTGCACGGAGCTGAGGCAGTGCTGCCCGCCGAGGTACGGTACAAGGCGTCGCGCGTGGTCGCTTACAGCGAACAAGATTCATCCCTCACACTCGAAGACTCCGTCGACCTCCTTGACGAGGCACGAGAAATTGCCGCGGAAAGATCAACAATCTACCAGCAGAACCTGCGCAACTACCACAGTAGGAGGCTACGCCCCAGATCCTTCGTCGAAGGCGACCTGGTCCTGCGACTGAAACAGTAGGGGCATCTCAAGCTCGAGTCCCCCTAGGAAGGACCGTACGTGATTACAGAAGTAATCCCAGGTGGCGCCTATCGCCTTCAAGACTTAGAGACAGGAGTCGCATATTCCAACCCCTGGAACGTCGCACAGCTGCGACGCTTCTACCCCTAGTCGCTTTTTACTTTTTACATTGCAAATAAGGCTACTCAGCCAAGGCTACTTAGCCACACATTGTACCTCGCACTGTCCTTCGAATATATAAAGCTAAGTGCCCCAAAACTCTGTGCTCTCTTTTATTTTTCCAATTTATCTACTCGGGGGCTGCGCCACCCTATATACATCTGTTCTACGAACCAAAACCCGATATCCTGAGTAGCTGGCACATCAATCGAAACCCTTGGCACAACACTAACCCAGCTGCAACGCACCTGACAGGTTGACAAGGGACTGAGATAAGATCATGGCCAGGCTAACGAAAAGGACTCGCATAGTGCAACGCACTTCATGCTAACAAAGCTCTTTATACATACCCGATAATAAATCATATACAACATTTATACGAACTTTACAACATGGGTACACTTATGTGCAGGATACAAACTAAGCTACTACTGCAACAAGAGAACGTTGGTTTGTTCCTCAAAGAAATCGACGATCTCTTCTGCTGGGCGATCCACAGCCTGGTAGTGTGGCACCATATTCCAGGCAAACCCTGCTGGTGGCGCAGGCGGGCCAGCCACAATTGCCGCAACATCTACGTCTGGCATGTGCAGTCGCACCAATGATAGAGCAGCATTGGCACCAGCCACCAACTGTTCCCTCACGCACTCGCGAACTGCGGCCAGGTCTTGAAACTTGGCAAGAAGGGCCAGCAGGCTTGACGGAGTAACATCCAGCGGAAACATCGTCTGATAAATGTTCTTCAAACAAGACTGCGACTTCTTCAGAAAGTGCAGCACTCGCGACACACGATCCTGGAGGGCCGCCAGCGCAATCGCATGATCATGGTCTACCCAGAAGTATCCACTCTCTTGAAGTTGCTCCTGGGTAAGATCATGCATACGAATGGCAATTCTATCCTTCTCATCCTGCGGATGACACGCGCTGACAACTACACGAAGCAGCAAACAGCAGCATAAGTACATCACACAATCGTGAGTGACTACAAGGGAAAGATAAGAGCAAGCAAAACTAACACTTGAATTGGTCGCCCAGCTGCGTCACCTCGCCAAGCAGATACTGCTCTCGGGCGGCGGCTTTTTCCGCTTTTGACTTCCACACATCTGCGTCCCGTGGAGCACGGGCAACTCACGCTCCAGCTGCTTCACGCGGTCACACAGTCGCGAAAGCAGCGACAGCTCATCCACCCTGGAGCGCGGCGGTGCCAAAGTATCATCAAGAGGTGGCGAGTCCTGAGTTTCCCTCAAAGGATCACTCGATGTACCCTACCACAAGCCATGATAGAAGCAAATAAGACGACCAAATCAACACAAAGACAAAAGATCCAAATGCATTCAAGACTAGCAAAAGTATCAGCATATACACTCGCCAGCAGGCATGTTCTTAAGAAAAGACATAAACTGGCTAACTATTACAAAAAGCTACTAAGGAGCGATTGGCTTCTTCGACTTCGATGGCTTCGGGGGCTTCATCGAGTCCGTGGCAGTGTCAGATGCCACTGACTTTCCGCCAGCCCTTGACGCTGCCGCCTTTGCCGCCTTCTTGGCGCGCTGCAGCTCCTCAGAATACTTCACGACCGTGTTTATCAGCTGCGTCCCATATTTACCACAGGCAGTCGCGAAAGGAGCAAAGACTACCTGATGGCCATCCGCGCTAACAGGCATCGCCTTCGACACCGCGACAGGATCAATCTCGACTCCGTGGGCCTGCACCATGGCAAGAGACATGGACGCGCCAGCAGAGCGGAGTGAGTTCTTGAAGCTGGAGGGAACACCCCCCGCAAAAGACTCCACCAGCTCGCCCATGTTCTCGACTAGCTCAGCCTTGGGCATCAGCTCCTCCCGGAGACGACTGAGAACGCCCTTGGCCTTGGAGAGCATATCTTGAACGGCGATGTTGCGGTCCTCGATTGCCGAAAGCGCACCCGCCAAAGCGTCGTCGCGACGGAGGGCCTGAGGATCGAAGCTCAAACCGCTAGCATCTGCACACAAACCAACACACGAATATCAAACATCAACGCCAACAGGCAAAACAACAAACAGCAAACAGCAATGATATCCAGACAAGGTACCTGAGAGGGCTTTGGCAATCGAGAAAAGCTGTTCTTCGAACAACTTCTCCCTAGACGCAATGGAAGCACGAAGATCCTCTTCGCACCTTTGCGCCTCGTCACGCGCCGCGATTGCTTCATCGCGACCCTTCACAGCCATGGCGAGAGCTTTCTCCATGGTCCCAGCATCGCGCAGGAGGGAATTTTGTTCAGCTACACAGCAAAAAGATATGAGTATCAGTCGACTATATCAAAGGAGAAGAAGAAGAAGTGTAGGACACTCACTCTCAACCACGCGATGACGCGTCTCCAGCATCGCATGCTGGTGGCCCATCGCAAGCACTTGCTCCGCCAAGTGTGCGGCTTCCTTCACAAGGAGCTATCGCACAACGGAGAATCAGCAGAAGCAATAGATAACATCGACTGCAACACACAAAAGAAGAAAAACTACACTTACATGATCCTCCAATGACTCCGAGGATGTCTGTTGTACCGTCATCCGGGCAACCATTCGATGCTCCCCTACATGAGGAGAACTGGAAGAATTGTGCCCGGAGTGGGTCGCCAATGGAGGCGAAGGAGCACGCTCGACCTCTTTCTTGGCCTTTGAGGTCGCGACTCCTGATTCTTTCAAAAATTGGACATCACCAGAAGATGATGACGCCTCTTGACTGCAATACAAAATTGACATCAAGAAAGGGCAAACCCCAGAGACGAGCCAACAAGGGTAAAACAGAGAAGGACAAGTAAACCAGAAAACTTACCAGTCAAACTTGTCAAAGTCAAAAGTGGCCTCCCCCGACTCCGATGAAGACTCCTTGGGCAATCGCATCATCTTGCGAGAAGATGGTGCCACGGCGCTCACAGGAATAGCAGGTATCGGTGACTCCGCACCAACACCTGTACCTTCTGGAGTCGAAGGAGACGACGCATCAGAATCCTCACTGCGCGAACGCTTGTGAGTATCTGGGCTACCTCCTCCACATCAGAGGGGACGGTCGACTCTGACTCGTCCTCTTCCAAGGCTTCACGAGGGATAATCCCCTCAGGAAGAGGGGGCATACAAGGTGACACCGCCCAATCCTGCATACAGACAACAAAAAGCAAGTAAGCAACAGAGAAGCAATCGACAAACTTAGCTACTACGTAGCACAACTATACCTCGTGAGGAGGGTTAGTAGCATCAAATGGAGGAACAACTGGCTCACTGGGGAGCACAACCTGGACGGTGTACTTGGTGACCAGTCGAACCCTCTTGTCCACCTCACTCGCGGACATGCCATCGGCAGACACGCGAGTGGCATCGTTAGCGCCAGCCCACTGAAACATGGGGTGGACTCTGGCCTGCAGAGGCTGGACACGACGGCGCAGCCAAGTGCGAATGAGAGCGCAGCCACCCTCCTCTTTGCCTATGCGACTCTCGAGGTCGCAGACGCGCTCGTAGAGCACATCTGTCTCCACGGACTCGCCAGGCATGACTACATTCTTCTAGGAGCGCATCCTCTTGCACGGCATCGCGGGATTGAAGGGTGCGAGTCCGAAGTGCTCACCATTAGCCTTCTCATCGCGGATGTAGAACCATTTGTCCCTCCACCCTTGGACGGACGCCGTGAGCTTGATGTCAAAATAGGTGGCGGATGGGTCGACATGGATCCCGTAGCCACCTACATTGTAGACTAAAGAGCCAGACGCAGATTGGTGCTTCAATTTGAAGAGGCGCTTGAAGAGGTCGAAGTGCGGCTCGATTCCGAGCCAGCACTCGCAGAGGGTGATGAAGCAAGAAATATGGAGGATAGAGTTCGGGGACAGCTGATGGAGCTGCAAGGAGGCCCCTAAAAAAGGGGTGAAGAGGCAAGGAGAGACCACGAATGATGAATGCTAAAAACATCACTCGAAAACCAGGGGGAGCAGGAATTGTCTCACCGCCGGTGACGCGCGCGTCGGCGACTACGGCGAACAGTACTCCGTCTTGGCGAAGAAGACGGAGGTCAGATGATTTGACGATGGAGGGGCGCCACGCACCATTCGTGACGCGGGTGCCTGCGGCCTTCTTCTTCCCGCCGGCGGCGGTGCTGGTGCCCGTAGCGGCGGAGCCGTCCTTCTTCTTTGCCGCAGCAGCGGTGGCCGCAGAATTGGCCGCAGCACCTCCTTTCTTCTTCCCCATTGCGCGGCGGTGATGTGATCGAAGGAAGTAGCTCGAAAACGAGCGGAGCTGGTCCAGCGTCGTGGAAGAAACGAGCGCAGAGGAAGCAGAGGAGTAGCGGCAATGGCGATGGGAGCAGAGAACGAATGAGAACAGATGAGAAATTTACCGTCATAGAACCGCTATTTAACCCCTGGAAGACGCAATCCAACGACTCAGAAAAACCCTACTGGACGCGTGGCAAACATCGTGATGGACACGTGGAGGAGTGAAAGCACGAACCGTCCCTCCACTACTCCCATTACGCATGGAAATCGAGGAGGCGCAGTTAAAATAAAAGATTACGCATGCCCAGTCAAATCAAAGTCAGAAAGTGGGACCCACTGCTCGTCATGTCCCGTCAAACCCGCTCACGCGGGCAACTGAGGTCATGAAATCGTCAGCACTGATGTCATCAAAGCTATGCAACAGAAGAGTTCGACTAATTTAGTCCTTGCTCGAGTCTTCGACTCCACCAAGCACTCGGGGGCTACTCCCATAGGGAGCGCTGGTCGCGCACCCTATGATTTTTCTTTTCTTTATACAGGAACATGTACAATCATAGGCAAACCCAACCACTCAAAAATACGATTCGACTGTGGACATGGGTTACTCCCATAGGGAGCGCCGGAAACAAATTCGACTGAAAACAAGCAAACAGAAGACGACAGAAGTCGACAAAAGTTCTTTAGTCCCTGCCTGAGTCTTCGACTCAACCAGGCACTCGGGGGCTACTCCCATAGGGAGCGCTGGTCGTGCACCCTATGATTATTTGTACTAAGTACTGTGTGTTGATAACATCCACACTCGAAGTTTATGGCGACACCGCCTCATTTCCCTACAAAGAGACTGCGTCTCCTGGGTCACCCGAATCGTCTCCGCGATGATAAAATTCGGATGTCGTGCTTACGGCGTGAAGATAAGACCTGAATAAGGCCTGGCAACGCATTAGCTGCGCACTTCCAGAAATGTATCTGTGCCTACAGGTACAATGAAATATGCCTTGACGGACGTGTCGAGTGCTCATACCCATATAACTGGAATTCGACTCCTGTAAGACCTCCGCGGCTTGAGTCGAATTACACCAGCACTTTTTCCGGATTCGAGTCCGGGGACTCGAGTTCGAGTAGATTGCGATTGTTTCACCCTAAGGTGGTTAACTGATACCGATACTTCGGTTATATTAGGCACGCACATCAACAATCCCTATGGCACAAACAAAGCAGTCGAAATATACTCATTTATGCACTCGAAAGACTTCCAAAAGTCCCAGTCGAATCTGCGATTCCACTGGACACTCGGGGGCTACTGACATGGGTATACCCTATAGGTACTCGAGCTTGGTATATACGGTCTAAATACGTAAAGGCCCACGGTGTCGCCAAGGCCCAAATGAAGGACTCGAGTAACCTACGGACTCTCGATTGCTTGAAGAACAAGAAGAAGCTAAAGATAGAAAGTTTGAAGGGGAAAACCCTAACTTGTAACCGACTCGACCTTCTACCCAAGACCTAGCCTACCTATATAAAGGCTAGGAGGGGCGGCGAGGAGAACACACGCAACCCTAGTTTCCACAACCCTCGCCAGATTGCATCTGCGTACCACTGTAATCTTCGATTCCTTCGATAATTCCACGAGCAGACAAGCAGGTGTAGGGACCTCTACGAGGCCTGAACCTGGGTAAATCTTTTTCCCCTGTGTGCTTGTTTGCTAGCCGATAGATGTCTCCAATGCTCCCTCCTTCTCCAGAACCCAAGTCCATGACAATGGGCATTGATGAGTTAAACCCTCGTCAGTGACCCATCAGCGGGGTGTCTCAACATCTCGTCTTTCTTACGGTCTTCCATGTGACATCGCAATAACTTGGCATGCTCTTTGTTCCTGAACAAACGTTTCAACCGTGGTATTATAGGAGCATACCACATCACCTTGGCAGGAACCCTCTTCATGCGGCGCTCGCCCTCAACATCACTAGGGTCATGTCGTCTTATCTTATACCGCAATGCAGTGCATACTGGGCATGCATCCAAATTCTCGTACTCCTCGTCGTGGTAGAGGATGTAGTCATTAATGCATGCATGTATCTTCTACACCTCTAATCCTAGAGGGTAGACAACCTTCTTTGCTTCGTAGGTACTGGCGGGCAGTTTGTTATCCTTTAGAAGCAACTTCTTCATTATTTTCAGCAACTTTTCAAATCCTTTGTAAGTCACACCGTTCTCGGCCTTCCATTGCAGCAATTCCAGTGTGCTACCTAGTTTTTTGTGCCCATCTTCACAATTTGGGTAAAACAATTTGTTTTGATCCTCTAACATCTTCTTGAACTTCAACCTCTCCCTTTTAGTTATGCATTCTTCCTAGGCATCAGCAATGGCCCGACTAAGATCATCATCGGGCAGATCTGATGCCCGTTCTTCATCTTTTTCGTCATCAATGTCTTCCATTGTAGTACCATCGTATTCAGGGGACATAGTAGGGTAGTCGTTATCATTCTATTATTCTTCGTTGTCTTCCATCATAACCCCTCTTTCTCCATGCTTGGTCCAACAATTATAGCCGGTCATGAAACCGGACCGAAACAGGTGGTTGTGAAGGACTCTTGAGGAAGATTATTCCTTATGATTCCGATAGACACCACATGGACAAGACATAAAACCATTCCGCTTGTTTGCCTCGGCCACAAGGAGAAAAGAATGCACGCCTTTAATGAACTCGCTAGAGAGTCGGTCAGCGTACATCCATTGCCGGCTCATCTGCATATATATCAAACATAATCATAATTAATTAGTACTAATCTAAAAAACAAAATTAAAGCCAACAACCGGGACTAAAGATATGATGAACCTTTAGTCCCGGTTGGAGGCACCAACCGCGACTAAACGTGGATGTGGCGACAACATGTTGACACTATGTCCTCAGTGGGCAGCACTAAGCCAGTAAATGACGACACTATTTTGGGTGGGTGGCAACACTATGCCAGGGGTGAGTGTGTCGACATTATGTCATCAGTGCCCGACACTATGTTGTGCTGCTTAATCTATAAATAGGTATACATTCTTGTGAAGAACTACAAGATGGTGTGTGAGACCAGGAACACCACTACGGTGGAGCTTCTCGAAGATGTCTTAGGACCTCGTCCTCAGACATCTTCGTGGAGCTCGCCATAGAGGCACTCTCTAATATGTAAAATTAGTTAGCTCCACCAGCATACAGATCTAGCTAGAGAAGATATAAACTGAAAGATGGTGTGCGAGAGTAGGGACACCACTACGGCAGAGCTTCTCGAAGATGTCTTAGGATCCCGTCCTCAGACATCTTCGAGGAGCTCGCCATAAAGGCACTCCCTAATTTAATTTGGTAGCTCCCCAGCGTGTTCATGTTTTTGGTTTGCTTAAACGGTCAGTGATTAAAATGCTAGGGCGCCACTATATATATGTATGCCTTCATAGTTTTGGTTCTTATTTTTGTTGCAATGGATTTTGTGACGGCAGATAGAAGAAGAAGAAGAAGAAGAAGAAGGATATTTTGTTGCTCGGTGGCGGTATGATGCATCTGTGAATCGTCTAAATTTCGAGGCTATGTGCCAAACCAAGATATATAGATAGGATAAACTCATGTAACTTTGTGCTTCGATTCATCAACTATATGTGCCAAATTAACCATATATATAGAGAGATGGAATCCACACAAATCCCTCCATTTCTAGAGCATGAAATGAGGTAAAACTAGAAAAAAAATATGAAAGGATGAAGTTGCTAACCTCTTAGGACACTTAGATAGATGTGGAGCCAAGAAATCTTCACAAATCTTGAGAAAAATGGGCAAGAACTCGAGCATGAGGGAAGAAATTTGAGGTAGATGCTTGTGTGAGCTTGAAATGGCTCAGGCAGGGGAGGGAAAGAAGATATAGTCGGGCCCTTTAGTCTCGGTTTGTGTAACAAACCGGGACTAAAGGTCCACACATGCGCTCATTTTCAGCGCCAGGCCCTTTAGTCCCGGTTTGTTAAACGAACCGGGACTAAAGGTCCCCTACGAACCGAGACTAATGTTTTCTGGGCCCTGCGGCCATTTCTAGCCGTTGGGACCAGGGCATTAGTCTCGGTTTGTACCAGAACCGGGACTAATGCTCTGGACCAAAGGTCCGTTTTCTACTAGTGGATCGTGGTGAAAGTCTCACATGACTACTACTTTCGAGCCAATGAGGTCCATGTTGACTTTTCAGAACTCTTCTAGTTATACACTTTCGACGCCCTCGATAAATCTATAATGAGTTTCTATTGTCTGTCGGTTGTTGAATTCATTGTCTACATATAAGTTGTTCAGTTTTTCAGTTGTTCAGTTCATTGCATATAATTATCCTCATTATATCTTTTTGTACTCTATTATTATGCAGAATGAAGATCCATAAATATAAAATAAGGTCACTCTTTAGTGTTGGGTTCATTGACCCAGATAAAATACATATAAAGACGCTAACGGATAAACTTGAGGAGACGCAGGAAAACCTTCTAAGCTTTCTAACGGAGCAAAATTTCTATGACCACATACTGTTTTCTTACAATTTCAAGTGAGGGTCTTACTCTGTTATACACATTCACTTTTCCTTACTCGATGTTAAGTGGTAATTGATAGGTTACTGATGTATATATAAACGTGTGCAGATTCAACTGGATTCTGCTAAACATTCAACTTGATAAGGGAAGAGTTGAAGTAATGGACCCATTAAAGAGACCCCTAGAACAGTTTAGGGACATGCAGGACATACTCCAGACGTAATTTTCGCGCTACATCGGTCTTTTTCATTGATTTTCTGAGATATCACGTAATGAATAACTCATTCATTCATTTTCTTTGTTGGGCAGGGTTTAGAACCTGTTCAAAGGTGAGGTTACGGGTTCCTTTAGTGAGAAGCTGATGTTTACTCTGGTCTCGGTAAGTAGTACGTGATATGTTTGCGCTTCTCTTTACTTCTAGTTTCAATACAATTATGATGCTAGATTATTATTTTGATTAAATTTTATTCTCGTAAAGTGCGCGAGGCACCACGGGGGACACATCTATGTGGGTTCTACGTTTGCTCGTTCATTCGCACGTTTACCACTGAGCACAAAGATTATAGAGTCGACGTAAGCAATTCATGCACAATATTATTTTATTACCGTCACTTGTTGTTATCATGATTGATATTCATATTGATCACATTTTCTATATAGTTCGAGAGCATGCGGGATCAGCTCCTAACAAAGCAACGCGTACTAGCAATTGCAGAAGAATTGGCGGGATTTTTGTTGAAAGAGATGGTAGATGACGCCAGAAAATTTAGTGTGAATAGGCGCTACTAATGATCCCCGACCGTGTAATTGAACAGATGGGCTCTAGTCCCGGTATTTGTGATATTCATGTAACTATTCAAACTGTATATATTTGTATGCTCGATCGTAAGACAAGTTATCTTATATATGCACGAAGATGTACGGTATGTGGTACGTAGAAATATTAGAAAACTATTTTAAAATGAAAAAAAAAAGATACAAAATGAATTCTCTGTCGCGGCAGAGAAAATGCTAAAATATTGTCGCGGCAGAAAACCATTTGTCCTGATCCGTAAGAACCGGGACTAATGGGTGGGCACCCCGCGCGCGCGCCGACGACCACGTAGAAACCCATAGGTCCCGGCTAGTAACAAAACCAAAGCTAATGCCCTTATGGACCGGGAATAAAAGCTCGTTCCCTACTAGTGAGTAGCCGTAATCGACATATCACCATGCTCGTGTGTATTAGCATGCGGAATTGACAGTAGGCTGCAGTTGCAGCTGGTAGTCCACATGTGCGTGATGTCGGATCCATCAAAACAGAGTCGTGAACTGGAGTTCCAGGCTTCCAGTTGACAGCGTTAGCCTGTAGATCTTTTTTGTCTAAGGGGCTTTTGTGTATAATGCAGCGCCGGAGACTGGTCACCGCAGTGCCATATCAACAAATACAAGCAAATAAAACCCTCTACGGTGAGTGACCTATACAAACACTAAGCCCTATTTAGGTATTGTAATTTGCGTATTTGAAAGACGAGTGACCGTATCGATTTTAGGTATCTAGTTTAAGTAGCATGGGTGCATTTTACTCAAATCAAATCTTCCGTATGTGGCCAAGGAATTTTTTGCGCATACTAGCTAGGCCAACGAGCAGGATGAAAAGCGATTTTCATTTGGCTCCTCATCTAACTCCTCCATCGTTAAGTTCATGCCCGCCTGGCCAACCTTGTTTCTTCTGCTACCATCTCCTCATTCCATTGTCGTCGTCTTGAGCTTGAGCTTCCGTGTGACACGCGCCACCGGCTGGTTCTCTACATCACTACATGCCGATGATTCTTTTCGTACTTAATACAGTTGTGATGTTAATTTGGAGTGCCATAAATGTGCTGATGTGTATGTGTGTCATTCCCTAACGGACTACCTTCATTTTTTTGACATGTTCCCTAACGGAATACTAATCCAACAAAGAAAAGTGATTTAAAGCCATTTTATTGCTACAATCCAACACAACTAAACTCTGCTTTGCAACAAACAATACTTATCTATGACTAGCACTCTACGTGTGTGATCAAAAGCCGCTAACAATATTTGTCCATGGGTTCACTCGAGGAGGCACCACGGACATACCGCACGCCTATATAATGACATCTCGCAAGCTTCGTGCTTCATCATCAGAAGCTTTCTCATCCACCAAACTAGGTAAGAAAGAAAACCTTCTGAGTTCCATCCACCGCGAGCGAGAGCTTCCAACATGATCATGAAGTCTCTCGCACTGGGCCTGCTGGTCCTTGCATGTGCAGCAGTGACCGCACTCGGCTGCAGCGGCAGTAGTCGGTGCCCGGGCAACCAATGTTGCAGCAAGTATGGGTATTGTGGCCTTGGAGGCGACTACTGCGGGGCCGGCTGCCAGAGCGGCCCGTGCTATGGTAAAAGAGCCAACGTGGATGGAAATATCGTTCCCGGCAATGCATGCAGCAGCAGCAGTCGATGCCCCGGAAACCAATGCTGCAGCAAGTATGGATATTGTGGCCTCGGAGGCGACTACTGCGGGGCCGGCTGCCAGAGCGGCCCATGCACCCGAGCCGAGCTCAATGAAAATATTGTGCCCGGAAACGCGTGCAGCAGCAGCAGTCCGTGCCCCAGCAACCAATGCTGCAGCAAGTGGGGGTATTGCGGCCTCGGCGGCGACTACTGCGGGTCTGGCTGCCAGAGCGGGCCTTGCACCGGAGGAAAGCTCAATGAAGATGTTGTGTCCAACGCGTGCAGCAGCAGCAGTCCGTGCCCCGGCAACCAATGCTGCAGCAAGTGGGGATATTGTGGCCTCGGAGGCGACTACTGTGGTGCCGGCTGCCAGAGTGGGCCGTGCACCAAAGCCGCGCTCCTCTCTGACGAAATGTGGTAGACACCGTCGACCATCGTGCATGTCGTAGTGCTCCGTGTGGATCTACCTCCAATAAAATAGCCTGAGGCATGTATATCTCAAAGGCTCCCGTTTGTATGTGTAATAATGGTACTATATATGTGTGTACCATGTACTAATAAAGATAGAGTCCGTTTTGTCGTCAAACATATGTACTCCCTCCGTCCCGGTTTAAAGGACACAATTTGCAATTCTCTGGGCCCTAGGTGTCATCTAATTGGTCCATTTAATAGTATGGAGTAGAACATGCATAAGGAGAAAAAGAGTTAAAAAAGTGTCCACATTTGTTCACACATGTGCATGCAAGCATTTTATTGCTTTCACACAGGAGTAATTACAGAGATTAATTGTTTTTGTGTCTAAGTATTTTGGGATTGCATGGTTTGCAAATTGTGTCCTTTAAACCGGGACGGAGGGAGTATTGCACTGTTGTCAGTCCATTGGTTTTCTGTTGAAGCATGCGTGCGCGTTTTACTGTTAAGCCATTCTCTATCTCCATCTAACTCAACCTCACCAGCTATATCTCTTGCCTAGTTGTTCGATTTGAACATTTGCGTGGACTGAACTTTCATGGTCTGCGGAGATAGGAGAACTATGATCTGAACGGCATGGTCAACTTCTTCCACAGATCGAGAAGGGTGGGGAACGTGAAGATGAAATTTGCAATTGCCAACACGGCCACTTTGAGATTTGAAATCGCGCAAGAACGCAGAGGTCTCACAGTAGAGGAAGAACAGACTACCTTCAGTGAATCCTTGCATACATTGCTGGGCCTATCTAGCCTTGAGAGAACCATTGCACGCCAAAGATGGTTGCTCAAAGAGGGTGATGCCAATACAGAGGTGGGCAACGGACGTAGTACCTACTTTTGGAAAGATCATTGGATCCAAGGTTTAGCAGTGGCAGATATTGCACCACAGGTCGTTCAGACAATCAGCGCGAGAAGCAAAAGCCATCAGAACGGTGGAGGTGGCGCTCATTTATATACAAGAGATGGATGGGGGACATTGCAATGAGTTGTCTCAGGAGGGCTGTTCGCAATGTGTGTGCATCTCTGGGCGACGATCGCTGGCCTAACGAGAGATCCTGATGCACCAGACGAATTTACATGACCTTGTTCTGCTTCCGGAACTGGCTAAGAGAATCCAAGATGAGATGAGCTTGTGGAACATGGCAGGTGTGGGCGGGTGGCAATGTAATGTGAGAAGTTAGCTACAGTTGAGTTGGAGGGTGTTGCCGTACCCGCAATTTCAGTTTCTTGTAAAAAAAGGCGTGCTCTCGAAAAAAATAAAGTAATCTCCACACCTTAATTAGCTGCCCAATCGCTTTCACCACCACTGACTGAACAGATATTGCCCGTGTTGCAGCGCCGACCACTTGACAAACAAGTAGCCAGCGGCCAGATACAATTGCAAGAGAGATCTGCAGAAGCAACAGGAGAGAGCGCGCATTGCCAGTGCAGGGGTTCTGCTTACATTAACATCGCACACTCTGAAATGGAAATGACAAATGAGACACTCCAGCAGTAACCTCAGGTGCAGTCTGAGAACTTGTATTCTGTCATAGCTTCTCGTACCAACATGAATCTACCTTGCACAGAAAAAACTGGCCTGCTGCTGGACGGACAAGGGAGGAGAACATCTCCACAGTACGAATGGATCCCCCTGCAAGTTAACGGTGTTTCATTAAGCAATATCATGGTGGAGCAAGATGTTTGTACATTCAAGTGAAAAAGTCAGGAAGATGTCCTTAAAAGTTACAGTGATACAAATGTTTCAGCCTTTCAGGGCACTGGGCAAGATAGAGGTGGTAAGCTTAAGAAGAATAAAAAAAGCGACTTGATGCGCATGATTGATATATACTTTACATTGTTAGGTAGAAGCGCATACTTACAGAAAGGGGAAGAATGCACACTCTCACTCTGCCGCAACTAATGATACAACAATGTGGTGATCAACTCATTCACTGCACAGAAGGCTGTCGTGGCCTCCAAGATGTCGCTCTAAGGGGAAACCCCCAAATAATGCTATTTACATATGATTCCCCGCGCTCCTCTCTTTCTAACTGTATGTGTTAAATTAACACCGGGCTAAACTGTTGGGCATTCAAAAAATCACTGTGCTTCGCTATCATGACAGTGGTCCATTTTGCAATGTAACATTGGAAACTGATGAAATCTCCTCCTCCAATGCGCTAAGAAGATCAAGGTACTCGATGAATACATCATGTGACTGCAAGTGATTTGTACACATGTCAGAGACGCTTACAAAGTTAATAAACGCAAGAAAACAAGCACCTTTTATGGTCGCTAACCTGTAGAGTAATGCCATACGCTTTCCACAACCGCAGATCATGTCGAAACAGATCCACCAAAACCTAAGTCACAATAATGTATTACATCAGCAAGGATGAGTACTTTTGCATAATCAAACAATTTGATGTATAACAATTCACCTCCATGTCAAATAGAGCTAGAATTCACTGATAACAGTGTACCAACGAAACTTAATATTTGATCTAAAAAGTATTTTACAATAATCACTCCATCCACTCAAGTACAAGTTCTGCGGCAAGTAAATAATAGGTGGAAGTAGGAAAGAACCAGACATATCTCTCGAATCAGGCTTTCGCTCCGCTTTATAAATAAAGCACACAGGTGAGACCGCTGCTGGGCCAGACAGCACAACGCCCAAAGGAAGATCCGAACACTGCTCGGGCCGAACAGCACAAGCAAAAGCCCAAGAGAAAATGCAAAAGAATGAAAAAAAAGAAATGCACAACAGCACCGGATCGACTACCGACTAAGACTCGCAACCGCTGCACCCTCCGAAACAGTCTCACCATGATCCTATGCCTCCGGATTGTCGTGTACCAAGCAACACCTTCAAGAAGGGAAATGACAATGACGACGCTGCTGCCCGGATTTCTCCTGCTACACGCAGGGGAGTGAGAAGATGGTACATCCGGAGCCCTCCAAGAAGGAAGGCGGCACCCGCAGATGTCGCCACGCCGGAGCCAGCCTAGCCGGCAAATATTTCTCCCGACCCCCCAACGACCCAAACCCCGGCCAACCTTGGCACTCCACCAACTTGTCGTCCACCAACATTCGCAAAACGGTCTTGCCGTCTTCGTCGGTGTCTCACCATGGCAAACACCACGAGGTTGGTCGGCGCGAGGAACCCCCACCGAAGACAAGGGACAGCGGCGCCGCTGCTGCGTGGGAGGGATCGACCTCCACCGCCAAAGTGGTAGCACACCGGACGTAGCAGCAAGAGCATACCAGGCCAAATAGGCCCGACCGAGCCCAGATCAGGCCCGTGAAACCCTGCCGCCACGCTGCAGTAGACGCATTGGCATCATCGCTCCCCTGTCCCGAAGCGTTCCCCTCACCAATCATGGCAGCGGCCTGAGGGTGATCTAGCCCACCCAAACCCCAGCCGGACCCAATGGGCGAGATCTAGGGTTTTGGAGCCAACGGCCAAGCTCGTCTCTGCCACCACCGCTGCCAATCAGCAGCGCCCTCGCCCCGCCGCGTGTCCAGGTCACCGCCTGCCGAAGAACACCACCCCAAGAAGAGTATTGCACGCGAAGCCTCGTCGCAGCCTACCATCTGCCACCGAGAGGAGGCCCCAAAGGTCCCAGACCCCAACATCCAGATCCGACCTGGGAGGGGCCAGCCCCACGCCCCCCCTCCCCCGCAGCCCCCACCTCGCCGGCCCGCCCCAGGGCCCACCGCCGACAGCCTACACAACGGCCAGCCACGCCCCCAGAGCCCCCGGCAGCACCCGCCTTCGTCACCCCAAGCCGCGCGCGCACCGCCGCCAGGACGGGCCGGCCCGCGCCTCCGTCCGTCGCTACTCCGAGGCCCGCCGCCGAGCTCTGCCTCTTCTCGTGCACCGGCGAGGACAGACCGCCCGCCGCCAAGATGCAGCCTCCCTCTGGGCCGCCCCAGGCTCCGAAGCACGAGCCCCGCCACCCCCTTCACTGGCGGCGCGCGCGGCCTTCCGGCAGCGTCTCTGGGGACGACGAGGGAGGAGAGGGGAGGGGGAGGGGCGGCGGCGGAGGTGCGCTAGGGTTGGCTCCCCCCGTCGCCCTGGAGGTGGCGACGCGAGGGGGCGGGGAACCAGACATATCTAATGTTCAACCCATAGTAAAAGCCAAAAAAACTCGAGCGCAGGTGCAAAAGTCAACAACAAGATCAACAAAGCATGGCCTAGTCAAGCATTTTAACTTGCGTAAAACAATTAACCATATCAAAGCATAGAACTACACAAGTATTACCTCTGCACGCCTCAATAAAGTTGCTAGCACCACAATCCATTCCTTAAACTTGACAGAACACATATGAGCAAGAAGAAACTCAGCATCGAGCCGGCTCTGAAGTGTGTCCATTCGGAGCTGTCATCGAAAAACCAGTGCACAAGTGAATCTTTTTCAAGAAAAGCAGATAGAGACAAAACAATATACATTTTCAATGTGTGACTGACAAACTTGCAAAACAACCAAGCGGGTATGTGATGCATCTTCTTGAACCAAGTACGCAGATGATCAACACGATATTATCTCAGCTAACTGTTTCTTTTGTCTTTTCAATATTTTCAAGTGATACGTTAATTTGATCTGAGTAAAGCATCCCCCTATCTATTAAACAGACATTCACAATGTTCAGGTTCGACCTTAAACAGACCATTTATTATCTATTCCCTCCGTTCCACTAAAAAGTCTAGATACACTCCATTCACAAAGCTAAAATATTTTATATTTTAAAATAAAGAGAGCATTGAAGATGGAGAGTTTGGTGAAGTTCAGGCTCGACAAAACTTTCTAGGCTCGGCTCAAGAGACTAACGAGCCAAGGCTAAGCCTGACCTCAAGCTTGAAAAGTGTGGTAAAGCTCAAAACAACTCATCCGAGCCTTCCTTTATAGGCAGTGCTATAACTACATGCTCATTCCATGCACAAGGTGTTACAATCCAGCACGTCGTACTATCACATGGCGGATCAAACCTAACCCTCCCGGGTTGCCTCCCTCCCAGGCGGCTCCGGAGGCATCTCCACCTCCATCCTCTAGGCCCAGCTGATCTAGAAGACGCGGTCGTCGCAGCCGCCTGCGCCGGCGGTGGTGGCGGCACCCATCCGATCGGAACAACGGTGGGTGGAGTTGGGCGCTCGATCGCATCGCGCGGGAGGCGGCGTGGCCTGGATTGAGGGAGTAGGTCGGCGCGGCTTAGGCGGGGCCGAGGCCTAACGCCTTCAGCGGTGGGGCGACGTCGTGGAGGCGGCGGGGCGCCGCCGGTGTGGCCGCAGGCGTTGGCGCTGATCACCGGCGTGTGCGATCTAGACCTCTTGACCATGATTTGGGCCTTTTGGCCCTTGATCGGGAATGGAGGAGCTCGGGTTGGGCTATGGTTGCGGGGGTCCTCGATCCCTTCGACAGCTCGGCCTTCTGTTGCTTTCTTACCCGATGTCTTCAAGCTGGAGGAGGCTGGCAGAATGGGGGCCTGCGAGTCACGTGAATAATGTTGGTGGTCCTAGAGTTCCTCCCGCGCCAGGACGAAGATCTGCTTGATGTATGCCCTTGTTAATCTGGCTAGACTGTCAAGTTCAGGAAGGCTCCATCGGCGAACTCCCATGGGCGATTATGCCTGGAGATTGCTGGATCGGATTAAATTCGGTCAGGCATACCCATGTTTTTGTCTGGCTGTTTGGTTTCAGCGGGAGCGTTGCGAAGCTTTGATATCTATTACCATCATGTGTCATGTCTTCGACGATCCATGGTGAAGTCCAATGCGTAGAATGTCAGGAAAGCTGAAATATCAGGGAAGCGATGGTCATTTAAGTCTTTGTGGCAACGAGGAACTGGCTGCATGATTTGTGACTCGCAGCAGCGACTGTTTGTGGGGGTGACAACACAGGAGGAGTTTCTAGTCTTACCTTGTAGGATGACAAACCAAGGTCTGGCCTTAATTGGTTGTGTCTGGTAATGATCTCGTTGAAGGCATTGTTTGTGAGTGAGGACTTTCTCTAGGGTGAAAACCTATGATCTTTGATCGGGCGACGACGGTGCTAGTGCATGTACTGTTTCCTTGTTGAAGGCGTCGCTATTGGAGTTGTTGGACTACTGGTGTTGTTTTGGTGGTGTTAGTGTTGTTGCTTTGAGAAATCATTCTCTATACTGGGACTTTTATTTTTGTAATTCTTCTTCTTTTTTCTAGGTTGTTTGCATTCGTAAGGCCACTAGGGCATGCGTTGTTGCAGAGACGACTAGGTGTAATTGGTATCTCCTGATATTAATATATACTCTTTTCTAAAAAAAATGAGGGAGTCGGCGAGGTCCACCCCAGGATGGAATGCATCGGGTGCTTCACCGAAGACGACGACCCCGGACGAGGAAGTCGAGGGAGGCAGAGCAAGAATTTGGGGGAGAGGCAGATCGTGGCGGCGAGCTACGTCGGAAGCGCGAAGCGCTCGCGATTAAGCGACGCCATGCCTCGTCGGTGGGCAGCTTCCGGCGCGATTTGAGGTGGCGGCAGGCGATTCACGCGGCGGCGGCACGATTCGAGACGGGGCGAACCCCGGCGACCATGGAAGGGAAGGACGCCGACGACGGTGTGCCCTCGGCGAGCATCCCGGTGGCTGCGACGGGTCGGCCGGTGCGTTTTAACTCGTTGGAGACGGTGGTGGGTGCGGTAGACAAATTATACTCATCGGCTTTTCGGCCGAGCAAATATAGGAGAGAAGGAGAAAATTATATAAGTCACTATCCTATATTTGCTCCTCTAACGAATTTTAGGGCTTTCGTTAGAGCCGGTTTTGGGTGTTAGAGAAGCAAATTTGCTCGTCCGGCCACGAAAAGGGAATGGATTAGAGATGCTCTAACTAGCCAAGGTCAAGCCTGACGTCAAGCTTGAAAAGTGCGGTAAAGCTCAAAACATCTTATACCAGATCATCAACTCTCATTGCTGTGACAAGGCAAAAGGCCTCATGCCCGCTTAGGGTCACAAGCCAGCCATTCTTCAGCCCGTGTGTTTCAGACCGAAGTTATAATCTAAAAAATAGACATGACAGCAACTGCACTGAGCTCATTCAACTTTCTCAGTTTGCACGTAAGCATTGGTCCATTGGTCCACAGACTATTCCCCCATAAAAGAAACTAGGGAATTAGGCGCGGCGTGTCAAACTAGGGAATTAGGCGCAGCGACACGCCGCGCCCGTCCTGTTGCTTTGGCTTGTCGTACTTGTACATTAACTTTATCTTGTGCGTGCTTAGATAATGTCGAGGAATGTGAATATGTGTATTAGAGGGAAGTAGTTTACGTGTCAATAGTTCAGACTACATTGGGATTAGCTAGGAGTATTTATGCTGATGATGTAGAAAATATTTAGCATCGCATAGTGCCCATGCAGTAGCAACTTGTTTCAGGTAATTATACATAGCTTGACAGCAAGGTCTGAGGACTTGTTAAACCTAATTAATTATACATCAAAGTGCAGCATTGTACGTGGCTGCTATAAGTACAAAAGCTTGCTGACATAATATTATCTGAGGAGCCACGCTGTCGCAGTGGTTGGTGTTAGTTTATACTGCTTGAGGTAGTAGTGCAGGGAGTGTTTCAGCGATTGCTGCAAGGAAAGCAAGACATCAGCTGATAAGTGTTCACTGAAATTTGCAAATGATGTTTATTCTGAACACTTACCTGTCGAAGTTAAGTTTTTTCCCGGCGCGCATTTACTTGTCAGTTGTTGAACTAAAAATTGAGGGGAAAAAGTGTTTAGCAGATTTTATTTGTTGGCTTGGTAAATATGAAAAGAATATATACCTTTCCTTTGCTGATTTGGCTTCCGACACTATGCCCTTCCTTTTTTTACTATCGGTCGGAGAAAGCAGACATTGTGAACAAAAGGATGAAATAGGCGTCAGCGAGTTTTAGCATTGGAATTCTGCGGGACTGTTTATTGTATAGGCTTGCTTGCTTCTTCCCCGATGTTGTCTCTCAGGTCGATCACGTCTCTAGCTGGTGTGCTTTCTTGATCTGTGTAACTTTCATGATGTTCTTTTGTATATCGAGACTGGTTCTCCAGTGTGAGAACTTCTTTGTTCAGTGTTGGATTCGACTGGCTAGAGGACGATTCTCCTGATGGTAATTGGTTGATCAGTTCAACCTTGTAGATTTTCATCATCATCATCGTATGTGTCGTCTTTGACGATGGCTGTGACGGTGCACTTCTTGCCAACGACCGCACTAACGGCAGGAGGAATAAAGTTATGCTTGCCCCTTGCTTGTGCTAGAAGCAAGGTTAAGTCCTTGCCGATAATAGCAGCGGCGTGGTCACCGAATAATATGAAGCGGCCAGTTATTGTTTTGTCCTCCTGGCTTGGCATCGATAGAAATCTTGTACCTATACTTGGGAACACTGGTGTAGTTAGTATACGCCATGTCCAAAAAGTAGATCAGCTTAGATGGACGCAGTTAATTGCAGACGAACAGGTGTACCTCTATCGGTCTTCAGTTATTCCACATCCAGGACATTTTCGGATATTTCCATGAGGTAACATTTCTCGCAAACAGGTTTTGCAGGAGTAAAACCACCAGTTGTGTGGATCATTTACTTGTGTGATTACTATATTGAGTATAAATTT
Organism: Avena sativa; assembly: GCA_916181665.1. Lineage (NCBI taxonomy): Eukaryota > Viridiplantae > Streptophyta > Magnoliopsida > Poales > Poaceae > Avena > Avena sativa. The sequence goes on along the minus strand of OV702291.1, from coordinate 85,261,216 downwards.
CTTTCCCTGTTTAGATAGGCAGAACATAGGTTATAAATGGAAGATTAAATGGAGATGGCGATATTTTATTGCTACTCTGTAACAGAAATTGAAAATGAAAGACAGGGCCACCGTCAAAATGAAGCAATTCAGACAGAGAACACGGCCATTCAGGATATATTGGAAGAGAAACTTTTTCACCACAGCAGCATAGGGTGTAAACGACCCGTTTCTCTATACTAAGTTTTGTACAGCGCCCTTGATACCAAAAGCAAGCACCACAGTGACGACACGGATGATGAGGTGGACCATAATAAAATCTCCCAGGCCATGATCCTAAAATAAATATGAGAGTATCAACAGGAAGAACACGCAAAAGAAAATGAATCAATATAACACAAAGAGAGATCACACAATGGATGAATTACGCTTAAGTAGAGCAACAAAATCCTCGGGTAGAGGCAGCTCACATTACCAGGCTGGAAGCCCGCTTTGAGCAATGCACGGTGCCGACGTATGGAATTACGCATCTGCTGATTTGTACTTACTCTATGGCGAGGAACAAAAGGTGTAGCAGCAGCTAAACATAAGAAAGGAAGTAAATTTTAGTGTTAGCAGCAAAAAAAAAGGAACAACAATTAGTAGAGAAAACAACAATAAACCTTAGACGATGATAAACAGTTGGGAAGAAAATACTGAATAAACCTATACAGTCGTCATACAGACAGATTTCAAGCCAATGTACCTGGACGGCGCGAAGTCTGAACAGCATGTAAATCACTCCCAGGCAAATCAGTGGATGGCCCATCATGAATACCAGCAGAGTCGGACAAAACATCTTCATGTAGATACGTTAATCCAGAAGAATAAGCACGTGAAAAAGGAACCCACCGTGGCGATCCATATGACCGAGACACCGAACTGGAATTCATACAGAGACCATCATTGAAAGCAAGCGGCCAACCAGCAGGATTATCATGTTCGGAATAATCGTTAGGCAGAACTGTAAACAACACGGGAAAGCAGATCAGTTAAGAGTGTAGCTTCCCTTGTCCAGGCCACCAAGTGAACCATATCAAATATGCACCAAAAGATCACAAGAGCAAAGAAGGCAAACCACGAGAAGAAGATCTTGCGCGGAAATAAGCAGTCCGTGGGATTGAATCTCTGGCCTGTCTAGTGGGACGAACATCACCTGCAAGGAAGCAAGGCGGCACCAAAAACCAGTCAGTAGAACGAAGGAGAGCAACACAGATCACAGTACAGAGATAAAGGACTTTGTCAATAACGTCCTGACGAGGAACAGTACCAGCTGTATATCATATAAAGGACGATTTCCCAGCTTAATCTCTCTTCTCCGCGCAGTCTGCTCTTCCGAGAAAAAAACCAATATATGACTTACCTTGCAATATGTGGCTTGTCCCTCTTAGTTCACGTAACTAATGTACACAACAAATTTGAACTGTACTTGTAGGAAGATGATCCCAACGTTGAGATGTCAGATGAGGTGAAATGTGTTTCCCAGGGTTTTAACCGTGACGTCATGAAGTATGAGAAGTACGATGTGAATGGATTTCGCTTCCATACAGACACGCGCCAGAAGTGCCGGGCAAATGCAAAAACGGTAAATATTAGGGTCTTCACCAGAGGAGCCAGAGGAGGCGATGGAGCCGATACCCTTGATTATTACGGAAGGTTAGAGAATATATATACAAGCTGACATTCAATCGTACGAACGTACAACTCAATTTCGTTGTGCTCAAGTGCCACTGGTTCGACCCAAAGGGTGGACAGAGAAGTACCCTTCCATTGGGTTAGTTGAAGTTAGGCCTTCAACCACCTATAGCGGAGCCAATGTCTTTGTTGTGGCTCACCAAACCAACCAAGTTTATTATTTCCCTACTCATGCTAGAAAGAGGAACTCAAGGGCTAGGAAGTCGTGTTCCAAGTATCGCCACATGGTAACCTATCGATTCCCTCTAAGGACGATTAAAACAACATTGACCATGTAACATATGAGAGAATTTTCTATCAAGAGCAAGAGGACTTTAGGCACTTTGGTTAGAACCGGTTGATCTTGAGAACCTCGGGAATGATGCATGATTGAAGTGCTTTTGTCGTGTGGATGAGGAGGAATAGGAGAAGGCGAACATGAATTTTCTTGGGGCTTGTGTGAAGTTGACACTACAGGTGTGATACAACCAAAAGGTCACAGCCGCTAGTCACTTACGGGCTTGCAGGGGCGTGAGGGTCAAGAAGGAGGACATTGTTGGTAAGAAGCCTAATCCCGATTAATCGATGACATCGGATGAGTACATGTTGGTGAGTAAAATGTCAATGAGATTCTACATTGCTGCTAAGTTACCATTGCATTATCTTGAGTTGAGTATTGCATTTTCAGGTTGTCCCTGCGTGGGCTGAGCTGCATCGAGACACATGGGAGGAGGTGGTTAGGACGAGGTGGCTCAGGGAAGACGAAGAGTTTGCAGCCGTGGTCAGGAAGAACGCTTAGAACCGAGGTGAGGGTGGACTGCACTGCGCGGGAACCCGCAGCTTTGACCACTTCAAGGGAAAGATGGTATGTATATGCATGGAACGACCTGCATTTATTTCCTGTCATGTTCCTACTTCATACGCATAACATTACTTTTTGCGATGTAGGTGGCCCAGGCACTACCCAAGGAGGTGATTCATGATGTTTCCGTCTATGAGAAGATGCGGCTCAGGAAGCCCGATCTCTCGGAGCCTCATCCCTTGCTTCATGTGTTCTTTGGCACTGCCGAGAACGACTTGCAGTCCTACATCATGATGGTGAAGGCTCATTACCCGCATGTGGATGACCCCATTCACATGGAGACCGACGAGGAGTCATTGCTCATATCGGGGCACAAATTGCAGCATGGCCATCTCAAGATTCTTAATAAAAAGGTGAAGCCTACCCTCACCACGAGCTTTACGCGTCTCAAGGCTACCCACCCAGCCGATGGCCCCTATCCCGCCTCGTATCTAGCTTCGTCGATCCACCTCTAGAGATGATGTAAGTTTTCCTTATTTTCATCATATTTACGACTTTCGTTCCAGCATGGATAAGTGCTGACGAGATTCATTGTATTTGAAATTGTAGCCTAAGTTTGAGGTGGCCTATGATGCCACTCATGATTAATATCAGGTGTCCTTTCAGCAGCATCAGACGGTGAATATGGGCTACATGTAGTACGTAAATGTAAGTTTAAACATTTAATTTTGCAAAAGATACAAGTCCCACTTCCCCTAGTTTGATGCTTTAGGGCCTGACATCTAAATGATCTTAGAGGCAATGATAGTGGCTATGCAAACTTGACAGAGTATGGATTTAGGGCCTATATATCCCATGCCGGGGCCGACGCCATTGATTTCATGGAGGGATAGTTTCACTAGGACATACTACACGTCGACACCAGTAAGTTCTTTGCCAAACCATTGGTTACCGCTTTCCTTTGCCTTGCAAGTTGCTAACATGTAGGGAACATGTAGGGAATGGGATGTTCCGAGAACCATCACTTTGGTCATGCCTTGGGGGTGGGCGTGAGATCACACCGGTTCATCCTGAAGGTCCTTCTGTTGGTTGTTCTGCCGGTGGTTCTCCCGATCCTTCTGCTGGTGCTTCTCCTAATCCCTCGCCTGGTGGTTCTTCTACTGCTTCTACTGGACGGCAACCTCGCTGCAGGTCACCTGTTTTCACCATGGGAGATCAGGGGTTCTCCTCGTCTCCTCCAGAGTTGTAGGGATGATGTTGATGGATTTGTGATGAAGTTGATACATGTTTGATTTGTGATCATATTTGAATGATGATGATGATGATCATGTTTGGTGATTTGTGATCGTGTTTGAATGATGATGGCGATCGTGTTTGAATGATGACGGGTTTATGTTCACTATAATTTTTTCTGTGGTTTTCTGTCAAATTTTGCTATGAACAAACCAAAAAATCTAGGATGGGCCTACGCCGAGGGCCAGGCCATCGACTTACCATGATGCATGTGACCAAATGGTCACTGCTACACCGAGGGGAAGGTCGTTGGCACAGTCCAGCTTCTGCGCCGAGGGGTGGGCCGTCGGCCCAGCAGCTGCCAAGTTGCGACGCTACGCCAAGGGGGGTATCAGCGTAGCCTTTGCTCCATCAGCCGTCCTCCGGACGGCCGTTGTGGGCCCCACCTCATCTACGCCGATGGTATCTGCACCGAGGGGTGAAATTGAAGGGAATATGCCCTGAGAGGCAATAATAAAGTTGTTATTATACATATTCCAAGTATATGATAGATGTTTATTTTATATGCTATAATTGTATTAATTTGGAAACGTTAATACATGTGTGTTTAATAAACAAAAGGAAAGTTCCTAGTTATGCCTCTCTTATAAACTAGCTCGTTGATTAACAAGATGATCAAGGTTTCCTGATCATGGACATTGGATGTTGTTAATAACGAGGTTAGATCATTAGTGGAATGATGTGATGAACATTCATCCAAAGTATAGCATTACGATAAAAGTCATTGTGTTTATATTGCTATAACATCTAACGAAGTAATCCTAGTCCTTAGACCATGACATCATGTTAATCACTAACACTGGAAGAGTATCTTGATAACATCAAACATCACACCATGAAAGGGTGATTATAAAGATGGGTTCAGTGCTACGAAAGTGTTATGTAGAAGCTCATGGATCAAGAGTGGGATTTATCCATCCAGATGACGGATAGATATACTCTGGGCCCTCTCGGTGATATCACATTGGTTAGCTTGCAAGCAAGTGATAAGATCACTAGAATGTTATATCACGGAAACGAGAAAAGAGTACATGTCGGTAACAAGATCAAACTAGGTATGGAGATACCGATGATCGAATCTCGGATATGTAATATATCACGAGACAAAAAGATTTAGTTATTAATGTTAAAGGTTCTCACGATCACAGAAGTCATCGTAGAATGTGTAGGAGTCAGTATGGATCTTCAGGTCCCGCTTCTGATTATTGATCTGAGAGGGGTCTCGATCATGTCTGCATTATTCACGAACCATAGGGTGACACACTTAAGGGACACCAACACCATTTGGAGCAAATGTGTTTCAGACGAATTAATTGCAAAGTGCTGGAATTATTTCAATAGACACCAAAACTGTTTCGGGTGAAATTGCTGAAACTGGTTCTGCATGTAATATTGAAATGTTGCAGGGGGTTTTATGTGAATGTTTGTTAATTAAAGTAATTAACAAAATTTTGAATAAATTTAATAAAAGAGTTTTATTAAATGAGGGAGCATTAAATTTGGAAAAATTTAATGCATTTAAAGTGGATACTTTAAAAGAGAATGTGAAGGGGAATTTTAATGTGGAGGGAGTTACCACCACATGAATGGGGGAGTTGAGGGGTCACCCCCATGGGGAACCAGCCATAGGGAGGGGGTACCCCCTCCTCCTATAAAAAGCCACACCTCTCACCCTTCTTCCTTACACCTCCTCATGAAGGATTTCTCTCCCCCTCTAAAATTATTCCACCATGGTCTTAGATTAGCGAGATACATGTTCCCGGTGGCATTTCGTCTAGAAGGAGTTGTTTCTTCCGCTGCATCGCTGGAGCGAGGAGGCGGAGGTTGTTCGGTGGCCTAAACGTGTGTGCTAGTGCGGATGTATTGCTGGTTTACGGTGCTAGGACTTCGACACGATCTTGAGATCGGCAAGCGTATGACTACATCATCCACGAGTTCCTACTCGTTAACAAAACTTTGTTGTCTTCGAGGGTAAGTTCTCCAGGGATGTACATCCACCCATTGCTTGTATCTAGTAGATAGATCTTGGCGTATAGTTCTCATCATAGGAATTTTTTTGTTTTCTATGTTGCGAACCCTTCAGTGGTATCAGAGCCTGATCTATGCGTAGGTGCTTTGCACGGGTAGAACACATAAGAGTATGTGGGCGGTGATAATCATGTTATTTCTTCTTAAATGTACTTTGGATATTGGTGGCATAGTGGGATGAAGCGGCCCGGACCAACCTTACATGTCATCGCACATGAGACCGGTTCCACGACTCACATGCAACTAGTTTTGCATAAGTGGCTGGCGGGTGTCTATCTCTCCTACTATAGTCAATATATGATTTACAATGAGTGGCTAATAATTTGGTTATCATCGCTGTGGTTCCATGTTCGTAGGTAAGAATGGTTCTATCTTCGAAAGCCCTAAGCCACGTAAAACTTGCAATTGATAAATTAGAGACGTCTAGTTTAGATCGTTGCTGGGCTTGTGTCATGATATGGTAATGTTGTGAGTTGATGTATAGTTGATACACTTACAACACACTTAACGTGTAAGTTCCATAGACCTTGGCCTTACACATAAAGGAATGATAGAGATCACACCACAATGCATACGATAGTGATCAAATGCAAGAACCATACCATTTCACTTTACACATATGATGTTTGCATCTTATATTGCTAGTTTGGCGTTTTAGTAGCATTATAAGATGATCCCTCATTTAAATATCAAGATAAAAATGTGTTCTTCCTTAAGTATGCACTGTTATGCTTCGCTGCTTCAAGACATCACGTGATGATCGGGTGTAATTGAATCCACGATCATATTTCGGGTGTAAGACAATTTTACACACGCGAGTACTAAGGTGCTTACTTGGCGAGCCTAGCATGTACAGACATGGCCTCGGAACACAGATCGAAAGGTTAAGCATGAGTCATATAGTTGATATGATGCCCATATAGATGCTCGCCTTTGAAGGAGGACCACAACTTAGTTCATTGCAGCATACTATATGGGCTAGAGCCAGAACTTCGAAAGCGTTTCGAAAATGGCAATGCCTTTGATACCATGGGTGAATTGAAAATGATTTTCGATACCCATGCTACCTTAGAGGGTTATAATGCTTCAGAAAAGTTCTTCAGCTGCATGATGGAAGAGAATAGCTCCGTAAGTGAGCACGTACTCAAAATGTCTGGGTACGCCGATAAGCTTGTGTCCTTGGGAATGACGATTCCCATTGATTTAGGCATACATCGTGTTCTCCAATCTCTGCCACCTAGATACAAGAGCTTCGTGATGAACTATAACATGCAAGGCATGAAGAAGACTCTCCTCGAGCTTCTGTCAATGCTTAAAACTGCAGAAGTGGAGATTAGGAAAGAACATTAAGTGTTGATGGTCAATAGAACCACCGGTTTCAAGAAATACAAGAAGGTTAAACGGAAGGGAAAGAAGGGCGGAAAATCTGTTGTTGCGCCTGAAAAGAAATCCCGGGCTGGCCCTAAGTCTGATACCGAGTGCTACTATTGTAAGGGGACTGGCCATTGGAAGCGCAACTGCCCCAAGTTTTTGGCGGAACAGAAAGCCGACAAGTCAAACAAATTTATATATGATATACATGTTATTGATGTGTACTTGACTAGTACTCGCAGTAGCACCTGGGTATTTGATACCGGATCGGTTGCTAACATATGTAACTCGAATCAGGGGCTGCAGAACAAGCGACCGGTAGCAAGGGGTGAGGTCAAGATGCGTGTCGGCAATGGATCAATAGTTGATGTGATCGCCGTCGGAACGCTGCCTCTCCACCTACCATCGAGATTACTTATAAACCTAAATAATTGTTATTTGGTGCCTGCACTGAGCATGAACATTATATCTGGATCTTGTTTGATGCAATGTGGTTATTCATTTAAATCCAAAAACAATGGTTGTTTGATTTATATGGATAATATATTTTATGGTCATGCACCCGTGATGAATGGTTTATTTCTGTTGAATCTCGATAGTACTCATACGCACATCCATCATGTTGATGCTAAAAGAATTAAACTTAATAATGATATATCTGCATATATGTAGCACTGCCGTCTAGGTCATATTGGTGTTAAACGCATGAAGAAACTCCATTCTAATGGACTGTTGGAATCATTTGATACATGTGAGCCATGCCTTATGGGAAAGATGACTAGAACACTGTTTTCCGGTTCAATGGAACGGGCGACGGATTTATTGGAAATCATACATACTGATGTATGCAGTCCAATGAGTGTGTCGGCGCGAGGTGGATATCATTATTTTGTTACTTTCACGGATGATTTGAGTAGATACGGGTATATCTATTTGATGAAACATAAGTCTGAAACCTTTGAAAGGTTCAAGGAATTTCAGAATGAAGTGGAAAATCATCATAATAGAAAGATCAAATTTCTACGGTCCGACCGTGGAGGTATCTAAGTTACGAGTTTAGCACACACATGAAAGAGTGGAATAGTTTCACAACTCACACCTGCCGGAACACCACAACATAATGGTGTATCGGAACATCGTAATCATACTCTATTGGATACGGTTCGATCTATGATGTCTCTGACTAACTTGCCACTGTCATTTTGGGGTTATGCATTGGAAACCGCTGCATTCACTTTAAATCGGGCACCGTCTAAATCCATTGAAACGACACTGTATGAATTATGGTTTGGAAACAAACCTAAGCTGTCATTTCTTAAAGTTTGGGGATGCGATGTTTATGTGAAGAAACTTCAACTGGATAAACTCGAACCCAAAGCTGAAAAATGCGTCTTCATAGGATACCCTAAAGAAACAATTGGGTATTCCTTCTATCACAGATCCGAGGGCAAGGTTTTTGTTGCCTAGAATGGATCCTTTCTAGAGAAAGAGTATCTCGCGAAAGGTGTGAGTAGTCGAAAGGTAGAACTCGAAGAGGTTATTGAACCTTCTCTTCATGAAATGGCGAGTGGCGCAGCATCGGAATTCATTCCGGAGTTAACTTCACCAAATGAAGAAGGAACTAATGATAATGATCATGAATCTCTGAAAGAGGACACTACCGAACTTCACAGGTCAAGCAGGACACGTGCAGCTCCTGAACTGTATGGGAATCCTGTTGTAAATTTCATGGTTGATGAAATAGATGACCCTGTGACGTATGAAGAAGCGATGATGAGCCCAGATTCCAACAAATGGCTAGAAGCCATTAAAATCCAAGATGGAATCCATGTACGAAAACTAGGTTTGGACCTTGGTGGACTTACCTCACGACCGAAAGGCCGTTGAGAATAAATGGATCTTCAAAAGAAAAACTGATGCTGATGGTAATGTAACCATCTATAAAGCTCGACTTGTCGCAAAAGGGTTCGACAAATTGAAGGAGTTAACTACGATGAGACATTCTCTCCCGTAGCGATGCTAAAATCAGTTAGGATTATGTTAGCAATTGATGCATATTTCAATTATGAAATATGGCAGATGGATGTCAAAACTGCGTTCCTCAATGGTAATATTGAAGAAGAGTTGTATATGATACAACCAAAGGGTTTTGTCGATCCTAAGGATTCTAACAAGGTGTGCAAGCTTCAGCGATCCATCTATGGACTGAAGCAAGCATCACGGAGTTGGAATCTCCGCTTTGATGAGGTGATCAAAGAGTTTGGATTTGTCCAAACTTATGGAGAGGCTTGTATTTACAAGAAAGTGAGTGGGAGCAATGTGGCATTTCTGATATTATATGTGGATGACATATTATTGATTGGAAATGATATAGATCTTTTAAAAAGTGTTAAAAGTTATTTAAACATTAAATTTTCTATGAAAGACCTTGGTGAAGCGTCATATATATTAGGCATAAAGATCTATAGAGATAGATCAAGACGCCTAATAGGGCTATCACAAAGTACATACCTTGATATGATTTTAAAGAAGTTTAAAATGGACGAAAGTAAGAAGGGGTTCTTACCTATGTTGCAAGGCAAGACATTGAGTAAGACTCAAAGTCCGACTACGGTGGAAGAAAGAGAGATAATGGATAAGATCCCCTATGCTTCAGCCATAGGCTCTATAATGTACGTCATGCTATGTACAAGACCGGATGTGGCACATGCTATTAGTTTGACTAGTAGGTACCAATCTGATCCAGGTTTGGAACACTAGATAGCGGTCAAGAATATCCTTAAGTACTTGAGAAGAAATAAGAAAACGTTTCTTGTATACGGAGGTGAAGAAGAGCTGGTCGCTAATTGTTATGTCGACGCTAGCTTTGACACTGATCCGGACGACTCTAAGTCTCAATCCGGATACGTATTTCTCATGAACGGAGCAGTAGTTAGTTGAAGGAGCTCCAAACAACCCGTGGTAACAAGGTCAACAACGGAGGCGGAATATATTACTGCTTTAGAAGCAGCACATGAAGCAGTTTGGATGAAGGAGTTCATTACAAAACTGGGTGTAGTTCCTAGTGCGTTGGATCCAATGGTGATCTATTGTGACGACAATGGAGCCATAGCCAACGCAAAGGAACCAAGGTCTTACAAGAATTCCAAACATATTAAGCACCGGTTTCACTCCATCCGTGCGCATGTCAAGGATGGAGATATAAAGATTTGTAAAGTACATACGGATCTCAATGTAGCAGATCCGTTGACTAACACTCTACCTAGAGAAAAACATGATCAACACCAGAACTCCATGGGTGTTAGATTTATCACCATATAACTAGATTATTGTCTCTAGTGCAAGTGGGAGACTGAAGGGAATATGTCCTGAGAGGCAATAATAAAGTTGTTATTATACATATTTCAAGTATATGATAGATGTTTAGTTTACATGCTATAATTGTATTAATTTGGAAACGTTAATACATGTGTGTTTAATAAACAAAAGGAAAGTTCCTAGTTATGCCTCTCTTATAAACTAGCTCGTTGATTAACAAGATGATCAAGGTTTCCTGATCATGGACATTGGATGTTGTTAATAACAAGGCCAGATCATTAGTGGAATGATGTGATGAATATTCATCCGAAGTATAGCGTTATGATCAAAGTCATTGTGTTTATATTGATATAACATCTAACGAAGTAATCCTAGTCCTTAGACCATGAGATCATGTTAATCACTAACACTGGAAGAGTATCTTGATAACATCAAACGTCACACCGTGAAACGGTGATTATAAAGATGGGTCCAGTACTACAAAAGTGTTATGTAGAAGCTCGTGGATCAAGAGTGGGATTTTTCCATCCCGATGACGGATAGATATACTTTGTACCCTCTCGGTGATATCACATTGGTTTGCTTGTAAGCAAGTGATAAGATCACTAGAATGTTATATCACGGGAACGAGAAAAGAGTAAATGTCGGTAACGAGATCAAACTAGGTATGGAGATACCGATGATCGAATCTCGGACATGTAATATATCGCGAGACATAGTGATTTAGTTACTAATTTTAAAGGTTCTCACGATCACATAAGTCATCATAGAATGTGTAGGAGTCAGTATGGATATCCAGGTCCCACTTCTGATTATTGATCTGAGAGGGGTCTCGATCATGTCTGCATTATTCACGAACCATAGGGTGACACACTTAAGGGACACCAACACCATTTGGAGCAAATGTGTTTTAGACGAATTAATTGCAAAGCGCTGGAATTATTTCAATAGACAGCAAAACTGTTTTGGGTGAAATTGCTGAAACTGGTTCTGCATGTAATATTGAAATATTGCAAGGGGTTTTATGTGAATTTTTGTTAATTAAAGTAATTAACAAAATTCCGAATAAATTTAATAAAAGAGTTTTATTAAATGAGAGAGCATTAAATTTGGAGAAATTTAATGCATTTAAAGTGGAGACATTAAAAGAGAATATGAAGGGGCATTTTAATGTGGAGGGAGTTACCACCACATGGATGGGGAGGTGAGGGGTCACCCCCCATGGGGCGCCGGCCATGGGGAGGGGTATCCCCCTCCTCCTATAAAAGGCCACCCCTCTCACCCTTCTTCCTTACACCTCCTCGTGAAGGATCTCTCTCCCCCTCTAGAATTATTCCCTCATGGTATCGAATTAGCGAGATACATGTTCCCGGTGGCATTTCGTCTGGAAGGAGTTGCTACTTCTGCTGCATCGCTGGAGCGAGGAGGCGGAGGTTGTTCGGTGGCCTGAACGTGTGTGCGAGTGCGGATGCGCTGCTGGTTTGTGGCGCTAAGACTTCCACACGAACTTGAGATCGGCAAGCGTACGACTACATCATCCACGAGCAGTGGCGGAGCCAGGAATTCAACTGAGCCGAGTCGAACAAATAAGCTATAAATTTTTTTCAGCAGAAAATCAAGTGTAATCAACAAAAAATGGTCCAAACATATTCAATTTTCATTCTTCATCGAGTAGAACTACAAACTGACTATAAAGAACAAGAACGAGATACAAAAGTGCTACATTTTGATAAGATAGCATCATACCATTAAGTTGAATCCATGTTGGGAAGACGAAATTGACAAGGAAGATGACCGCGACGGTCCTTGTAGGAATCAAAACGTAGCATAATCTTCTTGTCATCAATTTTGACAAATATCTCTTTCTCAACATAGCAAATCATCAAATCATTGAGCCAATCATCTCCTATCTTGTTTCGAAGATCTGACTTTATAATATTCATGGTAGAGAAAACTCTTTCAACTGATGTTGTGGCCACAGGTAATATCAAAGCAAGTGTAATAAGATGATAGACCAATGTAAAGGTCAAATGTTGTCTCTTCTGAACCAACTTGAGAGCAAGATCACTCAGACTGTCACAAGCAATAAACTCAGGGCTTCTCTTCATCACATCAATATATATGTTCAGTTCGTCAACCAATAGACAACAATCATGTGAAGAGAAATCAGCAGAGTACATAGTTGCAAGCTCAACTAGCATATCATTATCAAAGCTGCTGAATGGGTCTCTAGGATCAAGGCATGCAGTGCACAATACTAGGCATGTAGAAGTTTCAGAAAATCTACGATTCATCTCAACTATGTTTTTGTCAAGCACCTCATTAAATATTTCTACCTTGTAATGATGGAAGCAAGTAACCATCTTGCGTGAGCTCCATGGATAACCCCTAGCTGCAATGTTATCATCCATATTTGGTACTATAATATTTCTTCCACCACAAAAGTTAGTAGCAGCAAGCAATAGAGGCTCCCATCCATCATCTCTCAATTTCTGCAATAGACTTTTCACAGAGACAATCATATTCATAGTGCTCACTATATTTTGATCTTTGGATTGCAATGCGTGGGACAAACCATTTGTTAAACCAAGCACTCGAAGCATCAAATGCAAGATAATAACAAATTCAAAGGTTTCCATGTATATGATATAACCTAAAGCCACACCTTTCTCCTCAGCATTTGTCCCATCATGAGAAATACTGCATAGCACTTCAATGATTGAATCCCACATTTGATGGATCCGAATTAGAGTTCTATGGTGTGATCCCCAATGAGTATCACCCGATCTTGTTAAACTTGTCTCTTGATGTTGGCCTCTTCCAGAAGAGATCTCCCCACTCTCTAGTTGTGCTACCAAATGGTCATGTTGCAATTGCAACAATGCATCTTTCTTCTTACAAGAGGCACTCACCTACAAAAATGTGCATGTACAAATTAGAACTCATACATAGACAAAGAGTTGGAGAAAACTATTTATGATTATGTACAAGAAAACTAACCATACTGAGAATCTTGTTTAAGTGACCAAAGAACTGACCAACAGGAAGAACTCCTTTCACAACCGCCACAACCACTAATTGAAGTTGGTGGGCAAAACAATGCAGATAATAAGCATGAGGGTTGTCGGCCAATACCAATGTTTTTAAACCATGTAGCTCCCCACGCATATTAGAGGCACCATCATATCCTTGGCCTCTTAATCTAGACATGGACAAATTATGTTTAACAAACATTGCATCTAAATATCTTTTCAAAGAAACCGATGTAGTATCAAGAACATGCTCAACACCGAGCAATCTTTCCACAATCTCTCCTTTTTGGTTCACAAACCTACAAGCAATAACATATAAAAATGTAAGAAGGTATGAGAGTATGATAAACTAGTTATGAGAGTATGATAATTTAGTTATGAGAGTACTACCTCACCATCACGGCCATTTTCTCTTTAACCGATACATCACGAGACTCATCAACAAGTAGAGAGAAACTAGAATTTCCAAGCTCGTTCATAATGACTTGTGTAGTCTCTTCTGCACATGCTCGTGCTATATCTAGTTGGATTTTAGGAGATGTCAATTGACAATTTCCAAGGAGCATTCTCATTAATCACATCGGCTACGTCATTGCATCTTGCACCATACCAATCCAACATCTCACGGAAATTGCCCCTATTTAAGGAAGTGCTAGACTCATCATGCCCACGAAAAGCTAGACCTTATTCAAGGAGAAATCTGACAATACCCACAACAGCCCTCAAACGAATCTCATAATCAATATGTGATTTTTCTTCATGACAAACAAGAGCATATGCCGCACTTTGCTTTTTATTTCTGAAATCTTCAGAACTATTTCTTGCATTGTTGTGAAAGCTATTTGTTCCACCCACATGAGACCTAAAATTTGCCAATGCTTTCTTCCAATTTTTGAACCCCGACTTTGTGAAAACATCCGATCCAAAGTGGTTACTATTGCTTGAAGACTTGAAAAGAAAACAATGGAAACAAAATGCAGCATCTTTCCCCACACTATACTCTAACCAATCATAGCTCTCATACCAGGTATCTAGAAATGACCGCCAATCCGGACCAAATTTAGTTTTGGGAAAATTATGACCAATTAAACGATTACGGCCTTTCGACAAATATGCCCATCTCATTTTATCTCTAATTTCAGGGGTACCATATGACTCAATTGCTCTCCGAACTCCGGGATCGGCAATGACATTTGCTAGATCAAAGATTTCCGCAACATTTGCTTGTTCATTGTCCTACAAAATTGGAACCAAAATAATTCTTTCAGCAAACTCCTACACAATACTAGTCAGTAGAGAAGTATACTGTATACATCAAAAATACAACTCAAATCTAAAGTAAAAAAGGAAAACAACTTGCTGTGTGTGCGTGGCCTCTTCAAATTTCTAAAACCTTCTGCCACTTCTTCTTGAGCCAACACTGCTGCTTCTTCCTCCTCGGCCATGATCCACTCTACCTCCTCGTCGGCGTCCATCAGAACTGGTGGGGCGTGACGGGGTGCTGTCTGCTGGCTGCGTGCTGCCTGGGCGGGCACGGGGCGCGGTCTGCTGGCTGCTGCCTGGGCGGGGGCAGGCAGGGCACTGCCTACTGGTGAGGAGGGAAGGTGCGGCGGGACTGCAAGGAGGGGCGGGGCAGCGACTGACGGGAGAGCCGGAGAGGAGGACGAGCAGATCCTGGCGGCGGCGACTGTGGGGAATCGCTAGGGATAAACCAAATCGCGTTTGGGGAGACGGGAACGACTCGGAGGGGAGTCAGGCTTGTGCACGACTCAGTCGTTCCGTTTTTCCTCGCTCCCGATTTCCCCCCTACCGATTTGAGCCGGGTCGGTCGCCCCTGCTCGACCCGGTGCTGGCTACTCCTGTGTCCACGAGTTCCTACTCGTTAACAAAACTTTGTTGTCTTCGAGGATAAGTTCTCCATGGATGTATATCCACCCATTGCTTGTATCTAGTAGATAGATCTTGGCGGATAGTTCTCATCGTAGGATTTTTTTTGTTTTCTATGCTGCGAGCCCTTCAGAAATATGGTCGTCGGTCTAGGTTGCGCCGACGGCATGGTCATACGCCGATAGCTGCCATGGTTGCACCGAGGGATGGATATCACGAGGATCCTACGCCGATGGTCGACATAGCCTACGCCGACAGGTATCGTGTCTACGCCGATGACCTTTGGCCCTCAGGCTAGCATTTGATTCTTGTAGTGTAACACTACATGTGATAGTACGACGTGTTAGATAGTAACACCTTGTGCTTGGAATGAGCATGTAATTATAGCACTTCCTATAAAGGAAGGCTCGGATGAGGCACTAAAGCAAAATTAGCACTTGGCCCTTGCGCAAATGAGTACAACATCATGCAAAGTGTCTACAAGATAAATCTCGATGGTTTATAAGAGTACCCAACGAGAATAGATAAATCTACGGTAATAAATAAAGCTAATGGCTATCTCTTGTGCGATTATGGTGTGTCTTCTTCAGGTGAATGACTTACATTATATATAGCCATCGACTATTTAAGATTCTTCCTTAGTCACAACTGATTTTCATCTTACCTTGCACGTCAACTCAATTATTGATCTCATTTGGATGCACGTCTAGTCTTCGGGATCCTCCAAAGTCAAGTCGGTTGAGAGTGTCGGGATGTGGGCCTCTAGGTCGCACATGTCGAGGTCTCTCTGGGCATGAATGTGAGGTAAGGCCCATGAAGGATGCATGACTTAATCCACTTATCACCGTGTCCCATGCCGCTATTAAACTTGACGGCATGCGGAAAATGGAACGCTGCCAATAATCAGGTACCGGTGTGCTACAACAGGAGGTAACGCCACTAGCATGTGGTTCCCAACAGGCTGGTTGTGCCCTAATTATTGGCGGTGATGTCGTGCACGTGAACACTAGCGCCAATAATTTATCAGCGTCGTTCCATTGCCTAATGCCACCTTGACACCGACCGTGGTGTGGCAATGACTCAACACACCCCTACTAACTAGCTTGACACATGCGTCCTGTCGTGGCAAAGATAAAGTTTGGGGCGTTCTCACTATCTAAAACATCTCTAGTAAGACTGGTCCTACTGGTAGTAACATAATATGTATCATGCATGTCACCTTGGTAAAATAATGATGTGACAATTATGAAGAGAGAGGTACTAGTGGTATCATAAGGTTGATCATAGTGGAGAGTAACTTAGACTAGTAACATGTTGATGTTACTAGTCTAAGTTACCACCTCCAGCAAATAACATGAGTGTAGTGTCATGCAAGACCTCATTTATTATCTGATAGACTTATTTTGCTTTGGTTTATGTGATGTTATGGTAATATAAGGCTAGTCATAGTGGAGAGTAACATAGGCTAGTAACTTCCACAAATTACTAGTCTATGTTACTATCTTCATAGTGGAGAGTAACATAGAAGTGATGTCATGCCATATAAGAAATTTTGCATCATTTATTAGGTGATAGACTCATTTTGCATTGGTATGTATGATATTACAGTAACCAAATATGTTACTCCATCCTCCTCTCTTTTCATTAACTCAATGCCACATAAGAAATTTTGCTGAGTCGGACCCTTAGTTACTCTTGAAGTTACTTGCACTATGACCAGCCTAATACCTCACTCTATTTTTTCAATTAATTGCATGACACGTCACCTAAATGCTTATGTGGCATTGCATGTGGTTGCATGTTACTACTCATGTTACTCCTACCATGACTAGCCTAATATGATACATCATCATAACACATATTACAAGAAAAATTAATATCAAATACATCTTGTACATCAAATTGCATTGAGATTCTATAAATAATTAAATACCATGTGACTATGATACAATTAGATGATACTAAGCACTATAGGGATAGTATCATATGCATGATACTAGTAATATGATACTCCCACTATGACTAGCCTAAGTAGATGCCTGATGCTGGATCCGACATTCACGCAGATAAAGCCTACAAGGCATGGCCATCCTGGCGCTAAAACTAAGCATGCGATAGTGGGCCATCCTGGTCAGCAACTCGACCAAGGGTGCTTGATCGTCGTCTTGATGGAATTGTTTGGCCTCACCTATCTCCCACTACCCCACTTCTCCTCGATCAATGATCCCTGAATTTCCCATGCGTCGTAGCTCCTTCTTTCCCATGTCAGGCGCGTTGGTGCTCTCAGATGCATCATATATATAAATCCCAATGTAGCCGCCGTGGGAGCATAGTCCACAAGCCGGCCATACAATACACCTCACACAGCCATGTCTAGAGCTCCTATGGGGCACATCAAAGGCAGGGTAGGGGTCGTGGCCGTTCCCCACCAGCACCGTCTTCACCGTCATAGCCGTCAGTTCCGGGCGATAGGGGAAGGGGCAGGGGCACACTAGAGACAGGAGATGGCCGTAGCCATGGTCGGGACCGGGCAGGATCAAAGGCAAGGGACGTGACTATTCTTCGTCACCGTCTCCAGTACCGCTCAGCGAGTTTATCGTAGTCCTGCACCTCAACTCATGGAAGAAGCAGTGGCTTCATCAGAACTCCGTAGCATTCGAGAATCGTCGTACGATGACATGTATAGACAAATCCCCTCCCTACCCCGTGCGTCATTTCGGAGACGCACCGGGTGGACCACCGTGCTCCCTCCCCATCCTCCCTCATGCCTATCTCCCTCTGCCACCGCCGGATCGATCGATGGGCAAACCCACTGCGGCACGGCGGCAGTAGTCTCCCATCCTCACGTCCATCTCGGTGGTGGCGGCCCAGATCCATGGCGGCGGCGGCTGGCGCTTGATCTTCGACGGTGAGGGAAAAGTATGGGATGCCTGTGTGTGATGCCGGCGGATCTGCAGATGGCAGGGCTGGCTGGAGGTGGTGGTTGATCTTATGGATCGGCTGCCTCCAAATTTTGCCGTCTTCGTCGATGTCTGGGGAAGTTGCGCAGAGGACATCTAGGGACTACTTCGCATCATGAGGATGCCTAGGGCGGAGGTCCTTGGCATGGTGGTGGCAGTCATCTTATCCGTCGGAGATGGTCAACCTAAGGCTACGTTGAAAGACCCCGGGATCTGTCATCTAGTCCCGGATGCGAGGTGCGAAGACCTAGGTGCCGGTGAGAACCGTGTCGATTGGCGGGCGATGGTTGAGTTACCATGCCTTGACCATGATGAAATCATCGACGTGCAACTAGTGCCGACCTCACTCGTGCTGCTCGGGGAAAACCCTAAGATCTTGTGGTCAAGGTGGAGGTGTTGCGGTGTCGCGTTCTCTCTTGGGAGCATCGTCGGTGGAGCAGCGCTGGATGGAAGAGGCAGAAGAGGTGGAGCGGCTAGCGTGCAGGGAGGTGGTGCTAGTTGGCACCGCGGTGGTTGATGATGCAAGTGCACATATCGTTTGTAGCTAGTTTCGAAATAAAGATATCGATCCCACGGGGAGCAGGAGTCTGAAGTCTAATAATTCTTGAAATAAATATTACAATAGAAATGCTAGATAAAATTCTAAGTGACAAGATAGAATGTGAGTATTGTATAAAAATGTGTTTTTGGGTTTTAGGTATAAGAGAAATAATAAAGTAAAGTAAAATAACTGAATACAAAAAGTAAGTATCACGAATGTAAGAGAGATTGGAACTGCAATAGGGAAAAAGCGTTCTCAGGGAGTAGCGGATACACCACTAGTATTATAAGGATCTAAGATAAATATTATCATCATGAACATTCTCAACTATGTATGTGTGGGAGGAACTCCATATTTGGACAATAGGCAGCAACCACTGCTCACATCATCCTCATAACCACAGTAGCCAGCAATCGACATCAATCGAATTAATGAGCTATCCATAGACGTAATCCCGTAGGACGTATCCCATGGCATGGATAGTGTTCTGTGAGTTTCCTCGGTTTCCCAAGTTGATACGTAAGGGGTGCCAACAACTTTATAGTCACTGTAAGTGCTAGCACGCCTCCATCTACCAACTAGTAGTTCCCTCCATCAAGTCCCCATGAGAGACAAATATTGAGAGGTCGACTTCTCTCAACATCAAGATGTAGAAAATCTAACACATGGTCACAACGATGAATATCATAATAGTCTTTATCTTATTTCAATCTCATACTAGGGTTTCTCCATCTCCCCAAGAACTAGAGATCTACTCAGACATGGAGGCAATCGATATCATGGCAATAGTAATGGAAACAATCATAGATAAATAGTACTTGTATGAATCCACAATGAGTACAGGAATTACAACAAGATCTAGACAAGATGTATGGGATGGATAGAGATGGTGGTGATGCAGCGCTGGTTGATGAAGATCGATGCCTTAGTGAAAGTTCATGTGTTCCCCCATGTGTGGTTTTGGTAATTAATGACAATCTTTATGGACTTATGTTTGCATTAAGTTTTACTTGTAGGATTTGTCCATAGCCAATGCTTGTACCATATGTTGGCTTCAAGGTTGGTAGAGGAAGAAAGTAAAGAAGATCAAGTGATGACCAAGGTGTTCAAGGAGAGATCCAAATATTGGTCATGTGAGAGTTGAGCCTATGGCAAGTGTGTCTTGAAGAATAAAGTTGGAGTGATATCTCTTATGTATCTTCAAGTCACCAACATAATGAAGAAAGAAGAAATGATGTGCAAGTTCAAGATGAGCCATCTCGAAGCGATCATATGCTTGGGGCTTGCCATCATTATGGTGATCATGGATTTGTGAAGATATGCCTAAAAGAGAGGCTCACCCATAGTGAGTATGGGGGAGCAATTTGCAAGAGTTCACCAAGCTAGCGCAATCAAGAAAGGTGTTCCATCTTGAGGTGGAAAGATCGTTATCGTCAACCTCAAGTGAAATATGCTCAAG
The DNA here is from genome assembly GCA_916181665.1 of Avena sativa. Lineage (NCBI taxonomy): Eukaryota > Viridiplantae > Streptophyta > Magnoliopsida > Poales > Poaceae > Avena > Avena sativa. The sequence continues at coordinate 85,240,833 of OV702291.1, read as the reverse complement.
GCAAAGGTATGTTGTTGATAGGGTTTCTTTCTTACCGGTCTCATGGTGTTAGTTGGGGAGACCGGTTTATAGGATAGGTAACCGTACTATTGATACGTCTAAAACGTATCTACTTTCCCGAACACTTTTGCTATTGTTTCTCCTCTAAACTTGTGTGATTTGGATGCAACTAACACGGACTGATGCTGTTTTTAGCAGAATTGCCTTGGTGTCTAGTTTTTGTGCAGAAAAACAAATATCAGGAAAAATCCCAGAAAATATGCCAAAAATCCTATTTCACCAGAAGACTCCCGGAGCCAGAATACGAGACGGAGGGGGGCTGGGCCTAGGCCACACCACCTGGCCACGGGGGCTAGCCCAGGCCGCGCCAGGTGGTGGTCTGGTCACCCTAGACACCCCCTCGGGCTCCCTCTTTGCCTATAAGATGCCTTCTGACCTAAAAACTCAGGGGGGTTCGACGTTTTTCCAAAAGGAGTTCCACTCCGCCGCCACCACCAGATTCCACGAAACAGCACCAGAAACTCGGTTCTGGCACCCTGTCGGGACGGGGAATTGGAGGAGATCATCACCATCATCATCACCATCACTTCTCCATCGACCATCCATGTTTCCCCCATCTATGAGTGAGTAATCCCCTGCTGTAGGCTATGGGGATGGTACGGATTGGATGAGATCGTTCATGTAATGGCATCAGATTGTTAGGGCATGGTGCCTAGTATCTTATATTAGTGCTTTATGACTTTGTTGTGACTTGTTATGCTTAATGCTTGTCACTAGGGCCCGAGTGCCATGATTTCAGATCTGAACATGTTATTAATTCATTATGATAGTATTGTTTATGGTCTTATCTGCAAGTTGTATACACACGTTGTTGTCCGGAACCAATGGCCCCGAAGTGACAGAAATCGGGATAACCGGAGGGAATGGCTTTGATGTGAGGATCACATGTGTTCACGGAGTGTTAATGCTTTGCTCCGGTGCTCTATTAAAAGGAGCACCTTAATTGCCAGTAGTTCCCTTGAGGCCCCGCTGCAAACGGGCTGGTAGGACAAAATATGTTGTGCAAGTTCTCATTGCGAGCACGTATGACTATATATGGAACACATGCCTAGGATTATTTAGTACTTGGATGCTTTATCTTATTTATCAGCAATTTCTCTATGTTCTGATTGCTATGTGAATTGTCTTGTCCATGCAACGCCCGTCCATCCATCCCTATGCCTACCGCACTCCAATCCTACTATTTACTGCTATTGTTACTACTGTCTTTACTTTACTACTGCTGTTACTTTACTATTGCTACTACAAAACTGTTGCTACTGATAAATTGCTATGAGCAAGATTGTTTCCAGGTGCAGCTGAATTGACAACTCAGTTGTTAAGGCTTATAAATATTCTTTGGCTCCCCTTGTGTCGAATCAATAAATTGCGTTTCACTTTCCTCGAAAATACTGCGATACACCCCCTATAATTGTGGGTCATCAAGACTATTTTCTAGCACCGTTGCCGGGGAGCATAGCTCTATTTATTAAGTTCACTTGGATTCTCTATTGTTCGCTGTTATCCATCCATCATGGGTAAGTCTCATGATGGCAAGGTTCCTATTTTACCATCCACTACAAGAAGAGGTATGGTTCTGAACACCTCTGTTGCTCTTGATTCACCATCTGTTATGAGTAAGCTTATTACACCACCACACACACATGCTACACACATTGCTACTACTGTTGAATCTGAAACTTCAAATGCTTATGATGCTGCTTCTACTGTGCTTTATAAGAGTGGTTCATTAGGTCCTCTCCTAGATGCTACGATTGCTAGAACTATAGCTAGAAATAGTGAAACTCCTAATGAAGACACTACTACACCTATTAGTTCACCTGAGTCTAGTGAGAGCTATGATATTGAAGATGGTTATGTTGAGATGATCGATGAATTTATTAAGGAATGTAAAAACACCCATGATAGGAGCACTGCTAAGAGTCTCCTTGAGAGGCGTACTATTATACCCAAATTGTCTCCTATTGCTAAGTTTGCTGATTCTCCCATAAACATTAAAGATAAAGATTATGATTTCTTTCTTGATCTATCTTACATAGCTATTGTTGAGAAAGAACATTTTTGTGGGACTAAGAATGAAAGTGCGGTAGCACATATAAATGAGCTTTCTACCACGAGTGGCTTGTTTTCTGATGAAATTAAGATGCGTACTTACTTTGTTGCTAAGATTTTCCCCTTTTCACTGAAAGGAGAAGCTAAAACTTGGTTTAGTAATTTACCTCCCGGATCTATTGATATCCTTGATTGCTTGATTAGTACTTTCCTGTAGAAATATTTTCCTCCTAGTGCTAGACATGCTATTTTGCAGGAACTTTTTGATTTTAAACAGGGAGAAAAGGAGATATTGCCTGAATCATGGGCAAGGTTTTGTGCTTTGATTCATGCACAGGCTGGAAGTCCATTACGTAAGAATGAGCTTCTTGATATATTTTATAATGGACTAACTGAAGAATCTAGGACATACTTAGATAGTTGTGCTGATTGTGTTTTCAGGAATATGACTCCCAAAGAAGCTGAGGAATTTATGGCTAAAATAAGCAAGAACTATGAAGATTGGACTCCTCCTGAACCAGCTATACCTGAAGTAATTATACCTGAACCAGCTATACCGGCACCTATACCATTATCTAAGAAGAGGGGAGTTATTGAATTGAATGATGAATTGATGAAGGAAGCTAAGAAATGTCTTAAGGAGAAGGGAATTAAAGCTGCAGATGTCAAGAATTTACCTCCTATAAAATAATTATGTAAGCCTATCCCCTACTCATCCACTATTGAGGTACACTCTCTCCAACACTTTGATGAAGGTGATATCCCTTACTCTAAACCTCCTGATCAATGCTTAGAAGAATTCGATATTTTTATTGTTAAACAAGATAATTTTAATAAAAGGGTGCAAAATCATCTAATGGAAAACACTAGAGCTATTGTTGAGTTAAAAGATATTGTGGAAAGAACCTCTAATGATGTTAAAATGATTGTTAAACACTTTCAAATGGTTCAAACTCAAATAGATCAACTTATTAAGGTACAAAAAGACTTGCTAGTTAATGCTGCTAAAGAAAAACATGCTCATGAAATTAGAACAAGAAGTGGTGCTGCTACCCAGGATCCTCTATACCCTGAGGGGCATCCTAAAAGAATCAAGCAGGATTCTCAACAAGCTAAAAATAGTGGCTCTACTCATAAGAAAAGAAAAAAAAACATAAAACTGTTGTAGAACCCTCTGAACCTGCTAAAGATCCTAATCGTATATCTATCTCTAATGCTGAAACCGAAAGTGGTAATGAAGAAAATGATGTTCCTAATAAAGAAAAAATTGAAGAAGAGCCTGACAAGCACACTAAGAGTATTAAATACACTAAAGAAGATTTTATTGCTAAGAAACATGGTAGTGAAAGAGAGTCTTGGGTCCAAAAACCTATGTCTTTCCCTGATAAGAAGCACAACTCAAAGGAAGATGAACACTATAATAAGTTTTGTGAGTGGATGAAACCTTTATTCTTGCAAATTCCTTTGACTGATGCTATTAAATTGCCTCCGTACTCAAAGTATATGAAGGATATTGTCTCGAATAAAAGGAAGATCCCTAATGAAGAAATTTCTACTTTGCTTGCCAATTACTCCTTTAATGGTAAGGTTCCTAAGAAACTTGGAGACCCAGGGATTCCAACTATCCCTTGCTCTATTAAGAATAGTTATGTTAGAACTGCTTTGTGTGATTTGGGAGCTGGAGTTAGTGTTATGCCTTTCTCTCTCTACAAGAGGCTTCAACTTGAAAAATTAATACCAACTGATATATATTTGCAAATGGCTGATAAATCTACCACTATTCCTATTGGTATATGTGAGGATGTATGTAACTATCTCGGACCCTACGCTCTAAGTTCAAGCCTGGATGAACCGAAAGTGGTTAAAATAGTACAGCGGGGGCCCAGGGGCCACCCACGTGTAGACCCGTCGGCCGTCCTAACCACTTCCAAGACATCAGGACAAGAGCGAGCGGCGTAGGCAACAGGCGAAGAGATCAAATACATACACAAGTGAGTATGTATGCAAGCTACCATACAACAGTTCTCAGAGCCATTCCATCTAAAAGAAATAGAAATATTGCAATGCCATACGGCAAGATCCAAATATCCTAGATAGAGATAATAGTTTAGGATAGCTCCTCATACATCAACCATCAGAGTATCAGGCGGAAGCGGAAAACAAGATCCGAGTACGGATAAGAAGCAAATCGGCATAAGATGCCACATAAATAAACACATCCCGTCCATAGATCTCGCGGATCCCCATCCCCGGAATCTCTACACCGAGTGATCGTTGCCAACATCATCTGTCTCCTCCAACTAGTATCCATCTTGCGAATACACATGTTCATCCGAATCAAACAATTTATCGTGTGAGACCCTAGGGGTACTCAGCAAGTCTTTATGCCTCTAAAGGGGACATAACTTGGGGTGACGCAATTGCAGCAAAATATAATAACTAACAAGTCTATAGATACTCGCTAACCATCCGCCTAACCAATGATAGACGGATGTCCGTTAATTAGAAACAATAGATATAACAGTATAAAGTAACAAATCCATCCTCCTTCTCGCTTACCAACGAGAAAGCGGACGAACAACCCATCCGTTGGCAGTTTTATTAACCATTCCATGAGTATTGCACTATTTACTAGTCAGGTATATAGTCAATTAAAAGCGGTACTTTAGTTATACTTGTCTCTGATCGAGAAACTGTGCTCCAAGTCGTGCATAACCGCGGACACGGCTTTCAGAAAGATTTACCCTACAAGGGTGCACAAATAGCAACACACACTCGATCAACCTCGGAAAAACCAACTCAAAACCCAACGAGGCATTCATGACAAAGCGATCACAGGATTCATAAAATATTTCAGGGGGCCACCCCACTAAGCTACCCGCAACAAAGTTGGCCGGCTCCGGAACGGACCCAGGGTTTGTGTGGATGGCGGTAAACGACTGGGAACCCAAAAGTGTGACTGGGCTTGTCGATACAGCAAAAACGTGTCACGATCCAAAACAGTACAGGTGCTCCACGCACAATCGTAAATAAAGCAGTAAAGCATGGCATAAGTACAGGATAGTAATAAAACCCCAAACTAGTTGTGGCCCCAAGAAATAGAAATGAATCAAGCTCTGGCTCAGGGTGGGTCCATAAGGCCTCCCGAATGTGGATAGTGCGAATAGTCAAGGAACAGGAATCAAGTACTCGGGGTCCTACGGGACATAAGTCAGCATGAAAAACCAAATAATAGATATTGCTCACCGGTGCGTCTTTCATTAGTTATCCCATTTCTACTCAGGTTAAGTTGTTTAGGTACCTCGTTATCCATCAGACACTCACATACCCTACACATGATGTTCTACGACTCGCATGGCTCAAACAACTCCTGTAGTAATGGCTCATGGGATGGAGGAACAAGCTTCGGTGGGTTTTAAAAGTAAAGGCTATGCAGTACTTGGGATTCAATTTAATGCAATCGCGACTCAATGATTCAAGAATAAGATAGAGGCAATAGGTACTATATGTATGCAAGCATGTGGTAGTGCTTGCCTGGCAGCTCAGTTGAAGCGAGAGACGTATCTGGGTAGTACTCCTGGGATTCCTGGTATTTTCCCTGATCGGTGTCTATTCGAAAGAAGAACCAAACAAACAAGGGCCAACATAAATAAAGTGCACAAGCATCTGAATAAAATGCGACAAGCATATTAATTAATGCTTTATTCTTGTACCCCACAACTCACCCATGCCATGCTACATTATTGCCATGTAAATTGTGCATCATTCATCATGGCATACTTGTTTGCTTGTTGCATTTTATTCATATGCTTGTGCACTTTATTTATGTTGGCCCTTGTTTGTTTGGTTCTTCTTTCGAATAGACGCCGAGCAGGGAAAATACCAGGAATCCCAGGAGTACTACCCAGATCCGTCTCTCGCTTCAACTTAATAAAATGCTTTATTCTTGTACCCCACAACTCACCCATGCCATGCTACATTATTGCCATGTAAATTGTGCATCATTCATCATGGCATACTTGTTTGCTTGTCGCATTTTATTCATATGCTTGTGCACTTTATTTATGTTGGCCCTTGTTTGTTTGGTTCTTCTTTCGAATAGACGCCGAGCAGGGAAAATACCAGGAATCCTAGGAGTACTACCCAGATCCGTCTCTCGCTTCAACTGAGCTGCCAGGCAAGCACTACCACTTGCTTGCATACATATAGTACCTATTGCCTCTATCTTATTCTTGCATCATTGAGTCACGATTGCATTAAATTGAATCCCAAGTACTGCATAGCCTTTACTTTTAAAACCCACCGAAGCTTGTTCCTCCATCCCATGAGCCATTACTACAGGAGTTGTTTGAGCCATGCGAGTCGTAGAACAGCATGTGTAGGGTATGTGAGTGTCTGATGGATAACGAGGTACCTAAACAACTTAACCTGAGTAGAAATGGGATAACTAATGAAAGAGGCACCGGTGAGCAATATCTGTTATTTGGTTTTTCATGCTCACTTGTGTCCCGTAGGACCCCGAGTACTTGATTCCTGTTCCTTGACTATTCGCACTATCCACATCCGGGAGGCCTTATGGACCCCCCTAAGCCAGAGCTTGATTCATTTCCATTTCTTGGGGTCACAACTAGTTTGGGGTTTTATTACTATCCTGTACTTATGCCATGCTTTACTGCTTTATTTACGATTGTGCGTGGAGCACCTGTACTGTTTTGGATCGTGACACGTTTTTGCTGTATCGACAAGCCTAGTCACACTTTCGGGTTCCCAGTCGTTTACCGCCATCCACACAAACCCTGGGTCTGTTTCGGAGCCGGCCAACTTCGTTGCGGGTAGCTTAGTGGGGTGGCCCCCTGAAATATTTTATGAATCATGTGATCGCTTTGTCGTGAATGCCTCGTTGGGTTTTGAGTTGGTTTTTCCGAGGTTGATCGAGTGTGTGTTGCTATTTGTGCACCCCTGCAGGGTAAATCTTTCTGAAAGCCGTGTCCGCGGTTATGGACGACTTGGAGCACAGTTTCTCGATCATAGACAAGTATAACTAAAGTACCGCTTTTAATTGACTATATACCTGACTAGTAAATAGTGCAATACTCATGGAATGGTTAATAAAACCGCCAACGGATGGGTTGTTCGTCCGCTTTCTCGTTGGTAAGAGAGAAGGAGGATGGATCTGTTACTTTATACTGTTATAACTGTTGTTTCTAATTAACGGACATCCGTCTATCATTGGTTAGGCGGATGGTTAGCGAGTATCTATAGACTTGTTAGTTATTATCTTTTGCTGCAATTGCGTCACCCCAGGTTATGTCCCCTTTAGAGGCATAAAGACTTGCTGAGTACCCCTAGGGTCTCACACGATAAATTGTTTGATCCAGATGAACAGGTGTATTCGCAAGATGGATACTGGGTGGAGGAGACAGATGATGTTGGCAACGATCACTCGGTGTAGAGATTCCGGGCATGGGGATCCGCGAGATCTGTGGGCGGGATGTGTTTATTTATGTGGCATCTTATGCCGATTTGCTTCTTATCCGTACTCGGATCTTGTTTTCCGCTTCCGCTAATACTCTGATGGTTGATGTATGAGGAGCTATCCTAAACTATTATCTCTATCTAGGATATTTGGATCTTGCCGTATGGCGTTGCAATATTTCTATTTCTTTTAGATGGAATGGCTCTGAGAACTGTTGTATGGTAGCTTGCATACATACTCACTTGTGTCTGTATTTGATCTATTCGCCTGTTGCCTACGCCGCTCGCTCTTGTCCTGATGTCTTGGAAGTGGTTAGGACGACCGACGGGTCTACATGTGGGTGGCCCCTAGGCCCCCGCTATACTATTTTAACCACTTCCGGTTCATCTAGGCTTGAACTTAGAGCGTAGGGTCCGAGGTAGTTACAATTGGTATCAGAGCCGACCCTTGCAATTACACAGGTGGGTGCGGGTTAGTGGCGGGACATGTGGAGCATGGCGCGTGTGGCCCGGAGTGGACACGGCATGGCACATGTGCCGGCACTAGACGCACATATGCGTGCCAAGAGGGAACGTTCCTAGGGTGTGCTTGATCGATGAGGGCATCGATCTTCTAAAGGGTGGGTGTATGTGAGATCCAGGCACATGGCTTAATAGGATTGATAGGATACCCATATCAACAAGTTGCAACTTCTTTGCCGGAAGCTCATTCGAAAAGAACTCTAAGGTTAAGCGTGCTTGGCCTAGAGCAATTCTAGGATGGGTGACCGACCGGGAACTGGGTAACCGGGTGCGCACGAGTGAGAACAAAGTGCGCAGAAAAGACAAGTGTTGGTATGTGGGGCCAGTCTATATATCATATTAAGCTGCCAGGAGTGACACCCCCCAGGCCCAGGAGTGGACGGAGTGTTACAATGTACCTATTCAAGTGGCTCATAATTTCTTGATATTAACTGATTTTGTTGTGCTTGAAATGCCTTGATACATTGCAAATGTATCTATAATTTTTGATGTTCCATGCTTAGTTTTATCCAGTTTCTTGTATTTTGTTCCAACTTTGGAGTACTTTTCATATGATTTCTTGGACTAACCTATTAACAAGAGCCACGGTGCTAGGTGCCTGTTTTCTGTTGTTTTTGGTTCCAGGAAAGTCGGAAAATGAATATTCTGGGAATTGGACGGGACAAATGCCATAAGTGCCTATTTTTCCGGAAGTCATCAAGTGCCAGAACACGAGACGGAGAGGGGCCAGGGGGCCACCACACCACCTGGACGCGTGGCCCAGCCTGGCCCGCGCCAGGGGGTGGTGAGGCCAGCCCTGGCACCCCCTCCGTCTCCCCTTCCGACTATAAGATGCCCTCGGGACGAAAACCCTAAGTACCCGATCAAAAATCCACGAAAGAGTCTGTAGCCGCCTTCATCTCCATTCCTAGAACGGGAGGGATATGAAGCTCTTCCCGGCACCCTGCCGGAGAGGGGAATTCACCCTGGAGGCCTTCTTCATCACCATGCAAGTCTCCGGTGTGATGCTTGAGTAGTTCATCCTTGGACTACGGATCCATGTAGTAGCTAGATGGCTGGTTCTCCTCCTTTGTGCTTTCATGTTTAGATCTTGTGAGCTCCGTTCATGATCAAGATCATTTATTTGTAATCATACATGTTGTGTTTGCGGGGATCCGATGGATATTGAGATGCTATTTCAGATTGATTATTGATTCTATCATGTCTTTGTTATTTGTGATCTTGCATGCTTTCCGTTGTTAGTAGTTATCTTGGCCAAGTAGATGCTAGCAACTCCAAGAGTTAGTATTTATGCTCGATAGTGGGTTATGCCTCTGGTAATCTGGGAAGTGACAGAAATCTCTAAGGTACTAGATGTGATGTTGCTACTAGGTAGAAAACAACAATCATTTGTTCATAGAACAATCGTATTGTTTACTTTACATGTAGTTTGTAAAGCAATAATCTGTTGCTTGCAACTTCATACTGGAGGGGGTTCGGATGATAACCTGAAGGTGGATTATTAGTCATAGATGCAGTTGGATGGCGGTCTATGTATTATGTTGTAATGCCCAATCGAATCTCAAAGGAGTCAAGATGATTAGTATATGCATGTATTGCTTTCTCGATGTTTGTCAATTGCCCCGCTGTAATTTGTTCACCCAGCATGTTATCTATCTAAGGAGAGCCACCTCTAGTGAACTATGGATCCTGGTCCTTTTCTTTTAATCCTTTGTTTTCCGCAAAACACGGTGAGATTGACAACCTCATCACAAGTTGGGGACAAAGTTCTGTGGTTGTGTTGTGCAGGTCTCCACATTGCTACTAGCACCGGTAGTGCGCCCTGCCAAAGCTCAGCTAGTAACACCTTTGGGGTGTTTCCTTGCTCCTACTGGTTCAATTAAACCTTGGTTTCATAACTGAGGGAAACTTGCTGATGTGCTCATCATACCTTCCTCTTGGGGTTCCCAACGAGCTCTACATCAACCACGCACCAGCACTTTTCTGGGCGCCGTGCATTGAGCCATCAAGCATTTTTCTGGCGCCGTTGCCCGGGAGTCAAGGACATCTTCACAAGGGGAGTCCCTCATAACCAATCTCTTTACTTTGTTGTTTTTGTTTTGCTTAGTTTCTTTTTTCTTAGTTTGCTTGTTTTCTTTATCAAAAACACAAAAAATTAGTTTCACAAGTTTGCTTTCTTATTTGAAAACCCAAAAAAATGACTACTCTTGAAAACACTAAGTTGTGTGACTTCACTAGCACCAACAACAATGATTTTATGAGCACACCTATTGCTCCACCTGTTCCTAAAGATACTTTCTTTGAGATAAACCCGCTTTGCTCAATCTTGTTATGAGAGAACAATTTTCTGGTATTGGTAATGAAGATGCTGCTTCCCATCTAAATAACTTTGTTGAACTTTGTGAGATGAAAAAGCATAGGGATATAGATGGTGATATTATTAAGCTGAAATTGTTTCCTTTCTCTTTGAGAGGAAATGCTAAAGAATGGTTGAATTCCTTAACTAGGAATAGTATTCATTCTTGGACTAAGTGCAAAGATGCTTTTATTGGAAAATACTATCCTCCTGCTAAGATTATATCTATGAGAAGTGAAATAATGAAGTTTAAACAAATTTATAATGAGCATGTTGCTCAAGCTTGGGAAAGAATGAAATCTTTGGTAAATAATTGTCCCACTCATGGACTGACTACTTGGATGATCATCCAAACTTTTTATGCTAGATTGAACTATTCTTCAAGGAACCTATTGGATTCTGCTGCTGGAGGTACTTTTATGACCATCACTTTGGGTGCTTCAACAAAACTTCTGGACAAGATGATGGTTAATTATTCTGAATGGCATACTGAGAGAGATCCACAAGGTAGGAAGGTAAATTCTATTGAGGAAACCTCCTCCTTGAGTGATAAGATTGATATTATTATGTCTATGCTTGTTAATGGGAAAGCCCATGTTGATCCAAATAATGTTCCTTTAGCCTCTTTTGTTGCTCAAGAAGAGCAAGTTGATGTGAACTTCATAAGAAATAACAATTTTGGCAATAATGCTTATAGGAACAATTTTGGTAACAACAATTATAAGCCCTACCCTCCTAATAATACTTATGGTTATAGTGATAAGCCTGGATTATCTAGTGAAGGAAGAATTTTAGAAGTTGAAAGAGCCACTAAAAACTT